>CM057455.1:1571232500-1572482500 GCA_016271365.2 Neoceratodus forsteri
TTATAACCTTACTTGTCTTATTATTACATCCCCCTTTTCATAACCCCCCCCCAAAAAAAACATTTTTTAACCTATGCAGAAATGTGGATATTACTTTTGTTTTATATCGAAAGACATGTAACGGCATTTTTTTTAAGTGACAGGAACATTTCTGTCCTCACATTTTTGTGTTTGCTTGCATGAGCGGTGCGGCAGTGTTGTGGCGAATGGCAGCAGTCCGTTTTGTGGCTGGTCTCTGCCACGCCAACAGAGTAGCATGCTGTCGATGACAGCAGTTAATGAGCATGCCACTATGCTCAAAGAAATTGACCACTGCAATCAGGGAGTGCCTCGTCACTGAACACACTATGCTCAGAGAAATTGACCACTGTAATCAGGGAGTGCTCGTCACTGAACACACTATGCTCAGAGAAATTGACCACTGCAGTCAGGGAGTGCCTCATCACTGAACAATCAGCTGTGTTTGCAGGGCGGTCCCTGACTGCAGCAGCCAATTACAGCTGCATTGTCTGGTGTCCACTTTCAATAAACATGTCGATGGCTTCTCCGTCGGCCTCTCACAGTCCCCACAAAGCCGACGGACAGCCGCCACCCGCCTCTCCCAGTCCCTGTTAAAGCCGATGGGGGTGTCATATCCCTCTGTTGGCATGTCCCCTCCTCAGTTCATTTGTCGACAGGGTAGCCCAATCCCTGTCGGCATGATGCGCCCCCCCATTTGTGTGCTGAGGATGTGCCCAATCCCCCTCGACTTATGCACATTCCCCCCCAAGCACACTGTATGGCCAACGGGGGTGCCCAATCCCCTTTGGCTCCAGCCCCCTCCCAACAAACACCCAGGTAGCATGCTGGGGCCCACACCAGCATGCTCATGCGCCCCCTCAGCATACTGTATGGCCGGCGAGTGTGCCCAATCCTCGTCGGCTCCACTCCCCCAAACAAACATCCAGGTGGCATGCTGGGAGCCTACCCCAGCATGCCAAAAGTCCAGCGTGTCTTTTCTTTTCTTTTTTTTTTTAAATCCTGTTAAAAGAAAAAAAGGTCCCTCATCTCATTGAGTCTCTTGCCCCTCCCCAATCTGCAGCCCACCTCCCCACAACCCCACCCCTTCACTCCATACTTACCTCTTGAGCCCGACACGACAATCTTCAGTGGACCAGGAACATATCTGCACTCTTCAAAGCCAACCGCAAACTGAAGAAATGCCAGTAAGCTGTATAATGGTATGAATAGTTTTTTTTCAACTTATGTGGATATCTTGGCCATTTTTTTGACTTTTGGCACCAAATTTTCAACATGGGGTTCTTGGGACCCCTTCCCATGAATTCAGTCACTGTACGGTAGTTATTCGGTCCCAAAGGTGATTTCATGGTCACTGTGCAGAATCACCTTTGGGATCGATTAACTAAATAACAATGTCGCTGTTCATGAGGTGGGCTCTCAAAAGCCTATGTTGAAAATTTGAAAAATCCCGAAAAATGACTGTGTTATGAGTGTGTAAGGCGCTGCTTCCACGCGACACTGTAAATTTGCGAATTTGTAATATTTTCACTCCAGATTTTTGCATTGGCATTTTTCACACCTCCTTATGAACAGTATAGCTGTCATTTTCACATCCTGCCAAAATGTGTTTCGTACTTCCGTGCAGAATAGCGCGGTCGCTGTGGGAAATCAGTGTATCGGGACAGATTAAGAAAATCACAGTGACACTGTTCAAGAGCAGAGGCCTAAAATGCCTATGTTGAAAATCTAATAACAAAGTCCATAAAATAACTGTGTTCTGACGTGCGTGCACGCCAGTTTCCACGCACCCTCGTAACTTCACAAATTTGTAATATTTTCATGCCAGATTTTCAGCATTGGCATTTTTCCACACCTCCTTATGAAGAGTACAGCTGTCATTTTTTACATCCTGGCCGAAATGTGTTTTCACACTTACAGCGCAGAATAGGATGGTCACTGTGGGAAATTAGTGTTCGGGACAGATTAAGAAAATCACAGTGACACTGTTCATGAGCAGAGGTCCTAAAATGCCTATGTTGAAAATCTGGTGACAAAAGTCCATAAAATGCCTATGTTACAAGCGTGCATTGAGCAGTTTCCACGCACACTCATAACTTTAAAAATGTATAATATTTCCACTCAAAATGTTCAACATTGCCCATTTTGCATGCCTCCTTATGAACAGTACAGCTATCATTTTTCTCATCTTGCCCAAAATGTGTGTTTGCACATCTGTTGCACAGTGGCGTGGTCACTGTGGGAAATCAATGTTCAGGACAGATTAAGAAAATCATGTGACTGTGTTCATGAGCAGAGTTCACAAAATGCCTATGTTGAAAATTTGGTGACATAATTCAACTAAATGACTGTATTACAAGCATGCGTTGCGCAGTTTCCACGTACGCTCGGAAGTTCGAACATTTTTAATATTTTCACTCCAGATTTTCAACATTGTCATCTCTTCACACCTCCCTATGAATGGTACAGCTGTCATTCTTCACATCCTACCCGATCTGTGTTTCCACACATCTGGCACAGAATGGCACGGTCGCTGTGCGAAATCAAAGTTCGGGACACATTAACAAAATCACAGTGCCACTGTTCATGAGCAGAGATCCCAAATGCTTTCATGAGGTAGGGGTCATAAAAAGGCAATGTTGAAAATTTGTAGTGTAAATATCAACAAACGCCCAGGGCGTTAGGGTTTCTAACCATAACGTCCAACTCTGTACAAACTAACAGGCATCAGGGGTATGCTTTTGGATTGCCGGCTGTAATGCTCACGCCATTTTAACCCCACCCCCCACCCTGAAGCCAGTGACAGGCACAGAGATGTGCCTTGGACTCTTCGGCCCCAGACTTCATCCCATTCTCCTATACTGCACTCACTTCAGCGTATGTCCTTATGAAATGGGGTGACTGTGAAGCCGAACACCCCCAAGGCACACCTCAACCCTTGTCAGTGTCTACAGGACAGGGTGAGGTGAAATGCCATGAGCATTATGGGTGACGACCCAAAAGCACACCTCAATGCCTGTCCATCTCTACAGGATGGAGGTAGGATTGACGTGAGTTCAATACTTCACCGCCATTCCCATTCTGCATCTGTCTAACTTCTGCATGTCCAATGCTAATATCAGCAAGCAAACATTCGGGCATTGACTAATGCTTGCTATATTTAAACATGATGCAATAAATCGCTGTGACTTCTTTATCAGGCTACCACATCTAGAAGTGGAAACTGTTCTGTATCCTTCACTTTTAACAGTTCCTTAGATTATCAGAGTACAAGGCGCAGCTCAGCATTATCAGTAGGAAATTCAGATACAGTTACAACTGGGAGCCTGACTCTGTTTCTGTTTCAAGCAGATCACACATAGGCATTTCACCCCAGTACACTGCGCTGTAAACTGGAAGGTGTTTCCAATAAGTGCACAGGGATAATGGGTAACTTCACTAGTGTTACAGGGAAGTGCACTGATGTTGCAGCAGGATCTACAAAGGCTAGAGAGGTCAAGGGTTTGGAAGTTAAAATTCAATGCCAGAAAATGCTAGGGTATGCAGCTAGGGAAAAAACAGGAGAGTACTGGATGGGAGGGGTAAAACGGAGCACTACAGCACAGGAAAGGGAGCTGGGAGTCATCATTAGTGATTCCCTAAATGATCAAGCCAGTGTAACGAGGCCTATACTAAGGCTAACAGGATGTTGTGGTGTGTGGGAAGGGGTACTGACAGCAGGAAAAAGGAGTTACTACTACCTCAGTATAGGTCACTGTTGAGGCCACACCTCGAATACTGTGCTCGGTTCTGGAGTCTTCACCTAAGGAAGGACAGGGACAGGCTGGAAATGGTGCAATGCAGGGTGACCAAGATGATTCAGGGCCGACAGGGTTGATCTTACAAGGATCTTCTCAAGGCACTGAACATGGGCAAGAGAGGGGGAATATGACAGATGCTGTCAAGTTCCTGAAGGAAATAAAACATTTTTGTGCTCAGCTTGCAGAGGCTAGAAGAAAGCAAAGCAGCAGGGAGCTATTTAGCATGAGTATAGAGTCAAGAACCTGAGGTCACAAGTGGAAGCTGGCAAGGGGAAGGTTTAAGAGGGATGTGAGGAAGTTCAGTTTCTAGGGAAAAAGTGGGAGAGTCATGGAACAGTCTGTCAGAGGGGATGGTGGGTGCCAAGACCATAAATGGTTTCAAGCATGGCTGCGACAGAGTGAAGAGTTTGATGGTTGTGCAGGTCAGTAGCAGTAGGTGGGTGTAAGGAGAGCGATATTATCCTGCATGGACAATAGGTCCTGGGGCAGACATACCACGTCAATACCGCACAAGAAAGACAGCATGGTATTAATCGTGCTTTGTAGACAGTGCATGGATTTACAGTGACAGGGGTATAACAGTGGTAGGGAATTACCGCTGCCCCTGTCGCCATATGCTTTCCTTGTGAGGGATCAAGTTACTGTGTGCTGGGTGCCTGGTCGAGCCACTTCTGCAGTGGAGTGGCTAAGACACCAACACACAGTGGAATGGGAGACCTGGGACCGTGGTTCAGTTCTCCCCCGGTATCCCAGTGCTACAACTTTTTGCGGCTTTAAAAAAAATGTTCCCCCCTCCCAAGTTTCTCCCCATCACCGAAGTCCACCCCCCCCACCGGAGTTTGTTATCTAAATTCAAGCAGGTGGGGGGGAGGCCTCTCACGCCAGGGGGCGTAGGGGCAATGTCCCGCAAACACAAGGAAGCCCATGTTTTCTAAGGGCATGTGGAGGAGTTGTAGGATAACAGATGGACCAAGCACCAACGTCAAGTACAACACACAATCTCTGTGTGATATTTATTCAAATGCAGGAGATAACATTCAGCAATGGCATATCCCTTCTTCAGTACATCAGTTTATATAGCAACAGACTATGCAAGTCTTTCTCTACACTGAGCCAGCACCTACTGACTCACTGATCTCTAATCTGACTTATCTGTTGAGATTTAGCCTCCCCATGCGGGCCTTGTTTGCTTGGGTGGTGGAGCTCAAATAAAAAAAAAAAGAAGGCTAAAGACAAAGAACCTCAGTGCAGAAGCACTGAAACAAGGATTACCCCCGAAGGGCACTGACAATAAGCCAAGTCTCAAAGAAGCACAACATCACACATATGTCCATAATGCAAAGCATCTTGGGATATAATCAAATCACCATGACATTTCAGATTGTCTTAGTTTACAGCAGGAATGCATGGTACCAAGTTACATGCATTTAACAACACAATCAACTTAATTTCTATAATACAGTCACCTAGTACTTTTTACCTTTATCAAACACACCTAGTGCCATGGTATTTTCAACATTTACAGGTTTCATAAACATAAGATATATACATCAAGATATGTTATGATACAGTGCTATTACGTACTAAATCCAACAACGATAAACACAGCCTGTTGTTTTACATAAGCTTGGAGGTCACCACAAAACCTCCCTGTAAGAGGATCAAAGGGTGTAGACAGGCATACTCACTGTACACATGTGTGTACAGTTTTGTTGAATGCCTTTCACAAACCATCTGCCTTTCTATTAACATTTTCATTCTAATCAGTAGTATTTGGGTTAATGTAGGCCACTGAGGAGTGTCTCTGTTTAAACTTCTGTTGTTTAGAAGACAGATGCATGTATAACCTCTTTAGAGATTAGAGGAATCATCTGACAACAATCTGATTTGTTTGGAAGGGGGTGCCATTTGGAAAGGATGTGTACATATTTTAATGGGGGGGTAACTGTGGGAGATTGTGTACAAAACGGAAATTTGTGGCTACACCCCCAAGGACCCGAGGGGTAAAAGGAAAATCAGAGGACACTATAGTATAGTCATGAAAGGGGAGGGGGTGGCCAACCTCATGGACTAGAAATTGTAAAGGATAGATTAGGCTAACAAATAGAAGAACTCTTGCAACAGATTTAAGAAAAGGTCAGTCCTCAAGAGCGGCAGGAGCTCCCTATGAAAGCATGCACTGTTTCTGTGGTCATCAGTGTTTTACTCAACATTTCAGTGCACGCCCTTATTCCTGCGGCATTCATTGCTGCGTGGTTTTTGTTTGCAGCGAGATTACCTCATGCTGTTGCAGACCGGGAACTCCGGGAAGACCAGCGGGACATGTGGTCTTTTTCTGCCATCATTGTCCATGTTTCTATGTTTCTATCAAATGTCTCCTATTTTGTCTTAGCAAATGTCCAGATTCAGTCAGTACTACACAGAATCTTGTGTAGCCACAGGTCTCTGTACAACTGCCAAGTCATCCCAACAACCATTATTTTTCACTCAAGCTGTTTCTCTAATTTGCAGAGGTCTTTGACTCTTTGATGTCTTGACATATATCTGAAATTGCTTCTTAAACTGTAAAGTCTTTTGTTGCAGTATACGCTTGTTAGCAGTTGTATATTTAAAGGAGCAGTACAGTCCAAATTTGAAAAAACATATGTTCTGCAGAGTGTTTTGATGTTTGAGTGCAGTCCCAATGTGTCATTCCCTTTGTTTACTATCAAGAGTTTTTTCTAAATTAGCCTGCTAGTTTTATGGTAATTTTAAGGCCCATGGAAATTTCCATTTTAGCAAGCTTTAATGCTCTTCTTTTTCCTGCAATGCCTCCTGTCCCATGTGACGATGATGTGACCGGAACCACTGATTCAGCAAGTACCAGAGATAGGAGCCTGATGTTCTGGCCTCTACTAAATAGCTCAAGTTCAATATTTTTTTTTCCTATGTGTGTCAGGTCTAGCCAGCAGAAGTAAATGTTTTGCATTTAAAACTTTTCATTGTATAAAACTACACACAGCCATAAAAGGCACACAGGATCACCCCAGATCATCAGTGCTATAATTAGTAAAGCTCTTTTCTTACAGAATAACCCACTCAACTGGCCATCAAGTATTTGCCAAACTGTATATGTAGCCGTTAGTGCTCACTGGATAAAGAAAGTTACTTAATATCACAGGTCTGCTGTTGTAAATGGACTCTAAACCAGTACTTGTTGAATCCATGGTCTCCTTTAAGACTTTAAGTCCTTTTTTTTTTTTTTTTTTATCATATCAGATTTTTTGCATCTCTGCCTGGCTGCCCCAATCTGACCGCCCTCCCCTCCGGAATAACCGGGACTTACCTTACACCCGGCCTGGAAGCAGTGACTGCAGGGAGTCAGTCGCCATCCTGCCGCCAGTGATGTTTTACTTCTTGTTTTTTTCTCAGGGGTCCCAGTAGTGGGTACACATGCATGTGGAAGCACGCATTAGTCCCATGGCCCCAGTAACAGCCCCTTTCCTCCCACCCCATTGGCCTAGCGCCAGGCTCCTCTCCTGGCCTGTGCTGTCCCCAGCCTCCGCCAGGTGGCAGCCATCGGCCAAGAGGAGCCATCCCACCTCCCCGGATAGGAGAGCATGCCTGTCAGCAGCTCCATCCAGCTCCCCCTTGCCGACCTCTGACGGCCCGAGCTCGCTCCCAAACCCAGGTTGCCGGCATGATGAGGTTAGGCATCCAGCGCCTTAGCCCTCAGCACCACCGAAAATTGCGACTTTAAGTCCTCTAAGTTTCAGATATGGTAGTCTGGTACAAATCTGCTGACCAAGCAGTTCAGTAGCCAATTTGCACATTCCAACGATGCTGATCTCCAATTCAATAAAGCAATGCCAGTCAGTATCAGCATCCCTGGCCTTTTCAATAAAGCCTTAATGATCTTCAGTTCATATGCTGCTAACCCATTTCCATGTGGATATGCAGGACTAGAAGTGACATGTTTGAAGTCATAAGCCCCTGCAAAACTTTAAATTCTTTACCTGCACACTGAGGTCCACTGTCAGTCTTCTCAGTGACGGTATTACAAATCTTGCAAAAATTACTTTAACTTTTGTATCTGCTGACTTAATGTTGGTGCCTCAAGTTTGACAACCTCCGGGTAAGCAGAAAATGTATCAGTCACAGCCATGTATTCACTGCCTCCTGGAGTGAATAAATCCTCACCTACCTTTTCCAAAACGTAGGTATTTCCTGAATCTTATAGTAAAGGTTCTTTCTGCAATGCAGGCCTGTGTTCCTGACATATGTAACAAGCCAAAACTATATTTTCAACATCATTAGTGATTCCTGGCCAGTACACTACATCTCTACCCTGCATTTTACTTTTCTCAATACTTATATGCCCTTCATGTGTTTTATGCAGCATTTACTTCTAAGTTCACTAAGAACCACAGTTCTATCACCTTTCAACAATGTTCCATCAACCACAGATGATTCAATTTGAAGTGGCACATGCCTGTGTGGAATGCATTGCCCTTTTCATGCCTGCAAAGTTTCATTAGAAGCAGTCTCCGTTTGTAGTGTGCACCATTTGAGCTGAAACTGCTCCTGTGTTTTTCATTCTGTTCATATGAGAATATCCCAGTTCTGTATTGGTCACTGGTTTTGTAAATTTCATCCCATGTCCTAGACAGTGCATCAGCCACAATCAACTGGCTTCCTGTAATATAATCCAGCTGGTAATCATACTTATGCTGTTTGATTAAAAATCTTTGTATTAATGTTGCTTGTATATAGTGTTGGAGCCAGGATTTTACAATGGGGAGTGCTGGGGTGGCGTACATACTTGATATGCAATTTTTAAAATGTCTTTAATCCTGTATATTATCTGCTATTATATTTTTCATTACATTTTTGACAGAAAATATAAATGTAATCTAAGTTTTGAATGTATATTTTCTTACAATCAATATATTAGACTTATTTAACAAAGTGAAATACATCCTCAGCAAGCAAGATTCTGATGGGGATACCACCGTCCCCTTAGCTCCCCAGATCCACCGCTGCTTGTATACTTGAAAATCCAATCCAAGCTAGGATAATCCAGTGTTAGGGTAATCAGTATTGAATTCGACATCCGATCCTAGCCTTGGATGCCATCAAATTCAGATATTCTAACATCCGATTGTCCTAATTCCCAACATTCTCCCACCCTGCTGCATCTGTCAGTAAAACCCCAGTCAATACACTCATTGACCCTCCTCCCATAGCCACCCAAATATCTTTTGGTTAGACTGGGTATAGATGAGGTAATAAGACTGGCGCTGCCTCATTCAAATAAAATCCTAAGTCCCACACCCTTTAACAGTATAACAAGTCCCCTTAGATAAGAGACTAAGCAAACAAATTGACCCTCCCCCAAGACAACCACTAGTCACCACATCCTCCTCCCCATAGCCCCAAATACCTTATGCAGCTGGGTGGGAGTAGAAGAAGAAAAGTGGTGCCCCAAAAAAAAAAAATTTCTATCCCCACCCTTGCACAATGTAATAAGCCCCACTCCCCAGATCAGAGGTTGAGCAAACAAAGCAAACCCCCACCCAACATAGCCAGTAGCCCCTACCTCCCACTTCCCCTCATAGCCTCCCCCTCCAAATACCTTTTTCATCCAGGTCGGGCTGTAGAAGAGGCAAGAGCTGGCGCTGCCTCAGTCAAAAAAACATATCTGCAGTCCCACTGTGGAGCAGCTTGTTCTCGTCTTCGGTCCACGAAGCATTACTATAGGAGGGTATGCAGATCAAACATCGACACCTCTACCACAAACGACATTATAGCGACACAGAGATGGATCACTGTATTGTTACCACTGGACCCCGGCACTGCTTTCTCGGGGTCTTGCACCCCCTCACCAAATCAACTCTGACTCATAGTTGATCATCTTAAGTATGGGGGGTGTGGGGGGCAGAGCCCCCTGAAGAAAACAAAGTGTTCTTGGACGGATTTATGATGACCGCAATTGTAGCTGACATAAATCCATCGCTGTAACATCAGTTAACAAAATATTTGTCGAACCAGCGTCGTGGAGCCCTATAGGAGGACATCACTTAGTCACTTACCTGGACCAAGATGAGTGCAAGCTGCTCCACCGCAGGACCGAAAATCGTTTTTTCTGACTGAGACATTGTCCCATGGCAGATTTCTGGTGTGGAACAAGTGCCAAATGGCAATCTTTTAAAACAGTGCTTTCCAAATGGAGCATTAAAATTACACATGTGGGCATTTACTGGTGCCAGTGGTATCTGCCAAAACCTAGATGAGGCATCCAGTAGTGAAAAGTACTTGACCTGTGCCATTTCACCTATAATTTCATGTTTGGCTGGAATATGCAAATGTTCTCTTTTAATACAATAATTCAACTCTTTAGATCCAACTACAACTGTAATGATTCATCTTTTTCTCTTTAATCTCTAAAGAGTAAACCGAGGGTGCTGGCTCCGCTACCTTTTCTATTACATCCAGTGCTACCAAACATTTAAAATTCTGTTTTTAGTCCATCTCTCAGGGCAACAGAAACCCTTTGGGAAGCATGTATCAGTGGCATAGCTGTCTCAGAAAAATGTAATCTCGTGCGTAATTGGTAGCTCGCCCAGCCCTTTAAAAAAATCACTGCAGTCACACACAATCTCATCAGTGTGAGGCAATTCCTTTTTCTACTGAGAATAACATGCCTATCAGACACAATTTACGGCTGGCATCTAGCCCTACAATTGGCTTTTTATCTCATCCTAACAAAAACAATGTGTTTTCTGACCTTGTCGTTGTGCTTCAGGTACAGCATACAGTGAGTTTACTTTTGTCTATTGTAGGCCCTTAAAGCAGTGGTCTGTAGTCTCTTAGGTAGCACCCTCCACAAACAAGCAAGCACTACGTTCAGTTCTGCACCAGGGTCAATCATGTCTGAAGCCTTCAGGCCGGATGTACTTATTTGAACAGTCCATTCCTTTTATTGGAATCTTCATATTGTACTGCCACAAAAGTCATCTGCACCTCTACAAACTTCCAACTCTGTAGCAGCATGGACACCTTTTTTTCTGTCTGCAGTATCTTGAAAAACGATTACACTTCCCACAGGATCTACACTGCTGACCAAAAGATGGGCAGTGTCTATATACGTGCTATTTCAAACATTTACTGCATGCATCACTTGCAAACATTCTTTGTGTGGCCACTAGTGTTGCACAAACCCGACCCACGATGCCTAGTTACCAGAACCAAATGTTAGTGAATCCCCACTATGTATTTCACTTGTATCATGCTGTCTTCAACTGTTGTCTATGTTCCCCCTCCCCCAGGACGTATCTGGAATCAAGCATTATCCTGCTCAGTATGCCTTCCTGGTTAAATGCTTAAATAAATAAATAAACAAATAGTATCCTAAAAATCAGGATACCAACAGATACCTCCAATTTGGCCAGATAGTTGCTGTGGTAGGACAGTAGTGCTGTCTGACCATGGATCCTACCAGCTAAGATACCTGGATTCTAACCAGAATCCATCACTTTCTGGCCCCGGATCCTAACTATCTGCCCTAGGATCCATGGATCCTAACTAGGATACATGGATCCCAACCAGGATCCATCACTATCTGGCCCCAAATCCTAACTATCTGCCCTAGGATCCATGGATCCTAACAGAATCCATCACTATCTGGCCCTGGATCCTAACTATCTGCCCTAGGATCCATGGATCCTAACTAGGATACCTGGATCCTAACTAGGATCCATCATATCTGGCCCTGAATCCTAACTATCTGCCCTAGGATCCATGGATCCCAACCAGAATCCATCACTATCTGGCCCTGGATCCTAACTATCTGCCCTAGGATCCATGGATCCTAACTAGGATACCTGATCCTAACTAGGATCCATCACTATCTGGCCCTGGATCCCATATCTGCTCTAGGATCCATGGATCCCAACTAGAATCCATCACTATCTGGCCCTGGATCCTTCACTATCTGGCCCTGGATCCTAACTATCTGCTCTAGGATCCATGGATCCAAACTAGGATACCTGGATCCTAACTAGGATCCATCGCTATCTGACCCTGGATTCTGCATCTGTCTTTGGCATGGTATCTGGTAGGATCCAAGTCAGGGTATCAGCACTATCTGACATATAGTGGTAGGAGCTACAAAAGCACTATCTGAGCAACACTAGTAGCTACAGTTCTTCCTTTTGCTTTTGGTTCCCAGTAGCAATAACCACGACAGGGTATGGGGTTATGGGGATATAATGCATAGCTGGGTGTGTTGTGAGGATGAAGCCGCTTGAGTCGCGTGTCTCACAGCAACCCAACTGTGCATTAAATCCCCATAACCCCATACGCTGGAGTGGGTTATTGCACTTGCAACATGGGTTATGTTTAAACAAGGGAAAAACCCATAGTAAAGGGGTTTTCCCTTGTTTAAATAGCAAAAATGTTACTGTATCCTGCCACGATGCAAAACAGCACCTAACAAAAAAATGCACATTTCATTGTTGATTTGCACATAGAAATGTCACAGATACAGTGGTGATATGATCTGTGACACTTCTTGTGCATAATATGCTCTTGTACCGTGCCTACAACATTTCACTGCCCCTCCCAACCACACATGCGCATGCAGCTAGGACAACAGAGGGAGCTGGAACGATGGCTGTCATTACCTCACTGTTTGCTTCTGTGTCACTGTCTGTCATTCCTTACTAAACAGTCCAGAGGACAGACAGTGAAGGTCCCCAACTCTTCTGCTATGATGTCCTCCCTGTAAGCAGCATGCTGCTTTCTGTGTCTCTCTAACTACGCTCCCTCTCTCACAACTGCAGCACATGGAAATGCTTTCCCCAAGGCGCTCCCCGCTGTGTGTGTGTGTGTGTGTGTGTGTGTCTCTCTCTCTCTCTCTCTCTGTGGCTGACACTACCAGAGACACAGACACCACTGACTTTCCCCAGCCATGCTTACTATCTCCGCTCTGTGACAAGCTTGATAAGGAATGTGCCCTTTCAGTGTGTGTGTGTGTGTGTGTGTGTGTGTGTGTGTGTGTGTGTGTCTCTCTCTCTCTCTCTCTCTCTCTCTCTCTGTCTCCGGCGCTCATTATGTGAGGCACAGTCCAGAAACACAGTCTTTCATCGCTGAGTGGGGAGGGAGGAGCCCGTGAACAGGACAGCGAAAAGAGCGCCTGGTCCGCTGTTGCTCTTTCTGTCTCTCCCGCTGGTGTTGCTAGTGAAACACAGTCTGGGAACACTGCTGTCTTCATTGTTGAGGGTGGAGGGGCGGGAATGGGACAGCAGTGAATTCCCTGTCCGCTGCTGCCTTCTGTGTGTGTGTGTGTGTCTCTCTCTCTGTCGGGTGCTCCTTAGTGCAGAGCATAACTAGCTTGTCCACTTGCTGGCTGGGTCCCTTGCTGTTTCCCCTTTGCTTAGTTTTGCTCTTTCTCAAACCCCCAAAGTGGTTTCCTCTCTCCATCACATGGCTATTTACTGGCACCCTTCACATGGCATGTGGCTGCCCCACAAAACAGAGTGAACGACAACAATTGCCACAACACACCATACAGGCACCAATCTCCCTGTGCTGTGTGTCTTTGTCTCTCAATCCCTGGACTGCGTTTCCCTTGAGGTCCCAATTACAGCCATCTCTCGCTCCAAAGAGACAGGCACAGAGAGAGACAGACACACAGAGAGACAGATCACCACGGGTGACTACACTGCTTCGAAAGGAGACAGGAGGACCAGCACAGCTGCTCAGTACGAAATGACAACACTGGGGCTCTTCTGCTTCCCCACACTTTTAAATGGCTGTCAGTCTGCTTTAACTTTCTCGGACAGGGAACGAGTGCCAACTGCACTTTACCTGAAATGCTCCATAGAACCATGCATTAACAGGGCTGTTTAATGCATGACTATGCAGGGGCTCAGCACCAATGGGCTACAACGTTCCAGCCAACCCATGTTATAAGGAAATATAAACTCTTTTGTTTACATTTGTTAATATAATTGCAAATTAGGGCATGGTGTGAAGCCTGTTTTATCACACTCCAGTGTATTGTTTTATAGTGTATAGTGGAGTGTTCTGTGTAAGCAATAATACCTGACAGTGTGGGTGGTATTGGGCTATATTGGACCACCCTCGGAGGGCCTTATAGCCCATGGAAGGTCCGGTATAGCTCATACCACCCACCCTGGAGGTTATTATTGCACTTAGAAAATGGGCACTGTTTAAAAAAAAAAAGTTAAACAATTGTTACTAGATTGTTTAAGATTAGTTTTGTTATAAAATAGTCCCTATGCCTAAATAAATTGACTGTGAAGTCATAGCTTCCTATAGTAGTCTGTTACAGTTTATAACTCCCCCTTAACAATGCAGTGTCTTTAATTTAATTTGTTGGTATCTAGTACCCATTTTGTCGATCCACCCCCACACACACATAACTTCTTGAAAAAGAAGTTTACTATTTTTAATGGAGACACACACTGTCCACCGCCAGTTACCTGAAGCCGATGGGCTCACAGCTTCCCTTTCCTGCCTTCTTTTGAGCCTTTTGTCTGGTTACTGCTGAGATCTGGAGTGGAGCTGGAGAGATGTAAAACATCGACTTTTTATGTAAAGAAATGTTATACTGCAGTTTCTTTCTTTTGTTGTGCAGCAGCGTTTAAAATGGGGTGCAGAATCACAGTGAACGTGTCTTCTGTATGGAAATGTACATCGGTAGAGCAGCTGAGGTGGCGGGTAGGGGGAGCATGGCGCTGTACATCAGCCAAGTACAGACATCGCGGAAGGTCCATAGGTTTTGTGGGAGGAGGTTGAGCGAGGTGAAAGAGAAAATAAAGCTGCAAAAAGCAGGTACATTCGTGAGCTTTTGGTGGCTGGTGTAAGCCAGTGGGGAGGTAGGCTTTGCACAACAAAACAGACAGGACCAATGGCTTTCATTTACTTTTTGTCACCGTGGCAGTGTGAGATCGCGGTCAGGAGAATGGTGCCATAGTAGAGAATATGGCTGTGAGAATTTCTTCACTCTCCCAACCACAGAATCAGTGTACTTTCTTTCTTTTAAGAAGCAGACAAGAAGCGACGCGTGGCCGTGAAGGGGCGCACAATGAAAGCAGACAGGAGCAATGGCTTACATTTACTTTTGTTAGCGTGGCAGTGAGATCACGTTGGGAGAGCAGCCATAGTAGAGAATATGGCTGTGAGAATTTCTTCACTCTCCCGGCCACAGAATCAGTGTGCTTTCTTTTTTTTTTTTATGAAGAAGTAAGTAAGTAGTCGGGGGTGCTGTAGCTCTCGCTAAGCGAGAGAAACAACACGGTGGACATTTGACGTTTTCTGGGGTGCTTTCAGCTAATTACAAAGCAGGCTGGGCACTACTGGAGAATGGTACTCGGTGAAGGGGCACTTAGACTGGCTCTTATTTTTAGCTGGGCATCCACTGTCTGATAGACGCCCACCTAAATAAGTGTCTCAGCCAATCAGGAGAGAGAACTGTCTTTGCCCATTTTCTAAATAGAATTACATCCCTTTCAAAATGCTGTTCTACCACAGTTCCAGTGTCATGGAATGCTGTTCTACCCTACTGTGGTAGAACAGCATTCTAGAACCTCTAGAGACTGCATGAGTCAGTTTCATTTTGAAAGCAAAAGAACTCACAAAACACATTTTTCACACAGTACTACACACTATAAAAAATACAGGATGAGCAACTCTGTGCACAACCAGTGTGTTTTGCCACCTCGGGATTCTGATTCCCATGGACCTCTCGAGGTCAGAGGGAATCAGTATCCCTCTATGGCAGAACACACTGCTTCTGCATAGTTGCCCATCCAGTATTCTGTGCATTGCTTAGTCCTATTTTTCCTTATTTAGGGACCCATATTAACACAGCTTTTTTCCCTGCCCAATATAAATCTTTTTATTATTTAGGAGTTGCAGAACCGAGTGCAACAGTTGAGCCGAAAACTACAATGAAGCAGAATCCTGTGAAGCTGCAGGTTAAGAGAGTTATGGCCAAAACTCAGGTTTTGGCTAAGGCCAATCGATCAGAACATCAAGAACCAGAATTCGCAGCAGCTGTAGTGATTTTTCCAGAAGTCAAAGTTCTGCAGATTATGAGGAGGTCAGGCTGTAGGCTATGAGAGTACAAACCATGGATGGCTCAAGGAGCTTTGGAGCACGGCAGTAATGTTGAGGTCAATGAAGTGGGTGTTAAAGGCATTCACAATATACACTATATAGTGTGTTTACCAGAAAGAATAAAAGTGATTTGTTATAGCAAATGTGATTGCCCAGAGTTCACATGAATTTCCTGAAAGAGCCACTGACGCCTTGAGATGAACTTTGAAAAACATAATACTTGGATACAAGCCAGCTAATATTTCTCATTAGCTCTGTACTGATGCCATTATTACTGAAGTGCCATGGAGTACGAAAACAGGATTGTTGTTCCTTGAGGATTCAACAGCTCCTACTGCTTCTTCCCAAATAACACTCCACCTGTGGCATCACAGTTATTCCGATGGCAACAAACTGATTTCACAGCAGAGAATTATAATTTCAAGCAGGGAATAACCTAAAGAGGCAGAGGAATACTAAGGAAGGAATATCTTCTTTTTGTGGGACTCTCTTCAGTAACACGTAATGGAGAGGAAAAATATATGGAATATATAATACAAGCGAAACTGAATCTAGATATTATGTTTTCCAAAAGGCATCAGCTGCTCATTAACTCTGTCTAGTACAGATATAAAGCACATCGACCTGACTGGACATTATTTGGGTAATTAAATGGTCAGAATGGTGTCTTACATAGAAACAGAATAGTATAAAATATTCTAAACACAGTTTTTAGAAAGGACATTCATTTAAAACTCAGTCTGGAGTTTGTAGTTTGTGACTGCCGAGGCCTTTTTTTTTTTTAACACCATGTTAATAAATTAGAACAAATGCCCATTCAGATGATGTCAGGAAGACAATGTAAACCTCACTTTGTAGCATTAGATATCTGTTAATTTTGCCTCAATTATCATGTCATCAAAGAGGATATTATGAAATCCTTTGAAGGATAATTATAAGAAAGAGCTAGGAAGTTATACTAAAGAAAAGGGAAGAAAGCAAAAAAAAGTTGGCCAAAGCATTTCCACAGAAAGGCAACTTCTTCATCTGTGCTAGGGGCTTGCCTGTCTGCTGGGTTCAACGAAGCAGATAAGCCTGCAATGGGAACAGGTCCAACAAGCAGGGTGGGCCTCAACTTCCAATTCTGCCCTCTAATGGCACAAAGCCAACGAATGTTTGTTTTTTTTGCTCCTGATGTTGAGTTTTTGGTTCAGTGGCTTATTAAAGGGACACATTGTCAGCTTGTGTGACCGTTTTTAAAGTATATGTAATGAAAGTGCCTGGAGCAAGTAGTAGCAATGCAAAATATGCAGATGACAAGAGATTTGCACACTAGTGCAAGATATTTATTATTTTGGTAAAAACTATATTGTGGCTATCACAACTGAAATGTCTGTGGTGCACATCCATGAGCTAAAATGGCGCTGAGCAGTGGGTAAACTCATTCATGAATGAGTTAGTTATTTTGTCATATGGTAGTAAAGGTTGACTTCTCTTACTGTTCATACTATGGATTTCTGCAAAGATATTCCCCTTCAAAAATTAGTGCTCGCTCTAACCCATTTTATTTTAGGTCTAAAAACTGAAGCCGTGACTCTCGGTGTGCGCATTAGAGTTGAAACTACTGCAATGCCCAGAGTCACAGCTTCAGTTTTTATACATAACATAAAACGAGTTAGAGCAAGTGCTCATTTCTGAAGGGGAATATCTTTGAGGAAATCCATAGCATGAATGATAAGAGATACAACCTTTCACTACCATATGACAAAAAATAACTAACTCATTCATGAACAACTTTACGCGCTACTCAGCACCATTCTAGTTCATGGACATTTTGGTTGGGACAGCCAAAATATAGTTTTTACCAAAATAAGAAATATCTCTTGCCATCTACATATTTTACGTTGTTAGTGCTTGCTCCAGGCACTTTCATTACATACACTTTAAAAATGGGCACACTAGCAGACAGTAGTGTCCCTTTAATAAAATGGCTCACTGGCAACATATTTTTAAACAAAACAAGGCCAGATAATTAAATTATTTTTGCAAGCTCTGGATGCAGTCTGGTACCAAACTAAGGGGGATATGTTTTTCCAGTAGTATGCTGGACCAGTTGGTGTTGGTTGATTGTGCCAGGGTATCATTCCAAGACAATTTCATGGCTGGGGGAGCATACAATTAAAATTAATCTAGAGAATGCTACATTACACTTTTACAAGGTTTCTCAGTCCGTAAAGCAATATCTGCATGGAATCTGGGTGAGGGGCATGTGCCTGTTCCAGACTCTATGGAAGTTACTGCCCTGTCAAAAATAGGCCTACTACAGCAACAGTTCTGATTTGCAGTTACAAGCCTAGCAGTGGAATACAGGGTGATCCTGTCACTTAACTAAGCACCCAATAACTAGGAGGCTCCTCCTGAGGCTGGTGGGCTGTGCTGGGTCACCACATATTCTGCACATTCAAAGCTATGGCTGCCTGAGCACAGCAACTGCTTGGATACCAGGCCTGTGTGGCTTGTAAAACTCCTGACTTCTACTTGGTATGTGACATGCTGGTGCTGCTATTACAGGATTTGTAAGTCAGATCATCAACCCCAGTGGAGGCTTCAGTTCAGCAGCAACACTGCCAGACCATGGGGCCAAAATGGCCATGGTACACACCTACAATTATGGGCGTGCAAATTCATGCTACGACCAGACAATGCATAATTTGAAGAGCGTCCAACAACAGGCATGCAACAGGCACACACAGTTTAGCTTCTATTTCGTATATTGTACTTATCGTCCTCGTATAATATTACTCTTATTTTCATTAAAATAGGTGATCTTCATCTGTTCTGGCTACATGTCTACAAGTGACATCATAATCTCCTGTAATAGTAACGCCACAGTAGAAGATTACAAAGTCACTTGTAGACAAGCAGGCAGAGCAGATGGCCAAGTCACAGAGAATTCTGGCTTCATGAAAATTTCCTAAGAAATAAAGTATAAAGAGGGTAAATATAGGGAAATATCAGAATTTTAAAGGTGAATTTTGTCTAAATGTTATGTTTGTTTTTTCTTAAATTCTCCACTGAGATGTCAGGGGCTCCTTAGAGACGTTTTCACAGCAGACATGAGAGGTGCCTTCTATTTATTGGGTGCTTATTAGTCTAATGAAGGGAATGGTCCCCTACCTCTCCCAGTTGTGAACCTGGCAAACAAAGGGAGTAGTGGCATATACTTTGCAAATTCAAAAAGGGCCCCATTGTTTTAGTAATGTCATTTTCCTTTCTTTTAAACGCAGACTAGTTATTAAATAATTTATCACTGTTTACCTTACATCTACTTATTACCTACCTTATGCTTTTGTACTTTAGCACACATTGCCTTTCCACTGTATAGTGCATTGTGTTTTTTTAATTTCATTCTTCCTCTGTTATGAGTTTTACGCCCTGTCCACTGCGGTTTGGTAGCCACTATATATGTAGTTTGCAAAGTACTGTATATGCAATGCTTTTGTACTTCTGCCACATATATCACCCTAGCCACTGAATACTGTTATTTTAAATAGACTGTATTATCCAATATATTTCCGGTTTTTAATCCATTTGTAATCCCTCCCGCAGGTCACACCTGGAAATGAGCCTTGGCTCTGCATGCCTTTCCTTGTAACCTACAGTGTTTTATATAAATCAATCAATACATAAAACACTGAGAAAAAAAGGCGGAGACAAAGTCCCATTTTCAGCTATGTCTCTGGCAAGGTTGACACTAGCAGCAGTGGTCAGCATTTATACTACTTACAGTTTCATAACTAAAACCTCACCAGTGTTTACCTGGTATTTATAATGTTTTCATGCTTTTTTACAAATACTGCTATAACTAGACCTGAGGATGCCATCAGATGTAATTTCAGGTAATTGTGGCCAGAAGGCATTCTTTTCATGCTCAGAACTGCATAGGTTTCTACCTGCACGTGTGGTATTTGATTATGATCATGCCATATTTTCTTAAAAAGCCGACGACGCCTCCAGGAGAACTTTGAAAAACATAATATTTGGATGAAATTCAGATTATATTTCATATTAGCTCTGTTTTTCTCCTCATTATTTGTTACCCAGGTTTATATACATGAAAACAGAAGCATTGCTTATTGAGAATTCATCAGCTCCTTTTGCTTACTGTCTACCTGACGGTGTAATATCCTGCTTGTGATATCGCAGTTATTCCCTCTGCAGCAGACTGTGATGTCACAATACAGGATTATGGCTTCATGGTGGAAGAAGACGTAAGGGAAGACGAACTCCATGAAATAAAGATCCTGTTTTAGTGCAGGTTTCCTCAGTAATAAAAAAGGGGAGGGAACATCTATGACAGATATGAGAATTACACACTGAATTGTGTCTAAATATTAGGTTTTCTGCAGTTTTCGCACTACCTATCCCCTATCCGTTTTCCACTGTTCCTCCCACCTGCCATTCTTTAAAATATAAAATTAAATAATCCTTCAATTTTCTTTTTTCAGAAGCAATACTCCCACAAATAATACATAGAGACCAAACCGGATTTGTAGGAGGCCGAACCACCACCGATAACATAAAGAGAACCTACCATATAATATGCAAAATGCACTCCTCGGATTACCCTGCAGCCCTAGTAAGTCTTGATGCAGAAAAGGCTTTTGACAGAGTCTTCTGGCCTTTTTATACTCAGTCATGGAATCCATGGGTCTACCCCAGTCATTAGTACAAGTTATTACAAACATTTACTCCTCCCAAGGCCTGGGTCCGGTTTCTGGACATCACTCAAAACCCTTCCAACTAAATAGAGGAACCAGACAGGATGCCCCTTTCACTCCTCTTGTTTGCAATGGTTATAGAACCCTTGGCACAATTAATCAGGCAGTCCTGTGACCTACAGGAATTGAAGTGAGAGAGAAGAACACGAATTGCACTTTATGCAGATGATGTCCTCCTGTACATGCTAAATCCAGAGAATTCACTTCCAAGCTTAGCGAGCTATTAGAACAATACGGGCAACTCTCCGGTTGCAAAGTCAATATCTCAAAAACCGAGATCTTAACCTTTCATTACACACCAGACGGGACCATGCAGAGGCAATTCCCATGTAAATGGGATCTAAGGAAAGTAAAATATTTAGGGGTTAACTTAACCAGAGACCTGGGTGACGCCTATAAGCAGAACTATGCCCCATTCACGAAGCAGTTGAAGGAGGATCTGGCCCGCTGGAGAACACTCCCGCTGGGTCTATCCAGGAAGATAGAACTTATTCGAATGGTGACCCTGCCTAGGGCCCTATACTTATTTAATAATATACCCATCTCCTTGCCTAGATCCCAATTCCTGGATTGGGAAAGGGCAATATCACATTTTATTTGGGCTGGATGTAAGCCAAGGGTTAAGCTAAAACTCCTTAGTAAACCAAGAGCGCTGGGAGGTATAGCACTCCCTGATCTATTCAGGTACTGTCAAGCAGTGCAACTTATGCATGTAATGGCCAGACAGAATCAGATAAGTGACATGCACTGGATGGACCTAGAGAAAGCAAACTTCCCGGACCAGAACTACTACACATCATTGTACAGCGAAACAGCGCCTACGGAGCAGAATCGTACTATGCCAGCAGAACTATATAACAGAGTGCTGACCTGGTACCAGGTTAGGAGACAGCTCTCCATATCCTCCTTTATACCATTAATTTGCCCAATAGCAGCACTCCCTAACTTCCAACCTAGAATATTAGATCATATATATCAACAATGGGCCAAGTACGGCCTATTCTATTTGTCACAGTTTACAAACGAAGGAATGTTTCTTACTTTTCAGGATATACAGGGGAAATTCGGACTCCCTAACTCACACTATTATAGATATTTATAAATACGGCATTACTATGATGCCTTACCTCTCATAGTTCGCAACACAGAAAGTATGCCCCTTTGATAGTTAAATTGCAACAACTGATTACCTCCCCTGGACAGAGAGGCATCTGATATCTACTCTCTATCGAGCCCTGATGTCAACCACTATACTTAACTCTGGTGGACACTGGGAGAAATGGCAGAGGGAACTAGGTATACCCATAGAAATAAAGCAATGGGAATGGGTCTGTTGGCAGGTTTCACATACATCTTCCTCACATCAATGGAGGGAATTCGCATGGAAATTCTTAGTTAGATATTTCCATACCCCTGAGGTCACTAGTCACTACACACCGGGTGGCTCAGCTGCATGCTGGAGATCATGTGGGGAGACTAAAGCCCACCTCACGCATGTGGTATATTCATGCCCTAAACTGCGAAGTTTCATCCACAGCATGCAGTGGGAACTCCAGGAAATATTCAGTGAACCTATACAACTGACTCCACAGATATTTATCCTGTCAATGTTCCCCAACAAACTAAGAGACTGGGGTGTCCGGTATCTGCTGGCTTTTCTCCTGGCGACGGGAAAGAAGGCCATCACTAAAAGGTGGCTCACTCCAAAAGCTCCTACAATAAAAGACTGGTGGACTATAACTAGGCAGATTTATCAAATGGAAAAGATAACATACAGATTGAATGACAGAGGAGAGGAGGAATTTAGAGCCAGATGGAACAGGTGACTCCTATACTATATGCTGAGAGATGGTACTTTTATCCCATAGCCTACCTGTCCTCCTCCCTGGGTCCTTCCCTCCTTCTCCCCCTTCCTGGACAGTAACTTGAGGGTACTCTATACTGAGAGGTGTGTGGCTCCAGGATGTCTACGGGATGTCTTTCCCCCATCTCCTAGCTGGGGATCTTTGAATAGTAGATGTTAAAGAAAACCGCACCAAGGCTTTCATGGGTACCTCTTCAGCTAATAAGAGCCTGAATAGAAAGTGCAGTGAAGTTTAGTATACTGGTTTTGTAAAACAGGGAGAACTACTAGGGCCCAGTACAATATGAACTCCCGATAGGTCTGGAGACTTATTAAGAATAATCTTTTGAGGGAATCATTTTTAATATGTTTGCACAAAATCTGTAAGTGCGCTACTCAGATTCCTTTACTTACTGTATTGCACAATCGAATGTAATGAAAGATATGTAAATAAAAACAAATAAAAATGAAAGTAACAATTTTCTTTTTTCATCGGGTGGTCCTGGGGATTCACAGCCTAATTAGTCATGCAGTTTGCCAATAAATGGGTCTCCTGCCTTTCATTTCAGTCAGCACAAATAGGACATTGAGGCAATGATGTCTGTCTCCCCAAGTCTTCAGATACAGTACGAATTTCTGGTTGTGTTTGGGACAGGCACCAGCTACAAGCAGTTTAAATGATCCATTTTTCACTAATTATCTTTTCATTTCACTGGCTGAGCCATGCCCTACATTGAGCGCTGGTGTGCAAGCTCCTGCTCTGACACTGCCAATCTACACTTGGTCCTCCACCTGACACTACACCCTCTTTCAGCACTGAGTCTTCAGCCTGACAGTGGATCTTAAGCTCTTCAAGACCAATCATAAGGGTAAGGAGTTTGGGGACCTTTCAGCAGTCTACTGGAGTCTGAGGGTGGTGTGGGCATCACTCTGGTGGCCCAACCCATTTTCTCCTCTGTAACATCACCCACTCCCCAACGTTCAGGCTGGCCTTCAGTGGCTGGGGTGCTGAGGTAGTGTGGTCCCCAAAAACATTAATGGCACTCTGATTGCCAAGCAAAGGAAGCATCAGACAGCAGGGTTAGCTACAAAGTACCCCCTCCCCTGGGGTCAGAGCATGCTACTTCCACTCCAGACTCCGCCTGGCACAGTGTGAGACAGACTTGGGACATGAACCCAGATCTCCTGCAAGTTAGTGCAACATACTACCCCTCCCATACCCAATGTCACTGGGTAAGACTAAGTTATCCATTATTAAAGCTGAATGGTTTGATTTGAAGTACCCTACTGTACACAGCACATATAGAAAACACCAGTGGGCTGGACAGAAACTTGTAGTATGATACCATCATGTGAAAAGGGACTCTCTACTGTTCAGCCCTGCCAACAGGAGGCAGAGGATCATAATGAGAATGGGAGACCCCCAAAGACCAAACATGCTAAGGTCCCTAAAAGGAATAAGGCTTTTGCAATCTGCAAACACACACACACACACACACACACACACACACACACACACACACACAATATATACGAGTCAGGCCATACAGTGTGATGAAATGGCAGGATTTGTCTTTAATGTGCTGTACCCATTTCGTATATAGTTATAAACAATCTGTGTAAATAAGGCTGTTTAAATCCAGCCATCTGCACCATGGACACAGGGGGGAGGGAGGTGTGCACTAGTCCCTTCACAAAAGAAAGGGTCCTACAAGAGCTCGACAAGCTGAGGGTGGACAAGGCAATGGGACCTGATGGCATACATCCCAGGGTACTAAAGGAGCTAAGGGTGGAACTAGCAGAGCCATTATCAGAACTGTTTAGTGAGTCTCTGAGCACAGGAGAGGTCCAGAAGACTGGAGAAGGGCTCATGTGATCCCGCTCCACAAGAGTGGTAGTAGGGAGGAGGCAGGGAACTACAGACCAGTCAGTCTTACCTCAGTAGTGGGCAAGATTATGGAAGCATTCCTTAAGGAAAGGATAGTGCAGCACCTGGAATCCATAGGAGCACAGGATCCAAGACAGCATGGGTTTACTAAAGGAAGGTCCTGTCAAACTAATCTCATAGATTTCTTTGACTGGGTAACCAGAGTGGTGGACCAAGGGGGGAGCAGTTGATGTCACCTACCTTGATGTCAGCAAAGCTTTCGATACTGTTCCACATAGAAGATTGATTAATAAGCTGGGTAGGCTTGGGGTGGGTCAGAAGTTGGTTAACTAGGTGTCAAACTGGTTGATGGGCAGAAAACAGAGAGTGGTGGTAAACAGTATACAGTCAGAAGAGATGCAAGTCACAAGTGGGGTACCTCAGGGATCAGTCCTGGGGCCAGTCCTCTTCAATATCTTCATCAGTGACATTGCAGATGGACTGGGAGGGTAAGGTTTGTCTGTTTGCAGATGACAGACACCGAGATCTGCAACACAGTAGATGATCCAGATGGGGTGGGCAGAATGAGAAGACATCTGGATAAACTAGCAAAATGGTCAGAAGAGTGGCAACTGGAGTTTAACGCAAAGAAGTGCAAGATCATGCACATAGGGAAGAGAAACCCTGAAGCCACCTATAGCCTGGGAGGGGAGTTGCTGGCAGTCACAAGGGAAGAAAGAGACTTGGGCGTCATCATCACCAGTGGCCTGAAATCATCCAAGCAGACCACTAAAGCAGTAGGTAAGGCTAGGGGGATGTTGGGGTGTATTAGTAGGGGTATCACAAGTCAGAAGAGGGAGGTAATAATCCCTGTTTACAAGACACTGGTTAGGCGCCATCTGGAGTACTGCATGCAGTACTGGAGGCCACACCTTCACAAGGACATTAACCAAACTGAGGTAGTCCAGAGAAGGGCAACCAAAATAGTGCAGGGACTGCATCAGAAAACATATGAGGACAGATTAACAGAGCTCAACATGTATATCCTAGGGCAAAGGAGGGAGAGAGGTGATATGATCCAAACATTCAAACACCTTAAGGGCATAAACAAGGTGAAAGAGTCTAACATGTTTCAATATAAGAAAATAGCAGGACAAGAAGACACAGCATGAGATTAGAGGGAGGCCGATTAAGGGGTATTATGAGGAAGTTCTTTTACAGAAAGGGTGGTGGATGCATGGAACCAACTACTCAGGAAGTGATGGATATGAATACAGTGCAGGGCTTCAAACAGGCATGGGATAGGCATAAGGGAGCAATACAGATGAGTATGACTAGCTAGGCCATTGACAGAGCAAATGCTGATGGCACATTCATAAGACAGAAAAAGAAATGGGCAGACTGGATGGGCCTTGCGGTCCTTATCTTCTGTCAACTTCTATGTTTCTAGAAGGCTACTGACCAAGAGTAATGTCTGGCACTGATTCTTTACATTTCTTTGGTAGCCTACTACTGGTTACGATTTACTGAGCAGAACATAATACAGTCGAAGTTCTCCCTGAGGCTGCTCTTGAAAGAGAACCATGCTGCGAGGTCTTGTGAGGCGGTGCCACATTCTAGCATGTTAATGGGAAATTATAAGCTTTCATCTGAGAGCTGGAGGCAGCTTTAAAAGCTGGAAGCTTTACAGTGAGGGATGCTAAATTCTACATGTTTTCAGTGAAGCCTCATGGACTCCTTTCAAAGCACCTCCTGGCCATCTAGTATGTTTACACTGCTGAAAAATTCTTGACCATGCAGATGGGGCTTCGTACTAACTGTTAATTCCTGCAATCAACAAACAGTTTCTTTAAATGCCTTATAAGGCACTTAGCCATAAGACATGTAATAAACAACCACGTTCTCTCTTCTCCTGCCAAGCCCAAGTACCAGGCCTTCCATGCAGATAATAAATCTCCACTGCAAAGCATGTACAGCTTTTTACGTGCTGTAGGATAGCTTTATCAAGGACCATTGCCAAATTTGTTCTAAAGACAGAGATGAGTCAAGAAGTTTTGCATGACCCCTTGCAACAGAAAATACAGAGAAAGATAATAAATACTGCAGCAGTATACGCTCCCTGTTTTTATGGCATTTTAAAACTAGCTTGTTCCAACCATAATATCCATGAACCATAATTCGTCTGCTTTCCATATATATGGCTCCAGCCTGCAATAGACACAGGCATGGTTCAGGCGAAAGACAGCTGATCATTACTTGTGGATGAAGATAAACAACCCTACTGTGCATATGCTGTTGTATGTGATTATATAACAGAGTCTGAGAAAAGTGAAAATATGTCGAGTGCATCCAAATGTAACATTAAGAGAGCTGCTACAGTACACGAGTCGCAGCAAGAACGTATCCGTAACTGTAGTGCTATAACTGGAGAGTTATGAAAGACATTAGCTGCAGCTAGAAAATCGGGTGTGTGCATGTGTCTGTGTGTGCGTGTGTATTTAATTAACTGGAAAAAAACAATATCAGGGCAACAGTCAGGACTGCAGTAAAAGTTGCAAAAGAAAGGAAATGTTCCGTTAGGATACAATTCTCCTAAATCTCGGTGATGGAATGATGTGGTGTTCCTAGAATTTAAGTGATTGCTTGAAGTAATGCCAATGTTACCGTAACTTTGACTCTGTTTTACAGTAAGGCAAAGAAATTAACTCATAGAGCAATGAATCCCCCTTCTCATGTTTATTTGTGAGAGGCTCCCAAAATCAGAGTAACAACAATGCTACTTTGAGCAATTTTCAAACCTTCAGAGCATCACACCACAAAATCACAATGATTCTGGAGAATTTGTACCCTGCTGATTTCCCTTATTTTGCGGCCTTGTGTTGCGCCCTAACTGCAGCCTTAACATAGTTCTTTAAACTTGATTACCATCTCAGGGCAAAGGAAGGAGCCTGAAAAATGTGTACATTTCCACAGCGCATTTACTTATTGCTGCTCATGAAGGGGGGGGGTTGGGGGCATGATGTATGATGTGCCTGGAGCCCCTTCCCACATTAAGTTACTCTGTTCATGGTATCCTTTTCAAAAGAATGTTTAATTAGTCAACAATGACAAGTCAAACTGCATTTAATTCTCTTGTGTCCAGTGATCCCCCCCCAACCCCCATTCTGTGCCAAGCTCTCCCTGGTGTCTGGTGACACCCCCTCCCTCGCCTTATCCTAAGCACCCCTTGACACCCAGTGACACCTTCCTCACTCTCCCCAACCAGTGCCAAACAGTTCCTGGGTCCAGTAGCACCCCCTCTCTCTCTTATCCCATCCATAGCAATGCCTGGTGTCCAGTGGCACCCCCTCTCTCTCTCATCCCATCCATAGCAATGCCTGGTGTCCAGTGGCACCCCCTCTCTCTCTTATCCCATCCATAGCAATGCCTGGTGTCCAATGGCACCCCTCTCTCTCTCTCTCTCTCTCTCTCTCTTACCCCATCCATAGCAATGCCTGGTATCCAGTGGCACCCCTCTCTCTCCCCGCCCTGTGACAAGAACTTCCTGGTGTCCAGTGGCAGCCCACCACACTCCTATCCAAGCACTCCTTGGTATCCAGTGGCACCCCCTCCCTCTCCTCATACTATGCCAAGCACTCCCTAGTATCCAGTGCATCCCCACTCTGACCCCTTCAAGGGCATTCCCTTGTGTTCAGTGGCACCCCTTCCTCT
Source organism: Neoceratodus forsteri (assembly GCA_016271365.2). Taxonomy (NCBI): domain Eukaryota; kingdom Metazoa; phylum Chordata; order Ceratodontiformes; family Ceratodontidae; genus Neoceratodus; species Neoceratodus forsteri. Next base: position 1,571,260,626 of record CM057455.1, read on the forward strand.
TCCTGTCTTGTGCCAAGCACTCCCTAGTATAGTGTGGCACCCCTTTCCAATTTCCCAATCCCAGGCACTCGCTGGTGTCAAGCAGCACAACTTTCCTACTCCCAATCCCATTCCAAGCACTCCCTGGTGTCCAGTAGCACCCACTCCCTCCCTCTCTGTGTCATGTGCTAAGCATTCCCAACTCTCCAGTGGCACCAATTCCATCTCCCTCTCACTACTGCCAACACTCCCTTCATCTACATTGGCACCCACTCCCTTCCTCTCTATGTCATGTGCTAAGCATTCCCAACTGTCCAGTGACACCAATTCCATCTCCCTCTCACTACTGCCAACACTCCCTTCATCTACATTGGCACCCACTCCCTCCCTCCCTCCCTCTTCATGCCATGTGCTAAGCATTCCCATCTGTCCAGTGGCACCAGCTCCCTTTCCCTCTCACTATCCCTAGCACTCCTTAGTGTCCAGTGGTACCTGCTCCCTCTCACTGTTTCATGTAAAGCACCCCTTGGTTTCCTTTGGCACCCTCGTCCCTCTCCCAAACTGTGACAAACACTGCCTGGTTCACTGATGCCTGAAGACACTTTGATAGAGGTTCTCCAGAGCCTTAGATTCAAGTCTGATATGCATACTGCATGCAGACGGGTGGAAGCTGCCTTTCAGTATATCCCTGATATCACGATAGTGTTTAGCTGCCATTCATCAAATCACTTGTTGCTACACAGAACTGTATGTCAATGAAAGGGCAGGAGTGCTATATGGGAAAGGGAAGGCTAAACAGCTATGGGGATACAGGAAAAACTGAAAAAGATAATGACACAAAAAAAAAATCTGACAATAACTGATTTCAGTTTATTTATGCATAATCCGAGATGCTGTACTGGCTATGTGCAACAAGAACCGAAGTTGCTTATTTTACTCCAGTTTCAAGTGAAGCCATTTACATGGGCATGAAATATTACAATGTTAACAAACAAGGTAACGCACACCATGAAATATCATTACAGTATTAGCATTTATTGACAGACTCTCTCTCCTATAGGCACTGGCAGGCATACTTGTATTTATTTATTTATTTATTTAGACATCAGTTTATCAACCTTTGAGCCAGAGGCTCATTTACAAAGGTACCTCATCACATAGAGGACAACAGACAGCAGAACAATAAACAACAGTTAATACAGATTCAAGCAAGTTACAATTCAGGGTTACAGTAGGCAAAATACATATGTTTGTGGAGGTGAGGCTAGAGGGGACGGTAAGAGGGAGAAGGGAATGGGGAGGAGAGAGGAGACGGAGGGAGGATGTTAAGGGGAGAAGGAAAGCAGGAGCGAGGGTGGTGGGAGTGCTGCTCAGCGAGCATTGTCAGAACCCTTTTTTTTTTTTCCTTTGCAGAGTACAGTAAAACCTGTAAAATCCAGGGGCAACATGAGCCTCAGGCCAGATCAGCAAACACAAACTGAGTCAGAGTAAAATAATAAAGCTGTCTTTTCCATTCTTGTGCCTGGGGGATTACATAGCAGTTAGAAAGTACTCAGGTGGACTTGTGAGTGATCACTGGGAGTGGAGGTAGGGGGGCTATATGCCGTGAGTAGACCTCATGCAGCTTGTTCCTTTGAACCTCTGTAAGGCTCGCTACCTTGATGTGGTACAGAGGCTTATCACAATGTATCCTAAACAATGTAACTAAAATCCAGCCAACATCCGTCCGATTGGTGGTGTGTTAGATAAAATAAAATGTTGTGAATCTATTAGATCATTGGCTTTCTACATACTGTTGACTGAAATTGGTGGGGGGCAATGTACGTGCAGTGAGCAGCATATCTTTTGGTTTGTGTTTACATAGCAAAAGTTTCATCTACTATCAGGTACAAGTTTAAAATTCCTGACTACACCCCTGCTCTCCCCTCCCACACTCTCTCCTGTCTGTCTCTTTTCATTCATCAAGAGAAAAAGGTATCAAATCACCAACTTTGCTAATTTACAAAGGAATGTTAGGAGTACTGGTGTAAACTAGCTCACGAAAACACAGGCAGTAGTAGTAAAGGAAACTGGTACATACTGTACACAGTCTACATGGTACAAAAACAGTTAATCAGGAAACTGAATTGGCTCACATTTGTTTTTAATTGCAAGCTGAATGTTGTCTTAAAATGCATGATATGACCACAATAAAACCAATGACAACACTGTGGAATATACTGGAACTGTGGCATCAGCATAAAAATGGAAAGTGTTGCTCCAGCCAAGATTCACAGTAGGGGTTATAGTCCTTGAAAGAAAATGACATTATACTGGAAGCAGGAGACAATGTGTGAGAGATACAGTCTGAGACTCTGATGACGTATATAGTGCATTTCTTGTTGTAAGGGAAATGAATGCTCCCTGTAGGCACAACACAGACACGCTGCTACAAATACCTTTCTCATTTTCCTTTAAGGTCATTTTTGCACGTGACACTAATGGTACTTCGTATACATTCTTAAACTGGGCAGCCATGTTACTCCCAATCAGCAAAGAACAAATTGGCTGGATTTCCAGTTTTAACTTTTAACTCTTATCAAGGTTTTAGCTGAGCTGCAGCCTATACAACACTGTACACCGAAAAAATACGTTAGGGCGCACGCTTAGGTTACAAAGCCGCAAAACGAGGGAACTGTGGTACTAGGTGTAACACGGCTGACTGGGCCCTGTTCCATCTGTGATGTGTAGAGAGAGTCTGAGCAAGATTCTGCCTACTATTTTGTCTTTTCTGTTGGACTGCATGTTCAACTCTTATCTTTGCTTGCTGTTCTTTCTTCTTCCCCTTTTGCTGTCTCTCACCTTGCTTATATATAGTTATAAAAATATGTATGAAACTAAATGTAATTATTACTGTTGAAATGATTACAGAAAACAGCTCTTTGGGTTTATTAGCAAAGTGTATCAGTGTGTGACTTTTGACCTCAGGCTGGTGGAATCTGTCAGCTAAAGAGGCCAGCTACTAGCTGGGTCACAATGCTCTGGTGAAAGCTAGAAGCTAAAAAGGTTCCATATTTTGGTGTGAAAAGAGAAAAGCAAGTGTCTTCAGGGGGACTGGGAATTTGGGACTTGGAGATCTGATGTAACAGAGAGCTGGTTGAATGTAGATTTCAGTTCTGAACTCAGAAATTGTACTTTCTTTTTGGACTGCCTATGCTGAAAACCAGTTGCTACACTTCTCTTTTGTTTTTTTATTTTCTTGTTACTTAAAAGAATAAATCTACAATTTCTCCTGGTCTGCCTATGCTTCCTGACCCCAGCCTCAGTTACATAGGGTTCCTGGACTGTGCCTCATAGGTCAGTTGCTGCAAGCTACAGATCTGGGGTCCTGTACAAAGAAAGTCATGACTGATCTTATGTTTCAGGCTGGGCCCACAGGGCCCCTGCATGTAGAAACTGAAGAGCGACCTCCTGCTTCTCGTAAGGCCAACAAATTATGAGTAATCCCCTGCTTCATGCAGGGCCCCGCACAAATAAAGTTGCAACTGATCCTGTGCTTTACACAAAGAAAGTTATGACTGATGCTGGGGGCCTTGTGTGAAGCAGCAGACCCCTGGGGCATGAGCCCCAGACCTATACCTAGGCCTCGGGACATAAGGCTAGAGATCATATGTGTGTATGTGTATGTGGGTGGGGAGGGGGTTGAAAAACCCTTAATGCCACATTTTCCACCATTTGCAGCGTAACCCACATTGAGCATTAATGTAGTTTTTTGCAAGGAATAAATATGCAAAATAAATTATAGGTAAGTGTGGTTTATCGGGAAATATACCATCAAGAAGGGCTAATTAGCTCAATATCTCACTAGCCCGAATGGTGAGTGATATTATAAGCTAATTAGCCCCCGTGGTCATAGAGGTCAAAACCTGCTAAAACATTTTATTTATAAAAATAAATGTGATATTTTTTGTTCAGGCTATGGCATATCCCATTCATATCTATATTTAGATTCTTTGCAAAAGACTGCATTAATGCACCAGTTATGGTTCAACTTACCACCACAAAAGTAGGGAAATGTGGCGTTAGGGTTTTCAAACCTAACTCCACACCCCCAAAGCAGCAAAAGGACAAGACCACACAAGCAACCACAGACAGACATCATCAAGTAAAACAAACAAAACATACAACTGTATCCAGATGACACAAATGCAGTAGCACTTATGTGCTGCCTCCGTGGATCTCTATCTGTGAGATGCACACCACAAGAATTAGACACTCACTTCTGGCTGTAGACAGAAATTCGCAATACTCAAATCACAACAGTACTACTGTATGCAGAAGCACAGGTCCCTGTAGCCACAAATACAAATCCACGATACCGAAATTACGAAAGTTCTTTTGTCTGCAGAAGTGAAGGACCCTAAGGGGCCAGCACTTCTGTAGCCACAGGTACTTATTCACACTGTAAGACATACACACAGTTCTACTCTGCAGAGGCACAGGCCCCTGAGGGATCTGTGCTTCTGCTCTGCAGCTGCAGGTGTAAGACATACACATTGATCTCTGGCTGTAGAAGCACAGACACTATGAAATCCATGATTCTAAAACTGCAACAGTACTTTTGTCTGCAGGCGTGCAGGCCTCTGAGAGCCTCGCCTCTTCAGCCACAAGTGTAAGACATACAAGACTTCTGACTGCAAAAGCACAGGCATATGGGGCCTGCACTTTTGCAGCTGTATATAGAAATTCATGATACCCAAACTGCAGCGGTATTTTTGTCTGTGAAGCAGGTCTCTCATAGCAGCTTGACCTCTGACATCGCTTATGCCCCACCACTTGTGATGTCATGAAGTCAGGCTGTACGTAGGAAAAGTTATATATAGATATATATATATATATATATATATATGGAATAGCCATGAGGGGACTTCAAATGTGCATGTTATTTGGTGTGGAATGTTGGTGTTGTGCACACTTGCATGAGTGGAGCAGTGACAGTAACACCAACATTTCAAATCAAACAACATCCATATGTGGAGCTACCTCATGGGATACCTGATGTATACCATAGGCGCACCCACCTTTTTTTTGTTAAGTGCAGGAAAAAATATGCTGTGTTATGTAAGTGGAGTGAGTTTTCATGTTTTTCTACTTTCCACTTTATTAATGATGCTAAGCAGAGCCTTTTACTTTTATGGTTAAAGTGACAGCACCATTGTCTGATGTGTTCTCACAGGAGCCAGTTCATGTGAAAAGCAAGAGTTGTGGCTACTATGCAAATAACATGGCTACTGTGAAAATAACATCGCTACTGTAAAAAATAACATGATTTCAACTATTTTCACTGCAGCTGTGTTTGCAGTGAAAATAACAGCTTTTATCCTGCAAATATATTTGCACTTCCATGGTATACATATATATTTACAAAATGGCAAAAACAAAATACAGAAACTTACTTCACTAGCCAAAAAGACATTACCTGATCATACATATATTATAACTACCTTATACCTATTATATATTTCTTACTATCTTGTTGACATTTGTATTCTTTTGCTACTCTGACCATGTTTAATCCCCTTTCCGGGTTGCACCTGGAAACGAGCCTTGGCTCACGTGCTCTTTCCCGGGTCACCAAATTTTAAATAAATACAATTCCTAGCACCACCTCATTACCTATAAAATCAGGGACTACTTCATGTATAAATGTTGTTATTTAAAGTGTATTTAAACAAATGAGTTATGTAAAAATCATATTTAAAATGCTTCACTGTACATTTAATACAACGGAGCAGCAAGCCTATATAGAATAAAGTACGAAGTGGTGTGTGTAAACTTCAAGTTTAAACACCACCCCATATTTCATTTTATATAATTGCTGGGTTTTCCTTTTTCACCACAATAATTACATAAAATAAAATAGACATTCCTGTGAAGTCGCAGTCCGCTTAAGTTTGAGCATGCGGTCCGCAATAGCTTAAATTTATTTAAAAGTTTTTTGTTATTCCTTTATTTCTGTTGCCAGACAAAATTTTCCTTTTTTAAATTATCATACTTGATTTTCTTTATGGCACTCACTTACCACCGACTCCAAGTCCGAGTGGTGGTTCAGTCTCTGGGGAAGACAGTGTGGCTAGCGGTCAGGAAGGAAGAGCTGTGACGGGCGCATGCACACAGCGAGGAAAACCGGGCGCATGTTCACTATTTGTAAACACGCCTTTATAACGGCAATTATGCCATAGTTTCCCTATGGGAAAAGGAAGACCCATTAATTATAAACACAATAAGCCACTCCAGGCTGTACATTAAAGGATCTGAATGCACTCCCCTGGGGTTTGTGCCTCACTGGCTTGGGATGTGCATTAAGTAAATAATCAGCCACAACAGGATGTGCATTATAGGATTTTAATGCACATCTCAGGGGTGTAGTAAGACATGAGGCCGAAGGCCTAGTGTCCTTATGCCCCTGGGAGGTGCATTATAATTGTATGATGCACCCCCCTGGAGGAGCCTATTACACATATAAAGTGGCTGTAAGTAGCTTTTTTTGGGGGGGAGGGGTGAGATTCAGCACCTGACCACGTGTTTATAGAGATGTAATGAACAGTTGGGTGACATCTCTCGGCCAATGAAATTTCTAGATTTTTTTCTTGCCATTTTATAAAATGTTTTAATGCACACACTTTCATGGCCCTTTCAGTCACAAATATTAAGGTCATTGTTGCTTAGCAAATATTCTCACTATAGGTCCTTCCACATAGAATCCTGACAGGATTTCATTCCGGGACTTTGACTGGGCACTCAGTGAAAATGGGGGAGAGGGGGCCTGCTTCAGACCTCCTGTGGTCTGGTGCCCTGCACACTACTGAGCAGCTGCTTTGAGAGAGGCTCAAAGAAAGCTGCAGGTGCTGCCACTCCATGTCACTAAGCAGCTGCTTTGTCAGCATCACAACGAAGATGCTTTTAGATACTGTTTTCAAAACGTAAGGAAATTAATTGAGAACAAATTATAGTATATTAATGCATCTATTAGGGTTGTAAAGCAAACTGTACAGAAGTAAGGAAATGGAAAATGATGGTCAAAGTTTCTGGAACTTTGGCAGGTCAGTGGTGTGATGTTCCTCGTTTTATTAAGGGGACACTGTCAACCCATTTTGCATCATACTATTTCAAGTTGAGAATTCTCATTCTGTGATTGCTTACCTTCTGTAAAGTTTGTTGATGTTGCTGGCGGTTTAATCTGCCTCCCTTCTTAGTACAACTGAAATGCATGGTAACTGTGTAATTATACCCAACCTTGTTTCGTTTCAAATCCTTGATCTGCTCTCATCGCTCACTTCCTGAACATTTGGAACACCCTCAAGAAGTGCAGCCACTCATGATGCAATAACCTTCTCTGCTCCCACACTGCACCTTGCATGGCTAGACTGTGTCAGGGTGTTCCCAAGTCCAGGAACGATGCGGTAGAACCTGACAGAGGAATGTAAACAAATGCATTCTGATGTGGTAACACCAGTATGGTGGGCATTCAATATTTCACTTTTAAAAAGGAAAAAGGAATCAGAATCAAACTACCAGCCACATTAGCACATTCTACAGAATGCAAACAATCATAAACTATGTTTTTTTATTTTTAACTAAGGACGGTTTGAGACCTAAAGGTGTTGACAGAGTCCCTTTAATGATTATGTGATGCAGGGCTGGTATTATCCTAACATCGGCACAGCACTGCCATGTCACACACAGTAAATGACACAACAATGCTTGCATAGGGAGTGCCAATATTAGGGTAACACCAATTCAGTATCACATGATCGTTCAAACCCTAAGGAACATCACACCACAAATTTGCTAAGGCTCCAGAAGACTCAGAACCCTAACTGTTCACTTCCTTATTCTGTGCCAGGGGACAGTGGCTCAGTTAGCATTGGAAGTTGTAGTGTGGATAGTTCTAGCAGCTGCTCCCAGTAGGAGTGTAGAGGAATCGGTGGGAAGAGGCTCAACGTGCCTCTCTGCCACCTGTCATCTGCTTGAGAACTGCCTACAGCAGAAGTTGGACTTGTCTAGACTTGCACTAGACTACCAGGGAAATTATATACCGCATTTAACCACGATCGCGGCATCAGGACGGGGGATGCCACGGAATCCCCACTGCACACATCACTCTGTGCAGGGCGCCAGGCACAATTCGCAGGACTGCCCTGCTCAAAGCATGCAAATGGGGCATAATGACATCAAATGGCCCCATTTGCACCTTTGCATACATTATGGCCTCATTTGCATGCCCTCTGCTGAATATCGTGGGTGATGCGCCCAGCACAACTGCGCTTGGCGCTGGTGCATCCCATGCTCCCTATCTGTGGCTTGTGCCGGCACAGTGCCACTGCACCATGCACAATGAGTGCGCTGTCTGTGCCATATTCAGTGGTGCTGTGGCATGGCACATCACCGCTGAATATCACCTGGCCCTGGCCCCGGTGCATCCCAGTTGCGCTGCACCTTGCTTGAGCCACTGCCTAACGCAAATTGAATAGCCGGGCCTAGATTTTCATGTGCAGCTATTTAGAAATCACTTACTCATCCAGTGCATGATGAAACTTTATCTTCAAGGGAACACGCAGGGAACTGCACAAAGCTATCTGCAACTGTTTTCAATTATTGCTGTCAACATCTGTATACTTATGCTACACGTCTTGTAACATTGTATGTCTACTACCATCAAAAAGATGGCACTGTAAATTAGATGTTCTATCTATGGGGCCTATCCAATAGGTAATTTTGAATTAAGAACTATTAATTATTTGTATTCTTGGCAATGTATACAGCTGGCTGAAAAATATGTTAACTTAGTGTAAATTCTGCCAAATAATTCTAAAGCTTTCATAAGCCTCCACATTTTTGAAACATCCTGATTGCAGTGCTGTAAAACTACTGGTTTAATGGGCGAAACTGGACCTGTGGGCAAAGCCTAGGTCATCAAATTTCACAAACATGGCCAAATTCCAGGAAATGCTTAGCAGAGTGTGACCATCATGAGCCCACTGGTTTTGCTTTCGCCACAAAGATCCTGCAGCTACACTAATGATCGACTGCTGCTCTTTTGAGGTTCTTGGTGGGTGACTGTAAAACCAGCAACAAAATCCCTTTCCATTAAAAAGGAAAAACAAGAGGAAGACTCCCCGCAGTGTTAACAGAAAGCCATTCATGACCATTTATTAAACAATTAAAACTAAATTTCCTTTTAAAATGATAGTAGATAATTATGCAATACAAATACATAGAGAAGAGGAAGCTGTTATAGTAAAAAAAAAATTAAACAATCCTACTTTCACTATCTCAGGCAGACAGTATAGATAGACATAAGAATTGTTTATCATTCCCAGTCAGAAACAGAGTCCACTGTGGGTGACTTGTTTAGGAGACAAGTGTACTGGCCAACCATTGCACAAGCATTCCCTAGTGACTGACCAGACACTTGCCACCCTCCAAACCCAGGGACCCAGGTCAGAAACGGCTGAGAGGGTGTATATAGAATTTTGTGGGAAAAATCCCTACATACAGGGAAGATAGAATAGAAAAATCTTTCAGTCACTTGAGCCAGGATCAGCAATTCTGCTCATTCACATACATAAAGAAAAAAAATTCCCTTACTATACAAATGATTTATTGCCTCTGTTGTCTTCCCCGTATGTGCGCCCCCTCTCTTTTTATTGGGGCTTTCAGTGCTGCACCTTTCATATAGTTGAGAGGGTGGACAAGAAGCTGCCATCGCAACCGCTGGCAATCCTTCCCTTTGGACAGCCATCAGGAGACCCTGCAGCACCCATACACCCTTCACGCATTGGACTAAGCGTCACAGCCTGCACTGACATGTGCCAAGAACACATAAGGCTGGCACTGTAGCCTATAGCTTAGAGCAATAAGCTATGAACGAGCCTGGTACATCCGCCAGACCCAGGTCTGAGTCCTACAACCTCTACTTGCATACTGTGTAAACCAGAGCAAGTCACTTAACCTCCCTGTTCTCCCAGGTCACACCTAGAAATAGGCGTTGTGCCCAGTGGACCTTACCCAGATACTAGAGAATAAAAAAAAGCAAATGTTTCAGAATCACTAATGGAAAATGGTGTCCCAGCATGTGCATATGCACACAAGCACCTGCATGCAGAGAACAATATATCCACCCATGATGCTGCTTCCCATAAGGGACTATAGTTGATACAGGAGCATGGAAAGCCCACCAGTACCTTCCCTTCTGAAGACTTCACCTCCATGATGGACTGAGCCCCACAGGCCCTGGGTCAGAAAATGGAAATTTAGACCCTAACATGGACTGTAGTATCATTGGGGCAGTGCACCCTACCATAGCTTCCTACACTGGATTATGGAGATGTGGTTTTCTCAGATGCCTCTCAGCCTTGTATCTCCAACCTCACAATCTTATTCAATGTCCTCTGTAGATTTACCTCGGCCTGACCCCTCACACCCACCAAAGTGGTATGTACAACAAATGGGGAAGGCTCCTGCTAGTCAAGGCATGGTCTTCACAATGCCCTCCTGAGAGTTAAATTCTGAGCTGAGAAACTCTCAGGGTAGAAAGAAGAATTAGCACAAGGTACATGTGGGTGTGTGGGGCCAGAAACTGAACCAGCACTGTGTAAAATGGCTCACACACTGGGTATGCTGGTAACAAAATATGAACCACAAGTGATGTGAAAAAATGCAAAAGTATTTATGTACACTTACACAAAGCTGGACAATATAGCCATGACCAACAGACTGAAAAATCCGACAGTGTTTCGTGCTCTAATCTGGCATGCTGTCAAGGGTAACTTTCTCTCCCAAAACGTGCCGTTTAAATAGTATGTCAAATGATGTCATAACAAGCGTTACATATAACAGATGGACCCACAAGAACCACATATTGATAATATAATAAAATCCCATCAATCAACAAATACAGACAACACTATTAAAAGCCTATGCAAACTATAGAGAACAGCATAGAACGTATTTTTCAAGTCCTCAAAGCCGCTTATACATTACGTGTGCTGGAAACGAACAAAAAAAAAAGGCCCTATATCAATGCTTCACTTGATGTGTGTTTCCATTCATCATTTAGCTTGTTAGCAGCTTGTTTGCTGTCTCCGTTGACAGCATAGGCAGGCTGAAACAAGTGTGTGCAACATGGGGTACTGATAAAAGAACCAGAAAATAGAAAGTACAGTTACGTAAGAACTTACCGTAACAGTAGATCTTCGAGAGAGGCTCTTGCAGTAGGTAATTACATATAGGACTGACGCCGGCAGGCGGCAGGACCCCACGGAAAATTTTCTAGCTAGCAGTCCTTGGCGAGGAACCGCCCCCACGTCAGGTGACCGGCGTCAGGAGACGTCGGTATAATGGGGCGGTCCCGGACGCCCGCCTTCCAGTTCTTTCCTGCCACAGTCCGAAAGAGGCCGGACGAGAGAGGAGTGGATATTTCTCTATATGGAAAAGGAGCTGAAAAAGTCTAGGGGGATGGAGGGCAGGAAGGTATTACCTACTGCAAGAGCCTCTCTCGAAGATTCTACTGTTACAGTGTTCTACGTGAACTGTACTATCTTACTCTTCGAGAGGGCTCTTGCAGATATTACATAGGACTGAATCCCAAGCAGTCTGGAACAAAGAAAGGCACCAGAGGAGGAAAACTACTCCAAGAACCAGTTTTAGCCGGTAAAGCCTCAAGATAGGAGGCCTTGCAAAACAGCTAGCCAGAAGCCTGCTCTACGGCGAGAGGCAATATCCAAACTGTAGTGTTTCGTAAAGGTATGGACGGAAGTCCAGGTGGCGGCAGCGCAGATGTCTGCCACAGACACATTCTTGAAACAAGCCGCAGAGGCAGCTACTCCTCTTGTGGCGTGGCCTCTGACTTGACCCGGAGGGTCTTGTGGTATTTGTCATAACAGAAAGTGATGCAATGAGCCAACCACTTAGACAGGCATTGCTTGGAAACAGCACTGCCTTCCCTTTTGTGAGCAAAAGAGACGAACAACTGATCAGTCTTTCTGAGATCCTTCGTCCTGTTGGTGTAGTATCTCAGAATCCGGTGAACATCCATAGTATGGAGTAAATACTCCCTTGATTAGAGTACTGTGTAAAAGGCAGGTAACTCTAAGGACTGATTTAAGGTGAACTCTGCTACTACTTTAGGTAGAAAACTTAGGATTCGTCCGAAGAACAACTTCGTTCCTTGTGAAAAATCAAGTAGGGATTTTACACATAAGGGCCTGGAGCTCGAGATTCTTCGAGCCCAAGTAATGGCCACCAAGAAGAGCGTCTTCCATGAAAGAAACTTCAAATCTGCAGAAGCTGCAGGTTCGAAGGGAGGAAGGGTAAGTTTCTCGAGAACAAAATTCAAGTCCCAAGGGGGGCAGGAGTACGGATGGGGGCCTCAGATGGAGAACCCCTCTGAGAAAGGTCTTGGAGACCTCCAGTTGAGCAAAGGCCTTGTCTGCGAAGGGAACATGATAGGCCAAAATGGCCGCCATGTGTACCTTCAAAGAGGAATGGCTGAGACCCAGGTCGAACAGATGATGTAGATACTCCAGCAGAAGTCCCGCTGAACAGGAGAAAGGTTCCACGTTCTTGGAAGCGGCCCAAATAGTGAATCTTTTCCACTTCATGGCATAAGTGAATCTGGTGGAGGGTTTTCTGGCCTCCACTAAAATCTCCGCCACTTTGGGAGACACTCCAAAATGGGATTGGGCTAGGTCTGCAGGAGCCATGCATGCAGTTGAAGGAATCTGAGGCCTGGATGGACCAGGGTCCCCTGATCCTGGATCAACAAACCTCGAGACAGAGGAAGAGGAAGAGGAAGAGGAAGAGGAGGATCCTTTGAATATTGTTGTAGAAGAGAGAACCAGATCTGCCTGGGCCAGAAAGGAGCGATCAGAATCATTCTCACTCCTTCTGAAGCTAGTTTCTGCAAGACTCGTGGGATAAGAGGAATTGGGGGAAAGGCATAGACGAATCTGTCCTTCTAGTCTAGAGACAGAGCGTCGCTCCAGACGCCTCGCTCTGGAACGAGCGAGCAGAAGGTGGGAAGTTTTGTGTTTAGGGGGGATGCAAACAGATCGACCTGTGGTGTTCCCCCAAAGTTGGAAGATATTGTCTAGGACCCCTTGGTCCAGTTCCCACTCATGAGTCAGAGCAGAAGAGCGACTTAGCTTGTCTGCCAGGGTGTTGTCGACTCCTGGAACGTGAATCGCCGTGAGGTGAAGGTCGTGTTGTGTTGCCCAATCCCAAACCCTCATTGCCTCCCTGCATAGAGGGTAGGACCGAGTCCCTCCCTGCTTGTTGATGTACCACCATGCACATGTTGTCCGTCTGAATGGCTAGGTGGCCGGGAAGGATGTATTGGTGAAGGGCTTGGAGAGCGTACAACACTGCCCGGAGCTCGAGCACATTGATGTGGAGAGCTTGTTCTAGTCTGGACCAGGAGCCCTGAGTCCAATGAGGGCCTAGATGGGCTCCCCAACCTTCGCCTGAGGCGTCTGTGGTTAGAGTCTGGGAGGGGGGAGGATGAAAGAAAGGAACCCCCCAAAACAGGTTCTCTTGGACCATCCACCATTATAAGTCTCTCATCATCGGCGAGGAGATCAGAACTGAGTGATCTAGGTCGTCCACTAGCTGGTCCCACTGAGATTGTAGAGTCCACTGAGAAATCCTCATGTGGAGTTGAGCGTGAGGGACTGTCGGGATAGCAGCCACCATGAGCCCAAGAAGGCGAAGGACTGACCTCGCCGAGACCTTCCTGCGGTCGGACAACAGATTTATCTGGGTCTGAAGAGAGGCCGCCCTGTCCGGGGGCAGGAAGGTCTTGCCCATGATTGTATCGCGAATCGCCCCAATAAACTGTAGCCTCTGGGATGGGTCCAGATGAGACTTGGAATGGCTGATGGTAATATCCAGGCAGGCAAAAACCTGCTGGGTAAGGAGAGGACTCAGGAGTTCCTCCTGACGAGTACATCAGGAGCCAGTCGTCCAGGTAAGGGAAAACCTGTACTCCCTTGGTATGCAGGTGGGCCACCACCACTGCCAGGCATTTGGTAAATACTCAGGGGCCGAGGATAGACCAAACGGGAGCGCCTTGAACTGGTAGTGGTCCCCCTGGAATGCAAAACGAAGGTATTTGCGATGAGATGGGCGAATGGGAATGTGCAGATAAGCATCCTGCATATCCAGAGCACAAAGCCATTGACCTGGCCGGAGGAGGGGCAGAAGGCTCTGCAAAGAGAGCATCCTGAACCTTTTGTACTCTACATAAAGATTCAGGGAACTGAGATCTAAAATCGGTCTGAGATCTCCCGTCTTCTTTGGGACCAGTAAGAAATGGAATATTATCCGTCCCATGAAGATGAAGGGGCCAGGCTCTACTCGCTTCAGCAGAAGAGCCAGATTTCCTCCTGGACCAAAGGAAGATATTCCCGTGAATACTGACAACTTCATAGGGGGTGGCGTGGGTGGTTTGAAGAAACTCAATGGAGTGTCCTTCTGCTATGAGCTGGAGCACCCAAGAATCTGTGGTTATCCTCTCCCATCCTGGAAGGTGGAGGGAAAACCTCCCTCCTACCGGTTCCTCCAGGGAGTCCGGAGGCAGTGGGAGAGGAAGGAGTCAGGTGGTGTGGGCAGTGCCGCGGCTGAAGCACCCGCTGCTTTGGGTGGGGTGCTTAGCAGCCACGGGGGCCCGGCGTTTATGGCCTCCTTTCCTGGGTTTCGCCTTTGGCCAGTTCCATCTGCGAAGGACGTGCTGCTGATGGGGACGTACATGGAATCAACTGACTTCAGAGCTGTCCCATTCTCTTGCAAATCGGTAATGATGTCCTTGACATCCTCCCAAAGCACCGACCCCGGAAGGGTGCTTCCTGGATAGCAGATTGCACTCGGGACCAGACCTGACATGCAGAGCCAAGCATGATGCCGTGAGCTACAGTGAAAGCTGAGCTCACCCAGCAGTGTCCACTCGTCGTATGTCGCCGTAGCATGTGTCGACTGGCCGAACGAGCAGAGCGGATGAGATCAGCCAACTCCTGTTTGACTTGAGAGTCAGCAAGGAGTCCAGCTTGGCTTCCGCCTGAGTAAGGATGGCCTTCTGGTAGTCCCCCATGTGGCCGATTGAGTTCAGGGCCTAATCCCCAGTGTGGAGGAAGCATAAATCTTCTCCCATACTGGTCAGAAAAGCGATTCCTATCAGGAGGTGACGAGCTAAGATGTTTTGGGTTAGCCAACCCGCCGTGAGCAGCGCTAATCACGATCGAGTCAGCACGAGGGTGAAAATCCAGGAAATCAACACCCTCTGGAGCCTGATATAGCCTGTTCGACTTCCTAGGAAGTGAAGCTAAGGCCTACGGCTGTTTCCATATCGTGGTAACAAGGTCAGCGTGAGACTCTATCCAGGGTGGCACCAATGTAGGAGCTGTCACGGGCAGATCCAGATGTTCAGCGAGTTTCAGACACTGAGGATCTGGTTCCAGGGATACCACTGATGAAGCTCCTGGATTTTTCTAAGCAACTCCGTAAAAGAAGGATCCTCTGGAGGAGACTTCGGAGGAGTCCTTGGCCGGGGCTTCGACGGAGGCGAGGCTCGTTGCTCTCTCGGAGCAGCCGTCGGAAGAGTCCGAGGAGTCCAGAGTGAAGAGGAGGATGAAGAAGAAAAGACTCTTTCTCAACCTAGGGTAGGAACGGGCCCTTGGGAGTCCCGAGGATGCGTGTCCTGCCCTCTCTGGATCCAGGCAGGAAGAACCCTGGAGTTCGGAGGTGGTGAGGGAGTGTGCCGCCTGGGGCGTACGGGAACCTGGGATGGCACAGTCGCCGGAAGGCGGCTCTCGACCTCTTTGGTGAGCTGAGCCTTGGCCTCAGCCCACCAGGAGGCCAGAGTCTCCTGCAGGTCCACCGGCGGCCACGAAGGTGGTGGAGGAGGAGGAGGAGGAGGTGGGGGATAAGAATACAGGTTATACCCACATGGAGCGTATCCAAAACCCGGCTGCGGGTAGCCCGCGCCGGGTATTGAGGCGTCGAGTACTGCGGCGTCAGGAAGTCTGGCGTCGGTACTGTGGTGCTGGATACTGCGTTTCCGGGTATACCAGCATCGAATAAGACGGAGGATACCCAGAAGCCGGGGGGGGGGGGCTGCTGGATCAGACGGCCTGGCTGGGAACCTCACGGGCGGGTCCGTAGTGGAGAGCCCGGAGGAACCGATGGGAGCAGAATATCTCCCTGAGTCGGTAAGGCTGATGTCAGGGCCGACGGCGGAGGCCCTGGCACCGGAGGTACCAACGTCGGAGGGGCTGGCATTGGAGCCGGTGTCCAGGGAGCCAACGTCAGGTCCGGCGCTCCAGATAGAGGAAGGACTGATGGAGACAAAAGATCCCCAGCTTCGCCTGGGGACGGAGGGGAAAAGTCCCCGGGTTCAGGATGGGGAGACTCTGGTTCCCCAGATGGCAGCGAAGGCTGCAGTGAACCGGGAACGACGGACATTGGGGGGCCATCATCAGTTCCTTTGCCGGCCGGACGTCGGACAAGCTGATGTGAGGCATAGAGGTGAGCTCTTGGTGGGCGCCGGAGGAGCCGGCGTCCGACTTACGAGAGCTGCCACCGAGACAGGTCAGGAGAGATCGGCCTGGTCCAGTGGGGAAGAGGCTGCGCGTTGCCCCGAGGGTCGGACGTCTTACCAGCCCCTCTGTGGGAGGACGTCAGAGGGCCCGGCCGGCTTACGAATCGCCCAGAGTGGTAGGCCCTTGAGCCTGTGGCGAACCAGGGGTGGAGGCCTCAACTGCCGGAGAGCACCCGCAGGCAGGCCGAGCGCGAGACGAGATGGAGGGCCGACTCTGCCTCAGAAACCTCAACGCGGCCGTCACGGGCGATCCCCAGAGGGGATGTTACCTGTGTCCCAGCGACTCCCGAGGGAGACGAGTGGAGGACCTTTGTCCCAGTGCCTCTCCTTGTCCTTCTTCTTTCAATGGCCTTCGGGGGAAGTGGACGCCTGCCTCAGTTTTTTAAGCTCCTTCTCCATAGAGCTCATTTTCTTCTTTAGAATATGGGCTTCCAGGGATTCTGCCGCCTTTTTGGTAGCCGCGTTAAAGCTGAGGCAATGCAGGCATTTCTCGACTGGATGATCGGGGCCTAGGCAGAACAGGCACAGGGAGTGGTCATCCTTGTGCGGTAGTTGGGCGCCGCATGAATCGCACTTATTCTTGTGCTTGGAGGGTGCAGGGGTGACATACACCGATGTTAGTACTGACGTTAGTCGAAAAAATTAAGTTTTTTTCGGTAAAAAAACGACGAAGGAAGGGCTGATGAAGCACAAACTTTTCCGCGAGGCGCTGCACGAGCTAACGGCGGGAAAGAACTGAAAGGCGGGCGTCCGGGACCGCCCCTTTATACCGACGTCTCCTGACACCGGTCACCTGACGTGGGGGCGGTCCCTCGCCAGAGACTGCTAGCTAGAAATTTTTCCAAGGGGTCCTGCCACCTGCCGGTGTCAGTCCTATATGTAATTACCTACTACAAGAGCCCTCTCGAAGTAAGATGACTAGTTCCAATTACTAAAGCAGTACGGACATATATCTATAACATTTTTTGTAAGAAGGGTGAGATTTCAAACTGTTCATTTAAGCCAGGAATTTTTAGACTATTCAGCTGAAACATCCAGAAAGTTTCTCGCTTTAAAAGTGCTGCATCTAAAAAGTCACCTCCTCAAATTCCCATGGTTACTTTCTCAATCCCATAAAAGTGCCACTTATGATTTTTTCTCTCTCTGCTTTGATTAACACGGAATGCCAGTATATTCTCATTTTGAACATTGTCAATATCTCAAATATGTTTACCTATTCTCAGTTTAAATGCTGTAGTGGTTTTACCAATATAATTTGCACCACATACACATTCAGCTCTGTACATAACTCTACTGTATCACAAGTAATCAAATGCTTAATTTGAAAAGTTTATCCTGTGACATAATTTTGAAAACTTTCGCATCTCTTAATATTGGTGCAAAACTTATATTTGCCTCAGAGTGCACATCCTTGGATCTGTCTCCCAGACTGAATATCAGAACTCAGCAGTGGTTGTAAGGAACTGACCAGCAGCTCTTTTATAAAGAAATCTTGGCAGTTCTTGAGTGAATTGCCAACACACAGGATTGGCTTGTATAATGTGCCAGTTCTTATTGATTATTGCTCTCACGTCATTAGATCTTTTAGTATAAATAGTGATATATTTCAAACAATTATCATCAGACCTCTCTCCATGGGTATTAGCAGAGAGGTGCATTCCTGTACAGCTGCCTAATTACGTCTGTTTAAATCTTACTGACACTTCCTCAGCTCTTTCCTCAATTTTTCATCCGAGCTGTAATTTCTGTGAATGCGCATAAACTGTCCCCAAGGGATATTTCTCAGCCGGCCCGGTTGGCGCTGAGGGTTGAGGCACTAGATGCCACACCTTACGGCACGCCGGCGACCCGGGTTCAGGAACAAGCCTGGGTCATCGGAGGTCAGCGAAGTGGGGGAGAGGATGTGAGAAGCTGCCAGCTGGCAGCACTCCACCTCGGGAGGAGGGATCCAGCTCTCTCGGAGCTTGGCCGCCCTCTGGTGGAGGCTGGAGGGATGGCGCCACGAGAGAGCTCTGACAAAGGTCGACAGGGAGGGTTGAGGGGACCCAGTCTGGAGCTGCGGTGCGCATGTGCGCCTCCATGTGCATGCATCACCGCTTCTGAGGGTCCTGGGGTAGCGAAGGGAGAAAACTGAGGAAATGTGGGGGCTGACGTGGATGATGCCCCTGGACTGACTCAGGGGATCTGCCAGGGCGTGCATGGCGCTGCAAGACTCCAAGTTCGGTAAGCTCATGACAGAAGTCGACTACTACAGGAGTGATAAAAATAGTTAACAAAAAAAAAAGATATTTCTCACCATATGTACAGGATGAAAACTAGATGCCTGTAAGACACAGCTGGTGCCAGTTTCCTTACTAAATAAATCTGTGCCAGTGGTACCATCAAAACTCCCACAATAAATCCAAGTAGTTAATACATTCAAAGAAATGTTCAGGGATTATGACAGGATGACTACATTTCAAAGAAAGGCATTTGGTCTGAAAGGTTAGGATCAGACCAAAAATCAACAAAGTCAGGCAATTGCATGGCACTGCCTTTCTATATTAAAAATAAATAATCTAGAAACCTCAGATACAGTTCTATATGTTATGACGTCATTTGACATACTATTAAAACAGCATGTTTTTGGAGAGAAAGTTACCCTTGACAAAGTGCCAGGTAAGGGCACAAAACGCCGTCAGGTTTTTCAGTCAATTGGACGTGGCTATACTGTCTAGCTTTTCTATATGGAAATGTGTAAATGTAAATAAATACTTTTGCATTTTTTCACATTGATTGTGGTTCATATTTTGTTACCAGCATACCTGGTGTGCCAGCCTTTTTTATATACACTTCAAAATCTCAGGGAACCTGAATGGGATCTTGACCCCTGCCTCTAATGCCCCTTATTCTCTCAGAATAGAACAAGGAAACAGGTCTCAATCCTCTCTTTGTAAATGTAGTGTAGGCCAAGCCTCCATTCATTAGAAACTCCCCTACTTGTGGAATGGTCTACCCATTACCCTGTCCACTTTCCCAAGTTTTTGTTCTAAGGCCCGGCTCAATGAGTATCATAGGGACCCTTGGTCCGGACACAACTGCCCTGTCACACCTGTCGTTTGACTGCTACTCACCACTTATGCTGATCTCTGACTAATCTGGATGTCAAAGTTATGTTATACTCATTCTTCAAGATGTTGATTTCTCGTTTACAGGTTTTGCATTTCTTATGCTGCTTTTGGTGTCCATTGACATTCTTGTAACTTGTAAATTATGTTATTCTTATTCTTGTACAATGTTATTTGTAGTTGCAGTTTTTCGTTATTGGTACTCATTTTCCTATGTATGCAATAAGACATGCCAAGGTACGTAATTATGGAGGAGTAATTGCATGGCTCGATGGTGTTGTTAGGCCCGAGGCACTTGTGCCAAATGCCTTTCAACACTGGAGAGCAAAGTGCAATTATTACCCCATAATTAAACATCCATGAAGTGCCTTATCGCAGTTATAACAGGGGGAAAAATGTCTTCCTAATGTTTATGAAAAAAAAATGATACACTTTGTTAATGCAAGTAAAACAGAACATTTTCTGTAAGATTGATAAAGTAGTCCCTTGCAACAGTAAAGGTATTCCAGAACTGTAATAGTGACTGGCAGTCTGACTGGCACTTTAGACACAGCACAGTATAGTGATCTGATGTGGTACACAGGCTCTGTCTAAAAGAAGTACAGGAGTGTAATTATGGCTTCATAATTACACTCCTTTACTGGTCTCCCAGCCAGTCAAAATGCTTACATTGTCATCAACATGTTATAAACTGTGACAGTGGCTTGCTGCATGTAGCATGCACACACACTCACACACACACATTGCAACTGGGAATGGGTCTTCCAGGGCTCTGATGGTTAACCTGGTAAAATAGGTTTAAATAAATAAATAAAAAGCTTTGACAATCAATACAAACTTGCACAGTAAGTAGAAATACAGATTTATTTCAGACACTGCCTGACAGTTATTGAATGTTGGGCCAGTTTTGAGCTACCAAACACCCAAGTCTGCAGGCCACCAGAGGTCGGTTAAGGTTTGCAGTGTGTGGTTTTTATCAGATGGCACAATGGTCCTTCTTCATTGTGCACTCCACTATTATTGCAGGGTCCTTAACTGCTAATTTTGCCACAAACCCAGACATCTGACAGAAAATACGATGCAATAATTTTATGTGCCGAGTTGGTGTTTTTCTCTCCTCTTTGGCAGCCACTTGGGCTGCCAGCTTAACTGCTTAAACAGCTCATTGCCTATTCTGGCAGCACAAGTTGGTTTCAAAAATGCACAACTCACTCTGACAAATCTAATGTGCATCACATTTAGTTTGAAGGCCAATGGAGGTGACACTCAGTACACTGGAGGTTGGCAAATACAGTAATGTTGTCGTTCTTAACTCCCATAGTTTCCTCAACAAAGGCATCCTGACAAATGACAGCCAGTCTTTCAACTTTGGCAAGAACTTTGTTCTTTTTGAGTGTTAATTTTATGTGCTTTGTCCACCCAGGTCCACTGTGTAAATGAGCTTATCGCAATGGTGCTTCTCCTGGTTAAATAAAGATCGACTGATTGATTGATTCTGGTAGCCTGAGTAATACTGTAAACCGTGGACTATCAGGGTGCTGCAGCTGTCAGTCACAAGCCACACGTAATAAACCGATCTTGGCAGAACATGTTCAATGTAAAATGCTAGCAATCTGCACACAGCAAACGTCAAAAGGATTAGAGGAAATCAATACTTGCACAAAGTGACTGTTCTGAATAGTCTGCGGTCCAATCCCATTCAATGAAATCCTGGCTAAGCGCTGAAAGGTTACATCATAGATTTTAAGCAGTTTTACCCTACTTGCCTGGGCCATCATCATCCTCCTGTAACTTCCACCCCACCCCTGAGTTGGAGGCTTACCTGTATGACTCCAGGGAGCCCAGCCCACACTGCTGCCTGTTCCGTTGCTCACAGGTCCCCAGGATTACCAACAGGGACCAGAAGTGAAGAGGATCTCAGGATTTCCTCAGCACCCTGGCCAGTATGAAGAACAGCCCCAGGGCACACATCAGGACTGGCTTCACGCTGCAAACAGACCAAGTGCACTGGCACTCATGACAACCACAGGATTTCTGCCAACTGCCTGACTGAACCAGCCATTAGCGCGATTGCTTGCACACACCTGGGTACTGAACAGTTGACTAAGGGCACAAGTGCTTGTAAAATAAAGACTGGAGGCCTATGCCTTGTGGACTACAGACCCTACCACCATCTTTGTTCACCCTGACCTCTTTGGGCATGGCAATGGGGTCAGGAGTCAGCACTTCCTCAGTCAATCAGGCTGCAAAGCTTAAAATAGGATGCCCAAAATCTAAATGCTGCTGGGAGACAGGAGGACTCCATTAGTTCAGGCATGAAACTGTTGCCAAGTAGTCATCAATGAACAGACCTCCAGTACTGCCCAGAGTTAGTGACAACTCCTTGAACCCGTGGAGAGCTGGATTACTTCAGTGAACAACAAAATCTGTTCCTGGATGAGGTCAGTATGCATGAGACTGCAGTGAGGAGCAGAAGCGGAGAGTAAAGAAGACAGGCCACGTGTCTACCAGAGCCAAGCAGAATTCCTCAACCAGTACAAGCAAGCAATAATACCCAACAGGGTGGGCGGTATTGGGCAATACCGGACCGCCAAGGGGCCTAATGAGGCCCGACGCCACAGGCGGAGGGCCTTATAGCCCCTGGAAGGTCTGGTATTGCCCATACCGCCCACCCTGGAGGGTATTATTACGCTTAGAAAATGGGCTACCTGTGACAGTTTGTGTAGGTTTCCACAAAAAATTAAACAATTTAAATTAAAAAACAATGAGACTGAATTTTAAGTCTTTTGCTTGCAAAGTAGTCCCTTGCTTTCTGTGCTATTCCATCTACTTACGTCCCTCACCCCCATCACCTCCATAGTAGTACATTGAATTTTTTAGGTTTCCTCCTCAGCAATCTGATAACAACCAGACAGACAAACAAAGCAATACAGCCCCACTTGAAAAAGTGTTTTTTTTTTTATAATTGGAATTTACGCGGATGTTACAGGCGTGACCTCACTTGACCCAACACACTGAACCAGGAAGTGCAGAGCAACATACTTAATGTGGTAGGGCAGCACTGTAAATGTTATTTTGCAAAATTTAGAGTCTAACACAGTATGGTCCAGGAGTATGGTGTTATGTTTAACATTTGAGCCAATGACCAACGTGAAAGTTCGTTCTCGTTCAGCCACTTGCACGGCTGAATACGATCAGTATTGGGGATCTGAGTAACGCCAATGGCAAGGAAGGAAAGAAAATGTCTACTGATTGTTTACGGGGTACCAGGTTTAGCTGCTGAATGGAAAATATGAGGTGCCCAGTATTTGTAGCAGTATCAGTGTTTTTTTTCCTCCGGTGGCTCCTGTGGGTAGATGTGGCTGTTAGGCGCGTGGCTGTGCTCCCTCAAACTGTGAAGAAGTAGCATTACAGTGTGAGATGGCAGTGCACTAAATTATTATGTTATTTTTTATGTTTAACCACCGGCGCTCCAAAGTTAAGCAGCTGCTTTGTTGCATTTTAAAATCTGAGGTGTATGAGATGTGACAGCCTGTTCGAGCTGCTCAGTGGTAGAGTGAGAATGGGAATGTGTATTTAGGCCATCGGAGAACACAGACGTTAGCTAAAAGAAAAAGGAGGTAGCAAAATTATGGAGCGTTATTGCTGTGGTCACGGGAAGACTGACTGGAGTCGGAGAGGAACTGCATGAGGGAAAAAGGTAGTTTAATTTAGCAGGAATATCAAATTTGTCCCTTTATGGGATTTGAGTGTGGGGCTGGTTCCGTGTTTGCCGACAGGCAAGACTGAGTTAACGGTGGCAGCTGGGGAGGTGGTTTATTAAAGCCAAAAGGAAAAAAGAAAAGAAAAAGGGTGACTGTGTTAAAACTAGGAAACAGGTACAAGTTTGTTTTGGTAATGGTGCTGCTGTCTTGTCTAAGGAGTGAGGTGAGCTGTGTCTGTGTGTGTGGGTGTGGGGCCCACTAAGCGGTGTATGGAAAAATGGTGGCAATTTGAGAGTATGTGCCCAGTGCTTTAGCCAATGATCAAGCAGGCTGGGCACAATAATACTTGGTTGCACATGAGGCAGGTTTGGGCTGGGACTTATTATTTGGTGGGCATCTATTGTCTGATACATGCCCACCTTGCCAGGGCTATCAGTCAATCAGAGCTCAGAAATTTCTTTGCCCATTTTCTAAGTGAAGATAATCATATGCTTTCCATATCTCAGACTTGAGAGATTGACGCAAAAGCCAAAAGATGGGACTGTATGGGTAAGCTACTCTTTGATCACCCTCTAGGCACTCAGAGTCTCTGTGGTGCAGACTAAACCAGCCTAGTGTGAGAAAGCAGCTCACTGTCTGGGAAGCTGCCCAGCAGCTATTATTACAGATAATACTAGTCATCGCAGCACACTAGCGACTGGATGCCAGGACATGTTGTGCTGGTCTGACATGGTTCGGCTTCACAGACTGAAGCTGGCCTGTGTTACCAGAAAGGTTACCAAAGGATAGTCTACTACATGCAGAGGTCAGGAGTGGCCTGACAGAGCCTGTGGAGAGTCATTTCTCACATCATCGCACAGGGAGAAACTGAACCAGCGAAGGAGGGACCTGCTGCTGTTGCTGCGCTACCCCATCCTGAGCGCTGAGGGAGATCCCACTGGTCTGGGTAAACTGTAAGCAATTTGGGGCTTTGTAGCTGCAGCACCATGACCATATTATGCTAGGTAATTTGGGAAGTCAGTTACTGGACTATGCCATCTGGCCAGGGACACATACTCATTTTGGAGTCTTGGGTTTGAATTTGCAACCAAGGAAAGTGTCTAAAGTTTCAAGTGCACTGCCCAAAGATCCCAGGTGATGACTGACTACAGGCCAGCACTGATTCTATCGCTGGATACCCAGTGACGTTTGGGAGCACCATAATAATCAGGGCTGCATTTAACTGATAGCAGTAAGGGTAGTGATGCCTGGATAGTACAGTCTGGTATGTTCAGGACTGGAGTGAGTGTGTGTGTGTGTGTGTGGGGAGAACCTAATACATTACAGGGGCATTTATATACAAAGTCAGTTTCTTAGGTTTAAAACAAATACACTGACTTCCAGTGACATCACCACTCATGCAACAACAGGGCTGCTAAGCTTCATCTGTGGACACAAATTGCACAAAACCTCTCCAGAAATGTATCAGTGTGCAGCAAAGGGACTATGACTTGCCTCAATATATTGGCATGTTAGAAATTGAAATAATTTATGGCACAAACTTCAAACCCTAACAGATCAGCCGAGATGCTCAAGAAGATCCCTAGATCGCACTACAGGTGCCAGACATGGAAGAGGACAATATACCGTCATCCTGCTCCCTCGATACTGTGCCCAAGAATATCAGCTCTACCTCAGCCAAACTAGAACAGACTGCATCAAAACACAGGCTGACTTAATTCAAACTCCAACTATCAAAATTGAGCAATCTCACACAGAGGTCCCTAGCCAGGCAGTCGTGTACAATGCTACCCTATTTTACTTACTGCAAAAAGAGAAAGCCATATCCACAAAAATCGATGACCTTGAATCAAGATCTCGAAGAAATTATATCAGCGTTTACAGCCTACCTGAAGACATGGAGACTGGGAACATGACTGACTGCATGGCCTTTCTAGGAGGGAAACCAGTCTCTCCTTCAGGATTGTTTCCATCAGCTTTCCCACGATGGATGTGAGGCTTACTGGTCTGTAGTTCCCCAGCTCATCCTTCGGGCAACTCTAGAGGATGGACACCATGTGCGCCATCCTCCAGTCCTGTGGTACACTCCCTGAGTCCAGGGAGGCACTGAACAGGTCTGCAGGGGTTCTGCTAGCTCCCTTAGCACCCTGGGTGTATGCCATCTGGCCCCAGTGCCTTGTCCACCCTTAGTGCCTCAATCCCTCCAGTACCCTGCCCACTAAGAGTTCCCTATCTGTAACCTCTTCCTGCCCATGCCTCACCCACAGCCCCCCTGGGTACTGCTCCCCCTTTCTCTTCATTAAATACTTAGCAGAAGTACTTGTTTAATGCTTCCGCCTGTTCTGCTCTAGTATCCACCCCCCCACTTTTAATCCTCACTATTTGGTCTTTACAGCTCCTTTTCTCCCTGACATACTTGAAGAAGTCCTTCTCCCCTACTTTAATGCCCTGTGCCAGCCTGAGTTCCCGTGACGCCTTGGTTGCCCTTGTCACCTCCCTTGACTCCTTCAGGTATTCCTCCCTGTCCCCCACTTTTCCCTGCTCTTTTGTACCTTCTAAAGGTGGCTCTTTTCTTTCTTACTTTCTCCTTTTGCCGTTATAAGGGCTGGTTCTTTTTGCTGATTTATTACATATTACAGTGTTTCCTGGAAAATTGCTGTCTGGCTTCTTTTATATCAGAGGATTATATAGCACTGATGCATTTGACTTAAATGATGGGGTCTTCCAGGGATGGGGAGGGAGTTGGTTCTTTCCGAAAGTGAAAACATAGGCTCCAACTCTCTGTTAAAAGGGTATACTTAACCTGTTTTGGGGGCTGGCTAGGTGGATGTTCGCCACCTTGGGCTGGGGGCCATGGGGAACCTGAATTGAAATGTTGGTGCATTAATTCAGCCGGGGCCCCACAGTTATCTGGTCAGCAATAACAGTGAGTGCAATGTTCTGCTGAGTGTCTTGCCCATACAGCCAACTGAATGCAGAAACAGTTTATTGGCATTAAGTGGAGGGCGAAGTCAGAGGATCTCCAGCTCCTAGTCACCTGGTGATCCCAAAATGATACTCCAGTCTCTTGCCACTTGCCAGTATAGAAAACTAAAGTGCAGTGATATTTCAGCTGACTTGGGAGTTGCATTAGCAAGAACCCACAGTGAATGACCAGCTGGGCTGGCGGCGTTGACCCGAAATGACTCCCTTTGGCTTGGGCCTCCCAGTACTCATTCACAGGTTTTACTGGGGCTCTTCGTGGCACCTGGGCTCCAGGGGGAGGGCACTCATTCAGTCACATAGTGAGGGTCTCTCAGTGGATTGAACCAACACAATTTTCAGTACTGTAGCTATGCTCACAACTAACACACAGTACTGGTCAACAGTACACTGCGTGGTGGTGATCTAGTGGGGCAGCCTATGGAGGGAGTGGGCAAGGCCAGCCACCACAGCACTTTCCTTTTTTTTTCCATATGTATTTTCTCTCCCCGCTGGCAACTGCAGGCAGGTACTTCCACCTCTGCTCTGCCGCTTATGCCCATCCACCACTCCCCCCCCCCATACCACCGAGTCCCATGTCCCCACAGATTCCCCATGGCAGGGGCTGAGAAGGACAGGGCAGTCCTCCCCACCCAGGACTCATTATCCAGATTTAGGGCTTCCGGCAATCCAGTAGTCGGCAGGGATGCCGGTCTGCAACAAGGCATCACCCTGGCCATTAGCCTCCTCTCTCAGCCATGAATGGTGCATGTGGAGATGCACATGCCACATAGTCATGCTCTGTGCCTCATAACTCCAGTGCTGCCCGCTGACCTACAAGAGGAGGCAGTCAAGGAGCGGGATGACCTTCCCACCTCTCCGGGAGAGGACAGCAGTCCGTTGGATGCTCGATCCTCTGCCGATCACTGGCAACCCGAGCCCGGTCATCGGTGTGGTGTGAGGCATGACGTCCAGCACCTCCCTCAGCACCACCGGCTGGCACCACCAACAGCACTTTCCATCCTGGTGCACAAGGTATAATGCTTTCACAGCATACACTCTTCTCCACCCGTACATAAGTGTACTTGTCTGCAAAAGATTTTTCATGCTGGTTCCTTTACCTGAATGTAATTGATCCCGGGTTGCCCCTTAAAAAGGGACTGTTTGTGTCAGTGAGCCCAGCTGGTTACCAACATTCAAATAAATAAAAGAAACAGCGAGGATGCAAGCTGCGCAGTCGACTTCCTGTGCAACACACTTGGAAATTGTTAATGGTTATGGTTTTGTTTAAGTGTCTGGTTGATGCCATTTCTTCTTGCAGAAGTTTGATATGTTACTGTCTGTGTATTAATTATACCAGGGGTCACTATGATGGAGAACAGATGAAGGCAATATGTGGGGGGTGATAGAAGATGTCTATTAACATAGCAAGGATTTGAAAATTGTATTCCTTAATGGAGGCAGTATGGCGCAGTGGGTTAAGGCTCTGAGCTGCAAATCTGGAGACCTGGGTTTGAATCCCACAGCCCCCTAGGTGCATATTGTGTGACCCTGAGCAAGTCACTTAACTTCCTTGTGCTCCCAGGTTGCACCTGCAAACAAGCTTTCAGCTTAGTGTGTCTCACCTGGTAAAATAATTGGTAATTGGTAAAAATTGGTAATGTTAAAGGGATTACAATCCCATTAAGAGGGTGAGGTTACTGCAGGAACAAAAAGCAGTGATTATTATCTTCCAGGAAACCCACCTCACCCAGGATGAGCACAGCAAGCTGGCTCTGTCCTGAGTGGGGGTAGTTCCACTCAGCCTCTTTCTTTTTTTTTTTAATCTATTTTAAGCCCCTCTCGCTGCAACCATACCTTTCCCTCAGGGACTTCCATGGTGTCCTCAGGCTTGGCCAAACCCCAGGTATCTCAAAAGGACTAGCCCCCATCCTACCATGGTTGTCCCCACAGGCGGGAAGGATTGAGTCCCGGCTTCCTCCCTACCTACACAAATCGTGTCGGGCTTGCCCCTTCAGAATCAGCAAGGGGTCGGTCTCTTGGCTCGGCAGCAGGACCCACTGCCAGGCATGGAAGCAGGGTCCATTTTCCATTTTTCTCTCCCAGCTCCACAAGGATGGTGGTATTCAGGAAGGTCCAAGCAGTCTGACGCATGCAGAGACGTGCTGCCACTCCGGACCTCAGCCGAAGTTCTCTCCTCCCTCTTGGTGCTCCCAGCTGCACCTTTGCCCGTGTGCACCCAGGTGGCAGTATTGCAGTGGGAGCAGCAACCCTCCCTACCTGGAGGAGAGCATCCCTGGGATGCTCAATCCTCCTCCCACCAGCTGGCCCTCCGACAACTTAGGCTCGTTCCCGAACCCAGGAAGCCAGCATCGTGAGCGGTGGCTCTACCACTGTGCTGGTGGTCCGGCTACCACTCAGCCTCTTTCAAGCAACATTCCCATAAGAGAGGAGTGGTGGTCCTGGTCTGGAGTGATGCCACACTCACAGTCACAAAAAGTGAACTAGACCCAGCTGGGAGGTATGTTAGCATAGAGGGGCACTACAGGAACACCCCCATACATATACTAAATGTGTACACTCCCAACAGTGAAGCACAGAGGGATGATTTCTTTTCAAACATTACTGTCTGCCCTGCCCCTACACCCCGGTACCCTGTGTATTGCTGGAGGGAGACTTCAATACAATCCTTCATGAGGGCTTGGACAGAAAGCATTTGAAGTAGGTGGGGGATGGGAGGAACAGAGCTGACCAACATCTTAAAAGATTGGCCAAAGAATTTGGACTACTGGACACATGGCATTTCATGTATCCCAGGGATTTTGGACTTTACTTTCTACTGCCCCCCCCCCCCCCAAAAAAAATCATATTCCTGATTGGATATGATATTGTTCAATAACGAATGGGCACATACAATCAGACAGGCTAAGACTGGTAACGTTACAAAGTTTGATCATTCTCCTGTGGAGCGTCACATCTACTCCCTCACTAATGCAGAGAAAATCACTCTGGGAATGAATATTTAAAGAGCTGATACAGCAGCAAATTCAAGAATTCTGTCACCACAATAGAGCAGCAGAAAAAACACTGGCTGATAGATGAGATGTGTTAAAAGCAATCATCACAGGAGTAATTCAATATGCATCCCCTAAAAAAAAAAAAGGGAAAGGAAGCTGCCCGTCACACTGAGTTGGAACAGCAGTTGTTTGATCTGGAGGCCACCTGTAAATTAACATTGTATGAGACCCTTATACTGCAGATCAAACAATCTAAAAATTCACTATAAACGTAAGGAGAGCAAAGAACTGGGGTTAGCTAAGATAGTTATGCCAAAGGAATAATGAATGGAGGGTGGGGGGGAACAGGAAAACTTTTAGCCTGGCAGATCCATAGGGAGGCAGTGAGTAGGGCAGTACTGAAAATAAAGCTCAGAAGCTGACCCGGTGGTGCAGAGGGCTGAGGCATTGGTGCCTTAACTCATGCTATGCCTGTGACCCAGATTCGGGAACGACCTTGGGTAGCCGGGGTGCTGGCTTGAGGGGTGGTGGGTTGGAGCAGGATTGAGCCGCGGCTCTCTCCTCCAAAGGGGTGGACGCCCACTCGTCTGTAGTCCCATTCCGCGGTGGAGGTCCAGTAAGCGCGTGGCGGCACAGTGTGACATGGCAAAGTTAGGGAGGGCAGAAGGGCCACGGATCCTGGTGTGTGCATGCGCCTCCACGCACGCACACACATGTGTAAGCTGTGGCCTCGGGGAGGTTGAGAAATGAAAAAAAAAAGTTAAAGTATATATGAAAAAATAAATAAATAAAGCACAGAAGAAGCTATAGCAAAGAAACAGCAAATATCTTCATGGACCACTACGGGGCTATACATCATGGAAAAGAGCCCTGACCATGATGCTAAGGTGTCAGATTATTTGGCAAAGCTCCACCTACAGGCACTAGAGAGGACCAATGCAGAGCTCAGATACAGTATCTGTGATTTGGAAAGCAGGGAAGATCCCATGGTATGCACGTCCTATCGGCAGATTTCCCTGCTCACTGTAGACCTTAAAATGTTTCCACTGACCACGGCAATCAGGGTGCAGGGGGTGGTGAGGCACCCGGTCAACCCGGATCAAACAAGACACCATCTGGCGCTTCCTTACACCCTTATGGAACAGCACTCCATGAACACCTTCCAGTTGGCTGTATCAACGGATGTCAAAAAAGCTTTTGACTGAGTTGACTGGGCCTACCTCCTATGCACCCCGGTGGTGACAGAGTTTGACCCTAAATTTGTAACATGCACATCAGCCTTATAGTCTTCCCTGAAGGCCTTGGTATGGGTAAATAATGTGCTGTCCTCTAGATTCCTTTAGCCAGAGGTACACAGCAGGGATGCCCCCATCCCCTCTCTTATTTACTCTATGTATAAAGCCCCTGGCAGTGGCAGTATGAGTCAACGAGAACATTCAGGGTGTGATGGTGGGCGACTCAGGGCAAATGATTTCACTATATGCTGATGATTCTGTTTTTGTGTTAGGGATCCCATCTGCTCAGTTCCAGCTCTCCTTTGCAGAACTTCAAACCTTTGGGTCTATTTCCAGTTTTAAGATTAAATTACACAATATCAGAGGCCATGACCATATAAGGTGCCTGCCCCATGGAGTTTAGGGAGACCTTTCCCTTTAAATGGGCGACCTAAAATACCTTCCGGTACTTGGGTATTAAGGTCTCTGCTGCCACTATCACTTGGTGGTAGGATCAAAGTTTTAAAAATAAATGTGCTGCCCTGTCTCAGGTTCTTATTTCAGATCATGCTAGAGATTTCTGAATCAGAATGAAGAAGCTTACTTAATTCCTAGAGATTTCTGGATCAGACTAAAGAAGCTTACCTTAAAATTTCTTTGGCAAGGGTATAGAATAAGGGTAGGGGTGCAAACCCTCTACCTCCCTAAAGAGAACTGGGGTGGGGGTTGTGCCAAATTTTGAACTTTATCTTCTAGCAGCCCAGTCCACATTCTGAAGCAGAGACTGGACTCAGGGTGGTATACCCTGGAGAGCAGGGCTGCTCTTCCTGCCCCTCTCTTTACACTGCCCAAGGCCAAGCAGACACCCCTCTTCCTGAGGTGGTTGCTATTCCCTCAAGGTAGTAGAGATGATTATTGAGTAGGGACCTTATGCATATCCCAAATAAGATTATCTCATTAGCAACTATAATTGGAGACCCAGAGTTCTCTCTGATGTATAGAGACCCAGTTTTAGACCCTGAATAGGCTGGCCCTTACAAGGTACAATCAGCTTGTTAATGGGGGAACTTGTGTATTTTTGACCATATAAAGGACACATGTAGCACATCAAATAGAGATCTCTACCAGTATTCACAGATAAGACATTATTTGAACACAGATCAGCACTTGGAGCAGGTCTATACATTGTTAACTAGCGGGGGAGGACCTTCTGTTCTGGGCCACTAGGCTTAATGTACAGGGAAAATAAATCACCATGGTACACAAGGTACTACTGACTTGCACCAGTCAGAGCTACCAGGAGTGAAAGAGAAGTGGGAGACAGAGACGGGAGAACAGATCCCAGATCAGGACTGGCCTAAGCTCTTGAAGGAAGGATGGTGGGTAACAGTGTCCACATGTGGTGGGAATACCTCTGGAAGATATTAGATTCTTCCACACCCCATCCATCACAGCCCATTTTGGGAGAGGTAAGACTGACCAAGGCTGGAGGGGCTGTGCTGTGAGAGGGGACCACTATCATATCTTTTGGGGCTGTCCCAAAGTTTGGGAATACTGGGCCCAGATCCACAGAGAGCTATGTCAGATCTGGGGCCAGGAGTTGCAAATGAACTTCCCCCGGGAGGTTAAGTAATAGGGGTCACAAAGCCGTTTTTTCGTATGATGTGCCTAGCTGTGTTGAAAGGCATCACTACACATTGGTTGTCTCCCACAACAGCAGAGTAGCAGGAGAAAACGGAAATAATAGTGGGTATGGAATCCATCATAGCCCCACTAAGGCTCTCGCAGTAAAGATTCATTGGAAAGTGGAGTAAGTGGGAGGCGTACCAGACCCCACCTGTGCCTACTATCAAGGACGCAGTGGAATAAGTCCCCATAGCAGATCCCCACCTTCTTCTTCTAGCAACAGAAATAACAGTGGGTCTACACATCCAGAGACTAGGCCACAGGAAGCATCAGTATAACACCCCCTGGAAAAAACAGACTATATGCACCATGTTAAATACGACACAGACAAAAAAATTATTTGGTTTATTGATTGCTAAAGTATTAAATGGTATTGCAGTTCATCAACCAGTAGTGTTTCTGACTTGGCGACATACAATTTTTAAGAAGCCAATGTTTCTGACTTCACGTGGTACAAATCTTTTTTTTTTTCAACTTTGTTTCACTCCTGTCTGGCTCCAAGGTCCTCTCTCAGGCATCCCATCCTTGTCCTGCCGCTCTGAGGATCCCACGCTACACTTCCTCTCTCCTCTTGCCGACGCCAGCACCTCCAGCTAACTGTATCCGGGTGGGTCACCCTCCTACTTGGGGCACCTCAAGGCAGACTCTGCATCGAACGAGGAGTGGGCCTGAGGAAATTGAAGGCAAGCCAGGGAAACCCCAGCAAAGGGCATGGAGGATTGGTGCCATCGCCTGATCCTTGGGGCTGGGTTTTCCTGTGTTCTTGTTACCCCCTCCCCCCACCAAGCGTGGGGTGCAATGCCACCCAGCCCTGGCGTGGGTGCTCCCACCCACATCAGAAAGGCAGCTGCCTGACGTCGCCTCTACTATACGAGCCCCTAGTCGTAGCAGTGCCACCAGTCTCCACTGGGGCCATTGCCGCACTGGCTACCCCTGATCTCTTCCTGAGAGGAGAGCAGTCCCATGGACGCCAATCCTCTCTCCCCCGTGACTCAAGCTCGCTCCTGAACCCGGTCGCAGGCATGGCACAAGGTGTGGCGTCTGGCCACCAACCCTCAGCGCCACCGGCCGAGGGTACAATTCTAAGATGCTTTTACATGTAACAGCAATATGGTCATGTGAATGTCAAAAGGAACTGTCCAATACTGTGAGCTTGTCAATAATAGAAACAGAAACATAGAAGTTGTCAACAGATAAGGACCTCTTGGCCCACCTAGTCTGCCCAGTTTTCCCTGCCTACTGTGCCACCGCAGACCCTACCCGATCTCCAGTTGTCTCTCCTTGCCTTACTGCCAAGGTCCCTTGTATCTGTCCCATGCATACTTGAATCTCGTCACCATTTTGGCACCCACCACCTCCACTGGAAAACTGTTCCTGGCATCCACCACCCTCTCTGTGAAGAAGTATTTCTTACATTTCACATGAGCCTCCCCAACTTTGTAGCATGGCCCGTCCTTAACAATGTACTACTGTGTTTAAACTATACACCCCGAACCTGTATATGAAGCTTTTTATTATCCTGAATAAACCTGACATTTCAAATAAGTAAATAAACCAGCCAT
This sequence comes from Neoceratodus forsteri, assembly GCA_016271365.2. Lineage (NCBI taxonomy): Eukaryota > Metazoa > Chordata > Ceratodontiformes > Ceratodontidae > Neoceratodus > Neoceratodus forsteri. The sequence continues at coordinate 1,571,294,489 of CM057455.1, forward strand.
CAAATATATTTTTTTTGTTATCAGAGTTCAGATTCTAGTTCCTGTAATCCACAAACCCTAATGGTATACAACACAAGTTACAATTTATATTTAGTTATCAATGACACAAAAAGCAGGTCCGGGATCAAGGACCAGTGAATCTTCAAACCCTTTAGACTTCTAATGATATATTTTTGTCAGGGGATCCAAATCTCTGTCTAACTCAATGCATTTCCATATATAATTGTTCTTCAGTGGTCTCCTAGAGAGGAGATTTTGTATTGAAACATTTTTGTGTGTGTCAGTATTTGGCAACTGATGAAAGTACAGCACCAGAAAAGGTAACGAAATGCGAGTGAGCTTGGTGGTACATCCAGCAGACCTGGATTTGATCCCCACAATATCCACTTGCATACTGTGTGGCTTTCAGCAAGTCACTTAACCACCCCAGTGCTCCCTGGACACACCTGAAAACAGGCATTTGTGCTTAGCGGACCTTACCTGGTTACCAAAGAACAAAAGAAAGGAAATTTCCCATTTATTCAGTCAGGCACTTTATGCACAGGTGTGAAGCCCCTACCTCCACCTCTCACCCTCACTACTTTGCCGCAGCACTTTACAGAGGAAGTCCCTCTTCCTTTTGGGCGGAGAGGACAGTTCATTCTGTACCCATTTAGTCTTAGACCTTCTACATGCAAAGAATGCCATATGTGCTTTACAGAGCTGACCATGACCTGTTAGGAACAGAGGCAGTCAAATTTGTGCCACCTGTGACTGAAGCCAAGATTCAAATCCAGGTCTCCAGTATCAACAACTTAACATGTTATCCCCTGTTGAGCCTGCTGTTCACATTTGGTATGAAAAGGAAGCCAGGTCACCTAAGGATGGAGAATCTCAGGTTTGGAGTTTGAATTTTCTTCAGTCTCTACCCCAGGTACAGAGATAAACATTTTTGTTTGGTTGGGTCTGGTCTTGGAAAGGGTAACTGTTCACTCAAAACATGTTTTATTTTTCAACTAAAGGCTCGATGGAGGTTGTGGGCCTCCTACTATAGGTCCCTAGAAACAACTTTGTTTAGAAGCTCACTGGCGCATTTGGGGCTTATCTTGATAATAAAAACACAAAACAAACTTCTGTTATTCAGCCCCCCAATTCTGTAAAGACCAGTCTCATGTTTTAAAAATGGGTCTGTTTACAAGTTATGCGTTTACATGTACAATTAGTAGGAAATATATGAAAATGTTCCTCAAAATTAGTTTGTAATAACAAGTAGGCCTGAAATGTTCACAGTCTTGTATTAATTTTTATTACTACTGCCAGAATATACATTTGCCCCAATGAGCCCTTACTTAATAGAGGGAAATATTAGGTCTTCCCCCACCAGGATTCAAGAGGAGATCTGGACTTTTACACTGAGTTGGCAGATAGGCTGGTGGAGGACTACAGAACAGAAAAGATTACGCTAACTGGGAGATTTACCCTCTCATCTCTATATTGTTTTTGCAGTATTAACTAGATATATTAGATCCGTTTGAAATTTGGTACTTACCTATATGTCATGCTCAGCATGGTTGAATAAAGCGGAGTTTAAAAACAAGCATTTGTTAATGCTGAATGTTTGCTTGCTGGTATTGGCATTGGTACTGCAAGAGTTAGAGAGCTGCATAATAGGAATGGCAGAGAAGTACTGAACTATCAGCCAACCCCCACCCCCACCTTTCAGAGACTGACAGGCGTTGGTGAGACTTTGGAGTCGTCGGGCATAAAGCTCATGCCATTACAGCCAATTCACCTCACCCTCCCCACCCCATCCTCCAGACACAGACCCCATTCCATAAGGAAATACGCTGAGATGGTGCAGTATAGAGAATGGAGGAACGTTAGACCGAAGACCCCAAAGCACACCCTCGATGCCTGTCACTGGCTGCAGGGTCGGGTGCAATGGCATGAGCATTACAGCCGACAACCCCAAGTCACACCCCGATGGCTGTCAGTCTCTGCAGGGTTGTTGGTATTTTCACAACAGATTTTCAACATGGGCTTTTTGGGGCCGCATGTCATGAACAGTGGCACTATCATTTCGTTACTCAATTCCCAAAGGTGATTTGGCACAGCAACTGCGCCATTCGGCACAACAGGTGTGAAAACACATTTCAGAAAGGATGTCAAAAAAGGCAGCTGTACTCTTCATGAGGAGGTATGAAAAATGGCAATGCTGAAAACCTGGAGTGAACATATGAAAATTGGTAGTTATTAGTAGAAACTGCGTAACGCATTAATTTGTAACGCAGTCATTTTTTTGGAATTTTTTACCAATTTTTCAACATGGCCTTTTGGGATGTCCCTCATGAACAGTGGCACTGTGATTTCATTAATTGGTTCAAAAGTTGATTTCACATATTGACTGCGCCATTCTCGCGCCACAGGTGTAAAAACACATTTTGGTCAGGAAGCAAAAATGACAGCTGTACTTGTTCATAAGGAGGTGTGAAAAAATGGCAATGTTGGAAATTTGGAGTGAAAATAATGAAAATTGGCAAAGTTATGAGTGTACGTAGAAACTGCACAATGTACGCTCGTAATGCAGTCATTTTTTGGAGGTTTTTTTTTTTTTTTTACCAAATTTGCAACATGGCCTTTTTGGGACCCTATTTCATGAACAGTGGCACTGTTGTTTCGTTAATTGGTCCCGAAAGGTGATTCGCAGAGCAACCGCAGCAGAAATCACCTTCGGGACTGAGTAACGAAATGACAATTCAAGCATTCACTAGGTAGAGTCCGGCAATTCCCCATCTTGAAAATTTGGGGCCAAACTCCAAAATGGCTGAGATAACAACCCAAGTTGAAACCCCATTGATGCCATTATAAAGCTTATCGTAATTCTTCATTTTGCGGTTCACTTTTGAAGAGTTCGGATGTGTTGTGTTTCCGCTCCACAGATGATTGGTGCGCCAGACCTCCAGAGGCAGGTATGGGGTGTGGGAGGGGTTGCGCAGAGGAGGGTGGGGATGGGGCCCAGGAAGACAACAAGGGACCATTTTTTTCAGGTTAAAAAAAAAAACAGTGAGGGACGTTTTTCTTCATTTATAGGCTAAAATGTTTGGCACACTGGGGTGAGCTCCCCAGTGTGCCACAATAATGGTGGTGGTGGGGGATGCCGACTCATGGATTGGGTACCCTGATGTCAGCAAGGGTGTTCAACGGTGAAGGGTTACAGATCCAACACCAGGAGGAGTATCCCGGTGTCGGAAAAGAAAAGGGAAATTGTTTAACCTGGAAAAATACACTAAGTGGGGGGATGCTGACATGTGGATTGGGCACCCCATGTCGGCTTATGGGGACTGTGTGGCAGACGGCAGGAGCTGCCATATTTCAGCACACTGGGGTGGGCTCCCAGTGTGCCACTTAATGAGGGGGGGTAATATGCCAACATGGGATTGGCCACCCCAATGTCAGCTTTCCCCGGGAGTGTGTAGCCAGCGGCAGGAGCCACCAATTTAATAATGAAATGTTTCACCATGAAAGACACTAGGGCTCGAGCACAGGGCAGCAGCCGACAAGAGGAAACTGTGCCCATGCGCATTACTGTGCACTGTAATGTGCATGGGCGGAGAGTCTTGTCGGCTGCTCCTGTGTTCCTGGTTGGGGGGATCTGCTGCTGCAATTAGGGATGACGAAATTGTCCTTGACTGGAGTTGCACATTTCTTTTACCTCATGCTTGTCTGAAACTGTCAGCCATCGGTAGTTTTTCTCTGTTGATTGGTAGCCGAGGACAGGCTCCCTGAAAGCTGCAGTGCATTGCCACACTGCCACACCTCTGCAATGCTGTACTTACCTCAATATGTTTCTTGTGCGTAAGTAAACATAAAAAATGGGTCTATAACAATACAGTGGATTTAAATGTATAACTATCCATAACTGTCCCTGCAAATAATTTTTAACACTATCCAGTAAACCATTTTACTTCCTAACCCTCTCTCTATTACCTTTCTATGTGGCAGTCTCTTTCATCCCTGTCTCCTTTTCACTTGAGGTTGCCTCTTTCATTTCTCATTTTGCTCTATTCCTTTCATCTTTTGGGCTGATGGGCTCTTTATTCATTTAATTACTGTCATCTTCTCTTACATATGAGGAAATGAAATGAATAAAGAGATTTCGCTCCTCTCTTACACACACACACACACACACACACACACACACACACACACACACACACCCACCCACCCCTGTGATAAGACTTCCCTTTCTTCTTCTTCCCAGACTCTTGCAGACTGAACCGAAAGTCAACCTCAAGTCTAGCAAAGGGCAGCTGGTAAAGTACAGTTACGTAAGAACTTACCATAACAGTAGATCTTCGAGAGGATCTCTTGCAGCAGGACACACCTATGGAGTACCACCACCAGGCACTAGGACCACCGGAAACTTTCTAGCTAGCAGTCTATCCAAGGCCACCGATCCGACATCACGCTCTGACATCGGCCAACCCTATACGAGTAGGCAGTTCTCTGGGCTTCCCTCCTCAGTCTCCTCCTGCCAGAGACCAGGAGCAAAGTGTTCCCTGCTGGGGAACCGAGGAGGTACCGAATGTTCCCACCAACACGGAAGTATAAAGGAGTCCACAGGCTACAGAAAGGTCTACCAGGTCCAGGGAGAAGAAGGGAAGGACAGTATGGACTGCTGCAAGAGATCCTCTCGAAAATCAACTGTTACAGTAAGTTCTATGTAACTGTGCTATCTTACTCTGAGGTATATCTTGCAGCAGGCCACACCTATGGAATGAGTTCCAAGCAGTTCCGCCAAAAATAAAGCAGCCTGGGTGGAGGAAGCCTCAAGTCTAGGAAAGAAGACCCTGAAGAAAGGCTAGGCTAAAACTGGCCCTGCGCCTAGTGGCTATGTGCAGACTGTAGTTCTTGGTAAGATGTGGACAGAACTTCAAGTAGCCACTGCAGGGCTGTTGCCAGGATTTTTACTAGGGGGGTCTTTTTGGGGCGTCTGACTGTTTTCAAAAAAGCTGGGCGGCCCACAGTAGCCATGGGATTCTAGATGCTCTGAGGTACATTTTTTGGCTTATTTTGAAGCTAAATAACCTATATCATAGCTCTCCTCCACCCTCTTGCTCTAAAATGATGAGGTGTGAAGCTGCATGGTGATTACATACTATTCTGTGTGTGAGGTTAGCAAAATGCTGACACTGTAGTATCAGTGATATATATTTATTGTCTGCTGCTGTCACCTGCTGGCTTAACATAGGCCAGGTTTTGAATGTCAGCAGTTTGCTAACCTAATGTACAAAACAAAGTATGTATTCACCCTGCAGCCAGTCAGGTAATACGGTTGAGTGCTGCTAGGCCCGCACCAGGATTTTACTAGGGTGTGTTCTTTTGTAAACTGTTACTTTAAAAAATCTGGGATCTGGGGACTGCTAGCCCCCAGGTCCAGGGGTTCTAGATGCTCTGTGATGCATTTTCTCTGGCTTATTTTGAAGCTAAATAACCCATATCTTAAGGTGCAGAAAAATACCTATTACTGGACAAAAGATTACACTGTAGGAGGATGTACAGTTGTATAATTTACCTCTTAAGGTGCAGAAAATATCTACACATATTAGAGGACAAATATTACTTTTGCATCCCCAATCCATGCACCTATTTTGGACCCAGAAGTTCACAGCGGGATTCACAGTGGGAAGGTCATGTCAGATGAATCTAATAGAGTTCTTTGACTGGGTGACCAAAGTAGTAGACCAGGGAGGGCTGTGGACATGGCCTATCTAGACTTTAACAAGGCATCTGACACAGTCCCACACAAAAGATTAATAGTCAAATTAACCAGCCTGGGAGTGGGTCCCAGGGTGGTAGCCTGGGTTAAAAATTGGCTGGACAACAGGACACAGAGGGTAATAGTAAACGGAGTCCACTCCAAGAAAGGGGGTTACCAGCGGAGTACCACAGGGTTCAGTCCCTTTTCAATGTCTTTGTAAGTGACATTGTGGAGGGACCAATGAAAAGTATGCCTCTTGCAGACTCCAACAAAGATCTGCAACAGGAATGATACACACAAGGGGAGGGGTAGAAAGAATAAGAAGGGATTTGGCAAGGTTGGAGGCATGGTCAAAAGTATGGCTGCTTAGATTCAATGCAAAGAAGTGCAAAGTAATGCACCTGGGAAACAAAAACCCAGGGGAAGAGTACACAGTGTGGGGGGGAAGGTACTAACAACAACAAAAATGGAAAGGGACCTGGGGTAGTCATATCAGATGATCTAAAGGGAAGGCAGTAAGGAGGGCAGGAGGATTATGGGATGTATAGGAAGCGGCATCACCGGTAGAAAACATGAAATTGTTATCCCTCTGTACAGAGAGTTGGTGAGAACCCATCTGGAGTACTGCGTGAAGTTTTGGAGACCCCCATCTCTGCAAGGACATAGACAGGATGGAGGCAGTTCAGAGGAGGGCAACTAAAATTGTGCATGGTCTGCAACAGAAGTCATATGAAGAGAGACTAAAGGAGCTTAATATGTATACCCTCAAGAAAAGGAGGGAGAGGGAGGACATGGTAGAAACTTTCAAGTACCTCAAGGGAATCAACAAAGTCCAGGAGGGCAGCATCTTTCAGAAAAGAGATGTGCAAGAACAAGGGGACACAATTTGAAGACAGAGAGGGGACGGCTCAGGGGCAATGTGAGGAAGTATTTTTTCACAGAGAGGGTGGTGGACACATGGAACAGCCTTCCTGAGGTCTGGGGTCAAAACAGTAGAGGAATTCAAGAATGCATGGACAGACATTAGGCAGTTCCGGGGTAGGAAGAAGCAGACTCTTTGTTAACTAGGATCTACAGCTTATCCAATAGGTAGGAAATGGACAGACTAGTTGCAGAAATATAAAAAAATGTAGAAAAAAATATCTGCACATAACACTGGCCAGAATTAAAAATACAGCAGACATTTTGCTGCAGAGGCTGCACTGTCTTGAGACCGAACAAAATTCAGGCAGCCATGGGGTGATGAGGCTCTCGACAGCTCTACACAGATTTATAGGAGGCCAAGTGGAGGAGTTCAATCTTTTCTTTTATTCCTGTCAGAACTCTTGCTGCTAACCCCTTTGCTGTAGAGGTTGGAGATGGACTAAGCAAAATTCCAGGCAGCCACAGAAAATGATGAGTCTCTGTAGAGCGCAAAACGTCATTACTTTTTATACAGGAGGCAGAACAGTTCAATATTTTTTCATATTTTTCATTTTCTCTCAGAATGTGGTGCTGCTAGCTCCACTGCTCCCTTAGACCTCTCCTCAACACCAACACAGTCCCAGCCACTTAAGTTAACAAACTGATCTGGCAGACGCCAATAACATTTATTATCTGATTGGCAGTGACTAAAATGCTCAGTAATTACCCCAAATTAGCACCGTTCCAGCATTGCTTTTCTTGTTTTCAAAGCGGCTGAAATTTCCCTCTCCTTGCGTCCTCCACGCTCCATCTTATTGCAGCTAGTGACGCACAGTAGTGTGAAATTCGGGAGAGCACACAGATGCTTTTGGGCACGCTTATGTGCTCTTGCACTACTGACTGGCCAGATAGTCTCTGGGTGAGGCAGTAGCGCGCGGTGCTAGGGAAAGGGTCAGGAGTTGATTGGCAAATCAGGGAGGCTCGGGGGTGCCACTTGTCACTGGCTCAGAATGACACACAGTGGCGGGGGTGGAGGCGCATGTCATGCATTCGAGAAGACACTGGGCACACTCTTAAAGCACCACCATCACATTTTTAAAGGGACAGTAACACAAAAACGGAATAAACAAAAAAAGGAGGTTGGGGGGAGGGGTTTGCTTGAACCAGACGAACCCCAGCTGGCACCGAGCCTGTGCTGCACAAATCTCTGCAGCTGAGACATTCCTGAAACAGGCAGCTGAAGCAGCCACACCCCAGGTGGAATGGCCCTCAACATCTCCAGGAAGTTCCTTGCCATACTTCCTGTAACTGAACGTAATACAGTTGGCCAATCATTTGGATGAATACTGCTTAGAAACAGGAGTATTCTCTTTTCCAGGGGCGAAAGAAACAAACAACTGTTTGGACTTCCTGCAGTCCTTCATACGGTGTGTATAGTAATGCAAAATTCTATGCACATCTAAAGTGTGGAGCAGTGCTGTCCCTGGATTGGCATGCTCTGGAAAATAAACAGGGAGGTGGATAGATTTATTTAAGGTAAACTCCGACACCACCTTAGGAAGAAACTTAAAGAGTTAGTACGCAAAGGCACACTGTCTTTGTGGAAAACCAAATAAGGTTGCTCACACATGAACGCCTGTAGCTCGGAAATCCTTCAAGCAGAAGTAATGGCAACTAAAAACAATGCTTTCCATGACAGATAGCACAGCTCAGAGGTCACAGCAGGCTCAAAAGGAGCCAAAGTAAGTTCCTCCAGCACAAAATCCAAGTCCCATGGAGGGATGGGATTGCAGATAGGAGGCTTTAGGTAAAGGATGCCTCTCAAAAAAGTACTGGACACTTCCAATTGTACCATCAAACAGCAATCAATGGGCACATGGAAAGCAGAAGTGGCAGGCATGTGCAACTCAAGAGAGGAATACCCCAATCCCGAGTACAAAAGGGGCAGCAGATACTCCAAGATCTGATTCACAGGACAAGTGAAAGGGTCCAGTTGGCGTTAAGCAGCCCATATCATAAACTGCTTCTACTTCTTAGAATAAGTGGCCTTGCTAGAAGGCTTTCTAGCCACCACCAGGACATCAGCCACTTTGGGAGACACCTCAAATCGAGTCATGACAATGTCCTCAGGAACCAAGCATGAAGATGCAGGGACCTGAGGTTCGGATGGACCAGGCTGCCCCAGTTCTGGAAGAGCAAGCCATTGCACAGAGGAAGAGCTACTGGAGGTTCCACTGCTAGCTGTTATAGTAAGGGAACCAGATCTGACAAGGCCAAAAGAGGCAATGAGGGTCATCACAGCCCCTTCCACCTGTGTAGCTTGAGCACCCTCTGAAGCAACAGGAAGGGAGGAAAGGCACACAGAAACCTCCCTTTACAGGAGAGGGACATCATGTCTCAGCAGAAACTCCAGGCCCTGGACATAGCAAGCAAAAATGCAGCAGTTCTGCATTCAGTGGGGACACAAAAAGTTCCAACTTTGGATGACCCCATCTGTCAAAGAGGTTTTCGAAGACCAAGGTCAGAAGCTCCCACTCTTGCATCTTTGAATTTGACCAGCTTACATTATCTGTCAGGACATTTTGGATGCCTGTAACATGGATGGCTGGCTGTTCTAGGATGTGGTCCAGAGCCCAATACCAGATTCTCATTGCTTCCTTCTAAGGGATATGAGTGAGTAACCCTGCTTGTTGATGTAGTGGATGACACTGATGTTGTCTGTCTGCACCAACAGAAGACCCAGGGACAGCAGAGTCTGAAAGGCCTGCAGCGTATAAAGCACTGCCCTCATCTCCAGAACATTGATATGGAGAGAGGACTGCAGCGGAACCATGTCCCTTGTATTTGGTGTGGCTCCAGATGAGCTCCCCAGCCCATCCTCAGAGCATCTGTGGTAAGAATCTGCTGAGGGAAGGAATAGCAAAGGGACTCCCCAGAAGATCAGTAGGTTCCATCCACCAGAGGAAAACTCTTTCACCAGAGAAGAGACCAGAACCACCTGTTCCAGGTCATTCATACACTGGTCCCACTGGACTCTCAACATCCATTGAGGAATCCTCATATGCAATCTGGCCAGAGGCACATAGAAACATAGAAGCATAGAATTTGACGGCAAACAAGGACCCGCTTGGCCCACCCAGTCTCGCCATTTCCCTACCTGATGGATAAGCTGCAGATCCTAGTTAACCAGCAGCCTACTTCTTCCTACCCCCACCCCCTAGAATTGCCTTATGACTGTCCCATGCATGCTTGAATTCCACCACTGTTTTTGACTCCACAACCTCCTCTGGAAGGCTGTTCCATACATCCACAACCCTCTCTGTGAAAAAATACTTCCTTAAATTACCTCTGAGCCGCCCCTTCTATCTTCAAATTGTCGCTTGTTCTTGCACACCTCTTTTGAAAGATGCTACCCTCTTGGACTTTGTTGATTCCTTGAGGTACTTGAAAGTTTCTACCATGTCCCCCTTTCCTCGAGGCACCATGACTATGGCCATTGCCATCGTGCTCAAGAGCCGGGAGAAAGACTCTAGCAGAGACAGCTGTGGAACAGCAGTCTGGCTTGGGCTATAAGATGACCCGCCATGTCCTAGGGAAGGAAGACCATGCCCTGTACCATGTCCAGGACTGCCCCAATGTACTGGGGTTGCTGACCGGGTGTCAGGATGGACTTGGGCAAGTGGAATGTAATGCTTAGGTCCTGGAACAGGCAAATGGTGTGTTCCAGGGCTCGGAAAAGGCTATCCCTGGATAAAACATTCAGCATCCAATCGTCCAGATAGGGGAAGACATAAAATCCCTGTCTCTTCTGAGGGCAGCCGTGACCACTGTTAGGCACTTAGAAAACAACTGAGGAGCAGAGGACAAGCCAAAGGGCAAGGCCTGAAACTGGAAATGTGCCCCCTGAAATTGAAATCTGTAATGCTGCCTGTGGGGGGCATATATCTTGATGTGAAGATATGTGTCCTGCATATCAAGAGAGCATATCCAATCCCCTTTGTTCAGGAGGGGCAACAACCCCTGAAGTGTTACCATCCGAACTTTTGTACTGGATGAGGAGATTTAACTTTCTGAGGTCCAGAATGAGCCAGAGGTTGCTCTTGCATTTTGGAACCAGGAAAAATGGGAGTAGAACCCCCTGCCCTGCTGGACTTCTGGCACGGGTTCTATGGTTCTTTTCCTGAGCAGGGACTAAATCTCCTCCCAAAGTATGGGGATGTGGTTGGGGAGGGGGTAAGAAGAAGGGACTGGAGGTCTCTCTGGGGACCACTCTATGAGGTACAGAGTGTGGTTGTGGCTTATGAGCTGCAGCACCCAGCTGTCACCTGTGATCTCTGTCCACCTGTCTCGATGCATGGCGAACTGACCCCCCTACCGCCTCCACCACATCCACCAGAGGGGGGGGGTCGGGCAAGGAGTCAGGCTGAGGAAGGGGCAGTAACTGGAGCCGTCCCTCCTCCTCTAGAACCCTTGCTTGAGGAGCAGTGGGGAAGGGGCAGGGCTGGAGCAGCTCTACATTTGGTTGGCTTGGAGGTTGGTCGTGGTCTGTGGGTAGCCCGACAAAAGGGCACCCGTTGGACACTCTTTGGTTGAGTATGGTACATCGAATGTGCTGACCATAGGGTGCATCCAGAGGCTTGTAAGTTGGAAAGGATATTCTGGACATCAGCCTCAAACAATTTATATCCCCTTAAGGAAGCGTAGAGGATGGATAGCTGAACATCCTGAGCAAACCCTGACACCCTCAGCCAGGAGTGCTGGCGAAGGTACTGTATATTCCTACCACACCATAGGCCGAACACAGGAGATACCGGCTGACATCCACCCCAGATTTGAGGAGCTGTTGGCTAGCGGATCCTTGAGGCAAAGATTTGACCATCTCCATGGTTTGATCCCACAGAACATCCTGGTATTGGATCATGTGGGCCTTATAATTAATGGTCCTAATGGCCAAGGTGGCAGAGGCGAAAGCCCATTTGCCAAAATGGTCCAGCCTCCGGGATTCCCTGTTGGAAGGAAGAGAACTCAGGTGCTTCATCCATTTAGCGCGGTCGCAGCACTGCATTAATGACTACTGAGTTCACCTGTGGCTGTTCCCCAAAGAAAGGCCCTGTGTAATTTATCTACCTTCCTGGGTACAGCTGGAATTAGGTTCAGGCAATGTCAGGTGGCCATGGCAGAATCCTCAAAGGTGTCAATCAGTGGGGACCACCAAGGGAAGAGTCCAGCAGACGGAGGTAAGTGGACAGCCAGCAACAGGAAGGGTCCAGTGCCTCAGTTTTAAACCCCATGGCTGAATGAATCTGGAGCATGACCCCACTGAAAGATAGGTCATCTGAGGGAGATCAGGGTATGTATTTAGGGGTCTCTTCCCATCAGAGGAAACTGTGGAGGGAGAGGGGAACCCTCTCATATCTGTCCTCACCGGACCCCTCAGACTCTTCAAGAGGTCGTAGGTCTGGGTGATATTCTCCCACTTCTCCCAGGCAAACAGGAGGCATACAGGGTGCTGGCTGACGTGGAGCAGGGTGTGGGTCCCTAGAGGTGTCAGGCACCGGGACGCGCGGACCCACATGGGGCCAGGTCCTGTGGATGAAGAAGCCACGCCTGCATGAAATCCCACATGGACACCAGCATCAAAGAACAGTTACGTAAAAACTTACCGAAACAGTAGATCTTCAATGGGATCTCAGCCATCAGGTCACACCGTAGGAACTTCACTGATGCTGAAGACCCACACAGAAGATTTTCAGCAGTACAACTGGGGCCACCCATGCCATCAACGTCCATCGACATCATCAACACTATGAAGGTGTGAGCAGCCCGCTCCGCCTCAGTTAATTCCCTGAGACAAAGTGAGCACAGCCTCGAGCTATGGGAGACCGAGGAGAGAGAGAGAGAGAGAGAGAGAGACAGAGAGAGAGTGCCCAGGTGGCTGGATACACCAGACAGCCAGTTCCAATGCAAGAGCCCCAAGAAGGGGACGGTGGGAAAGAGATTTGATGACTCGAGATCCCTCAAGATCTACTTTATGGTAAATTCTCACATAACTGTTCTATCTTCTTTGAGGGAATCTCAGTCATCAGGTCACGCATCGGGTCATAATGTTGTATGCAAAACAGCTAAAGGCAGAACAGAGCATACAAAACAGCTAACAGACAGATGGCTGCACAGGAAACAGTGTAAGCAGGCCCACATGACGTGGGCAGGAAGCAAGAGGCAGGACAACTGACATGTGTGCAAACAGTGTTTACTTGTGCAAGCAAGGCACACACACAGTGCAACAGTGACAGTGTAAACAGACACACCCCAAACACCCCCACACATAGAACCCAGCAACACAGTCACATTATACCTGGAGGGACAAGTTAAATGCTATGCACAGAGGTATTCCACAGTGGACGCTGCCCGTGAGGCCTCAACAATGGCAGCAATCCTCCTCCCGGCATCCTTATAGCGCCTGTAGCAGTGGGCATGGTGTTCCCAGTGGACAGCTGGGACAGCTTCACAGTGGTAGCTGCTCCTCCACCCCAGTGCCCGTATGAAACGCCACAGATTTGGATGGCATGCCCCAGGCATGGGGCAAAACCCTGTGCCAGGCCTCCATGGCATTAGTGGTTCGGGTGTACTGTCTCATGTGGCATCATGGACATTCCACATGGCAACGTCATACAGAGGCCTCGCGCATGCAGAACAGCCCACAGGCCTACCCACCTACATATCCCTCAAGTAGTACAACAGCTGGAAAAGTAGCTTCACCGCTGGCCTTCATGTAGTCCACCTCACGCAGTGTGGTGCAGGCATCAACAACATCAGCAGGTGGCACGAAGGCAAGTGCAACAACCATAGGGGCATGGAGGGCAAACTCAGGGTCCTCTGTGTAGCAGGCCACGAAACCATCAATCTGCTGGCAATGGCGCCACTCGGCCTGTGCCAGGTGGAAGCAGCAGCCCTGCTGGTGACAGCCGGGGAATACGCTGGAAAAGGCCTACATGGCCGCAAGTTCAAAGTTCATCAGGATAGCTTACACGCAAGGCCAGGGCAATGAGACCTCACCTGCTGGAATGCTGTGTATGCAGCAGTGGTTAGTGAGCTCATCAGCAGGTAGCCAGACAGGAAGGTGGTGCCCTCCAGCAGGCCATGGATTGTATATATCTGCTGGAACAGTGGCAGGGCGACATTGAATGTTCCATCCACAAGTATGGTGGCACACCCCTTCAGGTGTGCCAGCGTGGACCGTTTTGAAAAAACCAACAGCCTGTTGTCCCCCGGGCCACTGTCATGCAGGAGAAAGGAGACACCCGTCTCAGCCGAAGTGTACTCGGGGGGGCACAAGATGCTGCAGGCTTGATCGTTGTGGCGGTGGCCTGTTTAACGCAGTCCTGGCCCTGGCACACGTCCGTTTGAGCAGTGGCAATGCTGGCAGTCTCCCCGTGACGGATGTGGGCACACCCGATGTGCATGCTGCTACCAATGCACTGCAGGGCTCATTGGTGCATTGGGCACGGTCTTTCACTGACGCCAGTACCTTACTGCCTGCGATATCGGCGGCATCTGGGACATGGCTGTGGCCACCTGTGCTGTGCACCACCTCCTCGGACTGCATATGCACCCACGCAGGACACTTCCCTTCATACTCAATGCACTTCCAGCACGCCCACTCAAGGTGCATGCTCCTGGCAGTACAAATACCCCGCTGCGGGTGCAAGGGCTTGCCCTTCTGGCTGTGGATGCACACCACATGGACAGACTCCACAGAATAAGTACCCGGTTACCCAGTGTGCTCCCTTTATAGACCCCAATGTGGGCCTGATTGGTCCCACCTGTGCACATACACCCCTGCAGCACCTGTTGCCTGTTGACCCTGGTGGTGTGCACTGAGACACTGGGGCAGGGCATTGGTCCACAATAGGGAGCAGGTGCACATCGTTGAGTGTGCATGGGGCGTGTCACAGGGTACATAGGGACTGCACAGGCACCGCCCCCCCATCCCAGCCCTGGGACACTCATGGGGCACTGCATCCATGCTACTGGTCCTCTGGCCTGTGCAGTTGCGGCACTCTCACAGTTGGTGTGCACACATGGCAGGTGTGACAGCACACAACAGCAGGCATCTCACCACCCCATGCGATACTACCACTGCACATAGGACCATACCCAGCTTTTCCTGACGCATGTCATGTCCAGCTGGACCCTTTGTTGGGGACACTGTATTGCGACAGGCAACTCCCCCGTGCCTGTCCCTCTGTTGGTGTCGGGTGTGGCATGCTGACCGGGATTCCACATGCATGCCCCCGCCCAGGCCAGGATTCCTTGTGGGTGTCCCTGCCTGCGGTATTGCCTCCACCAGTCACCTGCGTCCCCTCCAGTCCCCTGGCTGTCCTGTGCCCACCTCGGCTAACAGTAAAAAGGCACAAACTGACTACAGTGTTTGATGTGCGTGGTGCTGTTTACAGGTAATACCTATCTGTCATGGTTCCTAAAAGGAGTTGCTGCGCATCACTTCCCTCTGTTGCTGATGGTGTCAGTACCTTTGCCTGCAGACTTCACTTGCTTTACACCACAGTGCAGTGACAGCATACATGGAACTTGTCTCATGGCCCCAGGGGTGCAGCGCGGGGGATGTGCTGGCTGGTCCTCCATTGCACAACAAGGTCCATGTCCTCTGGCTCCGGTGAACAACGGTGGATGGTCGTACTATGGTGTGGTGGGCGACTGCCACGTGGATGGCGAATGGTGCTGTGTGCGGTGGATGGCGGCTGTCGGATTCGAGCTTCCGACACTGGTTCTCCTCACAGCTCGCCAGCATGCTCATACCCGCTGTGCTACGGGTGCTGCTCGGCTAGGGTCCCATCTTCTGTGTGGCTTGTGTGTGGGGCGTTAGTGTAGTTTCCTCTCGAAAGAAGACACAGGAACTGGGGTGTTCTGTTGCATGGTGAAATGCCCTGTTATTTCTGGCTCCGGTGCCATGCTGGCTGTGTTCCCTGCGTCCCTTCGCCCTGCTGGCGGTGGGCGTAAAGCTGTTCTGACATGCACTGTGTCGGCCATGTGCTATACCCCTGCCATGCACGCTGATGTGCCCGCCTCTGCACTACTCTGGATGCGCTTGCTGTGCCATGCGCCATTTCGGCTCCATGCTGTGGTTCCTGCACTCTTATCCATGCAACCTTCTGGGTGCACTATATTGACCCAGTAGGTCAGGTCACACCATAGGAATGAGTCCTAAGCAGTTACAGGCGAAACAGACAGTCTGGGAGGATGGCCAATCATAAACTTAAGACAGGAGGACCTGCAGCACAGCCCTGCCAAAACCTGCTTGGGCTCTTGAGGCAATGTCCAGACTGCAGTGCTTGGTGAAAGCATGGACGTACTCCAGGTGACAGCCACACAGCTGTCAGCGGCTGGAGACCTCAAAACAAAACCACAGAGGCAGCTATGCCTTTGTGGAATGAGCTTTAACTGCTCCAGGCAATTCTTTGCCATACTTGCTGTAACAGAACACAATGCTATTTCCAACCATCTGGATAAATACTGCTTAGAAACTGAAGCACCCTCTACCTGGGCAAGGAACAAACAACTGCTTTGACTTTCTACATTCTTTGGTGTGGAGCAGGTAGTACTTCAAAGTTCTGGGCACATCTGATGTATGGAGCAGTGCTTCCCTGGATTGGCACGCTCTGCAAAGTAAACAGGAAGGTGGATAGATTGGTTGGTAAACTCAGAGACCACCTTGGGAGAAAATTAGATTTATGTGCAAAGACACCCTGTCTTTGTGAAAATCAAATAAGGCTCTTCACACCAGAGGGCCTGAAGCTCTGAAATTTTTGAGCAGAAGTCATGGCACAACTAAAATAATGCTTTCCAAGAAAGAAAGCATAGCTCACAAGTTGTGGTTAGTCAAAAGAGGCAGGGTCTACTTCTCCAAAACAAAATTCAAATCCCAAGCCGACACGAACAGATTGGGGTTTTAGATGGTGGACCCCTTAAAAGGTATGAGAGACATCCAGCTAAGCCATTGTACAGTCACCCACGGCTCATGAAAGGCTGAAATAGCTGGAAAGATGCACCTTGAGGGAGGAGTACTGGAGACCTGAGACAGACAGAGATCAGGTAATCCAGGATGTGACTCACCGGACAGGGTCCAGATTATGTTTGGCAGCCCAGATGGCAAACCGCTTTCACTGCGTGGCACGATTGAATGGAAGGCTGCTCTAGATGGCCACCAGGATGTCCGCCACTCTGCTGGAGAATCCAAACATGGCTATGTTTTCAGGAGCAAAGCATGCGATGGAAGGATCTGAGGTTGGGATGGACCAGGTTCCTGCAAAGGGAGGGAACCGAGGTTCCTCCGCCAGCTGCTGTAGCAGGGGAACCATATCTGCAGGGCCAGAATGGAGCTACCAGAATCATGCTGGCCCCTCCATCTGCAATTTGATGAGGACCTCTGAATTAGAGGGAACAGAACAGAGGAAATGCATAAAGAAATCTCCCACTCCAGGAGAGAGACAACGCGTCTTGCCAGAAAACTCCAGGTCCTGGATTGAGCGAGCAAAAATTGGGCAGTTTTGCGTTGAGTAGGGACTCTGGACAACCACATCTGTCGAACAACTCTTCTGTGATGGATGACAGGAGCTCACACTCATGCATGCTGGATTGAGTCCGGCTGAGGCTGTCCACCACAGTGTTTAGCACACCTGGGAGGTGGATTGCCGAGAGTGTCTGACCATGATCTAATACCCAGTACCACACTCTCATGGCCTCCCTGCATGCTTGTTGAATTAGTGCACTACACTGAGATTGTCTGACTGCACCAGCAGTTGATCCAGAGCAAGGTGGTTTGAAAGCCCTGCATGGCATAGACCACCGCCCTCATCTCCAGGACACTGATATGCAGAGAGGTCTCACCTGAGACTAGGGAGCCTTTGTTTTGAAAGGGACCCAGGTGAGCTCCCCAGCCTGACCTGCAAGCATCCGTGGTGAGGATCTCCTGTGGAGAAGAGATCTGGAATGGGACTCCTTGCAGCAGGTTCAAGAGGTCCATCCACCACTGGAGCGCTTTGCGGACTGGGTAGGTGACCAGCACCAACCGTTCTAACTCGCCCATGCATTGGTTCATTGCACTCAGAGAGTCCACTGGAGAATGAGCATATCGAGTCTGGCCAGTGGCGAGTGGGAATGGCACGAAACTCAACAGTCTCAGGTACACCCTGGCAGGAACAAAATTGCTCTCGCCACCTCCTGAGCCTGGGCTATAAGGCATTCTGCCCTGTTCTGAGGTAGGAAAACCTCCCCTGCGCTGAGCCTAGAACCACTCCAATGTATTACAGTCACTGGGATGGCACCAGAACCAACTGACTATAATGCCCAAAGAGAGAAACAGCTGGAGAGTTCTTTCCAGAGTCTGCAGGGAACTGTGCCCTGGACAGAGCCTTTAGGAGCCAATCATCCAGGTAGGGGAAAATGTACAGTCCCACCCTTCTGAGGGCTGCAGCTACTGCTGCTAAGCACTTGGTAAAGACCCGCAGTGCACAGGACAAGCCAAAGGGCAGCACCTTGAATTGGCAATGCTCACCCTGAAACAGAAAACAGAGAAACCTCCTGTGAGGAAGGGAAGACCGAAATGTGCAGGTAGGCATCCTGCATGTCCAGTGAACAGTGCCAGTTGCCTGTCTTGAGAAGAGACATCAGGCCTGGCAAGGTTACATTCCTGAACCGTCTGTACCTGAAGTACAGATTGAGGTCCTATAAGTCAAAAATGGGCCTCAGATCTCCGGTCTTTTTGGAGACCAAGAAAAACCTGGACTATAACCCCTTGTTTCTCTGCACCTTGCACCTAGGTACTGGCTCAATAGCTTGCTTGTGTAGAAGAGACTGCACCTCCTCCTGGAGAACAGATAAGTGAGTCGGGGGTGGGGTAAGTGGAGGGCAGGGGAAGGGTTTCTGGGGGCTGCTCGATGAACTCCAGCATGTGACCCCTTTCTATGATTTGCAGAATTCAGGCATCTGAAGTTATGGTTCTCCATTGATTTAGATGGTGGGAGAACCAACCTCTGACCACCACCTCTTGGTCAGGGACCAGAAGGGAGGGGTATCTGGCAAGGAGTCCATCCAGCCTCCTGGATTCTTTGTCAGGAGGTAAAGTGTTTATGTTTCTAGGGACTCTAGAACAGTCATGAGCAGCCATTATAAATACAGAACCAATTTCAGACTGGAAGCATAATAAGGCTTATCAGAACAGGGTACTGTTTATCAGCCTTTCTTGGCACTGCAGGCAAGATGTTAGGCCTATGCCAGACAGCAAAGGTAGAGTCCATTTTGGATTTGTCTGAGTAAAGCGTGAGAAAGAGATCTTCAGGGGGAGGTCTGGGAGAAAATACAAAAGAGGCCTCACTACATGAGATGGTAGAGCTAGAAGGCAAAAAACCCTCATAGGGATCATTATCCCCATCATCATTCTCAAATTCCTCCTCTATATTAAGGAGATGAGGACTGTACAGTGAAACCTGCCAAGATGAAGCGCAGCGTCACAGTTTCCAGCATGAAAAAAGGACTAATTCCCACTGAAATTACATTGCTTACTGCAGTACTCTATCGGCATGCTGCAGAACTGAGCTTCACTGTATACTACCTCATCATCTGGAATGATGACAGAAGCAATCAACAGAGCTGGCAACTGAGGTTGCGGGCTGTGACAGAGGAATGAAAGGTATGCTTCTGGATCCCATCAATAACGACGGTGCTGATGGGGGAGGCCCAGTCAACAGGGCAGCCATTATTGTGGATGGTAGCGATAGTTATCAGGCATCTAAATAATTCAGAGAACAACACCAGCACAACCTGGGATTCGATGGCACCCTGCAAAGTGCCCAAGATAACCAACATCAAAGGGATAGAACCCAACTACAGGGGCTGCACACCGTCCATAGCAGGTACAGCAGCACCAGAGCCAGACCAACCTTGGGATCTCATATAAAGTCGGGAGGGTGCAGTAATCACCGCCATAGTGACAATGACAAGGACTTACCCTCCTTAAATGGAGACCTCAACCTCACTGGTGAAGCAACAGCTTTATCCTTACGCTTGTGGTGATGGCTGAAAGAAGAAGGCCTTCAACGATGACTTATCTTTGTCTTTAACCTTAGTTCGTGGTGACAGCATTACCAAACTTTGAGGAGTACCTTCTGCAGATGGTCACAAGAGTGAGAAGTCATTTGAAGCCATGGATTTAGTGGTAAGGAAGGTTTCTAGAATCTTCTTCGTGTTTCCTTGTGGCCTATTTAAATCCTCTGGCAGATCTTGAATGTCCTAATGTTGTGGACAGACCAAACAGCAAACACAAACTGTGAGAGCATCGTCTTTGTAATCCTGTAACTGCAGGCACAAAACCTAACTAAAGGTTCTTTCAATGCCAGCATAAAAGAGCAGTGCTGCTAAGATAAAGTATAGAAAATAACAGAGTTGAAGAAATAATGGTGTTTCTCTATAAGACCCAGTGGTCAATGGTGGGAGAATGAACTGAGGGGCAACGGGGTCACCCAGGATTATAGTTGCCGACACTGAATGTTTCTGAGTGGTTCTGACGCCAATGACTTACAGTTCCAAAGGTGTAGCCCAATGGAGGAGATTTTCTCAACGGAGGTCATTATCCTTGACAAAGGTCATTATTTTCAGGGCTACTATCTCCAAAATGGCAATTTCTAGGAAGACAAACTATAAACTACAAATATTTCCTTTCCAGAAATATGTAGTACATCTTCATCTCCCTTGGTTCTCCACTTATCTGGGGGACAGAAAACAATTAGTAAAATTTGGGTCTGCTCACTCTGATAGGGCATCCATTTTGTCTGGTGTCCCTTAGGGGTCCATTCTTGGTTCCCTACTTTTTTCCCTCTACATTAAAGGAAAACAGTGGGCAGCCTGGAAAGTGCTGCAGTAGCAGCAGCAGCTGGAGCATGCAAGTTATGCTAATGAGGGCTAACAACTAATGGCAAAGTTGGTAACCCTAATTAGTGAAACTCACACTGGAAGCCACTTCATGAGTGCGAAATGGCCATAGGCAAGTGGGCAGACATGACGGTTGGAGCTGCACTTTGGAAATAAACAAAACATCTTACAGGCATTAAAAAAACAAATATATTGATAAAAGCACTAATCAGGCATTTCTGCAGCAGCTGATCTACTTTCTAGGTTATCTAGTGTTTTTCTTTAAAAACTCCTCTCTGCTTGTCCGCTGTATGTCTCTTCTGTATGCTGATGACCTAGTTCTCCTGCATAGTTGTAAATCTATAGATGAATTAACAGTTTATCTCCATTCTGTCCAGCACAGGCTGCATCAAAATAAATTTACACTGAATGCCATCAAATCACAGGCTATGCTCTTTGGTTTCCTACCTAAACTTCACAGTTGTACCTCCCTTTTTCTACTGGCATCTTGGTGGTTCCTCTCTGGCTTCAGTTACTAAATATTTAGGCATTAAACTGGATCCTGCCCTTGACTTTACCCTTCACACTAACAACATTTATAAATCAGCAAATCCTTGATTGAGGCTTTCTTACAGAATTATTTATTTATTGAATTTCGATAAGTAGGCCCATTGAGACAAAGTCCCTTTTCAGGGTGATCTGGAGTTAATTACAGAAACAATAGAGCAAACAGATAACATACTGGTATACATACCTAGGCTGAGGCAAGGAGTGATGCATGTAGAAGCGGGGGTACAGGTATGCAAAGCCAGTTATTAATTATTTATAGGCATAACAGTATTTATGGACATGTAAGCAATACAGTGAGAAAGAGAGTCATGCTATGAAAGATGTATAGGATAGGGATTCACTTACAAATAGCAAGGGCATCCTCAGTGACTATAGCTACAGTGACTATAACTAAGCCTTGAGGCAGGATTTAAAAGCTAGTCAGGAGGTACAGTTTCGAACCTTGAGTGGAACTTTGTTCCAGAGATTCGGGGCAATGGAGGCCAAAGACCGATGGCCTGAGCTTGACTTCACCCTGGGGACAGATAACGGGGTACTCGCCGAGGCCCGGAGGAGTCTTTGCTGAGGTTATAATTCAAGACCTCCCTGTAGGTTAGGAGGGGAGGAGCCTTTTGTTATTTTACATGGAATGCAGACTAGCGGCTATAGGGTTACCACCTGTCTCTATTTTCGCAGGACAGTCCTGATTTGGGCAGCTGTGTCCTGCGAAAAAACATGAAAAATACTACATGTCCTGACATTATAGTAGAAATAAATATTTTCAGACTTTTCTCTCAATGTTGCAAAACTATAGTACCTTATTTAAAACACCTTAAAATGATAAGTATAACAATAGGAACACCTAAAACCTGCAACCCTTAGTCTTAATTTTGATTAGAGAAAAAAAAGTCTATTGCATTGGTTGAGGTTACATATTGTCCTGCGAAAAATCATGTTTTAGTAAGAAATGTCCCACTTTGGGCTTCTTAAAAGGTGGTAACCCTAAGCGGGTATCTTATCCTACCTTCTAGAGTGGGCCAATTTAAGGTAGAGAAAACATCACAGTGATGCTCCCCCGGGGAAGGCACCAACCGCAAACCATCCAATCCTGTTACAAAGAATTCCAATCCTGCTTAGCTCTGTTGTCCTTAATGAATACAGGACTGGGGCACCGTACAACAAGACAGGGATTAAGATGCTATTGGAGATGGCTAGATGTGCCTCTTTCGTGAGGTAGGCCCTAAGTCTATACATGAGATCAAGCTTCTGGTCCAGCATTTTTGACAGGTAATCAACATGAGGCCTTAAGGATAACTCCTGATCCAACTGGACACCTACTATTTCAGAGAACCAGCAATCTAACTACTAAAGCTTGCCTAGCCATAGCCCAAGGTGTTCTGCTGTCTAAATTGTAGTATGGTGTTATTGGTCTATTGTAATATGTCAAGACTTAACCTAAGAGTTGGGCTGTTACTTACAATAATGTGTAATTTTGCCTTTGACACTCAATCAATCAATCAATCACTTTATTTAACCAGGCATAAATCGCACTTATCAAATGCATCACTGTACCCTTTATTCTTGCCTTGGTTTTCTCTCTCTCTCTTCCCTATGTCCTTACAGGACTTCAACTTGAGATGTACCATTAATAATATATTGCGCAGCCAAGCCCCTGTTTTTCTGTCTTCTCCCCAAATTGACATCCTGTAGCTATGCATTGAGGCCTCTAGGTGTAACACAATAAGCTACTCCCAAATGCCGTACCACCTTTGGTGACTTTGCAAGTTTTGACCCAGGTTCTGGAATTCCCTACCTACTGATGTCTGCAACAGATCGAATCACCAGTTGTATTGTAACAATCTTCAAAAACAACTGTTCCAGACTTGTATCTGTGTTCCTAAAATATGGTGATTTGGTATTGGTGATATAGTTTGTTCAACAGTTAATGATCAATTTGTGTATTGTTATGACTGCACTGCCTTACTTTCACCATCTCGTTCCTTTTTATGTGACTTGTATTTATTCAGTTTTGATGTACTGCTGCTATGGTTCGACATATACATTTGATAATTTTATTTATTTCGTTTTTGTTTACCGAGTAGGTGTGCTAGCCACAGAAATGACTATTTTCAGGCACGACCCGGGAGGTTACAGAGTGGAATTACATAAAACACAGAAACAAAACAAGGTTTTACAGTAATAATACAAGCAAAGTGATGAGAGCAAAGTACAAAACAGTGTGATTCATGACAAAACATGCAATAAGGCAATTTGTTGGCAGGTGCAGGACATAGATCACAAATTTGCAAGGAATTATCATGATGCAAAGTTTGGCAAGAGGTTCACTAAAAAAAACAACCACATCCTTGCAAGGAACTATCAGGTATAATGAGCTGGGAAAATTACTGTACATAACATACGTGTAGGTAAGATCCTTAAGGGAGAAACATTTTTCAAACGGTTTGGGAGATAGGCACAGAGTATTGCAAGTAGGAGCTTTTGGCAATGATTACAAAGATCTAAGTTGCAGAGAATTAGTTATAGTAGGACAGGGCAAGGGGTTTGAGAAAACAAGCCAAAAGAGGAAAAGAGCATCAAGTTGGGAGGAGAGACAAGTAGACAGGCAGGTGGAGGATTCAGTGCAAGGTATTAGGTAGACAGCAGATCAAGTGTGCAGCGGTGAGAACAGAAGAGGTGCTAAGGGGGTTGAAGCAAGGAATAGGAGAGGTGCTAAGGGGTTGAAGCAAGGGCATTGATTAGAGGAGATGAGGTAGCCACGGAGCTCCTTTTTAAAGGCGTTATGCGAGAGTGCTAGGCAGATTGTTAACGGAAGGGAGTTCCATAGCTGAGGAGCATGGTGTATGAAGGCACATATGCTGTTACTTTTCGGTGATGGCTATAGAAAGGATTTTCCAGCCAAGCGTAGGCCTAGGCCAGGCATCTGAGGAACAAGTAGATCAGCTAAGGTTTTTGGAGTTTGAGACCGCATTTATTTATTTAGCTTTTGTTGAACGGGTAAGTGCACTAGACAAATTCTGCCTACTTTCAAGCACAACCCGGGGGAATTGGATACAGATGAATGACAATTGACTTTGAACCAGATTAAGCTGTTGGTGGTATTTTCTCTTCAATAAGTGCCATGGGATCTTTAACATCCACCTGAACTACCACCAGAAGAGGCAGTTTGGACCTCAGTTTAAACATCTCATCCGAAAGACGGCACCTCAGGAGTGCAGCACCCCCCCCCCTGTGCTGCACTGCTGTGTCAGTATTGGGATAGTAACCCAAGTGCCTGGTGTGGGGCTATAGCCCACAGACTTCTGATCTCCTGGCTGCATAATACTGTCGACAGTAGACCCAAGGGAGTAAAGTCTAGCAGCAATTGGTGACAGCCAGTTTAGATCTGAGTAGAGAGGCAGTGGTGTTCAACATGGAGGATGATAATGACAGATATTATTACAGGTGACGCCCCATCTATGGAGAATGGATTTTGTAAGGTGGCATAGGTCGCAACTCTGTATGTAAGGGTGGGTAAAAGAATACCACGAGCAATGGCAAGCCTTGTTACAGGGGTTAGTGCATATCTGGTTAGGTACGCTATACCTAACTTAGAGTTGACAGATTTACACGAGTTCTGGATGTGAAGATCAAAGTTTAGGGATTGGTCCAGTGTTACCCCATGGTACTTAAAATGAGGTCACTGAACCAATAGGATAGCCATCCAGGCAAGAGACCATGAAATTATTTTGTCAGGTTTTGAGTTTAGAATTTGTCCCAAATAGCATGGATTGATTGGGTTTTGGCCTCATTAAGGACTAGTTTGTGATGTGAGAACCAGGCTTGAGTGCACTGAAAGTCAGTGGAGAGATCCAGATTTATGTCAGCGATGTTTTTCATGCTGGTGTATAGGACTATATTGTCAGTGTAGAGGAGGGAGGAGGTGGCAGTAAGATTGGAGGTGATGCTATTGATAAATACAGAGAGTAGCAGTGGCCCCAAAATTGAGCCTTGTGGTACAGCAATATTCACTGTTGCCAAGTCGGAATAGGTTAAATTGTACTTTACAACTTGGACCCTGTTTGACAGGTAACTATTGAACCAGTTGACAACATTATGCACCAAGTCCAAAGACTTCAGGGTGGCAAGGAGAATGGATTGGTTCACCAAGTCGAAGGCCTTTGTCATGTCTATGAAAACAGCTCTATAAGAAGGCCGAGTCCATAGCAATGAGTGCGCCAGTAGTAAATTTAAGTGGGGCTGTGGTGGTGCTATGGCCATTGCGGAAACCATACTGGTTGGTTGTAAGAAGGTCATTTTTGAGAAAGAATTAGATGGTTTGTGTAACAACTAATTTTTCCAGGATTTTGCTCAGAACCGAAAGGATGGCAATGGGTCTGTACTTAGATGGGTCTTTCGGGTCACCCTTTTTGAAGACAGGAATGACCCTGGCTATCTTCCATATAATGAAACTGTAATGTGTCTATACTGACTGATTGTTGACTATACAGTACTCAAGATTTGCTTGTTTTTCTGGTGTTTGCTACCTATTGTAACCTTCCAGGTCATGCCTGAAAATTGGCAGTTACTTTGAGTAGTGCAATTACCTGGTAAAAAAACAACTAAATGAACAAAGTGGAGACACAGATATGGAACTACTGACTCTGAAAGTAATACTGTGTGTCAAAAGGTAGCAATGCAAACAAAAGAGGTGCCAATCAGAAAACTGGGGGATGCTTCAGCCCACTCTGAAAGGGGCTAGCAATGCCACATTTCAGCAACCCCTCAAATGGCTGTGCTGGATTTTTTTTAAAACATAATGCAAAAAGCAACAAATACCACGTATCCAGCCAAAGCTTGCAATACATTAATTTATCACTCTGTATTATAATCTGAACCCTATGCAACATGTACCCTTACAGGCCCAAACTAGCAAGAGTCTGGATATGTGCATTCTGAGTCCCTAGTGTCTGAATGTCTTTACATCTAATGAAAGGAAGTGCTGTTCTGAAGTTTTTACTCAAATTACGGATGTGCCTGTTTAATTAGTTTGCACTGCTTGTGCCAGACTGACAGAGATGAATGTTCTGCACTTGCCAGTCCCTGACCTCTAACAGTCTAACTGCAGGCCACCTGTCAGCTCTTGTCTCCAGACAGTCTCATTGATGGCCTGTGAAGCCGAATAAACTTTCTTGAATTTTGTATTACCTGTGGACTCCTGCCATTCCTTGATTTCCAGAGTGCAGCAATCTTGTCTCTTACGCTTGTTGTTGGTGCTGGCTGCCCTTTGCTACAACCTTCGCTATCTCCAGATGTGCACTGCACCTTGTACCTCCCTGTCTGTGCAAGCCTGCCCCTTAACCTGTGGTGGCCCTGATAGACAAAGAATCAGCAGATCAGGTTTGTACAGTCAGTCTAGACAGCTGGGAAAAAGTGACCCCTTATGCAGGAACAGGCAAGTTCTACTGCACTAGTCAAGATACACAGAAGCCAATCCCAGACACAAGATTTGTGTCTTCGTTAAAAAAGCCAGATTAGCAGATAAGTGAAGAAATATTGCTGCACCTGTAATACAGAGACAGAAAAGGTCAATGGAAACATTCAAGCTGATAATGGAGTGAAATGATAGGGGATCATGCGCCATCAGCACTTCTGTGCACCTCAGAAATGACCTGAAGAACAGCATTCATTATAGGTACTCCTACAGTACCTGTATCATATCACACAAACTTTCTAACTTTCAAAACATGCAAGAAAATAGGTTTGCGTGCAAGCATTTCAGATATTGTTTTGACTTTGTAATACAGCCCCCTACAAGAACAACATGAGAAATACCTGCACTTGCACATTCTCGTGGAGCGTGAAAACATTCATCATTTGGATAGTCACACCGATCTGAACATTTTAGCAGCAGGAATGTAAAGGGTTTCACACTGCATAGCTCATTTCACAAATCACTGCCTTGGGAATGTGATATGAAGGCTGCTAGCAGACAGACAATGGCACATCACCAAAGGGGATGCAATGCTGGAGATGATACAACTGTATCACCCGTTCGCAGCCTTCTCCAACTAAACAGTACCATGCCCTAAGCAAGCCCTCCCCATGTTCTTTAAAAGCAGGCATCCTTATCCAGTTTCACAGCCACACCACTCGTAGGGCTAGACTTGCACTACGAGAGAAAGGCAGGCCTCCTAGACAGATGGCTACCTTTACTCAGCACAGGGTTTCTGGAATCACTGCCAGCCCTGAGTGATATTATATTGAAGTGTGCATTTTAAGGAGCCATCTGGAGGAAATCTTATCAGGACTCGGCTCAGATCTACAGAGTTTTACCTTCTCAGATGTGCAAGATTAACATTTAATGTGGCAGTTGGAGTTCATGGTTGTAAACCAACAAAAACTGTAACTACAGCTAACCTCCATAAGAACATACGAATGTGCCAGCAGAAACAGACCACCCGGTCTATCTAAGTCTGCCCAAGTGTGCAGCCAACACCCCCAGTTTGCAGCTGCCCCTCCCCTTTGTCATCCCACTGCCACCCCCACCTCCCACACCCTCACTCTCCCCTGTTCCCTGTCCCATGCCCTTTTGAAGCTGTTCACAGATTTACATGATACCATCCATTCTGGTAGAGTGTTCCATTTTGCTACAACTCTCTCTGTGAAATAGAGTCTTTTCATTTCCCTCCTAAATTGTCCCCCCTCTATTCTTAGCCCATGCTCCCTGGTGACCCTCCCCCTCCTTAGCTGAAAGACCCCATCTGCTCCATCCTTATTGATTCCCCTCAGATACTTGAATGTCTCTATCATGTCCCCCCTGTCCCTTCTATCCTCCAGGGTGTACATATTCAGGTCTCCCAGACTGCTGTCATAGTTTCTCCCTTCCATTCCACATATTATCTTTGTTGCCCTCCTCTGCACCCCCTCCAGTAGCCTGATATCACGCTTTAGGTATGGCCTCCAAAATTGCACACAATACTCTTAAGAGCGGCCTCACCAGTGACCTGTAGAGGGCAAGATCCTCTCTCTTCATTGACAAAAACCTGCTTCTATGCACCCCAGCATTTTGTTGCTTTTGCAGCTTTCTCTCCTGTACTGGCAGTGTTGATCTATGGACCTGCTACGCTACTCCCAGGTCCTTCTCTCCTCCCCAGTGATCCGAGCTAACCCCCCAGCCAGTATTCTCTCCTTGGGTTCTTCACCCCAAAGTGCATAACCTTACACCTTTGCACTGAACCCCAGCTGCCACCTCTCTGACCACTCCTCTAGCTTGCGTAGGTCCCCCTGCAGCTGCTTCCATCCCTCCTCTCCATCCACCACTGCTCTAATTTTGGTGTCATCAGCAAACAGACTTACCTTGTTCACCACACCGTGTGCAGTGTCTGATATGAAGAGCCCAAACAATACTGGCCCCAACACAGAGCCCTGTGGCACCCCACTTGTCACTGGCCTTGGAGTTGAGAGCTCCTCTCACCACCACCCATTGCAGCCTACTACAATCAGCCAGCTTGTAATCCAGTTCATCATTTTTGCCCCTAGCCTCACACCAGCTAGGGCTTCTTCCAAGCCACCCATGAGGCACCGAATTGAAGGCCTTGCTGAAGTACAAGTAAAAACATCCACCGTGATGACCTCTATCCAGTCACATCTGTCACCCAGTCATAATACTGTATGAGGCTGGTTTGACAAGATTCTTGAAAACAACCCTGCTGCTCACATCCTGGAGGCTATTGTCCTCCAGGTACGACACCAGTCTCTTCCTTTAGTATCGCTTCCATGAGTTTGCACACTATGGAAGTGAGACTACTGGACAACAATTACCCGGTTCATCCCTTGGCCCACTCTTGTGTAATGGTACCATATGTGCCATCCTCCAGTCCAGTGGCACACTATCCTAACTCCAGTGAGGTGCTGTACAGATTCACCAGCAGCTCCGCCCAACACCTCCGCCATCTCTCAGCACCCTGGGTGGATACCATCCGCCCTGGTGCCTTGTCACCTTCAGTGCCCCTCAGTCCCTCTAGGACTCTACTTGCCTCAGTTCTTCCATCTGTCACCTCCTCTCCCCTGTCCCCCACCCTCCCGTGCCCATGCTGGTAGCAGTCCCCCTTTTTCCATGAATACTGAGCAAGTATTCATTCAGTGCTCCTGCCTGCTCCTCCCCTTTCTGTCCACTCCCACCCTTTTTATCCTCACTATTGTCTCCTTGTACTTCCTTTCTCCTGATGTATCTGAAAAAGTCTCCCCCCATTAATTCTCTGTGCTAATCTCAGCTCCTCTGGGCCTTGGCTTCTCTCACCTTTCTGGTCACCTCCTGGACCATCTTGCATACTGCTCCCTGTCCACTTCCTTTCCCATCCTCCTAAACCTCTGGTGCACCACTCGTTTTGCCCTCACCCCCTCCACAACCTCGCTGTTCAACAAGCATGGTTTTCTTACTCTCCTCCTCTTACTCTGTGCCTTGGTTCAGGCTTCTGTTGCCTCTGTAATCCCCCATTTAATAATATCCCATTTCTGCTCCATGTCCATCTTCTGCCTTATGCCCTCCAGTTTCCCTTTCCTGCATCCTCCCAAAGTCCGCCCCCCTGAAGTTTACCACACGAGTAACTGATTTCTCTGGCTCCCTGCACATCGTGATATTAAACCACATTGTTTGGTGATCGCTGTCGGCTAGTGGGTCCTCTATCTTTATTTCCTCACTTGCCCCCATCTCGACAATATCAGATCTAAAGTGTTCTTTAGCCTAGTAGGTACACTAACCAACTGTGCCACGATCCTCCTGATCATATCCAGAAGCACTTGCTCCCTTTGAAGCACTGGAGGGTAAAATTCAGAATGCTCCAGTCAACCTCAGCAGTTGAAACCCCCACGATGACCACCTTCCCTTTTCTACATACCTTTTTGATTTGTCCTCAACTCCCTGTCAAGCTCCTCAGACTGGACTATGCCTATATACCACCCCAAACCTTAGTTTCCCACCCTTGAAAGTTCAGGAGCTGCAGCCAGATTGCTCTCTGTTCTCCTTTCTTCTCCTCATCCCTTGTGCATTTGATCCCGTCCTCACACAGACTGCCACCCCACCCACCTCCTCCTTACAGTCCTTCCTGTATAATTTGTATCCTGGTTGCCAGATCCCAGTCCTGGTGCTCAGTTGCCCACATTTCTGTGACAGCTGCAATATTCACCCTCCACACTGCTAAGAGTGCCTGTAGCTCAGCGGATTTGTTTCCTAGGCTTCTGCATTCAATGAGACCACCTCCATAATGCCCTCCACTTCACTAGCCTCCATCTCCTCCCTCTACTCCTCCTTTTCTGACCACCCCAAGTCCTTCTGGTTAGCTCAGTAGGCTATGATCCACTCTATCGTGATCCCTGCCTACCTGCCACTGCCACCCCCTTATCTAGTTTAATTCCACCTTGTTGCAATGTACCTCCTCAGTCTTTTTGCTTTAATACTTCCTTCCTCTCCCCACTCCAGGCAGCCTATCCCTTGCAAACAGATTGTTATTATTCCAGTACTGCCCCAGCCGCCACAACCCCATACCCTTAGTTCGGACACTATTCTACCAACCATGTGTTCAACTCTAATCCTCTCCTTTCTCACTGTAAGCTTGTAGTAGGGTACTGAGATCACTGGAGAAGGCCACAGACTCCCTGCCTCCTCACACAACCTTCCCAATTTCCTCAGTCCTTCTCTCTCATTAACTCCAATTGCTTCCCCACTGGGTTATTTGTCACCACATGAACTACAATATGTGTTTCCTCCTACCCTCTTTACACACCTTAGATTGCCTGTCCTGCCATGTCTGCCTTTTAATCCTGGTATGGACTCCATCCATATTCGACTGTGCCTTCCCTTGCTGCGCCCATCTGATACCCTTGAGTATGGAGTCCCCCAGCACCAGTACACTCCCTCTTTCCTTGTGCCCATCGCCGCCTCCCACCCAGGTTCCATTTTGGCGCCACTCAAAACTGTTTTTACCATGTGCCCCAGTGACTTCTGTCCCTCCCAATTAGGACCCTCCCTCCTCCTGTTTGACTGCCAACCCCCTCTCCCTCTCACCTCTCCAAGTATTATCCTTCCCCCTGCACAACATGCTCAATCTCTCCACTAGCAATGCCCCTCACTCCCTCTTCTTTTGAGTGTTATCCTTGTGAAATCACCTCCTGAATCCTCTTTCCCATGTGTTGCTAGTAAAGTAAACATGTTCCCTATCCCCTTGCTTCAACCATGCTTCAACCGGTGCAATAAAACCTCTGAAATTTCCCATATATAGAAGAATTTCTATCCTTTGTCACCCACAGTACCCTTCCCTTGGATGCACTATTCTACATTGTATGCTATGACAGGAAAGCAAAAACTGACAGCATTTTATCATAATTATTGGCCTACGGATCATACACACATTAAGGCAGCTCTAAAGGGCAAATGCCTGACAGGATGCTTGGTTTTGGTCCTTTTGAAATAAAATACTAGGTGGGGTGAGCTGACAATGCCTGGAACGCAGAATTCATTTTGTGTTTTATTTTTACGTCGGTTGTTTTCTTTAAGTTTAAAATAGAATGGTACTGGCATTGTTTGCATACAGGGAACAAGAAAGCACTGTGAAACGGAATATAGTGCTGCATGTTTGTTGTTGCAATGAAACACAGCACCAGTGATTAATTTAAAAAAGAGAAAAGTTAGGGCAGAAATTCAGTAGTATTTTTAGCAAGTTTGGTATAACAGTGTTCGTGCAGAAATACAAAATTCACCCTGATGTTGCTCAGCACTGCTCAACAGACTCCCCGGCTGTAATTGAGAATGAGCTCCATCTGAGTTAAAGCACCTCTCTAGCAGTCCTCAGACACACTTTTCACCTTAAATTTATTATCTGATGAGTTCAATGTAGCATGACCATCCTCTTTGTCACACTACCTGGCCCAAATAATTGAAATCTCACTCTAGCTGTGTTTTTTTTCCTCGATCAGACGAGATTACCAGCATTCGGGTCAGGCAGTGAGAAGAAGAGAATGAAGGTCTTCGCAGTGCACTGGACAATTGTCAAATAATTAAAAAAGCGTGTCTGAGGACTGAGTAAGGAGGGTGGTGGGCTCACATAGGTGGGGGGGGGTTTTCTAGTGAGGGGGCCTTAATACTGTATCCCAAAGCATTTACAACCCAGAAGAATTGGGCGAAGTACCAGATTTCTTGGTAGGCAACTCCACCAAGAATACCATTTTTATTTCTTAAATGCTACCACAGAACTGTACTGAATTCTGTTCTTCAGACATTATCAAACTCCTGATCTTACATCGAGGGGGTTCTTGCAGTAGGCAACACCAGTAGGACTGAAGCTGCCAGGTGCCAGGACCACACAGAAAACTTCTAGCTAGCAGTCTATCATGGGAGACCGCATCCGCCGACATCGGCATGCTGACGTCCGCCTAGCCTACAAAGGGGCAGTCCCCCCAGAGCTACCTCACTTCTTTTCCTGCTGTCGACCTGTGTATGTCGGACCTCCACCGATGCCTACTTCATTCGACCACCATTTTCTTGCCTAGTATTAAAATCAATTTTCAGTGTTTTCTCCATCTCGTTTATGTCTTCTGCTCCAGGCTCGTCCTCCAACTGGCCTATGAAGTGTGCCTGCGACAAGCAGATACCTGCCAAAGATGGGCACTCTTCCTGCCTGCTTTGCTTAGGTCCCAACCATGACATCGAGGCCTGCAAGCACTGCCAGGTCTTCAACCAACCCACATGGAGATGCTGCTTGAAGACCCTCCAGAGTTACCTACTCCAGCAGAAATGAGCCGCGATGGCAAAGGAGTTCAGGCTAAAAGATCTTCCACTTCCCCGGCCTCTGGGGCATCTTCATCTTCTTCTAGCCAGAAGGAAAAGAAGCCTAGCGGGAAGCACAAGCACCAGGATTGTCCTTGGTCAGCCTCTCGCTCATGGTTGCCGCATAGGCTAGCTTCCCCTCTGGGTTTTCCTCCCACCAAGGGGGGGGGGTCAGCCCCTCCTTCCTCAGCAGCACTCTCACCCTTTGAGTTGCCGGTGGTTCAGCCACCTGCCCTCACTTCCACAACGGGTGATGGCTCCTTGGGGCAGCAGACTTCATCCTCTGCCTATCAGTTCCTCAGTCCCTGTGGGTCCTCAGCCAGGTGGCTCTTCCGGGGTTGGCTCCTCTGGTGGCAGGTCTTCGCCCATCGCGCCTCCCTCCCCCCAGTTAAGGTGTTGCAGTCACTGGTTCCCGGCTCCAGGACCGGTGCTAGCCCTTTCCGGTATTGCCTGGAGCAAGCACTTGCCTTCTCCACGCAGGCAATGCCTCTGCCCCTGCCTCGTGGGAATTCCACCCACTTCTGGGGCACACGTAAGCTGTTTATATAGACTGATGCCAGCCTTCACCTACCAGGCCAGCAGCGGCTACATGGACGCCTACACTGATGACTCCTCAGCCTTCATCGCCTCAGCCCCAGCCTGCACCTCAACCAACGCCCGCTGGTCCTCCCAGTGATCCCCGGCCGGCGCCTGTGGGACTGACACCAGGGTACCCTATGCCAGTCCTCCAGCAACGTATCCGTACCCTCCTCCACAGTACCCATATCCACCTTGCAATACGCCTCCACCAGTGGATTATAAAGCCTTATTTATGGCCTGGTGGACCGTTATGAAGGAAAAGAAAGCACCTAGGCACCCTCCTCCTCCTCCTCCTCCTCCCCAGGACCCCCCACCTCAGGATCTAGAACAGGCACTGCCCTGTAACCCCCATACCACGGGATCTTCTGGGGATCACAAGGGGACCGCGGACCAGCACAGGGCCAACCGCCACCCTCAGACACCAGTTCCCAACAGCGATCAGTCGGGGGATGATTTCTCCTCTTCCTCCGCAGAGTCGGAGGACTCGAGGGGTTCCTCTGATGGTCAGGAACCTGCCAAGGAGACACCCAAGTCTCCCCCTGATGATCCCACTTTTCTTGATATGATGCATCACATCCAGTCCTTTATGGGATGGGAGACAAGAGAAGCTTGACCCGGAGCGCTGTTGTTTGGCTATTTACCTCTGGAAGAAGGAGACCCTCCCTTTGGTGGTCCCTCCTCTTATTGATTCATATGAGGATGTGACTACGGCAGCGTGGAATCATCCCTCGACCACCCTAGCTTTGGCCAAGAAAGCAGATCGCATTTATCATGCATCACTGGGCAAACCTTTCTTTGGTGAACACCTCATTGTGGACTCGGTGGTCATGAATGCAGCTCATGACCGTACTAAGAAACCCGAACATCTCAGCACACACCCTCCAGACAAGGAATCTCGTCAGCTCGACCAATTGTGCAAGCTGGTGTATTCCTCTGCCACTCTGGCCATTTGCGCCCAGAACTACCTGGCCCATATGATTCCGTATCAGAATGCCATCTGGGATCAGGCAAGGGCTTTGGTTCAAACCCTCCCTGAAGATTCCACTGAGATGCAGTTGGCCCAACTTTTAAAATCCAGTTCAGACGTAGGCAACCATGTGCTGAGAGCAGCCTATGACACTGCAGATGCCTCCGGTCATGCGGCGGCAGCAGGGATCTGCATGCTTTTCCATTCTTGGCTCAGGGTGTCTGGTTTTGCCCCAGATGTACAGCTTAAAACTATAGATGCCCCTTTCTGTGGCTCTGTTTTGTTTGGGGGGAAATGCCCAGGATAACATCTTCCAATTGGGCAAGGCCCTGCAGCTGGTATATTGGATGTACTGGTCCCAACCAAGGTCTTCCCAACGCCAGTCCTTTCGCCCGTCCTCTCACCAGCCTCTCCATGGGACAACAGCCGAAGAACCCTTTACGCAGTAAGTGCAAACAGCCCCCTCAGCCAGAGTGTCTCGCCTCCCTGGGCCCCAGAGCCTAACGGCCGCCTGCCCACCCCAGGTTCCACTGCCTGACTACTTCTCCTGACCCCCCCAGTAGAGGCCTTAGGAGAGGTGGTTGGAGGTCGATCTTCCTTTTACCTGGAGGGTAGCGCACAGTAACCTCAGATCAGTGGCTGCTTCAGATTATCGAAAGGGTTCACACCCTCGAGTTTCTGGAACCCCCCTTCAGAAAACCCTCCCTCACTCTCCTGTTATCCATGGGCCCATATCCCCCATATTTGGGAAGAGATTCAGGCTCTCCTGCACATGCAGGCCATAGAGCCCATCCCCCGGCTCAAAGAAGAAAGGGTTTTACTCCCACTTTTTCCTCATCCCCAATAAGACTGGGGACCTGAGGCTGACCCTGGACCTCATTCACCTGAACTTCTATATAGAGTACATGCAGTTCAGGATGGTTACCCTGTAGGGACTGTTGCCCCTCCTTCATCAAGGGGATTGGCTCTGTTCCTTGGATATACAGGATGCCTATCTCAGTATCCAGGTTTTCCCGGCCCACCATTTCCTACACTTCTGCTTCCAGGGGGACCACTTTCAGTTCAGGGCTCTGCCTTTTGGCCTTTCCTCTGCAACTCGGGTCTTTACCAAGTGCCTAGCAGTGGTAGCTGTGGCTCTGAGAAGGCAAGGCCTCTATGTGTTCCCTTACCTGGACGATAGGCTGCTCACAGCCCCCTCCAGGGATTGCTTGTTACATACCCTGGAAGGCATCTTTCAGCTCTTCCAGACCCTACGGATCATGATCAATCTATCAAAGTCTTGTCTCTCTCCATGCCAACGCCTCCAGTACATAGGAGCAGATCTGGACTTGTCCAAGAGCAAAGTCTTCCTGCCAGGGGACAGAGCATACCGCTTGGTAGTGCAGGCCCAACTGGTATCCTTCAGTTGTCAGGTACCAGCCAGAGTGTTCCTTTATTTGCTGGGGCATATGGCGGCTATAGCCACAGGTGCGGACGCCTTGGATCCCTACTTTGTAAAGGTTGCCTGGCATGCACTGGCAGTGCCCATCACCCACCTGTTTAATCTCTCACTATCCCAAGGGTCTCTTTCTGAACTATGGAAAACTGCCCACATTATACCGCTCTTTAAATCTGGGGACCCTTGTGACCTAAATAACTATAGGCCAATTTCACTACTCCCCATACTATCAAAAATCCTAGAAAAAATAGTAAACGCTCAGCTGCGAGCCTACCTGGAAGAGACAAATTTTCTAAATCCTATGCAATCAGGCTTCCGCACGAACCACAGTACAGTCACGGCACTGGCTAAGGTTACCAACGATTGGCTACATGACCTTGACAACGAACAGTTAATCTGTGCTGTCTTCCTGGACCTCAGCACAGCGTTCGATACTGTTGACCACTCCCTACTTCTTTCATCACTAAAAGCGCTAGGTCTAGATACCACCTCTATGGGCTGGTTCCAGAACTACCTAACGGATAGGCAACAGCAGGTCAAAGCAGAAGGGGAGCTGTCCCCCCAAACCGTTACTTAGAGGTGTCCCTCAAGGATCCATTCTGGGACCAATACTCTTCACCATATACATTAACTCAATAAAAAATTGCTACTTAATGCCAAAAAAACCAAGGCGATGATTTTTTCTCCTGGCAAAGTCCCATCCTGCTCTGCTCTTGGCACACACCCCCCTATCACTACCTTACTGGGGGAAAACCTGGACTATGTCCCCAAGTTCAAATATCTGGGAATCTGGCTAGACCACAAGCTCTCGTTCGGGGAACACTTGGAGGTCATGGTAAAAAAGCTAAGACAGAGACTAGGGCTCTTCTATCAGATAAACCGCTTTCTAACTACAGAGGCAAAAAACAGCTCGTACAGGCTACCTTCGTCTTCTGCTAGACTACGCTGATTTTATCTACTGCCATTGCAACGCCTTTATACGGGTAAGCTGGATGTTCCTGTATCACAGAGCACTGCTTCATTACCGGGCCTCCTCCTCTACCCATCACTGTTCCCATGCTGCTGTAGGCTGTGACCTCTCTACACCAGATCGAAAGAAACGCGCCACATACGGACACTGAAAGCGCCTTGCTGGAAAACTACCAGGCTATATCTCAGTGTTCAAGTCTCTATACGCAAAGCTAATCGAAGATAAATGTCACTGCTTCCACTGACCATGTTCTTCTATAGCTTCTATATTAACCTACATCTGTGCTGCATTGCCACCTCGCATACCCCCCTTCTTCCCGCACCTTTGCCTCACCCTTCCTCTCATCATCTTTACTCTTGCTCTGATTCTCCTCTCCTAGGGCCACTGACCCCCTAAACTCTCCAGGTATAGCCGCCGTATGATTCACGCATATCTACGGTGGCGCCTCCGATACAGCCACCTGTAATTCATCAGAGTGGCTCACGCTCCTCAAGCTCCAGTTTCTACCAGGATTCTTGCTAGGATGCAGCCTGTTGTCTCTGGATGACCATCGCCTCCCTGTGCCATAACTTGTTCTTCGTTAATCACTCCACCTATGCGAGCCATGAACCCCCTTGTTGCACAACAAAACCTAATGCCTATGAGCTGGGCTGCTGGTGCCTCCTGGTGCCATAGCTGGCCCCTCTTAATTCTTTTCGTTCTGTAAGCTACATATCCTTGCCTTACTCCATAACAACTAAACTAAGTTTGGCGATCTGGGCTGTCGGTGCTTCCTGGTGCCATAGCTGGTCTCGTTAAACCTCCCCACTCAGCGAGCTATGCACCTTCTTGCTCTTTATCAAGAACCTAAGGCTGAGATCAGTTTTTATCATTTGCCCCCTCGCCACTGTAGCTGCACCAACCTAAGGTACCTACAATTACTACCCTCAAAACCCCATCTCTGCGTCCTTGTACTGAATATACCTCCAAACTGAGCTCTTTGTACTGATTACACCTCAAAGTTAGAACAGATATTTAAGCTGGCTGTTCCACTGTATGCACTTATTACTGTTCTTACATTTCGTTCTTCATCAATGTATGAACTATGTCTTAATGTCTGTATCCTTGCCAATTTTATCTGCTTTTCTTATTGACCATATGTAATCCAAGTCCACCTTGTAAATGAGCTTGCTCAATGGTGTCCGCCTGGATAAATAAAGATTTGATTGATTGAATACCCCTGTCCCACTTCCATATGAGCGTTCCCCAGTGGACTCTGCGAATCCGGTGGGATCAACGCACCAACAACCTAGATCACACGGTGCTGGTTTCCAATCCGGTGAAGGGACTTTGGGTTGGTGGCAGAACCCTGCCAATCTCCTGAGGGGGGTCCTCCTCCATGTTGTGTCTCCACAGCAGATCCTTCCATGTTGTGTCTCCACAGCAGATCCTTGCCATGGATGCCTCGGGCCTGGACTGCGGAGCCTACTTAGCTGACCGTCAGACCCAGGGCATTTGGTCAGAGTCAGATCAGCATCTCCACATCAATGTGCTGGAGATGCGGGCAGTTCTGTATGCTCTCCAGGCCTTCCAGACCCACATTCTTCCAGGCCCACTATTGGTGCAGACAGACAACATGTTTTAGTCTTCTACATCAACAAGCAGGGGGCACTCATTCCTACCCCTAAGTCGAGAGGCCATGAGAATACGGTATTGGGCCATCAAGAATGGCCTGGAACTCTTAGCCGTCCATGTTCCAGGTGTCCAAAATGCCCTGGTCGACAGTCTAAGTTGGTCCAGGTCGAGGATGCATGAGTGTGAACACCTGTCCTCCATGGTCGAAGACCTCATTGACAGGTTGGGACATCCAGAATTGGACCTTTTTGCATCCCCACACAACGCAAAACTGCAGCTTTGCTGCTTGCTCAGTCCAGGGCCTGGAGTTTTCTGGCACGACGCATTGCCCCTCTCCTTGAAAGGGAGGCTTCTGTACGCTTTCCCTCCCTTCCTGCTTCTGCAGAGGGTTCTCCTCAAGCTTCAGTCAGAGGAGGCAGAGATGATTCTTATAGCTCCCTACTGCCTTCATCAGATTTGTTCCTTCTGCTGCAGCAGCTGGCAGTGGAACCTCCGGTTCCCTTGCCCCTGTGCAGTCTTGCTCTCCTAGGAGTAGGGCACCCTGGTCCATTCAGACCTCAGGTCTCTGCATCTCTATGCGTGGCTCCTGCAGATGTAGCTGTTGCCCACTTTGAAGTTTCTTCCAGGGTTGCTGATGTCTTGGTGGCTGCCAGGAAACCTTCCACGAGAGCCACCTATGCCATGAAGTAGAAGAGCTTCTCCATATGGGCCACCTCTCATCACTTGGATCCCTTCACCTGCCCGGTGAACCTGATTCTGGAGCACCTCCTCTCCCGTTCGGACTCTTCTCTGGGGTACTCTTCGCTTAAGGTGCACCTTTCTGCCATTCTGACGTACCATGTACCTATTGAGGGCAAGCTGTTGCCCAGCTGGAGGTATCC
Organism: Neoceratodus forsteri; assembly: GCA_016271365.2. NCBI lineage: Eukaryota > Metazoa > Chordata > Ceratodontiformes > Ceratodontidae > Neoceratodus > Neoceratodus forsteri. The sequence continues at coordinate 1,571,333,874 of CM057455.1, forward strand.
CAGTACATTCTTGAGGGGTATCCTACATTATGAAACTCTCCATTTGGTATCCTGTCCTCTCATGGGACTTTTCTTTTATGGTGGAAAGCTTACTCTGCCTCCCTTTGAACTGGCCATGAGTTGCAAGCTATGCTTTCTGTTGTGGAAAGCATTATTTTTAGTTGCTATTACTTCCGCTCAAAGGATTTCCGAGCTTCAGACTCTGATGTGTAAAGAGCTTTATTTGATTTTTTCTCAAAGACAGCTCTTCGTGGTACTAATCCTAAGTTTCTGCCCAAGGTGGTGTCTGAGTTCACGCTAAACCAGTCTATCAACCTGCCTGTTTATTTCCCTGAGTATTCTAATGAGGGGGAGGCCTTACTGCATTCTCTGGATGTTCACAGGGTGCTCCGTTATTATATGAATCGCACCCAACCAGTTTGTAAGACTGATTAGATGTTTGTTTTGTTCGCCCCCAAAAGAGAAGGGGCACGTGTTTCAAAATAGTGTTTGTCAAAATGGTTGGTAAATTGCACTGTGTGCTGTTACTGTAAGTACAACAAGCCCTTATCTGGGGCTGTCAACGGTCACTCCACCAGGGGTATGGCTGCGTCTACTGCCTGTTTGAGAAATGTGTCTGCTGCAGACATCTGTGCAGCTGACACGTGAAGTTCAGTTCATACCTTTGTCTGCCATTACAGCTTCGATACTGCTTCCAGGCACAGGGCCAACTTCAGATTAGCTTTCCATCAGGGCCTTCTTTCATGAGCAGTTTGCTCTTGCCTTCTGCCTACTCCCAGCTGACTTTCAGTCAGTTCTGGTACTGCTTGGGACTCAGTCCTACCAGTGTTGCCTGCAGCAACAGCCCCCTTGAAGTAAGATAGTACAGTTACATAAGAACTTACCGTAACAGCAGATCTTCGAGAGGAGCTCCTGCAGCAGGCGCTGCGGTCTCTCCCTCATTCCCCAATAGTTGCTTCTCCTTCACATTTATTCTTCCTTTTCTCAGCTCTGAGGAACGTCCTTGGTTCTCCTTTCTTATTTTATGCTGAGGTCTCCGTGGGAGAACTGAGAGCTCTGGGGACCCCCTTTATAAGAGATAGACAGAGACGCCAGTGTGCTGGACGCCATGGGGCGTCCCCTGTGATAGACTGCTAGCTAGATGTTTTCCATGGTCTTGGTGCCTGGTAGCTTCAGTCCTACTGGTGTTGTCTGCTGCAAGAGCTCCTCTCGAAGATCTACTGTTATGGTAAGTTCTTATGTAAAGGCCAGTGTCAGCTTGACCAAAGCATCTTCCTTTAAATTCAAATTTTTTTTTTCACAGTGAGTTTGGATGCAGTGTAGCATACAGGTTAAAGCCCAGAACTGTGGACCAGGGGATCCATGTTCACATCTCACCAGAGCATGTGACTCATCTGGCACCTTGAGCAAGTCACTAACCTCCCAAAGCTTCATTCCACTTAGAAATACAGACAGTGCCACCAGATGAATGTCAAGAGTCCACCCAGGCTGGCCGAACAGGTATTCCTACCTCATCCCCAGAGCAGGAATCTACTCCTGCTCCCTCTGTTGACTCTTCTAATTCCCTAGTTCCTCTTAGTAGGACTATCAGTCCCACACCCTGTCCCAACTGTGTCTGAACCCATTTAGAGTCCCTGCCCCCACCACAAGTTGGCAGTAACATTGTTAAAAGCCCCCCCCTTTTAAATGAGATGCTGCATCTCAGCTAGGTTATCCTCTGTCGCTAGAACGGTATATTACAGCAGACATGCAACGTCTCTTTCAGTGGGCTCCTGTTTCTACCTTGTTTAGAGCTGAGTGAACTGAAGAACACAGAGGACACAAGTAACTTGATTAACCTCATACAGTACATCAAGCCCGAATCTTCAGGTCAGAATTCTAAGCTTGAATCACTGAGTTACACCAATGCCTTCTACAGTCCAATTCAATGGTACCCCCCCTGCCCCCCGCCAAACACATTTGAAAGGCCCAATATTCCACATTTGCAGAAGGGAAGAACAGTACAGTGTGTGTGTCAACAATTCAAAACCCAACAAAAGATGAAAAGTAAACAGTTAACCATCAGCTGCTACTATTACTGTGTGTATGTGTGTGTGCGTGTGTGTGTGCTATTTTCATTATTAGAGTCAATAAGGCAGCTGCATACAGGAGCTGGATATGGGGTGGGGGCATCTTGCAGTTCTAAAGGCTGACAGTCTTGGTCAGTCAAAAATGAAGAAAACTGATGTTTAATTGCAGAAGAACGAGGTCAGTCCCAGGCTCTGAATTTTTCTCTAGCTCATTTAGCTGAAAACGGATTCTCTTTCCTTCCATGAACTAGCTAAGGTACCTCATTTAACTTCTCACTGCTCTTTGCATGGCACTCTAAAGTTGGCCAGATTCTCTCTGTGGCATGACTCAGCTCATGTCATCAATGAGCTTTTAAACTCAGTTTCCAGGAACTGTTTCTTTTGATGGTATTCCACATAACAGAGCTTTTTTTTTTTGGTATTTTCTGTTTATGTACCTCCCCATGGCAGCCTCATCCAGCCACTCCTTTGGAGCGCCAAGGTCCCTGACGCCCTCCTGACTCCTACTGCCATCTACCAGCCCCAACTGCAGCTTATCTAGGTAGCCAGACATAGCCCTATGTCGGGACAGTCCCTCTCTTCTGAGGGGGGAAGTGCCTTACTGACTGGCTGCTTCGCATCCCAGGGCTGCCGGGGCTGGTCCAGGCCGACTCCGGGGCTTCGTGGTGGCAGGATCTGGCACTTATCATCCGGTCGGATGGGGTGCCCTATTTTCTCTTTTTCTGCCCCACCCACCACAGTTCTCGGCCTTGCGTGAGCGCAGGCAACCTCAGGCGTGGACATGCAGGGCGGGTGTCGAGGCACTACCTCCTGCAAGCAAGGCACCCAATCTGTCAAGAGGGGGCTGGCCAGCCCCCCACTCTGGGGAGGGATGCGCTCAAATCCCCTACCTGCCCGGTCTCCACTGCTGGTACCCGGGCTCAGGAGTGCGGTCCCGGGTCGCCAGCGTGGTAGTGAACTCCTTCACTCGGTGCCACGGAGCCGGCTCCGCATAACTGAGAGCTTTGAAGGGAGGGAGGAGGGCCTGTTGTACTGGCTGCCACAATTAATGCAACCACAGAAACTAGTATATTACACACAGCAGCACACGCAATCTAATAATAATAACCTAGGTAGACATTCAAATGAAAACAGAACAATGTCATTCCTGTACAGGGCAGGACAGACGGGTTCACCTGCAGTACGAAAAGAAAGCCTGAGGACAAAGGGTAACCCAAAGGCTTATGGCACTGTGACTTCAGATGTGTTTTAAGCTTCAAAAAATGTTTTAAAAATTAAACCAGGCCTGTAGCAACATTTAGGGGGTACTACTTCCATTCCAGCACACTGGCTTAGAGGTAACAAAGTGTCAGTCAGAGCAAGTGCACTGTACCCCCACAGATGTAATCATCAGCCAGGTTTAAAGGAACTCCTCTCTGGAGACTGGCGGCTTCAACCTTGTCTTTTCTGGAAGGCTGAGCCGTTTCTGAGTGTTGGGTCTAATGAACTGCTGTAAACATGCCCACTATAAAGAATCAAGAATATTTCCAGAGCAGTACTGCTACAGAGGAGTACAAATAATTCAGCTGTGAAAAAAGGAACGAAAAACATTGAAATGCCTCCCACCAGTGGAAAAACAAGCAACTTCTTCTTCACAGCCCCTTTTATGCATAGTGAAAGTGTTAGAAATCAAATTCCATGTAGCTGAGGAACTGCTCACATTTAACAGACATGAAGTCATCTGCTGAGTGTGCATTACCCAAGAATTTACCACACAGTTTCAAAACAGCCCTGTCTCATGAAGTACAGCCCTGTAGCTACAGTGCTTACTGTGCAGACAGAATACTTGAAAACTGTGCACTTAGAGGCACACAGATTTCTGTCTCTTTTTAGGATGCATGCCCTGGCCAGCCAATCGTCTCTGCAGCAGTGTTGACTATCATGACGCTGGTGACCCGGGGTCAGGAATGAGCCCGGGATGCTGGTGGAGGGCCATGGAGGCTCTCCTCCTTTGAGGACAGAGGACACCTGTGCCTGCCATGCTAGCACCACCTAGTGTTTCACATCTGGAGTGACGGGGGGACAACAGTGGGGAAAGGCAAGACACCCAGCTTCACTCTGCATATGCCTGTTGCATGCAGCTGCAGCAGCATGTTGTGTGGGACAGGGAGAAAAGCAGCCCTGGCAAGGTGACATGTGCTACACCAGGAACTCATCTCCACACCTCTTGACCCTCAGCCTCAATTTGGATTCAGTCTCCAGAGGGGTTGGGCAGCTCTGATGACTCCGCTGTATCGGGTAAGTCATGAGGGAACAGGTGCATCAGTAGTAAGATGCAGACAAGGAGGACACTAGGGCTAGAGTGAGCCACCGAAGGGGCAAGGGTTGGACAATTCGGGGATAAAACAGTAATAACATTTAAAAAAAATCGAAGTGTGCAGTGACAGGCTGGATGCATGACACTGAGTGGTGGCGGACCAGTCTGGCCCGCAGGTGACTTGGGTTCATGCCCTGATCCCAGGACATTAGAAGCAGAAACCAGCAGGGAGGGATGTGAGCATTCATGCAGACACTCTCCTCCCAGGGGATGGTGGCTTAAAACCATCTATAACCGACACCTACAGTTAGCATAGTGTAGGTGCCCCTGGCAGCATGGGTGACTAGGCTCTGCCTGGTACCCCCTTCACTAGGACAGTCCCGCGCAAGCACCAGCAACAACAAAGGGGAAATGAGGAGGGACCTATGGAGGGAATACAATCTCCTACTGGTTACAGTTGGTCAGGACAGACTGGATGGGTCCTTGGGTCTTTTCCTGTCCTTAGCATTCTATGCTTCTATAAATACATGGGACCAGAGAACCACCCATGTTCAGCGAGCATTCACAAACACTTGGCTACTCCCCCTCAGCACTGGCATCTCGTGATCTGTGTTCCTCCACAACTAGTCCTTAGCTAAGCCAAATGGGGACACCACACCTTGGGAGAGTAGGGGTAGGCTGAGGGGGTCCAGATGCCAGAACGTTGAGGGTCTCTACAAGGATACCACATTGAAGGCAGATTTCCAGAGTGGAAGTAGGCCAGATTACAGGACAGAATCTCTCTATGTTTTTTAGTACTAATAAAGCTTCAAAAAAAAAATCTACCATGTACGCCATTGTCTCCTGATGTAGATTCCAAAGAGCTGAAAATGCCCTTGCAATTCTATAGGTAAACTCAAGACAGGTGAACAGTTCATGACTCGGTCATGCTTTGTTTTCTACTCAGACATTTATCTGAGGAGAGGCTGTGCCTTAAAAGGTGAGTTAACCAGAATCATGTCAACAGAGCCTTTGGCAAAAGTGATGACACCTAACATTGAAAACATTATGTAGAATACAGTATCGCTGGCTGCACAGGGTTAGAAACAACTTTAGATGCGGTCAATGGTCCATCTTTGCTGCTGGAATCTTTTGAATTTCAGGAGGCCAAAGTAGCCAAATCAGCCTTCTGTGGCAGTGTTCTATTATGCCTTTTTTTCCCATCCCTTTGCAGGTGCTAGATCTTTTCCGTCTCCTTCCATAACCTTGAATCCTCCAGTGTCACTGTGTCGATCTTGCAAAAGCCACTGTTAAAAACCTGGTGTGTCTGTGAAGCGGCAGTTTTATTCACGAATGACTATAACCCTCGGCTCTGCCCCATGACACCAGCTCTTGCCCGCTGGAAAGCAGAGTGTGAGCGCCGAAGCCAGGGAGGTCGGGCAGGTCCATGTGGATGAAGAACATTTGTAACAAGGCACAAAAGATCATGTTGAAATACAGGAATAAGATTGGTGCAAAAGCATCAGCTGACGAAAACCGAGCAGGTATTAATGCAGCAGTAGAGCCCACTCGCTATCGGGATCGCGCAAAAGAAACAGTACAAGTAAAATTATTAGTGTGTGGTGTGATCTCTGTTTCTGTGTCCGACTGTGCCTGTAGATGGCGCTCGTTAACGCACACATAACAGTGCTGCTAGGTATCATGACGACTGACCGATAGAGTGAGGAAAATATATTCAATGGACGGATTCAGCAACAGAACGAGAGACTGTGCAACAGTACAAGTGAAGGAAATGCTGAGCATATACCAGCGGAGCACAAAGAGAGAGAGAGAAGGAGCAGCAGTACTCATGGTGTGTAGATGTCTTACTGTCAGTTATCACGCAAAGATATGTCCCATACTGCATTGCTGTTCACGAGGACCGGGATATGACGGGGAACCACACAGCAGAAAAAAACGGTTGGTACGAATACGATAATCACAGTGTATGTTCTCTATTGCACACAGTACAAGTCTTCTGGCGTCTGTTCAAAAATACCAGACACTATATAAATAAATGTGTAGCATCAACCGTGAATGCGCACGTTCTGAGCTCATCTCATAGTATTTGAGCCGAGCAAATTGTGGATACTTGTGCAAGCAGCATGATTACTGTCAACAACTGTTCTGTAGTTTCTAGTGAAACACAAGTCGCCCAATATTCCCCTTGCACTTGCCATGTTACAAGCACATTAATCCCATGGAAGTCGGGCTCTACCGTGGATTAATGTCCGTGAATGGTTGGAAGCACCTCTCCTTGCGGCCTCGTACTCCCAACCCCCACTCTCACCCAGGCATTAATCGACTGTAGAGCCCGACTCTGTCAGGGATTAATGCTTACATACCATTCCTGAAAAAGTACAGTAACGTAAAAACTTACCGTAGCACTAGATCTTTGAGGAGTGTCTCTTGCAGTAGGTTATACACTTGGGTCATCGCCAGAGGTCGCTGTGGTGCACAGCAGCTCTTATAGCAGTATTTTACCAGGGACCACCCACACATGACATCAGCTTCCTGTCTGCTATATAAACGTGGGAAGTTCCTGGTATCCTCAGTTCCCCCGCCGGATTCAGCTCGCAATGCGAGGACCGAGGGGAACCCAAGGTACCAAAGGTACCCCAGCCCAAAATTCATTGGACCAGAATTTGTTCTTCTAGAGAAGGAGGAGGATGGAGGGTGGGATTGGACCTACTGCAAGAGACACTCCTTAAAGATCTACTGTTCGGTAAGTTTTTATGCAACTGTACTATCTTCCACAGAGTGTTCTCTTGCAGTAGGTTATACACTTGGGAAGAATTCCAAGCAGTATACCCGAGATGGGTGGACATTATGACAGAAGGCCTTGTAGGACTGTTTCGGCCAAAGGTCATTCTACAGGTGAAGCAATATCCAAGTTGTAGTGCTTCAGAAATGTATGGACTGTGGAACAGGTTCTGTTTTTGCATCCTCTTGCCTCACTTCCAGAGCCTGGCAGACATCTACCATTTGTGCCATCGTGATAAAAGTTGGACTACATTGTTAATTTGAGCTGTGGAGTTTTCTTTCCAATTGTACCACTTTAATGTGAAGCTCTGAAACTTGAGTACATATTTGTTCTTGCTCCAGTTTAAATTGCTGAAAGCCAGACTTGATATCATGCAAATCATGTAATATGCGGTCTAGTTTATCATCCATTGTGGTCAAAGATTTCCCTGGTTTCTTGGAGGCCGAGCAGGGTGGCGGCTGAGCATGTAACGAGACACTGAAGTCGGAAGCTTCTTGATCCGATATTTCTTCTTCTATCTGTAAGGCAGCAAAACATTTTGCTCCCGCTTTGTTTTACTGTTAGCCATGTTATTTGTTTCGATGTTAAAGGTTGTTCTTGGTAAGCTGAGGCTATTTAATGATTATTTGGGGTGGAAAAGCTACGGAGCTTCAGAGCTAAGCTGCCATGTGATCGGGAGCTGCACCGGAAGTCTCTCATCAGTGTTACATTCTAGTTTTAACTGAGGTAAACTGGTAGAAATCTGGTGCCCCATGATCAATTCAGCAGGTGATTTGCTACATTCCAATGGTGTTTCTCTGTAATTCATTAAAACAATTGATGGATCAGTGTTTGCATCCATAGCCTTTTTTCAGCAAATTCCTAATGATTTTCAGTCCACATTCTGCTAACAAATTTCTTCTGGATGTGCAGGACTAGAAGTGATAAGATTGAAACCATATCATTTAGCAAAAGCTATAAATTCTGCACTTGCAAACTGAGGCCCATTATCAGTCCTTACAATCTGTGGTATGCCAGATCTTGCAAAAATTTCTTTAACGTATTGTATCACTTGCCTGGATCTGGATGGCTTAAGTTTACAGGGGAATCCTCACTTCCCTTGCTAGAATGCTGTGGGACCTTTAGGTCCTGATTAGGAGAAATACAATGAAAGTACATTGATTTCCCAGCAGCAAGATTTGTTTGCTGCTGGGGAGCTTCAAATTCTGCTGCTGGGAGAGGAGATTTTTGCCCAGTAACAAAGGGAGCCAACCAGCTAAGAGCTGTGAGTTTGAATCTTTCTTTAACTGTTCCAGAAGGCATTTTGTTTGTGAGATTTGCTTGTTACTGGGGGAGCTTCAGAGTTTGCTGCTGGGGGGGGGGGTTTGTCCAGTAACAAAGGAGCCAATCAGATAGGAGATGTGAGTTTGAATCTTTCTTTAACTGTTCCAGGAGGTATTTTGTTTGTGAGATTTGCTTACTGCTGGGGGAGCTTCAGATTTTTTGCCCTCACACCCACCCCCACCTCCAAACATTATTAAATGCTTAGTTAGTTGGGAGGAGCATTTAGGCTCTGCTAGGTGGCTGATAGCTAAAGAGCAAATAAAATCAAAAGGAGGAAGAGCAGTTGGTTATATCACATATGTGGATAATTGTATATTTAAACTGCATGATCTTGGCAAGTTCACTCTATTAGGAATAGGATAAGTTTGAAAGGAGTACAGAACAGAAAGGGGCAAGGGCTATGGAGTAGGATGGGCATAAGGGAGATCAAACCCACCCTGAACAAAATGGGTGGCAGAAACTAGACTGTGTGGAAGGTAAATGCTCTGCTATCAGTGGAGGATCTGAGTGATTGATGGAGTGAACTGCAAATACACAACAACCTGTTATGCTGAGGCAGGACAGTGAGGAGAGCAGAGGGTGGGGGGGGATTGATGTGAGGATCTAGTCAAATGGAAGTTCCAGGGGGATGGAACACGATGGATCAAAGAGGAGGGGTAAAATAGGGAGATGAATGTGGATAGGGCAGGAAGAGGAGGAGGAAGGATATTAGGTTGCAATGGCTGCAGAGCAGCCATCTTCTTAAGTATTGCATGGAGGGTGGAGGATGCTTGTTATGCAGGCAGCTTCGACAGTTTAGAGAGGAGATTGCATGGTTAAGGGGGGAGCTATGGAGCTATGGAGAGGGGCAGGGATAGAATGGGGGGACATCTAGGGCCAAGGTGTCATGGAGCTCACTCAGACAGCCTAGCCGATAGGTCCAAGGGAGGGAGGAGGAGGGGACCAACCGAGCAAAAACCATCATATCAGCAAGAACCAAAGGAAGCAGAGCCAGGGAAGTGGACAGTGGTCAAGAACAAAAAGAACCTTAAGATACAGGCAGGGCAGGTAGGGAAGGCAATGGATGGAATGACAGCAGTGGCTGGGACCATGTCTGGGGAGAGCAGTAATACATACTCAGTGCTAGCAAGCCTAAGGAGCCAGGAGCAGGGGGGGATGGGAGATGGGATAGGAGTAGCGGAGGAGAGAGTAGACAGTGAGACCATTAGTCTGAAAGAAGGGGATGGCAATGGGGGAGGGAGAAGATGCAGCAGAGCAGATGCTGAGGTAGTCGGAAGGGGCGAGGTGGCAAGGAAGGAAGGGAGATGCAAGAGAGTGGGGAGAGTAGGGGAGGGGGTGATTCTGACACTGGTGTGGGGTGAACAAGCAGGTGAAGGGCTGGGAGGATGAGGCGAGGCCAACTAGTGTGGAAAGAGGGAGGGAAGGAGTGAATAAGGAAAAGGGCAGAGCAAAAGAAAACACAGACATGGGTAGCGAGGTTAGTGAGGAGGTAGGGGACCAGGACATTGGGAAGCATGGGGGGGACATGAAGGGAGAGGTACGGTCATAGTTGTGGGGGACTCAATTCTTAGAGGGGTGAGATGGGGAACAAGGGTACCAGAAAAGGTCACATACAGTATGGGTGGAGTGCTTGCCAGGCATGACAGCAGGAAAGATGGGCCAGTTTCTTTTGAAGTGTGCAAAGAGGGAAAGGGAGAAACAGCACATAGTGGTGCACCTAGGCACAAATGACATGATGGGACACAGTCAGGGAGGTGCAAGAGAGGTTCAGGGAACTGGGAAAATAATGTGAGGTGGTAGGGCACTCAGTCGCTTTCTCAGAAGTTCTCTCAATACCCAAGGCAAGCATGACCAGGAAGCAACGGACAGAGGAGTTCAGTGCATGGTTGAGGGAATGGTGCCAGTGCGGGGGGTATGGGCTGGTAGGGGACTGGGGCACTACATGGGGGAACAAGAACATGTATGCCCCTGACAGGCTACATTTGAGTAGGGAGGTACTTGAACCTTGAAGCAGAGGCTGGGGAAGATATAGCTACAAAGATTCCATTAAACAAGGAGGGGCAGCAGAAGGTTGGAAGACAGGGATACTAGTCAGCCTCCCCCAAGCCAGCAGAGAAAGAAAAGAGGGAGTTCAATCACAGGAGGGGGGAGTGTGCACTAGTGAAGGGTGCAGAAGGAAGGGGTAAACTGTAAGGTGGTCTTCTAGAATGCAAGGAGCCTGGGAAACAGACCACTGAATTGCAGTCAATGATGGCAGAAGGATGGTGTGACATGGGCCATCATTGAAATGGGCCACCCAGTACTATGACTGGACCTGAGGTCCTAGGGTACAAATTGCATCTAAAGGATAGGGAAAGAGGAAAAGGTGGAGGAATGGCATTATATGTAAAGGAGGAAATATCTTGTAGCAGGGATGAGGGAGAGGAGGCAGAACAGAGGCCTTATGGGTACAGATACAGGACCCAAAAGGAAGGAAGGTGAGGATGGGGGTGGTGTACAGACCACCAGCTCAAAGTGAAGATACTGATTGGGAGCTGGGGGAGCAGATAAAGAGGGTCTGTGCAAAGGGTCACACCGTGATAATGGGGGACTTCAATCTGCCAGAGGTGGAGTGGAATACTCCTGCTACCTCAAACAACAGGGAACAGGTCCTCCTGGAAGTTTTCTAGGACAGCTTCCTGGTGCAATTGGTAAGGGAACTAACCAGAGAAGGAAATATACTGGATCTTGTGCTGACAAATGGGAAGAACATACATGGGTTGGAGGTGAGGGATCCCCTAGCAGGGAGCAACCACAACACAGTGTGGTTTTCACTTGGTATGAGTAAGAAGACAAACAGTACAAGGACAAAGGTATTAGACTTCAGACGGGCTGACTATGTAAGAATGAGAGGTATTCTGAGAGACATATCACCAGAATCCAACCACACATGGATGCCAATCACAAAAGGGGATTATCAAACTGGGTTAGAAGAGGCCACAAACTCATGTTCTAATATCCAAAGCAAGGCCAGATCATGAATGCTGAGCAGGTTAAGTAGGGAGTTATTGAGGAAAAGAGGATAACCTTCAGGAAATACTTGAGATCCAAAAAAACAGAGGACAGGGAGGAGTACATGTAGAAATCAAAAGAGGTGAGCAGAAGGGTCAGGGCACCCAAGGCAGCAAGGGAGCTTAGGCTGGCACAAGGCATAGGTGAGGGTGAGAAACATTTCTTCAGGTACATAAGAGAGAAAAGAAGCTGTAAGGATCAAATAGTTAGGTTAAGGTGGCCAATGGATGGGCTGAGAACAAGGTGGAGCAAGAAGAAGCACTCAACAACTACTTCTGCTCTGCATTTACCAGGGAAAAAACAGGGGCCGATGCCACAGGGGAAGGGGACAGTGGGTATGGGGGGCTGAACCAACAGAGATGGAAATACCAGAAAGCAGAGTGCTAGAGGGTCTTAGAGCACTGAGGGTGGATAAAGTATCAGGTCCAGATGGCATACACCCCAGCATGCTGAGGGAGATGGCAGAGGTACTAGCGGGACCACTGGCAGACTTGTTCACAACCTCCCTGAGGACTGCATGCATGCCCCAAGACTGGAGGATGGCACATGTGGTGCCAATCCATAATGGTGGGCCCAAGGACGAGCCAGGGAATTATAGGCCAGTCAGCCTCAGCTCCTTCATAGGGAAGCTCATGGAGACTATCCTCAAAGAGAGGCTTGTAACCATTCTGGAGGGGAATGGTCTCCAGAACAGCAGGCAACATGGGTGTGTCACTGGTAGATCCTGCCTGACAAACTTGGTAGACTTCTATGACTGAGTAACAAGGGCTATTGACAGGGGCCATGCAGTGGATGTCCTGTACTTGGACTTCAGCAAGGCCTTTGATTCAGTGCCACATGGGAAGCTGGTTAGCAAACTGGGTCATCTTGGGGTAGGGATAAAATGGTGGAGTGGGTCAAAAACTGGCTGCAAGGGAAAGGCAGCAAAGGGTTGTTGTAAGGAGGGAACTCTCAGCCCCAAGGCCTGTAACAAGTGGGGTTCCACAGGGATCAGTGCTGGGTCCAGTGCTGTTCGGCATCTTCACTGCTGACATTGCAGATGGAGTTAGTAACAAGATCAGCCTGTTTGCAGATGACATAAACATCAGAGCAGTGGTAGACAGCACAGAAGGGTGGCTAGGACTGCAGGAGGACTTGGATAAACTAGAACACTGGTCAGACACATGGAAACTGGGTTTTGATGCAAAGAAGCGCAAGGTTTTGCTACCGGGAGCCAGAAACCGCAAGTTCTGCTACAGACTTGGGGGGATAGTTATCTGGTACAGAGGAGGAGAAGGATCTAGGTGATAATCACAGGGCAAATTAACAACTCAGCACAGTGCAGGAAGGCAGCAGCTAAGGCCAACAGGATGCTGGGGTGTATTGCCAAGGCATCACCTCACTGAAGAGAGATGTCATCCTACCACTGCACAGGTCACTGGTCAGACCAAACCTAGAGCACTACGTGCAGTTCTGGCAGCCCTGCTTAAAGAAAGATGTCAGGTTACTGGAGGGGGTCCAGTGCAGAGCCACCAGGATGATCACGGGAATGGAGGACACACCCTACGAGGCCAGACTGAGGGAGCTCAACATGCACTCCCTGGAGGAGAGAAGGGATAGAGGGGATATGATCGGAACCGTCAAATATATGAGGGGCATAAACAAGGTTAACACAGAGGGGACTTTAAGATCAAGGGGGGGGAGAAACACTAGGAGGCTTAGTCTGAAATTGGAGGAGGGACAGTTCAAGAGGGAAATGAGAAGGCACTACTTCATGGAAAGGGTGGTGGATGGGTGAAACGCACTCCCAGAGGAGGTGGTAATGTTAAAGTCGGTGGCCAGTTTTAAGAAGGGGTGGGATAGGGTTAAGGGAAGGTCATGGGAAAGGTTTCTACCAGATGGGAGGGTGGGCAGCTGCAGAGTAACACATTGCTAGCTGCACAATCTAGCAGACTCGATAGAGTTTCGTATGTTGCATGTTTAATATGTACTTATTAGTCTGTAATGTATTTTTTATCTGGTTGCTCCTGCGACCCTCCGCCCACCATGCCTACTCACTAGGTGTCCCACTGTCCCCCGCAGCCCGCCCCCTGATGACGTGACTGATGGACTATGCTGTGGGGGACCGCTTTGTGACGGCAAGTCATCTAGCAGTATATCAGTGTGAATGAGCACATGATCTCACTTATTCTACTGGTACCGACTGTGCTAGCTGTGTGTTTGACAACAAGAATCTTTGTAAGCTGATAGCAGGCAAAAATAAGGGAACGTCAGTGTAATAAAGCCTTATAGTTTGTTAAAAAAAGTTCCAGTGTTATGCAACTGCATATGCAAAATACATTCAAATTATTTTTAACAGAGTAGCATGTTAATCTTTGAAAGTCAGAAATGGCAGTGTGGTTGAAGTGCTGTAGTAAAATGTGCAAGACAGGTTTGAGTGCAAAACAGAAGAGAGGTACAATCTATAGCAACAACTGTAGGTTACAGGCTTTTGAATAAAGTGTTTTTCGTCATCCTGTTAGAGCTGAGAACATCTAGCAGTATTACTGCTAGATATTCTCATTAACTCTACTGTTCCAGGCAGAGAAGCCACATTATAATTATCACCCTCCTCCACTAGTTAGTTCCTGATTAGTGTAAGTAGATATATTAGAGTAAAACAATCTCAAATGAAGTTTGCAGAAGAATTTAAAGAGATTTACCTGAATCTTAAATTTGTCTGGCTGGGATGTTGGGATAAACTCCATCCTTAATATCTACTTGTAATTTTCCATTCATTACTGTTGAATGGAGTTATGTCTTTGTCTGCTGCTGCTTCCATGGGACCCTCGTGAGAATGAAATGTTTCTTCTCATGAAGCTATGCTGACATGCAAATTTGTAAATAAACAAATGCACACAAACCCCCCCATCAACTGCAAACACCCAGCTAAATCTCCTTAAAATGTTTGTACTTCATTGGAATTTGCATAAATGCACAGGAGATACATTTTTCATGAGGCCCTAAAAGTCTTGCTTGCTATAGGAAAAAAAATACAGCTGTCTTCTGCCTGAAAATGTTGTTTCTGTATGATGGTATTTGTAACAGAAGCATCTAAATCAGAATAATTCTAGTCAAGCAGCAGTGCATTAATCTGGTGAAATTTTTGACCTTTACTTTTATACTCTATTTTAAATTGCCCCTAGTCTACTACTGACTTGTGTGATACCCTTTTTTGCAGTTTGAGTCTACTTTAGTACTTTTTACTTCTGAAATAACAAGGATTTGTCAATGCCGAATGTTGATTGCGTTGGTTCGTTGAGCTCGCTCACTGCCCCGTGTCACTCGCTCAGTGTGTTTCTCCCAGTGCTGCAGGCTGCTCTTTTGTACTGGGCTCCTGCCTGCATTGGCACCTTTTTCTGGCCACTAAGAAATCCACAGCTGTCCTGACAGAACTCCGTTGAGGTGGCTCACTCCCCCTCTCTCACTCGCTCGCTCATTCTGTTTTTCCTGGCACTGCAGGCTGCCCTTTATACTGGGCTCCTGCCTCTGTTGGTGGCTTTTTTCGCCCACAAAGAAATCTCAGCAGTGCCCGACACAGGTCTGTTGGAGACTGCTCACACCTCTCTCACTCACTCTTTCCATTTCTGCCGGCGCTGCAGGCTGTCCTTTTGTACAGAGTTCCTGCTTGTGTTGCCGCCTTTTTCTGCCAACAAAGAAATCTGCAGCAGTCACAATAGAGCTCCGTTCAGCTCGCTCACTCCCCTCTCTCACTCACTCATTGTGTTTCTCCCTGTGCTGCAGGCTGCTCTTTTGTACCAGGCTCCTGCCTGCATTGGCACCTTTTTCTGCCCACAAAGAAATCTGCAGCTGTCCCGACAGAGTCTGCTGAGGTCGCTCCCCACCCACCCCTGCCTCACTCACTCATTCTTTTCTCCTGGTGCTGCAGGCTGCCCTTTGTACTGGGCTCCTGCCTCTGTTGGTGCCTTTTTCTGACCACAAAGAAATCTGCAGCAGTCCCGACAGAGCTCTATTGAACTCGCTCACTCCCTTCTCTCACTTGCTCATTCTGTTTCTGCCGGTGCTGCAGGCTGCCTTTTTGTACTGGGCTCCTGCCTGCATTGCCGCCTTCTTCTGCCGGCAAAGAATTTGCAGCAGTTACAATAGAGCTCCAGTGAGCTCGCTCACTCCCCCTGTCTCACTCACTCATGCTGGTTTTCCCGCCGCTGCAGGCTGCCCATTTGTACTGGGCCCCTGCGTGCATTGCTGCCTTTTTCTGCCCACAAACAAATCTGCAACAGTCCCAACAGAGCTTCATTGAGCTTACTCACTCCCCCTTCCTCACTCACTCGCTCGTTCTGTGTCTCCTGCTGCTGCAAGCTGCCCTTCTGTATTAGGCTCCTGCTTGTGTTGGCGACTTTTTCTGCCCACAAAGAAATCTGAAGCAGTCCCGACATAACTCCATTGAGCTTGCTCTCCCCCTCTCACTCGCTCATTCCGTTTCTGCCTCACGCTGCAAGCTGTCCTTTTGTACTGGGCTTCAGCCTCGTTGCACACCTTTTTCTGCCCATATTAAAGAAATCTGCAGTAGTCACGAGAGTTTGTTGATTAGCCTGTCACTTGCTCGCTCTGTTTCCTCTTGGTGCTGCAAGCTGCGCTTTGTACGGGCTCCGGGCTGCATTGGCACCTTCGCCTGCTCCACAAAGAATCCGCAGCTGTCCTGACAGAGTCTACTGAGGTCGCCCAGTCTCCCTCTCTCACGTGCTCATTCTGTTTGTCCTGACGCTGCAGGCTGCACTTTTGTACAGGGCTCCTGCCTGCATTGGCACCTTTTTCTGCCCACAAAGAAATCCGCAGCAGTCCTGATAGAGCTCCGTTGAGCTTACTCAGTCCCCCTGTCTCAGTCGCTCGTACTGTTTCTCCCACCACTGCAGGCTGGCCTTTTGTACTGGACCCCTGCCTGCATTGACACCTTTTTCTGCCCACAAAGAAATCTGCAGCAGTCCTGACAGCTGCCCGCGAAATTACCACTCCCTCCTCACACACTCTCTCGTTTCTGTTTCTCCCAGTACTGCAGGCTGCCTTTTGTACTGGCTCTTGCGCTATGCCTTTTTTTCTGCACAGAAAGAAATCAGCAGCCATCCCGACAGAGCTCAGTTTAGCTCGTCACCCCTCTCACTCGCTCGATCTTAATGTGTTCCAAACAATGATTTCCACTGCGACTAGTGTATTCTCCGCAGGAGCAAAACAATTTTAGCCAGGATGTGAAAAATGACAGCTGTACTGTTCATAAGGAGTTGTGAAAAAATGCCACAGTTGAAAATGTGGCATGAAAATATTACAAATTTGAGAAGTTACAAAGGTGCATGGAAACAGTTCAACGCACGCTTGTAACACAGTCTTGTTATGGAGTTTCATCACCAAATTTTCAATATAGGGATTTTAGGACCTCTGCTCATGAACAGTGCCACTGTCATTTTCTTAATCTGTCCCGAACACTGATTTCCCACAGCGACCGCGTTATTCTGTGCCAGAACTGCGAAAACACATTTCAGTCAGGATGTGAAAAATGACAACTGTACTGCTCATAAGGAGGTATGAAAAAATGCCACTGTTGAAAATCTGGCATGACAATATTACAAATCTGCAAAGTTACAAGGGTGCGTGGAAAGTGCGCAACACACAGTTGTAACACAGTCATTTGATGGGCTATCATCACCAAATTTTCAACATAGGCATTTTAGGACCTCTGCTCATGAACAGTATCACTGTCATTTTCTTAATCTGTCCCGAACAGTGATTTCACACAGGGACCACGCTATTCTGTTCCAGAAGTGCAAAAACACATTTCAGCAGGATGGGGAAAATGACAGCTGTACTGTTCATAAGTAGGTGTGGAAAATGGCAATGTTGAAAATCTGGAGTGAAAATATTATAAATTCGCCGGTTACTTAACATACATGCAAACTGCACGCCTATAACACAATTATTTTATAGAGCATCACCAGATTTTCAACATAGGCATTTTAGGACCTCTGCTCATGAAAATGTTGCTGTCATTTTCTTAATCTGTCCCGAACACTGATTTCCCACAGCCACCATGCTGTTCTGCGCCAGAAGTGTAAAACACATTTGGCCAGGATGTGAACAATGACAGCTGTACTGTTTACAAGGAGGTGTGAAAAATGCCAGTGTTGAAAATCTGGCATGAAAATACTACAAATTTGCAAGGTCTGACGTGGATAGCAGCACAAACGCACGCTCGTAAACAAATCATTTTGGGATTTTTCTACAAATTTGTAACATAGGCTTTTGAGAGCCCAATCATGAATACCAGCACTGTCGTTTGTTATCGGACCCAAAGGTGATTCCATGCAGTGACCGCAAAATCACCTTTCGGGCCAATTAATGCCATGACAGTGCGAGAATTCAGGAGGAGTGGTCCCAAAAACCCCATGTTGAAAATTTGGTGCCAAAATTCCAAAAACTGACTGAGATATGCATCAAAGTTGGAAAAACCCTATTTATTCCATTATGCAGTTCACCGGCATTTCCTCAGTTTGCGGTCAGCTTTGAGAGGCAGACGTTCCCGGGTCCACCAAGATCATTGTGCCAGGCTCCAGAGGTAAGTAGGGGTTGGGGGTGGGGAGGCAGGGTGCGAGTGGGTGGGTGTGGGTTGCGGGAGGTGGGCAGGAGACTGCCGAGGGACCATTTCCTTTTTTACAGGTAAAACAAAAAAAGACATTGCGTGACCGTTTGTTTGTCTTCAGGGGCATGTGGCATGCTGGGGTGGGCTCCCAGCATGCCAACGGACTCGTTCTTGGGGGGGCAGCTGTAGCCGATGGGGATTGAGCACCCCCATCGGCACACAACAAAAGGGAGGGGGCCACATCATGCCAACAGTGATTGGGCACCCCATCGGCACTAAAAGGAGGGGTGCAAGAGCCAAGGGGGATTGGGCACCCCCTCAGCACAAATGTTTTGGGTGTTTGTGAGGGGGCATTATGCCAAAGGGGAGTGGGCTCTCCCATCAGCACATGAAATGGAGGGGACAGAAGCCGACGGGAATTGGGGCCCCCTTCGGCAAACACAACCTGTGAGGGGGGCACATGCTGCCGAGGGGATTGGGCAGCCCCTCTGCACTGGTAACATCTATATTGTTTGTGAACATTGCGGCAAGCCGCTGCCATGTTCACAAACAATATTGCACTTGGAAAGTTCCACCCAGCAATGATGGGTCGCTCCCTCATTGCAGAAAATGGCTGACGCTGCAACGATGAGGCAGCCCCTGATTGCAGCGGCTAAATTTTTAAAAGACGGTGGCACGCTGGCTGAACTAGTGTCAGCAGCAGTGTGCCACGGCATTGGGGGAAGCGGGCCAAGCCTTTAAAGGCTGTGGGGGCATTGGCCACAACAGTGCCGTGCCTCCACAACCTGCTTCTGGAGGAAAAGCTGTCAAGAATATGTTTCTTGCACATGTATAATCAACATAATAAAAGGAGAGCCTTTTAATAGGATGAGCCAGGTTTTAATCAATATTCTCAGCTGTTTTTGTACATCAATTGTTTAAAATAACTTCTGTTGTGACTAAAATGAACTGTTGTGCAACAGGTAGTACTCCTGACCTTATGGGACAGTAGGTGTTCAAAAACAGCTGAAAATATTGATGAAAACTGGTCTGAGCCATATTAAAAGGAGTGCTCTTTATTATTTCAAATATGAAAACAAATACTGAAAGCAGACTCAAATGTAGAAAGAAGGGTATCACACAAGTCAGAAGATATGGGGCAATCTAACATAGCATAAAAAGTATAGGTCAAAATTTTCACCGTGATTCTTGCACTGCTACTTTAAGCATTTTAAGCACAAGTGTCCCACAGAAAGCTAGAAACTGGAGCATGTGGTAGACAACCCAAAATTCAGCGGTCAACTATGACTTGTTTACATCTTCTGTTTTAGTTCAGTATTATAATTTTTTTTAGAATTTTGGACCTGAAAAACCCTTGAGCTGAAGCTCATTTCCACATGAATCATAGGAGCCTGGGGGGAGGAGTGTGGTTAAGTGACTTGCTCAGGGTCATGCAGCATGCAAGTAGCAGTGGTGAGTTCCAAACCCATGTCTTCTAGGTCTCCAGGTTCGCAGCTTTCTGCTTTAACTATCTGAGCTAAATTGCTCCCCTACAAACAGAAAAACATACACGCAGCAACACCAGATATACACGAAGACGCCAGGGCATCTTAATAAAAGGAAAACAGCATGTTGTTGCTCCCGTTGTTACTTATGGCAGAAACCTTCTATATTTTTGAAAGGATGAAGTGGCTATGTATTTGTGGCTGCATAGTACCATACAGAAGAGAAACTTGAAAACCGGGACCCAAGCCTAGTCTTCACCCATCCAGTGACAATGGCAATCACTCATTACTTCTGCCACTCCAATTGAGTTGGCTTAACTGACTGAGTCAGCTGATTGAGTCAGGCATAGAGTCATCGGGCTCAGCACACATAAATCTTCCTTGACTGTTACTGATCAAGACTGAGCACTGGGTCCAAAGTTTGTGTATTCCCCAGCTCGCCCTCACTCAGTTTTTTTATATTTACTTCTCTATACAGTAAAGCAAGACCTACTGCACAGAGCACGTGAGTAAACTGCTCAGGTTAAAGACTGCATCCCATACCCATACTTTCACAATGACTATTCACCTGCCCCGATGCAGCATTGGAGGCCTACATCCTCGCTTTAAAATACTGTTCCACAACAGCCTAAAATTCAGAACTCTGTGTCCAGCACAGCTACAAGTACAATTTCAGATGGCCAAACAATGTTTACCTGAGCCAAAGAAGCAGACCAAGAATTACAGTGCCAGGGCTCCACCCTGCACAGAATAAAGTAGATCCACCTCCTCCCTACCAAGCAGAACCCCATGAACCCCACAGCAGCAGTAGTGAGGGAAGCAACTCCAGGACAATGCCACCAGAACACTACCAAGGCAACTAACTGTACATCAGTTGATTGCTCAGCTGCTAGCGGATACCTCATGGCCTTCTCTTGATGCATGTGCTACAATATTTCCAGAAATGTCTCTGATATTTCTAAAGAAATCTCCTGCTTTCTGCATTTCCACAGTAGGGGCAGCACAGAGAAACTCTTTAGAAATTTCGTGAAATATCTGGAAATATCTGACCATGTCTGTGACTACTACTGTTCTTCTAAAGTGACCCACAGTAAATACATGGATGGACAGAATTAAACAACTAAACTGCATAACAACAGCTATGAAATATGGCAGATGTCTGGGCTACCTGTCCCCCTGTGTGAAGCTTTCCTTATTTTTGTTTTTTGCTTTTATAAACTTACATTTCTCGTTCTCTTTCCCCTGTTTTGACTGGATTGCTGCAGCCTGTGGACTCTTCAAACCTACAACAGGCTTCTGCTCTAAATGGCCTGATGAAAAGCACTTTAAGATTTAGAAGCATTACAGTATGAGCAAAAACTGCAGCTGTAAACATGATACGCCTGGACCTACCAGTACTGGAGTGTGGTGCACTTTTAGGCCGCAGCTGCAGCAGTGGCCAATCAGTGTGACTAATGGATGTCAGTTATATGATGACTGGCCATTTATGACTGAGGTAGGGTGGAGTGAAAGGAGCTGGGATGACATGAGGCACAGGGCAACTGCGCACACCTTGCTACAGTTGCAAGTCATGGGATTTAAAGGGGCACAGGACTGTCAAAATTGCAAATAAAAAAAGACAGAGGTTCAAGGAAGGGGAGTTCTTTCAAACCAGATGAACCCCAGCTAGCAACAGCTCTGATTTTATAATGTCTCATAGGTCATTTATGAGCTTTTAGGGCAATTTTTCTATTAGTTGCTCGCACTTTTCTCAATGGTTATAAATGGTTACTTTGGCCAATTCCCAATAACTGTCTAAATTTTTCTTAGTCTTCCATACTCTTGCTACCCACCACATACAATGGTTTGCTATTCCATATGGATACTACCCTCTGGGAGAACCACATAGCTCATTTTATCAAGTGGTTTACTTCCCATTTACGCTGTAGCATGTGGGCTTCCATGTCTCATTGTATATTTCTTGTTTCTAAAGCTAGACAGCCCCACAAATCATGGTTTAGTGAAGGCCCCATAAACCAAGCATAAGTCCCTCCTCAATCTGTGGTATTCGAGGGTATGCAGTCCCAGAATATCCAATCGTTCCTTATACTGAAGTGTCTTTATTCCTGTTATCATTTTAGTGGCCCTATGCTATATTCCCTCCAAGGCTTTAATCTCTGTTTTATTGTGAGGTGACCAAAACTGGACACAGTAATCCATGTGTGACCTCACCAATGAAGTGTACGGTGGCAGAATCACCCTTTTGTCTCTGCTGTTTATGTGCCTACTGATACAAGACAGGATGCAATTAGTTTTCTCACTGTCAACTGCCAGTGCCTTTTAAAACTTAAATCATTAACTATTGTAACTCCCAGGTCTCTCTCCTCTGTGGTTTCCTTTAATGCTTGTCCTTTTAGGATATATTTCATCCTCCGATTATTGTTTCCAAAATACATCACTGAACACTTTCCTACATTGAAATCTAAGTTATGCGACTGTGCCCACAAGACAAGCTTAGTCAGTTCCCTTTGTAGATTTTACTTTCCACGGTATCCTGGAACACCGAAATATCTTTGTTTCACTGGTGAACTTAGATAACCATACACCTTCACTACATTCCATCGACATCACATAGATGTTAAATAAACATGGTCCCAAACTGACCCTTGAGGAACCCCCTGGTAGCTGGTGTCCACTTCTACTGTATACCTCATAATAACATCCGTTGTTCCCTATCTTCCAACCAAGACACAATCCATGATTTTAACCTGTCATTTATTTCTAAGTCACATATTCTGTTTATAAGTTCAGCAAGTGGCACCAAATCAAATACTTTACTCTAATTTAGAAATATCACATCCACCGGTTTCCCATCTTCCAGGGCTGTATTAACTTTATTGAAAAAGAAAATCATTAAGTTAGTCTGGCATGATCTCTCCTTCGAAAATCCATGCTGTGTTGGGTCATTCAAACTATTTGTTCTAATGAAGCACTCAGTATCTTCTTTCACCATCTTCTCCAGTACGTTCCCCAACACAGTTGTCAGGCTCATGGGTCTGTAATTTTTGCACTGTGACTTGTACCCTCTCTTACATAGTGGGATTACCATAATACCATGGCCCTCCTCCAGCTCGCTACCACTTACCATCTATCCAGTAATGTTGCAAACATTTTTGTGACTGAACCCACTATTACTCCTGCTAATTCACCGATGAATCTAGGATTCAGACCATCAGGGTTAGGTGCTGTATTAGGATCTATTTGTTTCAACCTAGTGATGATATTGCCTTCCTGAACTATAGTTCTTGGACTAGACTCAAGCTGTATATTAGATTTAGGAGTTTTATCCTTGTTTCTGAAAACAGTACAAAAACAGCTATTCAGCGCTTCCATAATTTGCTTATCATCTGTGACCATGTTCCCTGATTCATCCATAAGAGGTCCCACTTGTGTAGAACCACCTCTCTTGTAATTTATGTGGTTATAAAATTACTTATAAATATCTTTAACCTTCGTCACTAAGCTGAGCTCCTGGTACCTTGTTTTCTTTCCATATTACCTTCTTACACATTCTTGCTTTTTTCCTGTACACCTGCCTGGCTTCATTTGTATTCGTTTGCCTTAATACAGTATAAGTTTTTTTTCTTTTTCCTAACTAAAGATTTAACTCTCATTAAACCATCCTGGCATCTTACCATTTCTGTTATACTTTAATTGTTCTGGTACATACTTGTTAATCAAATAATTACATTTCTCCACTGACACTTCTCACGTTTCACTCTGGTTTTTATTGTCCAGATCTGTCATCCAGTCCCACATTTTTAGTTCCTCTTTCATGCCATGGAGATCTACTTTATTTTTGTGCCCCCATTTAACTTGCAGTTTGAAACATGACAACATCATGGTCACTGTCACCTAGATGTTCCATAACCCCACAGTCAGGTATTTGATCATCCAGGTTACTCAAGACAAGTTCCAATATGTTGTGACCTCTAGTGCCTGTTTTAACATGTTGTTCCAAATTAAGTCTATTAATAATATCCATGAAATTCTTTTCAATCATTGTGGTGCTCTCCCTCACATCCCATCTGATGTCAGGCATATTAAAATCACTTAAAAGTATTATTCTGTCTCCAGACCTTAACCTGATAAGAAGGTGTATCATCTTTTGATTTGAATTCATATCCTGTGTAGGTAGTCTGTATGTTAAACCCAGAATATTTTTTTTACCAGTTGCAGGAATTAGCTTAAGCCAGACTTGCTCAAGATCACTCACATCATCATTCTCTAGATTACCTCTTTCTATTGTTATATTATTAGATCCATAAATCGCCACACCATCACCTCGTCTCCTTCCTATCCTTGCAGAATAAATGTACACCCCTGGATATGTCCCTGCCAATTGTCTTTATCTTCCCACCAGGTCTCAGTTACAGCACACAAATGCACCTTCTTTAGCCAAAAAAAGTTGAAATTCCTCTTTTTTCTTTGCTAGGCTTCTGGCATTACTAAGTGACACCTTCCATACTTTGTGAATTTCTTTCTGGGGATAAATATATTTCTTATGTGCACGTTTGTAGTGGATGATACACCTCCCCCTTTCCCCTCTGCATATAGTTTAAATGTTTCAAAATGCTTCTATTTACTCTATTTCCAATAACTCTCGAGCCATCTTATTCAGGTGCAAGTCATCTCTCCCATACAGTCTTATGTCCCGTGAAAATCTGACCCAGTTTTGGGGCAATGGAAACCTCTTTTTCACACCATTCCTCATCCAGATATTTAGGTTCTTGATTTCCTGTATTTTTTCCTACCTGCCCTAGGCACTGGGAGAAATTCAGATGCAATCATTCTACATCTTCTGTTTTTATTACCCTACCCATGTCTTCAAGTCTCTTTGTATATCTATCTATCTCTTTCTTTCTGCCTATATCATTTGTAAAACTACTATAGATTCAATTATTCCATTCAAAATTCTTCAATATTATTTTAAATGACCACAGTTTTTGCCCTTGAAAGAGAACTAACTATTGCTGTCTCTTTCCTTCCTCTACGTATAACGTTATCTGTGAACCAGAGCATGGAATCACCAAGGACCAAGATTTACCTTTCATTTGATACACCTAATACACTTTCTTCCTTACTTTGAGTTTGCTGACCATTGTTATAATTTTGTTGGCTTGCACAACCCTCACTAATTAGCACATCATTACTCTTCAGTATATTGATCCCTTCTGTTTCTTCTGACTCATCTGTACTTAATAGAGAAAACCTATTTCTCAATTCAGTGGGAACTTGCCCCAGTGTCTGCCTTCTCCAGCTTTTCTTAGTAGCTTGAACCAGGCACCATTCTTCCACCCTCGTTCTTCTTCTTCAGTGTCTGTTCTCCTAAGTTTTCACTTTTCCTCTTGTCCTTTTCCAGAAACCATTTTGCATTCTGATGTTGTTCCTGTAGCTTGTCCATATTCCCCATCAACCTGAAGCCTCAACACTGTGTTATATAAATATTTATATTCTAAATATTTCATTCTGTACTTCTAGTTGCTTTTTCAGCATGACAGTTTCATCCTGCATACTGTATCTTTAAGGAGAATGCATTTATCACATACAAAATCTGATGTGGCCTCCCTTTGTATACATATTGCAGGACACACAACAGTTCGTGTCACCTTCCATGTTAGAATGTCCATTCAGCGGATAGAAGAAACAGCACAATTGTAGACTATTCAGGTAGTGGAAACGAGATACAATATTATCTCACCTCATGTTCTACAGATAATGTCCAGTTTATCCCTCTAAAATGATCAAAGGGAGTGGCCACCTTCATCACCTCCCTCAGTAGATATAGGAAGATGCATGTGCCTCTGCCCTTGCGTCGCCTATACTCATGCTCAGCTCCGCTTGCTAAAAACCAGAAGCAGAGCACATTGAGAAAACTCCACAAGTGTGCCCAATAAAATTACAGAAAATAAAACATCAAAAATAAAAGCTAGGTAGCTAGCCTGCCCTACACTGCTGCAAGGATATAAAATAAATAAAATAAAATAAAATAAAAAGCATGCTCAGAGTAGTGATCTGTAGTCCCCCAAAATGACTGGAATTACAACCCTGGCACTCCTCGATCTATTACTGTGGTAACAGTCAACCACTGTTATTCCTGCTAGACCCAACATTTTGTTAGCTTTTGTTTGTATTTTTAGAAGATTTTGCACACACTATCCCATACACATTGAGATTTGGGGAAAGGGTATGGTACAGCCACACAACTACACAATCTGCTGTACAGTTAGTTCATCACCGCACATGGGGGGCCAAGCTTTAAGGGTGAACCTAGAAGCAGGTCACTTTGAGAAAACTCCACAAGCATGCCCAATTAAATTACAGAAAATAAAAGCTAGGCAGCTAGCCTGCCCTACAATGTATTACCATATGCAGCTGTAGAGCAGCACATAATGTGGCATTCCACTGGTAGAATCCATGCAGAGTGGCAGTCTGGCTTCTGAATTGCTTTTCTGAATTTCTGTTTGAATTCCATGGAATTTCAAAAAGCATTTCATTGCCAACAGCAGAATTATGTAAACCATGGGATATGTTGCAGGAAAGGAATCTGTGGTTTGTGAAAACCATGGGGAAACATTCTGCTTTTAAATTTCAGAATTCTGCTACTGGCAGAATTCCAAAGAATCAGATGTAATTTTGCAAAATTTGTGAGAATTCCATTCTGCTTGGAATTTAAAAATTCTGCACAGTACCATGCTGTTGTTACATGTACCACCACCCCGAGGCCCAATGTTTTTCTGACTCCTATTTGTGTTTAAGTATTTCTATGCATGCATTAAGTAAGCAATGACATATGACAGAGTGTGCGGTAACTGAAATTAATACATGGTCATGTGACCAGTTTTGACCTATCAGACTGGTTGTTTGATTTAAGCCATTTTATAAATTATGTTTCTTATTTTTAAATATTAAACTTCTGCTTTTCCTGGGACTCTCTTTTCTGTATCTGATCTTTCATTCTGTCTCTTGTTATCAACTGTAATATCCATATACTTTTGCAATAAACTTACTTTGATATGTAAAAACATGTTTTATTTACTTATTTTAGTTATTTTTTGCTGATGAAGTATAAACACAGGAGAAACATGTTCTCATTGTCATGTGCAACACAGAGTTGTACACTCAGTAATGTGCAGCACAGTGAAAATTCATAACACTCAGAGACACAGGAACATAGTTAACATTTTACATTAGGAGAGGCATTTTATCCAGGGCAAGTGCACACAGTTTTAGATGATTATAATTATTGTAGCTTTAAATTAAAGTTTGCAATGGATACCATTCCCTGAGTTTTGAGTGAGTTCATTCCAAGTCCTAGTAGAAGTAGCTCTAAATGAATGTTTACCTACTGTATTACTGTCTCCATGGAGTGGATCTGTAAGAGCTTTATATTTTGTGACCATGAATTAAACATTTATTTGATAGCAGGCTTGGTTCTTGCTGTGTAGAAGCTGGTGGATCGTGACCTTCAGGAGGATAAATATACTGTTGTATTCAGCTGAAAGTTAATCTAATTTACAATCTACATTGCAGTAGCATGCTATACAGGGTAATGAGAACAATTTTAACAAGTGTGCTGTAGAGGGCACATTCTGAGTTATGTACAAATGCTGTAAAATAATAAATTATAGATTCATAATCCAGGATTGACATGAGATGTTGCATATTAGGACAGTATTTGTAGCTAGTTTAGCTTTGCTAGATAAATAGTCTTTCACCCTATACAATGGCCAATTTTATGATTCAGTGCTTTAGTCATGGAATCAAGATGAGTGCTAAAGGTAATCTGTGAGTCAAGGTGAATTCAGAAATTTAAAGTCATGCACAGAGTTCATTCTGGTGTCTGCAGAACCTTTACATGAAATACATGCCAAGATTTATACAGTATAACCTTGGACCATAATAACATGTATTTGGTTTCAGTTATATGTAATATTAGCTGATTTCCCCACTAGTCAGTTTTCAAAACTGCCAAAAAACAGTGCCAATGGCACTCATCAGATTCACAATAAATTTCGAGTGGGTGCTGTTAAACACAGCATAGTCAGCACAGCGAAAGACTTTTTGCAGTAGTAGCAGTAGTCTTCATTTTATGTGGTGCTCTTCTGCAGGAGGCTAAGGGTGCCATTACAATATCAACCAGTAGCAGCAAATTAAACAAACAGCTAAAGGACATAGAACAAATGCCCAAGAAATACAGTTGTTTAAAATATAATACTGCATTCTCAATAAATAAATTTTGAGCTGGAACAAATGCTGGGAGTTGACCTAATAAAACTAAGGAAAGCTAGAGGCTCAAGTAAGGAACCCTGAGTCCAGAACTCTGTATTTAATCTCCTTCAGGGGGCTTTGCACCATGGTATTTTAAAATTTTAGTAGATCCTGTAAGTAGGAGTTTTTATTTGCCTCCTGGCTTTTCTGATTTAGAGATGCCATTGCTAGTTGTTTATCATGCGTCCAAAAGGAATTCAGAATGAGCTAATTTTATTGGGAATTGCTTACATGAAATGACCTTACAAATCCTTAGTTCTGCTACTACAGTAGGTCCAATTATAGAACTGGTAAATAATCTTCATTTGGCTAGATTCTAACTGCTAAATCCTATTTTAATGGGTTTTTTTTTCTGTGTGTGAATTTTGTTAGTATTTGTGATAGGTGCTACATTGACAGCACTGGAAACTGAAGCCATGGAAACTGAAGACATTCATTTATTTACATTATAGATTCAGCACAAGCAATGACAGTGCAGTGCAAGCTTCCCCACATTGCCTGACCATTGTGCCTCAACCCTGTCATGGAAGGATCACCATACTGGTGCGAGGGTAGTTCAGACTCCATGCCCATTTAATCCTTGGCCTCTCATGTCAGTACCGACTAGTGCCAGTTGTGTGGGTGATTTTGTTATTTATTTATTTGACTTTTGGTAACTGGGTAGGCCCACTGAGATGGAATGTCCCTTTTTCAGGGGCGACCCAGGGAAAAGGGTTACAAAGGGAGGAACGGTTATACAATAAATAATAGCACGTGGTAAGTGTACACAGATACTTTTACAAAAACATACATAATAAACAAAGCAAAACATCACACAGGCAGTAAATTAGGTTACATCTTCAAAACTAGTATAGGGATAAAAGTCAGAGAATGATAACTAAGCAAAGCATATGTACAATAAGGTATAACTGAATACAGAGTATACAGGCACAGTGGAGAAATTACTTACAACTGACACCACCCAGACACTAAAGCACAACTTGTATAGCACCAGAGCACAGTGTGGTAAATAAAGGAGGATAAACAAACTTGGGCAAGGAACCCAGAAAGAGGGCAAGAGAGGAGAGTGATGAGAGATAAGGGGAGCAGTCAACAGGAGCAGGAACACAGCTGAGTGGAGGCAAGGTGAGATTTGAGAG
The DNA here is from genome assembly GCA_016271365.2 of Neoceratodus forsteri. Taxonomy (NCBI): domain Eukaryota; kingdom Metazoa; phylum Chordata; order Ceratodontiformes; family Ceratodontidae; genus Neoceratodus; species Neoceratodus forsteri. Next base: position 1,571,362,935 of record CM057455.1, read on the forward strand.
AATGCTTGAACAAGGAATAGTGGTACAGGTCATGACAGTGAAGGGAAGAGAGTTCCAAAGAGAGGGGTCCTAGAAGGCGAAGGCACGCTGACCCACTGCTAGATGGGGTTTAGGGTTAAAGAGCAAAGGTATCCCTGTAGACCATAAAGGTCTAGTTATGGGTTTACGTCGAATGACAGGCAGAAGGAAAGAAGGAGTGTAAGTATGCAAAAGTTTAAAAGTCAGGCAGAGGGTGGGGGATTGCAGCCTGGCTTCAAAAGAAGTCCAGCCCCATGAGCCAAGGACAGTGCAGTGATGATCGCTGGCATTAGCGCCAAGGGAAAATTGAGCTATCCTATGGTAAGACTGTTTTAGCTTGTTAAGGGGGAAGACTTGAGTGGAGTGGAGTGGAGGATTGGGGCACCATAGGAGATAATCGGAAGTAGGGAGGAGGAGGAGGAGGCAATGACATGGCAGAAGGCTGGTGTAAGTTAGGTCTTGAGGTAGTACAGCATTCTGTGCTTCTGATGGAGGGTCTTGGCCATTGAGGAAACATGGGTGTCAAAGGTGAGGTGGGAGTCCAAAGTCAAGTCCAGATATTTAAAGGACTAAAACATTTCAAAAGGGTCACCCTGACAGGAATAGATTAACAGTGGGGGCAGGGTGGGAGGCTGGGGGATCTGATGGAAGAAGAGAATAGATTTAGTTTTCTTAATATTAATCACCAGGAGGTTATTAAGAAACCAAGTCTCAAGGTTCAGGAAATCCTGCTGTAGAAGGTGGTCTAACATGGCATGGTCAGAGGAGGATCGGTAGAGGATGGCATCGTTGGCACATAATTGAAGCGGTGCACCACCACAATGTTGCAGGAGCTCATTGATAAATAAGAAGAACAGGAGTAGACTGAGAATAGAGCCCTGAGGGACCCCATCCTTTATGGCACTGAAAGGGGAAGTCTGGCCAGCCCATTTGACACATCGAGTATGGCCAGTAAGGTAGTTTGTGAACCAATTCAGAGCTAGGGTGTTGAGTCCAAAGGTGAGTAATGTATGCAATAGGAGATTATGATTAACAAGGTCAAAAGCCTTGGTGAGATCAATAAATATTGCACCAATCACAAGGCCTTTATCCATACTGCTAAGCATGTCAGATGTAACAGTGATGAGAGTGGTGTGGGTACTGTGTAATTTTTGGAAGCTATACTGGTACATGGACAGAGAGTTATTCAGTTCAAGATAAGATTGAAGCTGGGCATGAATTATTTTTTCTTGAATTTTAGCGAGGGCAAAGGATGGAGATGGGAAGCTAGTTTTCAAACAAGGAATCTGGACTGCACTTGTGTATTGGGATGACTATTGTGGTTTTCCATTTACTGGGCTCGGTACTTGAACAAAAGGACTTGTTAATCAGGTCACACATGGGAGGGTGATGGTAGGGGCACCCAGTTTAAGAAAATGCAGTTCTAAAGTGTCAGACCCAGGTGAAGAGGTGTCCTTGATACTGCTTAGCTGATGCAGAACTTCTTTCCAGGTGGAAGAATGGACTAGTATCAGTGGAAGTTGGTGAGGGTGGCTGTGGAACATTTGTCGGTAGGGAGGTCTTCTATTTAGATAGGTCTGTGAAAGCTAAATTAAATCCTGTAGCAATTGAGACAGGGTCCGTGATCTCAGAGCCATTAAGGAACATGGTGTGGGGTGAGGAAGTGGATTTGCCCTTAAGTAGGGAATTTATCTGGCCCCAGAATTCTTTGGGGTTAGAGAGGTCATTGGTTTGGAGGGTATGCAGACATGTACATTTGGCCAAGAGGATCGGGGACTTACTTTGGTTACAAAGGTGTCTGTAGGCCTGCCAGTCAGATGACATGCCAGAACTCTTGCATACCTACCATGAAGCATCACGTGCAGTCATGAGAGCTCTTAGATCCTTGGAGAGCCAAGGAGCAGAAGCTCCCTTGGACCTGAGCTTAACCAAGGGTGCATGATGGTTGACTACAGAATTGAAGATGTTAGTAAGCATTCTAGGGCCAGGTCAACATCAGGTAGACTGTTGACCAGGGACCAGATGGATTGGGAGAGAGGGGTTAGGAAGTCTTGGGAACAGAACAAGGTCATATCCCCATACAGCAGTATTTGGGGGTTGGATTTTGAAATTATTCCTCCAGACACAAAAGGTAGGGGAGTGATCACTGAAGGCATGAGGCAGCATGCCAGAGGCTTTAATGTGCTGGGGAAGAACCCAGTCAAGAAGAGTATGGTGACCAGATTGATTCTTATATGGACACCTGCCTTTGAGAACTGGACTGAGACCACCACAAATCATCTCATATAGACCACTGAACAGCCCTCAGGTGATAACGACTTTTGATCACTACCTACTTGGGCTGGATCTGAACCAGTAAGCTAGAGGTGAAAGGCTCCTTAGCCCATTACTGTCACAAATGCACTCAGCAGGTCAGGCCCTCTGCTGCCACAGTGCCAACCTCTGAGCGCAATAATGTGAACAGGTAACAGACAGGGTAACCCTCCTGTCTGCTTGTGGGTCTGAATCACCTTTAGTCTCAAATTCTGGGGGGAATCAAACTACATAGATACATAGAAAGTGTCGGCAGATAAGGGCCTATGGCCCACCTAGTCTGCCCATTTGAGCTTGTAAGTTCAGTTTATGTTTTCCTAGAAGTCTGCTGCCTCTTACCCCAACCTCCAGAATTTCTTCATGTCTATCCCATGCATTCTTAAATCCTGTGATTGTCAGCCCTCACCACTTCCTCTGGTAGGGTGTCCACTTGTCCACCACCCGCTCTGTGAAGAAATTCTTCCTCATGTTTCCTCTGAATCGTCCCTCCTCCAACTTCATCCCATGCCCTCTAGTCCTGGAACATCTTTTCGCTTAAAATAGTGTATTCCTGCACCGTGTTCCTCCTGTAAGATACTTGTATGTCTCTATCATATCCCCTCCCTCCTTTCCTCCAGGGAGTACATGTTCAGTTCCTTTAACCTGTCTTCATAGGACTTGTGATGAAATCCATGCACCATCTTTGTTGCCCTCCTCTGAACCTTCTCTACCCTGTCTATGTCCTTACATAGGTATGGTCTGCAGAACTGTACACTACTCCAGATGGGGCCTCATTAGTGTCTTGTATAGCGGAATTATGACCTCCCTTTTCCTGCTGGTGATGCCCCTGCCTATACATCCCAGCATCCTATTTGTTTTACCTGCTGCCTTGTCACACTGTTTCCCTACCTTGAGGTCATCAGAGATGATAACCCCAAGATCCCTTTCCTGCTTGGTGCATGCTATATCCTCACCCCAACTGATATATTGTGCCAGGGTTTTGTGCCCCATATGCATTATTTTGCACTTCTTTGCATTGAATTTCAACTGCCAAACCCCTGACAAATCTTCAAGTTTCTGCAGGTCCTTCTCATTCTGTCTACACCCTCTGGTGTGTCTACTCTGTTACAGAGCTTTGTGTCATCAGCGAACAGTGAAATTCTGCCTTCTAGGTCCTGCACAATGTCACTGATGAAGATGTTGAATAGGACCGGTCCCAGCACTGATCCCTGTGGTACCCCACTGGTCACTCTTCTCTCTGTGGAGTGACAGCCATTTACCACCACCCTCTGTGTCCTGCCACCCAGCCAGTTACCTACCCACCACACTACTGTCCTGCCCACACCCATATTCCCCAGTTTGTGTAATAGTCTTCTATGTGGCACAGTGTCAAAGGCCTTGCTGAAGTCCAGATAGGCCATGCCCACTGCCCTCCCGATCCACCTCCCTAGTCACCCAATCAAAAATTCAACGAGGCTGGTCTGACATGACCTCCCCTGGTGAAACCATGCTGCCTTGGGTCCTGTAGTCCATTGACAACCAGATGTTCCACCAATCTCTCCTTCAGTAGTGCTTCCATGATCTTCCCCACTACCGAGGTGAGGCTGACTGGTCTGTAGTTCCCTGCTTCCTCTTTGTTCCCACTTTTGTATAAGGGGACTACATCTGCTGTCCTCCAGTCTTTGGGTACCTCCCCTGTTTCCAGTGATCAGCTAAACAGGATAGCCAGAGGTTCAGCCACCACCTCTCTTAGTTCTTTAAGGACCCTGGGGTGCAACCCATCTGGCCCCATTGCTTTATCAACTCTTATTACTTCCAGTTCCTTCAGGACCCTTTCTCGTGTAAAGGGACTTGTGTCCATTTCTGCACCATTCTCACCCCTTGTACTCCCTTCAGACCCATTACCCTCCTCTTCCTCAGTAAAGACTGAGCAGAAATACCTGTTCAATATGTCAGCTTTACTGTTGTCATCCTCCACGTGGCACCCATCCTCCCTTCAGTCTCACTATCCTCCCTTTGTCTTTCTTTTTCACTTATGTACCTGTAAAAGGTTTTGTCCTCTACCCACTGATTTTGCAATGTGTTCTTCTGTCTGAGCTTTGGCTTCCTTACTGACCTCCTGCCTCCCTTTGCTTCTCCTGGTACTTCTCCCATCCCTTCTGCCTGTGTCTTTTGTATTGCCTGAATGCAATCTTTTTGGCTTTCACTTTCTTTGCTACCTCTTTGGAAAACCATAATGGTCTCCTCTTCCTTTTCCTCTTGCTAACCTGCTTAATGCATAATTCTGTTGTTCTTGTAATCCCCATTTTAAATGCTGCCCACTGTTCCTCAACCCCTGATTCATGTCCCATTTCCCTTAATGCCTCTTTCAAGTATCTCCCCATTTTCCCAAAGTCTACCCCCCTAAAATCCAGGATACATGTTTTTGTGTGGTTTGGTTCTGCTCTTTCTGTGATTTCAAACCACAATGACTGGTAGTCACTGTTCCCAAGGTGCTCCCCCACTGTTACCCCCATCACACTGTCCCTGTTTGTGAGCACAAGGTCCAGTATTGCCTTCTGCTGAGTTGGTTCCATGACCAGTTGCTTGAGGAAGGCACCCTGAAGGGAGTCCAGGATAAATCTGCTCATAGTTGATGCTGCTTCTGGGATGCTCCAGTCCACGTCTGGAATACTGAAGTTTCCAACCAGTACTACCTCACCTTTGTCTGCCATCCTTTGGATGGCTAACATCAGCTCCCTATCTGTTTCTTCCTTCTTGGCTGGTGGTCTATAGACCACCTGTGTGGATGGCTGTCCCCATTTTCCTTTCCAGCTTAACCCACAGTATCTCTCCCCCATTTTGTTCCTCCTGGATCTCTGTGGCCCTTATGTCATTTTTCACATACAGTGCCACTCCTCCTCCTCCCTTCCTGCCTGCTCTGTCTCTTCTGAATATGTTGTAGCCAGATATGGCCATCTCCCAGTCGTGCTTATCATTACACCAGGTTTTAGTGATGGCCACAATGTCCAGGTCTGACTGCACCATGACAGCCTCCAGATCTTCCATCTTGTTGCTAAGGCTCCTGGCATTCGCACACATGGCTTTCCATGATTTGACCTCCCTAGACTGTTTCACTGTTCTACTCCAGCCCCTTCCTCGGTTGTCCTTTATCCCTGGTTCTCCTTGCTGTCTGCCCTTCTGCTGAATTTTGCCCCTTTTCTGCCTATCCACCTCTTGGGCACTAATCTCCATCTTTTGCACACTGCTTTGCAGAGATAGCCACCTCTGGTTCACTGGTTCCACTGCTAGCTGTGGGGGGTGAGCAAGTAGGTACCCTCCTTGCTGGCCTGCCATCCCTTTGCTAGTTTAAATGCTTGTCAATGTAGCATTTAAACTTATCATTGAGTGCTTGGATTCTCCTCCAGGATGGATGCAGGCTGTCAGGCTTGAACAAACCTCCATCCCTCCAGGTGGGTCCCCATTCACCAATGAATCCAAACCCTTCCTCACAGCACCAGTTCTTCAACCATGAGTTAAAGTTCCTGGTACATGCACTCCTATGCTCTCCCTTGCCTCTCGCAGGTAGTACTTCTGAGAAAGTTACAGAAGTAGCTACTTGCTTGAGATGCCTCCCCAATTTCCTAAACTCTTCCTGAACTTCCTTTGGCTCCCCATTTACCAGGTCATTTGTACCTAGGTGGATAATGACATCCAGCTCACCCTCCCGTCTTGCCTTCCCAGTGATCCCTAGGATCTTCCTTCCATCCCTCCATGCCGTGGAACCTGGTAGGCACCTCACCTCCCTGTCCTCCCCTCCTGTGTTCCTAGCTGGGTCCCTCTTATGATGGAGTCCCCACCAGGATTTGCTTCCTCCTCCTCCTCTGGGGTCCACTGCTTTCCCGCTGAGGTCACCTCCTTGGCTAACCTCCATCCTTTCCTACCACTTATCTGGGTACTCTATTTGGTTGTCCTCATTTGCCAGTGTGGCATATGAGTTCTTGAGTGGAATAGATCTGGGATGTGCCTCTGCCTGACCGCTTAACCCTCCTGAGCCCACTGTCATCCAAGTGTTCCTCGCTCTCTGCATCCTTTGAGGCAGTTGCATTGGACTGGGTGGTCTCTGGATAGGGTGATGGTACTCCTGACCCAGTTTACTTGCACTCTGAGTCTGGCTACCACATCCCGCAGTCCAGAGAGATGCATTCAGATAGGGCAGCACCTCAGTGTCCAGAAGGTCTGCCTGAATATGGCTGCCCCACAGCCACTGCATTGCACCACTCCCCACATTATACTGCAATTATACTGCTATTCCACTACTTGTCTGCTACTGAAGCTCTCCTAGTTCCCTTTTTATTAATTTACTGTCCTAAAAATACTGCCACTGATCCTCAGATAATTTTCTTTAAAAAAAAAAGAAAAGAAACCAATAAATAAATAAATGAGTCAAAACACTTTCCATGCTGAGGGTGGGCTTCTTCCCCCCCTTATGCCCCTCCTACTTCACACCCCTTACTATACCCTGTGTTTAGCTCCTGTGAATCAGATTTAACAGGGCATATAATTAAGAGTTGGGGGAAGGGGAGGGAGGGGGACTGAATTGAATATGTTTCCTTTCTTCCCCTTCTGGCTGCATCTGAGAAAATAAAACTCACTTGCTACCTCAACTCTGACTAAGCTCCACCTCCAGTTATCACGTAGCTGAGGTCAGAGGCCAGACAATAAACACCCCCTCACCCAACTACAGGGCAGTCAGACAAGCCAAGATAAAATTTGCAGCAATTAAAGACAGCACAGAATTACACCACCACTATGTTTTAAATTTTCAACAGCCCAAAAACAATTCTAAGTAAAGACAACAAAGAAAGTACAGTGTCACTAAAAGCCCACAATCTAAGTTTAAAAGAAAAATAGCAATTACCAGTTACTCTAAAGCACTGAATTGAATATATTTCCTTCCTTCCCCTTCTGGCTTCTTCTGCAAAAATAAAACTCACTTGCTACCTCAACTCTGACTAAGCCCCACCTCCAGTTATCACATAGCTGAGGTCAGAGGCAAGACAATTAACACCCCTCACCCAACTACAGGGCAGTCAGACAAGCCAAGATAAAATTTGCAGCAATTAAAGACAGCACAGAATTACACCACCACTACATTTTAAATTTTCAACAGCCCAAAAACAATTCTAAGTAAAGACAACAAAGAAAGTACAGTGTCACTAAAAGCCCACAATCTAAGTTTAATAGAAAAATAACAATTACCAGTTACTCTAAATCACTGAATTGAATATGTTTCCTTCCTTCCCCTTCTGGCTTCTTCTGAGAAAATAAACTCACTTACTACCTCGACTCTGACTAAGCCCCACCTCCTGTTATCACGTAGCTGAGGTCAGAGGCAAGACAATTAACACCCCTCACCCAACTACAGGGCAGTCAGACAAGCCAAGATAAAATTTGCAGCAATTAAAGACAGCACAGAATTACACCACCACTATGTTTTAAATTTTCAACAGCCCAAAAACAATTCTAAGTAAAGACAACAAAGAAAGTACAGTGTCACTAAAAGCCCACAATCTAAGTTTAAAAGAAAAATAGCAATTTCCAGTTACTCTAAAGCACTGAATTGAATGTGTTTCATTCCTTCCCCTTCTGGCTTCTTCTGAGAAAATAAAACTCACTTGCTACCTCAACTCTGACTAAGCCCCACCTCCAGTTATCACGTAACTGAGGTCAGAGGCCAGACAAATTAACACCCCTCACCCAACTACAGGGCAGTCAGACATGCCAAGATAAAATCTGCAGCAATTAAAGTCAGCACAAAATTACACCACCACTACGTTTTAAATTTTCAACAGCCCAAAAACAATTCTAAGTAAAGACAACAAAGAAAGTGCAGTGTCACTAAAAGCCCACAATCTAAGTTTAAAAGAAAAATAGCAATTACCAGTTACTCTAAAGCACTGAATTGAATATGTTTCCTTCCTTCCCCTTCTGGCTTCTTCTGAGAAAATAAAACTCACTTGCTACCTCAACTCTGACTAAGCCCCACCTCCAGTTATCACGTAGCTGAGGTCAGAGGCAAGACAATTAACACCCCTCACCCAACTACAGGGCAGTCAGACAAGCCAAGATAAAATTTGCAGCAATTAAAGACAGCACAGAATTACACCACCACTATGTTTTAAATTTTCAACAGCCCAAAAACAGTTCTAAGTAAAGACAACAAAGAAAGTACAGTGTCACTAAAAGCCCACAATCTAAGTTTAAAAGAAAATTAGCAATTACCAGTTACTCTAAAGCACTGAATTGAATGTGTTTCCTTCCTTCCCCTTCTGGCTTCTTCTGAGAAAATAAAACTCACTTGCTACCTCAACTCTGACTAAACCCCGCCTCCAGTTATCATGTAGCTGAGGTCAGAGGCCAGACAATTAACACCCCTCACCCAACTACAGGGCAGTCAGACAAGCCACGATAAAATTTGCAGCAATTAAAGACAGCACAGAATTACACCACCACTACATTTTAAATTTTCAACAGCCCAAAAACAATTCTAAGTAAAGACAACAAAGAAAGTACTGTGTCACTAAAAGCACACAATCTATGTTTAAAAGAAAAATAGCACTTACCAGTTACTCTAAAGCACTGAATTGAATATGTTTCCTTCCTTCCCTTCTGGCTTCTTCTGCAAAATAAACTCACTTGCTACCTCAGCTCTGACTACTCCCCACCTCCAGTTATCATGTAACTGAGGTCAGAGGCCAGACAAATTAACACCCTCACCCAACTACAGGGCAGTCAGACAAGCCAAGATAAAATTTGCAGCAATTAAATACAGCACAGAATTACACCACCACTATGTTTAAATTTTCAACAGCCCAAAACAATTCTAAGTAAAGACAACAAAGAAAGTACAGTGTCACTAAAAGCCCACAATCTAAGTTTAAAAGGAAAATAGCAATTACCAGTTACTCTAAAGCACTGAATTGAATATGTTTCCTTCCTTCCCCTTCTGGCTTCTTCTGAGAAAATAAAACTCACTTGCTACCTCATCTCTGACTAAGCCTCACCTCCATTTGTCACGTAGCTGAGGTCAGAGGCCAGACAATTAACACCCCTCACCCAACTACAGGGCAGTCAGACAAGCCAAGATAAAATTTGCAGCTATTGAAGACAGCACAGAATTACACCACCACTACGTTTTAAATTTTCAGCAGCCCAAAAACAATTCTAAGTAAAGACAACAAAGAAAGTACAGTGTCACTAAAAGCCCACAATCTAAGTTTAAAAGAAAAATAGCAATTACCAGTTACTCTAAAGCACTAAATTGAATATCTTTCCTTCCTTCCCCTTCTGGCTTCTTCTGTGAACCTTATGCTAGCATACTCAATGTACAGGCACAGATATGTACCCTCTTTGGGGATTGGCACAATTATCTATTTATTTATTTATTGAATTTTGGTGACCCAGTAAGCCCACTGAGACTAGCAGTCCCTTTTCAGGGGCAACCAGGGGAGGGGATACAGATGGTAACCAACTGAAACTGAACCAGATTAAGCTGTTGGTGGTATTTTTAGTGAATGGGGAAATCTCACTAGACACTGGGAAATTCTCCTACTCACCACGGAGGGGGCAGGTGGCTGAAATGATGGCCACTTGGAGTGAGACTCCAGACTGAATGGATGTTACAGAGGTAGGAGAACTGGTCTCCCTCCTATCTTTAATGCTTCAGAGACCAACAGTGCTGTTATGGATGTATCTGAGGTTATTGAAACTGAAGGAGAAGCAAGTGATTTTTGTGTCTCAATGGAAGATCTAACCACTGCTGGAAGGGATTTTGTTGCAGTAGAGAATCTGACAAACTGACTCAAGTCACACAAAACCTTGACAATGAGGAGAAGCGGCATTTGCAAATGCAAGGTGAGCTGGAAGTCCAGCTTGCACAAGGTGAAATCCTTTGCCTCTAAATTTCAGGCTCCTGCCCTGACTGTCAACTGACATCTGACGCAGTCACTTCAAAGTCCTGCTTGGGCCAGGCGAGTCATTTGAAAGGAATTCTTCTTCTTCATCTACTGTTGTTTTATCTCCTACAGTACAGGCTGGCATGTTGAGTGCTGTTGAAAGCGTGTGCCGACAGGCTTCTTTAACTTTACAAGGAAAAACCAATGCAGTTCCTTTTTCTTCTGATGGAGATTCTCGGGCTGGCAGTTTGAACACCGATGTGGGTGTGTGCCTAGAGCCCATAGATTTTGATTCTCATTCTCCTCTTTCAGTCCATACTACCATGGAGAGGCGGTTGGATTCCCCAGTGATTCCCCTGATGGGACAGGGAGTTCCAAATCTTTTCACCCTGATGCACATATTAAAAATCTCAAAAATATGATGAGGGATTCTGGCTTTGTTTTCAAGCAACCTACTGGCCCTATGGAAGTTAAGAATCCCTTAGCTACAGCCCAGGAGGTAACATACTAATCCAAGCTAGATTCTCAAGAAAGGGTTACTGCCTTTTCTTTTTCAAATAAAGATGTTACACTGAAACCAGGGATATCAGAAGATTTAAAGGGGAAACAAGCTGCAATTATTTCTGCTAATAGGAATATTGAGATGGATTCTAACAGTAGGCAGGGCAAATCTGCTGCCAAATGTTTGCACAATGTAGTTGTACAGTCTGCAATTAATTATCCTCTGCCAATTGCTCCGGATGATACCTTTTCCCCTCAGAAAGCCTTGCAGAGTGCAGTCTGGTTACAGACACCCAGAGGGAATTGGTTGCCTGACCCAGCATGGGATCCCACCTTGAATTCCTCCCAAACTTCCCCTGAATGGAAGCCACAGGTTTCTGGGCATAGTAGTGCAGAACTTTCTAGGCCCAAGCCTTCCATCGTTAGTACTGTCACAGAGGGACTTAAACAAATAACACCAGAACTTCCTCCAGGCCCTCATGAATGTAGGCCAACAGCATGATACAATGCCTAAACAGCCTGAATAGGCTTCTGCTGCAGAAATCCTTTAATAGATTTACAGGAGGCAGCATCAGACGCATCTACCTGCTCAATAGCCACTCCTTTCTGACTTATTTTCTAAAGAAAAAAGATGCCGATCCTAGGCGGAATGCAGTTCGCATCCGTTATAAAGGGGGAGGCTGGCTGAAAGACCAGATAGGTTATTTGTGTGGAAAAACTTGTTAAAAGAGTCTTTGCTTTTTTCACCTAGGGAAGTTTACACATTTATAAATATTTCAGGGGAGGATAATTATGATGTAAGTTTTAGAACTGCTTATGCATTGGAATTATTCTGGGAACGTTATTCACACATAAAATTTTTCCTACATTTTTAGTGATTCCTCTTACTAAACCACTTATAAAATATGTTACCATCATGTTTCATAATGAGGGGGTCCATGTGGATGATATCAAGTACTGGTTGTCCCAGAAATGTGTCATCTTAAGTGAGCCTGAAGCTATATTACATACAGAAATATTTTGGACAGGGGGATGGAAATACAAGGTTAAATTAAGGCTTTCTGACTCTGGTATGGAACACATTCCTAATTCCTTTATGCTGGGTAGGGACCAGGGTGTGTGTTTCTATGCTGGGCAGCCTCAAGCTTGTTATAAGTGTGGCTCCAGGGCACACTTATCCAGCACTTGTGATAAAGCTTGCTGTGAAAACTGTGAGAATTAGGACATATTACTATGCAATGTGCTAACCAAACAAGGTGTGACTTGTGTGAGGAGTGTGGTCGCTTTTGGAGAATGTCCTTGGGCTACAAAAATAAGGCTTCTTGTATCAGTCCTGAGCTTTTGATTCAGCATGCTCAGGACTCTGCCTCTGTTCCTAAAAATCCTCCTCCAGTGCCTTCTTCTACTAGCCCAGTCTCTGCCCCCCTTCCTCCTACAAAAATCCTGGACGTATCAGACATTGTAGTTATCTCAGACACCCCCCCCAATCCCTCTCCAGGAGGTCCAGAACCCTGGTGCTTTGGCTAGCTCTGAGTTACTGGTTCCTGCCTGTTATACAGAACCTGAAATCACAGATGGAGTGCCTTTGAATCCTGTAGTGGCACAGCCCTTGCCCAGAAGATGATCTGCTAGGAATTTAAGATCAACTCCCCCAACCCTTGCATTGTTTGAATCAGACAATGCTTATGTGGCTTTGTTCCTACCCGAGGGTGACTCTGAGATGGAGCAAGGGGATTCTGACCCTCAATCAGTGGTGCTTGATCAACCTCCCAGAGGCGTATAATAAGGTGACTACAAAGGAAAAAAAAGAAAAAACGAAAAGATTGTATAATTAGTCCTTTATTACACTTTTTTTTTTTGATGGGTTCCTTTCATTGGTTCTTTAAATGTTCTTAGTTTATTGAATAGTATAAAATGACAGGCTGTGTTTTCCTCTGTACATGATTTTAAATTCAATTTTTTTTTCCTTCAAGAAACTAGGATGTGTTCTAGGGGACAGGTAATAATTTAAAAAGAGAATGGATATGGGGCCCTTCATTTTGGTCATTTGGCCCTGACTGTGCTGATGGGGTGGGAATTTTGTTGGGATCTTATAATTTGTCTTTAACGAAACTGGTGGATTTGATCCTGGGAAGAGTACTCCTAATAGATGGTGTTTGGAAATCTATGGCATGCAGTTTCATTACTATATATTGTCCACAACTTAAAGCTGATAGATTAGCACTTTTGTGAACTATATAGCCATATTTAGTCACTTATAATATTTTTTGGGAGGGACTTTAATTGTGATATTACCAGGTGCAGATACCTAATGGGAAAAGGAAAAGATTTATTGTAATTCCAACATGCTAACTAAAGTTATCAATACTGAGGACCTACTGGACTGTAGTGTTTATAATAATGGCCCTCATTTTACATACTGTATACCCAGAATAAATTTAAGACTCATTATAGATGATATGTGTATTTCCAGTCATTTGTCTAAAGGAACCTTTAACATAGTCCCTATAGAATTTTTGGACCATTTGATGTTGATTTTAACCATACCAGCAATTTACAGAAGTTCTAAAACTAAGAATAGATGGAAGTTAAACACTTCAGTGTTAAATGATTTTCAGGTTAAAAAATGCATTTTGTCCCTTCTTACAGCTAGACTATCGGTACCATGCTTGTATTCCAATATTAGGAATGGTGGACAGACACCAAGACAAATTTAAAGTCGTGGTCTGGGAGAAGGGAGCAGATGGACGGAAGGTCAGAGAAGGGGAGATAGGGGAGCTAAACACGTGGCTCAAGGACTGGTGCCAGGAAAAAGGACACAGATTTGTAGGGAACTGGCAACAGTTCTGGGAGCGAAAGTTCTTTAAATTTGATGGACTGCATCTGACTAAAGAGGGAGTCAGTGCATTGGGCAGAAGTTTGACGCCTTTGCAGAATATTTAAACTAGCAATGGGGAGAGGGTGCAGCACTCACACGTTGAATGGAAGAACCCCCAGCTAGTGGTCAAACTGGAATTCAGCGTGTTTGCCGCTCATTTGCATCACCAGGTAAGAAAAAGGTTTGTCTCCCATACGGTGCACAGGGTAATGCCAAACCTCACCCAACAACTAACACACCAAAATCTGGCCAATGGAAAATCATGTACACAATGCTCACAGCCTGGGAAATAAGATCCCAGACCTGCAGGCACAATGTCAGAGGCTAAACTGGACATAGTAGCAATTAGTGAGACGTGGTTTACCAGTAACCACACTTGGGAGACTTCAGTACCTGGCTATGTATTGTTCAGAAGAGACCGAGGTGCAAAAGGGGGAGGAGTGGCCCTGTATGTTAATGAAAATATCAAAGCTACAGAAATTCAGAATACACATAAGGAGCCAGAAGAACTGTGGGTCACCCTGGAAACAGGAAATGGGACAGGCTAAGAACTGGGGTTGTCTACAGGCCCCAGACCAGAGGGAGGACATAGACACATTACTGTTAGAAGATATACAAAACATGACAGCTAAAGGGAGGTTCTGATAATGGGAGACTTCAACATGCCAGATACAGATTGGTCAATACCAGCAGGAACATCTGCCAGAACTAGACTCATAGTGGATTCCCTGCAGGGGAGGGCCTCAAACAACTGGTACAGCAACCCACAAGAGACAGGGCTATCCTAGATCTAGTACTGACTAACAAAGAAGGGATCACAGATCTCCAGGTAGAAGGTCACCTGGGGCCAGGACCATCACATGGTATGGTTCAATTTGGCTACTACATCTAAATCATCCCATTCCAAGGCAAAAATATGGGACTTCAGAGGAGCTGACTTTGATAAGATGGCCAACAGAGTTAAGCTAGCCCTGGCAAAAAGAAACACAGGTGAGGAGGTACAGGCAAAGTGGGCAAGCATTAAGGATACAATACTTGAAGCAACATCCCATTGTGTTAGACAGAAAAGGAAGTGCAAAGAAGAAGGAAACCACTTTGGTTCTCAAATACAGTAGCAGAAAAGGTCAGAGCAAAGGCTGGCCTTCAGAAATATAAGGAACACAGCGGGATGAAGATAGGGGCATACCAAACTGCCCTAAGGGAAGCAGGTAAGGCAGTAAGGCAGGCAAAGTCCCAAACTGAGGAAACACTAGCACGAACAGTAAAAGAAGGTGACAAGACTTTCTATAGATACATTAGTGAAAGGAGAAAGTCCAGAGGGTATTGCTAAGTTTAATGGAGAAAGGGAGCATGTGAGAGGAGGACCCCTGTAAAGGCATCTATCCTAAATAGATACTTTGCTCAGTATTTACTGAAGAGAAGGTAGGGCAGGGCCCACAGCTCAGCATCATGGACACAGGGGAGGGAGGTGAGCACTCCCTTCACAAAGAAAGGGTCCTACAAGAGCTTGCAAGCTCAGGGTGGATAAGGCAATGGGACCTGATGGCATACATCCCAGGGTACTTAAGGAGCTAAAGGAGGAACTAGCAGAGCCATTAGCAGAATTGTTTAGTGAGTCTCTGAGCACAGGAGAGGTCCCAGAAGACTGGAGAAGGGCTCATGTGATCCCACTCCACAAGAGTGGTAGCAGGAGGAGGCGGGGAACTACAGACCGGTCAGTCTTACCTCAGTAGTGGAGAAGATTATGGAAGCACTCCTTAAGGAAAGGATAGTGCAACACCTGGAATCCATAGGGCACAGGATCCAAGACAGCATGGGTTTACAAAGAAGGTCCTGTCAAACTAATCTCATAGATTTCTTTGACTGGGTAACCAGAGTGGTGGACCAAGGGGAGCAGTTGATGTCGCCTACCTTGACTTCAGCAAAGCTTTTGACACTGTTCCCATAGAAGATTGATAAATAAGCTAGGTAGGCTCGGGTGGGTCAAGTTGGTCAACTGGGTGGCAAACTGGTTGACTGGCAGAAAACAGAGAGTGGTGGTAAATGGTATACAGTCAGAAGAGATGCAAGTCACAAGTGGGGTACCTCAGGGATCAGTCCTGGGGCCAGTCCTATTCAACATCTTCATTAGTGACCTCGCAGATGGACTAGAGGAAAGGCTTGTCTGTTTGCAGATGACACCAAGATCTGCAACAGAGTAGATGATCCAGATGGGGTGGGCAGAATGAGAAGAGATCTGGATAAACTAGCAGAATGGTCAGAAGAGTGGCAACTGGGATTTAATGCAAAGAAGTGCAAAATCATGCACATAGGAAGAGAAACCCAACCCACTTATAGGCTGGGAGGGAGTTGCTAGCAGTCACAAAGGAAGAAAGAGACTTGGGCATCATCATCACTGATGACCTGAAATCATCCAAGCAGACCTCTAAAGCAGTAGGTAAGGCTAGGGGTGTTAGGTGTATTAGTAGGGTATCACAAGTCGTAAGAGGGAGGTAATAATCCTCTGTACAAGACATTGGTTAGGCCCCATCTGGAGTATCATGCAGTATTGGAGGCCACACTTCACAAGGACATTAACTAAATTGAGGCAGTCCAGAGAAGGGCAACCAAAATGGTGCAGGGACTGCATCAGAAGACATATGAGGACAGATTAACGGAGCTCAATATGTATACCCTTGAGCAAAGGAGGAGAGAGGTGATATGATCGAGACATTTAAACACCTTAAGGGCATAAACAAGGTGAAAGAGTCTAACATGTTTAAATATAAGAAAATAGCAGGACAAGAGGACACAGCATGAGATTAGAGGAGGCCGATTAAGGGGAATGTGAGGAAATTCTTTTCACAGAAAGGGTGGTAGATGCATGGAATGGCTTACCACAAGAAGTGGTGGCTATGAATACAGTGCAGGGCTTCAAACAGGCATGGGATAGGCATAAGGGAGCAATACAAATGACTATGAATAGATAGGTCACTGACATAGCAAAGGCCGATGGCACATTTATAAGGTAGAAAAAGAAATGGGCAGACTGGATGGGCCTTGCGGTCCTTATCTGCCGTCAACTTCTATGTTTCTATGTTTCTATGTGGTTTATTAATTATGGTAAACAGTCTGGGAACCATATGTTCCTGAAATATTTATCTCTCTGTAAACAATTACAGCATCTTTACAGAATCTCTTATTTTTCTAGGCGTAATTAATCAGAACAAATTTCGCAACTGAAACATGATATGCAGACCTACCAATATGATAGAGCCAAAACTATTCAGGCAATGTTTTATGGGTACCCAGAAAACACCATTGGGGATCCTTTGAAGCAAGTAAACAGCTGCATGGCGATATGACTATAGAATTGTTAACCGATTCAGAGGAAAAAGATTGAGGCAGTTAGTGACATAGAGCACGTTGCGTTAAAGCACACTATTAATCCCTTGCTTCAACTGAGCCTCCTCTGGAGCGCAGTATACAGGATTATTTATAGGACATACGGGTTCCGGCCTTTCTGCAGAGGCACTTCTTCTCCAAAATAAAATTATTGTTGAGAAATAGAAGGTGCTATAAAACCCTTCAGGTGAATACTTCACCAGTCTAAATGGTCTCCAAAATCAGCTTTATAGAGTCTTTGCTTCCGAGATTGCAGTTTGCCTAGAATTTGTATACCATTTTCTTTTCCAATCTGATAATATCCTCTGTCCTTTACTGAAGGTTTGTTGGTATATTTATACAAATCAGGAGACAGGACCAAAATACAAAATGGAGACCCATTATTTTATTAAACTCTGAATATAAAATCCTACACATATTCTTATTTATTCTTAATGATAGAGTGAAGCAATATGCTAAAGTAGTTATTTCTCCACAGCAATTCTGTGGGCTCCCTAACACAAAAATCCAAGATTCTCTCATAATTGTGAGGGATAGAATAGAAAAACTTTCCCTTACTGGATCAACAGGCTGCATACTCTCAGTGGACTAAGAAAAATCATTTGATTGAGTAAATCGCTCCTTTTTGTTTGCAACACTTAAGACTTATGGAGTACCTTCAGTACTTGTTAGACAAATACAATCACTTTATTCTTCTATCCATGTTCGGGTTCTTATAAAAGGACATATAACTCAGGGAGTTTCAATCTCCACTGAGGTTAGGCCTAAGTCCCCTACTGTATAGCTTTTCTTTGGACCCATTATTGAAACACTTAATAAATACACCTAAATGGGTAGGTTTATTGGGGTCGGACAGTCAACAACCTTTTTTATTGCAGGCATATGCGGATGATATTTTTGGTTTTTTTTCTCATAAATCCCCCTTTTCTTACATGAACAAAATCTTTATGCCTGCGTATCTAACTCTAAGCTAAGTTTAGCTAAATGTAAGGGATTGATAGTGGGTGCTGGGGATCCCACCTTTTGTCAGATACAAGGTATTACCTTGACCACAGCTCCTTTAAAAATGTTAGGTATTAATTTTGGGCCATATAACCTTCCTTTAGATAATTGGGAGATAGCCTTGAATAAAATACAATGTAAAATACAATGATGGTAACACTGGAAATAATCAACATTTAAAATTATTCATATATTGAAGCAATTTATTATCCCCCAGTTACAATATGTGGCAAACATTTTTTCACCTCCTCTTTCTCTCAAAACTAGAATATATGGACTGTTTTTCCAAATGTTATGGGGCAATAAACTTAACTCCATCAAAAGATGTTATACTTATTTAAGAAAAGAGAAAGGTGGCTTAGGCATGATTGAACCTATTGTTTGTTTTACATTCTGTCTTTCTTTTTCAGATGGTGCAATATGGTATTTCCCCTCTAATTACTGGGGCTCAGAGTTTGGTGAAACTTGTATTGGGACATTATTTAGCGATATGGCAAAATGAGGCCCCTAAATTACATTCATGGTTACACATTCCAGAATATTTTCGGCCTGCAGCCCAAAAACTATTTAAATGGAAAATCTCTGGAATATCCTTTTCACATGGTACTAGGAAAACTTTTTATCAAAATGTTCTAACCCAGGTGTAACCCACTGAGCCCTGCTTTTAGAATTGCCTCCTGGCTCTTCTCCATTAATTTTGAAACAACTTGTTAACAAAAGAGTTCCACAGCACATGTGGGAAATTTTGTAGTTATCAGTGTATGGGAGATTGAACATAAGAGGAAATGCCAACATAAGGGTTTGACGGAAAGGACTTGTCCTTATCCTGAATGTATCAATGTTGAAGAATCTATGAATCATTTGTTTTTTTCTTCTGCTGTTACTCAAAACTTTTATGGCCGTTTTAGGCTCAAGATGGAAAATGGGTGGTTACAGAGTCTGACTTATGAAACCTTTATAATAGGTATTCTTCCCTATGGGTATTGCCATTTGCATCTAGACATATATATGGTATTACTTTGTTGTTTGAGATTTTATTTATGGCAGGCAAGATGTCAATGGGTTATCCATCAAAGATGATGCCTACACTGTATTCAGTTTCTCAAGCAATGGATAAGGTGTATACCAATGATTTATTATCTTATCCTAGAGACAAAGTTTTTAAATGGTGGAAGGGTTTTCAAATATTTATAAAATATAAGTGACGAAGTAATCTCACTTGGAGGACAAACATAAGGCATTAAGTAGTTTCTTCCTCTTCAATTCAAATTCTTGGAAACAGTTTGATTTGATGTTTATTTATTTATTACTTATTATTTTGTTTGAGGTGTCTTTAACTAGATGTATAATTTTTTTGATAGTTTTCTTTTGATACCCTTCAGATTTGTTTTGATTGTTATGTATACTTTCATAGTGTTTTTTCTCTTTTTTATGATTTGCCTTATGTAATACTATATGCAATATGTGATTTATCAATAAAAACTCCTCTACTCTTTTCAAGAAGTGCCATGGGATCTTTAACATCCACCTGAACTACCACCAGAACAGGCATATGGGACCTCTGTTTAATGTCTCATCCAAAAGACAGCACCTCAGGAGTGCATCATCTCCCTCATTTTTGATTTTGTATTTTCTTGAAACTTGGCTTCCCAGCCAAATGCCCTTTGGGGTAACCCTTGCCTCAGTGTTTACGCACAGAGGTTCTTTGTCTTTAAATAGTTTTTATTTTAATGGGTTCACCACAATATATCCCAGGCACACTGCCTTAGGGGTAGCTGGTCCATTCCACTGGGGTGTCAAAATCAGATGAGGCATACTGATGAGTCCTGGTAGGACGTAAACACGGTCTATGTCTTCTCTGTTAGCACCCTTGCAAACTGTGTGAGAGGCCGCACCATGCAATTCTGCTTAAAGTTGGACCAGCATAACATTCTGTGGTGATTTGTATATGCAGCCCATGATGCTTGCATTGTGGGGGCATGTGTGATTTTGTATTTCTTGAAACTTGGCTTCCAGCCAAATGCCCTTTAGGGTAACCCTTGCCTCAGTGTTTACGCTCAGAGGTTCTTTGTCTTTAAATAGTTTTTATTTTAATGGGTTCACCACAATATATCCCAGGCACACTGCCTTAGGGGTAGCTGGTCCATTCCACTGGGGTGTCAAACAGATGAGGCATACTGATGAGTCCTGGTAGGACTAAACACGTGTCCATGTCTCTGTTAGCACCCTTGCAAACTGTGTGAGAGGCCTTCGCACCATGCAATCCTGCTTAAAGTTGACCAGCATAACATTCTGTGGAGATTTGCATATGCAGCCCATGATGCTTTGCATTGTGGGGGCATGTGTGATTTTGTATTTTCTTGAAACTTGGCTTCCCAGCCAAATGCCCTTTGGGTAACCCTTTGCCTCAGTGTTTACGCACAGAGGTTCTTTGTCTTTAAATAGTTTTTATTTTAATGGGTTCACCACAATATATCCCAGGCACACTGCCTTAGGGGTAGCTGGTCCATTCCACTGGGGTGTCAAACAGATGAGGATACTGATGAGTCCTGGTAGGACGAAACACGTGTCTATGTCTTCTGTTAGCACCCTTTGCAAACTGTGTGAGAGGCCTTCGCACCATGCAATTCTGCTTAAAGTTGGACCAGCATAACATTCTGTGGTGATTTGCATATGCAGCCCATGATGCTTTGCATTGTGGGGCATGTGTGATTTTGTATCATCTCCCTCATGCTGCATTGCAGTGTCAGTATTGGGATATTAACCAAGTGCCTGTGTGGGATAGAACTCACAGCCTTCTGATCTCCTGGCCTCAGAGGCGAGTGTAACGCTGCTGATCCACTGACACTTTGCCATAATCATGATCTTATGTCAGAGGCACCCAGCCAGGCTTTCAAAATGAATCCTTAAAACTCTATAAGAACCTTAGGTATATTCTTACCTTTTACCAGTTCAGTAACACCATAAAGCTGTTCAAACAATTGTCAGACTTAACCATCTATATGTCACATGCAAGAAAGAACTGTCAGATGCCCAGGCAGTCTTTCAAATAAAAGGTACTTTACTAAAAGCTGATAAAACTATGAAAAATGTAAACACAGAACAATATATCAAAGAGCATACAATCACTTAAAAGAAAAGCAAAGAAAACTACAGAACAAACTCCTACCAACATACAATTAGATATTTTTCTATCTAATGTATTACCTCTAAATGCATAAGTTATATCAAAGAGCTGTGTCTCTAGCATTCCAAGATGGAATATATGACATATTCCCAAGTTACAAGGATACATTTCAACTCCATCTACCCACCCCTTGGTGAGTCATCTAGCTCTTCCTTTTAGAATAAAAAATACTATCATGATTTCCTGTCAGGAGATATGTTAAATAATATCACATCAGAAGGAAAAGCATTTCTAAATATGACTCCTTAATCAAACATTTTCTTTGATCTTGTGCTCCTGTTACCAAGGCAGATCACAGGGTTTTACAACTTTAATGCCATGTTGTTATCAAATGTTCTTCCTCGCGAGGCTGGTCAACAAAGAGGGCTGATCTCCTTCCTCTATAAAGCTCTATCGACACTGAAAGGGGACCCACTTATTAAAATATAAACAAAATGGAGGGAGGAAGCACCCAAGACCTGGGAGAATGCAATTGGGACCGAATTTTTTTCTTAACTAAAAAAATGACTCAGTCACTGTATTGGCAGGGATTCTCATGGCGAATTAAGGTCTGATATTTTTTGACTCCCCATATAATAAGTAAAAGAGATCCAAATGTTATAGCTCAATGTTGGAGATGATGTGGGTCACTAGAGGCAGGCCATTTGCCCATTTTCTGGTCCTGCTGCAGGTCTGCAAACCTTCTGGGATGAAAGTACGGGGCACTTAGAGAGATATTTTTGGTACAGACCCCACTAAACTGGCCTATAATGATTCTGGGGCACTCCCTGAAGAGATACAGGACATGGATACAATGTATCTTTGGACCATATTAATAACAACCTTTTACATAGCCATCATGGAAGTGGGACCCTACCTCCCCAATATGCAAGAATGGATAAAGATAGTGGACACGATATCAGAATTGGAAGAACTCCTTACAAAATTAACAATCGAATCTCCACTTACATGAGAAGGTGGACTAGATGGAAGAATTGGCGATCCTCCAATGAAATAGTACTTGATTGATCAAAAGCTAGCCTTGGGGCAAGGGAGGACAGACTCACTACTAAAAGAAAAAATTAGGGGGCCGGGAAGAATGAAACTGAAAGGAGGGGATAGGCTGTGATCTGACCTAGGTTAAAGAGAGACAGTGATCAATTTCCACTAGAATTCAAAAAAAAAAATGAAGGAGTTCTTCCTGTCACAGGAAACAATGATCCAGTATTTATCGAAGTATTGAGATAAATGAGATAAATTAAATCAAATACTTTAAGAATTAACTCATAATTTGAGCTATGTATGGATATTAACAGAATGTATAAATATAATGTACCTGCTTGATGTTAATAAACTTGAATTAAAAAAATGTTCTTCATAGGAATCACAAAACTTTACAAGCCTTATATCCCAGCAGCTGGGTTAGTTCTAATTAAGACAAAAAGACAGGAGACCTTTAATCAAGTTTCTCTGGTCTTTTTAATTACCTCCTTGTTTCAGGTAACATATCCTGTAGCTTTCCTAAAACCTGGGGTGGTCCACCCATGGAAACCCAGGCTGTCTTATGTGAGACAATCACATACTATGTTTTTATATTGCAAATATTATACAACAATCATAACCAGCTGGCCAAGTGTCACAATCCTCCCCACCTAGACTGAATTTGGGGGCTCTGTTCCCTGCATGGGATGAGCTCCCTAAGTCAGTTCACTCCTCATATTGACACGACAGGTCATCGGCATTCTGATTGATCACTCCAGCCCTATGTAAGACCGTCATGTCATACCCTTGCAAGGCAAGACTCTGTCTTAATAGTTTACCATTATTTTTTCCCATTTGTGTCAGCCAAACCAGGGGGTTGTGGTCAGTTTGTACCTCAAAATGCTGCCCATATAAGTATGGCTATAACTTCTTTAGGGCCCACACTATGGCAAGACACTCTTTTTCCACAGTAGAGTAAACTTGCTCCCTGGGAAGTAACTTTTTACTCAGGTACACTACAAGGTGATCTTTCCCTTGGTTGGATGTTTGACTTAGTACTGCCCCAATACCCATGTCTGAGGCATCAGTCTGGACTATAAAGGGTCTGCTATAGTCAGGACTTGTCAACACAGGAGCACTGTACAGTGCCTCCTTTAGTCTGGTAAAGGCTTTTTCACAGGCTGGTTTCCAGGTAATTTTCTTAGGCATCTTTTTCTTTACCAGGTCCAGTAGGGAGCAGCCAGGCACTGTAATTGGGTACACATTTCCTATAGTACCCTGCTGTCCCTAGAAAACCCCTTACCTGCTTCTGCATTTCTGGTCTGGGCCATACCTGAATTATCTCTATCTTTATTTGGTTAGGACAGAGCTGTCCTTGGCCCACAACATGCCCGAGGTATGCAGCCTCTCCCATGGCCACCTGGCACTTCTCAGCTTTGACAGTAAACCCTGCCCCCTGTATCCTGCCCAGCACTTCCCTAAGGTTGGACAGGTGTTCCTCCCAGCTGGTACTAAAGATGTCAATGTCATCCAGGTATGCCACAGCATACTTCTCAGCACCATTTAACACCTGGTTCACCAACCTTTGGAAAGTGGCCGAGGCATTCTTCATTCCGAAAGGCTTTACTTTAAATTCAAATAAGCCTATCAGAGTGATGAAGGCCAACCTCTCCCTAGGTCTGTCAGTTAACTCTACCTGCCAATACCCCTTTGTCAGGTCAATAGTTGTAAGGTATGTTGCCCCTCCCAACTTCTCCAGGAGTTCATCCGTCCAGGGCATCAGGTGGGTGTCTGACTTCATGACTGCATTCAGTCCATGATAGTCTACACAGAAATGAGTAGCACCATCTGGCTTGGGCACAAGGACTATGGGTGAGGCCCAGGGGCTGTGAGATCTCTGGATTACCCCTAAATCCAGCATTTTCTCCACCTCCCTCCTAATGTCCTTTTGGACAGTCTCTGACACCCAATATACTGTTGACTTTATGGGTGTCTGTATCCTGTCTCCTCATCATGCATTGCTAAGTGGGTTAGTCCAGACTTGAGCTAAACAGTGGGGCAAGGTCTGCTAAAACCTCCCTTACTTTCTGGATCTTGTCCGGGGCCAGCTGGGGAGACAATTTAACTGCCTCCACAGAGGACTCCCACTTGTTTTCTTCCAGCAAGTCCAGAAGGAGGTCTCTTTCTTCTGTCCCCTCCCCAGGACTACATACACATACTGCAAACACCATGTCAGCCCTATTAGCATATGGCTTCATCATGTTGACATGGTACATTTTTTCTGTATGTGTTCTGTCAGGCAACTCCATGATATAAATCACATCATTTACTTTTCTAACTACTTTGTATGGTCCTGCCCACTCAGCCTGCAGCTTGTCTTTCTGGACTAGGATAAAGACCATGACATCCTGACCCACTGTGTATAAGCGAGCTCTGGCTCTACAGTCATTCCACATTTTTTGTTTCTGTTGGGCAGCTACCAGGTTGCTCTGGGCTGTCCCCATATGCTCCTTCAGCTTTTCCCTAAACCTAAGGACATAATCCACTATGGATGGTGTGCTTGCCTTCCCAGTCCTTCTGGACTAGTCTAGGGGCCCACGTACCCAGCGTCCATATAAAAGCTCGAAGGGGGAAAATCCCGACAATTCTTGGGGCACCTCCCTGTATGCAAACAACAGGTGGGGAAGGTATTTCTCCCAGTTCCTCCCATGCTGTTCAGCAAATGCTTGGAGCATTGACTTCAGGGTACTGTTAAATCTTTCTGCAAGCCCATTGGCTTGCAGCTGATAAGTGTTGTGTACCTCGGCACCACCCCACACTTCTCCCACAAACATTTCATCATGTCTGACATGAAGGAACCCCCTCAATCAGTGATAACCTCCTGCAGAAACCCAACAAAGAAGAAAATCCCAAGTAAGGTATCTGCCACTTTGTCGGTCCTCAGTGAGGATAGGGCGACTGCCTCTGGATACCAGGTGGCATAATCCACCACAGTCAGGATGAACCTATTTCCAGAGGAGCTGGGGGTATTTAAAGGCCCCACAATATCTATTCCCACCCTCTGGAATGGCTTCTCCACTATGGGCAATGGAATTAGGGTTGCTTGGGTTTTCTTGCCTGCCTTTCCTATTTCTTGGCACCGGTGAAAAGACCTTCAACGCTCCTTCACCTGCTGGGTGAAGTTGGACCAATAGGAATTCTGGGCCAAGTGCTGCATAGTGTGCATGATTCTCAGATGACAAGACAAGGGAATATCATGTGCAGTCTTGAGCAACTGCTCACGATACCCCTGAGGAATGACAAGCTGCCTGCCTAGCACCCCTCCCTCTGTCTGCACAGCCTGAGTATACATCAGTCCATTTTCCCAATAAACCTTATGTTTGCCATCACCTCCCTGTGTTCAGTCAGAGTCTGCCCAAGCCCTCAACTTCTCTAGGCTAGGGTCTCTGAGCAGCTGCAAACTCCTTACACATTCCCAAGGCATGGGGCAGGTCCCCTTCAGTCTCTAAACTAGGGTCCGTAGCACTAGCATCAGGGCACTCAGGATCACTGTCATCCCTAACCCTCTGACAATGGGTTACCCCTCCTTCTTCAGAGTAACCCTCCATAGCTGTGTGGTTAACTGCTACTCGGGAAATTTCTATCCCCTTTTCATTAGTCTCCATATCAGGAGATAGGCTGGGGAACCAGCCTCCTAGTGGTTTCCACAATGGCTTCTGTGGGGTCCAGGGAACTACAATTTTCCTTTGCCACTTGGCTATGGGTAACTGCATACACCATCCCCTGTTTGAGATTATTGCCAAGGTTGAAGTCAACTGCTAAAGTTTTGGCTACAGCCACCTGTTGCACAAAGTTACCACGTGTTTCACCCTGTCTAGGAGAACACTAGCCAGTGGCAATGTCTTCTCCTCACCAGTGAACCCTTGGACAGTTACAAATTTATTGGATATAAGCTGACCAGGCTCTACCAGATCTCCTTTTACCAATGTCAGGGATGCCCCTGTGTCCCTTAACCCTTGTGTCTGTACACCATTCACCATAAATGGGTGCATGTGTTCCCTCATGTTCACAGGCATGCTTCCAGGCACACACAAACAACACACTTCTTTCCTAGCCCCATGCTGTATATTGCTCAACCTTTTGGGACACTGTCTGGCAATATGTCCAGTTTCTTTACAAACCCAACATTCGTTTCTTTTCTCAGAAAAACATTTTCTTTGAAACCTGGGGCTAACTGGTTTCAGTGGAGGCAGTGAGGGTTTTAGCTGCCTTGAAGGCACACTTTTCCCTTTCTGCACTGCCACACCCACCCCATTCACTCTCAGAGCAGGTCTGTTCTTGGCATAGTGGTCCGAGAATTCAGCAGCCTCTTGCACTGTTTTGGGATCTCGGTCCTCCAGCCAGGTTTTCAGCTCTGCTGGGCATGCCCCAAAAAACTGTTCTAGCAAAATAGCATTTTCAATTTTATCTACAGAGTTTGCTTCAGTTCCTTCCCACCAATGTTTTAAACACTGACGTTGTTTCATGGCTAGTTCCTTTTAGCTCATGTCAGGGCTTCTCCTGAGCTTATGGAATTTAGTCTGCATGCTTCTGCGGTTAAATCAAACTTTTTTAAAAGTGCAGCTTTAGGTTTGCTGTAATCATTACTGTCTTCATTATCCATTTGATCCAATTCATCCTGAGCTTTTCTGGTATGTAGCAGGGATAGCTGAAAGTTCCAGGATCCTCTTGGAACATTTGCCTGTATACAAACATTTTCAAAGGCATTTAAAAAGGCATCCATATCCTCCCCCTCTTTAAATTCAGCTATCAATTTAGAATTAAATTTGTAACCCAGTCCTGTAGTTCCAGTTAAACCCAAGCCACTTACCTGCTCTGGTGCTGGTGGTTGGAGTTGCAACTTTTACAGTTCATGTTGCCTCTGGTGCTCACACTCTTCATGGTCCTACTCTCACTGTTCACATTCAGCTTCTCACTGTTCTCACTCCCTCTTCTCCTCTGCAGCTCGCTGTTCTTGCTCCCTCTTCTCCTCTGTGGCTTACTGTCCTCACTCCCGCTTCTCTTCTGTAGCTTGCTGTTCTCACTTCTCTTCTGTCTGGAACTCCAACTCCATTCTGCACAACTCAATCTGCAGCCTGATTACTTCTGGCTCCAGAATGCTGGTGACCTTCCCCTGCTGCTGTGGCCCTTCACTTGCACTGGCCCTGCTGCCCTTCTCACTGGATCTGGACACTACACTGGCCACTGACCCCTCCACACCCAAGGTTTGATCCTTTACAGTCACTGTCTGTGACTCAATGCTCTGGGCATCTTCTGCCATCAAGGCATCCATGAGGTTCTGCTTGGTGGCCTCCCCTCGTGCAGGATTTCTCTGTCCTGGCACATCTCTCTGCCTCAAAGTCTGCAGTGTGCCCGCTGTGGTTAGAAGCCATCTTATTCCCTAACTATGGCTACTCTAACTTGCACTTTAGAAAAAAATAAAACAGGTAGGAACTTGACTGTAAGCAAAATGAGATAATTCTGTTTTCATTTAAAAAAAAATAAACCACACACATATTTGCAAGTAAGACTGTGCAGTATTAGCTGACACAATGAACAGTTAAACTTGTTTACCAATTTTATTGCACCGCTAACCAAATCTGTTACAAACGCGACTCAGTGGGTCAAGCCCTCTGCTCCCACAGTGCCAACCTCCGAAGCACAGTAGTGTGAACAGGTAACAGAGAGGGTAACTCTTCTGTCTGCTTGTGGGTCTGAATCACCTTTAGTCTCAAGTTTTGGGGGATTCAATTTGTGAACCTTTGCTAGCATACCCAATGTGCAGGCGCATATACGTACCCTCTTTGGGTTGCAGTACAATCTTATGCCAGGGGTACAGCCAGGCTTCAAATGAACCCTTAAAACTCTATAGAGACCTTAGGTATATTCTTACCTTTTCTCAGTTCAGTAACACCATCAAGCTGTTCGAACAATTGTCAGACTTAACCATCTATACATCACAAAAGAACTGGCAGACACCCAGGCAGTCTTTCAAATAAAAGGTACTTTACTAAAAGATTATACAAATATGAAAAATGTAAACACAGAACAATATATCAAAGATCATAAGAGTCACTTAAAAGAAAAGCAAAGAAAACTACAAAACAAACTCCTACCAACATACAATTAGATATTTTTCTATCTAAGTGCTTAAGTTATATCAGAGAGCTGTGTCTCTAGTGTCCCAAGATGGAATATATGACATATTCCCTAGTTACAATGATACATTTCAACTCCTTCTCCCCACCCCCTTGGTGAGTCATCTAGCTCCTCCTTTTTAGAATTAAAAAAATACAACCATGTTTTTCTGTCAGAAACATAGAAACACAGAAACATAGACTTTGATGGCAGATAAGGACCACTTGGCCCATCTAGTTTGCCCATTTCCTACCTACAGGATAGGCCACAGATCCTAGTTAACCAACAGCCTATTTCTTCCTACCCCCACAAGAATTGCCTTATGTCTGTCCCATGCATTCTTGAATTCTCCCACAGTTTTAGGCCCCACAACCTCCACAGGAAGGCTGTTCCATGCATCCACTACCCTCTCTGTGAAATAATACTTCCTCACATTGCCCCTGAACCGCCCTCCTTCTATCTTTAAATTGTGTCCCCTTGTTCTTGTAAGTCTCTTTTCTGAAAGATGCTACCCTCTTGGACTTTGTTGATTCCACTGAGGTACTTAAAAGTTTCTATCATGTCCTCCCTCTCTCTTCTTTCCTCAAGGGTATACATATTAAGCTCCTTTTAGTCTCTCCTCATACAGCTTCTCTTGCAGACCCTGCACCATTTTAGTTTCCCTCCTCTGGACTACCTCTATCCTGTCTATGTCATTGCAGAGATGGGGTCTCCAGAACTGGACACAGTACTCCAGATGGGGTCTCACCAACTGTCTGTACAGAGGGATAACAACTTCCTGTTTTCTGCTACTGATGCTTCTCCTGTACATCCCAGTATACCCCCAGCCCTCCCTACTGCCTCACATTGCTTGCTAACCTTAAGGTCATCTGATATGATTACCCCCAGGTCCCTTTCCTTTTTGTTGTTGTTACTACCTCCCCACCCATTGTGTATTCTTCCCTGAGTTCTTGTTTTCCAGGTGCATTATTTTGCACTTCTTTGCATTGAATCTAGCTGCCATACTTCTGACAGAAGATATGTTAAATAATGTCACATCAGAAGGAAGAGCTCCTAAATATGACTCTTAATTAAACATTTTCTCTTTGATCTTGTGTTGCTCCTGTTACCATGACAGATCACAGGGTTTTACAACTTTTAACACCATGTTGTTATCAAATGTTCTTTCTATAGGAATCATAAAACTTTGTGAGCCCTATATCCTGGCAGCTGGGTCAGTTCTAATTAAGATAAAAAACCAGGAGACCTTTAATCAAGTCTCTCTGGTCTTTTTAATTAGCTCCTGGTTTTGGGTAACATATCCTGTAGCTTCCCTGAAACCTGGAGGGGGGGGGGCCATGGAAACCCAGGTTGTCTTATGTGAGACAATCACATACTATATTTTTATATTACAAATATCATACAACAATCATAACCAGCTGGCCTAGTGTCACACTTACCAATCTGCTGAACCATATAGTTCCCACCTAACTACTAGTGGTGACAGAATTCAAACTGTTCTTTCCTTCCGAGACTCATTAAGTGACAACAGTCTTATTTTGTATACCTGGTCTCCTTTGAAAGCCCTGCCTTCAACCAATATGTATTCTCTCACATTATTTACATAGCCTGAGTCTTTAAATTTCAGAGCTGAAATTGTCATGATTTATTTGTCCTTTCTGTATTGCATCCCTGATGTGGACTCTGCCTTAGGTGCCATTACCTCAATTTTATAAAATCTGTGATACTATTCCTCTTGTGCATAAAATAAGAGTAAAAATTAAAACCAAGATTGGGTTACACCAGAATTAATTTCAAATGAAGCAAGATCATAACAAGGCCTGGAAGAAATTTAAGAAGACTAGATCTCCTGCTTACTTGTATATATGCAGAGCTTTTCACAATAGTTGCAAGAAACTGGTTAAGAAAACTAAAGCAGCATTTTGTTTAAATTAAACAAATCAAATTTTGGAAATCCTAAGGAAAATTGATGAGTACTAAATTAATTAATGGGTAAGCAAACTCTGCAGTAGTCATCCCTTTAAATACCTCCAGAAGTAAATGGTCCAGTGGCTACTGAGATTGAGTTAAATTATAATTTTTGCAACACTGCTAAACTTGTCCTAAACCTAAGTGAAGATTTTGCAGAAGGAAAGGTTTTTTTTTTCAGGCTGTTTTTGATATTCTCCAAGTTTCTGGTTTTAAATATTGTGATATCTGTAGTGGGGATACCCTAGATTATTTGAATAAGATACATGTGAATACAGGAAATGGTGGTGATGATGATGATGATGACATAGACATTAGACTTCATTTTGGTTAGAGATCTTATGGCATATCCAATAAGGATCTTGTTTAATCATTCTATCCAAATTAGTAGCCACTGGGCTTTGGAAACTGATGACTATGGTGCCTACAGCAATATAGAAATATAGAAACATAGAATCTGATAGCAGACAAGGACTGCTTGGCTCATCCAGTCTGCCCATTCCTCCCTATCTATTATTACCACAGACCATACCCAGTCTACAGCTCTTTCTCTCTCCCCCTTTCCGCTACGATTCCCTTGTGTTTATTTCATGCATTCTTGAACCCCACCACTGTTTTTAACCCCACCACCACTGCTGGAAGGCTGTTCCAGGAATCCACCACTTTTTATGTGAAGAAGTACTTCCTCACATCTCTCCTGAATCTAGCCCCCTCCAGCTTCATAGTATATCCCCTTGTTCTTGAGCTCCTTTTTGTCTGAAAAATACTTCCCTTCTGTACCTTATTTACCCCCTTATTTTAGTATTGTTAAATCAAGAGATAGGTGCCATGACTAAATCCATGCTGTTTGGTATTAATCACAAAATCTTTCACTTATGTGTCCCCTGGTAAATACAGATTAATAGAGTTAGCATACTGAAAGTATGGATCAATTGAAATATCTCAAATAT
The DNA here is from genome assembly GCA_016271365.2 of Neoceratodus forsteri. Classification (NCBI taxonomy): domain Eukaryota; kingdom Metazoa; phylum Chordata; order Ceratodontiformes; family Ceratodontidae; genus Neoceratodus; species Neoceratodus forsteri. Next base: position 1,571,394,189 of record CM057455.1, read on the forward strand.
TTGACAGTACTTTGTCTTTTAATAATTATGTTGGTTCTTTGATTAAAACATCACACTCAGATCTTGGCTTGTTAAAAGCATAATGGGTTGTCTTTCCCTAAAATCTAAAAAAAAACCTGGCTCAGTCACTAACTCCGCTCCCCTTAACGGCCATGGCCTATCAATATACTCTGCAGCTTTCAGAAACTTCTTTGCATGGGATACACACTTTGCATAACAATGTTTGTCATTTTGTTACCTTTAGCCCCTTCTTTACACATCACTAACTTTTCAGATCAATTGAATTTGCTTTCATTTGATTCATGGTGTTCCGCTTTCATCAGATTTGTTTTGGATTTAAACAAGGTCCTTCTATGCTTGCTTTCAAAAAATATTTGACTACTGCTTCAACTGGTCATTTGACAAGATCGTCTGATAAGCAGTGTTTAAGGATTCCTATCTATAGAACCTCAGCTAGTCAACATTCATGTGTATACAAGTTAACCAAAGAATGGAAGGCACTGCCCACTCAGTTCTATCATTTCAACTCTTAATCATTGATAAAGGCTAAATGGAATTCATATTATGTCACTGAATCTTTGTGTAAATGTTTCACTTTTATATTGCTTACTACTGTATGTGTACTTATGTCTTTATTTATTGTAATTTTCTATCTGCCATTCTCCATGAAAATGTATTTATTTTTATTTCAAAAAAGTTTCACCAGGTGAGACACACTGAGCTGCTACCAGTTAGTTTGCAGATGCATCCTGGGGGTATGGGGTGTGAAAACCATATGCAGCAAATACAATATAAATAGACAAAATATCAATTAAAGACAAATTTGTAAAACAGCTATGTGTAATACTAGTGGGAGGGAAGAAGAGTCATGAACAGTTGCTGGGAGGAAGAATAGTCATGAAGGAGAGACTTTAAGAAGAAAGCAGAAGAGGTAGAGCAAATTGACAAGGAAAAGGAGGACCAGAGTTTAGGTGAGTGACATGAGAAAGCAGGTTGATCAACAGTAGATTTTCTAGAAGGAACGGTAAGGAATGGAGGTATATTTGTGTAGAGGTTAGTAGGAAACTGAGGGAAAGGATTAGAGAGATGTTAGGTAGGAAGGAAGGGAACCAAACCAGAATTTAGATATAATGGAGGCACAATGGGAAAGATGCCTGGCACAAGAGAGGGGAGTGATAGGGCCAAATAGAGTGAGCAATGGTGGGTATGAGGTGAACAATCTAAAGCAAAATGACAAAAAGAGTGGAAGAGGGGATCCAGTCTGGCAAGGGAGAATGTGAGAGCTTCACTATAGACTATGTAACCATAATCAAAAATTGGAAGAATCACCTTTTATAAAACAATTTTGGAGCTCCACTATAGACTATGTCACCATAATCAAAAACTGGAAGAATCACCTTTTATAAAACAATCTCTTGGGGGACAGGAAGCGGGATATTCATTTGTTCCTAAAATAGGCATTTTATACTCTTAGGTTCTTATCCGATTAACACATTTTAAATTTAAAAAAGTAATCAGAAAACCATAAGAGGGCAGGATGGCTCAGGCCTATTTGTTTTGGTTTAGTCAGCAAAATGCTGTGGCTGGCATGGTCAAATGCCTTGATCAGATCCACAAAAGCAGCCCCAGTCAACTTATCAAAATCCATGGTACTATACACTACTGTAAATATCTTTTAAATCTGACCAAGGCACTTAACTTCTAGGCCTCTTCCAGAAATGATGTGTGGGGAAGTATGCAATAAAACATGCAAGGGTGTGTATTATTGTCCAGTAATTGCACCACTTGAGTATATTGTTATACAAAGGCATTTGCTCTGAGTGCTATTAAACACACAAGAGGAAACTGTGATTATTGACCATAACTACACATCACAAAAGTGTCCAGATCTCATTATAACATAGGTTTTACATGAAATTTAAAAATATATATGATTTTTAATAAGAAAATACTGTTTTCTGTTTGAAAATGAGTAGAAGATGAAAAACATGGTGGCAGGTTAAGCTGTAGTTCAACCAAATCCAGTACACAAACTAAACAAATACAGTAGTGGAATTGTAGTAAGGCCAGATAATTGCTGTCTTGTACCTGTCTTTTAGCCAGTCAAGTGGCTACAATGTTCTTACCCATGTCATACGACATGATAAGTATCCACATAATGCAGTAGTTGGACAGGACCTGTTTTTCTTGTATTTTAAAAGTGATAACACAGAAATAGGCCAATAATTCTTGATCAGTTGCTTAGAATCTCCCTCACGTATTGGAACCACATGAGATGGTTTACAAAGGGATGGAATCCAACTGGTGACAAATAATAAGATAAAGACAGTGGTCAGAGAATACAAGATAGTAGGAAAAGCCAGCTTTAATAATGTAGGAGGTAGAACACTAATGCCTTCTGACCTCTAAATTGCAATGTTATTTAGCAACCACAGGACTTCAGAGTGGGAGGCAACCTTAAGATAAAATTTAGGTCCATTCAATTTAGGTGAACTTCCAGAATAAGGCACAGCAAGAACATTCTTAGTAAAAACATTCAAGTTGGAAAATGCTGAATTAAAAACAATAGTAATTTTGTTTGGTTAAATATACATTTCTGACCTCTACCTTGAAAGTATTGGAAGACTCATTTGTTTTTCAGGAATAACACCCGGTTTATATATTTCCAAAAGGACTATGTATTACCATTGCTGTTAATTTGCTGGTTGTTCCAAAAAATTTGATTTGGGACATGTTAATTTCTTTTTTAGAGGGATTTATTTTCTGTCTGTTAAGTTAAGCAATCCATATGCAGATTGTGGAGTTTGTGTTGTTCCTAGGTTGTGTCCCTATCCTTTAACAGAGAGTAAGTCTTTAGTTAGCCACATAGTGGATACCACTTTAACTCTCCTTCTTAAAAGTGGAGAATGTTTGTCCATCATTTTAGTAAATTCCCAACTTATGAAATGCAGAGCACAATTTCATCAGGTATAGCATCAAGGAAGGACCAGTCAACCAGCCTAAATCAGTAACAATGTCCTAGAGTTTAAACCACAATAATTGTAGAAACATTTGATTTCAGTCATAATATTGCATTGCTCCACACACAGAGTTGGGTGATGATTAACCCATTGCTTTGGCTATCAAACTTGTCATCCTTACTTTGTTACTATTACTCCCAGCAGTGCAGTCAAGCAGAATATGTTTTTGAATTTTAAGATTCAGCCTAGTTGCCTCTTTTATAACTTGTAAATAAGCTCCTTCAAGGATAAATCTAAAAGACCTAAGGTTTATTTCCCAACCAGTCTAAAATGAAATCTCTAAATATTAACTCTTCACTATGGCCATACTGTGGGAGGCTGGTCACTAGGTCAGACAGGCTTGAACCAGGTTTCACTGTTAGCACACACCTCTGGGTGGCACTTGAGCAACCCTGCCTATAATTCAGGCTTTTAAGTTGTACTGCAAACATCAGTATGGACACATGTGAGGCCTTTTGTGGATTGCCACTGAGGATAAGTATGCTTGTTAATTTTAAGTTACGTAAGGGAGTTCAGAGTTGAAGTCTGTGTCACCTGACAATGCTCACATAGGACCACGATTACTAAGCTGCCCTCTAAGATGAATTTGGGGCAATGCAGTCTGAAACCCTGCTAAAAGTATATCCCAGTGAACAGTCCAGTCTCTTGTAGTTAATACCAAGAGATCCAGTTGCAGAGGATTATCATAAAATGATATACCAAAAGAACTTACTGTAACAGTAGATCTTCAAGGGAATCTCTATCATCTGGTCACACTTATGGAACTTAGCCATCAGGCATCAGGATCACATGGAAGCTTTTTCTGCAGCAGTCTATTAGGGGCCACCAATGCTGACATCAGACTCCGATGTCACATGTCCTATATAAGTGCAGGCAGCCCTGCTCCTTCCTCAGCTCTTTCCCTAGCCAGAGGCCATAGGAGACAGGAGTGCCACCAGGAAACTGAGGAGAAAGAAGGTGCCCAGCTAGTAGAAAGGCTGGAGCAACAGGATAACCAAGCTGCAGAGAGAAAGGGAGATGAAGGGAGGGACAGCATGACCTAGTAACAGAGAGTCCCTCAAAGATCCACTGTTATGGTAAGTTCTTATGTAACTGTTTGATCTTCTTTGGGGATAGGTCTGTCATCTGGTCACACCTATGGAATGAGTCCCAAGCAGTGCTGAGAGCAAGGACAGTCTGGGTGGCAGGAGGTCATAGGCCTAAGAAAGAAGGCCCTGAGGCTCAGCAAAGCCAACCCCATCTCTTCTTCTTCTGGAGGCAATGTTCTCCAGAATGTAGTGCTCAGTGAAAGTGTGGACAGTACTCTAAGTGGCAGCAGCACAAATCTCGGCTGCTGAGACACCTCTGGCACCAGGAACTGAAGTGGCCATGCCCCTAGTGGAATTCCCCTTGACTACCCCAGAAAGTTCCTTACCATACTTCCTGTAACAAAAAAAATTATACAGTTGGCCAATCATTTGGACCAGCACTTTTTAGACACTGCAGCACCCTCTCTGCTAAGGGTGAAAGAAACAACTGAGAGAACTTTCTGCAGTTCTTAGTACAGCATGTATAGTACCTGAGAATCCTGTGCAGATTCAAAGCAAGGAGCAATGCTTCCCCTGGAGTGGCATGCTCTGGAAAACAAACCGGCAGGTGGCTAGATTGATTTAAAGTAAAGTTAGACACAACCTTAGGCAGAAACTTAGGATTAGTACACAAAGAGACCCTCTGTTTGTGAAAAATAAAATAAGGCTGTTCACACAAGACAGCCTGTAGCTCTGAAATTCTTTGAGCAGAAGTAATAGCAACTAACAATAATGCTTTCCACAACAGAAAGCATAACTTGAAAGACATGGCTGGCCAAAAAGGAGGCAGGGTCAGTTTCTCAAGAACAAAATTTAGGTCCCAAGGTAAAATTGGGTTATGGATAGGAGGATTCAAGTGGAGAATGCCTCACAAAAGAGTATGGGACACATCCAACTGTGCCACAGTACGACCATCAATGGGCACATGAAAGACTGAAATAGCTGAAAGGTACACTTTAAGAGAGGAGTATTTAAATCCTGCATCGCACAAGGTCAGGAAATACTCCAGAACCTGGTTCACTGAATAGGTGAAAGGGTCCAGGCTATGAGAAGCAGCTCAGATAGGAAACCATTTCTATTTCATAGAGAGAAAGTGGCCCTGGTGGAAGGTTTTCTGGTGGCCACCATGACATCAGCCATATTCTGAGACACACCAAACCGAGCAATGGCAATGTCCTCAGGAGTCATGCGTGCAGGTAGAGGAACATAAGGTCTGAATGGACCAGGACACCTGAGCCTGTGCCAGCAGGTCCCGGCAGAGGAGCAGGGGGAACTGGAGGTTCCATAACCAATTGTTGCATAATGGAAACCATATCTGCTAAGGGCAGAAATGGGGCTACCATCTGTAGCTTGATGACAACCCTCTGAATCAGAGGAAAGGGAGGGAAGGCATAAGGAAACCTCTCTCTTTGAAAGAGAGGGACATCATGTCTCACCAGACAACTCCAGGCCCTGCATCTAATGAGCAAAAATGCATCAGTTTTGCATTGATTGGGGATGCAAGAAGGTCCAACTCTGGACAACCCTACATGTCAAACATGTCTGCTGTGACCAAGGTCATCAGTTCCCACTTGTTCATTCTGGACTGGGACCAGCTGAGGCTGTCTGCCAAGGCATTTTGGGTACCTGGCACATGGACAGCTGACAGTTCAAGACCATGATCTACAGCCCAGTACCAAACCCTCATCGCCTCCTGGCACAGAGGGCAGGAATGGGTCCTCCTTGTTTGTTGATGTCATAGACCTCACTGAGATTGTCTGACTGCACCAGAAGAGGGCCTGGAGACAGATGGTTTTGGAAGGCTTGTAAGGCATATACTGTAGAACAGCTCTCATTTCTAGAATGTTTATGTGGAGGTGAGCCTCCCACTAGGGCCAGATGCCCTGGGTCTAGTAAGGACCTAGGTGGGCCCCCCAACCCAAGCCCAAGCATCTGTGGTGAAAAGTTGGTGAGGAATGGGGATAAGAAGGAGGACCCCTGTTAAGAGATTGGCTGGGTTCATCCACCAATGAAGCACTCTTTGTGTACTGGAGAGGAGACAAGGACCAGCTGATCTACAGCGACTGAGCCCTGATCCCACTAGACCCCAAGGATCCACTGCAGGATCCTCATGTTCAAGCTGGCCAGAAAGACCATAACAGTGGCCGTGGCAATGGCCATTAGGCAAAGTAGTCTGAGGATGTCCTGGCTGGGACATGCCAGCTTTGTGCCACTTCCTGAGCCTGGATGATGATAAGGCAGTCCATCCTGTCTTGCAGGAGGAAGGCCTTGCCCTGAGTAGAGTCCGGGACCACTCCTATGTACTGCAACCACTGGGATGGGGTCAGCACAGACTTGGGCTAATTGACAGTGATGCCCAGGAACTGGAACAACTGCAGGGTGTGCTCAAGAGTCAGCAGCAGGAGCTCTCAGGACTGAGCTTTCAGTAACCAGTCATCCAAGGATGGGCACACACAGAAGCCTTCATGTCAAAAGGCTGCTGCTACAGCTGCTAAGCACTTGGTAGATATCCATGGTGCAGAGGATAAGACAAAGAGCAAAACCCTGAACTGGTAATGCTCCCCTTGGAACAGGAACTGCAGGTTCTGCTTGTAAGGGGGAGGTAGACCATGATATGCAGATAGACATCCTGCATAGCGAGGGTGCATAGCCAGCCACCCTGCTTGAGCAGCGGAAGAAGGCCATGCAGAGTTACCATTCAGAACTTTTTGTACTGGATAAAGAGATTAAGCTTCTTGAGGTCTGGAATGGGCCTCAAGTCCCCTATTCTTTTGGGAACCAGGAAGAACCAGAAGTAGAACCCTTTGTTCCATTGACACCTGGGTACTGGTTCTATCGCCCTTTTGAGGAGCAAGGAGAGCATCTCTTCCCTCAGCACCTCTGTGTGGTCCAGAGGATAAGAGGTAGGGACTGGAGGAACATCTGGAGGCTATTCTAGAAGTTCTAGAGAATGGCCTTGTTCAGTTATCTGAAGAATCCAAGCATCTGTAGTAATGGTTCTTCATTGGAACAGATGGTTGGAGAACTGACCTCTGCCCACCCTCCTGGCTTGGAACAGGAGAAGGGGTCCAACAAGAGTCAGGCTAAGGTTGAGCTGTCAGTCAGGACTGCACCCCTCCTCTGGAGCTTTTAGCAGAGGAACCAGTGGTGGAGCAGGTGGGCAAGGCAGTGCTGGCCCTGCACTTGCCATGGAGCATAGTTCTGGAACCAGACTTGTGAGAGAGACCTTACGAAAAGGAGGGCCTCCAGTCTGCTCCTGGGTTGAGTATGATAAAGGGTGGACAGTCCTAATAACCCTGCCAGAGGCCTGCAGGTCATTGATAATATCCTGTGCATTGGGGCCAAAATGTTTGTGACTCACAAAAAGGGCTTTCAATACCTTTTGCTGGACCTCAGCTGTAAAGCCAAAGATTGTTAGCCAGGAGTGCCTTCTGAGGTAGATTCCAGAGGCAGTCACCCTAGTTTTAGTATCAGCAGTATCATAGGTGGCTCTGAAGAGATGCTCACTAACATCCTCTGAGGCATGGAGAACTTTGGGAAGCTGTTGTCTCTAAGAACCCTCAGTGAGGGCCTGCGCAATAGGTTGTCCCTTTCTCCAGAGGGTATTCTGGTACTTAATCAGATAAGCCAAATAACTGGCAATTGTAAGGCCAGAGTGGCACAGCAAGCCCAGCCGGGCCTGCCAGTGCAGTGGTTGGATTTTCATCTGTGAAGCTGGCGACCCGGGTTCGGGAGTGGACTCAGGTCATCAGAGGGCTGGCTGGAGGAGTAGGCTGGAGCATCCAATAATGGCTCACCTACTCCAGGGTGAGGGTGGGGAAGTAGCTTGGCGTCCGCTGACACCTGGCAGCAGCTAGGGGGGTTAGCAGCACATCGGGCACCTCAGGGCTTGATTGGTCCCAGGTGAAGATCTGGGGCCAAGCGAATTTGGAAGGCAACTAGGGGAGGACGTCATGGGCATCAGCACTCGCCTTGACATCAAGGGCACTCATGACATCCACAGCAGAATGGGGAAAACACATTTCAGCTCTGATGGAGACAGAGCACCAGAGCTTGCCCTCGATGAGCAGCCACCTTCTTGACACCCCTCAACCAACAAAACTAGAATTGTCAGGGTGTTTGGGCCCCACCTCATCCGTGTCCAGGGGGTAAACCATGGCTCCATGGGTGACAGGGCATACCAGGTAAGGGACTAGCAGAGAATTACTCCTAGGTGCTCCTGAAGATATCAGAGCTGGAGGAAGGGAAAAATAGAAATTTAAAAAGTCGGCTTGCCCCAAAGGTCTAGCCTCAAGATTCCTGGTCAGGGACAGGAACTAAGGTGCTAAGGTGCCTTAGTCTTATCATGAGTGGCCTTAATTACCACTGAGTCAGTTTATGGCTGGGTTGCATAAAAGGGCAGCCCTTGAGATGCCTGGTAAAGCTTAGTCTTCTGGGCATGGCTGGTACCATTTGAGCCTGTGCCAGGAACAGTGGTGGCATCATTCAGTGCTGGCAGTAGAGGAGGAATAACTTTGGCTAGGGATTATGGGATCTCCAAGAAATCCACCAGATTCCTCCTGGTGACATCTTCTTCCTCAGTCTGGAACCCCATAGTGGAGAGAGCTGCTTCATGTTGTTGAAGAAAGAGAGGTCCTCTGGGGGGGGGGACATGCGGGTGTGTTTGACTGTGTCCTCACTCCTGGAGAAAACAGTAGACCTAGTTCACTTTAGTGTATTCCTCCTCATCCTGTTCCTCACGGAGGATGAGGTCAAGGTGATATTCCTCCTCAACATAGGCCTCTTCTGATGCAGGGACCAATGGCCTGAATAACAAAGGCTCTCTAAAAGGCATGCGGCAGACAGATCAAACTGGTGTCAACACCAAGGCAGCACCTGATGGCACGGGCAATGACAGCCCAGGCCATGGAACAAACTGCTGTATGAGAAATGTGGTAATGGAGGAAACAATAGCATTAAGGTCAGCGGCAGGAAAAGGAAGTGTCATCAACACAGGCATCGACAGAGAGGGCGCAGGCCCCAGCTCAGCTGAACCGCTGCTAATCAAAGTAGAAGCGATGGGGCCTAGCACCTGAGAACCTTGAGATCTGAGAGGTCTCGATGGTGGGGCTGGGACTGATGACCCAGAGGCCGATGGCCCCTTCACAGCCCTGTGAAGACTGGGAGAACTCTCCTCCATGGAGAGCTTGATAGGATCAGAAGCCTGCACAGAGTGTGGTGCCAGCTTTGAAGCATTCGACAAAGTCATCCCAGGAGAAGAGGAGGAAGAATCCAATGGGAACCAGGATCACCACTGAGGGTGGAACGGTACTAGGCCAGTCCTTATCCCAATGACAGTGTTTTCCCAAGGCTTGTCACAGGCCTTGGTGGCAAGCCCATAGATGATGCCTGCAATTGGGGGACCCTGGAAGAACCCTGCTTTCCTCTAGCTGCCTGTTGCTCCATGAGGAAATTCTGCAGGGCTGCTTGGGTCAACACCAGAGTCACAGAGCAGCAAGTAAACTATAAAAGGGCTCAAAACCACTCAGCGATATGAGTACAAGATGTACATACTCTTTGTTAATAGTTATTACCTGCAGTATATAGGATGATATACTGTAGTTTAGAAGGAAATAAACCATGCTTGGTGTAATATAACATTACCGTTTGCTAGATAAACCCTTGGGAGGCTACATTTGGAACAAACATAGAAACATAGAACGGTCAACAGAAAAGGACTGGTAGGCCCATCAAGTCTGCCCTATTTACCAATACTAACACCACACCTGGACTCTGATCACAGGTGTCCCTCCCTCCTTTCTTACCTCTGTTTATTATACCCATGTTCCTATCCCCTGCATGTTTGAAACTCCCTGCTGTCTTTCCCCCTACCACCTCTTGTGGCAGGCTGTTCCAGGCATCCACCACCTCTTCTGTGAAGAAGTACTCCCTCACATGCCTCTTGAGCTTCACCCACCCCTCAAACTTCATAGCATGCTTCCATGTTCTGGTGCTCCTCCTCCTGTGAAAGAGACTCTCTTCCTGCACCTCGTTAACCCCCATGAGGTATTTATAGATCTCAATGATGACTCCTCTTACTCTTCTCCCCTCCAGGGAGTATATGTTGTGCTCCCACAGCCTCTTCTCATTCAGTTTCTCATGCGACCCCTGCACCATTTTAGTAGCTCTCCTCTGGACAGCTTCCAATCCATCAATGTCCTTGTACAGGTGCAGCTTCCAGAACTGGACACAGTACTCAAGGTGGGATCTCACAAGTGAGTGATACAGAGGCAACACCAACTCCATTTCCTGCTAGAGATCCCATTCCCTTTTACCCCAGCTTCTGGTTCCACAGCCCTGTCAAACTACCTCCTGCCACCTTGAGATCAACTGATATGATCACCCCAAGGTCCTTTTGCTTGATAACTGTAAATACCTCCCCCACCATATGCAAAGCCCTGGTAGGGTTTCCTGCACTAGGTGCAGGGCTTTGTACTTTTGGCATTGAATCAGCTTCTACTCCCAGACCATGCCTCTTGTTTCCCCATATCCCTTTGCAGTCTGTCCACACCCTCCTGGGTATCCTCTCTTTTGCAGATTTTTGTGTCATCTACAAAGAGACACACCTTCCCCTCCAGTTCCTCAGCAATTTCACCTATGAGGACATTAAAGAGGACAGGGCCCAGTTCTGATCCTTGTGGTACTCCACTGGTTACTCTTCCCTCCTATGAGTAACTGCCATTTACCACTACCTTTTGCCTCCTCTCTTTCAAGCCATTTAGCCACCAAGTTCACCATCTTCTCCCCCACACCCAAGCTTAAGCTTCTTTATAAGCATCCTTTGTAGTACAGTGTTGAAGGCCTTACTGAAAACTAGATAGACCACATCCACTACCCTCCCCAGTCTGACTCCCTAGTTATACAGTCAGCAAAAGTCGATCAGAATTGTTTGGCATTACTCCCCCCCTCACACACACACACAATGAAGCTGTGCTGCTGGTAGTCCTTCAGCCCATGTGTCACCAAGTACTCTGTCAGTCTCTTTTTCAGCAGGGACTCCATTACCTTTCACATGATGTGAGACTGATTGGTCTGTAATTGCTGGCTTCCCCTTTGCTGCTACTTTTGAGCAGAGGGACCATGTCATGCCTCCTCCATTCCTCTGGAGCCACCCCTTCTCTGATGAGATGCTAAGTAGTGTTGCCAAAAGAGCTGTGAGCACTATGATCAGTTCCTTAAGTACCCTTAGGTGGATCCCATCCAACCCCATCGCCTTGTTTTCCTTCAAGGCTTCCAACCTCCAGTGGACTCTTTCTTTTGCAAATTGACTTGTGTCCACACCTCCTCTCCCCTGTGCCTGTTAATGAATGTTGTCCCCCCTTCCACTGTGAAAACCAAGCAGAAGTATTTGTTTACAATTTTTTCCTGGTCATCCTCTGCATAGTTCTCCCCTCCTGATCTTCACTGTGCCACCCCTTGCCTTTCTCTTTTCGCTCACATACCCAAAGAAAGATCCCATTCTTGTCCTCCAAGGTGATCCTTTTCTCAGTTTGAGCCTTCGCTGTCCTTACCTTCATTCCTGCTTCCCTTTGTTTCTCTAAATATACCTCCCTGTTAGCCTCCATTTGGGTCTCCTTGTACTTCCTGAAAGCTATTTTTTCTCCCTTACCACTTTAGCCACCTCCTTTGAGAACCACAGTGGCCTCTTTCTCTTCTTACCCTTGCATATTACCTTTAAACAGTGTACTATCACCTAAGTTATTCCCTCCCTTATTTTATTCCACTGTGCCTCCACCCCACCCCCTCACCCCCAGCTCTCTCCCTTCAAAGTATTTCCTAAAGCTCCCATTACTTTGAAATTAGCCCTCATGAAGTCCAGGACCCTTGTCCTAGTGTGATTTTTCTCCTGCCCAGTCTGTATACCAAACCACACTGTGTAATGATTTCTTGTACCCAAGGGGCTACTAATCAGATGTCTGTAATGCTGTCCCTGCTCATATGTACCAGATACAGCACTACCCTGTCTCTAGTGGGATCTGTAACCAGCTGCCTGAGAAATGCCCCTTGCAGGGAATCTAAGATTACCCTGTTCCTCATTGCAACTACGTCCAGAATGTGCCAGTCAACATCTGGCAGTTTAAAGTCATCCATAATTACTACTTCCCCTTTTCCTGTCATTTTTCCTATGGCCTCTCCCAAAACCCTGTCTAATCCCTACCCCTGTGTTGGTGACCAGTACACCACCCCCATATGTATAAAGGCCCTGGACATCATCATCTCTAAGCCAACCTAAAGAACCTCAAGCCCCTCTTTTTTCCCACTGTGTCGCTGTATTTCCATTGCCTTTATACCTTCCCTTTCATATAAAACTACCCTCCTTCCTCCATGCTCTGTCTTTTTGGAACATGATGTACCCCGGTATGGCCACCTCCCAGATGTGGTTGTCAGGGAACCATGATTCTGTTACAGCCAGGAGATTCTGGTCTCTCTGCAATGGTAGCCTCAAGATCAGGAGTTTTGTTTCCTAGATTACTTGTGTTGATGCACATGGCTCTCCACCCTTCTGTCCTCTGCGCCCTTCTTTGCCCTCACTTCCCACATCCATTTTCACCCTTCTCTTTCATTGATACTGTCCTTTCCTTTATCCTTTGTCTGCCCACCCTCCCCAGTATTTTTCTCAGCCTTAAGCTTACTTCTCAACCTCCTTACATCTCTCTCTCTCCTCAAGCCCTTACTCCCAATACCCTGGGGAATGTATTTCTTTTTTTCTTCACTGCAGCTCCGTTATCTGGGGGGGGGGCATTCATTGCTTCCCTCATTTCTTCTACCTCTCCCCTGGCTAGTTTAAATGTTCATTGATGTAACATTCAAACCTTCCACCCAGGTTTGCTGTTCTCCTACTGGATGAATGGGAGCCATCCCATTTACACAAGCCTTTATAATTACAGGTACGACCCAGTCCTTGATGTGGCCAAACCCCCTCCTCCCTGCACTATGCTGAGTGCTACCTGCTTCAGGCCCCTCCCTAGCTCACTAAACCTATCCTGCACCACCCCAGCTGTGTCCCCTGCTGGGTTATTTCTCCCCAGATGGGCAGTGACATCCAGCTCCCCTTCCTGCCCCATTGCCCTAGCTATCCTAAGCATCCTCTTCACATCCCTCCATGCCAAGGCTCCAGATAGGCACCTCACTTCCTTCCTTCCCTCCCATGGTGTTCCCAAAACTACACCCCTGACAATTGAGTCTCCCACCAGAGGTTGCTTCTTCTTCTGCTGGGGTCCTCTTCCTCCAACCTTGGGCCTTTTGCTCTGAAGGACCCCCACATCCTCCCTTGCCACTATCATGGGTGCCTCATCTCTGCAGTCTCATCCTGCCAGTTGAGGAATGCATTCCCTTACTCAAATCCCCACCCTCCTGGACCCCATTACTGTCCAGCTGGTCCTCTTTCTACGCACCCTTCTGAGGTATTGGGGTGTACTTGGTGGCCCGGGGGGGCCCCTAAATTCTAGCCAATTCAGCTCAGAGTCTAGAGACCTCCTCCTTCAGCCCAGAGAGGTGTACACTGATTGGGCAGTGTCACACTCTCCAGAAGGTCTCCCTAAAGACTGCTGCTCAACAGCCACTGCACCACTGATACCATTCCCTAATCTTCTTTCCTTATTACCTGAAAATGAATTTATACCCTTAACCCAGGTAGGGTGTTTCTTGATTTCCCTTTTTTGTCTGAATTACACCCTGTTGCTATACCTTAGCTAGGTACTGATTTTTTTCCCTCTTAAACTTTTAAGCATGCTTTTTCCATACCGGGGTCATAATATCGCGGATGAAATCATGCACAGCAAGATTGTGCTACTAGTACCACATGTGGCTTTACAGTGACAGGGAAATTATAGTGATAGAAAGTATCACTACCCCCTGACGCTCACCAGCAACAAGGAAGTGGATGTAGTCGCTGCCAGTTGGGTGCTTGGTCAAGCCGCTGCCATGGTGGAGTGGCTAGAGCACCCGACCCAGCAGTGGATGGGGTTGGGCAAAGTGGTTTGATTTCCTTCTAGGGAATCTTTTTTTTTTTCAATTATATTTTTTGCGCCTGTGTCCATACCCCCTCGGAGTTGATTATAATAGTTCCGGGGGGGGCAAGGGGAGCAAAGCCTTCAACAAAAAACACAAGAAAAACAGTTGGGTGTTGCCACACACTGTATCGTGACACGCAGTATTGATGTACGCAGTTTTTTCTGCGACATTTTGACCCTGTGCTGACTTTTACTAGCTTATCCCCTTTATACCCTGACTCTAGATAGGGTCTTATTAGTTTTCCCCTATTCCCCCTTCATGCTTTTATTTCTGCCCTAGTTAGTGTGTTGTACCTATTCCCAGTTTTTGACTACCTTTTATCATTCCCTCATCAAAACAACACATATTGTGTGGTGGAGGACTTAGATTAGAGGCTGAGAGAATGTGGCTATACTTTAAATGCACATGGAATTGGAGGTACATTACAAACACATAGGGTGCCAAATTTCTGATGGTGACATAGCACTGCATGAAGATGCTAAGATGTAGAGATTAAAGAGCAGCATCATATTTGGGACAGTATAACCTATCCATGGCTGACTCTTAAGCAGATGCTCCAAAGTGTGATCCCCTTGCTTCAGCTCTTGCATTCTGGATAACTGCACTCCAGACCATTTTAAGGCAGTAGCATCAAAAGGAGGCTCAACCCACTCATAGTCCCATCCTCCCAATTGGAAAAGGGATAAAGTTCACAGCTTTGCAGATTCTGGAAGGTTGTGGAAAGCCTCGGGGCTGTCTTACAAGTAGCCCAAGTGACCCAAATGATGGCAACTCTCCTGTATCAGCCTTTATTGGTGAGAAGGGCTGCTTGTATTTTTTAATTTCATGTTGTCTCACTGAGGCTCCACCTGCCTGCTCCCAGTCACATCCTCAAAATTGGAGGAGTGACACAGTCCACAGCTTTGCTGATCCAGTGAGGTTCTGGTGAACCCAAGTGGCTGCACTCCTAGTGATCCAGTTAGCCAAATAATGGCAAATATCTTGCAGCATTATCAATTACAGAGATGATCTGCTTGGTAGTTTAAATCTCCTGACAGCTTACTGAGGCTCTGGCCACTCTCAGTCCTGTCTTCCTACTTGGAGGAAGGACAAAGTCTGCACTGCAGCTTTGCTGTTCATGTATGGGTCCTGGTGAGCCTCACTGACTCCTTTCCAAGTGACCCAGTTGGCCAAATGATGGCAACTTTCCTGCAGCATTGTCAGTTGCAGAGAGGATCTGCTTAGGAGTTCAAATCTACTGCCAACTCACTTAGGCTCTGCCCATTCCTGATCCTGTCCTCCAGTTGAAGGAGGGACAAAGTATACAGCTTTGCCGTTGCTGTAAGAATCATTGTGAGCTTGATAGGCTCCCTTTCAAGTGGTCCAGGTGGCAAAATGATGGCAACTCTCCTGCAGCATCATCCGCTGTGGAGAGGGTCTGCATGGGAGGTCAGATCTCCTGGCAGCTCCCTGAGGCACTGCCCACTCGTGGTCCCATCTTCCCAGTTGGAGAGGGACAAAGTTGGCAGCTTTGCTGTTCCTATAAGGGCACAGGATCATAATGTAGAAAACAAAAACAGTGCAGCAATATACCGCGCTGATAATACAGTGGGTACATTGCTAGCACTGACCATTTACACCAAATAAATATATCTAACAACACAACAATACTTTTCTTTTGTGGGGAGCTCCACCCCCTATTGTGGGGCTAGAATTCTGCAACCCCCTGGCAAAGACTATCAACTCCAGGGGTACGTAATTTTGGGGGTAGCAAGAAATACACAGGTGGGGAAAAGAAGGTTTTCGCACAAGTGTTTTGTTTATTTCTTCAAAATAAACCACTTAACAACATCAGTTGTCTGGGACAGGATTGAGCCCCAAGTCCACAGATGTAATACTTTCCCTTACTGCTGTTGGCTCATCCTCTGAGCCATGGCAGCTGCTTGCCAAACCACCCACCCAGCAGAGGTCTTCCCTCTGCATCATGGCTTCCCAGCCAGTACCATACAGGGTACAAAATCACACATGCAGCATTTCAGCACTGCAGTGTTTTTACCCTGTAGTGATAGTGCTGTTTGCTGTATCTGTGATGCAGTATTGACTGCGCTCAGCAGATTGCAGTATATTGACCGGTGCCTCCTATAGGGTCCTCATGATCCTGCCTGACTGACTCCCTTGTAAGTAGCTTAGGTGGCAAAGTGTTGACAACTCTAGCACAGTGGCATCTGTTTGGGAGATAGGTCACTTAGGATTTCAACTCTCTAGTTGGCTTACTGAGGCTTCACCCACTCCTACCCCAATCCTCCCAACTGCAGTATCAAGAGCCACAGGTTTGCTGGTTGCATAAGGTCCTGGAGAGCCAAGATGGCTCCTTTTCAAGTGACTCAGGTGGCCAAATGATAGTGACACTCCCACAGCAGAATCTCATGTTTTAAGCATGGTTTAAAGGGATAATGTCAACCCTCTTAGGCCTCAAAGTGCCTCTAGTTTAAGAAACACATGTTATGATTGGTCACATTCTGTAGAGATTGCTGATGCAGCTGGTAGTTTGGCCGTGGTTCCTTTTTTCCTTTAAAAATGAAAAACAGACTGCCACCATACTGGTGTTACCACAAAAAAACACATTTGTTTATAGTCCTTGATCGACTCCAACTCCTTCTTTCCTGGACTTGAGAACACCCCCAGCATAGTCTAGCCACTTGTTATGCAGTGGGATGAGAAGGGACTACTGTATTATGGTGGCTTTACTGTTACAGGTGCTCCTAAGGTCCAGAAAGTATACAGTAATAGTAGATCAAGGGTTTGAAACAAAACAGGGTTGGGTATATTTACACCATTGGTACGCATTTCAGTTCTACTTAGAAAGGAAGCAGATAAAACAGTCATTAACACCAATGGATTTTAAAGAAGGTAAGCAATCATAAAATGTGAGTTTTTAACTAGAAATACTATGATGCAAAAAGGGTTGACAGTGCCCCTTTAAGGTTCATAATATTATTTATACAAGCAATAATACCCAACAAGGTGGGTGGCATTGGGCAATACTGGACTGCCCAGGGGCATCGTCAGGCCTTATAGGCACTGGATGGTTTGGTATTGCCCATACTGCCCACCCTGGAGGGTATTATTGCACATAGAAAATGGGCTATATACAGTATAAAGTTTTTGTGTAATACTGAAGAAATAAAAAAATAGTAAAAAATGACTAAAAATTAACTTTAAGTTGATTTATTGGTAAAGTAGTCCCTCTACTGGTACACTTACCAGTAGAGGGCAGTGCAGTGTTTCTCACTTGTTTCTGACTTATACAGCATGTCTCTCCTTGGCTCTTCAACCATCACCCCCCATTTCTATAAACTTGCGTTCCTTTAATTTTCTTTTTACTCTTTTTTTTTATTTCTTTGTAAGACCACTGGCTTTGTGAGACCATTATACTGAGTTGCATTTCATTTTTTCTTTGAGACACTGCTGGCGGCTGAAAGTAGCAGCATGAGCAGCCAGTCGGGAAAATGGACTGAAGAGGTTAAAGATAATGGCATTAAATTAGCAGAACTTCATTTGTGTTTAAACAAAAAAAAAAAAAAATGAAAATGCGTTGCTGGAGCTGGAGTTGTGCCGGGGTGAGTCAGGGACACAATTTAGAAAAGTGCTGACTATAAGTAGTATGGAGAATGCAACATGCAAGTGCTACTAATTTCAAAAGGAAACTTTTTTTGTTACTGTTGGAGGACTGTGAGAAAAATGACAGACTTTATGCCACCTCAGTATGGAGGGTGTCATGTTTTCTGCTCAGTCTCGGTTTGCGAGCAAGGTGGGGAGATATCCTTCACTAAGTGAGTGGAAAAAAAATGGCTGCAGCTTTGTTTTCAAATTGGAACTGGCACGTTGATACCAGTTTGCCAATAAAGGCGACAGAGCTGGCACTTGTTATTTGCCGGACTCTGACTGTAAGTTAATGTACCACCTGGCAGCCAATCAAAATCTTTAGATTTCTAAACCCATTTTCTTATTGATCTGGGTTTGGGAATGTACCCAAGTCATCAGAGGGCCAGCTGGAAGAGGTGTGTTGAGCATCCGCTTGGATGCTGTCCACGTCGGGGAGGGACAGTGAATGGCTGCCGGTGGACCACCACCACCTGGGTGACCACAGGTGGTGGTACTTACAACCCGTACCATCAGACTGGGGTGGGAGGATGGTGGAGATTCTCCAGCATATACATGTCTCCACATTCACATTGTCCTGGGGGGAACTGAAAATGTCCAACCACAGCAGGAGGATGTCTGTCCTATATTGTAGGCCCTGAACTGCTGACCGATTCACTCACTCTTGACCGTACCGACCGAGTCTCTGCCAGGGTATGGGGGAGTTCCCAGTGGCCCCACCCGAGGAGGTTAGCCAGGGTGCCTAGGGAATGAAAGGTAAGTCTTGCAAAGCAGATGATGGGACTGGGTGTAGGGGTTGGAGCCATGGGGGCTGGTCAGCCATAGGAGAATAAAGCACACTATTTAAAAAAAAAAGTGTATTCAGAGAGAATTGGAAAGCCCTTGACCAAGGTTCATTTACAAACACATTCAAAGCAAGTAGCTAAAATTGTACATGTATACAACAGATGCAGCCAGAATGTTTCAGTAACAGTTAAAGACAGACAGCAGATACTGTACAATAACAATCCAAAACATGCAAGTATGAAAATCACTGATAACACAGCAAGTCCTAAATAACACTGATAATAATAATAATCATAATAATGATGATAATAATAATAGTGACAATAATAGCTCATAGAATATGTTGACATAGCAGTCTCATTTGCTAAGCAGGTTGCACACTAACCTCTGAAGTCAGAAGATCAGAAGATTGCAGGTTCTATCTCCACACCAGGAGCCTTCAACTAAATCCCAGTACTGATACTGTGGTGCAGCATGACAGGAGTGCTGCATTCCTGAGGTGCTGCCTTTGGATGAAACCTTAAACCAAGGTCTTGTCTGACTGTTCTGGTGGTTGTTCAGGTGGACGTTACAGATCCCACGGCACTTTTTGAAAACAGTATGGGAATTTCCCTAGTGCCATGGCAAAATTTTCCCCATTCATTAAAAATACCACCAGCAGGTTAACCTGGTTCAAAAAAAAATGTTAGTTTGCATCTGTACCCCCCCCACACACACACACACACACTGGAGAAGGCTGAAAATAGGCAGAATTGCCTAGCCCTCCTTTGCCAGTCAACATAACTGATTTTTCTATTTTTATTTACAATTTTTGATCAGGAAAGGCATGCTAAGCTATGATAGCTTTTTTCTGGTACATCCTGGTGGTAGGTTACATGGACCTACTTTATTGATGGTCCGGACGATCCTGAGAATGCTCAGTTGGAGCAGGGACCTTCAGGAGTGCAGATTTCCCTTCCTGTAAGTCTGGAGCAGGAGATGATCATGGAAGAAATGTTGGTGACCAATCAGTGTATAGAGCTAATGGATGGTGAAACTACTGAAGGTGGCTTTATGGACTTCCAGGCAGCAGACCTCCAGCAAGAAGTAGAGTTTGTACAGGCCCTTACAATAGAACAGCAACAACGATTGCTAATGGTTCTTTCAATGCTGGGTTGCGGTGGATGGCAGCAGATGCTTGTAGAACAGATGGAGGTAACAGATGCTGTGACAACCCATTCGCAGAGAAAACCTGTGGTAGAGATTAATACGTGTAATGAGAATCCTTCTCGGGGTTTGGTTATGGAACAGCTGCTCAATGATGTGGCGACAATCACGGGAGCGGGCGGGCTATAGGAGAGCACTGATACAGCGAAGGTTTCCACGGACATTTCTTCCACAGTGAGTACAAACCTTGATTTGGCTGTATCAGGCGTAGATCCCTCAGAAAGTCCCATATCTACTGAAAATACTGATGAATTGCTTACTGAGACTGTGTTACAGATAGCTAGGCCTGGGAGGGGACAAGATCCTGGGAGCAGATGTTTGACAGTAGGCTCAAGGTCTCTTGGATCAGAAACCAGCAATATTGATTCAACCCTGATCGCTGCAGGTTGGAAAAGGTTAAAGGGGTGGATTCAGGTGAAACGGATTTACCAGTCTCTGATTTGAGTAAAATATTGTGCAAGATCCTGTAGGAAGTACAATCTGCAAACCAAGACATGGTTGTCTCTGGTATTACAGCACAGGTAGACCCCTCCCCATCTTGAGCTAGAGACCTCTCCTATATCCCAGGCCACTGTCCCCATAGAACAACCAACTGGGGAGATCAAGCAGATGATTCGGATCTTACCCTGAACCACAACCCGTACCTATACAGCCTTCCTTATTATTGAGACAATTCAGGAGGAAGGAGGCTGGTTTTTCGAACGTAATTCCTGCCCAACGGAAGAATGCAGTCTGTATTCAATACACTGGTGGCCTGCCTCTCCCACCTGATAGATTGTATATCGGGAAAGTGCTACTGAAAGATTCTTTCCATTTTTTTCCAACTAAATTTGTGCACTGATCCATGCTTCTGGTGACATGAACATTGATGTGAGTTTTAAAACTCCAGCTGGACTGGACTGATTTTGGTCCATGTATGAAAAAAAAACCATTCAGCATTGTGGGTGCCTTTTCTTGTTATTCCGATCACCAGACCCGCTATTAAGCACATTACTGTGCTGTTCCGCAATGAGAGAGTATCAGTGCATGACATTAGATACTGACTCTAGAAACAATGCAATGTTCTAGAAGATCCTACCCCAATCCTAGATGATGAACACATCTGGATGGGAAGATGGAAATTTAAGGCACATCTAAAATCTGGCCTACAAGGCCCAAAGCACCTGCCTAGTGCTTTTTTTTAGGCACTGAGAGGGGTCATTGTTTTTATCAAGGGCAGCTGAAGACTTGCTTCTGCTGTGGATCACAACAGCACCTAAGTAGTGTTTGCGACAGGGTGAAGTGTACACTATGCATGGAATGTGGTCGCTACAACAGAGACTGTACAAACGGTCAAGCTTTCAACCTTTGTAACCTGCCAGGCCATGTTTATCGATCTTGTGAATGGCTACGCGTAACAGATCGGACAGACCAAACCAAGAACTTACAGTGGAAAAAGCCCAAAACGCTAGCATCTCTATACAAAAAAGGGTACGTGAACAGAATGCAGTGGTGGTGTCAGAGGTACAACTGTCCAACATACCGCATGTTGAGGATTTAGCCCCCTGTGATACCCTCTCTCTTCCTGATGGTGATGTGGAAAAGACAGTACCAAGTGAGTCTTTAAACCTGACTAGGATAGAGCAAACAGTGCTCCAGAATTCATTACCAGATGACCTTTCTCAGGCTGCAGAAACTGCAGGCCCACAGATTGACACAGAACTAACTGTGAAAAATATGCCACCACTGGAGACCACAGTTGTGGCATCAAAAAAATGACAGCTGAAAAATGTTAAACCTAAAGCTGAAGAGCAATGTATGAGAGAAAAGAAAGAGATGATGAAACTTTCCAATGCCTATGAGGTACTACAAACCTATGATTCAGATGGTGGTGACCATTCTGAATCTTCATCTACGGTCTCCGCACTAAAAGGTTTTTCCACTGAGTCAGATGAAGAGTGCTCTATGGCAACTGTACAAGCTGTGCAGACAAAATCTAAACTGCTAGGAACGAAACCCAGATGTAGCCAATGCCTGGGTAAACAAGCTGTGACTTGAAAGGGCGTGGAGTATCTGTGAGGAAAATTAAACATTTCTGTCTCCATGGCTAATTTTTATATATATAATGTTGCCACTATTAATGTAAACAGCATAAGAATAGCCAAGACGCCTGGTTGCCTTTACTATTCTAAAAATTATAACATCGATATCACTTGCTTACAGGATGTTTGTCTTACACTACTAATGATGTAGAAAATGCTAGGAAATTATGGTGCTGGGGTCCTGCTTTTTCTCTCACTTTAGAACGGTGTGGGGGGTAGGGATCCTTTTTCCAGGGTGGGATTTCTCTATCACGAGGGTGTTAGAATTATGTATGGGTAAATGTTACTGATAGATTTCACGATCTTCATAGGCAATGGTGTATAATTACTATTCACGCACTACAGACAAAAGAAGAAATGGTAGATATGTTTATGCAAATCAAGCCATTTTTGTTTACCTGCATCTCCTAATCTGGGCAGAGGATTTTAACTGTGGCCTGTCAACTTTGGATAAAGGGGATACCACAAAAAAAATCTTCAGTGATGTAAATGCACTGCAAAGTGTGCTGACTTTGACCGGTCTGAATGATGCTTATCAGAGTATTCATGCTACTGGGGGTGTATACCTTTTATAGGCACACCTTGTGACCAGGATTGATCATGATTTTTCTTCCTCTTCCCTAAAATGTGTTTCTGCATTTACTGTACCTTTTGAAACTTCAGACCACCTACTGGTTAAGGTTCAATTTTCTTTGGGGGGAGAGGTTCAGAGAGGCGGAGGTGTATGGAAACTGAATAATACCATCTTGACTGATACAGTATGTGCAGCAAAGGTACAGGACCTATTATGGGTATGTCAGTCTATGGCATGTTTAGAAGATAATATCACAAGGTGGTGGATTCAGACAAAATGTGATATAAAACACGTTTTAAAATCATGGGGCTATCACATCCACTCTGAAAAATATTTGCAGTATTTGACACTACGGGGTCAGTACATGAGAGTGGTCTCACACATAAATGAAGGTTATGGTGAATATGGTGACCAGTTAAAACTATTAAAAAAACAAATGGAGGCCTTACAATACAGCAGAGCAGTCTCTGCTGTATGAACATAGGAAAAGTTACCCCAGAAAGTCAACAACAGGAGATATCTATGAAAGGTGTAGAACAAGATTGCATCGGGGATCCATGGACTCCTTATTACAGGGGAGGGAGGCGGTACAGAGTACTGCAGATATATTGACTGTAGTCAATACCTATATGAAACAATTATATGCCACCACAGATGTAATGAAGGATATGGTCTCACAAATGTTGGCATCCTGTCAGGTTCCAGTACTCCACAGGATTTATTAATAAATCTCACAGAACCTATCACTGATTTAGAAATTAAAGGAGTTATTTGTTCACTGCAAAACAATGCTACTCCAGGACCAGATGGCCTCACTTCAGAATTTTCAAAACTTTCATGCCTGATTTGGTGGAGTTTCTCTGTGTTGTTTTCAATACAATTCTGGAAGGAATACGACATAGCACCACGATTTGGACAAGGCATTCAAAGTTTCTTGTGTAAGAAGGGATAGGAAACTGTTGAAAACTGGCTACCTCTTAGTTTAATGAGTATGGATCTCAAGATTCTGATGAAAATGTTAGCTCTTAGGTTGGTAACTGTTGCTCCTTTTGTTATTGACCCTAGCCAAGTATGTACTATTAAGGGAGAAAGATTACTGACAACCTTCTTTATTGAGGGAGGTTTTTTCACAAGGACAACAAAGGAAATTAAAAATGGTACATCATCAATCTTGATCAAGAACAAGCATTCGATAGGATTCCCCATCTTTATTTACAAATGGTGTTGGAAAAATATGGTATACCAAAATTTTTTGTTACCTGGCTCATGAGGTTATACGCCATAGCTTCCTCGAATCCACTAATAAATGGATATCTGGGACAACCTGTACACATTAATCGGGGAGTCTGACAAGGAGGCCCGATGAGTCCAATTTTGTACATTTTTTGTTTAGATCCATTACTAAAATTGATACAGCACACCAGCCAGATTAAGAGTCTTCAGATTCTGGGAGTAGTGGGGTTGACAAAAACTTTGGCTTATGCTGATGATGAGTGTCTTCTCATAGCGGATGGAAGCTCTGTTGAATGTGCATTGGATGTGGTTCACCATTTTTCTCAATTGACAGGTTCTGCTTTAAAGCATGGTAAATGTAGAGGGTTTGTTTTTAGTGATGATACTGTACGGCTAGAAAATATACAAAATATTTCTATGACAAATACTTATATCATTATTTTGGGATTGAAATTTGGGGATATACAGTAGATATGGCAAAGGAAAATTGGCAAGATGTATCGGACAAAAGTAATGAAAAAATTCAGATATGGAAAAAATGGCCACAGACAAAGAAAAAAAAAGTGTCAATAGTCAAAACTTTTTTTCTACCACAGTTGACATATGTGGGGGCTGTGTTCCCACTCCCTGTTTTTTTGGATGTTACTCTCCTTAGTCAAATGTTTCAGCTAGTGTGGGGTAGCAGGCTAAACCCAATAAAAAGAGAGGTGTTGTATCAGGATTATAAACTAGGGGGCCTGACTCTGTTAAATCCGATTAGCTATTTTTTCAGTTTATTTTTATATAATATAGTCTCAACATTTTTGTTGCCGGGGGCAGGCCTGGAAACAAGTAGCAGCTATATGGTTGAACCCCTTGCTTCAGTTATGGAGACAAGATTCTCTAAAAGTACAAAAGCAGGAATGTTGGCCTCAATTTGTGGTATATTCGCTTGAAAACTTGAGACGCTGGAAGCTTACTCTTTCGAGGGTGGCTGTCCTGCATAGTAAAATAATTTATGAAGGGATACAATCTGGCTCTTACTTGATCCCGTAGTTTATCCAAATATCCTCAAGAGAAACAACATTTATTAGAACTTTATTTTGTTGATAAACCATTCCTCCGCATAATGCGGGATGGTATATGGTTAGCGCATGGCTGTTTGGGGGTAATGGTAATTCAAAGCATAAATGCATAGAAGAACGAATGTGCCCTATGGAGCAATGTGAAGAACAACTTGAGATCATGGAGCATTTTTTATTACTTGTAACTATGCTAAGGAAATGTCGAGTAGGATTGCTTAAAGGTGGGGATGAGGCCTGGAGTTCAACTACTTATGAAAATGTTATTACAGGTACTATTCCTTTATCTGCTACTATTGAAACTGGCACTGTTCGATAATTGTTTGCATGCATAAAGTTTATTTTATAGCAGACCCGATGTAGACATGTTTTGCAACAAAAATTTATTATACCTCAAATCTTGATTCCAATGATTGAGAAATATTTACACAGATGCAATACGATAAACAATTGTTGACTTGGGAACAGTGGAAAAAGAGATGGAAGGCTGTGTACTTTCTTAGGTTAGATTAATGGAGTAAAGAAGGCAGGTTTTTTTCTTTTTGGAAAACAATACCCTGCAGATTGAAAGAATGTTGTGAACTCTGTGGTTTTTATTAGTGTGGTTTCTTTTGTCTTTTTTTCCTTTCTGTTTTTTTCCCTTTTAGGTATGACATCATCCAGAAGTGGTACTACAGGGATTCCTTATTGATGTTCTGAATAGACTGTGTGGTATCATACTTACTTCATATTCTTTCTACAATACTGTTTTTAGGACTTGTCATTTTGTATGTCTTATAATTTGTACCAGTTCCTATATTTTCTTTTTGCAATAAAATTTCCCCTGCTCTTTCGGTAGGGGGCACTGCTGCAGTATGACCGACGCAGTCCCTGGTCAGGCAGTGATGGAGGTGGATGTGCGGGCTGTTGGAGAGCTGGTCTCCTCTCTGACTGCAATACTAGCTGAGACTACAGAGGAATGAGCGATTTCTGAAAGCTCTACAATCTCTACAATTATTGAGCAGCAAGATTGTAATTTACAAATAGGAACAGATATTTCAACTGAAAATAACAGGCCTAAGCAGTCTTTGAATGTGTTACCTGAACCAGGAGGCGCGATGACAGGAGTCCTTGTCACCTCGATTTACCCTAACGGTGGCTGAACCCAAGCTGTATGGGTATCACAAGAGGAATCCATTAATAGGAGAAAACGGGAGCTCTCAGGCGCATTGTAGATAGCGACAGATAGTATGGGTTAGGGATGTTCAGCCCTGCCTAGCAACAAGGCATGATGTTTAACTTCTCCAAGGATACCACTGCTGGGAGTACAGAGCGGCCAGTGGACAACACAGTTTTTCTACATCAAACGCTCAAACAGAGCAACTAGCTTTTCTTTTTCTGCACTCAGGACTGTAAAACCTTCATGGAAAGGACAACCTTCCTGGGCCGAGAGATTGCCTGCTGTAGATGCTCCCTGGTCAGTTGAGCAATCTCTCCATGCAGCAGGCTGGGTGCTAATGCCTGACTTAGGTAAATGGATTTCGGGGTTTTCCCCCTTAAAGATTCCTGGGGTACAGATGTCTTTACCACGCATGACAAATGTTCAGTCAGAAAAAACGGGGATAGGAGATGGCATGCTTAGTACAGACACTGTTACTCCTAAAGATACTGTTTGAGCAACATGGTCTGATTCTCCAGTTCTTGACTCCCCTATGATGTTACCAATAGAACTGGTGCTTACTCAGAACCCTGCATTACCACTTTTAGGCACTGCTATAAATCTTACTACTGACAAGACAAATGGTTCTATATCGGATTTGACAATGCCCTCGGATAATTTGGGTGCACCCAGTTCTCTGAACCAACAGGAAGGCCCTACATCTACACCTACATAGGACCAGCATAATTCCTGGTCCTATGCCTCATTTTTTCAGACCCCAACATATGCAGCCAAATGACATAATGCTGTGCAGTTAATATACAAAGGAGGTTTAGAGCTGTTTCCGGACAGAAAATATCTGGCCAAAACGTTATTGAAAGGGAACCTGCATTTTTACTCATCAGAAATATGTGCACTAGTTCATGTCTCTGGGGAGTCAACATTTGACATTAGTTTTAAAATGGATTGGAAAAATTTTGGAAACGGTACAACAGTGTTAAAGGTAAAACTTTGTGGACTCCGTTTGAGGTTCTTCCCTTATCACATCCTGCCCACAAAACTGTGACAGTGTTATTTCGGAATGAAGGGGTCAATGTGACAGACTTAAGATTCTAGTTAAAGCAACAATGTACAGTTACAGGCCTTCCTGAAGCCATCTTTGATACAGAAGACATCTAGACTGGGGGGTTAAAGGGTTCAGGGAATCCTGAGATCCACAGACAATGGGTTACAGCACTTGCCTAATTCGTTTTTTGGGGGGAGCAATAGGGGTGTCCTGTTCTATGCAGAGCAGCCAAAAACATGCTACAAGTGTGGAATGCCCGGTCACATCAGCAGTGTTTGTGATAGGCTAAGGTGCACCCCCTATGATAGTGTAGGCCACACCAGTGCTCACTGTAGGAATACTGTTTCATGCAATCTATTTGGGCAGAAAGGCCACTCTTACAGTACCTGTCCCAAAGCGGCTCAGAGACAATCAGCCACGAATGATTTCAATGAGCAGCGGCTTCTGATAGCAGTAGCCCAGAGGGCCCATAGTACCATGACCTCCCTACTGCCTATTCCCATCTCTGACACCAACCCTGAGTCTAGCCAGCAGGGTGGGATAGAGAAGGAGGTAGTGGAAAATCCCTCTCACGATGATGATAGTGATATTAGCACATACGAGGAATCAGTTTCAGAAGTGTTACTCCCCCAAGCCAACTTATCCCCACACATACAAACAGATATGACAGTCGTGCCCCAAAGGTTACAGGGACCCCTCAGATGCAAAGGGTTACCAGAATGAGGCAAGCTTGGAACCAGCCTGCTTCCAAAATCCCAAACACAAATATCACTTCTACAAAAAATAGATTTGAGATTTTTCAGAAATCTCCTGCTCCATCTGACACTGAATCAGAGCACTCTCAGGTTGGAGCAATGGATGGGGGTTCTGAACTGGAGATAAGTGATAATGAAGACAAGGTATAATCAAAACCTGTAGGAAAAGGGGGGGAATCCAAACAAGGGAAAAAGAAAACAGCTTCTCACAAAAGAAAACCCCCATGATAGGATTCACTTTCTATTTGTGGATACCTGCAGATTTAACATGCTGTTCCATAAATGTCAGTTGTATCGATAATAAGAAAAAAAAAATTCTTTGTTTTTTCCTGTCTAAGGAAAAATAATTTGGATATTATTTTTCTGCAGGACACTCAACTACACAAAGTGCAGGAACTAACTTATGCCATTAAGTGGTGGTACTCTGGGGTTTCATATTGGGTCCATAACTTTGGAACCCTGTTCAGGGGTTGCCATACTTTTTAATACTATTTTGGTGAAAGCATTGAGATTGATTGATTTAGTACCAGGTAGGGTATTGCTTTTGGACATCATCTATCAGAATGTTTACTTTTTTTTTTTTTTATACTTACTATTTTATACCCCTTCTCACTGCCCCAGGAACCTCTCTTCAGGGATCCGAGTCGTGTGCTCCCGTAGTCCGCCCTGGTACCTCCATTCTGGGTACCAGCTGCCTGCCTCCATCCTGCCATGGTTTGCCCCAGGCGAGGAGAGGGCCTTCCCCTACCCTCTCTCACACCTCAAATATGCGTCGGGAGGTCAGCTGGCCCCGTCTCAAGAGCCCGGTTATGGGTTTTCTCGGGACAACCGGGTCCCGTCTACCAGAACCTGGAGCAGGGTATTTCCATTTTTCTCCCAGCCCACAGGATGTCTGCACACAAGGGGGGCCAAGGAGCGACGCACGTCAGGACGTGCTAACGCTCCAGCTCCCGACAGACGTCCTCCCTCCCTCCCTTTGTATGCTGTCTTCGCTGCACCTCCACCTGTGGTCACCCAGGTGGCGGTATCGCAGCGGGACCTGCATCCCACCCCACCCGGAGGAGGAGAGCAGCCCATGGGTGCTCAATCCTTCTCCCCCCAGCCGGCCCTCCAGCTGCCCGAGTCCATTCCCGAACCCGGGTCACTGGCGTAGCCCTACCGCTGCTCCGACGGGCCGGCTCAGAATGCTTACTTTTAATTAATTAATCTTTATGTGCCACAGCTTAAAGCAAACAGAGTCCAACTTTTCCAACAGGTCCAGCCTTATTTGCATACATCTCATAATATAATTTGGGCTGGGGACTTTAATTGTGGTCTTTCCATTCGGGATAGAGGGCCTGCTACTAAAACTAAGAAATTGTACTGTGACACACATAGCCTGAATGATACCATTCAAACTGCCGGTTTGGTGGATGCCCATTATACAGTCACATCAAGATCACAGCCAACTTTCCAGAAAGCCCACTCTGCCTCCAGGATTCATTTCTTCTTCTTTACTAATAAGTCACTACCATGGTAAAAAGCATATGTAAACCCTGCAGCATACTCAGAACATATTGAATTGCATGTAGTAATGGGATCTAGGCCTTTCTATATTCAGGGTCCTGGATTGTGGAAACTGATTTCTTCTATTTTATTACAAACTGAAGTTAAGTAACAATTACATTATTTTATTTTTAATAGAACATCTGTCTATGATATGTATGACAACCCAATGCTGTGGTGGTTTGATACTGAAAGGGATATTATTATTTTCTGAAATCTATTTGTAAAACCTCATGGAATGGAGAATATGTTGCACACTTGACACACAGAAAGCAACTGCAGCATTTGCTGTCTTTAGTACAAACATTGAAACATGACTTTTCTTCCCAAGTTAAGGTAGTTAAGGAAGCTATGAATTTTCACCATCACAAACAAACACGTACTTTGCAAATACAAGAATATGGAACCCAGGGTAGATTTGTGAGCCTGCCTTTTAAGCTGTAAGGACAGGGTACAAAGCAAGGTATTTGAAATGATTCAGGGATCAGATAATACTCTAAAAACTTCTACAGATATCATGTCAGAGATTTATAATTACACATGGGACTTATTTAAAGCCCAACGGACTGACAGGGAGGCGCTTTCTTTATTTTTAGATTCATTGCCCATTCCAGAATGTTCTCTGGATATTCTCCAAAGTCTGTCTAAACCTATTGATAGTGGTGAAGTCACATTGGCAATAAACTCTTTAAACACAGGTAAAGCGTCAGGGCAGGATGGATTGCTGGCAGAATTATATAAACTAATAGGTAATGATATTATCATCGAAATTACTAAAGTATTTAATTATATGCTGAGTCAGTTGGAAGTCACTTTGGAATTTGTTAGTGGGACTTTAATCCTCCTTCATAAAAAAGAGGTCAAAACATTTCTTAAAAATTGGTGGCCTATTAGTCTATTAAATGTAGATTTTAAAATATTAACTAAAATTTTAAATACCAGATTATTGACTACAGCACCATAGCTTATCTCCCTGCACAGTCCTGTAGCGGTGCCAGGAAAGTCCATACAGGACCAACTTATTCTCCTTAGAAGTTTTGAAAGAAAAACAGAAGTCAAAGAGGCGGGATATGTTTTATCTTTAGATCAGCAGGGACGTTTGATTTGGTGAATCATATTAATTTATGGCTCACCCTGGAATGGTGTGGCATACCAGCTACCTTTATAAGTTGGTTAAAACTACTTCATAGATATGCCACTGTAACACCTTGTTTGAATGGACATAGTGGACCGTTTATACCTTTAGGACAAGGTATACGACAGGGTTGTCCACTTAGTCCACTTTTATATGTTTTTAGTATAGACCCATTAATAGGGAAATTGAATATGGAATTGCCAACCATTACTACATTAACACTACATATCCCAGTATCTAATATGGCACGTGCTGATGATATTTGTGTTATTGCACCAAACTTACTGGCTACTGAACAGGCTGTTCAGCTATGTACAGAATATGGGACTCTTTCTGGGACTTGGTTAAATAAACAAAAATGCACTGGATATCTACTGGGGACCCAAGCCTCACTGGAGGCACTGGTAGCGGGTATTAGGGTATCACAGAAACCAATCAGAGTTCTGGATATAGAATTTGGAACTACTGAGCAAGACCTTCATAACTGGGATCACAAAATGGAAATGGGGAAACTAATGGTCCAGCGATGGAATCAATGGTCATTGAGTAAAGCAAAAATAATGTATTTATAAAAACATATATGTTACCTCTATTTATATTTTTAAGCCATGTATTTCCTCCACCCCAATCTAGAGACACTACACTCTTCAGTATTTTTTTTCAAGCAGTATGGGGCAGCCTCCTCAGTCCAGTAAAATGGAATGTTCTTTATTTATCAACCAAATGCAGTGGCCATAACATGGTTAATCCAGTTTTATTTCTCTGTTGTCAGTTTCTTTTTTCTAATGTATATTCTTCGCTTCAGAATACTGGAAAGATCTGGGTGGACTTATTCCACTCTTCTACCACATTGTGGTTCACTCCATGGGAATTAGGACAGCTGAAAATAATTAAGTCCACAACATAATCTATTCCCTATTTAAGGACTTTCTTTTATTAAATATACTTTATTGGTTTTTCCTAGAGTACGGACATCTTACATACAGGAGATCATACAATACTGTATATATGTTTGTTGAACAGAATCTTCTGACCCCATACAATATTGCATTATCACATGGTGTCTGTAGCCCTCTTTCCCCCATCCACACTTACCATCCCTTCCTATCCCCCTCCCTCCCTATCCCACTGCCACAAATATTATCTTTGACAATTGTGAATACATATCACTAGAAGTCCTATTAAAATGCAGGTTAACTCATAAAGGGGCATTAGTATTAACCGTTACTGTACTGGGCTGGATTAATAACAAATTGTAAAAGGGATCCCAAAGTTGTTTGTATTTTCCCATTCTTTGGGTTAATCCCATGATAACACGTTCCCAATCTACATCAGGGGACAAGGCTGAGAGGTTTGTTTCTGTCAGTGTGATCTGGTCGATTAGGGAAGAAAGAGCCTGATCCCTTCGCTTTTTACATTTGCCTGCCAAACGTATTAATTCACCCCTTACAGCGCATTTTAGTGAGCACCACAAGATATCCCTTTTGGGCATGAATGGAGAGTTATCTGTCATAAAGTTAGACATAAAGGATTGTATATGTTGTATTTGATCTTCTGATTTTGTAATCTGGTATTAACCCTCCAAAGTTTATCTCGCTGAATATTTGAAGCAAAATCTATAAATAATTGAACCATTTGGTGATCCGATATAGTTTTCAAGGAGTAGAAAACTGATGCGATGCCAGGAAGGCAATCACTGCTGACTAAAAAATAATCAATACAAGAAAATGTATTGTGAGTAGGTGAATGGAATGAATATTCTTTCCTGGTTGGGTACATGATTCGCCAGGGGTCGGCTAACACTACTGAGTGCATTAGTTCCATCTGAGCTTTTCGACCTGGAGAAAGTGATATTTTAGAGGGTCCCATTCTATCCAGACTATTTGACAACACTTGGTTCCAATCCCCTCCTACAATTATTGGAATCGTGGACCACGGAGCCAACATAGACATAAGAGCTATAAAAACTTTGGTTCATCAGAATTAGGGCCATAAATAGAGCCAAGAATGACCTCAGAATGGCCTAATACAGCCCATAATATAACATAGCTGCCTTCCAAGTCTGAGATCTCTTGTAACAACAAAATGGGATTTTACGAGCAATTAAAATTGCAGTTCCCTTTAAGGAATTAAAACCAGATCCAAAGACTTGTCCCACCCAAAGCTACGGAGTAATGCACTTGAGTGGGTAAAGATGCGTTTCCTGCAAAGAAAACCACATCTGCTTGTATATTACAGAGATGTATCAGTATTTGCATTCGTTTCACTGGGGTTTGTGCCTTTAATATTCCATGCACAAAATGATACCCTGACATTTTAGCTGTCTGTAATAATGTTATGTCTCAAATTTGTGGAAGCAAATGACACTATTAAGTGATGTTACCACCTCACTTC
Organism: Neoceratodus forsteri; assembly: GCA_016271365.2. Taxonomy (NCBI): domain Eukaryota; kingdom Metazoa; phylum Chordata; order Ceratodontiformes; family Ceratodontidae; genus Neoceratodus; species Neoceratodus forsteri. The sequence continues at coordinate 1,571,426,945 of CM057455.1, forward strand.
TAATATTTGTGGCAGTACCCTCCCTCCCCAAAAATATTTTTTAACCCCATCCCCCTCTCCTCCCCACCATCTTGAAAATACACTTACAGCTTACCCTCCTGAGCTTCACATAAACCAGTGAAATAGCCATCTTGTTCCCAAATGCCCCATTAATTGTGGAAGCTCAATCCCCTTTGCCAAGATGCAAATGTTCCACCAAGATTAGTGTATCCTGACTCATCTCCTCCCCCAAAAACATAAACATCAAACAATTTAATTGAGGAATGTTCTTCTTCCCTGCTCTACCTTTCATAATGAATAGACCTACGTGATACCCCATGTTCCTATTAGCTTTTTAAACTCAAAATTGTGACAACCCCACAATAAAGCCCCAATCTATGTGTTTATTTGTTTGTTTATCAGCCTTTCAAGGCTTTAATAATCAAAATAACTTCTTTCTTGTCACCGCTCCCAGTCCCCTCTAATTAACTCCAACAGCTATTCCCATCATATTCAGAGCTTAACCCTGAACTCATTAAACCCAGGCAATTACACAGCCAGTAAAAAGTATTTTGTGTCTTCAGTGAAGCATAATATAGGCCATTGCATCCCCAATTTATATAATGGCATCTGGTATGAAGATCTTTATAAAGTCCCGTGTTTGAGTAGTAAATGAACTATAAATTCCCTCTCCCAATGTCCGATGTTGTCCCAATCAGATGCAAGGTAAACAAAAGAACTCCAGCAGGACAAGGAAAAAAGGCCTTGCTGAAAGAAAAGTCCCATGGAGGGACGGGATCCCGATCAGAAACTTCAAATGCAGGATGCCCACAAGAGCGTGCAGGATACTGCCAGCTGGGTAACAGATTTGCCCTCAATAGATGCATGGTACGCAGAGATGGCTGAAAGGTACACCATTAAGGGAGGAGTACCCCAAGCTTGAGTCTGAAAGAAAGAGCAGGTACTCCAGAATCAGATTCACCAGACAGGTGAAGGGATCCAGGTGACAAGCAGCAGCCCACAGAGAGAATCGCTTCCACTTTAAGGCATAGGTGGCTCTAGTGGAAGACTTTCTAGCAGCCATCAGGACATCAGCAGCCCTAGGTGAGACCCCAAGGCAGACGACAGCCAAGTCTGCAGGAGTCACACATGTAGATGCAGGGACCCGAGGTCTGGATGGACTGGGGTGCCCTGTTCCTGGGAGAGCAAGCTGGTGCACAGGAGCAAGGACACTGGAGGTTCCCCCACCAGCTGCTGCATCGAGGGGACCAAATATTTGATGTGGTCAAAAAGGGGCTATGAGGATCATCTCTGCTCCCTCCAACTGAAGCTTGAGCAGAACCCTCTGCAGGAGCGGAAAGCGTACACAAATCTCCCCTTCCAGGAGAGGGACAATGCATCGCGCCAATAAACTCTAGGCCCTGGATCAGGCAAGCAGAAAAGTGGCAGTTTTGCATTGAGAAGGGATGCAAAAAGGTCCAACTTTGGATGACCCCACCTGTCGAAGAGATCTTCGACCACTAAGGACAGAAGTTCCCACTCGTGAGCCCTCAACCTGGACCAGCTGAGACTGTCGGCCAGGACGTTTTGGACATCTGGAACATGAACAGTCGAGAGTTCCAGGTTGTGCTCGATGGCCCAGTACCAGACCCTCATCACCTCCTGACAAAGGGGGTATGAGTGAGTGCCCCCAGCTTGTTGATGTAGTACACCCAGACCGGGAAGTATGTGGGTCTGGAAGGCCTGCAAGGTGCAAAGAACCACACGCATCTCCAGCACGTTGATGTGGAGATTCTGCTCTGTCTCAAACCAAGTCCGCTGGGTCTAGTGGTCGGCCAAGTGAGCACCCCAGACAAGAACCAAGTATCTGTCGTGAGGATCTGTTGAGGGGACACAGTCCGAAAGGGGACCCCTCACAGGAGATTGGCACGGTTCTGCCACCACTCCAAGGTCTTCCTCACTGGATGGGAAACCATGGCCGGCTGATCCAGGTCATCTGTTCATTGGTTCACTGGACTCGAAGGGTCCACTGGGGAACTCCAATATGTAGGCAAGCCAGAGGGACCTTAGCTATAACCGCCATGTGCCCCAACAAGCGCAAGATCGCCGTGGCAGGGATCTGTCGACTGGAAGAGACGAGATAAGCCTGCTCTACCAGACACTCCACTCTGTCCTCTGGCAGAAAAGATCTGCCCTAGGAGGAGTCCAGAACCACCCCAATATACGGAAGGTGCTGGAAGGGGGAGAGACAAGACTTTGGCAGACTGACTGTGATCCCCAAAGCCTGAAAGAGCTGAAAGGTGCATTCCAGGGTCCGAAGTAGGAGATCCTGGAGGGGCTGCTGGCAGCCAGTCGTCAGACAGGGAAACACCCTTAGAAGCCCTGTCTCCTCAGAGCCCTGCGTCACCACAGCTGGGCACTTGGTAAAACCGGGTGTCAAGAAAAGCCAAAGGGCGCCTGGAACTGGAAATGGTCCTCCTGGAAGCAGAAGTGGAGGAAATGGCGGTGGGAAAACCTGAATATGTAGATGACAGACATCCTGCATGTCCAGGGAGCAGAGCCAGCCCCCCTGGTGAAAAGGGCGCAGCAACCCCTGGAGGGTAACCACCATGAAGCGTTTGTACTCTATGTACAGGTTTAGGTGGCTGAGGTCCAGAATCTGCCTCAGGTCCCCCGTTTTCTTGGGAGTGAGGAAAAAATGGGAGTAAGGCCCCTTTCCTCTTTAAGCCGGAGGGATGGGCTTTATGGCCCTCTTGTGCTGGACAGCCCGAATTTCTTCCCAAATGAGGGAGAGGTGGGCCGAAGGAAAATAGGAGGGCAAGGGAGAGTGATCCGGAGGCTCCAGAAATTCTAAGGTGTGCCCATGCTCTATGAGCTGGAGCACCCACTGGTCTGTGGTCACTGCTTGCCACCCGTCGAGGTAGAGGGAGAACCAACTCCAGACTGCCTCCCCCAGAGCATCGGCTGGAGTGGGAGGGAAGTTGGGCAAGGAGTCAGGCGATGGACCTGGGGGTTGGTATAGCGGCTGTGAGCACTCAGGGGAAGTAGGGGCAGCCGCTGCTTGGGGGGGGTATGAGCCTTGCACTTGAGGGAGGCCTTCGTTGGTTCGTCTGAGGCTGAGAGCGGTAGGGCGAGTTGACCCACCTGAGGGCCTTGCCATACTCCTGGAGTTCTGAGCATCACCCCCAAACAGTACCATGTGGGGGCATCTAGGATACTGGCTTGAGCATCGGGGCAAAGCCAGACACTAAGCCACGAATGTGGATGCCTCCCCCAGAGCCTCGGCTGGAGTGGGAGGGAAGTTGGGCAAGGAGTCAAGCGATGGACCTGTGGGTTAGTATAGCAGCTGTGAGCGCTCAGGGGACCTAGGGCAGCCGCTGCTTGTGGGGTATGAGCCTTGCACTTGAGGGAGGCCTTTGTTGGTTCGTCTGAGGCTGAGAGCGGTTGGGCGAGTTGACCCACCTGAGGACCTTGCCATACTCCTGGAGTTCTGAGCATTACCCCGAACAGTACCATGTGGGGGCATCTAGGATACTGGCTTGAACATCTGGGGCAAAGCCAGACACTCTAAGCCACGAATGTGGATGAAGCCATTTTTGCATTACTGCTTCATGTCTGGAGGCGTCAACGACATCACACGCTGCCTGCAGTACGTGAGTGCCAACTTCTGAGCCTGACTAACAGTTGTGCCAGCTGAGTTTTAGTAGAGTCCTCAGGAAGAGTCTGTACCAGATCCCTCGCCTGGTCCCAGAGGGCATTCTGGTACTGGACCATATGGGCCAAATACTTCATGGCTCCAATATCAAGAGTGGTAGACGCATTCATGCGTTCACCACACTGCTCAAACTGCCTGGACTCCCTGTAAGGGAGGTGGGCAATAAGGTGTTTAGGCCACTTAGTGCAGTCATGGGCTGCATTAAATGACCACTGAGTCCACCTTGGGATGGTCCCCAAAGAAAGACTTGCCAACCGGCGCATGGTAGAGGCAATCCAAATATGTGCAGTATGCACCCAGGGAAGTTGGCGGGTACTCACAGAAGACTGGCAAGCCTTCAAAAAACGATCAATCTGTACAAAGCAATGACCACTCCAGATAACTACAGGACTCAAATATCTTCAAAAAAACTCATTTAATGAGGTGCAACAAATTCGCTTCCCACAGCAAACAGTACCTCAGCGCTTCACCCAAAAGGGCCCGCCTGGGGTGAAGTGCTGAGGTACTGTTTGCTTGTGGGTGTAATTATTTGTTGGCCTCCTCATTAAATGAGTTTTTTGGAAGATATTTGAGTCCTGTTGTTATCTGGAGTGCTCAATGCTTTGTACAGTTGCATGGTAGAGGTGGACTGCTTCTTGGGTAAAGGGAGAGTGGTTCCACGCCGCCTTGGTGACATCCTCACAGGAGTCAATTAGAGGAGGTACCACCAAGGGGAGGGTATCCATCTGCTACAAATAAACAAAACAGCGACACTCCGGGTCCATTTCCTCAGTCTCCCATCCCATGAGGGACTGGATTGTCTAGGAACTTTGGGTCCTCTGGAGGGGACTTAGGGGCCTCCTTAGGCTGATCCTGTCCCTCAGAGGAATCCCTGGAGCCCTCAGAGGACTCCAAAGAGAAGATTCATCCCCAGAATGCTCGCTGTCGGGGAGACGGTCCTCCATACGTGGGCTAGAGCTGACATCGAGGCACCCCCGGAGGACACTGTGGTACAGGGGCCGCTGGGTCCCGCCCAGACTGGGTCCTGAGGTGGAGGGTCCTAGGGAAGATGAGGGGGAGACTGCCTCTGGGATGACCTGTCCTTGTTTGGGATAAAGGACCACCAGGCAGAGAAAAGAGTATTGTAATCCACCGGCAGGGTTAAGTTGCAGACCAGAGGATAAGGGTACTGCGGCTCTGGGTAAGGGCATGTTGGCAGAGGAGCCAGCGTAGGGTACCCTGGTGTAGGCCCACTCAGCGCTGGCTGTGGATCCGAAGAAGGTACAGCAGGTGTTGGCTGTGATAAGGGCTGAGTCGACAACGGCTGCGGAGTAGACGGCTGAGGCGGCAGGGCCGGTCCAGAGAGGAAGCTGACATTGGCCCCACGGGTGAGGGCCGTGCCTGCGGGGAAGGAGACCCTGGAGGCAAGGGCAGAGGCGACACCTGGGTGGATGAGGAGGTGAGCACCTGCCGCGGGCAATGCCTGACAAGACTGGTTGGTCCCTGAATCGGGCACCGAAGGCAATGCTTTGGCCGGGGGATGGCAGGACCCAGTACCGACCTGGAGGAGGTGAGGGCCGATGGGGCTGGTGGGCCAACCCCCCACGGGAGGAAGATCCAGAGGCGGCCACCAGTCTATGCAGCAACCGCGAGCAAGAGGCTGAATGAGGATGATCCCGGTGCTAATGCTTCCTGTCCAATTTTTCTCCTTCTGAGAGGAAGACTCCGGAGGATTGAGCCGGGGAGACTGAAAAACTCCTGGCCATGCAGCTCCTTCTCCATCACAGCCAACTTCTGCTTGAGGAGATGGCTTTCCAAGGTCTTCAAACGATGTCTCAGAGTGGCCTAGTCGAAGTCTTGGCAGAACTGGCAGGCTTCGGTGTTGTGGCTGGGGCCTGCGTAGAGCAGGCATGTAAAATAGCAGTCCCTAGGAATCTGTTTGCTGCAGGCACACTTGGTCGGGTGATCACAAGACGAGGCTGGAGGAGAAGACATAAAACTTGGTAAAAAAAAATAATTTGATGTTTTAATCACTTAAAGGAAGAAAATAAAAAAGCATGGTAAGAGTGAGAAAATGGCGGTCGACTGTAGCTGGCGTCTGTGACGGTCCGATGTGCATGGGTCGATGGCGGGAAAGAACTGAGGTAGGTGTGGGGGACCGCACCCTTTATAGGATAAGCGGACATCAGCGTGCTGATGTCGGTGGGGTGGTCCCCCATGACAGAACGTTAGCTATAAGTTTTCAGTGTGGTACTGGTGGCTTCAGTCCTACCTGTGTTAGCCTGCTGCAAAATCCCCTCTGACGTAAGATCTTCTGTTGTGACTGGCAAATGGGGATGTGGAGATAGGCACCCTTCAGATCTACAGATGCTAAATAATCCCCCAGTTCAACAACCCATATTATGTGTCACAAGGACTCCATCTGGAAGGCTGTATGGTGAACAAACTTGTTTAAATGTTTCCGGTCCGGAATCGGTCAGACGCCTCCCCCCACCACCACCACCACCACACACACACACACACTTCTCCAAACCACAAAACTGAGCAGAATGAGTTCTTGGAGACTACACACTCAATCAATCACAATCCAGTCCGCGCCCATTAGAAAACTGGGGAACAGTATCAAGAGATCTAAGGCCAGCGAATCTCCTGCATCTTCACTAGAGTTGGGATACTGGCAACTGTAGGAGACTATCTATGGTGATGGACAGCACTGCTTAAGGCCTTGTCTGGTGCTAAGGGAATTAACTGTTCTCCCACAATACAATATGACAGCGACAACGAATCTAGCAGAGATGAGATTCACATTCTAAACCTTCTTTAACTTCAACTTCACACTTTACTAGCACTATACAAGCTTCAGCAATGCAATGTGACAGTGATAATGGGAACAGAAATCTATATAACTGGATTCAGTCTGCTCCCTCGTCTCCTCCCTGAAGGGACACACTTCCTCATTTTACCTTCGCATCAGGATTCCCTCCATATATCCACTGTATCCTCCACTTGACTTGATATGCTGTCAATGTTGGGGGTCACCTGCTATTTCAAGTTAGCATGGTAACCTTGCTCTGGTGAACCTGGATGCACCTGTATGAGTACCCTCCTCCCCAAGACGTCAGGGACCCACTAGGGTTCGTGTGTCTTTACAGGCAAGGCCAACGATGCACTACTGTAGCCTGTTATCCAGGGAAAATTAATTCAAAGCACTCAGCTTTACCATGGTCAAAACAGTAACCCCCTGGGGTAACAAGTGGAAATTCTATTTTTTTTTGGGAGAACAAACTTATACATGCTACTTTTCTTTACCATCTGAAAAGCAGGACACCATAGGCAAACATTTCAGCCTTGTATTTTCACCCCGAGGACTCAGTTGGGGACAATCGAACTTACATATTGATCTGTGATGAGTCATGGTGACAGAAAGAGGAAATACATGCTGTGAGGCCACAAACAGTGAATCCATGTTGTGAGACCAGAAGTAAATCACACACACGGGGAAACGCATGCTGTCCTGCAGGGAATTCCCCTGTCTGTTTCTCCCCATACGATCAAGCTCCCATGGGGGAACTAGACAACACAGACAGGAAACTAACTACATGACTCCCAGAACAGTCACCAAAGAAAAAAACATGGTATGGCATGTGATGATTATCATACCATCAAAATTTAATACTGTGACACCCCTAATAGATTGTCACTGAGTAGTGATGCTAGCATCGTTTTTTTTTGGGGGGACTTAGCTACAGTAACTACCATGACTCTCAGCAGTGCTAAATGTGCAACCAAGTGAATTGTTACTTGGGTACAACTTTGCTTGATCTTTGCCCTTTGTATGACCCAAGGCATCCCACTTCAAATCCTCCAGTTAATATTTTACAGACTCTTTAGCAGCTATCTACTGCCTGTCTGTATCTGCTGGACCTGAACTTGACTCACTTTCTCTGTTCAAAGACATCTGGAACTCCATTCACTGTTGCTATCAGTGGCACTTGGCTTTGCCACCACAATGAAACGTGTTCAGTGGGGGCTGCAATTTCTTCCTGCTCGATACTCAAAATAACAGCAGTGCTGCTCCCGTTTCCAGCAAAGATATACCACGGCAGCGCTGCACTGCTTTCAGGCACATGCCTTGAGGCAGGCAAGAGGGCGGAAGGGTGTGGGCAATTATGCCACGCATATGTGCATGACATCACCACCACCATACGGGTGTCTAAGCCCTGTGCACATGCCCCCTCACATCTCAAAGGTATGTGAGAATAAGCCCTATGATGTCAGGCGGGCAGTGTGACCAAGCGCTGAACAGGCCAAGGAAATTCACAGAAAAATTACATCAAAAACTAAAGAGTGCTCTCAAAAAGACACAAGTAGGAAAAGGTGGGCTAGTAGTTTGCCTGCATGCATGGTACTGTTGAAATGGCACCTAAGTGGTAGGAATGTCTGCATTAGAAGGAAAATCACAACCTCAGGAGTGCTACAATCTAAGTGCACTAACAAGAAGGTACAACAGGGCAATAAACTAAAGCACAGTAAGGCAACCCAGCTTAACTCCCGAAGACCGTAGGTCTGTTTAAAATAAAATCTCACACACACACACACAGAGCTTGGGGGCCTCGCCAGAAAGAAGGAAAGGCTTCACCCAGAACACAATACTTCTCTCTCTGCCTTATCTGACCCCCAAAAAAGTGAAAACGCTAGTTACTTACCTGAGAAACATGCTAATAGATGGGGCACAGAACCTGTTAAAAAAAAAAAAAACAGGCTGGAGGCATGCATGCAACAGAACCACAACAGCAAACATCAGACCAATAAAACAAACACCCTTCTAAGGAAAGTGGCTCATCCAGCCACTGGAGGCACTGCTGAAAATTTTAGCTAACAGGTTAGCCAATCTGAAAGCCCCTACGGCTTAATAGGCATGAATTTCTAAATTTTAGGGTGCCACCTGTAACCAAGGCAGCCCCAACCTGTCCCAGAGTCACACAATTTCAAGGCAAAAATAAGAAGCAAAAGTAGAAACTCAAAATCTTCCAAAGAGCTTTCTCTATGCTCTTCCTCCTCCTTGAAGTGGCACAGTAAAGACTGAGGAATTAGTGATCTCGAAATGCTCATGTACCCAAGGTTCTATGCTGACTGACTGCTTTGGGCTGAGCCACTACCCCAGTGGGGGTGCTCATTACCTATAAGCACCCCCAGCTTTATCCCCCCGGATTAGCAGTTTCACAAGAAAATACTTTTTTTTCCAGTGTTTCACTTTATTTTATTGATTAAAGACTGGGATTCCACAAAATGGTGCAGGTTATGAGGTTCCATTTCAAGTTAAAGTGCAGCATCGCATCGCTCGCTTCAATACAAGTGTACTGAAGCGAGTTGTGTCCGCACTAGCAATGCACGGAATCATGTCGCCATTTTGCAGAATCACAGACTTTTAAGCCAAAAGATTAAGTAAATAAAACACTGAAAAACGATTTTCTTGCAAAACTGCTAATCGGAGGGTAGGGCTTTGGGGTTGGGGGGGGGCTTATGATTATCCCTATTTTCCTTTAACTCCCCATTGACAAAGTGGAGCCATACAGAAAGGCAGCTGTCAGTTAAAATTTGTAATGGGTCATAAAACCGAGGTCGGTATTCGGTCCACAGACCACCTCCAACCGGACACCCTTGGTTGTTACACACAGCCCGGATCTCGAGCCCCTATGTAAAATTATTAAAGACCTACAACCAATATTCAGTGAAGATAACACCTTAAAATGCATTTTCCAGGAACCCCCGTGACTGTCTTTCAAACACAGGAGCAAACCTATACTAGACCAAAACAACAGAACACTAGGAGGCACTAACCCTGCAATATTCTTAAATGTAAAACATGAGAGCACATTTCCACTTCAGAATTATCTACACCCCCAAAAAATGAAAATTACGTAATTACTGTTATTCTTGATCTTCTAGGAATATCTTCACCATTTAGTCACACTAATGGGTCTGTGCTGAAGGCACTAGGACCCTGCGGGAGCCAGAACCTTTCAGGACTGGTGCAGAGTCAAGCTGTGTATGTGATACACGGCACGGCACGGCAGTTCCTCAGAGCCGAAGAAAAGTATAGTAAATTTTAAGGAGAAGCAGCTATCAGTGGGAAGGGAGGAAGGAAAGCGGTGCCTGCTGCAGAGCTCCTCTCGAAGATCTGCTGTTACAGTAAGTTCTCACGTAACTGTACTATCTTACTTCGAGGGAGCTCTTGCAGCAGGCAACACCGACAGGACTGAGTCCCAAGCAGTACTGGAACTGACAGAGTCAGCTGGGAGAAGGCAGAAAACAAGAGTAGGCTGCTCAGGAAAGAAGGCCCTGAAGGACAGCTAGGCCTAAGTTGGCCTTTCATCCGGAAGCAATATCCAAGCTGTAATGGTGGACAAAGGTGTGAACCGAACTCCAAGTGGCAGCTGCACAGATGTCTGCAGCAGACACATTTCTGAAACAGGCAGTAGAAGCGTCCATACCCCTAGTGGAGTGACCCTCAATTGCCCCAGGTAAGGGCTTGATGTACTTACAGTAACAGCACACAATGCAATTTGCCAACCATTTCTTTTAACTTGCTCAGTTTATTGAGATCAGACAGGGTGATATAGATTCTTACAAAAATCATGACAATATCAACCCATGGTTAACGAACAATAAAATAAAAATCCATTAAGTGCTTGCTGTAATCAATGTAAAACCTGTCTTATTTTCACTTTTATAGAGGCCAGCCCGAAAGTGTCCCAACTGCAGTGTCAGTGGTCAATTCATAAGAAACAAAAGGAATGCCCAGACACAAGCTTTTTGTCCGTTCGGAAGATATAAAAAACTACAACTGATTTATCAGTATATCAAGCAGAACAGCCTCTAGCAATAAAAAGAAAGTGTTTTTGATGCTCTGTTATATCCAATTGGAACATAAGTCCATTGTTTTATACTTGGACTTTAGAAAAGCCTTCGACTCAATGCCACACAGGAGGCTGATAAAACTGAAGGCACTAGGGGTCTGGGAAAGACTGGTCAGATGGGTGGAGAACTGGCTAGGGGGCAGGACACAGAGGGTGGTAGTAGAGGGGGTTGCCTCCGCTACAAAGGAAGTCACTAGCGGGGTACCACAGGGATTGGGGTCTTGGGCCCAGAGTTGTTTAATGTGTTTATAAATGACATTGGGGAGGGTATTCAAGGCAAGAGGTGCCTTTTTGCTGACTATACCAACATTTGTGGGAGGGTGAACACTCAGGAGGGGGTACAAGGACTAAGGGAGGACTTAGCCACACTGGGGAAGTGGTCAGGGATTTGGCAGCTGGGCTTCAATGCCAAGAAGTGCAAGGTAATGCACATAGGGCCAAAAAACCAAGAGCTGACAGCAGAGTACTATCTAGGAAAAGTACAAGTAACAGAGTCTGAGGAAGAAAAAGACCTAGGGGTAGCAATCACAACTGACAATGAAACCATCCACACAATGCAAGAAAGCAGTAAGAAAGGCCAACAAGAGGCTGGGATGCATCATGAGGGGATTCAGCAGCAGAAAATGAAAATTACGTACCTACCGTAATTCTTGATCTTTCTGAGCATCTTCACCATTCATCACTATTGGGTACTGCGCCGGAGCTAGAACCACGTGGGAGACTTTTTTCCCCTATGGGTGGAGTCAACACAGTGTTGGCGTCGCCCTCGAGGCCAACATTCCACGTGGCGGTCGCGGGTTGGCCGTTATCTGTCATCGACTCCGCCCTAGCCTCAGTTCTGAGACGCCAGAAAGTGTAAGAAAAGGGATGGAGGGGTAGGTCAAGGGAACCCAAGGGATAGATAAAAGGGAAGGATATAAAAACCAAAAGGAGAAATAAACGACAGAGAGGACAAAAAGGAGAAGACTAGATTTAGGGGACTGGGAGAAAGGGGGGCCCCAATCTCTAGAGAAGGAAGTAGGGATGGAAAGGAGGAAGAAGAGGAAAAGAAGGGTGGGGAGGAGAGGACTGCACCCCTGGACCCCTAGTATTTGAGCAAGTTGATGGCAGACAAGGATCGTCTTGGACCACCCAGTTTTGCCTATTTAAAAGAGAAGTTGCCAAGGAGGCGAAGCCTGCAGTCGAATAAGCAGCAGTAGCCCCAAGAGGAGCCAAAAACTTTTAGGGAAGAAGGAGTTCCAGGTAGACAAGGGCACTCCCTCCCCAAAATAAAGGGAGAACCCTAAAAGGTAAGGAGGATTAGTCCAAAGGGTAATCTAAAATAAAGAAAAACAAGGGTTTTGAGAAGGGGGTTAGGAGTCTGTCTGTCCCTCTACCCCCACTCCAGATTTAAGGGAGTGGGGAGAAAGCCAAACAAGAGAAAGAGGGGGGGAGGACCCCTTCCCCACCCAAAAAAAACACTTACAGGAAGTAATTCCTCCCTGCATGTCTCCAGGGTCCCCTGCCTCCTGACCACAAGGAAAAGGAGAGAGAAGAGTTGGAACAACAGGGAGACACACAGGGGAAGGGGGAGCCCAGAGACTGAGGCCCCGGGGGAAAGTGGGCGGGATTTAGTGATGAATGGTGAAGATACACAGAAAGATCAAGAATTACGGTAGGTACGCAATTTTCATATCTTATCTGTGTCAATCTTCACCATTCATCACTACTGGGTGAGTACCAAGCCCCCCGAAGGAGGCCCAATACGTCCCTAAGGGACTACGTCCCTTAGCCTCCAGTGGGGGAGATAACAGAGGGGAGAACCCTTACAGGCCTGAGGAGGCCAAAGACTGGTCCGGGTGAGACAGGGAACCCCCAGTGGGAGATGGAAAGCACCACGAAAGCTGCCGTCTCACCCTGCGGGAGAAACGGTGGGTACTCCGGTAAGTGGAGGAAATCACCCTACACCGGGCCAGGGGTAACAACTGGGATAAGCGAAGCCATGCCGTCCGCCCAATGCAGATCGCTGTCCCTACAACTCTGGAGGCTACCTCGTTGGCATCATAAGATGCCCTTGCTTGGTGCCTTGCTAGCTCCAGGCCCTGAGCAGAGAGGGCGATGGCTCGCCTGGTTTCCTCCGTATCAGGCATTGAGGCTTGGAGCTGTCCTAGCCTGGACCACAAGAACTTGTCAAAGGAAGCATAGTGGGCCTGATTTGCAACTATAGAAAGAAGGATCCGTGCCGAGTAGAAGGTCCTTCTGCCCAGAAAACTGAAATCCACTTAAAGTCAAGTCGGGGTAGGTCACGGTGCGGTCACGAGTCAGAAGGGTGTCCAGGCATGCAAACCTGAAGGGGATGAGGCAAGGTACCTGGAGATTGGGGTGCAATAAACTTTGGCATAGGTCCCTTGGGGCTCGAACAGTGGAGAAGGGACGCTGCCAAAGCCGATGTGACACCTCCCAGAAGGGGACAGGCCAGGCGGGAACCACCAGGTTGGCCTTACTGTACTAGCCTAAGAAGGCACGCGTCACATGCTCGGGATTGCTCACAGGGGAGGGGGTGAGATGGAGCTCGTCCAGCATCCTCGCAAGGAAGCGTTGATACGAAGAAAAATCAGACGCTAAGGAGGTGTGGACAGATAACTCCTTTCCCTCTGAGGAGGGGGATGAGGAGGCTGACGAGCCCGGAGATTCAGGGTTCGGCTGCACGGAAGCATGGTGGAACACCTGCTGGTCCAAGGCACCAAGGTAGGTAGGGAAATGTGTAGCTAAACCTTGGAATTGTTCCCAGGTAAGAGGTCCTGTAGGACCGGGAATACCTGGGATAGCCGGGGATGGAGGCAGAGGCATGGTGGCCAAGCTCCTAGCAGCAGGAGAAAGGCCTCTGTCAGGGCAGGGGGGCCTAGAGGAAGCTCCCAACAGGGAGGGAGACCCGGAGGTCCCAGCAGCTAACAACTGTTCAACCGGATCAGAACGGTCAGAGCTGTGTCCATGGGAAGAATTCCCCCGTGAGGTGACCGGGACCATGCAAGTCCAGAAGGACGACCCCCGACCTCCAAAGTTGAGGTCCCTCTCGAGGAGTGTTCCAGGGAAAGGCGAGGGTCTGTACTACGGCTCCTCCCAGAACCCGGACGGGTCCCAGGGAGGGCCCACTGCACCAAACCCTGACCCTCGACCCTTCAGACTCTGAGAGAGCCCTCTTCCTCATAGCCACTAGCCTAGGCAACTGTCAACCCATGGTGGACTCCAAAGAATCCACCCAGGGTAAAGAACCCTCCCCCTCCGGGGGTGCCCCAGGCCGTCCCAAACTTGGACTGTCCAAGCACACCAAAGAAGAGGGTGCCCCAGTTGAAGGAGCAGATGTACCGTGGCTCCGGGTTGCACATCAGTGGCCACCTGGACCACTGCCGGCTGGTCAGTACCACTGACCCCAGAACTGGCCGGCAACGTCCGACCCACAGAGGAAGGCTAAGTGAGGGCCAATGTGCTGGACACTGAGGGATTGGAAGATTCTAAAGAATCCGAAAGCCAATCCAAATCTGACCTGGAGTCCCCCTCCGTGGAAGTGGACACAGAGGTCCGATGCCAGATCACTCCCAGATCCCTACCAGTTCCTGTACCGTGAGATGGACCACCCTCAGCCCTGGCACCGTGAGCGGCGCCGGAGCCAAGCGTGTCACCACGCCTGATGCCAAGGTCCTCCCTGGTGGCGCGAGCGGTGCTGCACTCCCCGGCATCGAAGGTGGCACCGACTCCAGTCCCAGCGCCAAGCACGGCACCGTGACCAGAAACAGAGACAGCACTTCCCATGGCACCGCCGACATCCCAGGTGCTGCAAACGGTGCCAGGAGCGAAAGCAGCGCTGAGGGATAGCCCTGCACCAGCCGGGCCTACAATGCTGCGAATGGCACCGGAGCCAAGGGCAGCACCGCCAGACGGCGCTGAGGATGGTGCCAGCCTGGAGGCCCCAGGACACAACACCGGGGAAGCCTTCGCCTCCGAAGAGGTGACTGCCAGAGCAGTGCCTCCCGCCTGCCCCCGAGAGGGGTAGACTGGGCCTCTTGCACCGCAGAAGAAGCCCCCCCCCCCCAGCAAGGCTAGAAGAGGCAGAGGCCCCCTCCTCCATGGGCCATATAGGACTGTGAGGGGACCCGGAGGAAGGGTCAAGAGTCCTGACCTTGGCCCATCGACTGAGTCCGCCCCCCTCCCAAAAGTCGTGGCACAGGTCCGACTTTAAATCGATGCATCTAGAACTCGATGATCCATCGAGAAGTAGGCATCGCAGATGTCCATGTTGTGGACCGGGCCGAGGCAGGAAAGGCAACGGTCATGCTGGTCCATCACGGAATAAAGGCGGCCACAGGGGCACCGACACATTGGTGGACGCCCCGCCTTCAATGACTTCTTGTCCCCCGGGACGAGACATGACTACACAGTAAAACAGCAGTAAACAGTACTTGATGCCGCTTGAAAATAATTTGAAACGGACTTACCAGCATCAGGAGCGACGTCAAGCAGGACAAAACAGAACCGAGAACTAAAATGGCTAAACTAGGCCGCGAAACACCAAGTACACACTTGCTTGTAGTCTCCACACGAGGTCTACACACGAGAAGAACTGAGGCTAGGGCGGCGTTGATGATGGATAAACAGCCAACCCGCGAGCGCCACGTGGGACGTCTGCCTCGAGGGCGGCGCCGGCCCTGCGTCAACTCTGCCCATAGAGAACAAAAATGTCTCCCGCAGGGTCCTAGCTCCGGTGCAGTACCCAGTAGTGATGAATGGTGAAGACTTGACACAGATAAGATCAGTGAGGTTATTTTGCCACTGTATAGATCACTGGTGAGGCCTCACTTAAGAGTATGGAGTGAGGTATTGGCACCCGTACCTAAAGAAAGACATCAAACTGCTGGAGGGGGTGCAGAGGAGGGCAACTAAGATGATCTTGGGACAGCAAGTCAAGACATACGATGAGAGGCTGGAGACCCTGCGGATGTACTCACTGGAGGAGAGGAGGGGGGGATATGATAGAGACCTTCAAGTACCTAAGGGGTAGAAACAAGGTAGCATGGGAAGGGCTCTTCAATGTAAGAGAAAATACCTTCACCAGAGGACACAGTCTAAGGCTGGTGGGAGGAAAATTCAGGAGGGATGTAAGGAAACACTCCTTCACAGAAAGGGTGGTGACACCTTGGAACGTGCTACCTGAGGCAGTCATGGCATCCAGGACAGTGGGATCTTTCAAAGAAGCCTGGCACAAACACAGAGAAAGGAGGTGGGGACAAGAAAATGGAAGTGGGGAGGGAGAAGAGGAGATACTAACATTGGCAACGGGATAAAATATAGGATCCCAACGCCAACCAGGCAGACAATATAGGCCTAGAGGTCTCCTTCTGCCAGCTATTGCTTATGTTCCTACTCTGGTAATGAAAGAACACAGGTTCACCAATAAAAATGCATCAACTAGCAAATATAACAATAACAACCACCTGCTGTACTGTGTGTTTTGTTCACCTCATCAAGTCGCAGAATTAGAAAAGTTAACTAAAAATTTTAATGAGGACCCCAAAAGGAGGATTTCTAAGTGACCCCTTGGAAATAACTTGTTTTTTTTTTTTTAGTATTTCTATTTATTTTCCTCCCCATACGGCCCCTATCTGACCGGCTCCTCCAGCTCCGTCCCCCGGAATTACCGGGGCTTACCTTACGCCCAGTCTGGGAGCGGCGCCTGCAGAGAACTATGCTTATCCGTCTGTAGTACTAGTCACATCTGGGTGATGATGGCTTCCACAGCCTGAATATGATGTAGGTTTTGGAGCCACTGTCCAATGGTATTTTTATTAGTAGAAAGCCAATTTTCTGTAATCACCTTAAGTGCAGCCGCAACTTGCCAACCCTTTTGACAAACACTGTTTCAAAACACAGGTGCCTCTTCTCTTTTGGGAGTGAATGAAACAAACAACTGATCAGTCTTACAAATCGGTTGGGTGCGATTCATATAAGAGAGGAGCACCCTATGAACATTCGAAGCATGTAGTAAGGCCTCCCCCTGATTAGAATATTCAGGAAAATAAACAGGCAGGTAGATGGATTGATCTAGCATGAACTCAGACACCGGCTTAGGCAGAAACTTAGCATTAGTATGCAAAGACACCCTGTGTTTGTGAAAAACTAAATCAGGCTCTTTACACATCAGAGCCTGAAGCTCGGAAATCCTTCGAGCGTAACAGCAACTAAAAATAACGCTTTCCACGACGGAAAGCGCAGTTCACATCTCGCGGCCGGTTCAAAGGTGGGCAGAGTGAGCTTTTCCAACATAAAAAGGTGGTCCCGAATGAGAAGTTTCAAATGTAGGATACCCCTCAAGAAAATGAGGGATACCTCCAGCTGAGCAACGGCTTTGCCCTCGAAAGGTGCACTGTATGCAGAGATGGCAGAAAGGTGCACCTTAAGTGAAGATTACCCCAGACCAGATTCCGAGAGGGAGAGGAGGTACTCCAGAATCAGATTCACCGGGCAGGTGAAGGGATCCAGGTGACGAGCGGTGGCCCATATGGAGAAGTGCTTCCACTTCATGGCATAGGTGGCTCTTGTGGAAGGCTTCCTGGCAGCCACCAAGACATCAGCAACCCTGGAAGAAACTTCAAAGTGGGCGATAGCCAAGTCTGCAGGAGCCACGCATGGAGATGCAGAGATGTGAGCCTCGATGTACCAGGCTGTCCTACTCCTGGGAAAGCAAGTCGGTGCACAGGGGCAAGGGAACTGGAGGTTCAACCGCCAACTGCTGCAGCAGAGGGAACTAAATCTGATATAGCCCGTAGGGAGCTATGAGAATCATCTCCACCCCCTCTGACTGAAGCTTGAGGAGAACTGTCTGCAGAAGCGGGAAGGCATACATGAACCACCCTTTCCAGGAGAGGGATGAGTCGCACCAGAAAATTTCAGGCCCTGGATCGTGCGAGCAGAAAGAAAAAATTACTTACCATGGTAATCTTGTTTCTTCCCAGTGATACTCGGGTATTCATAACTTTCTGCAGTAAGCCTTCTAAGGCAGGACTGCCCGGAGAGAATAGAACACATGTAAATGATGGAATTCTTTGCAAGTGACAACTTTTCAAGTGCTGCCCTATACTAACTGCCAGTGTTCTAAAACTCCTCAGATTTCCTAGAAGCCTGAAAAGGCAGACCCATGGAAGTAAAATACTGTGTGTATTAAAGTGAAACTCCGATTGAGTCCCTCAGTGCAGCAGGGGCTGTAGAAACGCCCGATTAGGGCTTTCAACATAAAAGAAATTTTTTTTAGTACCTGGTGCTCTGGAATTTTAATAAAAAAAGATCCGCTCTCTCCATCATGGCGACAGACCCGCAGGCGGACATCTCGCGCACCTCAAGTGACTTCCGCCACGAAGGTTATGCTAATGAGGGCTACCAACAAATGGCAGATGTTGGTAGCCCTCATTAGCATAACCTTCACGGCGGAAGTCACCCGAGGTGCGCGAGATGTCCGCCTGTGGGTCTGTCACCATGATGGAGCGAGCGGATCTTTTTTATTAAAATTCCAGGGCACCAGGTACTTAAAAAAATGTATTTTATGTTGAAAGCCCTAATCTCGCGTTTCTGCAGCCACTGCTACACTAAGGGACTCAATCAAAGTTTCCCTTTAATGATTAATATAAGATTTGAAAATCACCAACCTCTTAATAAAAAAAACTCCAACTGGAGGGAGAACACAACAATTAAAGAAACCCCAGAATGTCAGAAACACCTGAAAAGAGGGGTAAAACACAATGAACCCTATTTGCTAAAATCTGTACTTCAACGTGGCATATATATTTATAGATATATACTCTTTTCTGGTAGCACAGCATTCGGGAATGCAGAGGCTAAGGTTCTGGAAGGGGAGGCAGGGTGGGAAGTTCCGAATACCTGAGTATCACTGGGAAGAAACAAGATTACTATGGTAAGTAATTTTTTCTTCTAGCCCCAGTAATACTCAGGTATTCATAACTTTCTGCAGACTACAAAGCAGTACCACTGGAGGTGGGCACAGAACTTTATTTTGGAATCAGACTTTGCAGGACTGCTGTGCCAAACCTAGCATCACTCCTGGATTGAACATCCAGGTTGTAGTGCTCTGTAAAGGTGTGTACTGTTTTTCAAGTAGCTGCTTTACAGATATCAACCAGTGGAACATCTCTGGCAGCTGCTAAGGTAGTAGCTGTCCCTCACGTGGAGTGGGGCCCTCAATCCTGTTGGGGGCTTCCTACCAGCTTTAGTGTAGCAGAATTGGATACACTGAACTATCCAGCGAGAAATGGACCTTTTTGATGCTGGATTGCACTTTCCCACATCCCCATAAGTCAGGAACAGCTGTTTTCTGTCCTGTCTATGGTCCTTAGTAGCTGAGAGCTCTCTTGACATCCAGACTGTGAAGTCTTCTTTCACCAGAAGTGGAGTGCTCAGTGAAAAAGACTGATAAGGTAATGGACTGGTTAAGGTGGAAATCAGAAACCACCTTGGGGAGGAATTTTCTGTTTGTCCTCAGGACTACCTTATCCCAATGAAACGAGATGTAGTTCTTGTCAATGCAGAGAGCCTGAAGCTCATCGATTGTTCTTGCAGAAGTCACTGCCACCAAGAAGACTGTTTTCCATGTGACATTTTCGGTGAGCTGAAGACATGGGCTCAAAAGGGGGCTCCATGAGCTTAGCTCTGCACAGATTGAGGTCCCGTGCTCGCACCGGCTCCCTGTGAGGGGGATGCAAATGGGCCAGACCCTTAAAGAACCTCCTAAAGATCGGTTCTGAGGCCATTGTTACTTTTGCTCCAGAAGAAATATAAGTAGACACTGCGGCCAGGTGAACCTTCAAGGTGCTGGGCTGCAGTCCCAGGGAATGTAAAAGAGAGGTAGTCGAGAACAGCTGATACCCCAAGCCTGTACTGGCACCAAGTCTCGAACACCAGACTGAAAACCTTTTCCATTTTGAAGAATAGGTCTTCTTAGTGGAGAGTTTCCTGTACCCTCTCAATGTCTAATACTGCTTCAGAGATGTGTAAATTAGCATATTCTAGGTCCTCAAGAGTCAAGCTTCGAGACTGAGGGACCTGAAGTTTGGGTACAGCAGGGTTCCCTGGTTGGAGGTTAATAGGCTGTGCATCAGAGAGAGGTGTATTGGCTTGGCTACAGACATGGAGGGCAGAAGAGACTACCATGGCTGCCTGGGCCAGTCTGGAGCTATCAAGATTAGAGATGCTAAGTGGGATCTGAGCTTGAGCAGTACCCTGAATACCAGGGGAAAGGGAGGAAAGCATACAGGTGCCTCCCTGACCAATCCAGGGCATCCAGAGGTAGTATACCCTGATCTGGTGGTCTGCAGCAATGCTGTGGCAGGTGATGGTTCTGGTGGGATGCAAACAAGTCTATCTCTGGAGTGCCCCACCTCTTGAAGATCACTTGCACCACTTGCCTGTTCAGGGTCCATTCATGACGGGCCTGGTTGATTCGACTTAAGGCATCTGCCAGGGTACTGTCTTTTCCTGGTAGATGGATTGCCTGCAGGGATACTCCCAAAGAGTAAGCCAAGGTCCAGATTTTCATGGCTTCTGTGCAGAGAAGACCTGACCTGGTGCCTCCCTGCTTCTTTATGTAGTACACTGTGGTGGTGGTGTCTGTTCTGACTTGTACCATCTCCCCTTGCGCCAATGCTGAAAAAGCTTTTAGTGCCAGAAACACAGCTCTGAGTTCTAGCAAGTTTATGTGCTGAAGGGACTCTGCAGCTGACTAGGTGCTCTGGGTCGTGTGATCCCCTAGATGGGCACCCCAACCCAGGAGGGATGGGATGCATCTGTTGTGAGAACAACTGAGGGAGACACTCTCTCTGAAAAGGAACCCCTTCTCTTAGGTTGGGTTCCTCCTTTCACCACTGAAGTGCTTGTAACAAAGTCCTTGTTACTGGAATGGGCTTTGAAAGAAGGTCTTCTCTCTAACTCCAATAAGCCCTGAGGTGGAACTGAATGTCTCTCATTTGGAACCTGGAGCCCAAGACTATGCCTATGGCTGTGACCACATAGCCCAGTATCTGCAGAAACTGCCTTGCAGTTTTGTATCTGGGCAAGCCGAATGAATTTGCAATCAGCTGGAGATTTCTGACTCTGTTCAGAGGCAGGTAGGCCCTGCTTTGCAGGGTATTGATCTCTGCCCCTATGAACTGCTGGATTTGTGCAGGAATGAGGACTGTTTTTTTGTGCTCGATCAGGAACCCCAAAGACTCCAGGAGCCCTTGGGTGATCTGCAGATATTGTTTGACTTGGTCTGGTGATTTCCCTACCACCAGCCAGTCGTCTGAATACTGGAATACTGTGAACCCCTGCCTTCGAAGGTGTGCCACAACTGCTGACGGGCACTCTGTGAACACTCTTGGGGCCGAAGAAAGGCCAAAAGGCAGGGTTTTAAACTGGTAATGGCCTGAAAAGAGTCCGAACCGGAGATATTTTCTGTAGGACTTCCTTATGGGGATGTGGAAATAGGCGTCTTAAGTCCAGTGATGCCAACCAATCTCTTTTTTGGAGTGTTGGCAGAATCAGTGCCAAAGTTACCATTTTGAACTTTGTTTTTTTTTTAGATGCTTGTTTAGAGCTCTGAGGTCCAACATAGGCCACCACTCCCCACTTTTCTTTGTGGTGAGAAAGTACCTGAAATAGAAACCCTTTCCTCTTACGGGGGTTGGGACAGGTTCTACTGCCCTTAGCAGTAGCAGGTTTTGAACCTCTGCCTCCAGCAGTTTATTTTTTGCTAAGGAGGGTGAACTGAAAACCCTGTTTTTTGAGGAGGAAGGGATTTGAAGCCAGAGACAGACCTTGACCCACCACCTCCAGGACCCACTTGTCTGTGGGGATGTTTAACCAAGCCTAGAGGAAGTGGGACAGTCTGCCTCCGACAGGGAAGAAGGAGGAGGCGGCCTGTGCCTCAGGATGTCTGTTTTGCTTGGGGCTGAGGCTGGGCCTGTGACCCTTGTCTAGAACCCATTCTACCCCCGCTTCGGATACTGCTGGTACTGGGTTGTGGCCACTGGCTGGAAAAAGGGCCCGATGTGGAAGGATCTGGCCCCCCCCCCCCAAAAAAAAAGGCCTGGTGGATGGTGAAGCCTTCTTTTTATTAGAGTTGCTTCTATATGTGGCCTTGTATTCATCCACCTTTTTCAAGTATGCCACTGTTGATTCTCCAAATAGACATTTCCCTCTAGGAAGGGATCAAGAGTCTCTGACTGGGTATCTTGAGTGAGATTTGTGGCCCTTAGCCAGAAAATCTCCTCTGGGTTGCCATGTTTGCCATCCATCTAGCTGCAGTGTCATTTGTATCAGCAGCCATTTGGAATTGGTATTTAGCTGCGTCTAGCCCAAACCTAGCAGTTTCAGCTAGGTCATCAGACAGGGGTAAGGGAGCTTTCTGAGACATGGAAAAACCGACTGCCACAAGGACTTCTGATACTGTGCAGCCCAGGCCTGAAACTTTGCCTGTCGTATGGCTAAAGAAGCTGACAAGTGCCCCTTCTTAGCCATACTGTTTATTTTTCTAAAGTCCTTGTCTGGTGGGCGAGATGCCAGAGGGACCCTAGCCTTATCACAGGCAACTTCTGGAGACCTTACTCACGTAAGGACATAGACACGGTAGAGAAGGTTCAGAGGAGTACAACAAAGATAGTACTTGGATTGCATCACAAGTCCTATGAGGACAGGTTGAAGGAATTGAATATGTACTCCCTGGAGGAGAGAAGGGAGAGAGGGGATATGTTAGAGACATACCAGTATCTTACAGGGAGGAACAGGGTGCAGGAATACACTATTTTTAAGCGAAAAAGATGTTCCAGGACTAAAGGGCATGGGATGAAGTTGGAGGGAGGACGATTCAGAGAAAACGTGAGGAAGAATTTCTTCACAGAACGGGTGGTGGACAAGTGGAACACCCTGCCAGAGGAAGTGGTGGGGGCTGAAACAATCACTGGATTTAAGAATGCATGGGATAGACATAAAGGAATTCTGGAGGTCAGGGTTAAGGGGCAACAGACTTCTAGGAAAACAAAGTGAACTTACAAGCTCAAATGGGCAGAATGGGTGGGCCATAGGCCCTTATCTGCCGACACTGTCTATGTATCTATGTAGCTTGCTGAACAACCCCCTGATGATCTGGGTGGGAAAAGAACTCTGCCCCACCCCTCTCCATGTGATATTTTTTGTCCATCCTCTTGTCAAGGGAGGGATGGAATTAGGGGTTTTAAGCAGCTTAAGAGCATCCTTTCTGAAAAATGCACTCACAGGAAGGAGGACAGCTCTGGTGAGGCTTAGCCACATCATTTCTACATACTCCACCTCCTCTTCATCCTCAATCTCCTCCCTTGTGGTGCTGTGCAACGCATCAGCCATTTTTCTCACAAAAGTGAAATGTGAGGAGTAATCTTCAGATATTTCTTGGAGGAGAGCCAAATTCCTGCTCAGTGGATACCTCAGGTTCGATGGCCACACATTCACTGTATTCTTCCTCTTCAGTGAAGGAAGATTTGCCTGTGCTGCCAGGCTGTCCACAGGGGTTGGGGCAGGTGGCTACTGATCAACAGGCATTAAGCCTTGTAATGCCTGAATTACCCTAAAAGCCTAGGCAATTTCTTGAGGTGAAGGCATAGTGGAGGCAGGCACAGAAGTCCACTTTTTATAATTTGGGGGTTCTGTGTGTTTTAATTTCCTTGATTTTTTTTAAGGGAACTGGGGAGTCAGCCGGTTCAGTAGCTCTCTTGGTACCTTTGTCATCCGTCTCAAGGGTAGAGGTAACAGTAGATGTGGTTTTACCCACATTAACAAGGGGTATCGGCTGGTCAGAGCCAGAGGGATCCCTGAGAGGAGGAAGTTTCTTTTTCAGCCGTTCCAGTCGTTTTTCTATAGCTTTCTAAGGGAATGTTTTACACACATCACATTCCTCTTTCAGATGCTCATATCCAAGGCAGGCCTCCCACAAACTGTGTTTATCTGCCTTGGCAAAAAATTCCCCCGACAGTGTACAATTTTTAAAACCGGGTTCACCAGTCTTTTTCTTGGTTTTTGACATTTTATTGATAGAAAAGTTAGCAACCACCAAGTCAAATGAATTTTTAAATAAGCGTAGCAATTCTTAAGTGGTTCTGGAACCGATAGACGAACCGAAGGGAAAAGGTGAACCGGGATTAGCGGTTCAGTAACCAATATAAACGATTACAAAACAAAGTTTTAAAAACTAAAATTAAGAAACTAACAGGGTTTTTTTAGTCAGAAAACCCCAACTAACTAAAAACTAACCTGGTTCACTCCCGGTTATACCGGACTGAGAGGAACCAGCAAAAACTAAGTAAATAACGCTAAACTAAGTTTTAAATAACAGTAAACAATAAGTATAAGGCAGCAAATGAAAATAAAAGATACTTATAGTATTTTTATAAGTTTCTTCATGTCAGAATGGAAAGGAGAAGAGCGACATTCCGAGCGACCAGACTGTTCAGCCGGAGAGTGAACTCTGAAGAGTTTTAGAACACTGGTAGTTAGTATAGTGCAGCATTTGAAAAGTTGTCACGTGCAAAGAATTCCATCATTTGCATGTGTTCTAGCCTCTCCGGGCAGTTCTACCTAGAAGACTTACTGCAGAAAGTTATGAATACCTGAGTATTACCGGGGTTAGAAAGCGGCAGTTTTGCGCTGAGTGGAGACGCAAAAAGGTCCAATTCTGGGCATCCTCACCTGTCGAAGAGGTCTTTGACTACCAAGGACAGGAGTTCCCACTGGTGTGTCCTTGACCTGGACCAGCTTAGACTGTCGGTCAGAGCATTTTGGACGTCTGGAACATGGACGTCAGAGTTCCAGGCCGTGCTCGATGGACCAGTACCATATCCTCATGGCCTCCTGACAAAGGGAGTAGGAATGAGTGCCCTCCTGCTTGTTGATGTAGAAGACTACAGACATGTTGTCTGTCAGCCCCAATAGCATTCCAGGAAGAATGTGGGTCTGGAAGGCCAGGAGAGTATACAGAACTGTCCACATCTCCAGCACACTGATGTGGAGATGCTGCTCCGACTCAGACCAAATGGCAAGGCAAGTTTTATTTTTACGGCGCCCTATCCCGGAGGCTCTGGGCACCTAACAACAAACAATAATGCACAGAATAATAATAAAATGCAAAATAAGTAAACAAACATATATAAATTTCATTTCAAATATTACAATATAAAATGCTAAAACCTCATTAAAATATCAGCAGGAATTTATTACACCATCAGTCGGACATGATTACACAGTCTCTTCTGGGAAAGTCAGGCGAAGAAGGTGGGCTTTCAACCTCTGCTTGAACACCTCAGCAGAAGGGGCCTTCCAGATAATAGATGGAAACGAGTTCCACAAGGTCAGCCTGGCAATACTAAAAGCACGTCTCCGGAGGTCTTGAGACGAACCCTGAGAACAACCAGGAGGCCCCTAGACGAGGTGCGGACCAAGGTGGCAGGCATCAGGAGCTCAGTAAGGTAGCCATACCCGGACCCAGTTCGTATAGGACCTTATAGGTGAGTAAGCCCAAATTGAAGAGAACCCTCCACCTGGTAGGCAGGCAGCCACTGCAGAGCTCGCAGGACAGGGGTCACATGACTGGACCTGGGCAGGCCCATCAGTAACTGGGCTGCTGCGTTCTGCACAAGCTGCAACCTGCGGAGGGTCCCTCCACTGACCCTGAAGTAAAGAAAATGACAGTAGCCGACCCTTGAGGTAACAAAGGCATGTACCAGTGTTGGCAGGTCTTCAGGAGGAATGAGGGGCTTAATCCTGGTGATATTCCTCAAGTGGCAAAAAACATTTTTGTCAACAGAAGACACCCGATCCACAAGTGTCAATCCATTGTCCAGGATCATGCCAAGATCTCTCACCCTCAAGGAAGCCACCAACGGAGCAGACCCCAGAAATAATCCTGTGTCACTTCTGGGCGTGCTTCTATCACTCCCATGATCTGGCTCAACCCCAGTACCTCCGTCTTATCTGGGTTCAGTCGCAAACAGCTGGAGCACATCCACACTGATTTCTGCCAGGCAGGTGTTAATCACATCTACAGCACTGGATTTTCCAGGGGCAAATGACAAATACAGCTGAGTGTCATCCGCATAGCAGTGAAACTCTACACTAAATTGCAGAATGATTTCCCCAAGGGGAAGCATGTACACTGCGAAAAACACTGCTGACAAGATCAAGCCCTGGGGCACTCAACAGGACAGGGACATTGGGAAGGAGGAGAAATTCCCCATCACTACCCATTGCACCCCATCAGTGAGGTAGGACTCAAACCTGTTGAGAGATCGAGAAGAATAAGAACTGACCTGTCTCCTCTATCCATAGCCCTGAGCAGATCATTTTTCACCCTAACTAATGCTGTTTCTGGCCCTAAAAACCTGACTGTAATGGCTCATAGAGATCAACTGACACGAGGTGATCCTCGAGCTGTTGTGCCACAAGTTTCTCAACAACCTTGCTCAGAAAAGGCAGGCTGGAGATAGGACAGTAATTCGCCAGGACGTCTGGGTCAAGAGATGGTTTCTTCAGGTGGGGTCTCCCCAAGGCCTCTTTCAAGGCCACTGGGAATACACCCTCTGACATCGAGCACTGGGCAATCCCGGCAAACACCGGGCCAACAACTCTGGCACATCTCATCCAGAAATGTGTCGGGGCTGGGTCCAGTTCACAGTGTGTGTGCTTTAGCTCTGAGATCACCTCAATGACCTTGGCCACCTCCACTGGTTTAAACTCCTCCCAGACTAGAGGAGCGACTCTGTTCCTTTCAGTCCAACTACAGCAAGGCAAACCTTGCCTCACTGATGGAATCCCTGACCCTATAGAGGACACACTGTTAGAGAAGAACAAACTCATCACATTAAGTGGTGGGTGCAACAGCCTGTCCACAGTCCGACAAAGTTGAGGCGGTCAGTTCTTCCCTGCAGCAATTTCCCTAGACAGGAATTCTGCCTTCTTACAGGTAATTGTCCCCTGGTACTCACCACAGTGAGCATGCAGGACCAGTCTGTCCTCCTCCAACCGGGACTTCCGCCAGCAACACTTCAACTTCCGACCCTTGATCTTCATTGCCTTGAGGTTCCCGATCAAACCAGGGGGCTCTCAAGTGAGAGGATCTTGGTCGTATACGGGTTGGTGCGATGGCATCAAGCGCTTTGGATACCACCATATTATAGGTGACCACCGTCTCGCCAGCACCAATTGCATATCCAGCAGCCACACCATATAAATCAGCCAGTCCCTCAAAGGGCGGTGGCTGACCATCTCCACAGGGGAAGGACTCTAGGGGGGCCCCCAAGCGTGAATCTCACCATGCAATGATCAGACCAGATGGCCTGATCAATCTTGAGGCCGCCAACCTCAAGACAGAGCTGCAACACCAGATCAAGCTTGTGGTCGTGGTGGTGGATCGCAGAAGTAACAACTTGTGCTAGGCCCAGTGATGACATCAACTGGAGGAGGTCATAACCAAATTGTGAGGATTTGCTGTCAACCCAGGCATTGAAGTCCCCTAGGATTAAACACCTGGAGGACTCCAATACCTGATCGACCATGAATTCCGCAACCTCCTGCAGGAATTCTCCACCAGACCCCGGAGGGTGGTAAATCAGGAGACTACTACAACCTGCAGCTAGACCCCCACGCACAGCCACACACTCAAAGGATCTGGCAATTCCAACCAGATGCACAGTGAAACCAAGGCCGGATCTTAAAAAAAAAAAAAAAAAAAAGATGGCCACACCACCACCCCTGCGCTTCCTCCTCGGACACTGCACTACGGAAAACCCGGAGGGGATTGCTGCCTCCAAAACAGGACCGGCATCACCACCCAACCAGGTTTCCTTGATGTAAGCCAGGTCAACCGAGGAAATCAAGTTCGCTACAACTGTGGTCTTGTTCCTTGTCGACCTGGCATTGAAAAGCACTGTCCGAAGGGGATTGGTAGACATTGCCGGTCCCCTAGCTACCTGCCCACTCAATCTAGTGGGAACCCTGGGTTCGTAGACCAAATGCCCTGGGTCTGACAGCTGGCTAATTGGGCTCCTCAGCCAAGGCCCGAAGCATTCATGGTGAGAATCTGCTGTGGAGACGCAACACAGAGGGCCCCCCCCCAGAAGACTGGTGGGGTTCTGCCACCACCCCAAGGTCCTCTTCATCGTACTGGAAACCAGCACCAGCTGATCTAGGTCATCGCTACATTGATCCCACTGGGTTCACAGCGTCCACTGAGCAACCCTCATGTGGAGGCGGGCCACGGGGATTATGGCAACAGCCACCGCCTTATGCCCCAGCAAATGGAGGAAAACACTGGCTTGTACCCGACTGGAGAATACCAGTTGGTACTGCGCTATCAAGTGCTCTGCTCTGTCCCCTGGCAGGAAGGCTTTGCCTTGGGACGAGTCCAGAACTGCTCCTATGTACTGGAGGCATCAGGATGGAGGAAGACAAGACTTTGGTAGACTGATCGTGATCCCTAGGGTCTGGAAAAGCTGAAAGGTGCCTTCCAGGGTCTGTAACAAGAGATCCCTGGAGGGGGTTGTGAGCAGCCAATCGACCAGGTAAGGGAACACATAAAAGCCTTGCCTCCTCAGCCACAGCTACAACCGCTAGGCACTTGGCAAAGACTAGAGATGCTGAGGAAATGCCAAAAGGGTGGCCTGGAAATGAAAGTGGTCCCCCTGGAAGCAGAGGAAATAGTGGTGGGCCGGGAAAACTTGGATATGGAGATAGGCATCCTGCATATCCAGGGACCACAGCCAGTCCCCTTGATGAAGGAGGGGCAACAGTCCCTGCAGGGTAACCATAATGAACCACTTGTACTCTATGTAGAGGTTCAGATGACTGAGGTCCAGGATCAGCCTCGGGTCCCCTGTTTTCTTGGGGATGAGGAAAAAGTGGGAATAGAGCCCCTTCCCTCTGTGAGCCAGAGGGGCAGGCTCTATGGCTTTCTTGCGCAGGAGAGCCTGAATCTCTTCCTGAATGAGGGCGATGTGGGCCCAAGAGTAATGGGAGAGCGAGAGAGGGTTTTCTGGAGGGGGCTCCAGAAACTTGAGGGTGTGACCCCGTTCGATAATCTGAAGCACCCACTGATCTGAGGTTACTATGTGCCACACATCCAGGTAAAGGTAGAATCGACCCCCCCCCGACCACCTCCCCAAGGCCTCTGCTTGGGGTGTGAAAGGCAAGGAGTCAGGCAGCGGAACCTGGGATGGGCAGAGCAGCCGTGGGCACTCTGGGGGCCTGAGGGACAGTCACTCTGGCTGGCGGGGTGTTTGCCTTACACTTAGACGGTCCTTTCGGCTACTGGCCCATGGAAGGCTGGCGAAGGGGCACACAAAAGGACTGACACTGGAAAGATCTCAGTTGGGACCGGCAGATGGAATGTACGAACTGCAGGGCCTTGCCAGATTCCTGGAGGTAGGGGATGATATCCTGGGCAGGTCCCCCAAACATAACAGAGCCACGGAAAGGGGCATCCATAATTTTGGCCTGCATATCCCGGGCAAAACCAGACACCTTGAACCATAAATGGTGGTGCATGCAGATCCCTGCTGTTGCCGCACACCCAGCGGCATCTACAGTGTCATAAGCAGCTCTCAACACTTGGTTGCTCACATCCGAACCGGACTTTAACATCTGGGCCAACTGCTTTTTAGTGGAATCTTCTGGGAGGGTTTGGACCAGGTCCCTCGCCTGATCCCAGAGGGCATTCTTGCACTGAACCATATGGACCAGATGGTTCTCGGCCCGAATGGCCAGAGTGGCAGGGGAATACACCCACTTGCCCAATTAGTCAAGCTGGTGAGATTCCTCGTCTGGAGGGTGGGTGCTGAGATGTTTGGGCTTTTTAGTATGGTCATGAGTTGCGTACATGACCACTGAGTCTGCCGTGGAGCATTCTCCCAAGAAGGGTTTGCCCACTGACACGTAGTAAAGGCGATCCACCTTCTTAGCCAAGGACAGGGTGGTTCCACGCTGCCTTGGGGACATCCTTCTTACTAATCAATAAGACGAGGAACCACCAAAAAAGGGTCCCCTTCTTCCGGAGATAAATAGCCAGACAATGGCATTCCGGGTCAAGCTCCTCTGTCTCCCACCCCATAAGAGACTGGATATGGTGCATCACATCAAGGAAGGAGGAACATCGGGGTCACCTTCCGGAGGTTCCTAACCATCAGAGGGAGCCCCTCGAGTCCTCCAATGACTCCAAGGAGGAATCGTCCCCCGACAGATCGCTGTCTGGGACTGGTGCCTGACCGCAACGGTCGTCCCTATGCTGGTCCGAGGTCCCCTTGTAACCCCCCAGAAGTCCCTGAGGTACCAGGGTTGCTGGATCCTGCCTAGTCTGGGTCCCAAGGAGGGGGTCCCGGGGAGGACGATGGGAAGAAGGGAGCCTAGGTGTGTCTGTGTCCTTCATAAAAGGTCCACCAGGCCGTAAATAAGGCATTATAATCCACCAGTGAATTGTAAGGTGGATAATGGTACTGGGAAGTAAGGTACAGATAAGTCAGTAGAAGAGGTGGCACAGGGTACCGTGGTGCTGGACCACCAGGCGCCAGCTGGGGCGGAGGCGACGACGGCAGAGTTGTTGGTGTAGCTGGCGCCAGCCTGGCAGGTGAAGGCTGGCATTGGTCTGGTGAAACAGCCAACCCAGGCCCCAGAGGTGAGGCATGCGCCTTCCGGGGGAGAAACTCCCCCCGAGGCAGGGGCAGAGGCGTCACCTGCGTGGAGGAGGCAGCGAGCACTTGCTCAAGGCGATGCCTGGAAGAGCTAGCTCTGGTCCTGGAGTTGGGGACCGATGACGGCAACACCTTAATGGAGGTGATGACCCACCACTGAAGGTTCCAACCCCAGTAGAGCCGCCCAGCTAGCTGAGGACCCGTCGGGACTAAGGGCCTGAGCTTCAGGGGCTGGGAGGCAGGGGATGAAGTCAGCTGCCCCGAGGAACTGCCACCTATCATAGAAATGAGGGAGAGCAACTGGACAACCAGCAACCCGGAGGGCGAGAGGGCTGCCAAGGAAGGAGGGGCAGACCCCCTGCGGGAGGAAGACCCCGAGGCCGAAGACAGTCTATGCGGTGACTACGAGCAAGAGGCTGACAAAGGATGTCCCAGTGCTTGTGCGTCCCCGCTGGACTTCTCATTCTGGGAAGAAGAAGAAGATGCCATGGAGGCAGAGGAAGCTGAAGAGCTTTTAGCCTGAAGCTCCTTCTCCACCACAGCCAATTTCTGTTGAAGCAAGTAGCTTTGAAGGGTCTTCAAGTGGCATCTTCATGTGGCCTGGCTGAAGTCCTGGCATTGCTGGCAGGCCTCAATGTTGTGGTGGGGACCTAAGCAGAGCAAACAGCAAGAGTTGACAGTCTTTGGCAGGTATCTGCTTGCTGCAGGCACACTTCGTCAGCCGGTGAAAAGACGAGGCTGGGGCAGAAAACATAAATGAGATGGAGAAAACACCAAAAATCGATGTTAAAACAAAGGTAAGAAAGAGAAAATAAATCGTAGGTAAACACAAAGAAAATGGTGGTCAACTTAAGCAGGCATCCATGCAGGTCTGACATGCGCAGGTCGACAGCAGAAAAAGTACTGAAGTAGGTCTGGGGGACCACCCCCTTTATAGGATAGGCGGATGTGGGGTGGCCCTCCGTGACAGACTGCTAACTAGAAGTTTTCCATGTGGTCCTGGAACCTTGCGGCTTCAGTCCTACCGATGTTGCCTGTTGCAGGAGCCCCCTCGAAGTAATATCTCCAATACCAGTTAGGAAGGCAGAAAAAAATTGCTTACCATAGTAATTTTGTTTCTTTCAAGGTATTCTCCAATATTCATAACTCTTGCAGTCAGTCTCTGAAGTAGAATTGCCCGGAAATAAAATGATATGCTAATGATGGAACCATCTTTGGCTCGTGCCACTTTTCAAATGCTGCCATTATGAACTGCCTGCGTTCTGAAACACTTCAGATTTCATGGACAGCCTGCAAGGGAAGGCCCAACCAAAAACTATATCTATGCAATAACAACAATAAAACTAACCCTATCTAACAAACCTCCAACTGGAGGTAAAAAAACAACTCCCCCCTCCTCCAGAATGTCAGGGTACCCTGAAGAAGGGGAAAAAAAGCAGTGTCCAACGGGGCCCAAAGACAGACTATGCCAGTGTGTGGCACCCTCACACATAGTTACTCAGCTTGGAGTGTAGAGGCCACTGGTTTTGGAAGAGGAGGAAGGGTGGGTGAGTTATGAATACTGGAGAATACCTTGGAAGAAACAAGATTACTATGATAAGTATTTTTTTCTTCTCACCCCAGGAATTCTCCAATATTCCTAACTCTTGCAAGGTGTGTACTGTCCTCCAGGTAGCTACCTTACAGATTTCCACTAGCGGAACATCCCTGGCAGCTGCTATGGTCACAGTTGTGCCCCTTGTGGAGTGGGCCCTCAGCCCTGCTGGGGCTCCCTTCCCGCTTTTGAGTAGCAAAACTGGATGCACTGAACTATCCAGCACAAAATGGACCTTTCAGATGCTGGGTTTCCTTTTTCAACATCCCGAAAAGTGAGGAACAGCTGCTGTCTGCCCTGCCTATGGTCCTTAGTGATAGTTATGTAATAGATGAGGGCTCTTTTGACATCAAGACTGTGGAGCCTACATTCACCTGAACTAGAGGGTTCAGAGAAAAAGACTGGCAGAGTAATGGAATGGTTCAAATCTAGATCAAAAACCACTTTAGGCAGACATTTCCTGTTTGTTCGCAGGACTACTTTATCTCTATGCAATGAGATGTAGTCCTTTTCAATGCACAAAGCCTGAAGCGCCCTAATCCTCCAGGCTGAAGTAATGGGTACCAGGAATACCGTTTTCCAGGTAACATACTTTAGGTGAGCCGAGGCCATGGGCTCGAATGGGGGACCCATAAGCATGGCTATGCAGACATTCAAGTCTCAAGCTGGCACCAGTTCCTTGTGTGTGTGTGTGTGGGGGGGGGGGGTGCAAGTGGGCCAAGCCCTTGAAGAAGCTTTTGATAATAGGGTTGAATGCCATACAGACACTCTTTCCGGCTGAAATGTAAGCAGATACTGAAGCCAGATGGACTTTTAAGGTGGTGGGCTGCAAGCCCAGAGAATGCAGATGGGTAAGGTAGTCCAGCAATGCTGGAATCTCTGCCTGTTCTAGTGCCACGTCCCTGGTGGAGCACCAAACAGAAAATCTTTTCCATTTAGAAGCATAGATTTTCTTAGTGGAAAGTTTCCTATAATCCCTCAAGACATTCAGAACACTTTCTGACAGATGCAAGCCTGCATACTGTAAGTCCTCAATAGCCATGCCTTGAGCCTGAGGGATCCGAGGTTAGGGTACAGGATCCTCCCTTGGTTGGAGGTTAACAGGTTGTGCCTCCGAGGGAGGTGTATTGGCTTTTCTACAGAGATGGAGAGCAGCAGAGTGTACCATGGCTGCCTTGCTCAGTCTGGTGCTATCAAGATCTTTGATGCTGGCTGGAATCAGAGTTTGATCAAAACGCTAAAGATCAAAGGAAAAGGAGGAAAGGCATATAGAGGCCTCCCCGACCAGTCTAGAGTCAGAGCATTCAGGGGTATTGCACCCCTGGCTGGTGATCTGCAACAATACTGTGGCAGGTGGTGGTTTCTGTGGGACGCAAAGAGATCTATCTCTGCGGTGCCCCACCTTCTGAACACTACTTGAAACACCAGCCTGTTCAGGGTCCACTCGTGATGGGCCTGGTTGATCTGACTCAGAGCATCTGCTAGGGTGTTTTTTTTTTTAAATTTAGTTGTTTAACCAGGAGTAGGGTGTTGTCCTTGCCCGACAGATCAATAGCATGCAGTGAAGCATTGAGCGAGTAAGCCAGGCTCCAAATCTTCATTGCCTTTGTGCACAGGGGGTTGGACCTTGTCCCTCCCTGTTTATGTAATACATGGTTGTGGTATTGCGTGTTCTGACATAGAAACACAGAATTTGTCGGCAGATAAGGACCGCTTGGCCCACCCAGTCTGCCCATTTCCCTACCTAATGGATAAGCTGCAGATTCTAGTTAACCAGCATCGTACTTCTTTCTACCCCACCTCCTAGAACTGCCTTATAAGCTGTCCATGCATACTTGAATTCAATCACTGTTTTTGACTCCACAGCCTCCTCCGGAAGGCCATTCCATGCATCCACAACCTCTCTGTGAAAAAATATTTCCTTACATTACCTCTGAGCCCCAATCTTTAAATTGTGCCCTTGTTCTTGCACACCTCTTGTACTACCCTGCCATGCACCAATGGGGCAAACACCTGCAGGGTAGGAACACTGCTCTTAGTTCCAACAGGTTTATGTGCTGAAATGACTCTGCACTTGACCAGGTACCAGCCCTGCGATCCCCTAGATGAGCACCCCACCCCAGTAGTGATGCATCTATTGTATCACTGACGGAGACTCCTGCATGAAAGGAACCCCTTCCCTTAGGTGGTCTTCCTCTTTCCACTAATAGAGGGCTTGCAGTAACGTCCGTTATTGGCATCAGTTTTGAGAGGGGTCTCTCCTTTGGCACCAGTGTGCTCTGAGATGGAACTGTACGTCTCTCATCTGGAACCTGGGCCCTGGGACTGTGCCTGTGCCTGCAGCCATATGTCCCATCAGCTGAAGAAACTGCTTTGCAGTTTTTGGTTTGTCGAGACTGAATGAACCAGCAATCTGCAGGATACTGTTTACCCTGTCCTGAGGCAGGTAAGCTCTGCCCTCCAGGGTGTTCAGCTCTGTTCCTGTGAACTGGAGTGCCTGTGCTGGTTGCAGGACAGATTTCTTGAGGTTTATTAGGACAAGAGCTCCTGCGTTAACTGCAGGTGTTCCTTTACCTGCTGTGGTGAGCTTCCTACCAGCCAGTCATCCAGGTATGGGAAAGTACAGTTACGTAACAACTCACTGTAACAGTAGATCTTCGAAAGAGGCTCTTGTAGTATGTAATGACTCTTAGGACTAGAGCCGTCAGGCTCTAGGACCACATGGAAAACTTTAGCTAGCAGTATCTGGCGGGAGACTATCACATTTGTGAAGGGTCAATAGCAGGGGAGGGACTTAAAACAGAGTGCTGAGTTAAGGACAGTACATAAAAGGCTTGTCGACAGGCTGTGGCAATGGAAGGCTCAGTTCTCCCGCTGGAGACCTAAGAAGGTGCGACAGGAGAAAGGAGTGGGCACCTGGAGCCAAAGAAAGGCTAGAAAGAGAAGAAAATAGCCACAGAAGTTGGGGGAAGGTAGGAGGGAAAGCAGTACCTACTGCAAGAGCCTTTCTCGAAGACATACAGGTTACTCACCTGTAACAGGAGTTCTAGGAGTTGTATATGTTGTTCATCCACACCGTCTGGCAGGTTCCTTGCTGCTTTAAATCTTGCTGGAAGGTCTTCAAGCTGGCTCCTCCCACTCACCGGGTGGTAAAACCCTTGGCGCCCTCCCCATGCGCCTAGATCTAGCTGGCTGGAAGCCAGCTTGCACCGCCGGCCTGGGAGGTCGGGTGGGCTCGTGGATGAACAACATATACCACTACTAGAACTCTTGTTACAGGTGAGTAACCTGTATTTCTAGGGACGTGGATATGTTGTTCAATCCACACTGTCTGGCAGACTCCTGGCAGTTCTCCGAGAGGAGGGAGGCAAGGCACGCACCCCCCTACCTAGGAAATAAGGACTGGAGAACCGAGGCCCCAAAACCAGCATCCCGGCGTGACTCGAGGTCATTGTGGTAATGGGAAATAAAGGTGTGTGCTGACTTCCAGGTAGCAGCCCTGCAAATTTTCTGGATAGAGACGTCCCTAGAAGCAGCCACCGAAGCAGCGGTATGGCGGGTAGAATGAGCGCTTATCCTCTGGGTGGCTCCATGCCTGCCAACCTATAGCAGAGATCTATGCAGGAGGTGACACCTGTCTATCATCCGCTTGGCTGCAGATCTGACAGGTGCAGCTTCAGCGTAGGAGACAAACAGCTGGCGAACCTCTCCCTGAACTTCAGCCGTTCATTCCTTATAATAAGCGAGCGCTCTTCTAGGGTCCAGAGTATGGAGCCTATATTCGGTCTCTGAGGTGTGACTGGGGTAGAACACCGGCAGAGTCAACACCTGGTTAAGGTGAAACTCCGACACCACCTTCAGAAGGAATTTCGGGTGGGGGCAGGACAACCTTGTCCCTGTGGAAGACCAGATAAGGAGACTCGATGGAAAGTGCCTGGAGCTCTCCCATCCTTCTGGCTGACGTGACAGCCACTAAGAAGGCGGTCTTCCACGACAGGTGAGAGATGTCACACCTGTGCATCAGTTCAAATGGCTTGCCCATGAGCTTAGCCAATACCAGCAGTAGATCCCACAGAGGTGGAGGTTCTCGTACCGAAGGGGATATGTGATCAAGGCCTTTGAAAAGGCGCCCGACCACCTTCTCCAGTGCCACCAACTGCTTTCCAGCCTGCGCCTGGTAAGCAGAGATGGCTGCCAGGTGCACCTTAAGGGTTGTCGACTGAAGCCCTAGCTGAGAAAGGGACCACAGGTAGTCCAGAATGTTAACCAAGGAAAAGGAAGAAGGGTCCAACCCCTTGTCCTGACACCAAATGGAGAATCTCTTCCATTTGAAGGCATAGCATTTTCTGGTCGACTCCTTACGGGACACCTCAATGACACTGAGGACCTCGTCGGAAAGACCAAGGCCTGGAACTCTAGCCACTCAGGAACCAGGCCGTCAGATGCAGGGATTGAAGGTCCAGTTGGAGTACCTTCCCCTTGTTGACTGAGATCAGGTCCGGGCGGGCTGGAAGCCACCTGGGGAGCCTGGAGCCGAGGCCGAGGAGATCTGGGTACCAGAACTGGCGGGGCCAGTCTGGGGCTACCAGAATCATCCGCACCTTGTCCCTCTTCACCTTGAGAAGCACCTTGTGGATCAAGGGAAATGGAGGGAAGGCGTAGAAGAGGCCCGGGGTCCACGGCCTCGAGAAGGCATCCCCCTGCAGCGAGTCCTGCTGAGGGGAGCGGGCGTGAAACAGCCACAGCTTCGCATTCTCCCTGGAGGCAAACAGGTCCACCTGAGGGGTGCCCCAATGGGAGAACAGATCTTGTACTACCTCTGGCAGGAGAGATCACTCATGAGATGCAGCGCCTATCCGGCTGAGGACATCAGCCAGACTGTTGGAGGCTCCTGCCACATGGATGGCTAGGAGATCCGCCTCCAGGCTGATCACCAGAGACCAGATGCAGACAGCCTCCTTGCACAGAGGCAAGGAGTGCGTCCCACCCGGACGGTTGAGGTAGTACATGGTCGTGGTGTTGTCCATCTGGACCGAAACCACTTGACCCCGTACAAATGGAGCGAAGGTGGTGAGGGCTAGTCGGACTGCTCGAAGCTCCAGCAGGTAGATGTGGCATCGAGACTCCTGAGGGGACCTGAGGCATTGGACCCTGAACTCCCCCAGATGGGCACCCCAACCCATCAGAGAGGCGTCGGTTGTTAACATGACTGTCGGCTCAGGCGGACAAATGGGATACCTTCCTGCAGATGAGCTGGGACGAGCCACCACTGCAGGCCGTCCCACATCTCCTGGGTCACCGTCACCGGCTGGTCCAGAGGACCGGAAGGCTGTGACCACTGGCTGGCCAGTCCCCACTGCAGGGGACGCATATGCCAGCAAGCCCAACGGACCACACTGGTGCAGGCCGCCACGAGGCCCAGAAGGTGCAGGAAGTCCCGGGCAGGGCGCAATTGCCCAACCAGAAATAATTGGGCAAAGGAGGAAAGGACCTCGACCCTGTCCGCTGGGAGCCGGGCTCTGGCTCAAAGAGAGTCGAGCTCTGCCTTGATTAACTTAATCACCTACTTGATGAGAAGACCAATCTGAGAGCAGACCTGGAGGGCCAGATCCCTGGACCGCTCCATCTCCAACCTGGAGGAGGTTGTAATCAGTCAATCGTCCAGGTAAGGGCACACCCGGACCCCTTGGCGCCACAGGAATGCTGTCACCACTGCCATGCATTTGGTGAAGACCCTGGGAGCTGGAGAGAGGCCGAAGGGCATGGCCCGGAACTCATAAAGGGATCCCTCTGTTCTGAAGCGGAGGAATCGCTGGTGAGACGGACGGATTGGGACGTGAAAGAACACGTCCTGAAGGTCCAGAGAACAGAACCACATACCTAGTTCCAAGGATGGAATAATCTGAGCCAGAGTGACCATCCTAAAGGTGCGCAGCCTTAGGAACTTGTTCAGGTCGTGCAGGTCGAGAATGGGGCACCAGTTCCCCCGTCCGTTTTAGGACCAGGAAATACCTGGACACAAACCCTGGGTCTGGAGGAGGGTCCGCCACCTCCTCGATCACCTCCTTCTGGAGGAGCAAGGCAATGTCGGCTCGAGTTTGGGGGCGACACCCCTCAACCCATCACTGTGCAGGCTTGGAGGGAAGGTCCGGCTGAGGGACCTCCTGGACCCTTGCCTCCAGGCTTCCTACTGGAGGAAGCGGCAGACTTAGCCTTAGGGTGCCAAGTGTGTGCCTGCTGGCCCTGGTGCTGCTGGGCCAGACGTGCCGCAGGGGCAGAAGGTCGATAGGGCTTACGCTGCTGCTGGCGGCCTTTGTCCTTCTGGGTAGACGTGACCAAGTCCAAGGTGGCACTGGACTTCTCGATCCTCTGGAGATGGCCTTCCACCCCCAGCCCGAACAAGTCACTGCCCAGGAAGGGAACGTCTGCCGTGAAGGTGGAGATCCGCAGCCAAGTTCTGCGGCGCATGGCCACTGTAGCCGCTACTGATCGGGCACAAGAATCACCAATGTCCAACGAAGTTTGGAGCGGTTTTGCCACCACCCTTCCCTGATCCTGCACCTGCTTGACCATCATCTGAATGTCAGCCGGGAGATGAGGAATCACCTTATCCAGGGAGCTCATAAGGGCGTGTGAGAAATGTGCCATCAGAAGTGCCGAGCTGGCCTCACGAAGGCCTAGTGAAGAAGCAGCGTAAATCTTCCGCCCCGAGTAATCCAACTTTTTGGATTCCTTATCGGGCAGTTTGTCCACATCTCTAGTGTTCCCGGAACGCCGGAAAACGCTATCGGTCACTAACCCCTAACCCCTCCGCAGAGAGGTGCTCCGAGAAACCGGAGAATGAACCAGTGGGGACAGTGTACTTGCGAACCATCCTGGCCAAAGGCGCGGGACAAGATGCTGGCCACTGCCACAACTCCAGGGCCGGGCCAACAATGGCCTCGGCCACCGGAAAGGCTTCCGTAGGGGAATCCCCTTGGTCCAGTATCTCTGTAAGAGGATACTTGGCACGTTTTGAAACGGGTTCGAGCTGCATCCCAGTGGATTCTGAGATGAGTCAAAGCAAACCCAAAAACGATGATGGGCTCTCGTCCACCGACTGGCCCCCTACAGACTCCAGGTCAAGCGGCTTGGAGAGCAGGGAGGAGTCTGCGAACACCTGCCGAGTGCCTGAGCCACCTCCACCTGCCGAGGATGATCAGGAGTGAGGGTGACCAACGACCTGTGGGGCAAGCCCTGACCCGACCGAGAATCCTTGGTCGGGGCCCCAGTCTTCGGTTGTGGAGGCGGGGGTTCCACCACAATAAGTGGAGCAGCTGGCTTCAGCCGAACAACTGGCGCTGGGGTCGGCTCCTCGATCACCACGAGGAGTTGTTTCGGCCAATCTGGTGACAGCCACTTAAAGGCCGGAGAAGGCGATTGAGTCGGCTTGTTACTGGTCAATAAAAAGTTGCTGCCACATCAAATACTCGTAGCGCCGATGCAACTTGCGCTGGAGCCTATCCTCCGAAGAGGACAACAAGGATGAGTGGCGACGCCGCTTTCCATGGTACAGAGACTGCCGATGGGATCAGCTGGACCTGGAAGAGGACCAAGACCTTCGGGGATTCCAAGGGTGGGTCAGAGAGGGGACGGGGGAAACCCACCCCTCCTTCGGTTCAGGGACCTTGACCAGGGACTTCGGCACAGGAGGCACAGGCAAGTCCTCGGTAACCACCGGGGAACCGGTGAAGAAGGGTTGTCGGCTTCTCCGCACGACAAACTGTCCAATGGGTCGAGAAAAATCTCGACCGTGTCAACCGATGTCTCGGCCGGCTGACCTGCCGGGGACACCGTGAAGCCAGAGGCCGTAGCCTCAACCAAAGTCGACAGTCAATGGTCCAGTGAAGGGGATCTCTCCCGCTCCCACGAACGTCGACGGTGGGACTTACCTTTTAGAGTCCTTCTTCTTGGACCAACTGGAATGTCCCGAAGGCCGTTCTTCCCTAGTGGAGAGGGACTGACAAAGCTCCTTAAAAGAAGCCGAGTAGGAGGAGCCCAAGGAGAGTGGGATAAATGCCACGGCCGAGGAAGAAGATGATGCAGCCTGGGCCACCTCCTCCTCCTCGATGGCGATCATCTGCTCCAACTGCTCCATGAAGCCCGCCACCGGACACCGTCCAATGGGCCTCCTTAGACTTGACTGGCAGGTACCGTTTTACGGGGCACCCAAGAAGTAGTCTGGCAGCACGGTCCTCAAGACCGAAGCCGAGGAAGGACTTGCACAATTCGCAGGCCTGCGGGTGTGAAGCCCCTAGGCAGTAGATGCACGTGGAGTGTGGATCGGGTCCTGGATATCTTCTGCCCACAAGAGCACCGACGGAAGCTGAGTCGACGGTCCATCGTGAGTCATAGGGAAGACGAAGACTGTAGTCTTGTAAATTTTAAATTAGTTTCAGGAAATCCGAAGTGTGTGAATCCAGCCTAAAACACAGAGTGCTAAGGAGGGAACCTGAGCTTCCAAGCGGTAAGGAAGATCTGGCGTCATGGGGCGGAGCCGAGGGTTTTACCACCTGGGTGGGTGGGAGAAGCCAGCTTAAAGACCTTCCGGCAAGATTTAAAGTGGCAAGGAACCTGCCAGACAGTGTGGATTGAACAACATATCCACGTCCCTAGAACTACTGTTACGGTAAGTTCTTATGTAACTGTACTATCTTACTTCGAGAGGGCTCTTGCAGTAGGTATTTACCATTCGGACTGAGTCCCAAGCAGTGAAATTCAGACACAGGCTAAAGCACGGGAGGCAGGGAAGGTCTGCAATAAGTACGGAATTAGGACAGGAGGCCCTGTAGGACAGCTAATTCAAAGCCCATCCTGCGGCTAGAGACAATGTCCAAACTATAACGTTTGGTGAAGATGTGGAGAGAGCACCAAGTGGCAGCCGCACAAATGTCAGCGGCAGAAACATTCCTGAAACAAGCAGCAGATGCAGCCATGCGTCTGGTTGAGTGATCCTTCACTTCCCCCGGAAGGGGTTTGTTATAGTCCCCCCCCCCCAAAAAAAAATCTGTTTATTGAGGGTCAGATCATCATACATATAGCAGAATTCCTTTCCCAAGATTTTACAACTGTATGTTTTAAATTAATACATACATACATACATACATACATAGTCCATTACACATGCTAGGCCTATACTAATGCATGCTTGTCCCTTTTTCCTATTACATCAACATTCTGTACACTCCCATTTTTATGTTAAAAAAACACAACTATCCCTAATTAACATTTTAAACTTTTTAACCTCTGGCTGTGGAGATTCAGCTAATCCAACAAAACTGGTTTTCCCTCGGTGGGGTATTGTCACCTGAAGTTTATTCTGGCATGCTTTTTCTTTCATTCCCTACTTCTTATATGGTGCTTCTTTTCCTGCTAGCTTCCCCATTCAAATTTAGTATTAAGGTGTAATATACTATTTTTTAATATATTTTTATTAGATTTTTCAAAATTCCATGAGACACTTTACAATCATTGACATTCTGTTGAATACTTCAGTTTTATGATTCTGTTACATCCATTAATAAAATTAGAATGAAGACATTTATGTTTATTACTTTTACATTTGTAATGCATAAAGATTATCAAGGGCAGATTCATCTCTCTCCTCCCAGAAACCCACCCCGTCCCCCTCCTCCAGACCCATCATGGACAAAAGTCAGTATCAACCGCTGCCTGATGTATTGTCCATCACTGCCATCTTAGTAAAGGACAGAGACTGGTTATGCATCTTAGCAGTTATACTTTCCATCTGGTACATTGATATCATAATTACGTCCCACTCATATGGTAGGGATGTCACAGTCGTCCATTTTTTTGTAAGTGACTTTTTATCCGCCAACAAGAAAATAGGCAGCAGGGATTTTGCCGGAAGTCCAGGTAAATGGCTAGTAAAACCGTCTCAGCTGCAAGTTCCACAATTTCTCCCAAACTGTTATTTCACTCTGACGGATAACCCTAAAAGGCATCAATAGTAGGCACTGCCACATTATATGCTATATCAGCCATTTCACACCTAACCCCTCCTTAAATCCCATATTCAGCTGGGAGATATTTAATATTTCATGGAGACCTGAAAATCTAGACCTACACTTCCATAAATATTCTCTCCATATACTGTATGTGACTGGGTAATTGTAACCACTCTAAGAGCTGCGGAGAACCATGCTTCTATTGTTATATTGAGGTCTAGATCTTTGTTCCAACTTGCCGGTATTGAATTGGTTGATTCTTTAGTTAGGGCTTATATAATTTTGTATAAATTTCCAATTAAATGGTTCCAATATTTACCTAGGGAATGTTCAGAAAATAGTTTTAGGACTTCCGGTGACATCATGCTCCTGTCTGCAGCTTGATACAGGAGGCGCTACGAGACCAACTTTTAAAACCTCCTCAAAACAGCTGATTTTATCAGATACTGGATAGAAACAATTCGGAGGTAGAACAATGCCAAAAAGAATGAAAAGTGAAAAACAGACCATCAGATCTTCTGGATGATGACAGATTGCTAAGGGATGGATCAGAGAGCGAGGGCTCACAGGCCTCATCTGGCTCCCACCGGGCCACTGCCTCGAGCGGCCACATTCCTGTCAATACTCTTCAGAGGCAAATGGCCCAAATGTTAGCGGAACTTAGGGACTTTCGTAAAGAAATGCGGTCCACAGCTACAGCGCTTCACACAGACATATGTAAACTGGAAAAATGTCAGGAGTCCATGAAAGCCCAAGTCACTGACTCTGATAAAAGGATCACTGGGGCTGAGCGGGCTATCGTGCAGCTTCATAACAACATTAAAATGCTGTAGGAAAGGGCAGAGGATGCGGAAAGTAGAAATGCTAGTAACAACATAAGGATCTCCGGAATCCCAGAAGAGCGAAAGTACCCGATATAGTGCAGTTTATTCAAAAAACCCTGCAGCTGTTAATCCTTTTTTTTTTTTTAAATTTGCCCTTTTCCTGGCAGGACCACGGGGCCATCCGCCTGGTCACGGCCCTGGAGACCTCTACCTCCGTCAACTGCTGCTGGGGACCCACAGTCACCCCGGCTT
This sequence comes from Neoceratodus forsteri, assembly GCA_016271365.2. NCBI lineage: Eukaryota > Metazoa > Chordata > Ceratodontiformes > Ceratodontidae > Neoceratodus > Neoceratodus forsteri. Next base: position 1,571,469,939 of record CM057455.1, read on the forward strand.
GCCCGGAGGGGCCCTTGAGCCACCGCCGTGACCGGGACTGCCTGTAACTGAGTCGAAGTCCCTTGGCAGCCAAGGAGGCGTAATGTGAGCTCTCAGGGAGGCTTCATAGATTGGTGGTCCTGCCCGCCTTCTTTTCCACAGATTTTCTCCCCGGAGGAAGCGGGGACGTGCAATGACGCCAGCGTCCGCCCAGCCTCCCCCACGTCGAGCGTCGGTTGTGTGGAACTGCCGGTCTCCACCAGGGGTCCCTATCGCACAGAGTGCTGCCCGCGCCCTTCCCCCGGAGTAGGAGGCTGCCCATCGGACGCTCGATCCTACTCCCCGTCAAGCTTCCGACGACCCGGATCCGTTCCCAACCGGGTCGCCAGCGTCGCAGAAAGCTGTTAATCCTGCCAAACACCTCTCAATGGAAATCGAGAGCGCGACGGACACTGGGTCCTAAGCCTGCAGCAGGAGCTCGCCCACACACTGTTATGGTTCGCTTTCTCAGTACCAGGAAAAGAAAGCATCCTCCACGCAGCCTGGAAATGGGGTCAGTATTGCTTGCTGAGCACATACTATTTCAAATGATTATTCACCAGAAATCATGACCAGTCGGAAGGCCTATATCCCAGTGTTGAGAGCGCTTAAGGTTGCTGGTGTCAGATTCAGAACTCCCTACCCGGCTAAGCTAACTGTCTTTTTTAAGGATGGGCCCCTTACCTTTGAGAGCCCAAGCGCAACTATCCAGGAATTGAAGACCAGGCAGATTGAGGTTCAACAGCGACCCAGCTTGGGAACGTCCCTTGCCTTTAAACTCTCGCAGAAGTTGTGGAATAGTGGCCAACAGGAGGCCAGACACCGTTAAGGAATCGAGGCAATACAAAACATAGCCGAAAAGCTGAGAGCCAGACGTTTGTCATTGGAGATGCAGCAGAAGGAGGATGGCGACGTGGAAGGCTGAAAACCGCAAGTAGCACTGACTGGTATTTGATTCGTCACCTGTACACAAAAAACTTTCGGCCCCATTGCAAGAACTAGTCCGGATTTGATTTGGGACTTCCGGGGTGCTCTGTATAGCCCTCACGTTCTTGATTTAATGCACTAGTAGGGTGGAGGGTCGAGAAGATTTGATGAGATCTGTGCCCTTGTATACAAGCTCTGATTTATTCCGCTTAGCTTATAACTCCAATGGCTTTCCTCTGTGGGGTGCTCCCTACTCCCCAACCTGTTGGTTCAGTAGCAATGGACTCGGAGAATGGGACTGACATTGTTTGGCGACCTGGAGCAGTTTGTGGAGCTGGAGTCCTCGCCTAGCTCGTTCCGAGTCCCTCCCTATCAAGTTATGGGTGGAATGGCCCACCCTCATTGGGGACGTTTGGGGATCCTCTCTGTAAGTTGTGGCCTGCCTAGGTGCCCCTAGAGGTCTAGATGGAGCGGAAACAGGACTGTAGATCAGGACCTGTGAGGGGCTCATGCCCAGAGCCCATACAGCGATCTCATACCACAGAGTACTGCAAGGAGGAGTTGGAGATGGGTGTACCCAGGGTTCTGAGGATTAATTCCAGCCCTCGGCTCCTGGGGTGGTCCTGCCCTCCACACACTCCTCTAACCAGGCTGTGCCCGGTGATTTCCCCATCCTTTCATTACACTTGCCTAAATCAAATAGAGGTCTTGTACATTCTTAAAATCTGAACTGGGAGATTGGCCTTTTTGTCCCCCTACCTCTGGAGTCCCTCTCCCCATTTCGGAAGTATGGTGGTTAATCACCCACAAGGACGGAATTCTGAATTCTTCTGAATTTTAACTATTCATGCTATCACATGAGTTGGTCTCGACGGACCATCTCAGACGTCCCACTTTCCCTTCCCCATCACCACATAAGACACTATAGGTGTCCAGAGGAATCTCAACTTGAGATGAATCCTTCCTGTAAGGACCTCGCTCTACCTCAGAATCAAGTCTGGATTCTGACAAGTAGAAGTACTTGTTTAGTTCTGCATCTGTTAAACACCCAGTTGCTCCCAATAAGGGACTACTCATGTTTTACATTTGTAATGTTTGTTAACAGTCAAAGTTTTCTGACAAGTTCTGTTTCTTTTTTTCAAGAAGACAGGTGTCGCACAGAAGGCTCAGAGGTAATTGTAAAGGTGTATGTACAGAGTATCCTCCTCCAGATAACTGCCCCTCTCAGGATTTATGATGCCTAACCCCTGTCTAAAACTGCTTTCCCTGAATATTAATGGATTAACCTCCCCAATCAAAAGGTCACGAGTGTTCTCATACCTTCGTAAGAGTAGGGCAGACTTAATCTACCTCCAGGAAACTCACCTGACTGCCTCAGAACATGTAAGATTAGTTACGCTAAGCCATAGAACAGTGTATAGCTCATCCAGTAGGAGGGGCAGACGTCGGGGGGTAGCTATAATTGTCCCCTCCACCACCCCCTTTCAGCACCAGCTCACGCTGGAGGACCCTGAGGGCAGAATGGTCATGCAGGGCACACTTAATGGTGTTCAGGTCACACTGGCCAATGCATATTTTCCTCCAGCTCTCCCCATCTCTCAGTTCAAGATACTTCTGGACAGAATAGTACAGAACACAGTAGGTGTCCTTCTGTTTGCCGGGGATTTTAACCTGACACTGGACCCTGTCTTGGACTCTTCTAGCGTGAACACACCTAGACAAACTGAGGCACAAAAATACTTCAAAAGGTTTGTGTCGGTGGTGGGATGGTGGGACATCTGGAGGCATTTACACCCCCGGTCCAGAAATTACTCCCACTATTCCTGGGCCCACCGGACATATTCCCGCATAGACCAAACATACACCCAGGTGGAAAACTTAGGCCTCCTCGAGGACGCCCGCATGGGTGACATTGTTCTTTCTGATCACGCCCCTGGTCTCTACCTGGGATTTGGGTTTCCAAGTTAAAACACAAGATGGAGACTCAATCCTTATTACCTGCGCTCTAAGCAATTCCGAGAATATATCTCAGACAAAAGTACTGAGATAATGGAGAACAACCCTCAGAATGACACTTCTCCAGCTATTTACTGGGATACCATTAAAGGTGTTTTGCTGGGTCAACTCATTCAACACACCGCGGAACTAAACAGACAGAGAAGGGAACGAAAGACTAAAAGACTAAAATAGAGGAGACCTTCCATTTTTTGCAGATGGCACACAAAATGGGGGACTCCTCAGTGGTGACTTAGCTCCAGGAAGCAAAAGCTGATCTGGACAAATTAGCATTAATGCAGACAGAAACTGCTTTAACCTTTCTGAGGCAGAGATACTATGAGGTGGGCCCCAGGGCCACTAGACTTCTGGCCTACCAGATACGCAGGCAAAGGAAGGCAGCTACGGTTCCTACTTTGAGACATCCCATAGGTGGCCAGCCATTAACTAAAACCCAGGACATGGCAGAGGCCTTTACCTCGTACTACGCTACTCTCTACACTCCGGAGCATACCCCTTCAGACCAACAGATTGCTGAATATCTGCAGGAAATTAGTATGCCCTGTCTCTCCAATGCCCAGACGGAAGCACTGATCACCCCTATTGTAGAGCCTGAACTTATTGCTGCAATCTCTGCGGCAAAAACCCTTAAATCCCCAGGGCCAGAAGGGTACTGGAGTGAATTTTATAAAATAACCAAAACACAAATGGCGCCTAAACTCCTTATATTATTCAACTCGATTTTAGAAGGCGAGCCCCCCCATCCTGGTCCTGTGCAACAATTTTGGATATACCAAAGCTAGGTAAAAACCCACAGTTATGCAGTTCATACAGACCAATATCTGTTTTAAATAAGGACTATAAATTGTTTATGCATATATTAGCCCAACGCATAGACCATAGCATGCCCACGCTGATAGACCAGGACCAGACAGGGTTCGTGAGGACCCACTCCACGACAGATAACATCAGACATACGCTACACCTTGCCCATAAAATGCAGACTTCGAACCTTCCTTCAGCTCTGGTAAGTTTAGACGCAGAGAAGGTGTTCGATAGAGTGGCCTGACCCTTTCTATATAAGGTACTGGATAAATCTGACCCTTTCTATATAAGGTACTGGATAAATCAGGATTCCCAAAACCCTTCATAACTATCCTACTGAACACATATGCAGCACCTCAGGCCTCCATAAAGATCGATGGGCACTACTTTAATAATTTCCACCTGAAAAGGGGAACTAGGCAAGGATGTCCTCTATCCCCTCTTTCATTCGTGGCCTTCATTGAACCACTAGCACAACATATTCGAGAGGCCAACAATATCAAAGGTGTTGAGGAGGGAGATACGGAACACCGTATAGCCTTATATGCCAATGATGTTTTGTTATATCTTCTTGACTCCAAGAACAATCTCCCAACTATAAAACAACTACTAGATAAATTCAGTCAAGTCTCGGGATATAAATTAAATTTGGCTAAAACCAGATTCTCACTTTTCACTACTCTCCTTCTCCCTGTATACAGAATAGCTTTCTTGTCGATGGAACTTAACAAAATTAAAATATTTGGGCATATACATTTCCCACTGTGTGAATGCCACATATAAGAATAACTACACCCCATTTACTTCACAACTGAAGGCAGATTTAGCTTCGTGGTCTACTTTACCTTTGAGCCTATCTAGGAGAATGGATTTAGTTAGGATAGTTACCCTGTCCACAGCTTTATACTTGTTCCAGAATGTTCCTATCTTTATCCCACAGAAAACATTTAAGGAATGGAAATCGTCTTATCTCGAAGTTCATTTGGGCCGACCGAAGACCCCAGGTCCGTCTTAAAATACTCACCTTACCGCGAGAGGATGGGGGACTGGCTCTCCCAGACCTACAGTTGTGCCACCAGGCGGTGACCTTAACTCACCTAATGGCTAGGCAAAATAGATTGACTGCTCCCCATTGGATGCAAATTGAACAGTCTCTGATGAGGGATGATGAATATTTCCAAACTTTCTATCAGCAGGGCTCAGACTTGGGACCTTCACTTATCACAAACCCATGGATAAAATACAGTTGGAGGACTTGGCAGTCTATCAAGAAGGTACATCTGCTGACTCCCTTCTTAGCCCTGCTCTGCCCGATTGTCAACCTCAAGGATTTTCTCCTGAATAGATTAGACCATGCCTTCCGGACATGGGAGAGATATGGTCTAAAATATCTTACACAGATAATGACCCAGGGAGAGCTACAGCCATTTCAGCATATCGAACGACAGTTCGATCTACCACATCGAGACTTTTACCGGTACTTACAGCTTCGACATTTTGTACGAGGCTTACTCTTGGGGACCCAGATGGTAGAAAGATATCCTCCCTCCTACCTGCTAAGATCCATCTTAATTCCTCCCCAGATAGCACCCATCTAATACAAGTATACTACCAAGCCTTAAACTCCCAAGGGGCACCTTCTGTAGAAAACATTCGTCTGCAGTGGCAGGAGGAGACTGGCTGCCACTTCTCACAGGAGGACTGGCGGCGAGCCTGCTGCGATGCAGCTCGAGTAACCAGTTCCTACCAGTGGCGGGAATACGCCTGGAAGAATCTCATCAGGTACTTCAGAACCCCGGTGGTAACCAGTCACTACTCTCTTAATGGTTCGGCAGCATGCTGGCAACTGTATGGTGAACTGAGAGCAACTCGCACTCATATGATGTGGTCCTGCCCTGCCATTCAACCATTTTTCACACAACTGCAGGAACTGTTTGGCCCCCAACTCTTATTAACCAAAGAATTATACCTCTTTCTCACACTCCCCAGGGAATATAGATCCCCCTCCACTAGGTATCTCGTACATTTACTCATAACAGCTGCCAAAAAGGTGATTACCAGGACTTAGTTGACTACAAAAATACCCACAACACAAGACTGGTGGTCTATTACTAAACAAATTTATTACTCAGAACAGATAACCTATAACCTAAATGAAAGAGATGAGAATTTTGCCTGTAGATGGGCCTGCTGGCAAATCTACTACATGCTTAAAGACGACTCCTTTATCCCATGAGGGGACCCAGTAGGAACTCCTTCTGAACGATGGTATACTATCTATAGCTAGACAGCCCTCTAATTCTTGACAACAGCTGAAATAGGGGAGAACTTGAGTGCCCTATGCATGGGGTTGCCTAGGACAACCCCATTTAGAGGAAATTGGGGGTCGGAATTATTCCCTAGAACCCATTTTAAGACATACTGTCCCCCTAGGAGGGGTGAGATCTGGAGGGATGATGATGAAGAGAAAAGGTTCCTCGCTTTATCAGAATAGGGGAAGGTGGTACGAGCTGGTAGGTGACACTAACAGGGTGGGAGTGAATTGAGAGGGGTAGAGACACCTGAAATCTTAATTTAACAGCCACTAACACATTCCTCTAGGAAAATGAGCTCATAAAATGGTCTAACCATATAATTAGTTATAAAAGATTAAATCAATTTGATGCACTGTCTTCCAGGGTGTGGGGCGTTATACCTACACCTCTAATTAATAAGAATAATGTTGATAAAATTAACTAAGTAGACCTTTGGAATTTTATGAAATTTCCTCAAGGAAGGGTATCTTACTTTAAGTATTGTTTTTTATCTTTAAGCCAAAATCAACATAAGATGTATAGTATAACCTATTGAAAGTTTGTATGTTTGTACTTGTGTATAAATGTTTGAAATTAATAAAGATGAGATTTAAAAAAAGAAAATAGTTTTAAAAGGGGTGGTATTGGGTGGGTCAGTTTAACCTGGATAATATGGTTTCGTAATATATGATTTCTTATTTGTAAATATCTGAATTGATCTGCATTTGATGGATTGAATTTCTGCTTTAGGTCATCAAATGTTAATACCCCTTTAGGACCCAGGAACTGGAACACCTGCTTCAGTCCGAGTCTTCTCCAGCGAGAAAAGGACAAGTCAGTATGGGACGGGACAAAGAGTTCGTCTTCTGAGATCACCTTGCAGTATTCGTAGATTTGTTGGAATGGTTCCTTTTGACGTAATTGAAACCATATCTTAAGGACTTGCAATGAGATTTCTGTAAAATCTTTTACAGGAGGGGTTTTCCCGGGAGATGAAAACAGGACCTGTTTGATACCGTATAGGTTGTTCAAGTGAAACTCTAGTTTCTTCCAGGGGGATTCGTATGCGTCAGAAAGCCAAAGGAGTAGTACTATATGGAGAAATGCCACCTCTGCATAGCGTTTAAGGTCTGGGAGGTTAGTTCCACCCTGGGATAAGGACAACTTTAAAATAGAAAGCGGATTAATGTTTTTTTTTTTGTTCTAAACAAATGAAGATATGTTGTCCCATGATTTAAAAAGTATGAGAATGGGAAATATGGGATGTTTTGGAACAAATATAACAGACTAGGTAGGACACTGATCCTAATTGCTTCAATGCATTGAAATAAAGAGAGTGGGAGTTGGGTCCATCTATCCAGATCCTTTTGATTGAGATGGAAAGGGGTTCATAGTTATTAGCGCAATTAGATGCACATTCTGGTGGATGTATATGTCTAGGTACTTTATTTTTATAGAGTTCCATTTTAAGGGCAAACTTTGTTTTAGAGGTTTCGAAGGGGTATAACTGAATAAGAGGGCTTTCGTTTTTGATGCATTTAATTTGAAACCAGCTAATTCTTCATCTCTTTTTAAGATTCTCCATGCCTCTATGATAGAGTCTGAAGGAGACAGAAGGGAAAGGAGAACGTCATCCGCAAAGAGACTAGTCTCGTTTTCTGTTTGTTCCAGGGGAATTCCCTCTATTTATGTTGATACTCTTAATGCTGCAGTCAGGGGTTCAATATATATTACAACCAACAGAGGGGACAGTGGGCAGCCCTGTCTTGTACCTTGATACAATGGGAATGGTGAAGAAAGTCCACCATTAATTCGCACGTAAACTTTTGGGGAGAGGTAAATCTGGCCCAAACAATTTAAAACATGAATCTGGAAATCCAAACTCCCTCAATGTGTCCCTTAAAAAGGGCCAGTAAACCCGATCAAAAGCTTTTTCTGCATTAAGACTTATAAAGGCTGCTGGTATTTTTTGGGCTTGATGTATTCAACTAAGATTAGGGACTTTCTGATATTGCCCGTAGTGGATCTTTGCTTAATGAAACCAGCTTGATCTGGGTGAATTATTTTTGGAGATTATTTTCTATTCTGGCTCCCAGATGGCCATGTAGATTTTGTAGTCCTAATTTAAAATGAATATTGGGCGTATGGATGGTTCTTTTTTTTTGTTATTCTTCTTCTTTATTTGATTTTCATGCAGTACATTCCATCGATTGTGTCCATAGATAGATAAAAGTGGAAATCAGGTCCGGTACACAAAGTGTTCTTATTAACATTAGAGCAATTAATGTTTTGATAAAGTACTAGAATTAACTCCAGCAATTATAAAATTATAATTCAAAGTTCAGAAGGCTCAGGAAGTTCAGAGGACCTTAAATCTGAGCTGATTAGATCTGTGGAGGATACTGGTATAGGCCCTAGATAACAGAGATAAACCATAGTAGTTAAAAAAAAAAAAAAAACATGAATGTGAAATAGTTTGCAGTAATATATATCCACCTCTAGGCACCTAAACCGCAATAATAAAAGGAAGGGGGGGGGGTCCCAGCACCACGCCAGCCACACCCAGGCTGAATGATAAGGGGAAGGGGAAAAGAGGAGGGGGAGGGGGAGCAGCAGGAGGGAAGCGAGCCAGAAGGAGGAGAAAGAATTGTCAAATTATGGGACAAAAGTTGGATCTTTAAGCATATAATACAAGAGCCATCTATTCCACCTTAAGTTAAATATTTCTTCTCTGTTATTTAATCTATAGGTTAATTTTTCCATGTAGTAGATTTGCTTAGATATACTGTAGTCCACCAATCCCGAAGGGTTGGGATACCTAGGGTCAGCCACAATTTGCTAATGGCCTTTTTCCCTGCTGACATGAGAATAGCTAAAAGATAGCAGAAGCCCTGATCTCCGAGGTCTTCAGGGAGAATTAAAAGGATAAACACCTGCGGGGTGAGCTAAAAAGGCCTATCAAAGATCTCTTGGAGCTCAAGTTGTAAGGCTTGGATAAATGAGGATAACTTAGGGCAAGTATACATTACATGTGTGAGATGAGCTTTGTCTTCACCACAGTCGCCAGCAAGCGGCAGAGCTACCCGGAGTGTGGTGGCTAATGATCTCTGGTGTATAGAAGTATCTAACAAGAAATTTCCAGGAGTACTCTCGCCATTGGTGTGAACTAGATGTGCGAGCCACCTGCCTCAAGGCCTGTTCCCACTGTTTTTTTCCTATAGGTCCCCCAATTATGTTGCCATTTTTCACGGGCCAACCTGATTAGTCACGTGAGAAGATATCAAGGCACGATAGAGGACTGATATTAGGTGCCTCTGATTTGGGGAGGAAAACAAAGACTGCATACTTACAATCAAAGGGGCCAGCATTCAGGACAGTGCACTGTGATCGGCAAGGACCCGTAATAGTGTCTTAATTGTAAGTACCTATAATGGTGTGAGTTGGGCAGACCAAATTTTGTCTGTATTTCCTGGAATGACCATAGTCTCCCTCCAGTTATAATTTGGAACAGGTATCTAAGGCCATACCTTGACCACTGACGAAAGCATTATCCAGCCTCCAGGGCTGAAAGTCTGTAAGACCGCTATTGGGCAGATTAATGGACAAAAGAAAAAATTACTCACCTTAGTAATGTTGATTCTTCTAATGGAGTCTTGCTATATTATAGACATTAGCAGTTTGATCCAGCTCTAGAACTGCCCCGGAGTGAAATGGTTAAAACCATTCCAAAATAGAATTTTGGCACGAGAGCAGCTCTATCTGTGTCATTTCAAACTTGAACTGTCAGATCTTTACGAGCCAAACTCACTAAGGTCTGTGTGGAAGCTGTAACCTACACTAGCCAAATGGCTACCTAAATAATAACAACCATTGATGGTCCCAACACCCAAGACTCAAGTCAGGGGACCAGAAATACTAACACCATTCTAATAATATGAAAATGGAACATAAGTATAATAAAACACACACACACACACACACGTACACATACACACCCCCAAAGTCCCAAAGGGGACAAAATGCTAAAAGGACATAAGTAGTGCCCACACTAAGTTGCCCGCACCCCACCAAGTAGAGGTTCTGAGAGGGGCAGGTTGGGGGGGAGGTCTATAATATAGCAAGACTCCATTAGAAGAAACAACATTACTAAGGTGAGTAATTTTTTCTTCAAACAACATGAAGTCTTGCTACATTATAGACATTAGCAGAATACACAGCAGTACCTCCATGGAGGAGGGGCAGAACCTACTTAGGGAATAGGCTCTGAAGAACAGCTGTGCCAAAGCGAGCACCTCTCCTGGCCTGGACATCCAGGGAGTAATGCTTGGTAAAAGTGTGTACCGTTTTCCAAGTAGCAGCCTGGCAAATCTCTAATAAAGGGATATCTCTGGCAGCAGCTAGAGACGCAGCTGTACCCCTAGTAGAATGAGCCCTCAAACCGGGGGGGCTCTGCCCACTTTCTGATAACAAAATTGGATACAAGAGACAATCCACCTGGCTATTGATCTCTTAGTGGCAGGTTTGCCTTTCCCAACTTCACCATAGGTAAGGAAAAGTTGGAGGATTCAACCTGGACCTTTGGTACGCTCTATATAATAACTAAGAGCTCTCAACATCCAGGCTGTGCAACCTTCTCTCACCCAAGAGGAGTGATCAGTGAAAAATACTGGACGGAGATAGATTGATTAAGATGGAAATCTGAAACCACCTTAGGCAAAACTTCCTATTAGTCCTAAGGACTACCTTATCCCTGTGGAAAGAAATAAAGTCAGTCTCCACTGACAAGGCTTGCAATTCACTTATGCGCCTGGCAGAAGTGATAGCCACTAGAAAAACAGTTTTCCAAGTTAGGTACTCTAAGCTCTGCAGAAGACAGAGGTTCAAAGGTTGCATTAACTGGGCAATGCAAACATTAAGGTCCCAAGCAGGGGCGGTTCCCGAAAGGGAGGATTAGTATGGAGTAATCCCTTAAAAACTTGGAAACACAGGATGAGAGGAAAGAGGGATGACTTTCCTGTTGACACAAAAGCAGACACAGCTGCCAAATGAACTCTCAGGGTAGCTGGTCTGAGACCCAAGGAATTAAGATGTACCATGTAATCTAACAAAATGGGCAATTCAGCAGATTCTGGGAAATATTTTCCCAGCACACCAAATGGAAAACCTTTTCCATTTAGAACTATAAGTAGCCCTAGTGGAAGGCTTTCTGGAAGCCTTTAGGATCTCAAGAACACCCTGAGAGAGGTGTAAATCAGCAAACTCTAACTCCTCAAGAGCCAGGCCTTGAGGTTGAGGGATTTGAGGTCCGGATACCAAACCCTTCCCTGGGCACAAGTCAACAGATTGTGATTCCTGGGGAGGCACAGGGGAAGATGGACTGTCAGAGACAGAAGGAGTGAGTACCAGGGCTGCCTGGCCCAATCCGGGGCAATCAGAATCACCCTGCAAGGCTGAGATCTGATTTTGACTAGTACTTTGAATAGGAGAGGAAAGGGGGGGAAAGCATAGAGGAACTTCCCCTCCCAATCCAGAAGAAGGGCATCCAGGGGAACTCAGCCCAGCACTGGAGGCCTGCAACAGAACAGAGGAAGTTTGTGATTGTCTGGGGCTGCAAAAGATCTATCTGAGGGATGCCCCACCTGGCAAAACAATCCCCAGCACTTGAGGATCCAGGGACCATCTGGTGATGGCCCTGGGAAATCCTGCTGAGGGCATCCGCTAGACATTGTCCTTCCCGGAAGATGAACTGCTATGATGGGTAGTGTTCAGGAATAGGCCAGAGACCACAACTTCATTGCCTCGGTGCACAAGGTCAAGACCGAGTGCCCCCTGTTTGTTGATGTACCACATTGTTGTGGTGTTGTCTGTTCTGACTTGTATCACCTTGTCGTGGACAGATGCAGAAAAGCTTGAAGAACTAAAAAGACAGCTCTGAGTTCCAGCAAACTGATGTGGAGCAGAGATTCCTGGGGACCAAACTCCCTGAGTGGAAAGGTCACCCATGTGGGCTCCCAACCCAGAAGGGAAGCATCTGTAGTGAGAGTCAAGTCATGAAAAGGGAAATGAAGGAACCCCGCTCTTAAATTGCTCTGATCCTGCCACCACTGGAGAGCTAGGATCAAGGTTCGAGTCACTGGGACCAACTTGGAAAGGGGGGGTCTCTTCTCTGAGATCAAAAGGTTCTCAAGTGAAACTGAATGTCTCATCTGAAATCTGGCTCCCTGCACAACAGCTGTTGATGCAGCCATGTGCCCCAGGAGCTGCAGAAAGTGTCTTGCTGGTCGAGAGACCTGCAGAGTGAAGGAAGAGGCCAGAGCCACTAAATTCCTTACCCTTTCTGGGGGAAGAAAGGCTCTGGCTAGCTTTGTGTCCAATTCTGCCCCTATAAAGGTGAGTACCTGGACTGGTTCCAGAACCGACTTTGGTAGGTTTAGCAGAAAACCCAGGAGGTGAGAAGCTGCTGGGTGACCTGCAGGTGATTTTACCTGTTCTGGGGACTGGCCTACAATGAGCCAGTCGTCTAGATAGAGAAAACAGCAATCCTCTGCCTCCTTAAGTGGGCCACTGCCACTGCTAGACACTTTGTGAATACCCTTGGAGCAGAGGTAAGGTCAAGGGCATTGCTCTGAACTGGTAATGACCTGAGGGCAGTTCAATCTGAGGTACTTTCGATGGGATCTTCTGATTAGGACATGGAAATAGGCATCCTTGAGGTCCAGGGAGGCTAGCCAGTCCCCTGGCCTTAGGGAAGGTAAAATCATTGCCAGAGTTACCATTTTGAACTTTGGTTTCAAAGATGCTTGTTCAGATATCTGAGATCTAAAATGGGCCGCCATTCTCCTGTCTTTTGGGGTAAGGAAGTATCTGAATACAGACCCCTGCCCTGATGCAGGGGAGGAACCCTTTCTACTGCTCTGAGAGCTAACAGGGATGAGACCTCTGTTTCCAGAGCGAGGGTCTCTGAAGCACTTGCAGGTAGAAAAAGTCTGCTTCTCAACTTGGGAAACTTTTTGAAGCTGAGAACCAGACCCTGGCTTACTACTTCCAGAACCCACTTGTCTGAGGTTAAAGAAGCCCAATTCTGACTGAAGTAAGCCAGTCTGCCCCCCACTGGTACAGGAGAATCGGCCCTGGGCACCCCATCAGGGTGCCTGTTTCACAGGAGCTTTAGGCTGGGGGGTGGGATCAGGTCTGCCCACCCCTCGCCTGCCCCTGCCTCTGAAGAAGCCCCTCTGAGCAAAGGCAGAGGAGGCCTGAGTCTGGCAGAAAGGCCTGTGAAAAGGCCTACCCCTACCCCTGGGGGCATGCCTTTGAGGAGTGGCTTGCCGCTCCTTAGCCTGGGCACTCTTGTAAGTAGTCCTATATTCATCCATCTTCTTCATGTAATTCTCTGTCTGCTCTCCAAACAGAGAATTTCCCACCACAGGAAAATCCATAGCCTTAGTCTGGGTATCCTGTGACAAACTAGTACACCTGAGCCAGGCCAACCTACGAAAAGCTACAGATGTGGCCATGACCCTAGAGGAAACATCATTAACATCCACAGCAGCATGAAACTGAACCTTAGAGGCTTCAATGCCATCAGCAGCCACCTGTTCTAGTTCACTAGACACTGGCCACGGCCTGCTTGGCCAATTGCATAACAGTATCCCATCTAGATTTCTGATACCTAGCTACATAAGCCATATAATTTGCTTGCCCGAGTCCCAGAGAGGCTGCCATATACTGTTTTTTTGCCATGGCATCAATCTTCCTGGAATCCTTGTCAGGAGGATGTGAAGCCAAGGGAATATTAGCTTTATCACAGGCAGCAGCCTGAACTACCCCAACATGACTGCACTGCTAAGAAAGGAATTCTGTATCAGGGCCTGACAATGTATACCTTCTGTCCATCTTTTTATCTACAGGAGGCACAGAATTACGAGCTTTTACAATTTTAATTGTTTGTTTCCTAAAAGACTTGTGTAAAGGAATAGACAATCTCCTAGACTCTGGAATATCCATCATTTCTACAAAATCAGGCTCCTCTTGCTCATTCACAGCCTCTTCTAAAGGAAGCTGGAGGTTTCAGCAACTTTTTTATAAAACATAAAATGAGATGGGGACTCAGACAGCATAGGGGGAGATTCTAAAGGTCTGTCTGGGGAGATGTCCGGTTCAATGAGCACACCCAGACCTTCCCAGCCACATTCATACTGTTCATAATCCTCCTCCCCCTCCTCTGGTTCATAAAATTCCTCAATATCATAATCTTGAACCACTGGGACCGGACGAACCGACCTTTTACCAGATAGTGGTGGTTCGGACGGACCCTGAGACAGTGACTGGACAATTTGTATGGCTTTGCTATCTCTGCAGCAGTTGGAGAAGGAATTTTGGACTCCAGACCTGCTGATTTTCTTGTTTTCTTTACTGGAATTGGTTCCTCAGAACCAGCTTTTCTTGCCGGGAAGTCTGGCCCTGGTCAGAGGGCACTCCCTCTGGTTCGGTTGGCACCGAACCGGGCTGGCCATCCGGGTCAGCGGACTTTTTGGCCTCTGCGTCCCTGAGCCTGCCCAATCTTTTTCCAGGGTGGCTGCAGGAAATTCTTACATACCTGGCAGTCTGACTGGAGGTGGTCAAACCCAGACAATAAACACATGTGGTGTGTGGTCAGCCTTGGCAAAGACTTCCCACAAACATCACAGTGTTGAAACCTGTAGGCCCAGTTTTCTTTGGGTTTCTCAGACATAATGCCAGCCTAACCAAAAACTTGCCCTTTAACGGCAGTGCCAGGAGAAGACACCCTTTATCAGTTCCAACCGTGTCACGGTATTGAAAAACGTAATAAATCAGTTTTTTAGAACTGATAAGAACCGGAACCGGTGACTCTAAAATAGTAACTTTTAGTTTTAAATGAGTTTTAACCCACTGATCGGTTCAAAACCGAACCGATAACTTACAAGTTCCACACAGACAAAACCTTCATTTACTTACGGTTACCACAGATAGAGCTTGAACCAAACAGTTTTGCGGTTAAATAAAACTATTCTTGGTTAAATCCAACCAGAAAACACTTTTAAACCGAGAAATGAACAGCAGAAGGAGAAATCTCCGGAGCGACTGTTCACTGAGGCGGAGTAAAGAATCTGACAGTTCAAGTTTGAAATGACACAGATAGAGCTGCTCTCGTGCCAAAATTCTATTTTGGAATGGTTTAAACCATTTCACTCCGGGGCAGTTCTAGAGCTGGATCAAACTGCTAATGTCTATAATATAGCAAGACTTCATGTTGTTTGAAGGGAAAATAGAGAGTTGTCTCCTGACCTGATACCAAGAGGTCACTCTATGCTGTATATCTGCGGGCAGGTTCTGGAAATCAGCTGAGTGTCTTGTCCCACGGTACAATATGTAAAAGTATTCCAAGTCTGAATAACTGCCTGCTCCAGCTCTGTCCAGTGCATCTCACATTCAAGTAGCTGTCTAGCAAATGCATGGAGAAGGTGTGCAGCTTAGTAATACGGTAAAAGGTCGAGGAGGACAGTCCTCCAAGGACTCTTGGCATAGTAAGGAGTTTCAGCCTGACTCTTGGCCTGCGACCAGCCCATATAAAGTAAGTTATAGCGCTGTCCCATTCCAGGAATACAGACCGGGAAGTGTAATGGGATATTAATAAAAGGTACAAAGCTCTAGGGAGAGTCACCATCAATGAGATCTATCTTCCTAGACAGGCTCAATGGGAGTGTACTCCAGTTAGCTAGATCCTCCTTAAGGCGTGTGGTGAAGGGGATGTAATTCTGCCTATAGGTGTCCCTCAAGTCCCTAGTCAAGTTTATCCCTAAATATTTTATCTTCCCCAAGTCCCACTTGCAAGGGAATTGTTTCCAAATAACTTGATCGGGTGAGTACTGAAAGGTCAAAATTTCAGTTTTCGTGATGTTCACTTTATAGCCCGAAAGATGCCCAAATGAGCTCAGTAGTTCATTAACTTTCAGGAGTGAACTAGCCGGGTTTTGTAGGTAAAGGAGAACGTCATCCTCATAAAGAGCTATATGGTGTTCTTCCCCCTCCACCTCAATCCCAGAGATATCCTGTGATTTCCTGATTAGTTGTGCTAGTGGCTCCATAAACAAGGCGAATAGGAGAGGCGACAGGGGGCAACCCTGCCTAGTGCCTCTGTAGAGGGGGAAAGAGCTAGAGTGGTGTCCATCGACTCGCAACCAGGCTCTAGGGGAGGAATAGATGTTTGCAATGGCCTGAATTAACGATAAGGGGAAGCCCATAAACTCCATAACTGAGTATAAAAAAGGCCAATACACTCTATCAAAGGGCCTTTTGAGCATCTATGCTTACTAAGGCCGCAGGGACATCCGAGGTGTTCATCTTACGAATTATATGGTAAGTTCTTTTAATACTGTCAGTAGTGGTGCACCCTCCTACGAACCCGTTTGATCCCTATGGACTACTTGTGGAAGAATACCTTCTAGCCTATGGGCCATAATCCCCATAAATATTTTATAGTCTGTATTTATGCGGATGGTTCTAATTTATTCCCATGTGGTTTGGGAGTTGCTGCTATTGTTGCATATTCCCATGTTAGGGTCCGGGGGCCGGGGGGGGATTGCCCTAAGCTAGCTCTCTATATAGTTGAAGGAGTCTGGGAGACAGTTCCTTGTCAAAAGATTTGTACCATTCACTGGTAAACCCATCTGAACCCGGACAACGGCCTATAGGTAAGTTAGCAATCACTGTGCCTATTTCTTCGGATACAATAGGAGCCTTTAATTTCTGAATTTGGGAGTTTGTTAACTTTGGTAGATGCAGATGGGCCAAAAAATCCTGTCGTTGTTCCAGGGTTGATGTAGTTTGTATGTATAATTGCTGGTAGTAGAATGCAAACATTTGCCTTATTTCTTCTTCTTTATGTAGTATCTTACCTGTTTGAGGGTGTTTGATTTTTAATATTGTCACTGTGTTTCTTCTGGCCCTCAACCTCTATGCAAGTCTACGTGTCCCTCTTGACCCCCAAAAAAATAATGGGCTTGTTTTAAATATATTAGGGACATCTGAATCTTGGTGTCCATAATTTTTTTGGATAGCCGCTTTTGTTTCTCTAATTTTAATTTGTAACGCTTTATCTCCTTCTCTGTACAGTAGTCAGTAATTTTGTAAGTTGGTAATAAGATCATTATATCTGGTCTCTCTCTCACTTTTTTTTCCCTTGAGGCATAGGCTATAATTTAATCTCTTATGGTGGCTTTCTTAGCATCCCACAAGGTGGCTTCCAAAAGTGAGAGGGATTTGTTCTCTTCAAAGAATTGTGGGATCCTGTTTTTCATCTGGTCAGTGAATTCTTTATCTTTTAGATAATAGGGGTCGAGTCTCCAGAGAGTATGTTTGGGTTTCTTACCTAGATCAAGTTTTAACATAAGCAGGTGATGATCAGACAGAATCTTTGGGCAGATAGCAATGTCCCCCACTGTTGAGAAGTGTTCACATGTAGTAAAGAAATAGTCTAATCTTGAGTAGGAGTGAAATCTGCTCCAGTAGTATGTAAATCCTGGTGAAGAAGAGTTTTTCTCCAGATATCAACCAGGCCCAAATGTTTGAGTTGTGTTTTAAAAAACTTTACGGAGTTGGAGAGACGTTAAGTCCTTGGGTTTGATGAGTCTACGTTAGGCTGTAAGGTCATGTTAAAATCACCAGCCATTATTAGCTGACTCTTAGGAGAGTCCAAAATTTTGGCCAGGAATGATCGGATTATTGGGGTCTTGGTCTGTGGAGGTAGGTATATATTGGCCAAGGTAACTTTTTGATTGTACAATCGTCCTTGAATTATATGATATAATGGCCTAATCCGTCAGAATGAACTTTGTTAATTTTAAGATGGGTAGTGGCACGGATCATTATAGCCACTCTCCTCCTACGTCCACCCAGGTGGGCGGAGGAGCGAACAACATATCTGCCGCCCCACAACAATTTCTGGTGTTTGACCTCAGAGGTGAGTTTCCTGTATATAGATTATATCCTCCTTTTGTCTGTTAAGATGCTGCATCATCCGTGATCGTTTAATGGAGCTGTGGAGTCCACCGACGTTTAGGGAATAAATCTTTACTGATTGTGTAGTCATTTACATTTTTTTTTTTTTTTTATGTCTTTTAAGTTTAAGGTATGTATCTTTCCATACTATATGATTTTTTAACCC
The DNA here is from genome assembly GCA_016271365.2 of Neoceratodus forsteri. Taxonomy (NCBI): domain Eukaryota; kingdom Metazoa; phylum Chordata; order Ceratodontiformes; family Ceratodontidae; genus Neoceratodus; species Neoceratodus forsteri. The sequence continues at coordinate 1,571,488,182 of CM057455.1, forward strand.
CTATTTTTTTTTTATTTTTCAGATCCCTCCAACCCACTGCCACCCAGACAATTCCCCCCATGTCAACAATAAGTCGGTCTGTTTCAGCAGCCGTTTTGCTAGGTGGTATCCCTAGACTCTTGTCTTGCTGCTTCTGAAGTATTTTTAATAAAGCAATAATATACATGATACAATAATGCCTCCAGTGTCTCATTTCCTCAGTTTAACAGAACTGAAACTAAATATATCCATCATAACAACTATATGAACAAAAACTATATACATGAGTGCTTTCATGTTTAGGTGGTGAACCCATACCACCTTATAGTAATCTCAAACCAGTCTCCCAATGGGGACCAGGTTTGATTAGGGATCTCCGTTTCCAAGGAGGGGTTTCCCTCTCTCGAGTTGGAAGTTCCCTGGAGGATGATGTTTGCCCCCACCACCCGCTGGTCCGATATTATCTCTAGGCCCCTTAGCCCTGGATTTATGGCCTCCTTATCTCAGGTTGTATAAGACTTTCCCAAATCCCCCGATCGTAGCTCCATGCTGGACATAGTATGGGGCTGAGTTGGACTCTGGATTTTGGCCCTCCGTTCTTCCCTATACTAACAATTGTGTATTCCCGTGAGTGTAGCCAAGGGGATAGGAAGGGCTTCATTACGCCATGGTGAACTCTTATATTTATATGCCTACTTAACCTTTCACTCCCTTTAAACCCTGGATCCCCATCAGAATGAAAATATCTAGACCTCCACTGAAAAAGGGGGGGAGACCAACCCGGACCACTATCATCCAATGAAAAATGGGTAAGAATATCTAGGAAGCGACTTGCGGGCATTCCCCCAGCAATGGCCCAAATACTATTGATTTGTTTAGGGTCCCCCTGCCTCATGTTAAGAATGATGCCTATGTTCTTATCTAATCAATGGGCTTCCTCTCGATCCCTCTCTGAGGGCATATTTCCTTTGTTGAGGTTATTATAGCAAGTTGGGTCTTTTTTTTTGCTAAAAAGTGTCTGCTTTGTTATGATTCCCTTCCACTCCCAATCCGCTCCCTGCCGCCCCCAAATAGCAACAGACAGACCCCAACAAGACATATAAAACCGGAGATAAAGAGGAGAGAAAGAGAGAGGAGAAAGAGGACAGAAAGCAAAAGGAAAAGAGAAGAGCAATGACAGTGATAGAGAACATTCTCTTTTCGGGTTAAGTGTCCTTGTTGATTTCTGTTCATGTTGTATTAATTCAAAGGTCTCAACATCCAAAGCTGAAATCTGGCAAGAATAGCACTCTGAACCATTTATCCGTTATCAGGATCATCGGTAGTCTTCCTCCTATTCACCTGGGTCAGACCCCTCCCAGCAACCCCAGGAGGACCCCCGGACCCCAGCCAGCACAGACTAATCAGCGGGAGATCCAGGAAGCATAAGGCAAGTCAGGAGGAGCAAGCAGACAGAGGAGGAGGAACACGACACGACAGGGGCGCCAGGACCCCACAGCCAGACTGTTTGTATGCCATCAAGGGACCCAATCACCCAACATTACAGTGTAAGACCAAAATTTATGTGAAGTCATTACGTTATTTTTCACTGTTTGGGTGAGCAGTCCTTCCCCATTCTGCCCCACACCCCAGACTTCCTCTAGTCTCACCCAGACGCCAGGAGGGCACAAAGAAATCAAGACTCAGGACTTACTTATGGTCCACCGTCAATGTGGGGTTCTCAGGAAACAAATTCTTCAGTATGTCTTCCAGATCCAAATTAGATCCTGAAGGCACCTCTGGTTGTCTTTGAGGGGTAAGCCTGGTAGCATTCTGACCAGACAGGCGCTCTTTAATTATCCCATGCTGAAAAGGGTCTTCCTTTGCCTCTAAAGGCTGAATTATAGGTAGACCAGGCCATTTGGTAGCATCACAGTAAGCTTAGAAGGATATGGGGTGCGAATTTTATTTGTTGTGTCTTCAGGATGGGAAATATAGGTGCGTATGCTCTTTTCTTGGCCCTGAGTATAGGAAGCATAATCATTATCCATAATTAGGCAGTGTATTCCATCATTATTTAGCCTTCTGCCAAGTTTTCTTAACATTATTTCTTTTATTTGAAAGCTTTGGAATCAAACTACAAAGGACCTTGGCCTGGCATCCTTAGCTAAAGGTTTGGGACCAAGAGCTTGATGGGCTTGCTCAAAGTCTAATTGGTAGTCTGGGCCAAGCTCTAGGACTGACCTAAAGAGATGATCTGCGTAGGTCAGGGGAATGGTACCTTCCTCTCCTTCTGGCAGGCCAAAGATACGTATGTTTTTCCTCCTTCCGCGATTCTCTGCGTCTTCCTGTCTCAGAGAGGTATGCAATTGTGCAGAGGCTAGCGAGAGAATCGTCAATTCAAAAGTTTCAATTTTTGTACAGTTGGCTGATATTTGGGTGTCAACCTCATCCATTTGTTGTCGGAGTGTTCCCTGGTCTGTTCTGAGTTCTTGGACTGAGCTCCTCATTTCTTCTCGAAATTCTGCTATAGCCCTTAAAATGATTTGTTTGGGATGAGAGAGGGTTAGAGGGTCACTCCCCTTCTTTTTCCCTCCCCTGCTCGACATTTGTACTGTTTGCTCGTTTTCCGCAGTATTTAAGAGTTATAGACCTTGCTGGTCTTTACCGTGCTGCTCTTTCTCCCACGGCTCCCCTCCTCCCTCCCCCTCCAGGTCGGCGAGCAGTAAGAATCTGTTTGTTCGATTTCTGGCCATCCAAAGCGAAGATTTGAGGAGTTTTTACTGCTGCAGTCTCCTGGTTGTTTTATTGTTGGGTTCATTACAGAGCAAGTTAGAATTTTAAAGGTAGGAGGTTTAATTTAGTATTATGGCCGGGGAGCATGAGTAAAAACGTTGTTCAAGTAGTCATACCGGAACCTGAAGTCCAAGGTGCAATATACTATTGCTTCAGCTGGTGAGAAGGAGCTCATCACAGTTCCCCAAACCCAATCAAATAATTCTCCTTTCTCTTTTAATTCATATGTGACCCTCTCCAAGGGTAGTGTTTGGGCCACCATTTCCAACCACATATTGACAGTGGGTTTCGTACACGACACCCAGGTGTTCTGGATACATTTCCTCGCTATTGTCAGTAGCACCCTTATTACTCTGGGGTGGGGGTCCCAACTTTCCTCCCCTACGTGGGCCATACCCAGCAGCATGGATATAGGTGTTTTGGGTATCTGTATCGTTATACTTCTGATGATAAAACACAATGCAGTACGCCAGCCATTTAGGTAAACACTGTTTGGAAACTGCCACGCCCTCTCTTTTGGATGCAAAAGAAATATAAAAGTGATTTGTTTTGCAGACTGTCCGGTTAGTGTAATAACGCAAAATTCTGTGCACATCTAGTGTGTGTAGAATGGCCTCCCCTCATTAGAATGCTCAGGGTAATACACTGGGAAGTGTATGGTCTGATTCAAGGTAAACTCAGAAACCACCTTTGGTAGAAACTTAGGATTTATGCATGAGAGCCATCCGGTCTCTGTGGAAAATCAAATAAGGCTCCTTACACATCAAGGTCTGAAGCTCAGAAATCCTTTGAGCAGAATTAGCAGCAACTTAAAAGAGCACTTTCCAAGAAAGATAAGTGCAGGTTGCAGCTCGTGGCTGGTTCAAAGGGAAGCAAAGTGAGCTTCTCAAGGATAAAATTCAAATCCCATGGAGGAACAAGGTTCCAGATGGAGAATCCCTTTCAGAAAGGTTTTGGAGACCTCCAACTGAGCCAACGTTTTGCCATCCACTGGAGTGTGGTAAGCAGAAATGGCAGACAAGTGTACCTTTAGAGTAGAGTAACTAAGGCCAAGGTCAGAAAGATGCAGCAGGTATTCCGTGACCTGGGGTACAGGGCAAGTACAAGGGTCCACACCCTTGGCAGATGCCCAAATGGAGAATCTCTTCCACTTCATGGAATAAGTAGTCCTTGTGGATGGCTTTCTGGCCTCCATGAGAACTTGCGCCACTCTGGAAGAGACCCCAAAACGTGCAATGTCAGCAGGTGCCACACGTGAAGATGAGGGGACCAGAGGACTAGATGGATCAGCTTACCCTGGTCTTGAGTCAGCAGGTTCTGGCAGAGAGGGAGAGGGACCAGAGGGTCTACTCTCACTTGCTTAAAGCACAGGGAACCACACTTGACATTGCCAATAAGGGCCTATGAGGATCACATGAGCCCCTTCTTGTTGCAGTTTCAGTAGTACCCTCTGCAATAGTGGAAAGGGAGGGAAGGCGCACAAAAACCTCCCTGTCCAGCAAAAGCAGTGCGTCTTGCCAAAGAACACCACACCCGGGAAAGAGCGAGCAGAAACTGGGTAGTTTGGATGGGGAGGTGAACAGATCGAGATCTGGGTGACCCCACCAATTGAAGAGATCTTCGACTACTGACTGCCTCAGTCCCCACTCATGCACCCTTGCTGGAGTGCAGCTGAGTGTGTCCACTAGGAAGTTTAGAGCCCTGGGACATGCACTGCAGTGAGCTGCAGGTTGTGCTGTACTGCCGAATGCCAGAAGCACATCGCTTCCCTACATAGTGGATACAAGCGCGCGTGCCTCCCTGTTTGCTCAGATACCAGACTATGTACATGTTGTCTGGACCAGAAGAGGTCCTGGGAAGAGGAGAAGAGGCTGGAAGGCTTGCAGAGAGTAAAGTGCAGTGTGAATCTCTTGCACGTTGATGTGAAGAGACAATTCCTGCTGGGACCAGGAATCCTTTGTCCTGTGATCGCAGCGATCGGCGCTCCAGCCCTGTCCCGAGGCATCCGTGGTTAGGGTCTGTGTTGGCGGTGGCGTCTGGACCGGGACCACCCTGGTGAGGTTGGATAGATCCTGCCACCAAAGGACGTCCCGACGCACAGGACTGGACACCAGAAACCTGTGATCCAGGTCATCGGTTTTCTGGCCCCACTGGACCCTGAGGATCCACTGCGTAATTCGCATGTGAAGCCTGGCCAAGGGGACAGTGGGAATAGCCACTGCCATCAGTCCTAGAAGACGCAGAACTGAGCAGGCCGAGATCCACTTAACCAGCCTGCTGACAAAGGGTTTCTGCCCTGTCCACAGGGAGGAAGGCCCAACCCGGAGCCGTATCCAGAACTGCTCCAATAAATTGGAGGTGTTGGGAAGGGACAAGGTGGGATTTTAGGTGGCTGACCGTGATCCCAACCTGTCCGAATAGATTCAGGGTAGTCTGAAGTGAGATAGACAGGCCACCCCTCAACGGAGCAGACAGAAGCCAGTTGTCGAGGTATGGAAAAACATAAATCCCCTGGCAGTGTAAGGCTGCTGCTACCACCACTAGGCACTTGGTGAAATCCTTGGGTGCCGAAGAAAGGCCAAAAGAGAGCGCCTTGAACAGGAAGTGATCCTGAAGGCAATGCTAGGACGCTGCAATAGGAGGGGAAAATGGGATATGCAGGTATGCATCCTGTATATCCAGGGCACAAAGCCAATGACCATGCTGCAGAAGGCAAGGAAATCAAAGGGTCAGCACTCCCAACCTCCTGTATTCTACGTACAGGTTCAGCATGCTTAGGTCCAGGATCGGACGAATGTCTCCCATCTTTCTGGGGACCAGGATGAAGTGGGAGTAAAACCCCTTTCCTTCCTGGGCCCAAGGAACAGGCTCTATGGCTGATTTTGTCAAAAGAGCCTCAATCTCTTCCCTGATGAGTAGAATGTGGCAGTTTAGGTAATGAGACCCCTGAAAGATTTCTTGGAGGGCTCTCTACAAATTCGATGGTGCGACCTTGAGCAATCAGTTGAGGACCCACGAGTCTGATGTTACTGGCAGCCACCCAGCCAGGTGGTTGGCGAATCTGCCCCCTACTGGTTTCTCCTGAGCTGGAGGCAGAGCTTGGGGGCCCTGCCATGAGTCACGAGGGGGAGCGCCGCTCCGGCAGCCCTTTGGGACTTGGCTGGAGGGGTGGGCCCCCGTCGACTGGGCCCGACGTTTGTTCTGACGTCGGGCTGGCTGTTGTATTTCTGACGTCATTGCTGGCGAAGAAATGGCTGCTTTGGCTTAGTGTCGGAGCGGTAAATGGACTGCACAGAGTGCATTGCCTTACTACTGTCCTGGAGTCCTGTTATGTCCCTAACATCCTCACAGAAAAGGACAGGTCCTGGGAAAGGAGCATCATGGATGGCCGATTGGATGTCAGGGGCCAAACCTGAAACCCGCAGCCAGGAGTACCGGCACATACTAATAGCCATGGTGGAACTCCTGGTAGAGGCATCTACCTCATCACAAGTCGCTCGTAAAGAATGACAGTAGGAAATTTCGCAGTCCTGACTGTCTGGGCAATTTTGATTTGGCCTCAAATCGGGCAAAGCCTCAAATTCCAATTTTAACTGACCCAGAATGGATTTCTGGTACACAACCATGTGTGTCAGGTAATTCAACGCCTGACAGCCAGAGTGGAGGAGGAATACACCTTTGCACCAAACTGGTCTATTTGGTGAAACTCCTTATTTGGAGGAGAAGTGTTCATGTGTTTAGGCTTGGCTGTCCTGTCGTGGGCTGCATTAATGACCACAGAGTCCACTTTGGGGTGGGAACACAGGTGGTCCTTACTCTCGACGGCTCTATACAGTCGCTCTGCCTTTTTTGTGACTGCGGCTACCGACGAGAGTTGCTGCCAGACAGTGGAAGCCAGATCCTCATGTGGTGCAATCCATGGAGAGGTAAGCAGAGGGGACAGCTCGGGCATGTCCAGGTGTTCTACCAACCTCTTGCACTGTGGGTCCTGTTCCTCTGTCTTCCACCCATTAGCCTCCTGAATCTGCCTGAGGATCTCTGTGAAGGAAAGGTCCTCCAGAGAAGACTTGGGAGACTCTTCAAAACCTGAGGAAGAGGAATTGTCAGAGTCCGAATTGGAGTCAGACAACGGACCTCTGTCGGGAGACAGAGGCCGTGGGAGTGGAATCTCCCAAAGGGAGACTGTCTGATCCTTGCCAGCTCCTGCTGCCGCAGCAGGACGGTAGGTCAGTGCGAAGGTAGAGGGCCAAGACTCCACTGGCTAGATGAACCTCAGAGGAGGGTCCGAGCGGGCCGGCATAGAGGTTGCGGCTGGTTGCTGCCGGTCCAGCACTGAGACCAATTGGGATTTGGTAGTGGACCACCAGTATTGGAGGGCCTCTCTGAAATCCACCTGAGGCAGTGGAGGAGGAGGTGAGGGCTGACAGAGTGACGGGCAAGTCTGCAAGGGGTAACCCGTCCTCAGACAGCCCGTTGTCGGGTAATGAAAATCTGATGTGCCACAGGGTGAACAGCTCATCGGCAGGTATCCCAGCATGGGATACCCCAGCGTGTGATACCCCAGCAGCAAATACCCTGGCAAAGGGTAGCCTAGTGTCGGAAAGCCCAGCTAAGGGCCTGATGACGGAGCCAAAGGACCAAATGGAGGTCCTGATGGCATATAGCTTGCCGTGGGACCGGACAGAGGAGCCAACAGTCCTGATGGGGGTCACAACAGTGGGAGGCCAAGTATATGCCCCGATGGAGGGGCTGAGGGACCTGATGGGGGGCCCCCCCTCCAACGGAGGGTATGAAGGGCCCTGTAACGTCAGATCTGGCGTCAAAACTAACAGAGGAGGGGAGCCTGTGGTGCAGGAGACATCATATCCCTGTGGAGATCCAGCAACTGGGTCATATCGGGCAGACGCACTTCCTCCTCTGGCTCCGAATGTGCCGGAGAGCCTGGAGGTACCACTGATGGAAGTAGCGAAGGAGGCCACTAGAGGCGGACCCTCTGGGGGAAGGCCTGCGACACGAGCGGCAGTGTACGATGGTCCAAAGGATCAGTGTCTGGCTGTTATCGGGGCCCGATGGATGCAGAGGCTGTGCGGACAGAGAAGCTGGTGTCTAGCTTATCAGCTAAAACTGGGCACTCGCCAGAGGAGCCGATGAGGGACTTACGGTCGTGCCACCAGGCTTAGACCCCAGGGTTTGAGGGGCCCTAAGGGTGGAGAAGCCTCCCAAGACTAGGAGGCACTTTCCTGAACTGTTACCAGCTCAGGCGGGGGCTATTCACAGGGTGAGGCAGGCTTGGCCGGTGGAATGGTACGCACCTCATGGAAGGCTGCTCATCGGCTGCAGCCCCAAGGAGGTCACAGGTGGGAAGGAGACTGATTGCAGTCCCAGTGCTTCTTGTCCTTCTTCTTCTTGTGCGAGTCCAAAGAACCCCGCAGCTTCGGCAGCTCCTTCTTCATGGAAGCCATTTTAAGTTTAAGAACGTGGGCTTCCAGGGCCTGTTGACAGCATTTCCATGTGGCCTGGTTAAATTTCTGGCAAGCCTCACAGTCCTTGGTCTTGTGCTCTGGGCTCAGGCAGAAGAGGCAGAGGGAATGATCGTCCTGGTGAGGAAGCTGAGTGCCGCAGGAATCACACTTGTTCTTATGTGACTTGGAAGACATCGGAGAAGACATGCATGAAAAAGTAACACTTCAAATACAATTATCAAGAAAGAAAATATGAGAAATACTCATCCAAAAATGGCAGTCAACTGAAGCAGCGTTCTCCACGAGGTCCGACATGCACAGGTCGATGGCAGGAAAGAACTGGTGGGCGGGTGTGGGGACTGCCCACTATATAGTGTCAAGGTGATGTCAGTCAAGTGATGCTGGGAGGGCTGTCCCCCGCCAGACACTGCTAGCTAAAGGTTTCCATATGGTCCTAGCGTCTGATGGTTCTAGTCCCAAGGGTCATTACCTACTGCAAAAGCCCGCTATAAGTAAGATCACTGTGACACCTAACCTTCTGAGGTGTGCCACAACCACTGCCAAGCACTTTGTGAACACTCTTGGGGCCAAAGTAAGGCCGAATGGCAGTGTTGAGAACTGGTAATGACCTGATGGAGTCTGAACCTAGGTATTTTCTGCAAGACTCCCTTATGGGGATGTGGAAATAGGCATCTTTTAGGTCCAGAGATGCCAACCCTGCTCATTTTGAAAGGTTGGCAATATCAGTGCCAAGGTTACCATCTTGCATTTTGGCTTTGTCAGGTGCCTGTTCAGTAACCTTAGGTTCAGAATAGGCCACCACTCCCATTTTTCTTTGTTGCAAGAAAGCATCTTAAGTAAAAATCCTTTCACTTTTGCTGTGGAGGAACGAGTTCCACTGCCTTTGACAGCAGCATGATTTGAATCTCCTTTTCTAGCAGCTTCCTTTCTGTGTTGGAAGCTGGCTGGTTCTTAGAGTCGGAAAGTATTTAAAACTTAGGGACAAACCTTGACTCACTACTTCCAGGACCCACTTGTCTGTGGTAATGTTCTTCCAAGCCTGGAAGTAGTGAGCCAGTCTGCCCCCTACTGGTAATGGGGAGGTGGCCTGGGCAAGAAAATCAGAGAGTCTGTTTTGACTAGAGCTGGGCTTGACTAGCCTGGAAACCACGCCTGGATCCTCTTCTGCCCCTGCCCCTAAAGTACACCGTCTGCTGGAGGTACTGCTGGTACTGGGGGACAGCTTGAGCCTGATCGAAAGCCTACTGTATGTAGTTCTACCCTGCCTCCCCTTCCATAAGACCTAGTGGAAGGTGAGGGCTTTTCTTTGGCAGTGTTACTTCTATAGGTGGCCTTATATTCGTCCACCTTTTCACATAGGCCTGAGTTTGCTCCCAAAAGGGAGTTATTCTCCACAGGAAAGTCCATGACTTTCGCCTGGGTCTCTGTGTGAGGTTTGAGACCCTTAGCCATGCAAACCTCCTCAAGGTTACAGAGTTTGCCATCCATCTGGCAGCAGTGTCACTGGTATCTGCTGCCATTTGGAACTGGTGTTTTGCAGCTTCTAAACCAAATCTGGCAGTCTCAGCTAGATCTGCCGAGAGGCAAGACTGAGCCTTATCAGACATGGCCATGCCAGACTGCCACAGGGACTTCTGATACTGGGCAGTGTAGGCCAGAAAATCTGCCTGCCTGATTGCTAGGAAGCTGACAGATAGCCCTTCTTTGCATGCTATCAAACTTCCTGGAGTCCTTGTCCGGGGTGGGATGCCAAAGGCAGCTTTGCCCTGTCACAGGCTGCAGTCTGCACCACCCCCTGGTGGTCAGGGTGGGTGAATAATAATTCAGCTCCCTGCCTGTTTAACTGGTATTTCTTGTCAAACCTCTTATCCAGAGGTGGGATAGAATTAGGTGTTTGTAAAATCTTTAAGACATCCTTCTTAAAGAACTTATTGATGGGGAGTAACAATTTTTTAGTTGGAGTCAGCCCCATCATTTCTAGGTATTCCACCTCCTCCACATCTTCAGTCACCTCACTGGTGGTTATATCAAGAGCATCTACCGTTCTTCTTACGAATGTGAAGTGGGATAAATAAGCCTCTGTTGCTCTATGAGGGACCCAAACATTTGGTCAGGGAAACCTCCGGTTCAATGGGTTCCCCTTCGCCTCGTCACATTCCACATATCTTCAAAGTCCAGCTGTTCCGGGAGTGAAGCTGGAGCAGAGGGAGTTGTTTTTTGAATGGGGTTTGGACCAGTGGCGCACTAGGAACTGGTACCAACCCTATAGAGCCTGAATTACCCTGAAAGCCTAGGCAATTTCATCAGATGAAGGCAGACTTGTGGTCACAGAAGAAATCCCCTCAGGCCTTTCGGCAGGCGGTTTTTTGCTTAGTTTTTTTGAGTTTCTTAGAAGGAAACTGGGATTCAACTGGTTCACCGGTTCTCTTACCGGTTGCTGGAGCACACTTGTCAGGGGTGGATTGTTTAGGCTCAGCGGTTTCACCCACGGGTTTTGAGGGTGTCAGCTGGTCAGAGCCCGAGGAACCCTATTCCAATTCCTTTTGTAGTCTTTCCTGACGCTTTTCAACCGTCTTTGGTGGGAAAGATCTAAATATATCACAATCAGCTGAGAAATGTTCCTCACCAAGGCAAACGTGACCTCAACACTTAGTACAATTTTTGAACCCAGGTTCACCAGTTTTCTTCTTTGGCTTTTCTGACATTCTTAGGACCAACAGAAAAACACAAACCACGAGGTAAGTTTTCAATTTCAAGTATTTTTTTTTTTTTTTTGCAGTTGCAGTCTGTTCAGAAACAGACAAAAAGTTCTGATCGGAACCGGGAACCGATAGAAAAGAACCGGGTTATCGGTTCTTTATAAGAAAGTTATCAGTTACTGTTTTTAACCAATAACTATTTAAAAAGAAGTAAACTACCGAGTTTGTTTCAAAAAACTCCAGAGCACTTAACTAACGGCTCAGTTTCTTGCCGGTTATCCCAAACCGGGAGAAACTGAAAATTATAATTCCTAAACTAACTAGCGGTTTATTAACGAATATAGAAAATAAAGGCAGCAACTGAAAAATCTGAGAATAATCATGTTTTCGAAAGCAAACACTCGGGAACGGCTTGAGGAGAAGTCTCAAATGCATCTGGACTTGACAGGTGGAGAATGAAATCAGACATTTTAAAACGCAGGCAGTTCATAAGGGCAGTATTTGAAAAGTGCCACAAACCAATGATGGTTCCATCATTACCATACCGTTCTATCTCCGGGCAGTTCTACTTCAAAAGCTGAATGCAATAGTTAGGAATATTGGAGAATTCCTGGGGTGATTACATATCGAGTACGGAGTACTACCTCATCCCTGTGGAAAACAGTATAAGGGGATCAAGAAATGGAGGTTCAGACACTCTGCAAGCAGAAGATATGGCCACTAGAGAGTTGCTATCCAAGTAAAACTTAGCTCACAAGTCGCAAAGGCTCAAAGAGCCTGAGCATGTCCAGCACAAGGCTGATATCCCGCAACTACCAACTTCTAAGTTGAGAGACCTCATGTGTAAAAATGCCCAAAGGAACCTCCTAAAGAGGAATTTGAGCCAGGTAGAGGTACCAATGGGTTCATGGCATGCAGATTTAACACACAAGTGACCTTGACTGTGGAATACTACAAACTAGCATCAGAAGGTCCAGCACAAACTCCAGAACATAGTAAGTTGGACCCACAAGGGGTCCAAAAGGGTTTTGAGCACTGGATGGAAAACCTTTCCATTTGGTTGTGCAGGGCTTCCTAGTGGAAGGTTACAGGCAGGAAAATACAGGTTACTCACCTGTAACAGGAGTTCTAGGAATGGTATATGTTGTTCATCCACACTGTCTGGCAGGTTCCTTGCCGCTTTAAATCTTGCCGGAAGGTCTTCAGTTGGCTCCTCCCACCCACCCGGTGGTAAAACTCGGCTCCGCCCCATGATGCCAGATCTAGCCTGCTGGAAGCCAGGCTGTGCGTTGAAGCCGTGGAGGTTGGTGAATGTAGGGATGAACAACATATACCATTCCTAGAACTCCTGTTACAGGCAGCAACCTGTATTTCTAGGACATGGATATGTTGTTCATCCACACTGTCTGGTAGACTCTAGCAGTTCTCCTCGGGAGGAGGGAGGCAAGGCGACCCCCTACTTAGGGAATAAAGACTGAGAACCAAGGCCCCAATACCAGCATCCCCGCTTGACTCAAGGTCGATGTGGTAATGGGTGATGATGTGTGCGACTTCCAGGAAGCAGCTCTGCAGATTTCCTGATAGGGACGCCCTGGAAGCAGCCACCAATGCAGCAGTATGGCGGGTAGAATGAGCTCTTGTCCCTCTGGGAGGCTCCATGCCCGCCAACCTATATATAGCAGAGATCTATGCAGGAGGTGACCCACCTGCCTATCGTCCGCTTGGCTGCAGGTCTGCCAGGTGCGGCTTCAGCGTAGGTGACAAACAGCTGGCGAACCTCTCCCCGAACTTCAGCCGTCCGCTCCTTATAAGCGAGCACTCTTCTAGGGTCCAAAGTATGGAGCCTATATTCGGCCTCCAAGGTGTGATTGGGGTAGAACACCGGCAGAGTCAACACCTGGTTAAGGTGAAACTCCGACACCACCTTCGGAAGGAATTTCGGTTGGGGGCGCAGGACAGTCTTGTCCCTGTGGAAGACCAGATAAGGAGACTCTATGGAAAGCGCCTGGAGCTCTCCCACCCTTCTGGCTGACATGATAGCCACCAAGAAGGCGGTCTTCCATGACAGGTGAGATATGTCATACCTGTGCATCGGTTCAAATGGCCTCCCCATGAGCTTAGCCAATACCCGCAGTAGATCCCACGGAGGTGGAGGTTCTCGCACCGGAGGCGATATGTGATCAAGGCCTTTCAAAAAGCGCCCAACCACCTTCTCCTGTGCCACCGACTGCGTCCCGGCCCGCGCCCGGTAAGCAGAGATGGCTGCCAGGTGCACCTTAAGGGTCGTCGACCGAAGCCCTAGCTGAGAAAGGGATCAAAGGTAGTCCAGTATGCTTGCCAAGGAACAGGAGGAAGGGTCCAGGCCCTTACCCTGACACCAAATGGAAAATCTCTTCCATTTGAAGGTAGTATTTTCTGGTCGACTCACGGGACACCTCAACGACGTTGAGGACCTCGTCGAATGACCTAAGGCTCTGGAACTCTAGCCACTCAGGAACCAGGTCGTCAGGTGCAGGGATTGAAGGTCCGGATGGAATACCTTCCCTGATTGACTGAGATCAGGTCTGGGCGGCTGGAAGCCGCCTCGGGAGCCTGGAGCTGAGACTGAAGAGATCTGATATCAGAACTGGCGGGCCAGTCTGGGGCTACCAGAATCACCTGCGCCTTGTCCCTCCTCGCCTTGAGAAGCACCTTGTGGATCAAGGGAAATGGGGGTAGGGCGTAGAAGAGGCCCTGGGTCCACAGCCTCGAGAAGGCATCCCCCTGCAGTGAGCCCTGCTGAGGGGGGCGGGCATGAAACAGCCTCAGCTTCGCATTCTCCCTGGAGGCAAACAGGTCTGTCTGAGGCATGCCCCAGTGGGAGAAGAGATCTTGTACTACCTCCGGCAGGAGAGACCACTCGTGAGACGCAGCCCCTATCCGGCTTAGGGCATCGGCCAGGGTGTTGGAGGCTCCTGCCACGTGAATGGTGAGGAGATCCACTCCAGGCTGCGATGAGAGACCAATGCGGAGAGCTTCCCTGCACAAAGGCATGAGCGCTGCCCGCCCCGGGCGGTTTAGGCAGTACATGGTCGGTATTGTCCGTCTGGACCTGAACCACTTGACCCCGTAGAAACGGAGCGAAGGCGGTGAGGGCTAGATGAACCGCTCGAAGCTCCAGCAGGTGGATGTGGCATCGGGACTCCCGAGGGGACCAGAGGCCGTGTGCTCTGTGCTCCCCCAGATGGGCACCCCAACCCATCAGAGAGGCATCGGTCGATAGAGAGACCGTCGGCTCGGGGCGGACAAATGGGATGCCCTCCTGTAGATGTGCCCCAACGGTCCACCACTGGAGAGAGTTCCACATCCCCTGGGTCACTGTCACTAGCTGATCCAACGGATCGAAGCGCTATGACCACTGGCTGGCCAGTCCCCATTGAAGGGGACGCATGTACCAGCAGGCCCAACAGACCACGCTGGTGCAGGCCGCCATGAGGCCCAGGAGGAGCAGGAAGTACCGGGCAGGGCGCGATTGCCCAACCTGAAATGATTGAGCAAAGGAGGAAAGAACCTCGGCTCTGTCCGCCGGGAGCCGTGCTCTGGCTCGAAGAGAGTCGAGCTCTGCCTGATGAAAAGTATCACCTGCTTTGGCACGAGTTCCGACTTGGCCTCGTTGATGAGGAGGCCAATCTGAGAGCAAACCTGGAGGGCAGATCGCTGGACCCCTCCACCTCCACTCTGGAGGGGCTGCATCAGCCAGTCGTCCAGGTAGGGCACACCTGACCCCTCAGCCAAGAGGGAATGCTGTCACCACTGCCATGCATTTGGTGAAGACCCTGGGAGCTAGGGGAGAGGCCAAGGGCATGGCCCGAATCAGAAGGGATCCCTCCACTCTGAAGCGGAGGAATCTCTGATGAGACGGACGGATTGGGACATAAAAGAACGATCCTGGAGGTCCAGGGAACAGAACCACACACCCTGCTCCAAGGATGGGATTATCGGAGCCAGAGTGACCATCCTGAAGGTCCGAGACCTTAGGAACCTGTTCAGTGTGCAGGTCGAAAATGGGCGCCAGCCCCCATCCGCTTTGGGACCAGGAAATACCTGGACACAAACCCTGGTCCGGAGGAGGATCCGCCACTTTCCTGATCACCCTTTTCGAGAAGCAGGCAATATCGGCTCATGGCCGACAGCGAGGCCATGGACCCCATGGCCCCCGAGGGGCGACAGCTTGAAAGGGTGGAGCCTGCTCAAACTCCAGAGGCAGGCTCTTTCCTATCACCTCTAACACCCAGCGGTCCATGGTGATAGCAGACCAGGCGGAAAGGAAGTGGCGGAGCCGTCCCCCTACAGGAGGAACCCAGGGGGAGTGACGAGGCTGGGACGACACCCCTCAACCCGTCACTGGGCAGGCTTGGAGGAGGGACCGCCGAGGGACCTCCTGGGCTTTACCTCCTGCTTCCTGTTGGAGGAAGCCGGCTTGGGTTTGATGCTAGCGTGAGCCTGCTGGCCCTGGTGTTGGTGCTGGGCCGACGTATCAGAGGTGCAGAAGGACGAAGGGCTTGTGCTGCTGCTGTCGGCGGCCTTTGTCCTTCTGGGAGGAGGTGACAGAGTCCAGAGTGGCACTGGACTTTTCGATCCGCTGGAGGTGACCTTCCACTCCAGGGCCGAAGAGGTCGGTCCCCAAGAAGGGGACGTCCGCCAACTTATACTGGGTATCCGCCACGAAGGTGGATATTCTCAACCATGCTCTACTGTGCATGGCCACCGCAGCCGCAACTGATCTGGCACAGGAGTCCCCTATGTCCAGAGCTGTTTGGAGCTGCTGCTTCGCCACCGCCCTACCCTGGTCCCGAACCTGCCGGACCGTGGTCTGCAGGTCGGCCGGAGATGAGGGATCACCCATCCAGGGAGCCCATGAGGGCGTGGGAGAAGTGTGCCATCACAACGCGCTAAGCTGGCCTGGCGGAGGCCAAGGAGGATGCAGCGTACACCTTGCGCCCTGTAGTCCAGCTTTTGGACTCCTTGTCGGGGCTTGTCCACGTCCCTAGCGTTCCCGGAACACCGGAAAACGCTGTCGGTGACCAACCCCTCGGCAGAGGGGTGCTCCGAAAACCCTGGCAAAGAGCCGGTAAGGACCGCATACTTCCTGGCCATCCTTGCCGAGGGTGCAGGACAGGAAGCAGGCCGCTGCCAAAGCTCCAAGGCTGGGCTGACAATGACCTCAGCCACCGGAAAGGCCTCCGTGGGTGAATCCCCTTGGTCCAGTATCTCCGTTAGGGGATACTTGGCCCATCTGGATACGGGCTCGAGCTGCATCCCGGTGGACTCTGAGATGAGTCGAAGCAGACCCATAAAGGACGATGGGCTTTCGTCCAGTGACTGGCCCCCAGAGGACTCCAGGTCAACCGGCCTGGAGAACAGGGAGGAGTCGACATTGGACTCCGAGGAGTCCGCAAAGAGCTGCCTAGGGCCTGAGCCACCCTCCACCTGCCGAGGACGGTCGGGAGTGAGGGCGACCGACAACCTGTGGGGCAGGCCTTGACCCGACCGAGAGTCCTTGGTCAGCGCCCCCGATTTCGGTTGTGGAGGCGGAGGTTCCACCACAATCGGTGGGGCAGCAGGTTTCAGCCGAACAACCGGCCCAGGCTTGGGCATCTCGACTGCAGCAAGAGGCTGTTTCGCCGCTCGTGACAGCCACTTGATGGCCTGGAAGCGCGAGGTGTCTGCTTGCTCCCGGACAAAAGTAACTGCTGCCACATCAGTTCCTCGTAGCGTCGACGCAATTTGCGCCAAAGCCCTCTTCTTCTGAGGAGGAAGACGAGGACGAGTGGCGTTGCCGCTTACCTCAGTGCCGGGACCGAGACCGCCGATGTCGGCGGGATCGGCTGGACCGAGAAGAGGTCCGAGACCAAGATCCTCGGTGTGTCCGAGGACGGGCCTGGGAGGGAGCGGGGACACCCGCTCTTCCCTCGGTTCGGACACCTTAACCGGGGACTGCTGCACCAGGCGCAGGCATATCCTCAGTTTCCACCGGGGAACTGGCGAAGAAGCTGCTTCGGCTTCACCAGTCGACACCTGTCCGACAGGTCGAGAATATCTCAACCTGGCCGATGGGGTCTCGGCCGGCTGGACCTGATGGGGATGCCATGAAGCCAGCGGCCTTAGCCGCAACCTCACCGGTCGACGGTCAGTTGTCCGGGGAAGGGACCTCTCCCGCTCCCACGAACGCCGACGGTGGGACTTACCCTTGGAATCCTCCTTTTTGGACCGAGAGGAATGTCCCGATGGCCCCTCTCCCTTCGAAGAAAGGGAATGGCAAAGCTCCTTGAACGAAGCAGAATACAAGGTACCCAAAGAGAGCGGGATAAATGCCGCGACCGAGGAGGAGGATGATGCGGCCTGGGCCGCCTCCTCCTTGAGGGCAATCATCTGCTGGAGCTGCTCAGCCGAGCCAGCCGCCGCGGTAACCGCCCAACAGGCCTCTTTCGACTTTACCAGCAGACAGCGCTTCTCAGGGCGCCCAAGCTTCAACCGGGCAGCTCGGTCCTCCAAAACGTTGGCCGAGAACGAACAGCATGACTCGCAGGCCTGCGGGTCGTGGTTCTCAGGCCGAGGGCAGTAGATGCACGGAGTGCGGATCTGTCCTGAACATCTTCTGCCAAGGGCACCGCCAAAACCAGGAGTTGATTTGTCCATCGCAGCAGCGAGGGAAAGGAAGACTGAAGTCTTGAAAATTTTAAAAGAGTTTCGGACGAATCAAGAGTTAGGATCCAGTCTATCACGCAGAGCGTGTAGGAGGGAACCTGAGCTTCCAAGCGGTAAGGAAGATCTGGCGCTCATGGAGCTGAGAGTTTTACCACCCGGTGGGTAGGAGGAGCCTGCCTGAAGACCTTCCGGCAAGATTTAAAGCGGCAAGGAACCCGCCATACAGTGTGGATGAACAACATATCCATGTCCCTAGAAATAAAAATACTCAGAAACCCTCTGAAATACTTTTTTCCTAGACACCTCCATCTCTCTAGGAGCCAGGTCTGAAAAAGAAAGAGTGCAGGTTGGGATGCAGAAGACCCTGAAACATGTCCAACCTGAAAAGAAGGACCTGCTGTTGGCTGACTGATAACCTGTTTAACAGAAAAACTATATCTGCCAAGGCCAACAGGGTGCAACCAGATAGATTTTGCCCCCTTGCGCTTCCAGTTTGAGCAATACTCCCAGCACTAGGGAGTTTGGAGGAAATGCATACAGGAGAGATTTCACCACAGCAGTCTAATGCATCCTAGCAGTAAATGCCATGTCTTGGTCTTCTGGGCAGACTCGAGGTAGTTCAAGAAAATGAGTCTCAGTGTCTGTAGTGCCCCACCCCTGAACAGTGATCTCACAAAATCAACAAAAGATGGGCCCCTGTTTGAACAAAGTCACCTGCAAGTGTTCAGTAGACTCCTGGCAGATAACTGGCGTGGGCAGGATCCCCGTTCGTCCCTCTGTCCACACTCTCATAGCTTCTCAGTACACATAAGAGTGCTCATCGTTTGTTCATGCAATACAAGGTAGACTGTCACCTGTCTGGAAAAGGACAGATCATCCTGGACTAAAGATCTTCAACTATTCATACTGCTGGGTTTCAAGCCGGAGGCGCTGAGACCCTGCAGGATCCAAAAATCTTCAAGAAGGATGGTGCTGAAGTAACACTGTGCATGCGCGGCACTGTGAGACTGGCTCGCGCCTGAGTAGGCTACTGCAGCGTCAACCCTCCAACCACCTCAGTTCCTTTTTTCCCCCCACCATCAAGTGCGCTTCAGTGATGTCGCTTGCCTGTTGAGGACAAATCTTCACGTCTACATGACAGCAGCATCTAGTTGTTCAGCTATAGTTTGACTTGGTATTGCTGTTTATTATTTATAGAACGAATTTATTTGCTCTCAGCCCTGCCGATCGAAGGAGTCTACCATGGGAAAACATTAGTCGTTTTTTTCGGACACCGGTAATAAAACATTTTAACCCTAGTCACACGGATCAGTGCTGGTGCACGGCGGGGCTCAGGTCCTTTTTTCGACACCGGTAATAAAAACATTTAACCCTAGTCACACGGATCAGTGCTGGTGCACTAAGGGCTCAGGGAACACATTATTATATATTTTGGGAATGCCCTGAGTCGTTGGGATTCTGGAAAGAGGTACACTGCACTTCAACAGCTTATGGGACTTATTTTCCCTTAACTTTCATTGAATTAGTGTTGGATTGTTTCTACTCACACCCGCAAGCTGGGCCAGATTTTGAGAGTGGCAGCACTGAAGTGTACGTCCAGATGGCTTTACCAGTTACCCTAACCCCGGACTAATGAAAACAAGGGTAGCTGAATTAGAGAGAATGGAACGGATAACTAGCCTGGTCAGATTACAGCATGAAAGACTGCTGGGAATATGGCACTCTTGGCACCAGTGGCAGACAATATCCTAAGGAAAATTCCTACATCGAGACTATTTCATTAGGCAGCTTTTAGTTGGTGGAGGGGTCACATGCACTATGGTTTCACTGTTTGATATTATTCCTTTTTGTTTCTCAATGTTCTTTGATGTATATTGTTGATTACTGATGTTAATATCACATGCCATGGGCATACAGAAAATTTACTTCAGAGTTATCTTCTTTGGACCAAATGTAAAGAACCTAATTTAGATGGACTACGGCTGCAAGGCCCATAAGGACTGCGATACCATCTCATAATGGCCTCTTCTTTTATTTGTAACAAAACCCTACTGGCCCTAGTTAACCAAGTTGTGACTCTAGAATCTTTTGATAAGTTAATTTTACTTTCATTGACAAGAGGCTATAATATATAATGGTCCACTTATGTTATGTGTATCACTGTAATATATGCCAAGACAGTATAATTATCTTACAATAACAGATATGAAGTTTATTAAACAAAAAAAAAAAAAAAAAGTCGACCATGGATGGAGACTGTGACAGCAGGGATTCTCCATTCGAAGGCTGCTCTGGCAGCGGGGCTGTGTCCAGTCCGCCGCCCACTCCAAGGGGTTGGGGGGTGGGGTGTCCGGCCACGGGCAGTCTGATGTCGGGAGGGAGGACAGTCTTCCCATAAACATAAAAAGAAGCGGAACCATTCCCAATCCAGGTCGGGAACCCGGCACCGCTTTACCTTCAAGTTCTTCCTTTTCCTGTCGAAAGAGGAAGAAATGGTACCACTCACAGTCGCCCTCTGGTACGTATACTAAGAGGTCTTCGGTGGTTAGAAGCGGTAGACCGTCTCCAGCTCCATCTGGTTCCCCTACGGCTTCCACTCACGACCACTTTGACTCGACACCAGAGCCCTTCTCTGTCCTCTTGCTGGGTTTCCAGTGGGCAGTTTCATCACTGGGTCGCTCTTATGGAGCACTGGGTACAGCATCTGTCTCATTTGCCCCTTCAGGCAGATCTGGTTCCAGGGCCTTCGGGCCTAGGAGCCTAGGTTGGGGCCTTCGGGGTAGGTTGGGCATTTGGCACAGGCAACGGAATGTTCCCCCTTGCCAGTGCTACGTGCCTTTCCCCTCATTCTGTTTCCTCGCAGGGGCCAGCAAAGGTACTATACTCCTCCCCTTCTCTTTCTTCCAGGTTTGGGTTGGATTTTCGGATGGCTCCACTGCAGTCCATGCTGGGTTCCATGGTGCCAGGGCTGGTGGTGCCAGGCTCTGTGCCAGTTCCGTTGTCTCTTGTTTATCCTCTTTCTAGACCAGGCAGCTGCTTACTAGGGGTGGTTCCTGCCCCCTCTGAGGGTGACTTAGCGCAGGATGAGTCTGACCATGACCTTATTTCTGAAGAAGGTGACAAGGACTCATTTACAGTTTGGAAGGCAAGCCAGGTATTAAATGCGTCAAAAAATTGATTAGCAGTTTTACACATGAAAGTGCTAATTAGCTGTAAAATGCATAGCACTTGACGCAGAATGGTTAGCAAAAGTTAAAAAAAAAGAATTTTATTAATTTTGTCTACTGTGCCATAGACTCGCTAAAAAAAAAAAAAAAAAATTGGTTAGCAGTTTACTGCTATGCATTTTTGGAAATGGTTAGCACTACTCCCTGTTTTGTGTAGCATTTTGCTATGCTATACCAGCTATTTAAAACCCTGCAAGCCCTCGTTACCAGCTGGAAATCCTGTGGAGGATCTCTCCTTCCAGTCTTCACTTAAGAATATGAGGGAAACCCTGGCTCTTTGGATGTTTTCTGTGGATCTGGGTAGGCTTTTGTGTCTAGAGTGACTTCATGTCCCCAATATTCCTGTAAGCCTTACGCCACCAGTCCCCCCGACTCTTCGAGATTCTGTCTGAAGCTGTGTGGGCGAGGCCTGCTCTTATTCCCTCTGTCTACAAGTTTACAGATAGGAAGTATGTCCCTCCCAAAGAGAGACCTATTTTAGTCTCATAACCCATCGCAGATGCGCTGGTTGTCCTAGCTGAAAATGGCAAAGCTGTTCTTCCCCAAGAAGTCTCAGCACTTCCTATCAGTAGAGTCTTGCAAGATAGATACCATGGGAAACAGGGCCTTCACAGCCGTGACTCTGGGTATGTGTATTGCCAGCTACCAGGGGCACTTCTCCCAATAACAGTATGTCCTTTGGACTGCCCTTAAATCCCTGGTGGAGGATCTTCCAGAGTCTGACTCTAAAAGTGAAATTTTGCAGACTGTTACCCAGGTGGACAGAATGCAATAGCCATCAGCTGAAAGCTTCCATGGACGCACACGACACAGCTTCCAGAGCAGCAGCTGCTGCAATCTGTATTAGGAGACATTCTTGGCTCAGGACATCAGGATTTTCTTCTGATGCCCAGGAGCAAGTCATGAATGTCCCCTTTGATGGTACATATCTGTTTGGCCAACAGGTAAAGCAAGCCCTGGAAGCCTCCCAGAAGACTAGGACTGCCATTAAAACAGCTAGGCTAGCCAGCCCGCCGGTTGGATTTCCGCTTTCGACGCCAGCAATCCGGGTTCGGGAACGAGCCCGGGAAGCTGGAGGGCCGGCCGGGGGGAGATGACTTGAGCGTCCTAGGGACCGCTCGTCCTCTCCGGGGGGCGCCAGAGCTCGGCTCTTGCCTGGCTCCGGGTGGAGACCCATGGCACAGCAAGTCCGATGCAGAAAGGAGGGGTGACGTGCCAAACGTCGGTGCTTGAGCGCCTTGACATCGGGGACATGGCATGTCAAGAGAAAACGAGAAAATGCCTCGCGGCCTCCCGGTAGACAAAGCACCAAGCCCCGACCCTCAATGCCCCTGCCAGGCCTGGAGACAGCGTCCTGACGAAAGCAGATGTTCCGGGCCGAGAAGCCCCGCCCATATCCGCCTGGGGGGTACAGCCACGGCTCCATGGGGGACGGACTGCTCCGGTTACCTGGCAGGTGAGCGAGGGCTTAAAAAGGCCACAGGTGTCTCCCGAAGGGGAGAGCCGCGAGGAAAGGGGGAACATAATAAAAAAAAAAAAAAAAAAAGCTAGGCTGGCTCCCTCAGCTCCTCAGAGGGGCAGGAACCATCAGTTTTTTCATAACAGGCAGCCCTTTCCAGGAAGAGACTGAAGAGCCCCAAACAGGCACCAGCCTCCTCAGCCACAACAGAAAACACAGCAGAAGGCACAAGGTCCAAAAGCGCTCAGTGCCACCCTCTGAAAATATGGCCCCAGTCTCACCTCAGCTGCCCGAGGTGGACTTCTCCACAACAGTGGGAGTGTGTTTTACAACCAATGGAAGTCTGTCACTACAGACAAATGGGTCTTCCAGATCATTTGAGAAGGATACTCTCAATTTTGCAGAGCTTCCCCCAGACTCTCCACCCAAGTGGCAACACATTCTGTCAGCAGTTCAGTCAGACCTTCTTGCTTCGGAAATATTGGGCCTTCTCAAAAATAGGGCAGTGGAAGTGGTTTATTGGGCAGAGTAGAACATGGGGTTCTACTCCCATTACTTTCTGGTTCCAAAGAAAACAGGCGGCATGTGCCCCATTCTCAACCTCAGAAAGTTAAACAAGTTCCTCCATCAGGAGAAGTTCAAGATGGTCTCCTTGGGAACACTCCTACCACTTCACAATAGTTCAACTTGCTGGCATCCCAGGATATGCAAGATGCCTACCAGCATGTTCTAGTACACCCAAACACAACAAGTATCTTCGCTTAGACCCAGGGTCAGCATTACCAATTCAGAGTCCTGCCCCTTGGGCTCTCCTTGGCATCTCAAGTCTTTACCAAGTGTTTCACAGTTGACGCTGCATACCTTCAACAACTCTGCATTCAAGTCTTCCCCTACCTACACGATTGGCTTTTGGCAAGCCCATCAAGGCAGGAGACCAAGACAGCAGTATCCACAGCATCTCAGTTCCTCATCTCATGGGGGTCCTGATGAATCTGGAAAAGTCAAAGCTTCAACCCTCCCAGCAGCTGCTCTTCATAGGAGCCCTCTTGGATTCTTCCAAGGTAAGGCTTATCTCCTGGAGAACAGGAGGAATGACATTCTCAGATGGCTTGCTTCATCAGAAAGAACAACCTGCCACGCCAGCGACCCGTGTTCGGGAGCGAGCCGGGCTGCTGGGGTCGGCAGGGAGGGAGTGGATCAGGCCCAAAGGACTGCTCTCCTCTCCTTTCCCGGGGTGGGTCTGGGTACAGTGTCCGGTGTAAGTCTGACACCTAGCGGAGGCTGGGAGTCAGCACGCCTGGCCTGGTAAAATGGGGTGGTAGGCGTGGCAGCCGGCAGGCACACTGTGTGCGGACGTGTGCGCAGGGAGCCCTTGTCGGCACTGCATGCCCTGTGTCCAACAGAACATGGAAAAAAAGGGGAGTGCCCAGCAGTTGCAGCTTGATGGCCATCCGCGATGTCCTGCGCCACTCCGAGGGACTACCGTGAGCAGATCCATTGTGTGGTGGGGGAGTTGATGCCTCCGCTGGGAGGGGAGCCGGGGCTGGCGGTTGCCCTCAGTAGGAGACAAGAGGTCGGATGGTGACCGGATCACAGGGATGCAAGGACGATGAGGCCGCTAGGACCCCCGTGGGAGAAAAAAAGTAATTAAAAAAAAAAAAAAAGAGAAAAATAACCCGGTAAGAGCTCATTCCATGCAACAGATGTTGAGCTCATGACTTGCCCCATTTTCATGGTGCCTCTAGCTCAACTGCACAAGGACCACTAGCGGATGCTCAGCATGCAGTGGTCCCCTACAACACATCTGCAGTCTTACACCATCTAAGTGATGGAGCCTCTGTGAAAATCACATGTATGGTGGATACAGGGGGACAACCTTCTACAAGTTCTGTCCTTTGCACCACCGGAATCTCAGATCACCATCACTATGGATGCAACTCAGCTCGGATAGGGAGCTCATTGCCAGGACCTTCACACTCAGGGAGTGTGGATCCCGGAGGAGTGTCATCTTCGTATCAATGTTCTGGAGATGAGAGGTCCCGTGCTCTCAGAGTCTTAGAAGAGGTTGTCAATCAATCAATCAATCACAAAATAATCCTTCTTCAGACTGACAAGAAGGCTGTGATGTACTACATCAACAAGCAGGGCGGGCACACACTTAAGTTCTATGCAGAGAAGCCATGAGGGTATGGGAGTGGTGCCTCGACCATATGTTCTGATTCAGGCAGTCTACTTGCCAGGAACTCTGAGCGATCTGGCGACAACCTCAGCAGGACGGAATCAGATCCTTACGAGTGGTCACTTGCTCCAGATGTTGTGAGATCACTCTTCGATGAGTGGGGCAGTCCAGACCGGAACCTTTTTGCATCCCTACTCAATGCAAAACTGCCTCTATTCTGCTCCAGAAATCCAGAACCTGGCATTTTCTGTCAGGATGCATTCAGGCTGTGGTGGACAAAATGTTTTCTATACGCATTTCCTCCTCTCACTAATTCAGAGGGTGCTGCTCAGATAGGAGATGCATGATGGCAAGATGATTCTCATTCCACCATACTACCCTCGACAGATCTGGTTTCCATTGATCAAGAAGTGTCAAAGGCTCCTCTGAAGCAACTGCCTCTCGGATGAACCTCCTGACACAGGGACCCCTAGTCCATCCCAACCTGCACTCCCTTCATCTCCACGCCTGATAGAGGTGGGCAGGTTTAAAGTTTCCCTCGAATCTCACAGATCCTCTTAACAGCACGTAAGCCCTCCACCAGGAAGACTTACCGCTTTTTTTTTCAGAATGGTGTACTAAGATCTACATCAGTGTCCTCCAGACAAAGCGTTGGAGTACCTGTTAGACCTTTCAGATTCGGAACTGCAATACTCAACTGTTAAGGTACACCTCTGTGCTGTCTGCCTATCACAAGCTAGTCCAGAACATGTCTCTGGCTCACTTACGCTGTTCAAAGATTTCTCAAAGATATTTTTCACACAAGGCCCTCAGTTAGTAAGCGGTAGCTGACTGGGATATTAATCAGTCTGCACTGCAGATGGTAGCATGAGGGCGACTGGCAGTCAGGTGACAAGAGCGCAGTCAGGGGATGAAAGAAGATTTTTTTAATGCTTTTCCCACAGGTGGAGATGGCTGCTGCGCTGAGGCAGCATAGAGAGGGGTTGAGCGGCAGGGGTACGGCAATGAATATGAAGCATAGTCTTGGAAGTAGAGAGCGAGGGAAGTTGAGTGAACTGGCAGCAAAAGAAATGTTAAACCTGTCAAAACAGGTAAATATTGTATTTGCCAGTGTTCCTGATGTGTAGTTAGGAGCAAGGTATAGAGATAAATCTTGCTAAGTGAAGAACAAAAAATGGTGGCAAAAGATTTTTTAACTGACCACAGTCCGCCCCTCCCACCCAGAAGGGCAGGTTGGCACTGAGACTACTTATTTCGCAATCTATAGCGGTGCTTGCCAGGGATCTTTGGCAAACACAGACCTAGAAAAAAGTACAGTTACGTAAGAACTTACTGTAAAAGTACAGTTACGTAGAACTTACCGTAACAGTAAATCTTTGAGAGGAGGCTCTTGCAGGTAATTACATAGACTGATGCTGCAGGCGCCAGGACCCCATGGAAAAATTTCTAGCTAGCAGTCTCGGTGGGGTGTCGCCTTATCGGCCAGGTGACTGCATCAGGCGACGCCAGTATAAAGGGGCTGAATCCCCACGCCGCTTTCCAGTTCTTTCCCACTAAGGGCCAAAAAAGCGAGACGAGAGAGAAGTGGATATTTCCCTTCCTGGAAAAGGAGCTGAAAAAAAACTAAGGGGTATGGAGGACGGGACGGCATTACCTACTACAAGAGCCTCTCTCGAAGATCTACTGTGACGGTAAGTTCTTACGTAACTGTACTATCTTACTTCGAGAGGACTGAGTCCCAAGCAGTCTGGAACAAAGAGAAGCACACGGGAGGAGGAAACTACTTATACAGAGATCCTCTGACTGAAGAGGGCTCAAGAAAGGAGCCCTTGCAGAACAGCCAACCCTAAGCCGGTCAAAGCGAGCTAGAAAGGAACTTAGCATAGCTATAAGTATAGAGGATTGGCCCAAAGTCTGGTGGGGCACGTCCTCCTTACCTACTTGGAGACAGTTTGTGTGGTGTGTCCGAATCAGATACTTTTTAGTACCAACGGTGGTATCCCGCAGAACTCCAGGAGCCCCTTCTTGTTGTTGGAGAGAATGTGGGAAGGGGGCAGCTACACACAGTCATATTTTCTATCTATGCCCCAAACTACATAATTTGTGGCTCTCAATCTCTCGTCACATCTCCTGTCTGTTCGATATTAGAGGTCCACTAACAGGGGACAATTGCATCCTAGGTATTCCTCCAGTGGGAGTGAAGGGAAAGGATACTTTATATTTATGGTCTACTCTACTTGGTGCTGCTTATAAAGCCATTACTAAAAATGGCTCCAGTCTGACCAGTCTGTAACATCAGACTGGAAAACTTTAATCCTAAACATCCAGATACTGAACAGTTATCCTTTTCCTTGCACAACAGAATGAAGCTTTTGTTTCTCGGTGGACTAGATGGGAGTTATATCAGAATCAGATTTAGTACCTGGCGAAGATACACCACCCCAGAATTCTTCCTAGCAAGCAAACAAATTACATAATCAATTATAACCTCTCTGACTATTAAATTAGATAGTGATTAGCTAACATCCTTGACATCTGAAGGTGAAAACAAACCAAAGAAAACCCACAAGCCATACAAAGGCAAAAGTATTTGGACTTCAGGAGGGCTGACTTTACCAAAATGGGTGAGTGCCTAAGGAGTGCACTAGAAAATGGGCAGGAAGGAGGGGTGGAAGAACAATGGGGAATAATAAAAACTGCCATCACAGAGGTAACAAGCCTTTGTGTGAAGCAAATAAACAAAACAAAGCGTATGAGAAACCACTATGGTTCTCAAAGGAGGTGGCAGTGAAAGTTCAAGAAAAAAAGCATTCAGAAAGTACAAGGAATCACAGAAGGAGCAGGACAGAGAATTGTATCAGTTAAAGCAAAGGAAGCTGGGAAGGCAGTCAGAACAGCAAAGGCCCGAACTGAGGAAAGATAGCTAACTCAGTTAAGAAGGGGATAAAACCTTTTAGATACATCAGGCGTGGGGAAGACTAACGGAGGGATAGTGAGGCTTAATAAAGGGGAGGGGTGGGCAGAGGGTGACTGTGAAAAGGCAGAGATACTAAACAAATATATTTGCTCAGTATTTACAAATGAAGAGGGGGAGGTACCTAAAACAAACAATAGAAACACTCTGGATACAGAAGTTGATACCAGCCCATTTACAGAAGAAAGGGTTCTGAAAGAACTCTTAAAACTGAAGGTGGACAAAGCAATGGGGCCTGATGGGATTCATCCCAGAATTCTAAAAGAACTAAGGGTAGAACTAGTGACACCACTGACTACCCTCTTTAACAAATCATGGGAGGATGGGGTGGTACCTGAGGATTGCAGGAGGGCCGATGTGATTCCCCTTTACAAAAGTGGGAGCAGGGCAGAAGCGGGAAACTACAGACCAGTTAGTTTAACTTCAGTGATAGGGAAAATGATGGAATCACTTCTGAAGGAAAGAACTGTCGAGTACCTAGAGGCCAGAGGGGCACAGGACCCAAGGCAGCATGGATTCACAGCAGGAAGGTCATGCCAGACGAATCTAATACATTTCTTTGACTGGGTGACCAAAGTAGTAGATCAGGGAGGGCTGTGGACATGGCCTACCTAGACTATAGCAAGGCATTTGATTCAGTCCCACACAAAAGATTAATATACAATTAGCCAGCCTGGAGTGGGTCCCAAGATGATAGCCTGGGTAAAGAATTGGCTGGAGAATAGGACACAGAGGGTAATAGTAAATGGAATCCACTCTGAAGAAAGGGGGTTACTAGTGGGGTGTCTGAGGGTTCAGTATTAGATCGGTCCTCTTCAATGTCTTTGTGCTTACATTGCAGAGGACTGGAAGGAAAAGTATGTCTCTTTGCAGATGACACAAAGATCTGCAACAGAGTTGATGCACAAGGTGGGGTGGAAAGAATGAGAAGGGACTTGGCAAGGTTAGAGGAATGGTCAAATGTATGGCAGCTTAGATTTAATGCTAAGAAGTGCAAGGTAATGCACCTGGGAAACAAAAACCCAGGGGAGGAGTACACAATGGGAGGTGAGATACTAACAACAACAAAAATGGAAAGGGACCTGGGGGTAGTCATATCAGATGACTTAAAGGAGGGCAAGCAATGCGAGAGGGCAGTAAGGAGGGCTGGGGGGATACTGGGATGCATAGGGAGAGGCATCACCAGTAGAAAACAGGAAGTTGTTATCCCTCAGTACAGACAGCTGGTGAGACCCCATCTGGAGTACTGTGTGCAGTTCTGGAGACCCAATCTCTGCAAGGACATAGACAAGATGGAAGCTGTCCAGAGGAGGCACTAAAATGGTGCAGGGTCTGCACCGAAGACATATGAAGAGAGACTAAAGGAGCTTAATATGTATAGCCTCGAGGAAAGGAGGGACATGATAGAAACTTTCAAGTACCTCAAGGGAATCAACAAAGTCCAAGAGGGTAGCATCTTTCAAAAAAAGAGGTGTGCAAGAACAAGGGCACAATTTGAAAGAGGGGGGGCTTAGAGGTAATGTAAGGAAGTATTTTTCACAGAGAGGGTTGTGGATGCATGGAACAGCCTTCCGGAGGAGGCTGTGGAGTCAAAAACAGTGATTGAATTCAAGCATGCATGGGACAGCCATAAGGCAATTCTAGGGGGTGGGAGTAGAAAGAAGTAGGCTGCTGGTTAACTAGGATTTGCAGCTTATCCATTAGGTACGGAAATGGGCAGACTGGGTGGGCCAAGCGGTCCTTATCTGCTGTCAAATTCTATGATTCTATGTTTCCACATCGCCCCCTAAATACTTATAAAATATATACTACAAGGATGAAGTGAAATAACCATAATACGCCGATTCTGATGTATTGCATTCTGATAAACAATATGTTTCTTACAAGAAATGCACTGGCCCAATGTTTGTTATATATATTGCATTTTTAATGCTTTGTTTCTGATTAACTAGAAATCCTGTTTTATTCTAAAAATTATTTGAAACCTTGGTGATATGTGTTATAAGACTATGTGAATTCAAGTACAGTATGTTGTACTTGATCAGTTTGAATGTATTATAACTTCATAAATTGTACAACCCTGAAAACAAAAAGTATATTAAAAAAAAAAAAAAACGACTACGCCCCATGGTGTCAGGACCACACGGAAAACTTTAGCTAGCAGTGTATGACGGGGGACCGCCCACAGATGTCATGGGACGGACATCAGCGTGACCCTATATAGTGGGTGGCTGGAAACATCAGAACAAAGCGACAGGAGAACGGAGTAAAATTGTGACACTTGGACAGCTGGTTCTGATTCATCTATGCTTTTTGTAATATAAAAATGTGTTACTGAATGTCTCTCAACAGAGACGCTGACAGTCTGTGAAATCGCCCCCGTATGACCTGGAAGGACAAGAGATAATTACAGGCTAGAAGAAACTTAAAATTTAGGATCTCCTTGTTATGTGACTAATTGCAGCTTGCTAGCTGCCAAGATAGATCATAAACTTTTAGAACGTTTAGAGGAAATGCAGTAAAATTCACATGGTGATACAAAGCATGTTGCACCTCCGTGAGATCTGGCAGAGAGACATAAGTCCTTTGATGTCCTGGAAAGGGGAAGCTGCTCATAAAATCAAAGAAAGTCATATGAGAAAATGAGTTGTGCTGAGATCACAGAGTTTACTTTCTGAAAAAGACATCCTGTTTTGCATAGATATATCTTTTTATATTCTGACAGGGAGGAGCTAGGTGACCTCACGCAAAGAGGTTAGCAAAGCCAGTTTTTAAACAGTATTCTGTTTTCCATTTCGACACAAATGTTTGGACTCTGAAAAGAAACATCTACAGCACTGTGAGATAAGAATACCTTAGAAAACACAAGTCTAAGAGTACTGTGGTAGGAGATTTGGTCTGCACTTTAAACCTGTTTTGTTTAAGTGATTTGTATGTTTTGTGATATATGGTTCTGTATTTACATTTTTTTTAATCTAGTTTGAAGTAAACTTCTACTTTAGAGACTACTTAGTGCCTTTAATTTCTTTTTCTTGACAAGGAAGCATACGTTAAAGCTGACACTGCACAAAGCTTACTGGTTTTACCAAACTGGGAAAAGGTAAAATTTATTCTGCAGTCTTTAATAGAGTTTAAGGGTTCATTTGTACGACTGGTTAGGTGCCCGTGGGTAAAAGATATCTGCCCCGAAGAGCAGAATTATCTGAGCCTGTACACTGGGTATGCTAACAAGAGGTTCACAGTTTGAATCCTCCAAGACTCGAGACCAAAAGTTGATTCGAACCCACAAAACAGACAGGAGGGTTACCCTGTTTCTGTTAACTGTTCACAAGACTGCACTCGGAGGTTGGCACTGTGAGAGCAGAGGGCCTGACCTGCTGAGTGGGTTTGTGACAGATTGGTTGGCAGCGGTGCGAAAATTTTGGTATTACAAGCTTTTATTGTTCAGTGTGTCAGCTTGAGACTGTCAGCTCACTTGAAAAAAAAAAATGAAAGGCAGTGATTTAATTTTAAAAAGGAGACAGAACTATATCACTTGGCGTATAGTCAAGTTCCTACCAGTTTTATTTTTTTTTATTTTCTAAAGTGCAAGTCAGAGTAGCCGTAGTTAGGGAAGAAGATGGCTTCAAACTACAGCAGGCACACTGTAGACTACTTAAAGCAGTTGTGTGGGGACAGAGGAGCCCTGTTTGAGGTGAAAGCCAGCAAACAGAACCTCATGGATGCCCTGATGGTAGCAGATAGTCAGAGCAGCGAGTCACAAACAGTGACTGAAAAGGACCAAACCTCGAGTGTGGCAGGGCTAGCAGCCAGTGCAGTGTCCAGATCCGATGAGGAGGGCAACAGGGCCACTGTCAGTGAAGGGCCACAGCAGCAGTGGAAAGTCACCAGTATTCTGGATCCAGAAGTACTCAGGCTTCAAATTGAGTTGTGCATAATGGAGCTGGAGTTCCAGAGAGAAGAGAAGCATGAACAGCGAGCTGCAAAGGAGGAGAAGAGGGAGCGAGAACGCCAACACGCAGACCGTGAGGAGCATGAGCGAGGGCAACACGAACTGGAGAAGCTACAACTCCAACCACCAGCACCAGAGCAGGTAAGTGGCTTGGGTTTAACTGGGACTACAGGACTGGGTTACAAACTGGATTCCAAATTGATAGCCGAATTTAAAGAGGGGTGGGGATATGGATGCCTTTCTAAATTCTTTTGAAAAAGTTTGTATTCAGGGTAAAATTCCTAGAGAGTCCTGGAGCTTCCAGCTATCACCGCTACTTACCGGGAAAGCTCAGGATGCACTGGGTCAAGTGGACAATGAGGACAGTGAAGATTACAGCAAACTTAAAGCTGCACTGTTAAAGAAATTGAATTAACTGCTGAATCATACAGAGCTAAATTCCGTAAGCTAAGTAGAAGACCTGACATGAGCTACGAGGAGCTAGCCACGAAACTACGTCAGTTTTTAAAACGGTGGGAAGGAATTGAGGCAAACTCTCTTGATAAAATTGAAAATGTGATTTTGTTAGAACAGTTTTATTGGGCATGCCCAGCAGAGCTGAAAAACTGGCTGGAGGACCGAGATCCCAAAACAGTGCAAGAGGCTGCTGTACTCTCGGACAGCTTTGCCAAGAGCAGACCTGCTCTGAGAGCAATTGGGGTGGGCGTGGCAGCGCAGAAAGGGAAAAGCATGCCTTCAGGGCTGCTAAAACCCTCACTGCCTCCACCAAAACCAGTTAGCCCCAGGTTTCAGAGAAAAGATTTCTCTGAAAAGAGAAGTGAATGTTGGTTATGTAAAGAAACTGGGCATATTGCCAGACAGTGTCCCAAAAGAATGAGCAATAATATGCAGAATGGTACTAGAAAAGAAGTTGGTCGTTTGTGTGTCCCTGGAAGCATGCCAGTGAACATGAGGGAACACATGCACCCAGTCATGGTGAATGGTGTACAGACGCAAGGGTTAAGGGGCACAGGGGCATCCTGACCTTGGTAAAGAGGGATCTACTACAGCCTGGTCAGCTTATACCCAATAACTACGTCACTGTACGGGACTTGACTGGTGAGGCAAAAACATTGCACCTCACTAGTGTTCTCCTAGACTGGGGTGAAACAGGGGGAACTGTGCAACAGGTGGCTATAGCCAAAACGTCAGCAGTGGATGTGATCCTGGGCAACCATCTCAAACTGGGATGGTATGTGCAGTTACCCATAGCCAAGTGGCAAAGGAAAACTGTAGTTCCCTGAACCCCACAGAAGCCATTGTGGTATCCACTGAGAGGCTGGTTCCCCAGCCTGTGTCTCCAGATGGGAGACTAATGAAAAGGGGTAGAAATCTCCCAGTAGCAAGTAACCACACAGCTACAGAGGGTTACTCCAAAGAGGAGGAGTGACCCATTGTCAAAGGTTGGGATTGACAGTGATCCTGAGTGACCCTGACGCTAGTGCTAGGGACCCTAGTTTAGCGACTGAAGGGGACCTGTCCCATGCCTTGGAAATGTGTGAGGGGTTTGCAGCTGCTCAGAGAAGTGACCCTAGTCTAGAGAAGCTGAGGGCTTGGGCAGACTCTGACGGCGCACAAGGAGGTGATGGCAGACATAAGGTTTATTGGGAAAATGGACTTATGTATACTTAGGCTGTACAGACAGAGGGAGGGGTCCTAGGCAGGCAGCTTGTCATTCCCCAGGGGTATCGTGAGCAGTTGCTCAAGATTGCACATGATATTCCCTTGTCTGGTCATCTGGGAATCGCGCACGCGCGCAGCGGTTGGCCCAGAATTTCTATTGTCCAAACTTCACCCAGCAGGTGAAGGGGTATTGCAGGTCTTGTCACTGGCGCCAAGAAACGGAAGGTGGGCAAGAAAACCCAAGCTGCCCTGATTCCCTTGCCCATAGTGGAGGAGCCATTCCAGAGGGTGGGAATGGATATTGTGGGGCCTTTAAATACCCACAGCTCCTCAGGGAAGAGATTCATCCTGAGTGTGGTGGATTATGCCACCCGGTACCCAGAGGCAGTCGCCCTATCCGCATTGAGGACAGAAAGTGGCAGATGCCTTAATTGGGATTTTCTCTCATGTTGAGTTTCCGCAGGAGGTTATCAGCGATCGAGGGGGTTCCTTCATGTCAGACCTGATAAAATGTTTATGGGAGAAGTGTGGGGTGGTGCAGAGAGGCACGACACTGTGTCACCCACAAGCCAATGGACTTGTGGAAAGATTCAATGGTACCCTGAAGTCAATGCTCTGGGCGTTTGCTGAACAGCATGGGAGGGACTGGGAGAAATACCTTCCTCATCTGTTTGCCTACAGGGAGGTGCCTCAAGAGTCAACAGGATTTTCCCCTTTCGAACTCTTATATGGACATCGGGTACGTGGGCCCTTAGACTTGATCCGGGAGGACTGGGAAGGCAAGCACACCACACAGGGAACTCCCATTGTGGATTATATTCGTAAGTTTAGGGAAAGGCTGAAGAAGCTTATGGGGACAACCCAGAGCAACCTGGCAGCTGCCCAACAGAAACAAAAAGTGTGGTACGACCACAGAGCCAGAGCTTGCTCGTACATGGTGGGTCAGGAAGTCATGGTCCTTATTCCGGTCTGGAAAGACAAGCTGCAGGCTGAGTGGGCAGGACCGTACAAAGTGGTTAGGAAGGTAAATGAGACGTGGACTACATTATAGAGTTACCTGAATGAAGACAGAAAGGATGTACCATGTCAACATGATGAAGCCATATGCAAATAAGGCTGACATGGTATTTGCAGTGTGTAGTCCTGGGGAGGTGACGGACGAAGGAGACCCCCTTCTGGACTTGCTGGAAGAAAGTAAGCGGGAGTCCTCTGTGGAGGCAGTAAAATCGTCTCCCCAGCTGGCCCTGGACCAGATCCAGAAAGTAAGGGAGGTTTTAGCAGACTTTGCCCCATTATTCAGCGACAAGCCTGGACTAACCCCCTTAGCAACTCACGATGTGGAGACAGGGACACAGACGTCCATACGGCGAACAGCATATCGGGTGTCAGAGGCTGTCCAAAAGGACAATAGGAGGGAAGTGAAGGAGATGCTGGATTTAGGAGTAATCCAGAGATCCCACAGCCCCTGGGCCTCACCCATAGTCCTTGTGCCTAAGCCAGATGGCTCTACTCATTTCTGTGTGGACTATCGTAGACTGAATGCAGTTACAAAGTCAGACGCCCACCCGATGTCCCAGATGGACGAACTCCTGGACAAGCTGGGAGGGGCGACCTACCCGACCACACCACTGACCAAGGGTATTGGCAGGTAGAGTTAACAGACCGAGCTAGTGAGAGGTTGGCCTTCATCCTCCGATAGGCTTATCTGAATTCAAAGTAATGCCTTCGAATGAAGAATACCCCGCCACTTTCCAAAGGTTGGTGAACCGGTGTTAAATGGTGCTGAGGGTACACCGTGGCATACCTGGATGACACTGCCATCTTTAGTGCCAGCTGAGAGGAACATCTATCCCACCTTTGGGAAGTGCGGAGCAAGATACAGAGGGCCAGGCTCACTGTCAAAGCCAAGAAGTGCCAGGTGGCCATGGGAGAAGAGCCCCCAAATTCAGTCTAGGTGGGGAGGAATTGTGACACTCAGACAGATGGTTCTGATTAACCTATGCTTTTTGTAATATAAAAATGTGTTATTGAATATCTCTCATAAGAGATGCTGACAGTCTGTGAAATGATCCCTCCCCCACCAGGTCTTAGCTATAACGTGTGACCTGGAAGGACAAGAGATAATTACAGGCTAGAAGAGACTTAAAATTTAGGATCTCCTTGTTATGTGACTAATTGCAGCTTGCTAGCTGCCAAGATAGATCATAAACTTTTAGAACGTTCAGAGGAAATGCAGTAAAATTCACATGGTGATACAAAGCATGTTGCACCTCCGTGAGATCTGGCAGAGAGACATAACAAGTCCTTTGATGTCCTGGAACGGGGAAGCTGCTCATAAGATCAAAGAAAGTCATATGAGAAAATGAGTTGTGCTGAGATCACAGAATTTACCTTCTGAAAAAAGACATCCTGTTTTGCATACATATTTTTTTTTATATTCTATCAGGGAGGAGCTAGGTGACCTCACGCAAAGAGGTTGGCAAAGCCAGTTTTTTTTGCAATTATAATTTATTAGATTTTATGAAATAATACAATTACATATACTTTCTTACAGGCAGGCATTACAAAATACAAATACCTCATTTTGACAGTAACATAACAGTAAATTATGCCCCTGTGCATTGTTACCTCACTTAGGGGTATACTACTTGGGTCAATGATTTTGTTGAGTAAGGTTTATAATAAAATATGTATCATTTATACAAAAATATTCCACAGCGACTAGTGCAACTATGAGCAGGACTCAAGAGATGAGATCGCCACATCGTCCATCCCTTTAGAAAGGGTTGAATGTCCCTTGCAAATATCGTTAAGATAAGCATCTCTCTTCTCCTGCAGCATTCTTTCGACATTCATAATGTCACGTTTTTAGTTTTTATAACAAAGCATTGAATACCAACAGTCTGTATTTTAAACATTATATGAGTGGAGCAAAACGAAAAATCCACCATAACATGTTGAATAACTTCCAACATGGAAGTGATGTCATACTGAACGCTTAACCTTCTGACAAGTTAAATAAATTATTGTTAAAGAAAGAGATAAAGGAGGAGGTGCCTTTTAGAAAAACTATCAAGAGTAAGACTGTACAGGGTTACATTAGTGAAATACTTCCCTATTGCCTTCCCGTTTTAACCCCACACCAGTCTCCACATTTTAATATATTAAGGTCCCAGATTTGGTAGTCTCTCAAACACCAACTTCCCTTTTCTGAGTGTTAATAGTCTCCTTGCGACTTACAGGTCGTCAGCTTCTTCCTCCGATTCAGAGTGTTCCCGTCTAGAGGAAAACCGGTTTTCCAGTTTCACCATCAATTTGGCTGCATCTGAAGGGTCCGAGAATTTAAACACCTTATCGCCATAGATGACTCGCAGGCTCTCCGGCATCAGCATTACATGGTGTGCCCCCAGGCCCGGAGAAGAGTCCGAACTCCATCAAACCCCTTCCTCTTCATTCTGGTGACGTAGCTAAGGTCAGGGAAAATGTGTATCTGGGTTTCTTCCCAATGCATTGGAGTCCGTTGTTTTGCTCTATTTAAAATTAAGTCCCTTTCCTCAGACGAACGCAGCTCTAACAGAAGGGTTTGGGGAATATTCTCTCCCGTAGGTGCCCGTGGCCTTCCATCACGTGGCGAGATGCGAAACATTTTTTTAATAGTGAAGTCCTCTTCCAAGTTTAGGGTTTGTTTCAGGATATCTTAAATAGTTATTTTAGGACTTTCACCTTCAGTATTCTCTGGAAGCCCCAATATTCGAATGTTGGAGGAGTGAGCGGCATTCTCCAAGTTTTCCAGTCGTCTCCTAAGCGCACTGTTTTCTTTGATAAGCCCCATAGATACATCCAGTGACTTCTCAGCAGATTTTGTCACCCCTTTAGTTTCATCTGCCAGGAGATTTACTTTCGTGTGCAAATGTTTTAAGTCAGTGCTAAAATCTTCCACTTTTTTATCCAAACTTTGGATGGCACGTAGTAGGGCTGCATTAGAAGGCTTGGCCTCGGCACGATCCCCACCGCCAGGGTGTGGCTCTTTGCTGCCGCCCATTCCTGGATCCTTGGCTCGGGCTCCATCTGGATTAGCTGACGTTTTGTTCCCTTGCACCATAACTCCAGTTGTAAGTACTTCTTCGGAAAAAAAATTTTTTTCCACTTATACCATAGGGAAAATTGCATCTGCTGATCAATGTTTCTGTAATAATTGTTTATTCGAGATGGACAGTTGGTACTTCTGTTCAGTAATATCTCAGGAGCTGCTCGAAGATGATGTTCTCAGCCTCACTGCTGGCCACGCCCTGCAAAGCCAGTTTTTAAACAGTATTCTGTTTTCCATTTTGACAAATGTTTGGACTCTGAAAAAGAAACATCTACAGCACTGTGAGATAAGAATACCTTAGAAAAGACAATTCTAAGAGTACTCTGGTAGGAGATTTGGTCTGCACTTTTAAACCGGTTTAAGTGATTTGTATGTTTTGTGATACATGGTTCTATATTTACATTTGACTTTTTTTTTTATCTATTTTGAAGTAAATCTCTACTTTAAAGACTACTTGGTGAGCCTTTGAATTTCTTTTTCTTGACAAGGGAAGCATACATGGTTAAAGCTGACATTGCACAAAGCTTACTGGTTTTACCAAACTGGGAAAAGGTAAGAATTTATTCTGAGGTCTTTAACAGTTTTATAAGGGTTCATTTTGTACGCCTGGTTAGGTGCCCATAGGCAAAAGATATCTGGCCCACGAAGAGCAGAATTATCTGAGCCTGTACATTGGTGCGCTAACAAGAGGTTCATAGTTTGAATCCCTCCAAGACTTGAGACCAAAGGTTGATTTGAACCCACAAAACAGACAGGAGGCTTATGCTGTTTCTGTTAACTGTTCACAAGACTGCACCGGAGGCTGGCACTGTGGGAGCAAAGGGCCTGACCTGCTGAGTGGGTTTGTGACAGGCTCCTAAAGCATAAGTAAGACTGATAGGAGAAGCAGAAACTGTGAGAAGGAGGGAGGGAAGATACTACTGCAAGAGCCCTCTCAAAGATCTACTGTTACGCTAAGTTCCTACGTAACTGTACTATCTACCGGAAGGGCTCTTGCAGTAGGTATTTGCCATTAGGACAGAGCCCCAAGCAGTGTAAGTCAGACAAGTCTGAAGCATGGGAGGCAGGAGACACAGGGAACTATGAAAGGAGGCCCTGAAGGACAGCTAGTCCAAAGCCAGTCTTGCGCCTAGAGGCAATGTCCAGACTGTAGTGTTTTGTGAAAGTGTGGACGGAGCTCCAAGTGGCTGCTGCACAGATGTCAGAAGCAGACACATTTTTGAAACAAGCAGCAGAAGCGGCCATGCCACTAGTAGAACGCCCTTTGATTTCCCCCGGCAAAGGTTTGTTGTACCTTGAAGCAGAAAATAATGCAGTTTGTCAACCATTTGGACAAACGCTGCTTAGAAACAGCGGTGCCCTCTTTGGGTGCAAAGGAAACGAGAAGTGATACGCTTTTACGGACTGACTCTGTCCGATTGTATAGTACTGCAAAATTTCAGTGAACATCTAAAGTGTGTAGAATTGCCTCCGCCGATTAGAGCAGTCGAGGTAACACACCAAGGTAGTTGAATGGTCTGATTCAATGTAAACTCGGAAACCACATTAGGTAAAAACTTAGTATTAGTATGCAGAGCCACCCACTCTCTGTGAAAAATCAAATAAGGCTCCTGACAAATTCGGGCCTGAAGCTCAGAAATCCTTCGAGCAGAATTAACAGCAACTAAAAAGAGAGACTCCCAGGACAGGTAGCGCATACTGCAACTTGCTGCTGGTTCAAAAGGAGGAAATACAGGTTACTCACCTGTAACAGGAGTTTTAGGAATGGTATATGTTGCTCATCCACACTGTCTGGCAGGTTCCTTGCCGCTTTAAATCTTGCCGGAAGGTCTTCAAGCTGGCTCCTCCCACCCATCCGGGTGGTAAAACTCTCGGCTCTGCCCCATGATGCCAGATCTAGCCCGCTGGAAGCCAGGTTGTTCGTCGGAGCTGGGGAAGTCGGGGGGTCGTGTGGATGAACAACATACACCATTCCTAGAACTCCAGTTACAGGTGAGTAACCTGTATTTCTAGGGACATGGATATGTTGTTCATCCACACTGTCTGGCAGACTCCTAGCAGTTCTCCGGGAGGAAGGAGGCAAGGCGCACACCTCTACTTAGGGAATAAAGACTGGAGAACCAAGGCCCCAAAACCAGCATCCCGGCATGACTCAAGGTCGATGTGGTAGTGGGTAATGAAGGTGTGTGCTGACTTCCAGGCAGCAGCCCTGCAGATTTCCTGGATAGGGACGTCCCTGGAAGCAGCTACCGATGCAGCGGTATGGCGGATAGAATGAGCTCTTATCCCTCTGGGAGGCTCCATGCCCGCCAACCTATAGCAGAGATCTATGCAGGAGGTGACCCACCTGCCTATCGACGCTTGGCTGCAGGTCTGCCAGGTGCGGCTTCAGCGTGAGGTGACAAACAGCTGGCGAACCTCTCCCTCGAACTTCAGCCGTCCGCTCCTTATAATAAGCGAGCGCTCTTCTAGGGTCCAAAGTATGGAGCCTGTATTCGGCCTCCAAGGTGTGATTGGGGTAGAACACCGGCAGAGTCAACACCTGGTTAAGGTGAAACTCCGGCACCACCTTCGGAAGGAATTTCGGGTGGGGGCGCAGGACAACCTTGTCCCTGTGGAAGACCAGATAAGGAGACACGATGGAAAGCGCCTGGAGCTCTCCCATCCCTCTGGCTGACGTGATAGCCACCAAGAAGGCGGTCTTCCATGACAGGTGGAAGATATCGCACCTGTGCATTGGTTCGAATGGCCTGCCCATGAGCTTAGCCAATACCAGCAGTAGATCCCACGGAGGTGGAGGTTCTCGCACCGGAGGGGATATGTGATCAGGCCTTGAAAAAGCACCCGACCACCTTCTCCTGTGCCACCGACTGCTTCCCGGTCCACGCCTGGTAAGCAGAGATGGCTGCCAGGTGCACCTTAAGGGTCGTCGACCGAAGCCCTTGCTGAGAAAGGGACCACAGGTAGTCCAGAATGCTTGCCAAAGAAAAGGAGAAAGGGTCCAGGCCCTTGCCCTGACACCAAATGGAAAATCTCTTCCATTTGAAGGCGTAGCATTTTCTGGTCGACTCTTTACGGGATGCCTCAACGACGTTGAGGACCTCGTCAGAAAGACCCAAGGCCTGGAACTCTAGCCGCTCAGGAACCAGGCCGTCAGGTGCAGAGATTGAAGGTCTGGATGGAATACCTTCCCCTGACTGACTGAGATCAGGTCCGGGCGGGCTGGAAGCCGCCTTGGGAGCCTGGAGCTGAGACGGAGGAGATCTGGATACCAGAACTGATGGGGCCAGTCTGGGGCTACCAGAATCACCTGCGCCTTGTCCCTCCTCACCTTGAGAAGCACCTTGTGGATCAAGGGAAATGGGGGAAAGGCACAGAAGAGGCCCGGGGTCCACGGCCTCGAGAGGGCATCCCCCTGCAGTGAGCCCTGCTGAGGGGGCCGGGCATGAAACAGTCTCAGCTTCGCATTCTCCCTGGAGGCAAACAAGTCCGCCTGAGGCGTGCCCCAGTGGAAGAAGAGATCTTGTACTACCTCCAGCAGGAGAGACCACTTGTGAGACGCAGCCCCTATCCGGCTTAGGGCATCGGCCAGGATGTTGGAGGCTCCTGCCACGTGAATGGCAAGGAGATCCGCATCCAGGCTGCGCACGAGTGACCACATGCAGAGAGCTTCCCTGCACAGAGGCATGGAGCGCGTCCCGCCCTGGCGGTTGAGATAGTACATGGTCGTGGTATTGTCCGTCTGGACATAAACCACTTGACCCCGTAGAAACGGAGCGAAGGCGGTGAGGGCTAGATGAACCGCTCGAAGCTCCAGCAGGTTGCTATGGCATCGGGACTCCCGAGGGGACCAGAGGCCGTGCACTCTGTGCTCCCCCAGATGGGCACCCCAACCCATCAGAGAGGCATCGGTCGATAGAGAGACCGTCTGCTCGGGGCGGACATACGGGATGCCCTCCTGCAGATGTGCCCCAATGGTCCACCACTGGAGAGCTCCACATCCCTGGGTCACTGTCACTAGCGGATCCAACGGATTGAAGCGCTGCGGACCACTGGCTGGCCAGTGCCCACTGAAGGGGACGCATGTACCAGCGGGCCCAACGGACCACGCTGGTGCAGGCTGCCATGAGGCCCAGGAGGAGCAGGAAGTCCCCGGCAGGGCGCAACTGCCCAATCAGAAATGACTGAGCAAAGGAGGGGAGAACCTCGGCCCTGTCCGCCGGGAGCCGTGCTTTGGCTAGAAGAGAGTCGAGCTCTGCCCCGATGAAATGTATCACCTGCTTTGGCACAAGTTCCGACTTGGCCTCGTTGATGAGGAGGCCAATCTGAGAGCAAACCTGGAGGGCCAGATCTCTGGACCGCTCCACCTCCGCTCTGGAGGGGGCTGCAATCAGCCAGTCATCCAGGTAGGGGTACACCCGGACCCTTCAGCGCAGAAGGAATGCTGTCACCACTGCCATGCATTTGGTGAAGACCCTGGGAGCTAGGGAAAGGCCGAAGGGCATGGCCCAGAACTCGTAAAGGGATCCCTCCGCTCTGAAGCGGAGGAATCTCTGATGAGACGGACGGATTGGGACATGAAAGAACGCGCCCTGAGATCCAGGAACAGAACCACACACCTGCTCCAAGGATGGGATTATCTGAGCCAGAGTGACCATCCTGAAGGTCCGAGACCTTAGGAACCTGTTCAGGTCAGCAGGTCGAGAATGGGTGCCAGCCCCCGTCTGCTTTGGGACCAGGAAATACCTGGACACAAACCCGGTCTGGAGGAGGATCCGCCACCTTCCTGATCACCTCTTTTTGAGGAGCAGGGCAATATCGGCTCAGCGGGCCGACAGCGAGGCTGGTGATCTCGTGAACCCCCGAGGGGGCGACGGCTCAAAGGGTGGGGTCTGCTCGAACCCAGAGGCAGGCCTTCCTACCACCCTCCAACACCCAGCGGTCCGTGGTGATAGCAGACCAGGCGAAAGGAAGTGGCAGAGCTGTCCCCACAGGGGAACCCAGGGGAGTGATGAGGCTGGGGGCGACACCTCAACCCGTCACTGGGCAGGCTTGGAGTAGAGACCGCCGAGGGACCTCCTGGGCCTTACCTCCTGCTTCCTGTTGGAGGAAGTCTGGGTTTGGGTTTGGGATGCTGCCGGAGCCTGCTGGCCCTGATGCTGGTGCTGTTGGGCCGGACGTGCCGCAGGCGCAGAGGGATGAAAGGGTTTGTGCTGCTGCTGACGGCGGCCTTTGTCCTTCTGAGTGGAGGTGACAAGAGTCCAGGGTGGCACTGAACTTTTCGATCCACTGGAGGTGACCTTCCACTCCAGGGCCGAAGAGGTCGGTCCCCAAGAAGGGGACATCCGCCAACTTGTGCTGGGTATACGCTGTAAAGGTGGATATCCTCAGGCATGCTCTGCGGTGCATGGCCACTGTGGCCGCAACCGATCTGGCACAGGAATCCCCTATGTCCAGAGCTGTTTGGAGCTGCTGCTTTGCCACCGCCCTATCCTGGTCCCGGACCTGCCAGACCGTGGTCTGCAGGTCGGCCGGGAGATGAGGGATCACCTCATCCAGGGAGCCCATGAGGGCGTGGGAGAAGTGTGCCATCAGCACGGCCGAGCTGGCCTGGTGGAGGCCAAGGGAGAACGCACACTCCGCGCCCGCGAGTCCAGCTTTTTGGACTCCTTGTCGGGGCTTGTCCACGTCCTAGCATTCCCAGAACACCAGAAAACGCTGTCGGTGACCAACCCTCAGCAGAGAGGTGCTCCGAAAACCCGGGCAAAGAGCCAGTAGGGACCACATACTTCCTGGCCATCCTGGCCGAGGGCGCATGACAGGAAGCAGGCCGCTGCCAAAGCTCCAAGGCTGGGCCAACAATAGCCTCAGCCACAGGAAAGGCCTCCGTGGGTGATTCCCCTCGGTCCAGTATCTCCGTCAGGGGATACTTGGCCCGTTTGGAAATGGACTCGAGCTGCATCCTGGTGAACTCCGAGATGAGCCGAAGCAGACCCATAAAGGACGATGGGCTTTCGTCCAGTGTCTGGCCCCCGGAGGACTCCAGGTCAACCTGCCTGGAGAACTGGGAGGAGTCGTCGTCGGATTCCGAAGAGTCCACGAAGAGCTGCCTAGGGCCTGAGCCACCCTCCACCTGCCAAGGACGGTCGGGAGTGAGGGTGACCGACAACCTGTGGGGCAGGCCTTGAGCCGACCGAGAGTCCTTGGTCGGTGCCTCCGATTTCGGTTGTGGAGGCGGAGGTTCCACCACAATCAGTGGGGCAGCAGGTTTCAGCCGAACAACCGCCCCAAGCTTGGGCATCTCGACTGCAGCGAGATGCTGTTTCGGCTGTTCGGGTGACAGCCACTTGATGGCTGGGGAAGGCATCGGTGTCAACTTAGCCCCGGACAAAAGTAACTGCTGCCACATCAACTCCTCCTAGCGTCGACGCAATTTGCGCCGCAGCCTCTCCTCATCCGAGGAGGAAGATGAGGAGGAGCGGCGT
The DNA here is from genome assembly GCA_016271365.2 of Neoceratodus forsteri. Taxonomy (NCBI): domain Eukaryota; kingdom Metazoa; phylum Chordata; order Ceratodontiformes; family Ceratodontidae; genus Neoceratodus; species Neoceratodus forsteri. Next base: position 1,571,531,833 of record CM057455.1, read on the forward strand.
CGCTGCTTACCTCGGTGCCGAGACCGAGACCGCAGATGTCGGCGGGATCGGCTGGACCGAGAAGAGGTCCGAGACCGAGATCCTCGGTGTATCCGAGGGCGGGCCTGAGAGGGAGCGGGGGACACCCGCTCCTCCCTCAGCTCGGACGCCTTAACCGGGAATTGCTGCACCGATGGCGCCGGCAAATTCTCGTTTTCCACCGGGGGAACCAGCGAAGAAGGGTTGTCGGCTTCACCAGTCGACAAACCGTCCAACGGGTCGAGAAAAATCTCAACCGCGTTGACGGCTGTCTCGGCCGGCTGACCTGACGGGGACGCCGTGAAGACAGTGGCCTTAGCTGCAACCTCGACCGAAGTCGACGGTCGGCTGTCCGGGAAAGGGGACCTCTCCCACTCCCAAGAACGCCGACGATGGGACTTACCCTTGGGATCCTTCTTTTTGGACCGAGAGGAATGTCCCGATGGCCCCTCTCCCTTCATGGAAAGGGAATGGCAAAGCTCCTTGAATGAAGCAGAATACGAGGTACCCAAAGAGAGTGGGATAAATGCCGCGACCGGGGAGGAGGATGATGGCCTAGCGCCTCCTCCTCGAGGGCGATCAACTGCTCGAGCTGCTCAGGCGAGCCGAGCCGCTGCGGTAACCGCCAACGGGCCTCTTTCGACTTTACCAGTGGGTAGCGCCTGGGGCGCCAAGCTTTCAACCGGCAGTGCGGTCTCCAAACGCTGGGCTAAGAATCTAACAGCATGACCTCGCAGGCTCGCGGGTCATGTTCTAGGCCGAGGCAGTAGATGCACGTGGAGTGCGGATCTGTCCTGGACATCTTCTGCCCACAAGGGCACCGCCGAAAACCGGGAGTCGATTTGTCCATCGCAGCAGCGAGGGAAAAGGAAGACCGAAGTCTTGAAAATTTTAAAACGAGTTTCGGACGAACCGAAGAGTTAGGATCCAGTCTATCATGCAGAGCGTTAAGGAGGGAACCTGAGCTTCCAAGCGGTAAGGAAGATCTGGTGTCATGGGGCGGAGCCGAGAGTTTTACCACCTGGGTGGGTGGGAGGAGCCAGCTTGAAGACCTTCCAGCAAGATTTAAAGCAGCAAGGACCCTGCCAGACAGTGTGGATGGACAACATATCCATGTCCCTAGAAAGGTGAGTTTCTCTAAAATAAAATTCAAGTCTCATGGTGGAGCTGGATTATGCACCGGGGTTTCAGGTGGAGAATTCTCTTAAGAAATGTTTGGAAAATTCCAGCTGTGCAACAGTTTTGCCTTCCACCGAATGTGGTAGGCAGAAATGGTGGAAAGGTGTACCTTCAAAGAAGAGTGGCTCAGGCCTAGGTCAGAGAAATGCAGGAGGTACTCCATGACCTGAGGGACAGGGCACGAAAAAGGGTCCCAACCTTTCGAGGTAGCCCAGATGGAAAATCTCCTCCTTTCATAGCATAAGTGGTTCTCATGGAAGGTTTCCTGACCTCCACGAGGACTTGGGCTACCCTAGTCGAAACACCAAAGCACGAAGCAGCTATGTCAGAAGGTGCCACGCGTCGAGGTAAAGGGACTTCAGCTCTAGATGGACCAGCGTGCCCTCCTCCTGGGTCAGGAGGTCATGACTGAGAGGTAGAGGAACCAGGATTCCACTGTCAGTTGCTTAAGAAGTGGAAACCATATTTGCGGGCCAATGAGGCGATCAAAATCATGCATGCTCCTTCCTCTTGCAGCTTGAGCAGTACCTTCTGCAGAACTGGAAAGGAGGGAAGAAGTAAGAACCTCCTTTCCAACAAAGCGATAGTGCATCTCGCCAAATAACACCAGGTCCTGAACGAGGGAGCAAAACCTGGGTACTTTATGCTTGGATGGGAGGTGAACGGATCAAGATCTGGAAGTCTCCACCGCTTGAATATGTCCTCGATCATCTGACTGGTTTAGTTCCCACTCGTGAGCCTTGGCCCAGGTGTGGCTGAGACTGTCCACTAGGATGTTCTGGACGCCTGGGACATGCACTGCCGTGAGGAAGATCCAATGCTGAATTGCCCAACACCAAACTCACATCGTCTCCCTGCAAAGGGGTACAACAGAGTGCCTTCTTGATTGTTCAGGTACCAAACTATGCACATATTGTCCATTTGGATTAGCAGAGGACCTGGGTTTAGGAGGTGCTGAGAGGCCTGAAAGGCGCATGGCACCGACCGCATCTCCAGCACATTTATGTGCAAGAAGAGCTCTAACTGAGACCACAGATCCTGTGGCTCTCTAGATGTGCCCCCCAACCCAGCCCTGAAGCATCTGTGATCAGAGTCTGGATGGGGGAAGGAGGCTGAAAAGGGACCCCTTTGCAGAGACTGTTGATATCCTACCACCAAAGGAGGTCCCAGCGCATCGATCTGGAGACCATGATCTTGTAATCCAGGTCGTCCAATCTCTGGTTCCGCTGAACCTGAGAATCCACCGCGATATCCGCACATGAGTTTCTGGGCCACAGGCACCATAGGGATGGCCGCTGCCATAAGGCCAAGGAGGCGCAGCACTGACCTGGTCGAAACCTAATGACTGGAAGCCACAAACTGTACCTGGTGTTGCAAGATTTCTACTCTGTCCAGTGGGAGGAAAACCTGACCCTGGGCCGAATCCAGCATCGCCCCAATAAACTGCAGACACCGGAAGGGGATAAGGTGAGACTTGGGATAGTTCACTGTAACCCCCACTTGGGCAGATGGGTCCAGTGTAGCCAAAAGGGAGCATTCCAGCCATTCCCGAGATGGAGTTGAGATCAGTCAGTCGTTGAGGTATGGAAAAATATAGTGGCCCTGACGCCGTGGGCGGCCTCCACTACCGCTAGGCACTTGGTGAAAACCCTGGGTGCCAAAGATAGGCCAAAAGGGAGGGCCTTGAACTGGTAGTGTTCCCCCTGAAAGGAGAACCTCAGGTAGCAGCAGTGGGCCTGAAAGACAGGTATGTGTAGGTAAGCATCCTACATGTCCAGGGCGCAGTGCCACTGTCCCTTGTGTATTAGGATCTGCATCCAGAATAGTTTGTACTCTATGTACAGATTCAAGGTGCTGAGATTTAGTATGGGGCATAAATTCCTCATCTTTTTGGAGACCAGGAAGAAGTGAGAGTAGTGTCCCCTTCCTACCTGGTTTGGAGGCACGGGCTCTATGGTTGCTTTTTGCAGAAGAGCCTCTGCCTCCTCTTTGATCAAGGAAATGTGCACCTTTGGATAATGTGAGGGACCCGGAGGATTGCCTTGGGGTCTTTCCAGAAACTCTAACGTGTGGCCTTGAGATACCAGTTGTGGGACCCATGAATCTGTGGTGATCACCTCTCATCCTGCCAGATGACCAGCAGACCTTCCGCTCACCGGTTCTTCCAACTGCAACAGAGGAGGAGGAGGAGGTGGACTGTGAGTCAAGAGGCGGAATGAGGGCTGGGAGGGTCACCCTGAAGCTCTCTGGCTCTTGGCTGGCAGGGTGGGCATGGCTGAGGGGACCCCAATGTTTGGTTTGACATCTGGCCTGCTGGTGCTGTTTCATCTGCCGTCTCTGTTGGCAACAAAAAGCCTGTTTTTAACTGCAGCCAGTGAGATATATAGTCGGCACTGAACGTAAGCCATCCCCTGTCCTGACGGTTTGTAATGATGTCTTGGGCATCTCCTCCTAAGAGGACAGAACCCGGAAGGGGCATCCCGCGTGGCAGCCTGGACATCAGGTGCCAGCCCAGAAACCATCAGCCAGAAATATCTCCTCAGGCTGACAGCCGTGGCCATACCCCTAGCCGAGGAGTCAACCATCGAGTCGCACTCAAGAGTGGCGACAAGCAACCTTAACTGAACTAATTGTGTCAATGTTTCCTTCTCTTCAGAGTCCAGCATGGCCTCAATGACCAGTTCCAATTTACGAAAAAGGGACTTTTGGAACACCAATGTGTGGGCCACATAGTTTGGAACACGAATAGCCAAGGTGGAAGAGGAATAAAACTTACGCCCAAATAGGTCGAGCTGCTTTGACTCCTTATCAGGCAGAAAAATGATCACGTGTTAAGGTTTAGCGGGTTGGTCATGGGCCACGCTACTGACTACAGAGTCCACTTTAGGGTGGGCACTCAGGTGGTCCTTGCCCTCTGGCATACGGTAGGTCATGTCCACCTTCTTGGCTATGGCAGGAATGAATGAAGTCATCAGACTAATGGTAGAGGTCAAGTCCTCATGAAGCTCCAACCAGGGAGGCGTGAAGACTTGAGATAACTCCGGCATATCCAAATGCTCGGCCAGTCACTTGCATTTGGGGTCCTGATCATCAGATTTCCACTCATAGGCCTCTGCGATCTTCCTGAAGAGGTCCGTGAATGAGGGGAACTCTGGAAGACACTTTGGTGAGTCCTTAGTCTTAGGCTAGTCCAGTGGAGGAGTTTCAAAGCCAGAAGCTGAGGCAGAGGAATCAGAATCCAAATCCGACTCAGACTAGTGAGTCCGGACTGGAGACTGAACCCCGGTGCAGGGACCTCTGAAAAAGTAATAGGAGGCTGCTCTTTTCAGTGGCAAAGTCACCCCTTTCATCAGGCCTGACATGGAAGGGCGGGACTCCACCGACAAAGGAGATCTAGGTGTCAGATCCAGGCACGCTGGAGTAGAGGCTGCCACCGGATGACGACTGTCCAACTCAGACACCAACTGGGACTTAGTCTCAGCCCACCAGGACTGGTGGATGGGCCTGTACGCCGCCTGAGGCTGGGGAGGCAGAGGTGGGGGTGGTGGAGGCTGGTACGCCAGCTGAAAACCAGAGGGCATATCCCGGCATCGGGTATCCTGATGTCTGGTACCTGGACGGCGGATAGCCCGGCATTATGGAGATGAGGTGCATAACCTGATAGCGGGTACCCCAGCAAAGGGACAGCTGGCATCTGGTACCCCGGAAGATATCCGTGAGCAGGGCAATGCGGCGTCTGATAGCCGTTCACCTGGAAAACTGGCGATATGGCTGGCGGAGCCACAGGGGCGAGACAGAGGACCCTGTGGAGGCCTGAAGGTGGGTAGGAAGGACCAGAGGGTAGGTAGGTAGTCAGGCAGAGGGCCACTAGAGACTGAGCCTGATGACGACTCGGAAGGTCCCCCGCAAAGGTGGAGGGTGAGGGCCCTACTGGGGAAACCTGTAAGACGGCTGCAACCGAGAAACAGTATTGTCAGGTTGACGCCCTTCCAACTCTGGCTCTGGGTGCTTGGGAGAGCCCAGAGTACCACCCAGATTGGGCGAGCCCGTCGGTGAAATGCTGTGGCCAAAACAGCAGTGGGCGCTGGGTCACATAGGGTCTTTCATCAGAGCCCGACGGAAGCACCTGAGCTGTGCGGATATCGGGAGAACCGACATCCAGCTTATCAGCTGTGGCTTGGCGGTCACTGGGGCCTCTGGTGCCCAACTTATCAGTCTGGGCTGGGTGCTCATCGGAGGCTCCAACAAGTGACTAATCAGCCCCGCCAGCAGACATAGACTCTCCGATTTGGAGGGGCCTAAGAGTGGCAGGAACCTCAGACTCAGCCAAGGCGACCGCCATCGTGACCAGTGGTGGCGGGGGGATCAAGGGCTGCTCCTGGGTCGAAGCAGGATTGTCCAAAACGGTGCCCTTCCCGGAGGAAGAGGGTCGCTGGTTGTCCACGGTCCCTGGAGGGAGCCGTGGGCAGGAGGGGGACCTGTCTTGGTCCCAGTGCTTCTCCTTGTCTTTCTATTTCTTGTGTCAGTGCGAATCCAAAGAAGGGAAGGAAGATGCATTCTGCAGTTTCTGCAACTCCTTCTCTATCGATGCAATTTTCAGCTTCAAAACATGGGCCTCAAGGGCTTTCTGCCTGCGTTTCTGTGTGGCCTGACTGAAGTTCAGGCAGGCCTCACAGTCCTCAGTCTGGTGTTCCAGGCCTAGGCAGAAGAGGCAGAGAGAATGGTCGTCCTTATGCGGGTATTGCCTACTGCAGGAATCGCACTTGTTCTTATGTGACTCGGGAGGTGTCGGAGAAGACATGCACAAAAAATATTTACTAAAAGAAATATGGAATAAAAGAAATTCTAAGATGAATACTCAGCTAAAATGGCGGTCAAACTGTAGCAGCACTCTCTACAAGGTCTGACATGCACAGTTCGACGGCAGGAAAAGAACTGGAGGGTGGGCTGGGGACGGCCCACTATATAGGGTCACGCTGACGTCAGTCACGTGACATCAGTGGATGGTCCCCTGCCAGACACTGCTAGCTAAAGTTTTCCGTGTGGTCCTGACACCAGGGGGCGCAGTCCTAATGGTAAATACCTACTGTAAGAGCCCTCTTGAAGTAAGATCTACGGTTACGGTAAGCTCTTATGTAACTGTACTATCTTACTTCGAGTTGGAGCTCTTGCAGCAGGCAATAACCATAAGGATTGTGTCCCAAGCAGTCGAAGGAGAAGGAAAAGACAGGCACAGGTGGAGGCTAAAGATAGCCAACAGAATTAGGAAAGCAGGCACTGAAGAACTGCAAGGCCAAACCTAGTCCTACGCCAGGAAGCAACATCCAAGCTATAGTTCTTGACGAAGGTGTGAACAGAACTCCAGGTCACAACTTCACAGATATCTGCTGCAGAGATGTTCCTCAATGAGGCAAAGGAGGTAGCAACTCCCATGCCGGAATGGCCTTTAACCGAGCCCGGTAAAGTATTGTCATACTTCTGGTAACAGAAAACAATGCAGTTAACTAACCACTTTGACAAGGTTTGTTTAGAAACTGGTGCTCCCTGAGATTTTGGAGCAAACTAAACAAAGAGCTATTCGGTCTTCTGAAAGGAGGCCGTTCAGTTGAGGTAGAACCGAAGTGTCCGGTGGATGTCCAGAGTATGTACTAAAGCTTGCCCTGATTGAAGTACTCTGGATAATAAACTGGAATGTGGATGTCTCGATTTCGGGTGAATTCAGACACCACCTTGGGCAGGAACTTAGGATTTGTTCATAAGGACACCCTATCCTTGTGAAAAACTAAATAAGGCTCTTTACACATCACAGCCTGTAACTCAGAAATCCTCCCGAGCAGAAGCAATGGCAACCAAAAATAATGCTTTCCACGACAGAAAGCGTTGCTCGCATTCCGGGGGGAGTGCGAGTTTCTCTAACATAAAGAGGAGATACCATGGTGGGACAGGGTCCCGAATGGGAGGCTTTAGATCTAATATGCCCCACAAAAAGGTGCGGGACAAGTCTGAATGGGCAAGGGGTTTACCCTCTAAAGGTGCATGGTATGCATAGATAGCAGAAAGATGCACCTTAATGGAGGAGTAGCCCAGACCAGTCTGAAACTGAGGCAGTATGGCGCAGTGGTTTAAGGCTCTGAGTTGCAAATCTGGAGACCTGGGTTTGAATCCCACAGCCCCCACTTGCATACTGTGTGACCCTGAGCAAGTCACTTAAGTTCCTCGTGCTCCCAGGTTGCACCTGCAAACAAGCTTTCAGCTTAGTGTGTCTCACCTGGTAAAATAATTGGTTAAAAAAAAAAAGAAACAGAGAGAGGAGATACTCAAGCATGGAGTTCACTGGAGAGGAGAAAGGACTGAGGCTTCAGGCAGGGACACAAAGACAGAACTCCTTCCACTTCATAGCGTAGGTGGCCCTAGTGGAGGGCTTCCTAGCGGCCACTAGGACCTCCGCTACGCCAGGTGAGATCCCGAGCCTTGCAACTGCTAAGTCTGCAGGAGCCAAACACGCAGGTGTAGACACTTGAGGTCCAAATAGCCTAAGGTGCCCTGGTCCTGGGAGAGCAAGTGAGAGCGCAGAGGCAGAGGGACCAGGGGTTCCATTGCTAGCTGCTGAAGCAGGGGGAACTATATCTGCCAAGGCCAGAAGGGGGCAATGAGGATCATTTCCACTCCCTCTGCCTGAAGCTTGAGCAGCACCCTCTGCAAAAGAGGAAAGGGTGGGAAGGCGTAGAGGAACCTCCCTGTCCAGCAGAGGGACAATGTGTCTCGCTAGAAAACTCCAGGCCCTAGATCTAGCGAGCAAAAATTGGGCAATTTGGCACTGGATGGGGGCACAAAGAGGTCTAACTCTGGTCACCCCATCTGTCAAACAGCTGTCTCGACTGACTGAAGTAACTCCCACTCATGGGCTTTGGACCAAGACCTACTTAGGCGGTCAGCCAAGATGTTTTGGACACCTGGAACATGTACAGCTGTGAGTTCTAGGTGGTGTTCGAGGGCCCAAAACCAGACACTCATGGCTTCTCTGCACAGGGGATAAGAATGAGGCCCCCCCTTGCTTGTTGATGTAAAATACTACAGACATATTGTCCATCTGAATGAGGAGAGAGCCTGGAGGAAGGTCCATTTGAAACGCATGCAGGGCGTAAAGGACTGCCCGCATCTCCAGGACGTTGATGTAAAGGGACTAATCAAGCGGAGACCAGGTCTCCCCCGAGTCTGTCTGTTCGCCATGTGGGCACCCCAACCTAGTTCAGGGGCGTCTTTACTCAGAATCCTCCTCGGAAGGTCCTGCCTAAAGGGAACTCCTTTGACAAGATTGTCGGAGTCTATCCATCAGGACAGAGTCTGATGAACTGGGTTTGAGACAGAAATGGGGACATCCAGGTTGTCAGACCGCTGGTCCCACTGCACCCTGAGTGTCCACTGAGGAACCCTCATGTGGAGGCGGGCCCATGGGACAGTCAGAATGGTGGGTACCATGTGGCTGAGTAACCTCAGGTAAGATTGGGCCAAAATGTGGTGGGACAAGGTCACCGCCCGAGCCTGATCCTGAAGGTGATCTGCCCTGTCTGTGGGGAGGAAGGCTTTGCCCTGAACTGTGTCAAAAACTGCTCTGATGAACTGGAATCTCTGGCTGGGCCATGGGGACGACCTTGGCAGAGTGCGAAGCAGCTGATCCTCTGAGGGAACTATTAGGAATGAGTCATCTAATAGGGAAAGACGTAATGGCCGGATCTCCTGAGGGCCATAGCCACCACCGTTAGGCACTTGGTGAAGACTCTTGGAGCCGAGGATAGGCTGAACGGCAGAGCCCAAAACAGGTAATGACTGCCTTGGAAGAGGAAGCACAGGTACTTCCTGTGGGGCTGAAACACCTTGATATGCAGGTATGCTTCCTGCATATCCAGGGAGCAGAGTCAGTCCCCTTGATGCAATGGGGGAATAGACCAAGAAGTGTAACGATCCTGCACTTCTTGTACTCTACGTATTTGTTCAGGTGACTGAGGTTCAACATGGGCCGAAGGTCCCCAGTCTTTCTGGGGATGAAGAAGAAGTGGGAATAAAATCCCCTTCCTCTCTGGCCCGGTAGTACTGGCTTGATAGCACACTTCTGAAGCAGAGCTTGAATTTCTCCTTCGATTAGGGAGATGTGAGGAGAAGGATAATGGGAGAGCTCTGGTGATTTTCTGGTGGCCTCCACTGAACAGATCAAATGGCCTTCCCAGAGTCCTGAAGGTGATTAATCAGCTTTTTGCCTCGTCCCCAAATAGGACCAACCCTTTGAAGTGAAGGCCCATAATGCCGGACTGCTGGTTCTGAGGAAACCAGAGACCCAGAGCCATGCGTGGCATCTAAGGCAGATGCCCGTGTTGGCTGCTCTGGATGCGTGTATGCAGTGTCGTGACGAGGCCCTGAGAACATGGGTTCCTATCCCGACCCAGACTTGAGCGGTCCATGAGCTCGCTCTTTGGGGCAGAGTCTGGCAAAGTCTGAGCTAGCGCTAACCCTCTCCCACAGGGCATTCTGGTACTGTACCAAGTGGGTGAGGAAGTTAAGGGAACTAATGGAGCAGGCTGAGGAAGAATAGACCTTCTTGCCCATTTGGTCAATAATCTTGGACTCCTGGTCCGACGGCAGGTTGCTTAAATGCTTGGGCCTCTTGGACTGATCGTGAGCTGCTGTTATGACCAGTGAGTCCGCTACAGGGTGTTCCACCAAGAAACACTTGTCCCAGGAAGCCCTGCGTAGCCAGTCTGATTTTTTCAGAAACGACAGCAGTCGACGATGGGTGCTTCCAGGTAAGCCTAATGAGGTCCTGGAAGGTGTCAACCAGTGGAGGGACCACAAGAGGCTTAGGCTCCTTCTGCCTCAGGTATGTCGCAAGACTACGCCTCCTGGGATCCAGGTCCTCCGTTTCCCAACTGTTAATGGCCTGGATGTGCCTCATGATGTCCATAAATGATGGATCATCAGGAGGTGTCTAGGGGTGTCCTTGTTGTCAGGAGAGGGGGACGACCCCTGCATTCCAACTCATCCAAGGCCAAGGAGGATGAGCTGTGGCTAGAGTCCACCAAAGTAGATGAGAAAGGAGGAGGAGAAGGAGCTACGCCAGCGTCCGCTATGGGACCAATGTCAGTGTCGGCCTGATGACTGGGAGGGCGAGTATCTGCGCCTCCATCCTTTATGTTTAGGCCTTCCCCTCGCTTCTACCATCGAGAGCTCGGGAAGGACTGCTTTCCGAGTCTGGAGTCGGCTGCTTAGGCACTAGCTGCAGATCTGGCTCCAGTTCAGGCTCTGGATCTATAATAACTGGTTCTGAGGGTTTAGGGGAAGAAGGTCCCCCTTTACCTTGTTCCACCAAAACCTAAAAAGGTCCTTGACCTGCTCAGTGGAATTTGTGGATCCGAAGGACTGGCTGGCGCCTGAGGATGAGGAGGAGCTGGCATCGGTGCATCCAGCGTCACTGTACCTGCTGTCGGTGAAGCCAGCATTGGAGTAGCTGGCTTTGGAGGTGCAGAGTTCGGACATTCCGGCGCCTCGTCAAGCCTACAATTGGCTGGCATCACATCCTCCCGTGAGGGAGTAGAGGCATCTACAGGTGACGCTGGATGGTTCAGTGACAGTAGGGCTGACGCTGGGGTACCTGGCGTCGCCCCGGAGGCGGCGATGGTCTGGAGGGGAGGCTGTCGCAGGTTTGACCGGGACCCGCAAAATAGTCAGCAGGAAGCGAGGAGGAGACGTCCCAGAGTGTGTAGAGGAGGATGCTTGCTCCTGACGACAAAGACTGTCCAAAGACTTGGAGATAGAGCCCAACGTCGGGGTCAGATGGACGACAGGTGACGCCCCGCCACCCGAAGAGGCGGCGGATGCTTTAGTTATAGCCTTCACCTGCAGGGACTGCAGGGCCTGGACGGTAGTCCTGGACCCTGACGAACCTCTCTCAGATGCCAGAACCAGGGCAGGAGGCTTAATAACTAGCTGCCTGGAGGCAGTGAGGGCAGGCCGGGAGGAATGGTCCAATCCCCCATTGAAGGAGGAACCCAAAGAGGTCTTCCTTCTACTTGGAGACAGTGAACGGGAGCAAGTCCGGGCCTTCTCCCTCTCTTCGTCCCAGGACTTACGCTTCCCTGAGGCCTTCTTCTCCTTGTGAATCTTCAACGATTAAGAGGTCAAGACCGAAGAGGAGGAGGAAGAAGGGCTTTTCCCCAGAAGTGGTTTTTGAATGGTGGCAAGCTGCTGTTCTAGAAAGTGCACCTTAAGGGTCTTCTGGTGGCGGATCCTCATCCTCTGGTTTAACTGCTGGCAGTGTTCACTGGCCAAGGTGTCATGGTCCGGGCCCAGGCAGGAGGAGGCAGGCCCCATGGCCATCTTTCGACGGGAGCTGCTTGCCGCACGCACACTTAGATTTTCTTCATTTGATGGACGAAACAGAAGAGGCCGGGGATGAAGACATGCAGAAATAAATCACTAGGTTTTTGAGAAAAATAAAGAAAAACGCAATAAAGTACGAAAGCGGTCGACTGGTAGCAGGAGGCATCTGAGGAGCCGATGCGAACATGTCGATGGCGGGAAAAGAACGGAGGTGAGGCTGGGGACCGCCCCTTTATACCACTGCCTGACATCAGGGTGGGCTGACGTTGGGGGCAGTCCCCCACTGAAGACTGCTAGCTAGAAGGTTTCTGTGGGGTCCTGGCGCCTTAGTCCTTAAGGTTACTGCCTGCTGCAAGAGTTCCAACTCAAAGTAAGAATTACCCATTTTCTAAACATTAACACGGTTTTATTTCTGTATTTGATCATACTTCGTCTACTTCATTCTTGTGTGTATGTGTGTTTATGCAGCACAGATATACACATATGTGCTTTTAACCCCCTCCCCAAAAAAAAAACCATGCACACACAGTCCATTTTCAGTGAGGCTCTTGGAATATAAACATCGAACAATTTCTAGGCCTCCTGCTGTCACATTCCCTCCTCTGGGAGAGGGGTCTGCATCCACATTCTGATTTCTAACCATCTAGTATTTCAAAGGCTGTCATTTTTGTGTCTGCACACATCCAATTATTTATTGCTCTCTGGGTATGATACCCCTTAACAGAAAGTACAGTTACGCAAGAACTTACCGTAATAGTAGATCATCGAGAAGATATTTTGCAGCAGACCACACCTATAGAACTACAGCCGCCAGGCATTAGGACCACACAGAAACTTTTCTAGCTAGCAGTCTACCAGGGGCCCACCGAAGCCAACGACGTCTTTCCCATATAAGCATAGGTGACCTCGTGCCCTCCCCAGTTCTCCCACCAGAGACCATAAGCAGAAAAAAACCCTGCTGGCTAACCGAAAAGTCAGAGGTTCCTGCCAACAGAAGCAAAACAGAAGGTTCACTGACAAGGAGAAACAGACAAAAACCAGTGTCTCCCCCAGACTCAGGGGGATGGAGGGTGAGATAGCATGGCCTGCTTCAAGAGATCCTCTCAAAGATCTACTGTTATGGTAAGTTATTACGTAACTGTACTATCTTCATCAAGAGTTATCTCTTGCAGCAGGCCACAACTGTAGAACGAGTCCCAAGCAGTTCTGAAAGCAGAGGAACCAGTCTGGATGGTTGGAGACCATAAGCCTAAGAAAGAAGGCCCTGAAGCACAGCAAGGCCAAAACTGGCCCCACATCTCGAGGCAATGTCCAGACTGTAATGCTTGGTGAAGTACTCCAAGTGACAGTAGCACAGATCTCAGTAGCTGACACTTTCCTGAAACAGGCAACAGAAGTAGTCATACCCCTAGTGGAATGGCTATGGACAGCTCCAGGAACTTCCTTACCATACTTTCTATGACAGAAAACAATACAGTTAGTCAACCATTTGGACAGGCACAGTTTAAAACAGGTACACCCTCTTTTCCAGGAGTGAACGAGACAAGTAACTGCGAGGACTTCCTACAGTCCTTCGTGCAGCGAGTATAATACCAGAGTAGTCTATGTACATCTAAAGTATGGAGCAATGCTTTCCCTAGGTTACCAAGCTCTGGATAATAAGCAGGCAGGTGGACAGTTTGATTTAACAAACTCGGACACTACCTTAGGAAGAAACTTGGGATTCATATGTAAAGAGACACTGTCTCTGTGGAAAATCAAATAAGGCTGCTCACACAAAGGTCTGGTGTTCCGAAATCCTTCAGGCAGAAATAACAGCAAATAAAAACACAAGACTTGAGGTCGGATGGAACAGAGGAAAAATTACTCACCTTAGTAATTGCTTTTCTTCTCATGGAGTCTTGCTATATTATAACAAAAGCAGTCAGCCACTGCAGCTGAACTGCCCGGAGAGGAAGGAGTTAACCCAGAGGATCTGAGTTCTACAGCAGGGCGCTGTGCAAAGCTCTATCTGGCAAGTTTCAAATGAAATTGTCAGATCTTCACAACTAACCTTAAACAAAAAGTCTGTGTGGAAAACTCTACACTAGCCAAATGGCTACCTACTAGTAGTAATAACAACAATATAAACAACAAAAGAAACACCAATAGCCATAATAACAATGAATAATGTATTATAGTTCGTTTTACCACCCTTGACAAGCACCAATAGGAACCCCCTTCCCCAAGACTCAAGTCCAGGAAGGGGTCAATATATATAACCTAAACGAACAACCTAGTTCCTAACCCTAAAGGAAAGAGGTAAAAGGAAACAACTACAATGGCATGACACAGTGCTTGCACTAATTTGCCACCCCTACCCAAGTAGAAGTTCTGAGAGGGGCAGGAGGGAGGGTGGTTATAATATAGCAAGACTCCATGAGAAGAAAAGCAATTACTAAGGTGAGTAATTTTTTCTTCAAACACCATGAAGTCTTGCTATATTATAACAAAAGCAGATTACACAGCAGTACCTCCATGGAGGAGGGTCAGAATCTACTTAGGAAATAGGCTCTGAAGCACAGCTGTGCCAAACCGAGCATCTCTCCTGGACTGGACATCCAGGGAATAATGCTTGGTAAAAGTGTGAACTGTCTTCCAGGTAGCAGCTCGACAAATCTCCAGAATGGGAATGTCTCTAGCAGCCGCTAGAGACGCAGCTGTACCCCTGGTGGAGTGGGCCCTCAGTCCTGAGGGGGGTTCTCTACCTAGTTTTTGGTAACAAAATTGGATACAAGAGACAATCCACCTTGCAATTGTCCTCTTAGTGGCGGTTCCTTTGCCAACTCGCCATAAGTAAGAAAGAGTTGGAGGGATTGAACCTGTGACCTTTGGTGCGTTCCAAATAGTAGCTTAAGGCTCTTTGACGTCAAGCTGTGCAGTCTCCTCTCACCCGAGGAAGAATGCTCAGTGAAAAATACTGGGAGAGAGATGGATTGATTCAGGTGGAAATCTGAAACCACCTTAGGCAAAACTTTCTATTAGTCCTGAGGACTACCTTATCTCTGTGGAAAGAGATAAAATCTTCTTCCACTGACAGGGCCTGTAATTCACTTTGTCGCCTGGCAGAAGTGATAGCCACTAGGAAAACAGTTTTCCAGTTAGATACTTGAGCTCTGCTGAGGACAGAGGCTCAAAGGAGGTTGCATTAACTGAGCAATACAAACATTCAGGTCCCAGGCAGGAGCTGGTTCCAAAAGGGGTTAGTATGAAGTAACCCTTAAAAAACTTGGAGAACACAGGGTGAGAAGAAAGGAGGCAGGCTTCCTGCTGACACAAAAGCAGAGACAGCTGCCAGATGAACCTTCAAGGTAGCTGGCCTAAGGCCTAGGAATTTAAATGGACCAAATAGTCCAGTAGAATGGGAAGATCAGCAGATTCTGGAATAATCTGCCTCTCAGAGCACCAGATGGAAAACCTCTTCCACTTAGAATTATAAGTGGCCCTAGTGGAAGGCTTCCTTGAAGCCTTTAAATATCCATGACACCTTGAGAAAGGTGTAACTCAGCAAATTCTAACTCCTCAAGAGCCAGGCCTTGAGATGGAGGGATTTGAGGTCCGGATATCACACTCTCCCCTGTGCACAGGCCAGCAAGTCGTGGACTCTGGGCAGGCTCAGGGCAGGTGGACTGTCAAGGACAGAAGCAGAGGGTACCAGGGCTGTCTGGCCCAATCTGGGGCAATCAGAATCACTTTGCAGGGCTGAGATCTGATTTTCACTAGTACCCTGAAAAGAAGAGGAAAGGGGAAAGGCATACAGGAACTTCCTTTCCAGTCCAACAGAAAAGCGTCCAGAGGGACTGAGCCCAGCACTGGAGGCCTGCAACAAAATAGAGGAAGTTGGTGGTTGTCTGGGGCTGCGAAAAGATCTATCTGAGGGTGCCCCATCTGGCAAAAGACAGACCCAGCACCTGTGGATTCAGAGCCCATTCGTGATGGCCCTGAGAAATTCTGCTGAGGGCATCCGCCAGACATTGTCCTTCCCTGGGAGATGAACTGCTATCAGGGAGGTGTTCTGGGAGGAAGCCAGAGACCACAACTTCATTGTTTCGGTGCACAAGGCTGAAGACCGAGTGCCCCCTTGCTTGTTGATGTACCACATTGTGGTGGTGTTGTACATCCTGACTTGAACCACTTTGTTCTGGACAGAAACTGAAAACACCCAAAGAGCTAAAAGGACAGCTCTGAGTTCCAAAAGATTGATGTGGAGCAGAGATTCCTGAGGAGACCACACTCCCTGAGTGGACAGATCACCCAAGTGAGCTCCCCACCCTAACAGGGAGGCATCCGTGGTGAGGGTGAGGGAGTGGGAAATGGGAATGAAGGGAACCCCTTGTCTTAGATTGCTTTGGTCCTGCCACCAGTGGAGGGCCAGGATCAGAGTTTGAGTCACTGGGACCAATTTGCTAAGGGGGTCCTTCCTTTGAGACCAATAGGCCCTCAAATGGAACTGAGTGTCCCTCATCTGGAATCTTGCTCCTTGCACTACAGCTGTGGAAGCAGCCATGTGCCCCAGGAGTTGCAGAAAATGCCTTGCTGGTCGAGAGACTCGTGAGGGTAAAGGAGGATGCCAGGGCCATGAGTCTGTCTACCCTTTCCGAGGGAAGAAATGCCCTGGCTAACTTTGTGTTCAATTCTGCACCTATGAAAGTTAGGACCTGAACTGGTTCCAGAACTGACTTTGGTAAATTTAGCAGGAATCCCAGGGAAGTGAGAAGCTGCTGGGTGACTTGCAAGTGGGATTTTACCTGACCTGGAGACTGACCCACAATGAGCCAGTCGTCCAGGTAGGGAAACACAGCAACCCCTTGCCTTCTTAAGTGAGCCACTACCACAGCGAGACATTTTGTGAATACCCTTGGCGCAGAGGTAAGGCCGAAAGGCATTGCCCTGAACTGGTAATGGCCCTAGGGCAGTTCAACCTGAGGTACTTTCGTGAGAAGGCCTGATCAGGACATGAAAATAGGCATCCTTGAGGTCCAGGAAGCTAGCCAGTCCCTGGCCTTAGAGAAGGCAATATCATTGCCAGAGTCAACATTCTGAACTTTGGTTTCAAAAGATGCTTGTTCAGGTACCTTAAATCTAGAATGGGCCATTCTCCTGTCTTTTGGGGTAAGAAAGTATCTTGAATAAAGCCCCTTGCCCTGATGGCAAGGAGGAACCATTCCACTGCTTTGCAGTCCAGAAGAGAAGAAATCTCTGCTTCCAAAGCAAGGGCTTCTGAAGGATTTGCAGGTGGAAAATGTCTGGCTCTCATCTTTGGAAAGTGTTTGAAGCTGAGAACTAGACCCTGGCTTATTACCTCCAGAACCCATCTGTCCGAAGTTAAGGACAGCCAGTTCTGGCTGAAGTAAGCCAACCTGCCCCCCACTGGTACAGGAGAATCGGCTCTGGACACCCCATCACGGTGCCTGCTTGCAGCAGCCTTAGGCTGAGGGGAGGGGACGTTTACTTGTGCCTCGCCTCACCCCTGCTTCTGAAGAAACCCCGCAACAGCAGAGGAGGCTTGAATTGGTAAAAGGCCTGTGAAAAGGCCTGCCCCTACTTCTGGGAGCATGCCTTTGTGGCGCATGCCTCTCCTTAGCCTGGGCACTTTTGTAGGTAGTTCTGTATTCATCCATCTTTTCATATAGTTTCTGTTTGTTCCCCAAACAGAGAGTTTCCCACTACAGGAAAATCCATAGCCTTTGACTGAGTATCTTGGGACAGATTAGTGCATCTGAGCCATGCCAACCACGGAAAGCTACAGAAGTGGCCATGACCCCAGAGAAGACATCATTAACATCAACAGCAGTATGAAATTGAACTTTAGAGGCTTCAATATCATCAGCAGCCACCTGTTCAATTACTCAGCCAGCTGGCCATGGGCCTGCTTGGCTAACTGCAATATTGTGTCCCACCTAGATTTCTGATATCTAGCTACAAGCCATATAATTTGCCTGCCTGAGTCCCAAAGAAGCTGCCATATACTGTTTTTTGCCATGGCATCAATCTTCCTGGAATCTTTATCAGGAGGATGTGAGGCCAGGGAATATTATTGTCACAGGCTGCAGCTTGTACCACACCTACATGACTACACTGTTCAGTGAGGAAGTCTGTATCAGAGCCTGACAAAGTATACCTTCTGTCCATTTTTTTTTTTTTTTTTATCTACAGGAGGGACAGAATGAGGATTTTTTAAAATCTTTGTTGTTTGCTTCCTAAATGACTTGTGCAAAGGAATAGACAACCTCCTAGACTCTGGTATATCCATCATTTCTACATAATCAGGCTCCTCTTGCTCATCCACAGCCTCCTCTAAAGGAAGCTGGAGGGTTTCTGCAACCTTTTTGTAAAACATAAAATGAGAAGTGGACTCGGACAGAATAGGAGGAGATTCTAAAGGTCTGTCTGGAGAAATGTCCGGTTCAATGGGCACGTCCAGACCCTCCCAGCCACACACATATTGATCAAATTCCTCCTCCCCCTCCTGTGGTTCATAAAATCCTCAACATCATACTCCTGAACCACTGGAACTAAATGAACCAACCTTACCAACTGTTGGTGGTTCAACAGGTCCCTGAGACAGTGACTGGACAATCTGAATGGCTTTAGCTATCTCTGCAGCAGTTGGAGACACAATTTTGGACTCCAAACCTACTGATTTCCTTGTCTTTTTAACTGGGACTGGTTCCTCTAACCAGCCTTCCTTTTTCCGAAGAAGTCTCGCCCTGGTCAGAGGGCACTCCTCTGGTCCAGTGGGTGCTGGACCGGCTGGCCATCCGGTCAGCGGACTTTTTGCCTCTGCCCCTGAGCCGCCCAATCTCTTCTCCAGGGTGGCTGCAGGAAATTTTTACACCTGGCAGTCTGACAGGAGGTGGTCAGCCCCCAGACAATAGACACAAGTGGTGTGTGGGTCAGCCTTGGCAAAGGCTTCCCCACAGACATCACAGTGTTGAAACCCAGTGGGCCCGGTTTTTCTTTTGGGTTTCTCAGACATAATGCCAGCCTATCCAAAACTTGCCCTTTTGATGGCAGTGCCAGGCAAGACACCCTTATCGGTTCCTAACCGTGTCACGGGTATTTGAAAAAACCTATTAAAATTCAGTTTTTAGAACCGATAAGAACCGGGAACCGCACTCTAAAAAACCCAACCAACACTTTAAAATGTTGAAATAAGCAAATCGATCGGTTCAAACCGAACGATAATTAACTTTCCACACAGACTTTAAATTGTACTTACGGTTTACCAGATAGAGCTTTTTAACGAAATGCGGTAAAATAATAACTTTTGCGGTTCAAATGAACTGAAAAATACTAGCTTGAACCGAGAATGAACCGAGCTGAAGAAGCTGATCTCCGGAGCGACTGTTCAGTGAAGCGGAGTAAAGAATCTGAGAGTTTCATTTGAAACTTGCCAGATAGAGTTTTTACATACGCCTCACAGCTGCAGAACTCCAGATCCTCTGGAGTTAACTCCTTCCTCTCCGGGGCAGTTCAGCTGCAGTGGCTGACTGCTTTTGTTATAATATAGCAAGACTTCATGGTGTTTGAATGCCTTGTTCCTGGGAGAGCAAGCCTGTGTACAGGGGCAGAGGCACGGAGCTTCCACTGCCAATTGCTGCAGTACAGGAAACCAGAAGAAGGCAATAGGATCACAGTGGCCCCTTCCATCTGAAGTTTGATCAACACCTTCTGAATTAGCAGGAAGGGAGGGAGGAAGGCATAAAGAAATCTTCCCTTTCAAGAGAGGGACAACATGTCTTGCCAGAAAACTCCAGGTCCTGGAGAGTGCGAGCAGAAACACAGAAGTTCTGCGTTAAGTGGGCGCAAGAAAGTCCAACTTTGGATGACCCACCTGTCGAACAGGTCTTCCATGGCTGAGGTCAGCAGCTCCCAATCATGTACCCTGGACTGTGACCGACTCGCATCCCGCCAGGACATTTTGGACACCTGGAACATAGACGGCAGAGAGTTCTAGACTGTGTTCTACAGCCCAGTATTAGACCCTCATGGCTTCCCAACAAAGAAGGTGTAAGGGGTCCCACCTTGCCTGTTGATGTAATGGACTGCACTGATGCTGTCTATCTGTACCAACACATGACTCAGGGACAGCTGGGTCTGAAAGGCTGGCAAAGCATACAGAATAGCCCTAATTTCCAAGATGTTAATGTGAAACATGGTCTCCACTTGGGCCCCCCCCCCCCATATGTTTGATGAGGACCCAAACAGGGGTAGCCAGAAATTTCTGTTTCGTACACACAGTCTCCAAAAGTTACACCCCCATTAAAAAATGTACACATCCTCTCCAAATGGTACCCTCTTCCAAACAAGTCAGATTGTTGTCAGATGATTCTTCTAATCTCTAAAGAGGTTATACATGTATCTGTCTCCTAAACAACAGAAGTCTGAACAGAGACACTCCTCAATGGCCTTTACTAACCCAAATACTACAGATTAGAATGAAACTGTTAGCAGAAAGACATACGGTTTGTGACAGGCACGCAACAAAACTGTACTCAAATGTGTACAGTCAGTATGCCTGCCTACACCCTTGGACCCAAATGAACCCCCCAGCCCAACCTGAAGCACCTGTGGTGAGAATCTGCTGAAGGGAGGTAATGAGGAAAGGGACCCCTTTCAAAAGGTTGCTGCAGGTTTTGATTTTTACATTATTTCTGACATAGTACAAACTACCTCGGCCAGTGCATTTGCCATCCAACTTTCCGGTCAATGGCTAGTGTGATCTAGGCATAATTAGGAACTAACCTTTAAGGGCTCTTTCTAAACACCAAGCTTCCAGTGTTTTTGTTTTCTTAACTCATGGAGCAAAGTAACCACTCCTAGGACCCCATGGTGCCTTCTGATTGGTGCAGCTTTTAAGTTTAAGCACTGCCTGCTGCCCCTCCTCACTGTCAGAAGCTGCTACTGCTACATGGGAGGGAACTGAGAGGAGCCATCGTGTTAAAGGATATCTATCAGCTTGCTTGAAGCCCACAAGCTGCACAGATCATGGCTTCAGTCCACAGATCCCCTGCAATCACTCTATAAAATGCAGCCTTTAATTAACTCACTGCTCGTAAAAATGTGTCGGGACACCGGTGCAGCCAGCATTTGCAAACATGACGCTCCTCGCCCGGTCACAATCCCGCTAGTATTAATGCGAGATGATGATGCTCAACTTCCCTTGCCTTATGGTTGCCCCTATGTACGGAACTATAATAAATGCCATATGTCGGATGCCCATTGGTATTTTTATACACTTTGCCTAAATGCCACAGAGTACGAAACCACAATATACACTCTGATCACTTATGTATATCCACATAACAATCCATCACTTGCACTTACACTTCTACCACTTATTCACACTCTCACTCCTCAACTGCTCCCAGATCCCTCACCTGTGCCAACAACCAAAATTTAAAGTGCAAGCACTCCCATTCTTCACAAGCCCCACACACTTCAACAGGACTCCCTCTGGAAATTACAGGTATCAATTTTGGGGACTTTAAGTGATTTTTAAAAAAAAAATACAAGTTCAGTGTTGAAAAAGGAGGGCCTTATCAGATGCGATACTGCTATTCACCAACAACCTCCCCATGCCGCTACTCCTATCCTCATCTGTACCAAGATCACATTCTTGCTCTTCAGATGTACCCACTCACATGCCTCTACCACTCACCTGCACTCACGCTTACAATCCTACCTCTCACCTGCTCTCTATTCCTCTCTCTCAACTGCACCCACAATCACACCCTATCCCTGCCATTCGCAAACACACCACACATTTATCATAACCCTCACACACTCCTACCCCTACAAGAAAAATTACTTACCACAGTAATATTGTTTCTTCCAGGGATCCCTTACTATCTTACTATTGCAGTCAGCCTGCAGGTCTGAGCTGCCCCACAGAGTGGAGTTTTATGCAAATTAGAGCACGCCAGAATAAAATTCAAGTCTCGCTGCATGGTCACGCCTCCACTCTGCCCTCTAATTCAGATTTATTTTGACAGCTAGAGGAGCAGTGACCACTAAACTAGCTAGACTCAACCAAATAAACAGATACCCCCAAAATGATTGGCCCCTACTGGGAAAAATTATGGCAGACTAAAGGTATGCATAAAAAAACGCCCAAAAACTGATTGTAGGCAATGAAGACTTAACGCTCAAGCAAAGTGAAGGGGAGGTAGGGTGGGTGTGTTAAGTATAGTCAGGGATTCCTTGGAAAAAACAATATTACTGTGGTAAGAAATTTGCTTATCACACCCCAGGAATCCCTCACTAAGCTTACTATTGAAGACTATAAAGCAGCACCTTGGGAGGCTGGGTACAGAACCAATTTAGGGAAAAGGTTCTGCAAGACAGCAGTGCCAAATCTGGCATCCCTGCTGGACTGCACATCCAGACAATAATGTGAAGGTGTGTACTGCTTTCCAGGTAGCTGCTGCTTTACAATTTTCTAGCAAGAGGACATACAGCCCTTGCAGCTGCCACAGAGGCAGAGGCAGGCGTGACACATGTAGAGTGTGCCATGAGGCCTTGTGGTGGTAGTTTGCCAGCTTTGCTGTAACAGACCTGGATGTAGGAGACTATCCAGAGAGCACTAGTTTTCTTGGAAGCTGGCCTACCCTGGCCCAGTTCACCATATGTGAGGAACAGCTGTAGATTGGAAGTCCCGAGTTCCTTAGTGCTGTCCAGACAGTAAATAAGTGCCCTCTTGGCATTCAGACTGTGGAGCCACTGCTCTCCAGAGCGGTTTTGCTGTAAAGAACACTGGAAGGTTGACGGACTGGTTTAGGTGGCATTCAGACACTACCTCAGGGACAAATTTTCTGTTTGTCCATATGACTACCTTGTCCTTGTGAAAGATAATGTAATTGGATCTGTGCAGGCGGCCTGCAGGTCACACAACCTTAAGTTACGGCCACTAGGAAAACTGTTTTCTAAGTGACATACTTCAAATCAGCAGCAGCCATGGACTCTAAAGGGGATTCCACAGGCTTCACTAGGCACAGGTTCAAATCCCAAGTGGGGACCGAGTACATAACCAGGGATGCAGGTGCAGAAGCCCTTTAAAGAACCCCTGAACATGGGGTGTGAAGCCACCGTTTTCTCCTTACCTACTGAAATGTAAGCAGACACTGCCGCCAGGTACACCTTAAGAGTTGAAGGCCTGAGGTCCAGGGACTGAAGGTGGACTAGATAGTCTAGGACTGTGGACAGATCTGCTTGTAAAACGCTGAGCTGCTTAGCAGCAAACAACAGAGAGAACCTTTTCCACTTGGAAGCATACGTTTTACTGATTGCTGGTTTTCTGGAGACCCTGAGGACTTTCAAGACTTCCTCATAGAGATGAAAGTCAGAGTACTCTAGCTCTTCAAGAACCATGCCTTGAGGTAGAGACCTGAGATTTGGGAAGGTAATCCTGCCCTGTAACATGGTCAGTAGGTTGTACCTCAGTGGTAGGCAGATGGGCTGCTTGATGGAGAGGGCCAGGAGGAGGGTATACCAGACCTGCCTGGCCCAATCTAGAACTATTAGGATCATACATCACAGACTGGATTCTCAGCTTCGACAGTACTCTCAGCAAAAGAGGGAAAGCATACAGGAACCTACCTGACCAGTTAAGAGTCAGGGCATCCGATGGGCCGAGCTCATTGTTGGAGGCCTGCAACAAAACAGGAGAAGCCGATGATTTTCCCAGGATGCAAACAAAGTTATGCCTGGTGTACCCCACCTCCTGAACAGTGTGGCCAAGACCTGCTTGTTCAGGATCCATTCATGATGTCCCTGGCTGATCCTGCTGAGGGAATCTGCCAAGACAGTGTCCTTTCGTGGCAGGTGGCCTGCTGAAAGCTGCACCTCTAGGGAGTAAGCCAGATTCCACATCTTCACTGCTTCTGTACATAGCTCTGAGTATCTTGTGCCCCCTTGTTTGTTGATGCAGTACATGGCAGTGGTATTGTCTGTCTGACCTAGACTGGCTGCCCCATTGGCGGGGAGCAAAAGACTGTAGAGCCAAGAAAACTGCCCTGAGTTCCAGCAGGTTTATGTGCTCCTGGGATTCCTGAGGGGACCACACCTCACTTACTGTCAGGTCGGCCAAGTGGGTTCCCCAGCTTGAGAAAGGGAGGCATCTGTTGTCAGAACTACCGTGGGGGGCTGCTGAAGGAAGGGCACACACCCTACCTGAGATTGCTCTCTTCTTTACATCAGTCCAGTGCTCTTAAGAGGGATTTTGCCACAAGCATCAGCCTTGAAAAAGGGTCTCATTTTTCATCATCATCATCATCATCATATCTTTATTTATTCAGGCAAACATCATTGAGCAAGGCTCATTTACAAGACGGACCTGATAAGGTCAAGGTTCAATAGTTGATACACAACAAATACACTTATATAAGACAGTTATACATACAGGGGAAAATAACGTTTATAAACACAGTGATGTACAGTAAATTCACATGATAAAAGCAGTTTACAGGAAAGTTAAGCTAATATTTACAGATATATACATATCCGGGGGCATGGAAGACACTCAACATAATGTAATACTAGGATGGTGAAGATATTACTGGGTGCCATAAGATGGGGTGTCTGTCTGGAAGGAATATGCATATATGGTTTGGAAGGGAGATTTGTGAGATGACAATGCTAGCTCTAGTGGTAGCAATTGCATTTCTCTTTGAAGAAGACTGTACAATGCTGTTTAAAGGATGCAAATGGAATGATATTGGACAGTTTAGGGATTTTGTAGGGTGTTCCATGCTATAGCTAGAGAATAGCTGATTGCTGCCCTCCTTAGCCTGGTGTTGAATTTGGGCAATTTGAGCAGGATGATGTTGTTGCTTCTTAGGGCATAGGAGCTAGGAGAGGTCTGGGTGAAGCAGTCCAGGATATAGTTGGAAGTTTTTTGACAACGCTCTGTAAATCCATAGTGCTGCATTTCTGTTCCTTCTGAGGTGAAGGAAACCCACCCAACTGCAGCATAAAGAGAGCAATGATGAGTATTAGATGGCAGATCTGTAATGAACCTTATTACGCTATGATATAAGGTATCCAACTTGTGATGGTAGGAGATGGGGCAGTGACTATAAAGGAAGTCTGCAATAGTCAACAACTGATAGAAAATGGCCTGGACTAACCTCATCTTTGAGTCTCTGTTTAGGAAGGGTTTTAATCTATAGAGAGGCCAAGCCTTTGCGGAAGCTTTTAACAGTTCTTCTAAATGATGAGTGAAGTCAAGTCTGTTGTCAATCCACACACCTAGGTATTTGAAGTTTTCTACATACTCCAGATTTTCTCCAAGTATAGTGCATAGCTGGGGAGAATGATTGGAGAGGATGTGCTGGTGGAGCTTTGATTTGTGAACATCATTGCTTTAGTTTTCTTTGCATTTAACAGAAGCTTTTTCGAGTAGCTGATATTGTAGCAAGGAGAATTCTGTTTGTAGGATTTCACAAGCAGCTGCAGTCGAAGGGTTGCTGACACACAGAACAGTGTCATCAGCAAAGAGGTGTACAGAGGAATTGGTAAGGGTTGAATCAATGTTATTTATATAAATGGCAAAAAGGATAGGACCCAGAATAGAACCTCGGGGGACTCCTCTTGACAGTGGTTTTAATGGGGATAGGTCACCTTCAGCTTTTACCTGCTATGACCTACCGGTGAGATAGCATCTGAACCACTTAAGGGAGGATGGATCTAGGCCAATGGAGTACAGGGATGAAAGTAGTAGCTCGTGGTCCACGGTATCGAATGCTTTGCTCAGGTCCAGGAATACTGCACAGACATTATTCTTTTATCTAATCGGATTGCCAGTCATTTGTGACCTTGGCTAGTGCAGTGATAGTGCTATGCTTGGCCCTGAATCCAGATTGAGCTGGGTTTAGGAGGTTAGCATTGTCAAGATACTCCCTTAACTGATTACTCACTAATTTCTCCAGCATCTTGGATAGCACTGGTAGAATGGAAATGGGCCTGTAATTATTAAGATCCATAGGGTCCCTGATTTTAGAAGGGAACCACTTGGGCTATCTTCCACAGTGTGGGAATAGAGCCAGAGTTTAGGGATAGGTTAAAGAGGTGCGTTAGGGGACTGCAAGTACATGGCATGCAATCTTTAGAAAGTAGGGGTCCAGAGTCTGCCCCGCGCTTTTTGTATCCAGTTGCCATAATACATCCTCTACTTGTTTCAACAGTATAGATTTGAAGCTGAAGGAAGAGTCAACTCTCTGATCACCAGTGTAATGGGAGCTTAATTGTTCCCTCAGCAGGTTAGCTGGAGAGGTGTCAAAGGCAAGGCCAGCCGTTGTGAAGTGGTTATTGAAGCGTCCAGAATTTCCATTTTGCCAGTGATAGGGCCATAACTGTTGTGTAATTGAGTTGGAAGGGGGGTGTTAGCGTCCTGCCCCACCATACCCTTGATGGTGCCCCAAAACCTAGCAGGATTATGGTAGGAAAAGTCGAGTTCGGCCAAGTAGAAGGCAGCCTTTGCATCCCTAACTTTCTTGGTGCATCTATTCCTGGCTTTCCTAAATATCATCCAGTCATTTGCATTCTTGTTTTTTCTTGCCATTTTCCAAAGTTTGTCTCTCTCCAGCAGTGCAGCTTTGAGGTCAGCTGTAAACCAACAACAGGATTTGTTTTTTATTCGGATACTAGAAATTGGGGCATGGGTGTTAAGGGCATTTATTATAATGTTATTTAGCACCTGCTGAGCTTTTTCAACAGAATGGGCAAGATAAAACTCTTGCCAGTGTGGAGAGTAAGCTAGATCATGCAAATATCCTTCAATATTGATGTTTTTCTTGGATCTCCTCATGAGGAATTTTGCAGGGCTTGTTGTTATGCTGGTGGATCTTACCCCTGCGATGGGGCAGTGATCACTTATATCACAGAGAAGCACTCCAGCGTGTGTGAATAGATGTGGTTTATTCACTAGCATGATATCAAGTAGTGTGCTGTTATTACTATTCCTTTGCATTAATTCTTGTTGGTTCATTAATTAGCTGTGAACCGATATGTATCACAGAATGATACCAGAGGTACAGCTGCCTGGGTAAGCCAGTTGAAATTCAGGTCACCTAGAATAATGACTTCTTCAGTGCTGGGTTTGAGCAGGTTCCCAGATGGGATAAGAGCTTGTGTTCAGCAGAGGGGTCTGTAGTAACCAACTAGCTGAAAAGCTGCTGTATTGGGAGAGAGACTTTTAGGGATAGGCATTCAAACTCCTTGGGC
Organism: Neoceratodus forsteri; assembly: GCA_016271365.2. Lineage (NCBI taxonomy): Eukaryota > Metazoa > Chordata > Ceratodontiformes > Ceratodontidae > Neoceratodus > Neoceratodus forsteri. The sequence goes on from CM057455.1 coordinate 1,571,558,665, forward strand.
ATAGATGTTGCAGCAATACAGGATACAGCTATACCGGATTTTGCATATATGGCTACTCCACCTGCCCTTGTTTGGCGATCAGCTCTGAATAGCTGGTAGTTAGGTAGGTTAACATCCCTGTCTGCTGTGGTGGGTTTGAGCCATGTCTCAGATACCACAAGAAAGTCTGGCAAGGTATGGGCAACCCAGGCTTGTATCAGTGTGAGTTTTTTCAGCAGACTGCATATATTAATATGCAGGAAACTGAGGCCTTTAATTGAGGTTAGGTCTGATGGAGAGGTGATACATGCAGGGGGTCCAGGGTTGATTTCCACGTTACCAATACAGAGTAACAGAAAGAGCAGGACTTTTGTGAGGGCTGCCAGCGATAGGGAGAGGGGGCTGTCTTTGGTCCTCCTTCTTTTATTCTGTTGCCACTCTTTTGGGGTGCTCCTGTGGGTTTAAGAGATTGTGTCGGACACCAAGTAGCAGTTTGGTGGTTAGCTTGGGGGATCTGTACATCCAGCAGTGGAGCCTTGGTTGAAATACATGTGTGGTGGTATGTGTCTCTTTATGGTGACCACACCACTGTAGTCGATCAGCAATGGTAGAGCATATGTGAGGATTTGAGCGCAGCCAAAGGGGATGGTTCAGAGAGACTGGGCGGATGGATCACCCTAGTTTGTGTGACAGGGACATCTTCTTTGTGGAACCCCATGGCTGACAGTGAAAGGAGTATCAAAGTAAACTCCCATTATGAGAGAGATATTGGTAGTTGGCTATCGGGGAGTAGTGAAGTTGCTGATTGGTTGGATCAGCAAGCCTAAATGCAGCCTGCCACACAGTGAATCAAACAAATGAGCCCACTTATAGCTACCAAAACAGGTTTCAAAATTCCAACAGCCCCAAACAATACCCTGCTAGCCCTTAGTAGTAAGAAAGAAAATAAATAACCTTCTACCAAGTAGAATCCACAAGAAACAATGTAAAACAACAATAAGCTATTGTACTATAGATCTGATTCTGTCCCCCTTCTAGTTCCTTCTGAGAAGCCAAAGCACTGAGTTCCAAACTCTGTGACTTCCCTTGTGCTGCTTTCAAAATCAAACAGTTCCAAACCAATAGGCCCTTAGATGGTACTAGATGTCTCATTTGGAATCTGGCCCTTGCCACTACTGCTGTGGAGGAGGCCATATGGCTTAATAACTGAAGGAAGTCTTTTGCTGACCCAGGATGATGGACTTCACCGGACTGATGACATTTCTTACACTCTCTTATGGAGGAAAGCCCTCCCTCAGTGGGCATCCAATTCTGCTCCTATGAACTCTAGCACTTGTACTGGCTCTGTCTGGGAATTTGGGGTGTTTATGATAAAGCACAGATTCTTCAGGGTAAGTGGAGAGAAGAAGAGGCCTTGATCTCCTGGTGCGATTTCCTGTTACCAACCAGTTGTTTATGTAAGGCAAAACCAGCTCTCCTTGTCTCTTGAGGTGTGCTATCACCACAGCCAAGCATTTTAACACCCTGGGAGCTAACAAAAGCCCAAAGGGAAGGGCTGCAAACTGGTAATGACCAGTCCCTACCCTGAATCTTCTATACTTCCTATGACTGGGCCTGACTGGAATACGGAAGCAGGTATCTTTCAGGTCCACAGACCCTGGCCAGTCCCCCTGATGAAGGCATGAGATCACTGCAGCCAACGTTACAATCTTGAACTTTTCCTTCTTGAGGCGTTTGTTTAGATATCGGAGGTCCAAAATGGGTCACCACTCCCCGTTTTTCTTGTGGGTGAGGAAATACCTTGAGTAAAGGCACTTTCCCCACTGTGATGGGGGGCATTTTCTGCTGCCTTTGCCTGCAACAACGTTTTGACCTCTAACTCCAGCAGGATCTTTTCTGTTGGACTGGGAGGTGTAAAGTTTCTATGAGCCTGCAGTCTGGGGAACCTTCTGAATTACAGGGTGAGCCCCTGGCTCACTACTTCCAGGACCCACTTTGTCTGTGGTGATGTTCTTCCATTCCTTAAAAAAGTGAGCCAGCCTCTCCCCGGCAATGAATGGGTGACCTGGACCGACTCGTCATGGGTTCTGGTTGGGCTGACACTTGGGTGCTGGGGTTGAGTCAGCACACTTGGAGCCCCTCCAACCTCTGCCTCTGAAGAAACTTCTCAGCTGGAAGTCATCACTGGGCAGGAAACCATGAGAAAAATAACCCCATCTATATCTCCCCTTCTATAATGCCTATTAGAATTGGAGGCTTTTTCCTTCTCAGTGTTGCTTTTGTAGGTGGCTTTGTACTCCTCCACCATTTTCATGTATGCCTCTGTCTTGTCACCAGATAGGGACTTTCCTTCACAGGGAAAATCCATGTCCTTAAGTATCCTGGGAGAGGTTTGTAGTCCTGAACCAAGGAAGCCTTCTCAGGGATAGTGCATGGGCCGTGACCCTGGAGATGTTGTCACTGGCAGCCACTGCCATATGAAACTGGTATTCAGTAGCATCCAGGGCTGACTTAGCAGTGTCTGCTAAGACCTGTGCCAAATTCCCAGAAGCCTCTTCACTCATGGCAAGGATGGAGCTCCATAGAGTACTGTGATATCGGGCAGTAGAAGCTATGTAGGCCACCTGTCATAGTAGCAGGGATGAAGAGGTACAGACTTTTTTCACAATACTATCCAACTTCCTGGAGTCCTTGTCTGTGGACTGGGTAGAAAGAGGGACATTGGCCTTATCACAGGCCGCAGCCTAAACCACCCCTTCATAGTCAGGATGGGAATGGAGATACCATCAAGCTGTTACTTCTTTTCAATATTTCTGTCAATACCAGGGGTGGAAGTGGGAGTCTGTAAAAGTTTATAGGTTGCCTTTTTAAGGGGTTTATGCACTGCAAGGAGCAACCTCTTGGTCGGTTAACCCATCATGTACAAAATTCTACCTCATCTTCATCCTCCACAGTATCCTGGGTGGAAAGGTTGAGGGTGCCTCACAAAGAGCAGTATGAGGAAAAATTATCCTGGCCCAGGGAGGACATTCTAACTCTTGATCAAGAGAACCACTGGGCTCTATAGGCTCTCCTCTTCCTTCTCTTCATCGTAATAAAATTCGCCCCGATTCTCTGGAATTGGGCTGGGAACCAGAACAGAAGGGAACCAGCATGCCCACAAGTGACCCCATGGCCTGGAAGGTCTGGAGAAACTGCCATGCCTTAGCCATGTCCTCCACAGAGAACATTTTACTTACATAGATACATATAAGTTGTCAGCAGACAAGGACCTTCTGGTCCCTCAGACTGCCCTATCAGTCCGTCCACTGACAGCTCCTTTCCTTCTTCAGGAGGAGGGGCAGCAACATGCTTTTCTTTTCGTCTTAGCAGGCACCGTCTCCGGAACCTGCTCTGAGGGTCTTTTAAGTTTACTGAACTCAGGGTTTCCTCGTTCAGACACCCTGGATTCTAAGGCATCTATAGCAGGCTTGCCCTTCTGCTTACTATGAAAGGATAGACCCTCATCAGTGTGCTTAGGTGACGTAGAGGTGAACTGAGAAATCATTAAGTCTTGCAAATTTTTTTTTTTTGGCCCTCTTCTTAAGGGTTTTAGGACAGAACTTAATACAAAGTTGACAATCAGAGAAAAGGTGGTCTGGACCCAGGCACCTTTAATACAACTTGTGACAGTCCGCCTCAGGCAGGAGATTGAAATACTTTATGCAGTCTTTGAAGCGTGTAGGCCCCGTTTGCTTTTTGGGCCTGTCAGACACGCCTGTTGTGACAAACCTACAAAAAAGGGTAAACTATTTAACCAGGAAAGGCACACTAAACCAATGCTCGTTTCCAAGTCTGACCTGGGAGCACAAGGAAGTTAAGTGACTTGCTCAGGGTCACACAGTATGCAAGTGGGGGCTGATGGGATTCAAACCCTCGTCTCCAGGTTTACAGCTCAGTGCCCCTAACCACTACGCTATACTGCCTCCCAAATCAGTTCCAAAATGTAAAAAATAAAACATAGAAACATAGAATTTGACGGCAGATAAGGACCACTTGGCCCACCCAGTCTGCCCATTTCCCTACCTAATGGATAAGCTGCAGATCCTAGTTAACCAGCAGCCTACTTCTTCCTACCCCCACCCCCTAGAATTGCCTTATGACTGTCCCATGCATGCTTGAATTCCACCACTGTTTTTGACTCCACAACCTCCTCCGGAAGGCCGTTCCATGCATCCACAACCCTCTCTGTGAAAAAATACTTCCTTAAATTACCTCTGAGCCGCCCCCCCCATCTTCAAATTGTGCCCCTTGTTCTTGCACACCTCTTTTTTTGAAAGATGCTACCCTCTTGGACTTTGTTGATTCCCTTGAGGTACTTGAAAGTTTCTATCATGTCCCCCCCCTTTCCTCGAGGGCTATACATATTAAGCTCCTTAAGTCTCTCTTCATCTGTCTTCGGTGCAGACCCTGCACCATTTTAGTTGCCCTCCTCTGGACAGCTTCCATCCTGTCTATGTCTTTGCAGAGATTGGGTCTCCAGAACTGCACGCAGTACTCCAGATGGGGTCTGACCAACTGTCTGTACAGAGGGATAATAACTTCCTGTTTTCTACTGGTGATGCCTCTTCTATGCATCCCAGTATCTCCCCACCCTCCTTGCTGCCCTTCTTTCACTGATGCACCTATAAAATGAATGGCTCCCCTTATATTTCTTGAAATTCTGCGTTTTAGCCCTGACTTTGTCCCCCACCTCTTTGGAGAACCATACTGGTTTCCTTCTTCTAAGAGCCTTGCACCCCGTGTGATGGCAACAAAGGTAAACAAAGGAGATAAGGCATTTTATAGGTACAACAGTAAAAGAAGGCAAAGCAGAGTTTGCAGTTCAGTTCCTAAATATATGTGAACTGCTAACAAAATACACTTACTCATAAGTTCAAATACAAAATAAACAATTACCAATTGCGCCTTGGTTCCTGAAGACTGGGTACCAGAGGCAATAACAGACGAAATTCAGTTAGAAAGAGTTATTTTATCTAATTATTTTTAAAACAAGATATTGGCACTTAGTGAGGTTTACAATGAGAAAACTGCGAGGAAAAGGATTTTCTCCAGTTCCTGAGACCCACTAGGAACTGGAGAAAAGCTCTAAAATTAAACTAAACCTAAATGTAGCCCTGCCTCCCTGTTGTCTAGAGGTATGATGATGGTAAAGTCCGTGAGGGGGCACCACAGCAGACAAAATCCAGAAATGGCTTTATGCTTACCAGGTCTTACAGTCACACCTGGTCAAGGCTCTTTGGAAGAAGGAAACCAGTATGGTTCTCCAAAGAGGTGGGGGACAAAGTCAGGGCTAAAACGCAGAATTTCAAGAAATATAAGGGAGCCAAAGCGAGGAAGACAGGGATGTGTACTTTGAACGACTAAGGGAAGCAGGGAAGGCTATGAGGAGGACGGCACAGACAGAAGAGGACTTACCATGGTCTGTAAACAAAGGAGATAAGGCATTTTATAGGTACATCAGTGAAAGAAGAAAAATCGGGGGGTGATTGTGAGGCTCAAAGGGAAGAAGGGAGAGTGTAAGGAGGGGAATCTGGAAGAAGCAAATACTTCTGCTCAGTATTCACTAAGGAGGGGGAGGGTCAAGGACCACAGTTGGGTTGCAGAAGCAATGGGTGGGGGGAAAGTGGACACCAGTCCATTCACAGTGGAGAGAGTTCTGGAAGAACTCACAAAGCTTAAGGTGGATAAGGCCATGAGGCCAGACTGCATCTACCCGAGGATATTAAAGGAGTTGGAAAGGGAACTAGCAGCGCCTCTGGCGGCCCTGTTCACAGAGTCACTCAAAACGAGTGTCATTCCGGAGGACTGGAAGAGGGCGCACGTGGTCCCACTGTACAAAAGCAGCAATAGGGAAGAGGCAGGGAACTACAGGCCAGTCAGCCTCACCTCAGTGGTGGGAAAGATCATGGAGACACTGCTGAAAGAAAGGATAGTGGCACATCTGGAATCCAGCAGTGCTCAGGATCTGAGGATTCACAGCAGGAAGGTCATGTCAAACGAATCTAATAGCTTTTTTTTGATTGGGTGACTAGGGAAATAAATCGGGAAGGGATGGAAGACATTGCTTACCTAGATTTCAGCAAAGCCTCCGACACCATCCCACATAAAAGGCTGATTAACAAGATGGGCATTCTGGGCATGGAAGACAAGGTGGTGAATTGGGTTAGGAACTGGTTAACAGACAAGAGACAGAGTGGTGGTAAATGGGGCACAATAAGGGTGGCGGTAAATGGTGTACAATGAGGAAAGGGGGGGTGACCACTGGGGTACCAGAGGGATCAGTACTAGGACCAGTCCTGTTCAAAGTCTTCACTAGTGACATTGCAGAGGGTCTGGAAGTAAAGGTCTGCCTGTTTGCAGATGACACCAAGATCTGCAAAAGGGTGAATATTCCAGAAGGGGTGTAGAAAATAGAGGGACCTAGAGAAGCTTGAAAGATGGTCGGAGATGTGGCAACTGAGGTTCAATGCAAAGAAGTGAAAATAATGCACCTGAGCAGAGGGAACCCTGGGAGTGCTACAGGTTGGGGGAGAAGCTGACTGTCAGCAAAATGGAAAGGGACCTAGGGGTTATCATCTCTGGTGACCTTAAGGTATCAAAGCAGTGCATAAAAGCGGCAGGGAGGGCCAGTGGCATGCTGGGGCACACAGGCAGGGGTATCACTAGCGGGAGGTGGTGGTGCCATTGTATAAAACATTGGTAAGGCCTCACCTGGAGTACTGCATGCAGTTCTGGAGGCCACACCTGCGCAAGGACATAGACAAGGTGGAGGCTATCCAGAGAAGGGCAACAAAGATGGTGCAGCGCTTACACTACAAAACATATGTGGAGAGAGACTAAGGGACCTCAATATGTACTCACTGGAGGAGAGGAGACAGCGGGGGGACATGATTGAAACTTTCAAGTACCTCAAGGGCATAAACAAGGTGCAGGTGGGGGACCTTTTCCAATGTAGAAAAAATACTAGAACAAGGGGGCAAAGTATGAAATTGGAAAGGGGTAGATTAAGAGGTAATATAAGGAATCTTTTCTACACAGAAAGGGTAGTCGATGCTTGGAACAGTCTGCCACAGGAGATAGTGGGGGCAAGCACAGTGGAGGTGTTGAAGCATGCCTGGGACAGGCACAAGGGAAGCTTCAGAGGGGAGGGAGTGATGAAAAGCCATTGATCAAATAGGGTTAGTGGCCACATACAATGTATAGGGCCTACGGGCAGACTGGATGGGCCAATCAGCCCTTATCTGCTGACAGTTTCTATGATGGGCTGAAGGAAAATCAAGGTTAGGCACAATAGCATTTGATAAAATAACTGGAGACGACAAGTTTGTAGAACAACCCGTGGGATCCCATTTAATAACAAAAAATTAATGAACACTCCAAGGAGCAAAAATTAAGTGAGTTGAGGTAGACAACACATATCTTGGACCACTATGATCCCATATTTCACATTGTAAACAGTTCACATGAGCAGACAAGTCACATAAGTAAATAGTTAAATTCCCACAGGGTGTGAATCAGACGTCCACAAATTCAAGCAGCTTTAATCCCCAGATACACATTGGGCCGACAGGTCCTCACTTCTCCACTTTTCTCTTTACTCACTGGCATCTCTTCCCATGGAACCTGCTGGCCTTTCACCTCGGGGCCACCACCTTCATCCTAAGCCCCTCCTCAACTGGCTCACAGCAACTTCTCCAAATGGAACAGGATAGCCTTTCAAATTGGGGCAGCTAGCTCCCTCCCAGCTGCCATGTCGGCTTCGTGTAGCTTCCTAAAGGCGACATGTCCTTGAAATATGACAAGCAGCACTTCATCCCTGCTCGAACCATTTGCACTCTCCATGGGGCTTCAGAGCTGAAAGCTCCTGGTGAAACCCTTCTGATGCCTCTCTACTTGGCTCAACCTCACACCTCACAGTCAGGCAACAGTCCCAATGTGGCATTCTACTCAATCCCATCGGGGTTGGCATAGCTGGGGTCCCACATGAGGCTCCAATTATGACTGCCGTGATGTCCTCCACTGGTTCTCCCTTCTCTTGGCCTGCAACCTTTGCATCACCCCTGCTCGATCCAGTCACACTCCACACGGGGCTTCAGAGCTGGAAGCTCCTGGCAAAACCCTTCTTGATGCCTCTCTACTTGGCTCAACCTCGCGCCTCACAGTCAGGCTGCAGTCCCAATGTGGCATTCTGCTCCAATCCCATTGGCATGGCATAGCCGGGGTCCCACATGGGGCTCTATCTACATCTGCCACAACATCCTCCACTGGTACTCCCTTCCCTCGGTCTGCAACCTTTGCATCACCGGAGTGGGCAATCGCCCCCACTCCAGTCCTCCTCTTGAACTCCCGCTAACTCCTATGTGTCTACACTTATATCCCATCCGCCCATGTGACCTCCGCCAGCAGCAGGTCCCCGCGGAAGCGCCCAGGATTAGCCTTCTCCTTACCGGGCTGCCTAATCCTCCTATTTACCTACTTGAGGATGAACTGTACCCAACAATTACCCACAGGCACGCACTGTGCCTGCCTTAAGCTCTAATCCGCTTTGGGGGGTTTACATAAACTAAAGCAGAGATTTGAAACAAAAATAAAACTACTAAGAAGAAAAGAAAGAAAACTGTCAAAACCGTGTTAAACTGGAAGTTAGACGAGGACAGCTCTTCAGGGCAACTGCTTTCTCAGGTGGAGAAATGCATCTCACATTAGAGGGCAGAGTGGGCGTGACCACACAGCAGAGATTTGAATTTCATTCCACTGTTCTCTAATTTGCATAAAATTCCATTCTCTGGGGCAGCTCAGGCCTGCAGGCTCACTGTTAATAAGCACAGTGAGGATTCCTGAGTGTGAGAAACAAACTCCTGTCCCTCAATAGCAGTGAAATCTCACACACATGCCTAACTCCTCACCTGCAACCACACACTCCTGCCCCTCATGCACATCCGATTCATGTCCTCCACGCAACCACATTTCTGCCCCCAAAATGCAACCACATTCCACTGCAGCATCTACTGTACATAGCATCCTCTTCTCCTCCCACCCTGTGCAAAATTCTGGTGTCTAAGTGGTACCCCTATTCTCACCCTGTCCAATGCCAAGTACTCCATGGTGTCTAAATTCACTTATTAATGATTTACTTGTTCAATGATACTCTTGTGTAACATGATAAGACAATGAAATTAGGACAATTAAATCACGTTTCAGAAAAATAAAACATTTTCTCTTTTCCAGTTTTAAATTCCCACCACTCATCCCTTTCCCATGTGTCAGGCAATGGACATTAGGTAGTCCTCCAGTTGAGCCGCTCTCATAATGGACCGTAAGTATTCCATTTTGAGCGTGTGTCTGAAAACTTGTTCAAGTGTTTTAAGTCCAGAACTGGATGGTAGCACAAACTGAGGTAAGATGGACCAAGTTTTGGTTCACTCACAATCTTTTCCCAGGGTTTTGAGATACTGGTGACTGAAAGAAGCTGTCTTTGAGGACAACATTGAGAATTCTATGGCATAACCCACAGCCAAAATCTTCCTATGCATCTGTCATCTGTGCCCATCTCTAGTAAATGTTCTGCAGTGGTCCACCGAGGACATTGGGCAAGGGATGAGCATGTGTATCTTCACTGTGAAGATCCACATCTCCTAACTGAAACTCCATTATGTCTTCAGGAGAGGGTGCTTCTTTTGTGATACAACTTGAATCCCAAGTAGGAGCCCTCACCCTTTGGCTGCCAAATTTTCAAAAGGGCCAACAACATGCCCTTGCCTGTATGGGATGACTGAGACTACATACCCTTGCAGGTTGATTTAACCACTGCTGCTGTTGGGAAACCTGCAGCAGTCCCTTCTGTCCTGGATGTCTTTCAGAATCCATTCCAGTTACAGACCAAACAGCAAATCACCTGAAAGAGCATGCTGTACAATTCTGCCTTTGAGGCCTGATCTGCAAACTGATGCTCGGAGCAGGCTGTGCAAGCCAACATGCATAAGCTGTTCATCAATGTGTGGCATAAAAAAGAAGAGGCCACATGTATAGCATTCCTTTCTCCATTAACAACATGGAGCGCTACAGATATATAATCAAAAACACGGATTGTGAATGCCATGCTTACTTCATTCTTTAATACCATCCTCTAATTCCAACAAATTGCAGTTACGTAGACCTTACCGTAACAGTAGATCTTCGAGAAGTTCCTGCAGTAGGTCTTCACATATATGACTCGCGCCCCTGGTGTCAGGTTCCAACGGCAAACTTGTAGCTAGCAATCATCAGCGGGCCCGCCTCAGTTCTTTCCACTGGAGACCTAAAGAAAGGCAAGTACAAAGAAAGGGGTGATAACTCCTAGGACGTAGCTTCCTCCTAGACCCAAGAGCTAGGCAGGATGAAAAATAAAGGAAAAGGTTCACGATTTGGGGAAGGTGGGTGGGAAATTAGACCTGCAGGAACCTCTCTCGAAGATCTACTGTTATGGTAAGTTCTTACATAACTACAATATCTTACTTTGAGAGGTTCCTGCAGTAAGTCTTCCATATAGGACTGAATACCTAGCAGTGCAAAGAAAAATCTGGAGATACGTCCGGGAGGAGGGAGATCACCAACTGAGTGAATCATGACAGGAGGCCTTGCAGAACCGCAGGGCAGAAACCAGTCCTATGCCTAGAGGCAATGTCCAGACTGTAATGCTTAGTGAAGGTGTGGACAGGCGACCATGTGGCCACTGCACAGATCTCTGCTGTGGGCACATTCCTGAAAGGTGGTAGAAGTAGCAACACTCCTAGTGGAGTAAACCTAAACCACCCCAGAAGGGATTTCCTATGTTTTTGGTAAGTGAAGTGGATGCAGTTAGCCAACCACCTGGAAATGGTCTGTTGAAATGGCCTTACCCTGGCACTGGGGAGCAAAGGCCACGAAGAGCTGATTGGTTTTACGGACCTCTTTAGTCTGGTTTGTGTAACACCTCAGAATCCTATGCACATCTAATGTGTGCAAAAGATATTCCCCCCTGTTAGAATGCTGGAGATAATAGACCGGTAGTTAGACAAGAATGCTGGAGATAATAGACCGGTAGTTAGACACTCTGGTTAAGAGTGGTTTCTTAAACTACCTTTGGAAGGAAGACTGGGTTAGTGCATAGGACGACTCTGTCTCTATGGAAAATAAAATAGGGTTCCTTACAGACAAACACCTTAAGTTCTGAAACCCTTCTGGCAGAAGCGACTGCAACTAAAACCAAAGTCTTCCAAGAAAGGAAGCGCTTGTCACAGCTAGAGGCTGGCTCAAAGGGAGGCAGGGTCAGCTTTTCTAACATAAAGTTAAGGTCCCGGGGACAGGGGTTCCGGACCGAAGGTTTCAAGTGGAGGATGCCTTTCAGAAAGGTTCTGGCCACCTCCAACTAAACCAAAGTTTTGTCCTCCACCGGGAGGTGGTAGGCCAACACCACAGAGAGATGGATCTTGACAGAGGAATAACTAAGACCCATCTCCGACAGATGTGTGAGGTACTCTAACACCTGTGCTGCCGAGCACGAAAAGGGATCCCAGCCCTTGGCTAGGGCCCAGATCGAGAATCTTTTCCACTTCATGGCATAGGTGGATCTGGTAGGAGGTTTTCTGGCTTTCGCCAAAATAAGAGCAACCTGGGAGGAAACACCATAGCGAGAGGCCGCTATGTCCACAGGTGCCACGCATGAAGGTGGAGAGACTGAAGGCTTGGAGGCACCAGGGTGCCCTGCCCTCAGTCAGAAGGTCGTGGATAATGGCAAGGGAACCAGAGGTTCTAGCGCCAGATATTGCAAGACAGGGTACCCAATCTGGCAGGGCCAGAGGGGACGATCAATATCAAATGTGCTCCTTCTTCCTGAAGTTTCACCAGAACCTTCTGAATGAGAGGAAAGGGAGGAAAGGTGTAAAGAAACCTCCCTGTCCAGAGAGAGAGACAGAGTATCTCACCAAAAAGCACCATGCCCAGGAGCGAGCAAGCAAGGTTGGGTAGTTTTGCGTTGAATGTGGAGAGCAAGATCTATTTCTGCCGAATTCTCTCAAGAAAGAGACTCTCACCAACTCTAGCTTTAACTCCCACCGTGAACCCTGGCCACTCATCGACAGACTGTCTGCCAGGATGCTGCTTACACCTGGAATGTGGACTGCTGTCAAGAAAAGGTTGTGCTGAATCTCCCAGTACCAAACCCTCATGGCTTCTCTGCAGAGAAAGTACAAGCGAGTTCCTCCTGTTTGTTGATATATCAGACTGTGGACATATTGTCCATCTGGATAAGAAGTGATCCTGGTAGAAGAAGGGACTGGAACGCCTGGAGGACATACAGAACTGCTCTAGTCACCAGAACGTTGATGTGGAGCAGAAACTCCTGGTCGGACCAAGACCCTTGAGTCCTGTGAACCTCCAGATGGGCTCCCCAGCCCAACTCCGAGGCGTCCGTGATAAGGATCTGGGTAGGGATAGGGGGGAATGAAAAGGATCTCCCCTTAAAAGATTGGAAAGATCTTGCCACCAGCAAAGATCTTTCTGTAGGCTGTTGGAGATCATGACCTTCTAGTTCATGTTGTCTGTCCTCTGATCCCACTGGACTCGAAGAGACCACTGAGTGACACTCGTATGTAGTCTGGCCAGAGGAACGGTTGAAATAGTGCTGCCATCAGTCCCAAATGACGGAGCACAGCGTGTGCTGGGACCCACCGAGCCTGGGCCACGACAATGGCTTGAAAAACTAAGGTTTCGGCTCAATTTGATGGCAGAAAAGCCTTGCTCTGAACTATGTCTAGTACTGCTCTAATGAATTGGAGTCGTTGGGATGGTACTGGCTGGGACTTGGGCAGGTTGACCGTGATACCCAGAAAAGCAAACAAGTTCAGAGTGAAAGAGAACGACTCTTTCAGGCTGTTCTGAGAGGGTGCTGCGAGGAGCCAATCATCCAGGTACGGGAACACACAAATGCCCTGGCAGTGAAGAAAAGCCGCAACCACCGCTAAACACTTGGTGAACACCGGGGCCAACAAAAGGCCAAAGGGGAGTGCTCAGAATTGAAAATGGGCCTCCTATAAAGTAAAACCAAGAAAGTGGCGGAGGCCAGGAGGATGGGGATATGCAGGTAGGCATCCTGCATGTCCAGGGAGCAAAGCCAAGAAATTTGTTTGGAGCAGGGAAGGAGCCCCTGAAGGGTCAGCAAGCAAAACCTCTTGTACTCTGAAAAGGTTGAGCATGCTGAGGTCAGAGATGGTCTCAGATCACCCGTCTTCTTTGGGACTAGGAAGAAGTGGGAGTAAAATCCCTTCCTCGTTGGTTTTGAGGATGGGTTCTCGGCCGCTTTTAACAGAAGAGCCTGAATCTCTTGGAAGACTATGGGAATCTGATCCCTTGGATAAAAGACTGTCGGAGGATGAGAGGTAGGTATCTCTGTAGACTCTATCGGGTGACCTCGCTGGATGAGTTGTAACACCCATGAATCTGTGGCGATGGACCTCCACCCGCCAGGTGGGAACCCTCCCTCCCTACAGTTCTTCCTTTTCAGCTGGAGGTAGCGGAGGAGGGAAAGGAGTCAGGACAGCGAGGGAAGGGGAGCTTTGGCCTGGAGGCCGGTTTAGGGAATTTGGCCTGGGGGGTTTGGGCTCTCAAACCAGGGGCTTGTCGCGTTCCCTGATGTTTACCCTGGTTTTTATTCCATCATCTTTAGCTACGAAAAGGCTGCTTCTTCTGCCCCATCTGGTACACTGAGCATACGTCCCGAAGGGAGCATTCGCTCTCCTGCAGCCCAGTAATTATATCTTTGGTGTCACCGCCAAAAAGGACGGAACCCCTGAAAGGGGTGTTCAGGAGGGACAACTGGACGTCTTGTGCCAAACCTGCAATCCTGAGCCAATAAAGGCGACTGATGCAGATCCCTGTAGCTGCCGCCTGGCCACTGAGTTTTCTGAGTCATACGTTGCACACAAAGCATGACGGCAGGAAGACTTGCCCATCCGGACTTTGTCTAGTAACTTATTTTGGACCGCCTCATCCTGGATCTCCTGAAGATCCCTCTCCAGCTCGGAGAGGGTGGCCTTCTGGAAGGCCACCATGTGTGAAACAGTTCAGGACCGGATGCCACAGGAGGAAGAGGAGTCCTTGTCGGGGCAGGAACTCAAATGTTTTGTTGTGCAGACTGGTCGGAGCGGCATTAATGACCATTGAGTCGGCGGCCTTAGGATGAGCAGTAAGATGTTGATCCTCGCTGGGATAGTAGGTACGATCGGCCTTTCTGGAAACAGCAGGGATAGAGGACGGCTGCTGCCAGATAGTAGTAACCATATCCTCATGGGGGCTGATCTAGTGGGGAATGGGTAGGGATCTGCAGTGGCCAAATCTAAGTGCTCCGCTAGTCTCTTACGCTGGGGATTCACTTCTTTTGAAGGCCAGCCTCCTGCTGCCTGTATAGTATGCATAAGGTCCCCAAAGGAGGGATCTTCTGGAGGAGATTTTGAGGACTTCTTGGCTGGAACCTCGACTGGGAACAGAGGGTCCGAAGGGTCGGAGTCTGTGTCCAGGTCGGAAAGCTCAGAACCGCTAGGGATGGAAGGGTCCACCCCAGAAGGGCCCACTGGTAGAGCACCTGCTGCTCGCCTGAGGGTGTTGGTGGGGAGGGCCCAGGCAGGGGGATATCACCCACAGACTGCTTTAACTCCGTGATGAGCTGGGTCCTGGCATCCGCCACCACGTGGGGATGGTCTCTCGATCTGGCGCTGGAGGTGAAGGAGGAGGAGACTAGTAGCCTGGGTACTGCGGGAATTGCCAGAAGGGTAATGGAAATCTGGTAATCCCAGGTTATAGCCATAAGGGTTGTACCCAGGGTATCCCGGCAATGGAGGCACGTGGCCTGGCGTCGGGTACAGTGGTGCTGACGACGGGCCGCCCAGTGGCGGAGCATGGGGGTCTGGCCCCGGAAGACCGCCAGGAGGTTCGACTGGACCGACTGGGGGAGGTGCCAGAGGGCCACAAGGTGCTGTGGGATCTGGGAGGCCCCCCAATGGTCCCGAGGGAGGGGGCTCCATAGAAGGATCCTTGGTCGGCGACGGACTCCTGTCCGGAGGCAGCAAGAGACCAGGTGATGAAGGTAATTCTGTAAGGGACCCCAACAAAAGGTCTAAGCACGATCCTGATGGCAGGAACAAGGCAGGATCAGGTGGCAAATCACTGGAGTGGAGGACCCGGAGGGATGAAGAGTTTCTCGACAGCACAATCAGACCAGCGTTGGAGGCCTCACAGGAGCCCCACGGGCGAGAAGAAGGGTCCGGGCAAGCAACTGAAGATCCGCTGTCCGACTTATCAGACCTGACCGGGCTAGTGGAAGCAGAAAGGCTGCCACTAGCCTTATCGGTCAGGGCCGCGCACCAGTCGACTGGGTCAAGGGGTGACTTATCGGCAGTGCTGGGAGGAGGGACAACAACAACCTCAATAGAGGCTACCCCGGCTGCCCGCTCACCTTGGCAGGAGGGGGAGAAGGTGCCCGGCCCAAAGAGGAAGACGGGGTACCTGAAGGAGTACTCATAGTTTTTGGAGCAGGCCTTCCGCGTGGCGACGGACTCCTGTTCCGGCGCTTTTCCTTGTCCTTTTTTCTCGGGGCCGGCGACGATGACCTTTCTCTCAACTCCTGGAGCTCCTTTTCCATTGACGCCAGCCATCAGGTAAGGAAGTGGGCCTCAAGGGTCTGCCTGCATCTGGTCTGGGTGGCTTGATTGAAGGCCTGACAGTACACTTGTCCGAGTTGCACTTGGGGTCTAGACATAAAAGGCAACAGGAATGGTCGCCCCTTACGCGGATTTGAGCTCTGTACTTAGAGCACTTCTTCTTGGGCAAGTCGACAAACAATTGGTCAATCAAATGCGGAAAAAATATAATATTGAAGAAAAACTTCGACTGAAGCATCGGCATTAGATCGCTGTTCTTACTCATGAGCCGAACGAACTGAGGCGATGGCAGGAGAGAACTGGAGGGCAGGCACGGGACGGCCCCTTTTATAGTAGGGCTGACATCACATCACCCGATGTCAGGGGCGGTCCCCGCTGATGACTGCTAGCTACAAGTTTGCCGTTGGAACCGGACGCCAGGGGGCGCAGTCCTATATGTGAAGACCTACTGCAGGAACCCTCTCGAAGTAAGATCATTAGTTTCTTACCTTTTTTCCAGATGGCTTCTCCACCATGGTGCCGTCACTGTCAGAACTGTCAAACTGAACCGGTTTGGTAGACCCAGATTTGGGCATCTTATAGCTCTTCAGCTAGCTAGATCTTGTGTATACATCAGTCTTCTCATTCTGTGTCTGCATAAAATTGACAAAATTTAGAGCATATATATATGTATATATACACACTACAGCAACTGGTAATACTGCACTAGGATCAGAAATATCTTGATAACTAGTCCATAAGCAATACTGGAAAGGCATTACTGGTTCTTGCCATATATTTTTGGCCTACCCCAATAAGTGTGTATGAACCTTGCCATTAAGTTATAATTAAATCAAACCGTAATGGCTGTACAAAAAAAAATTCCATATCACGTCATAAAATGTATATCTCTATCTTCTTTGCAAAAAACTCTGTTAATGCAATTGTAACCCCCCTACAAATGGGGGTTCCTAAAAGCCTTCCCGGAGCTTGCCTAAGTGCTCCCTGTCTAACTGGAGTTCAGCGTAGTGCCGTCTAAATGTGGGTGCTGTGAGTGCTTTTAGAGCCTCTGGTACGGTCTCTTTAAGCGCTGCCTGCTTGCTGGCCTTATTAGTTTGCAAGGGGGGACTGTGGGTTTATTGCTCGAATCCCACTCGAGCTGCCATTCAAATCGCTCCACTTCTGCACTTACTAAGAGAGCAGAGGGAGCCTAATTGAAGGATGTAACTGTTTGCTGGGAAGTATGTAGCGTAACAGTAAAAATGTAGTTTGTTTAACCTGCCTTTATTGCAGCTGGGACTCTGTATGTCTGGCCCCGCCATTTTGGACCTGAACTACTGAAATGGGCCAATTGGGGAAGGGGGACCTTAAAATGGGGACTGCTTGAGCCAACCAGAACTTGGACTCCCCCGGGGAGCCTGCCTCCAAGGGGGACATATGGTAGGTGCTTCTGGGAAGCGTAGTTTGGACCCTGGGGCCTTTTTTGCACCAATAGAGGGCGTATGAGGTGACTGACAGAACAAAGCAGCCAACCGGAACCCTGTGGAGCGAAAGGAAACTGCCCTGCAAATGTCCTGGAGGGGCAGAGTCGTTGGTGATCGTGAAGGGAGAAGGAGCTCTGGCTCCTGCGCCAGAAAGTCTTTGCGGAGGCTGGTAGACAGGTTAAGAAGTCGGGCGATAGCATCGCCAGAAGGAGCGGACAAGATCCATGGAGGAGTGCAGGCAGAGGAGGCTGTACGTTTACAGCTATCTACCAGGCTCACCCTGTAGAGGACTGGAGAATCTGCTTCAATCATGCTCGGTCTGTCAGGACATGTGAAGCTGCGTCGTTTGGCCCAGTTATTGCAGTGAAAGCGATCGGGAGTATAAAGCAGCTGCCTGGTATGGTACCCCTCTGCTCTTCATATAAATGTGTGGAGAAGTGTTTGGATCTCAGGCTAGGTCCTGCAAGTGGTGTGAGAGAGATCTTTCTGCAGGAGTCATGAGTACTAAATCAGGTAGCTCCTGTCAGATGTTCATTGTGAGGGCAAGATTTGTCTGGCTGCTCTATTGGCTGCACGAACTGAGCCTGCAGGCTCTGCTTAATCAATTTAGGTATCAAATGCTTGTTTTCTTCGTTAGGGCCCCCAACCAGCTGCACTAACAGGCTAGCCTTGAAAGGCCTGGGTACCCAAAGACAGTGACTGATGGGTTTGGCCTGTGCACAGTGCCCTATAGTAGAAGTGTCAAGCTAATCAACCTGATCTCCCCATCCTTGTTACTTCCGCCTTAATAAATCAGATTTGTTGTTGTAAGGTATACCATTTGAACTACGTGGTTTGTGCTACCCTTTGTGAATGGGTTATTGTATAACTGCATCTTATTTTACAGGGGGTCCTCAGCACCAAGTTGGCCATCCCGACCTGGGGGTAAGTGTAAGTCATAACGATAGTGTGGGAATTGCTGGTGAGCCACTAGTGGGAAGAAAGGGGGGTTGCAGTGACCCAGAGGGCTGTAACCAGGTCGATTTGACTGTTCCAACCTGACCTCTGGGTGGATGCACCCCATCTGATCCAGGCCCCTCAACCTGTTATTGGCTGAGCAGGCGGGGTAGTAGCCCTTGGGATAGCGCCACGAGGGTTACACAACATTTAGGGTTCAGGCTAAGTGACAAAGTAGGAAATGTGGCTTTAGGGTTTCCAACCCTAATGTCACCACTAAAGCAAATCAGGGGCAGAGTCTGTGTGTGTTTGTGGAGTGTACAGAATGGAGTGAGCTGATTTGCTATAGGGTGGCATTGGAGTTTTAGTTGGAAACCCTACGCCACATTTCTACTTTTTGCCGCTTATTCAAACCTTAAATGTTACATTAACTGAGTTTTTCGCAAAGAATTTCCTTACTTGTTGAGATAGTATAATCGTAGATCCTTATTTTCTGTGGGGGTCCCATCCATTCATTGTTTTTCCAGATAGTGTAATTCTATTATTTGTTAGCAGGGCCCAGGACCCTGCACTGCTATTCCTCCATAGATGTGTTTATCTATATTCCTGTGGGACACACAAGACCATAAGGTCCTGCACTTCCATCTGTAGTACAAGAGCAACCAAACTGTCAACAGGGCCTTTTATTACCCAAACTCATGAACCCGGTCATGAAAGATTTCAAATCCCAGTCAAAATATAATTCCACACCATTATAACGTCATTTCGTTCAGGGACCGCAAAATCGCCTTTCGAGATTAACACATTTTGGAGAGGATTTGAAATGACAGCTGTCATATTCATGAGGTGCTGTAAAGAAATGGCTATGTTGTAAGTTTGCAAGCCTGTGTTCTCAAAATGCAATAGAGGCTCATAACTTTGTTTTTTTTTTTTTAAATATTTTTACACCATATTTTCAGCATAGCCTTCTTATGACCCCACCTCATGAACAATGGCAGACAAAAATTTTCAACTCCTGCTCAAAAGCTGATTTCACACAGGGACCACAAAATCCCCTTTCGGGACACATTAGTCTAATGATAGTGCCATTGTTCATGAGGTGGGGTCCCAAAAAAATGCATGTTGAAAATTTGGGCCAAAAATATGCAGAAAAGGCCTAGTTATGGCACGAAGTACAAAATCCCATTGAAATACATTGAACTGGGACTTCCGGCGACGTCACCATCCAATGGAGACACTTTGTAGGAGAGCTCTGCCTAACCCCCTGGCAAAACAACGTTAAATTATTTTTTCCGCCCCTCAGTAAGTGTGAGTCTCAGCACTTGAATTTGCATCAACAAGATGACCACCCGAAACAAACCACGAGCGACTTCCAGCAGATGGAAGAACATTTTACTAGTTATGTAGAAATAACCAGCCTTCATAATGGGGCTATTTTGCAGCTTCATGATCGCTCTCAACTTTGATGGACAAGTTAGTGGACCTGGAGAATAGATCCCGCAGGGTGACTAAGGATTCATGGTCTTCCAGAATATATGGAGGCTGTGGTGGTCATGAGGGCCCTCGTTTTGCCTTGCCCTCCCAAGCAGGAGCCCTGCCGACTCGACTCCCCGCAGGGAACAAGACAGCTGTGGTGGCTGTGAGGGCCTCGCTTGCCTTGCCCCACCCCCCAAGCCGGACTCCCTGCCGACCTGACTTCAGAGGGATCAAGACAGGCACGGATGCATGGAGCACAGCTGCGCCCACTTCTCTGAGAACTTGGTAGACAAAGCCCAGCTGGCACCTGCCCGGCCTCCACCACCCCACCACCGCCTCTTGGTGAACATCTAGCTATATAGCTGAGATCATGTGAGCTCTATAACCTATCAGCTCACTTTCCAATTTGCAGGTTCTCAGCTTTCTCCACTAGTGGTCGCATTTCACTTTTTCTCTCCCCTCTATCCTCATTAGCTGGCTGAAAGGAAGGACTCATTTCCTTCCTAATCAGACTGCAGCTTGCCTTGTCAGAGTAGGCGGGGGAAAAAGCCTGCAAAACAATTCCTAATCAAGCTCAGCTCATCATGGCCCCATGCCCTGTCCTAATTAGGGACCTGCGGTTATAAATTGCTCTGAACTGAAATAATACTGTGTCCAGCCTGTTCCACTCTCCACTGACCTCCCTGTGGTGGCCAAACAAATTGCATATACCAAGCCCAATTTAACCTGATCCCTGCCTGTAGTGCCACAGTCCTTAACCTACCAAATCAGTTACAGCAAAGTTGCTGTTTGATCTCACTTAATATTGCTGCTTCCTAACCCAGCTGACTGGTGCTTGTGGTTACAGCCTTAAAACTTACTACTAACCCCCTCTCATCTCATCATGTCGCCTCCTCTGTGGCAGGAGGTAAAGGACCTAAAGATTGCCCACTTCAATATCCGTAGCATCCTTGCCAATCACTCAGATCTAATGGCATGGGTCGCCTACTACAAACCAGACATCCTCGAGGTCTCCGAAACCTGGCTCAAACCTTCACACCCCGACTATGCCTGTGCTCTCCTTGGTTACCTTGTGATCAGACAGGACAGGGCGGATATAAAACGTAGGGGTGGGTTGTTGCTCTATTACAAATCCCATCTAAAACTGACTGACATACCCCCCCGTGAATTTATACATGCCATCCTCCTATTAGGTAACACTAAGAAGCTTCACCTGGCCTGTGTATATAATCCACCAAAAGGTGGTGTTCATGGCCTCTCCTATCTCCTTGACTGCCTCAGCCCAAAGGTGAGGACTAGTGAACTCCTAATGTTTGGGGACTTCAACCTCAACTGGCTGAGTAGGAATGCAAAACCTACGAACCCTTCTATCTGGCCTCGCCTCAACCAACTCATCACCAAACCCACCAGACCCTCTTCCTCCGGGGAAAATGGCTCTCTGCTTGACTGGATGCTGTGCAATAGGTCAGACCGAATATAAGCCTCTGGCCTCCTCCCCGATTCGATCTCGGACCACTCCCCTACATACTGTATATGGAAGGTTCTAAATTCCAGGGTCCCACCAAAAGTCATACAGGAGAGATTACTCAAACTTTGACTTAAACAACTTCCATACTGACCTCAGCCTGACGGACTGGTCCCCGGTATATGCAGACCCTGACCCCTCGGTTGCTCTTGACAGTTTCCTAACCATTTTCACCCCATTACAAGACAGACATGCCCCACTTATTAAAAGAATAGTGAGGGCATAGTCACAAATGGTTACAAGGGGAACTGCTTGCCCTACTAGGCGGACAGCAATGGATCCTCCAGCACCCTACTGACTGGATCATGTCTAACAGTCCTGACAGGATCTCATCAGCGGTACATTATCTGACTCCATCTCTGACCACTCACCAGTTTTCTGTGTATGGAAAATTCCACCCCAAAATTCCATAAAATTATGCATGTCAGAAACTACTCTAGATTCGACACTGAGGAGTTCTGGAAGACCTAAGAGTTACTGACTGGTCTGGGGTGTATGGTGCCACTGACCCCTCGGCAGCAACCTCTTACTTCCTCTCCACCTTTGGGGCCTTGCAGAGACAAGCATGCTCCCAAGGTCACCCGTGGTGGGGGGTCCTTCCCCTCTGGTTAAATGGGAATCTTCTAGCCCAGATCTGGGAGAGATAAGTGTTGGGCTCGTTCCAAAGGTACCAGTGATCCCATGATTATTCAAAGGTACAGACACCTCAGGAACAAGTGCAAAAAGGCCATCAGGGCAGCAAAGAGTGACTTCTGCAAGTCCGCCCTACTAAGCTCTCCCAGTAATCCCAGGAGGTTCTGGAGAGATATTAAATCCCTTGTCAGCGGATCCTCCCATCCGGGGTTATGGACATGGTCATAAATGGAGTCTCCTGCAATAATCCCCATACTATTGCCAACTCCCTAAATAATCACTTCTCTGACCTCTCTGCTTTCACAACCCTCTTCACCTGATGAGGCTCTCTCCCACCCCTTCCCTCCACTCTGCTGGAGGGTCACCTCTCACAAATGTTCCACCAGGGCTGTATCAGTTCAGGACTTGCAGAAACGCCTAGCTGGCCTCTCCCAGTACTCCAGTCCTGGCCTAGACAACCTGGAGCCTAAACTCCTTAAGCTTGGTGCTGCACACATTGCCTCACCACTAGCCTTTATCTTCAACCTATCCCTTGGTCTGGGGACCATCCCAGACATCTGGAAAAAGGCGAGGATTGTCCCTGTACTGAAGCACTGAAGCAAGGAAATCCCAAACTACCTGACAATTATCAACCGACTGCCATTCTCCCAACCCTTAGCAAGCTCCTTGAAAAGGTAGTGGCTGAGCAGCTTTCGGAATATATCCACTCTCATGAACTTCTGTCTCCAGCCCAGCATGGCTTTGTAAGGGACACAGCACCACCACAGCCTTAATCTCAGTTACATCAAGTATCCGGACAGCCATGGACCAGGGCAAACTCTGGTGCAATATTTATCGACCTGACCAAATCCTTGACCTTGTTGACCACAAACTGCTTGGCACAGTTGTGGTCACTTGGCTTTCTCCCATGCCATGAAATGGCTAATGGGTTATCTACATGGCAGAAAGCAGCGTACCTGCTTCAATAAAGTCCTCTCCGAGCCCCTACCAGTGACCTCCGGAGTGCCTCAAGGCTCGGTACTGGGTCCCCTCCTCTTCTCCCTCTTCATCAATCAACTACCCATGGTTACTACCAGCTGTAGCGCCACCATGTATGCAGATCTGGTAATCCTGGCTCACTCCCAGAATGCCACTACCCTAAACCAGAACCTGACCGATGACTTTAAAAGGGTACTGTCATGGGTTACTAGTCACAAGCTGGTCCTGAACCTGAAAAAGACGCAGGCTATGCTCTTTGGCTCAATGGCTAAAATCAAAGCCTCATCGGCCTGCTTACACGTCATCAGCGCAGATGGATCCTCACTACCCATAGTGAGCTCCATCAAATATCTGGGGTAACACTTGACCCAACTTGACCATGGGTAATCATATCCTTAACATCTGCAGGGCGGCAAACTGCAAACTGGGTCTGGCCTATAGGGCCAAATATAACCTTAGCGGCAGCCAGGCTTGCCCTAGCGGGAAGGTGTGCTTCTTCCTCCTCAGCTATGGGCTGCACCCTATTTGCTAAGCCCTCCAAAGACACATCTCACCCGGTGGTACACTGCTTACAATAACATTTGTCGTTTTGCCTTGGCTGTCCCCGACTCACCCACCGTTGTAGAGCTATATGAGAAACTCTGCTGGCTCTCACCAGCTAGATACCTTGATTTTGGTTTGGGATGCCTCTCTGGGAAAGTGATCAGAACTAGCACCCCCCAGGGGCTGGCCCGGCTTCTGCCTAAACTGAATCCCACCCCCTACCAACTTAGGTCTCTCACATCAGGGATGCTCAAAGTCCCTCCTACCCGGACCCTCATGGGGGATTGGGACTTTGCCATAAGTGTGCCCAGACTCTGGAATTCACTGCTTGTGGATATCCAAGCTGCCCTCCTATCTGAGTTTTCAAATTCCTGTGGGGTTTCCTAACACTAGCATCAGAGTGACTGCCCCAAACCTCCCTAGAATAAAGTGTCAAATTTTGTTTTGTCTGAACCTCCCAGGTGTCTCCATTGAATTCCTGGAGATATTTTCCCCACTGTATCAATGACTTCTGACTACTCCTGCCTAAAAAGCCTTGGGCATTTTTACACCCATTATTGCTCCACGGTCATAGGTTAACCATGACATGTTGCACCTTGGTCACTTGGTAGAAACTTGTACTACCAAGTGTTTCTGTTTCTGTCTAACGTGCATATTTAGAAAAATGTGATGAGCTGTATATACCTGTCCGCGATCCAACTAGCCTAGGGGGTGTATATGACAATGTTATAAGTTATATTATGACCAATCCAGTCCTTGAGCTATGCTCCACTCCTATGTATGATGACCTGTATATATCTGTCAGTTGAACTAGCTAGTCTAGAGTGTATAATCTGAAATGTGCTTACTACTGTATGTTCCTCTAGTCAAATGATGCATTTCCACATGTTTGTTTACTGTGACAAAAACTGTACTCTTTGCCATGTCTCCTTGACTGTTGTTCCTCACGTTGTACTCTCCCGGTCGTTCCTGAAAATAGGCATAATACTTGTCTAGTGTACTTACCCGTAAACAAAAGTAAATAAAATAAATAACAAAGCTTAGGGACAAAAGTTGGCTAAAATGTAAGGCCTATGGAACAGATATGACTTCGAGGTCTCACGGCAACTTAGGAATTCATGAAATAGACTTATCTATTCGCAAAGAGTGATTTCTGCAAATCATCCTCGAAGTGTCTGCCAAGAACCAGAGGAGCTTCTGGCATCTATTAAACACACCAGAAATGGTCCGCCTGCCAGCAGATTCCTGACTTGCTAATAAACGGAGTCAGTTGCAATAATGCCCACACAATAGCAAATGCTTCTAATGGCCTGTTCTCGGACCTGTCTGATTATACCTCTATGCCTTCAATTTCAAAGGATCTGGGTCCTACTCCTGGTGCTCTACCCCACCCTCCTCTCCCTCCCTTCTACTTTAAGTCTGTCTCCTTCAAAGAAACCCAGAAGCTTCTAGTAGGTCTCTCCCCTTACTCCAGTGCTGGGCATGACAACCTTGTGCCCAAACTGCTGACCCCGGGGGCCCCCTTCCTGGCCCGTCCGATCTCCCACATTCTTAACTACTCGCTCATATCGGGGTCTGTCCCTGCCATTTGGAAGGTGGCCCATGTGATCCCTGTCCTCAAGCATGGCAATCCCAAATTACTCAAGAACTATCGACACACAGCGATTCTATCTGCAGTTAATAAGCTGCTCAAAAAAGTAGTGGCCTCCCAGATTGCCCTCTTCCTCCAAACCTATGGCCTTCTCTCCCCTGAGCAGCATGGGTTCCGAAAAAGACAGCACTCCACAACCCTCGCACAGGTCACCTCCAAAATTAGAACTGCGACTGATCAAAGCAAACTCACGGGGGCTGTCTTCATCGACCTGTCCAAGGCTTTTGATTTGGTTGATCACACCCTCCTGGGCTCTGTTCTCCAGTCTTTTGGTCTCCCCCCCCTCCCCCATCCTAGCCTGGTTTACCAATTATCTCTCGGGTAGGAAACAGTACACGAGGTTCCAAAATGCCATTTCCGGGCCATCACCGGTAGCCTGTGGGGTACCTCAGGGGGTCGGTCCTTGGCCCCCTATTGTTCTCCCTATTTATCAACCAGCTGCCTTCAATCCCAACTTTTGGTCATGTTACCCTATATGCTGATGATATGGTGCTCTTCGTCAGTTCACAAAATATTGATGACAAACTCTAGACTCAACTCCGGGTTTTGATCGCATCCAATCCTGGCTCAAGGCAAGTAAGCTTGTCATCAACCTTCAGAAGACGCAGGCGATGTTATTCGGCTCCTTCCCAAGGTGAGAGCATGCCCGGCTGAGCTCAGAGTTGTTGGCACTGATGACATCCCCATGATGATGGTGGAATCGTTCAAATATTTGGGGGTGACTCCTGACCCCGAACTGGATCTCCCCCTGCACATACTTAACTCCTGTAAGGCCACTAACTGCAAACTGGGACTTGCGTACAGAGCAAAAAGTTGTCTCACCCCAGCTGCCAGACTTGCCCTGGCAAAAGAGGTCTTCCTCCCTTCACTTTGCTATGGGCTCACCTCCTTCATGAATGCCCCCAAAGCATGGCTCTCCAAATGGAACACCTTGTATAACAACATATGTCGCTTCGCCCTATCAGCCCCTCGCCTCACCCATCGCTGTCTACTTTACTCTAGTCTGGGCTGGCTCTCCTAGAAACCATCGGTCCTTTGTTATGGGCAATTTTACGGATAACATCATCCGGTCATCTACTCCTCTGGCACTTGCTGACCTCCTCCAGTGGGCCCCTCTGGCTATCAGCTGAGGTCCACTGAATCCCAGGCACTTATGGTCCCTAAGACTCACTCCCTTGCGGGAGATCAAGCCTTTGTGGCTCTTGCCCCTAGAACCTGGAACCTCCTTCCTCCTCATGTAAGAACTGCCCCCTCCCATAGCTGCTTCAGGTCCTCCCTCTGGGGTTACTTAAAACAAGCATCAAGCTGCCTCTGTCCCCTGTCGTCCTACCCTCCGCGATGTGCCTGTGAAAATCCTGGCTGCGGGTGTGCACTTATTCCAAAAACAACAAATAAACAAATATCACAAATGTTGTTGCTGCTGACACTGGTCTTAATTCCTGGCCGCCTCCCCGGTTGTCGTGCCTCACACTGAATTGCACTAAATTGTTCACTGCCTGTTACCTGACTGTAGTTGTTTGCTTATACCTGTCTGTACTCTGCCTGACAGTTGGACCCAAGTCTCAGTACTTTGTTTCTGCTGGTCCTTCTTGCTTGTGTTCTGACTGTACCTTGTGTAATTTGTTGCTAGCCTCTGTACTGTTATTGCCTGTATCTTTGTAACTCTCGGTCGCACCTGAAAATAGAACTCGACTGTCTAGTGTGCTTACCTGGTAAACAAAAAACTAAATAAAATAAACAAAAATAGTAATGTTCCTGAGTATATGGAAGGGCTAATTAAGGATCTGCTTGATTCAGACAAAGAAGTGCCACTGTATATCATCCACACACTGCTTTTGGCTACCCCAAAAGATCCTAAGGCAAGACTTCGCCCCTTTTTATTGTCCTTCTTGATTACAGTGACCAAAGTGATGATCTCAGGAAAGCATGGGCAAAGAAAGAAATAGTATTTGGTGATATCCGGCTATTCTTAGAGCCTGATTACACTCCCAATACCATGCAGCGTTGTAAGGCCTGGCTTCCAGTTATTAAAGCCCTGCAGGCTAAAGGTCTGCAAGCCCGAGTAGACTTCCCTGCACGCTTGCAAGTGATCTTAGACGGCGGCATTAAGATTTCTGACTCTCCCCCAGATGCAAAGAAATATTTAACCACTTTGGGAGTAATTATGGATGATCTGATACAACCAGAGCAACTGAAGGAAATAGAAAAACACCAGTGGTCGACGATGGGTAGTTGAGTTGGACGATAAGCAAGATCAGATGCCGTGAATAAACCTTACAGCCCCAATGCCTGATCTAGGCTGAAAGTTCGAGCTGTAACTCGGGCCCCCTCTATGAACACCGTCGCGGAGCCTGACCTGGCAAACTGACTTACTCTGGGCTTTATTTTGGAAAAGGACAGAGGACAGCTTAGGCCCTACGGAGCCCTTCCACAACCACTGTAGATGTGCCGAGTCTTCTGTTATGGGTCTGACCTCCGCTTACTACAAATGATTTATGGATCTCCTGACAAGTAACATAAGGTAGCTGGGCCCTACGGGGCATCTCCTTAACCACTGTAAATGTGCTGCCCTTGCAGTTATGGGTTTGAGCTTTGTTTAATACAAACAATTTATGTATCTTTTAAAAGGGGAAGCTCAGACCTTATGCTTTAAGGGGAAAAGGGGGATGGGATACACCTTCCCCTTTTCCTTCCTTCTTTGATCTGGTAATGTCGTCGGTGGGGGGAGAGAGAAGGGAAAAGGATGACTGCATTGGGTCTGGAGACCCCACTGAGGTTGCATAAATCCTCCTTTTTGAGGACAGAGCAGCCGGGTGTTGTGTTTAAGCCAAAAATGCCCACCCTCACACAGATGCTTGCATGTGATGTGGTTTATGTGGCACCTTGCAAGCACACTTTAGCTGTAATAGTTAGAGAAACAGGTTCCCCGGTTGGGTGTTTGTTGATTTCTTCTTTAAGCACTATTAATGTCATTGTTGGAAGTTATACCAGTTTTTTCTTGTTTTAATCTTTTATTTAGCCTCAGCCAGTTCCCTGACTTATGGAAATTTGCCACGGTAACTCCAATTCATAAAAGTGGTGACAAAACAGCTACTGAGAATTACGTCAATTTCCATCCTACTCCGCTCTCTAAGGCCCTAGAACGGATTGTGTCAGACCAGTTCACAGACTTCCTAGACAATCACAAAATCCTGTGCAAGGAGCAACATGGCTTTAGAAAGGTCATAGCACCTCCACAGCACTACTTGAATTCACTGGTGCAATCCATCACTCACTCGATAACAGTCATCTTACTGGGTCCACCTTCATCGACTTAACTAAAGCATTTGATACCGTCAACCACAATCTCCTACTTGCCCAGCTTCAACTAGTAGGGCTCTCACCTAACTCAGTGAACTGGTTCAAAAGTTACTTAGACAACCGCTCCCAAAGCATGAGAATTGCTGGCACACTCTCAGACCAAAGACCAGTCTGGTCCGGTGTCCCAGAGGGCTCAATCTTGGGCCCCCTCCTTTTCAGCCTTTTTCTGAATTCACTGTCAGAATCCTGCCCTGAACAGATCCTACTCTACGCGGATGATGCTGTCATCCTGGCATCCCACCATGATCCAGTCCATCTACGAGGTAACCTCCAACAGGCCTTCTCTGCAATCGAAAACTGGTTCACAAAACACAGACTTATACTTAACCAGAAAAAAACAAAGACCATGATCTTCTGCAGCTCCCAAAACAAATACAAACAATATCAGCTCTCCATTAAAACCAAGCAAGGAATCACCTCGAACAAGTTCATGCCTTCAAATACCTCGCCTCACCCCGACTGTAATCTCTCCTATGTTCCACACATCAATAACGTGGCAAAGTAGCCAACACCAGGATGGGCCTACTATTCCACATAGGAAACATCTAACTCCCAGAAGCTCTGTCCACAGCTGTCCAGAGCTCCATCATCAGCATCACTGACTACGGTCTCATTATCTATGGATCTGCCACAACCTCATCTCTCAGGCGTGTTTCGACTTCCCTCAATCAAGCCTGCCAACTAGTTACTGGTTCCCACCGTCTCACCCACACCTGCGACCTCTACTCCAAAACAGGCTGGCTGCAACTGAACAACCGAATCAAATACCAAACCTGCATCACTGCTAAGAAAATCATGATGGAAAAGGCACCACCAGGGGTCAGCACCCTCATCAAACCCAAAATCACCAACCGCAACACCAGGAGCTCTAAGCCCCAAATCCTTCAAATCCCCTGCTGCCACACGTCCCAAGATCAAAGGTCGTTTGCATACAGGGGTCTAGTTGGCTGAATGAGCTCTAGTGACAGCTCATCCACAGCAACACTTGGAGTATTCAAATAAAATAAAAAGCTCTGCACTCCATAACTGGCACCTCCACTCTGTGCTTGCACCGCATAACATCTTCATTCCCTACGCTGCTTCTGACTTTATAGGTGTCAGTTTCTGCCCACTCTTGCACTTACCTGTCCAATGCAACTTCTAATGCAATTACCCTGTGTCTGTCCTGACAAGGCCCCTTGGCCGCCTCACCCTGACCCTCTACACCTATGCCTTCCCCTACCCTCAGCCCACTCCCCTTCTTGCCCTCTTCCTCCTATTGTTTCTTGAGTTACTCATCGCTCAGTCCGATTTTGTCAAGCAAAGTTACTGTCTAAAACCATGTACCTGTAACTGTTTTACGTTTTAGTGTCTGTTACCCTGTAACCAGCATGACGTGGAATCTTTGTAAAAGAGCCTTGGCTCAAAGGTACTTTGTAATCCTAGACACAAATAAATAAAAACAAATTCAGGCTGCCTTCTGCCCGTGCTCTCCTGGGGTTTGTCCTGCCCCTGCTGTAATGGGGGGGCTTAATAAAATCTTGTACAATGTACGAGGGATTAATCACCTGGCCACGAAATCTGGAATTCTACAGGAATTGGCCAACTTAAATGCCCATTTGGCCTTGCTCCAAGACCCACATCGCTGAGACGAAACATAAAAAATCAGCCCCTTAAGTGGGTGGGAATGGTGCATTCCTCTTACTTGGAATACCCCACAGACATGGGTATGCCATTCTTGTGCATAAGACTTGCCCTCTCCAGGTGGAGTGGGGTCCGAGACGGAAGTTTCATTCAAGTAAATGCAACTCTGGGAGAGGCCTCTTATAGTCTCATTAATGTTTACGCACCAAATGAGGATAAAGAGACTTTTTTTTTTTTTTTTTTTTTTTAATAAACACTCTCTCTCAAAATTGCTAAGAGTGGAGGACCACCTCCTCATTTTGGTTGGAGACTTTAATACAGTGCCCTTAGCCACCTTAGATAGGGTGGGAGGGTGTGGAATCCAAGAATGGGTCTGGCAGAAACAACTTTAAACAGACTGACTTCATGCCTGGGGCTTAGTGGACACATGGCGCTGGGCAAATGGTCAAACTAGAAATTACTCCCACTACTCCGACAGACATGGGTGTTATTTGAGAACTGATTTGCTTTTTTTGTATTGGAGGAATGGAGCTATACCTTACAGGGTAGCCAAATTCACTCGTTACTATATAATAATAATAATTTTATTTATAAAGCGCCTTTCAACATATCAAGGCACTGAACACATTAAACCACATCAGATATAAATCAATAACACATATAGATAGAATCATACCATAATAACATCAAATATTAAAATCAATTAATAAAATATGAAATAGGATCACAGCACAATAAAAATTAACTTAATCATCCAAGAAGGCCATTTGCCACAAATAAGTCTTCAAATTCTTCTTAAATTCCTCCACGGAGGTGCACTCCCGTAACCGGCGTGGTAGAGAATTCCAAAGAGTGGGTACAGCATAAGAAAATGCTCTGCTGCCAGAAGACTTTAAACTCACTCTTGGAATCTCTAACAACCCCATGTCAGCTGAGCGGAGCGATCGGCCCGGGAAGTAAGACACCAGGAGTTCTTTCAGATAGGTCGGACCCTGATCGTGAAGGGCTTTGAAAGTCAATAAAATGACTTTTAAGGTGATCCGCCACCATATAGGAAGCCAGTGCAGTTCGCGCAGCACCAGGGTAATATGACAGGACCTACTTGTCCCAGTCAAAACCTGGGCTGCAGCGTTCTGCACCAGCTGTAGGAGACGGATTTCAACCCCAGAAACCCCAAAGTATAGGGCGTAGCAGTAGTCCAAGCGCGAGGACACAAAGGCGTGTGCCAACGTTGGCAAAGAGTCAGACGGAACAAGGTGCCTAACCCTGGCAATATTCCTAAGATGGTAAAAGGAGGTCCTGACAACGGCCGACACTTGAGACTGTAGGGTCAGCCTGTCGTCTAGGACAATCCCAAGGCTACGCACCTGTTCAGAGGTTGGAAATGACACGCCGCCAAAACAAATTCCAGAGGGCACGCCATCACACGACCTCTCTATCTGACCACCCAGGTCCACAACCAAAACCTCTTCTTCTCTGAGTTCAACTTTAACCAACTAGAATCCATCCAACCCTGGATTTCTTCCAGACAGTTAAACACCGGAGAGCTCCATCCTGGTCGGTGCAAGAGACAGGTATAGTTGGGTATCATCTGTATAGTAGTTAAACCTCAGCCCATACCGCCTTATGCCTCCGAGGGCAGCGATACACTGCAAAT
Organism: Neoceratodus forsteri; assembly: GCA_016271365.2. NCBI lineage: Eukaryota > Metazoa > Chordata > Ceratodontiformes > Ceratodontidae > Neoceratodus > Neoceratodus forsteri. The sequence goes on from CM057455.1 coordinate 1,571,590,202, forward strand.
AACATGGGTGACAGCACAGAACCCTGAGGCACCCCACACAACAAAGGAGTTGACACAACTCTTTGTAATCTCCCAGTGAGGAATGAGATGAACCATTGTAAAACAGTTCCCGACATTCCACAAATTTGCCTCAGGCGTGCCATCAACACCAGGTGATCCACAGTGTCAAAAGCTGACTAGAGATCAAGGAGAACCAGAATGGAAGAAAAAATTACTCACCTTAGTAATGTTGTTTCTTCTAATGGAGTCTTGCTATATTATGACAGTAGCAGTTTGTCCCACCACTAGAACTGCTCCGGAGGTGAAATGGTTAATACCATTCCAAAATAGAACTTTGAGCACGAGCTCTAACCAGCAGCTCTATCTGTGTAATTTCAAACCTGAACTGTCAGATCTTTACGAGCAAAAACTCACTAAGGTCTGTGTGGAAGCTGTAACCTACACTAGCCAAATGGCTACCTAAATATTAACAACCATTGCTGGTCCCAACACCCAAGACTCAAGTCAGGGGACCAGAACTACTAACACAATTCTAACAACATGAGAATAAAACAACAGTATAATAAACACACACACCCCAAACTCCCAAAAAGGGAGAAACGTATAAAGGGCATAAAAATAGCCCACACTAAGTTGCCCGCACTTCCCCAAGTAGAAGTTCTGAGAGGGCAGGCTGGGAGGTCACACATAGCAAGACTCCATTAGAAGAAACAACATTACTAAGGTGAGTAATTTTTCTTCAAACAACATGAAGTCTTGCTATATTATGACAGTAGCAGACTACACAGCAGTACCTCCATGGAGGAGGGGCAGAACCTACTTAGGGAATAGGCTCTGAAGAACAGCTGTGCCAAACCGAGCACCTCTCCTGGCCTGGACATCCAGGGAGTAATGCTTGGTAAAAGTGTGTACCGTTTTCCAAGTAGCAGCCTGGCATATCTCTAATATAGGGATGTCTCTGGCAGCAGCTCGAGACGCAGCTGTACCCCTGGTAGAATGAGCCCTCAAGCCAGAGGGGGGATCTCTGCCCAGTTTCTGATAACAAAATTGGATACAAGAGACAATCCACCTGGCAATTGATCTCTTAGTGGCAGGTTTGCCTTTCCCAACTTCACCATAGGTAAGGAAAAGTTGAGGGATTCAACTCAGACCTTTGGCACGCCTATATAGTAACTAAGAGCTCTCTAACATCCAGGTTGTGCAACCTCCTCTCACCAGAAGAGGAGTGATCAGTGAAAATACTGAAGGGAGATAGATTGGTTAAGATGGAAATCTGAAACCACCTTAGGTAAAAACTTCTATTAGTCCTAAGGACTACCTTATCCCTGTGGAAAGAAATAAAGTCAGTTTCCATTGACAAGGCTTGCAACTCACTTATGCGTCTAGCAGAAGTGATAGCCACTAGAAAAACAGTTTTCCAAGTTAGATACTTAAGCTCTGCAGAAAACAGAGGTTCGAAAGTGGGTTGCATTAACTGGGCAATACAAACATTAAGGTCAGCAGAGGGGCCGGTTCCCAAAGGGTGGATTAGTATGGAGTAATCCTTCAAAACTTGGAAACACAGGGTGAGTGGAAAGAGGGATGACTTTCCTGCTGACACAAAAGCAGATACAGCTGCCAAATGGACTCTCAGGGTAGCTGGTCTGAGACCCAAGGAATTAAGATGGACCATGTAATCTAATACAATGGGCAAATCAGCAGATTCTGGGAAATATTTTCCAGCACACCAAATGGAAAACCTTTTCCATTTAGAACTATAAGTAGTTCTAGTGGAAGGCTTTCTGGAAGCCTTTAGGATTTCAAGAACACCTTGAGAGGTGTAAATCAGAAGAACTAACTCCTCAAGAGACAGGCCTTGAGGTTGAGGGATTTGAGGTCCGATACCAAACCCTTCCCTGGGCACAAGTTAACAGGTTGTGAATCCTGGGAGGCAAAGGGAAGATGGATTGTCAGTGACAGAAGGAGTGGGTACCAGGGCTGCCTGGCCCAATCCGGGGCAATCAGAATCACCCTGCAAGGCTGAGATCTGATTTTGACTAATACTTTGAATAGGAGAGGAAGGAGGGAAAGCATAAGAAACTTCCCTCCCAATCCAGGAGAAGGGCATCCAGGGACTGAGCCCAACACTGGAGGCCTGCAACAGAACAGAGGAAGTTTGTGATTGTCTGGGGCTGCAAAAGATCTATCTGAGGGTGCCCCATCTGGCAAAAGACTATCCCCAGCACTTGAGGATCCAGGGACCATTCGTGATGGCCCTGGGAAATCCTGCTGAGAGCATCCGCTAGGACATTGTCCTTCCCTGGAAGATGAACTGCTATGAGGGAAGTGTTCGGAATAGGCCAGAGACCACAACTTCATTGCCTCGTGCACAAGGTCAAGACCGAGTGCCCCTGTTTGTTGATGTACCACATTGTTGTGGTGTTGTCTGTTCTGACTTGTATCACCTTGTTGTGGACAGATGCAGAAAATGCTTGAAGAGCTAAAAGACAGCTCTGAGTTCCAGCAAATTGATGTGGAGCGAGATTCCTGGGGACCACACTCCTGAGTGGAAAGGTCACCATGTGGGCTCCCAACCCAGAAGGGAAGCATCTGTAGTGAGAGTCAAATTGTGAGCAGGGGAATGAAGGGGACCCTCAATCATAAATTGCTCTGATCCTGCCACCACTGGAGGGCCTGGATCAAGGTCTGAGTCACTGGGACCAACTTGAAAGGGGGGTCCTTGCCTCTGAGACTATAGGTTCTCAAGTGAAACTGAATGTCTCTCATCTGAAATCTTGCTCCCTGCACAACAGCTGTGGATGCAGCCATGTGTCCCAGGAGCTGCAGAAAGTGTCTTGCTGGTTGAGAGACCTGCAGGGTGAAGGAGGAGGCCAGAGTCACTAAATTTGTCACCCTTTCTAAGGGAAGAAAAGCTCTGGCTAGCTTTGTGTCCAACTCTGCCCCTATAAAGGTGAGTACCTGGACTGGTTCCAGAACCGACTTTGGTAGATTCAGCAGAAAGCCCAGGGAGGTGAGAAGCTGCTGGGTAACTTGCAGATGAGATTTTACCTGTTCTGGGGACTGGCCTACAATGAGCCAATCGTCTAGATAGGGAAAAACAGCAATCCTCTGCCTCCTTAAGTGAGCCACTGCCACTGCTAGACACTTTGTGAATACCCTTGGGGCAGAGGTAAGGCCGAAGGGCATTGCTCTGAACTGGTAATGACCTGAGGGCAGTTCAATCTGAGGTACTTTCTGATGGAGCTTCTGATTAGGACGTAGAGAAATAGGGCATCCTTGAGGTCCAGGGAGGCTAACCAGTCCCCTGGCCTTAGGGAGGTAAAATCATTGCCAGAGTTACCATTTTGAACTTTGGTTTCAAAAGATGCTTGTTCAGATATCTGAGGTCTAATATGGGCCGCCATTCTCCTGTCTTTTTGGGGTAAGAAGTATCTGAATACAGACCCCTGCCCTGGTGCAGGGAGGAACCCTTTCCACTGCTCTGAGAGCCAACAGGGTTGAGACCTCTGCTTCCAGAGCAAAGGTCTCTGAAGCACTTCAGTAGAAAAGTCTGGTTCTCAACTTGGGAAACTTTTGAAGCTGAGAACCAGACCCTGCTTACTACTTCCAGAACCCACTTGTCTGAGGTTAAAGAAGCCCAGTTCTGACTGAAGTAAACCAGCCTGCTCCTACCGTAAAGGAGAATCGGCCTTGGGCACCCCATCAGGGTGCCTGCTTAGCAGGAGCTTTAGGCTGAGGGGTGGGAGCAGGCCTGCCCACCCCTCGTCTGCCTCTGCCTCTGAAGAAGCCCCTCTGAGCATAGGCAGAGGAGGCCTGAGTCTGGTAAAAAGGCCTGTGAAAAGGCCTACCCCTACCCCTGGGGGTATGCCTCTGAGGAGTGGCTTGCCGCTCCTTAGCTTGGGCACTTTTGTAAGTAGTCCTATATTCATCCATCTTTTTCATGTAATTCTCTGTCTGCTCCCCAAACAGAGAATTTCCCACTACAGGAAAATCCATAGCCTTAGTCTGGGTATCCTGTGACAGACTAGTACACCTGAGCCAGGCCAACCTACGAAAAGCTACAGATGTGGCCATGACCCTAGAGGAAACATCATTAACATCCACAGCAGCATGAAACTGTACCTTAGAAGCCTCAATGCCATCAGCAGCCACCTGTTCTAGTTCGCTAGCCAGCTGGCCATGGGCTTGCTTGGCTAATTCCATAACAGAATCCCATCTAGATTTCTGATACCTAGCTACACAAGCCATATAATTTGCTTGCCTGAGTCCCAGAGAGGCTGCCATATACTGTTTTTTCGCCATGGCATCAATCTTCCTGGAATCCTTGTCAGGAGGATGTGAAGCCAGGGATATTAGTTTATCACAGGCTGCAGCCTGAACTACTCCCAACATGACTGCATTGCTGAGAAAGGAATTCTGTATCAGGACCCGACAATGTGTACCTTCTGTCCATCTTTTATCTACAGGAGGCACAGAATTAGGAGCTTTTAAAATTTTTATTGTTTGCTTCTAAAGACTTATGCAAAGGAATAGACAATCTCCTAGACTCTGGAATATCCATCATTTCTACAAAATCAGGCTCCTCTTGTTCATCCACAGCTTCTTCCAAGGGAAGCTGGAGGTTTCAGCAACTTTTTGTAAAACATAAAATGAGATGGGGACTCAGATAGCATAGGGGAGATTCTAGAGGTCTGTCTGGGGAAATGTCCGTTCAATGGGCACACCCAGACCTTCCCAGCCACATTCATACTGTTCATAATCATCCTCACCCTCCTCTGGTTCATAAAATTCTCTACATCATATTCCTGAACCACTGGAACCGACGAACCGACCTTTGCCAGATAGTGGAGGTTCGGACGGAACCTGGAGACAGTGACTGACAATTTGTATGGCTTTGCCATCTCTGCAGCAGTTGGAGAAGGGTTTTGACCCCAAACCTGCTGACTTTCTTGTTTTCTTTACTGGAATTGGTTCCTCAGAACCAGCTTTTCTTTGCCCGAGGAAGTCTCGCCCTGGTCAGAGGGCATCCTGCCCGGGTTAAGCACCGAACCGGCTGGCCATCCGGTCAGCGGACTTTTTGGCTCTCGCCCCGGAGCCTGCCCAATCTCTTTCCAGGGTGGCTGCAGGGAAATTCTTACATATCTGGCAGTCTGACTGAGGTGGTCAAACCCCAGACAACAGACACATGTGGTGTGGGTCAGCCTTGGCAAAGACTTCCCCACAGACATCACAGTGTTGAAACCCAGTGGGCCGGTTTTTCTTTGGGTTTCTCAGACATAATGCCAGCCTAACCAGAAAACTTGCTCTTTAAACGGCAGTGCTAAGACACCTTTTATCGGTTCCTAACCGTGTCACGGGTATTGGAAAAAACTGTAATAAAATCCGGTTTTTAGAACCGATAAGAACCGGGAACCGCACTCTAAAATGTTAAACTTTAAAGTTAATAAGTTTTAAACCCAGCTGATCGGTTCAAAACCGAACCGATAAACTTACAAGTTCTACACAGACAAAACCTTTAATTTACTTACGATTACCACAGACAGAGCTTGAACCGAACGGTTTTGCGGTTAAAATAAAACTATTCTCAGTTGAATCGAACCGAGAAAATACAGGTTACTCACCTATAACAGGAGTTCTAGGAATGGTATATGTTGTTCATCCACACTCATTGGCAGGTATCCTTGCCGCTTTAAATCTTGCCGGAAGGTCTTCAAGCTTGCTCCTCCCACCCACCCGGTGGTATAACTCCGGCCCCTCCACGACGCCAGATCTGGCCCGCTGGAAGCTGCAGGTTGTGCGCCGGGCCGAGGTTGAGAGTCGGTAGGATGAACAACATATACCATTCCTAGAACTCCTGTTACAGGTGAGTAACCTGTACTTTAGGACATGGATATGTTGTTCATCCACACTCATTGGCAGACTCCTAGCAGTTCTCCGGGAGGAGGAGGCAAGACGACACCCTCAATACTTACTTGGGAAAGAGAGACTGAGAACCGAGGCCCCAAACCAGCATCCCGGCGTGACTCAAGGTCAATGTGGTAGTGGGTAATGAAGGTGTTTGCTGACTTCAGGTAGCAGCCCTGCAGATTTCCTGGATAGGGACGCCCTGAAGCAGCCACGCTGCAGCAGTATGGCGGGTAGAATGAGCTCTTATCCTCTGGGAGGCTCCATGCCCGCCAACTTATAGCAGAGATCTATGCAGGAGGTTACCCACCTGCTTATCGTCCGCTTGGCTGCAGGTCTGCCAGATGTTGCTTCAGCGTAGGTGACAACAGCTGGCGAACCTCTCCCAATTTCTGCCTGGCGCCCTTATAATAAGCTTAGCGCCTCTAGGGTCCAGTATGGAGCCTATGTTCGAGCCTCCCGGTGTGATTGGGGAGAACACCGGCAGAGTCAACATCTATTACAGAAACTCGACACCACCTTCGAAGGAATTTCGGTGGGGGCGAGGACAACCTTGTCCCTGTGGAAGACCAGGTAAGGAGACTCGATGGAAAGCGCCTGGAGCTCTCCCATCCTTCTGGCTGACGTGATAGCCACCAAGAAGGCGGTCTTCCACGACAGGTGAGAGAGAGCACCTGTGCATAGGTTCGAATGCCTTGCCCATGAGCTTTGCCAGTACCAGCAGTAGATCCCACGGAGGTGGGGGTTCCCGACTGGAGGGAAATGTGATCAAGGCCTTGAAAAGCGCCAGACCACCTTCTCTCTGCGCCACTGACTGCTTCCCGCCCGCGCCTGCAAGCGAGAGATGGCTGCCAGGTGCACCTTAGGGTCGCCGACCTAAGCCCTTGACTAGAAAGGACCATAAATAGTCCAAGATGCTTGCCAAGGAACAGGAGGAAGGGTCCAAGCCTCTTGTTCTGACACCAAATGGAAAACCTTTTCCATTTGAAGGCATAGCATTTTCTGGTCGACTCCTTACGGGACGCCTCAACTACAATTGAGGACCTCACGGAAAGACCCAAGGCCTGGAACTCTAGCCGCCAGGAACCAGGCGTCAGGTGCAGGGATTGAAGGTCCGGATGGAACACCTTCCCTGATTGACTGAGAGCAGGTCCGGGCGAGCTGGAAGCTGCCACGAATCCTGGAGCTGAGACTGAGGAGATCTGGTACCAGAACTGGCGAGGCCAGTCTGGGGCTATCAGAATCACCCGCGCTTGTCCCTCCTCGCCTTGAGAAGCACCTTGTGGATCAAGGGAAATGGGGAAAGGCGTAAAGAGGCCCGGGGTCCACTGCCTCGAGAAGGCATCCCCGCAGCGAGCCCTGCTGAGGGCGGGGCATGGAACAGACTCAGCTTGCTCTTCCTGGAGGCAAACAGGTCCACCTGAGGTGTGCCCCAATGGGAGAACAGATGCTGTACCTCCGGCAGGGGAGAGACCACTGTGGATGCAGCCCCATCCGGCTCAGGGCATCGGCCAGGGTGTTGGAGGCCCTGCCACGTGAATGGCTAGGAGATCCGCCCCAGGCTGCGCATTTGTGACTCAAATGCGGAGAGCTTCCTGCATAGAAGCATGGAGCGCGTCCCGCCTGGCGGTTTAGATAGTACATGGTCGTGGTATTGTCCGCCTGACTCGGACCACTTGACCCCGGAGGAACGGAGCAAAGGCGGTGAGAGCTAGGCGGACCGCCGAGCTCCAGCAGGTTGATGTGGCATCGACTCCCTGGGACCAGGAGGCCATGAGCCGGTGTTCCCCAGATGGGCACCCCAACCCATCAGAGAGGCATCGGTCAATAGAGAGACCGCCGGCTCGGGCGGACGAACGGGATGCCCTCCTGCAAATGATCTGGAACAGTCCACCACTGGAGAGCTGCCCACATCCCCTGTGTCACCGGCACAAGCTGGTCCAAAGGATCGCAGCGCTAGACCACTGGCTGGCCAGTCCCCACTGAAGGGACGCATGTTCCAGCGGGCCCAACGGACCACGCTGGTGCAGGCCGCCATGAGACCCAGGAGGCGAGGAAGTCCCGGCAGGCGCAATTGCCCAACCAGAAATGATCGGGCAAAGGAGGAAAGAACCGCCCTGTCTGGCGGAGCCGCGCCTGGCTCGAAGAGAGTCGAGGCTGCTCCGATGAATAGAATCACCTGCTTCGCTCGAGTTCCAACTTGGCCTCGTTGATAAGGAGGCCCAGTCGAGAGCAGACCTGAGGCCAGATCTCTGACCACTCCGCCCCTTCCTGGAGGAGCTGCTATCAGCCAGTCGTCCAGGTAAGGGTACACCTGACCCTCGGCGCCGCAGGGAATGCTGTCACCACTGCCATGCATTTGGTGAAGACCCTGGGAGCTGGAGACAAGTCAAGGGCATGGCTTGAACTCAAGAGGATCCTTCCGCCTGAAGCGAAGGAATCTCTGGTGAGACGGACGGATAGGACGTGAAAAACGCTGGCCCCTGCAAGTCCAGAGAGCAGAACCACACGCCGCTCCAAGGATGGTATTATCTGAGCCAGAGTGACCATCCTGAAGGTTCGAGACCTTAGAACTTGTTTAGGTCGTAGAGTCGAGAATGGGCGCCAGCCCCCGTCGTCTCGCTTCGGAACCAGGAAGTACCTGGACACAAACCCTGGGTCTGAAGGAGGGTCCACCACCTCTTATCACCTCCTTCGGAGGAGGAGAGATATCGGCTCGACGAGCCGCCAGTGAGGCTGGGATCCCGGGTTTCCCGAGGCTGACGGCTCGAAGGGTGGTGCCTGCCTCGACTCCAGAGGCAGGCTCTTCCCACCACCTCTAAGACCCACCTGTCCGTGGAAACCGCGGACCAGGCGGAACGGGAGTGCCGGAGTCAGCTTCCACGGGGACCTAGGTAAGGTGACGGGAATGGGGCGACACCCCTCAGCCCGCCACTGGGCAGGCTTGGAGGAGGGACCGGCCGAGGACCTCCTGGGCCTTTTCCTCCTGCCTCCTGTTAGAGGAAGCCGGGCTTGGGTTTGGGATGCCAAGGTGAGCCTGCTGGCCCTGACGTTGCTGGGCAAGGCCGGGGCACAGAAGGACGAAAGGGCTTAGGCTGTGGTTTGCGGCCTTGTCCTTCTGAGCGAAGAGACCCAGTCCAAGGTAGCATTGACCCCTCGATCCTCTGCAGGTGACCTTCCACCCCAGGGCCAAGAGGTCAGTCCCTAAAAGGGAACATCCGCCAACCTTGTGCTGGGTATCCGAAGTAAAGGTGGATATCTCAGCCAAGCCCGCCGACGCACAGCCACTCGCGGCCGCCACCGATCTGGCACATGAGTCCCCTATATCCAACGCAGTCTGAGCTGCTGTTTGGCCACTGCTCTGCCCTGGTCCCGCACCCGCTTAACCGTAGTCTGCAGATCGGGCGGAAGATGAGGATGACCTCATCCAGGAAGCCCAACAGGGCATGAGAAAATGTGCCATGAGGACGGCCGAACTGGCCTGACGAAGGCCGAGAGAGGACGCAGCGTGATCTTTCACCGACATAGTCCACTTCTGACCCTTGTCAGGAGGTTTGTCACATCCCTGCGCTGTCGGGCGCACCGAAAACGCTGTCGGTAACCAACCCTCCGCAGAGGGTGTTCCAAAACCGACAAGGAACCGGTAGGACCGTGATATTCCTGGCCATCCTGGCCAAGGCGCAGGGCAGGAAGCAGGGCGCTGCCAAAGCTCCAGTGCGGACCCACTATGGCCTCGCCACCGAAAGGCCTCCGCCGGAGAATCCCTCGGTCCAGAATCTCCGTGAGGGGATACCTGGCCTGCTTGGAAACGGGTTCGAGCCCATCCCGGTAGACTCCGAGATGAGCCGAAGCAGTCCTAGGAAGGACGACGGGCTATCGCCCATTGACTGACCCTCTGAAGACTCCAAGTCCAGTCGCTTGAGAAAAGGAGGAATCATCTTCGACTCTGAAGAGTCCTCGAAGAGCTGCCTCTGGCCTGAGCCACCCTTCACCTGCCGAGGTCGGTCGGGAGTGAGGGTAACTGACAGCCGATGGGTAGACCTCAGTCCGACCGAGAATCTTGGTCGGAGCCCCAATTGTGGCTGTGGAGGCGGAGGTTCCACCGAATCGGTGGAGAAGCTGGTTTGCACAACAACCGCCTGGGTATAGGCTCGGATGAGTCGAGGGTTGTGTCGGCTGCCCGTGACAAATACTTAATGGCCGGGAAGCGACGGGTCGGCTTATTCTCGCCAGGAGGAGTTGTTGCAACATAAGATCTCGCATGCACGACGAATGACGCCAGGCCCTCATCCGAGGAGGAGGACGAGGACGAGCGGCACGCCGCTTACCGCGGTGCCGACCGACCGCCTATGACGGTGGGATCGCTGGACCGCTAAGAGGTCCGAGACCGAGACCGAGTCCTGAATTTCCGAGGTCGGCGCGGGAGGTGTCGGCCGGAACCGGCACTCCCTTCGCTCGATGGTCCGTCCAGGGCTCCGAACGAGGCACAGGCGAGCCCACGGGATCCTCAACCTCCGGGGAACCGGGAGGGAATTCGCCGTTAAAGGCGATAGCTCGTCTCAATGGGTTGAGAAAATCTCGACTTCATCGGGTGGAGTCTCGGTCAACTGACCTGACGGGACACCGTGAGGCCAGTGGCCGAGCCGAGCGGTCGACCAAGCCGACGGCCCAGGAGAGGGACCTTCCCCGCTCCCAAGAGCGCCGACGGAGGACTTACCCTGTCCCTCTTTTTGGACCGAGAATAAGGTCCAGCAGACGCAGGCCCTTCTCCTTTAGTGGAGAGGGACAGACAAAGCTCCTTAAAGAAACCGTAGGAAGAACCAGAGAGAGCGCGATGAATGCCGCGCCGAGGAAGATACGCCGCCGCCTCCTTCGAGGGCGACCATCCGCCGAGCTGATCCGCCGAGCCCGCCCGCCGCGACACCGCCAACCGGGCCTCCTTGACTTCACCGGGGAAACGCCGGACGCCCAGTTGCATCGGCCAGCACGTCTTCGAGGACGAGCCAGAAAGATGAACACAGGTCGCAAGCTTCCAGGTCGTGCTCAAGGCCTAAGCAGTAGACACACGTGGAGTGTGGATCCGTCCGAGACATCTTCTGCCCGCATGGGCATCTCCGAAATCCGGGAGTCGATGTGTCCATCGCAGCCGCGAGGGATAGAAGACTGAAGTCTTTTTGCAAATTTTATTTTTAAATCCGCAAACGGAGAAATAGGAACCAGTCTCAAACGCAGAGCGTTAAGGAGGGAACCTGAGCTTCCAAGCGGTAAGGAAGATCTGGCGTCATGGGGCGGAGCCGAGAGTTATACCACCCGGGTGGGTGGGAGGAGCAAGCTTGAAGACCTTCCGGCAAGATTTAAAGCGGCAAGGATACCTGCCAATGAGTGTGGATGAACAACATATCCATGTCCCTAGAAACACTGTTTAAACCGAGAAATGAACCGATCAGTAGGAGAAATCTCCGGAGCGACTGTTCACTGAGGCGGAGTAAAGAATCTGACAGTTCAGGTTTGAAATTACACAGATAGAGCTGCTTCTTAGAGCTCGTGCTCAAAGTTCTATTTTGGAATGGTATTAACCATTTCACCTCCGGAGCAGTTCTAGTGGTGGGACAAACCGCTACTGTCATAATATAGCAAGACTTCATGTTGGTTGAACATTTCTTCTGATCCTTCGCCCTCAGAAGATCATTAAGCACCAGAACCAGCGCAGTCTCGGTGCTATGTCTTTTATGAAAACTGGATTGGAAGGATTTGTAGATATTATGGATGGTTAAATGGTCTTCCAGTTGGGCTGCCACTACCTTCTCAATAACCTTCCCTATAAAGGGAAGGTTAGAGAATGGTCTGTAGTTTGAGAAACAGTCTGGGTCCAAGGTAGCTTTCTTCAAGGTAGGTGTCACCACCGCCTCTTTCAGGAGCTAGAAACTCACCTGACTCCAAGGAGCACCAGACTATTTGCACCAGGACTGGACCGATGATAGAAGTCACAATTACTAGACTGCAGCAGTTTAAAGAGCAAAATGGGGTAGAGCTAAAGGACACATTTCAGGTACTCTACCAACGTCCTGGCATGTGGTAGGATCAAAAGCAATCGATCGACTAATAGGGATCCTATTAGTCGATTGATCACTTTGATATGAAAAAATCCCAACACTAAAGGGTTTTTAATATATTAGAAAATACCAGCCCCATAGAACTGAATGGGGCACGCTCCAGCAGCCTTCGTTTTGTGACATCACAAAACAGTGCTGCCTGGGCCGACGTGGGGGCGTGTTTGCCTAACCTGGAAGTCGGTCTTTTTTCCAGCACCATTATGATTTCCAAATTTATGAGAGACATAACTTTGCGAATTTAAGGAGTTTTTATGCCAAATGTCAGTAGCTCGATTCCAGTCAGATAAGGAATTGAACAGGCTAGTGGACAGTGACATTGCTGAAAGTAGAAACCTGCTCTTTAAGAAGATTTTGTGCAGCAGAGTAGCAGGGAGAAGTTGTGGGCAGGAGGGTGCTCTAGGAGAAGTTGTGAGCAGAAGGGTGTAGGTGAAGAAATAATCACATATGCCAGGTCAAGACACAAAACAGCAATTACTTGCCACACAGATGGCACCACCACTGGTGCGAACATTAAGTTTGGGCAGGAGGTGTGTAGTGTAGCCAGTCTGGTTTAGCCAGTTAAAAAAATTGCACTAAGCCAAGGGACAGCAACCACAATCATGTTAGATCGTGTTGTTTAAGCCTGAGTCTTCACTGATGGGTGGGAGCTGGGAGGGAGGTTTCTGCATTGTTTGGTGGGTGGGCACTGCCAGGGAGTCTGAAATTTGGGGGAATTATAACTGCATCTAAAATGTCAATGTGCAGGAGAGAACAAATGAGAAGTATTTTGAGCACAGGTGGGTGGGTGACTGGGAGACACAGGTGACTCTCAGCAATGACTGTTAGTGTCTATTAATGTTTACATCTTTCACTGTCAGTACCTAATCTAATGGCAAACTTTGTTTGTAGCAGTTTGGCAAATAAATAAATTGGGCAATTATACTCAACTGCAGCAGTAGAAATTCAAATTCAATGTACCAGAACTGCAAAACTGTAAGTACCTTTTTCTCATTGATAATTTGTGACAGTCATTGAACAAATGAATGAACAACAGTAAATAGTCACACATGTGATTCTTTTTATGTGATCATTTACTGCTGTAGTCACTTAGCCATCACTGGTATCTTGTAGGAATGCAAAAAACACTGTCTGCTGAAAAAAAAAAAAAAATAAATAATAATAAATAAAAAAAGGGACTTTTTGGCATTGTATTAGCAACATAAAGACTCAGAAATATAAAAAAATAAACATGGGTATGTACATAAAAAACACTGAAATGCACTTTCCAGACTCGTTCCATTCATTTCAATGGGTACGCCCAAAAATTTCACAAGGACTCCTATAGTTTCAGTCCGGACACCCATTTTTTTTTTTTTTTTTTCCAAGAAAGTTCGGGACTCAACAACAAAAAATCCTACCAAGAGCCCTGGTAGTCCAGGATTTCACTCACTGGACAGGCGAAAGCGTCCCAGATGGTGCTTGGCAGCCCAAATGGCAAACCTCTTCTACTTCATGGCATAGGTAACCCTAGTGAAGGACTTCCTAGTCACCACCAGGATGTCCGTCACCTTCTGGGGAAACCAAAACCAAGGAATGGCTATGTCCTCAGGAGCCAGGCATGCAGGCGAAGGTACTGGACGTGTGGACGGAAGACTGTCCTGCTTCCGCCAACAGATCCCTTGCAGAGGCACCGGGGCCTTCTGCCAACGTGTTGCAATAATGGAAAATATGTCGCTGCATGTAGGGTGCAACCAGAATCGCGGCTGGCCCTTCCATCTGCAGCTTGTTTAGCACCCTCTTGATCAGAGGAAATGGAGGAAGGCATAAAGAAACCTCCCAGTCCAGGAGTGGCAACATCTTGCCAGAAAACTCCTGGCCCTGGATCTAGCGAGAAACAGTTGTGCATTGAGTAGGGATGGAAAAGGTCCAACTCTGGATGATCCCATCTGTCAAACCGATCTTCAAGTAAGGATGAAAGAAGTTCCATTCATGCATCCTGGACCAACTCGGCAGAGGCTGTCCTCCATGGTGTTTGGCACGCCTGTAACGTGGACTGCCGAGAGTTCCAAGCCATACTGCAGTGTCCAGTACCAGACCATTATTGCTTTCCTGCAAAGAGGGTATGAATGAGATTCTCCCCCCCCCAGTTTATTGACAGTAGACCACACTGAGATTGTCTGACTGGATCAATAACGGGCCCAAAGAGAGGTGGTTCTGAAAGGCCTGCATGGCATACAGAACCACACATCTTGAGGACAGTTAGGTGGAGGGATGTCTCGATCTGGGACCAGAAACTCTGGGTCTGGAAGGGACCTGTGGAATTGGTGTTGGCTGGGACCCCAGCGCTGCGGAATTCACACTGGCATTTTAATGCCTGCTTGCTTAATAATTCTGATTTTAAAACCCAGATCAGGGAGTCAATTAGAGACTTTTTGGTTCACAACCTTGTGGGTTAAACTCCCCAGGCTGTCAGATGGGATGCACTTAAATCAGTATTGAGAGGCCTCATTATTAGATATGCTGCATGGGAGAAGAAAAAACAGTCAGGGGATATAGTGCAACTTCAAAATACAATTGCAGATCTAGATTTTCAGCATAAACAAACACTGAATGCTGAAACCAAAAAACATTTGGAAGCCAGCAGGCAGAAGCTAGAGGGACTCTAACTTGAAATTAGAGGAGCCTATCGCTTAATAAAGCAACAATACTATGAGGGTGGCAACTGCGGAAATTGCTAGCGCAAACTGCGCCTCCCAATTAACTAATCAGTTAATTCTCAAAATTGAGGACTCTGTTGGAGATGGCATAATACATTGTAGACCTGAAAAGATTACGGAAACTTTGTAACCTATTATAAGCAGCTTTATACTCAGGAAGATATTCCAGATATGACTAGGTTGACGACAGATTTTCTGCACCAGACAAATCTCTGTTTGCTCTCCACAGAAGCAAGTAGTAACTTAGAGGCGAAATTCAGTTAACGAACTCACAGAACAAGTTCAGGCTCTCAAAAATAATAAATCCCCAGGGTTGGACGGCTTCTCTTCAGAATTTTACAAGGTATTTCAGGACCTCTTGCTCCCAGTCCTTTTAGGGGTGTATCAGGAGATAGCCGAAGAGGGAGGGATGCCACTGCAGTCCTGGGACACAGCTCTTATTTCTGTACTACACAAGGAGGGTAAAGATCCGTTAAAGTGTGGGTCTTAAGGACCCAAATCATTACTTAATGTTGATTTAAAAATATTCACTGGCCTTTTGGCCAAGCGTTTAGAGGAGGTCTCCCAAATTATCCACGAGGACCAAATGGGGTTCATTTCTAGGAGTTATCTCCCAGATAATTTACTAGTAATGAAGAGGATGCTCTCATCATTCAGCCAAAAAATGAAAATAAACCATTTTCAGTCCATGCTTGGTTTATTAAAACAGCATATATAAGGAAACAGAAAATACAGGTACTAGCAGCACAGGGCAAGCCTATCTGCCTGGCTTACATTTCACCCCACCATTGGAGCTTCATCAGATAATATTTGTAGACTGTTAAATATTCTATCATCCAAAGCCGACAATCAAGAATTTCAATTGGCTATCTCCATGGACGCGGAAAAAGCATTTGATAGGGTTAATTGGCATTTTCTAAAAATGACCATGGAGAAAATGAATTTCGGACCTAAATTTTTTGGCATTTTTTCTCAAATATACTCCCATCTCAAGGCCTCGGTAAGAGTTAATGGTATTAGTTCCTCTCCCTTTGATGTCTCCAGAGGTACTAGGCAGGGCTGCTGCCTATCTCTGCTTCTGTTTGCCATTTGCATAGAACCCCTGGCGGCCAGAATATGCTAAACACTGGTGATTAAGGGAATAACAGTGAGGGGACTAAAAATACAGGTTACTCACCCGTAACAGGAGTTCTAGGAGTGGCATATGTTGTTCATCCACACTTATTGGCAGATTCCTTGCCGCTTTAAATCTTGCTGGAAGGTCTTCGAGCTAGCTCCTCCCACCCACCCGGGTGGTAAAACTCTCAGCTCCGCCCCATGATGCCAGATCCAGCCTGCTGGAAGCCAGGTTGCACGAAGCCGGGGAGGTTGGGTGGGTTGTGTGGATCAACAACATATACCACTCCTAGAAAGTACAGTTGCGTAAGAACTTACCGTAACAGTAGATCTTCGAGAGAGGCTCTTGCAGTAGGTAATTACATATAGGACTGAAGCCAGCAGGCGTCAGGACCCCACGGAAAAATTTCTAGCTAGCAGTCTCTGGTGAGGGACCGCCCCCACGTCAGGTGACCGGCGTCAGGAGACGTTGGAGATAAAGGGGCGGTCCCACGCCCGCCTCTTCCTGTTCTTTTCCCGCCAAAGGCCAAAAGGCCAGACGAGAGGAGCGGATATTTCTCACTGGAAAAGGAGCTGAAAAGCTTAGGGGATGGAGGGTGGGAAGGTATTACCTACTGCAAGAGCCTCTCTCGAAGAACTACTGTTATGGTAGTTCTTAAGTAACTGTACTATCTTACTTGAGAGGCTCTAGCAGTAGTGATACTACAGGACTGAGTCCCAAGCAGTCTGGAACAAGAAGACGTAAATGGGAGGAGGAAAGCTACTCAAGTAGATCCCCTAGCTGTGAAGGCCTTAAGAAAGGAGGCCTTGCAGAACAGCAAGCCCGAAGCCTGCTCTACAGTAACAGGCAATATCCAAACTCTAATGTTTTGTAAAAGTAAGGACAGAAGTCCAAGTGGCGGCAGCACAGATGTCTGCCACGGACACGTTCTTGAAACATGCTGCTGAGGCAGCAACCCCTCTGGTGGAGTGTCCTTTTACTTGACCCGGAAGGGTCTTGTTGTACTTGTCATAAGAGAAGGTGATGCAATGAGCCCAACCATTTAGACAGACATTGCTTGGAAACAGGCATTGCCTTCTCTTTTGGGGGCAAAAGAGACAAACAGTTGATCAGTCTTTCTGAGATCCTTTGTTCTGTTAGTGTAGTATCTCAGGATCTGGTGAACGTCCATACTGTGAAGTAGATACTCCCCCTGATTGGAGTACTGCGTAAAGAAGGCGGGTAACTCTATGGACTGGTTCAGTGTAGATTCTGCTACCACCTTGGGGAGAAACTTAGGATTGGTGCACAGAGCCACACATTCCTTGTCAAAAATCAAGTACAGGATTTTACACATCAGGGCCTGGAGCTCGGAATCCTCTAAGCAGAGGTAATGGCCACTAGGAAGAGCGTCTTCCATGAAAGGAACTTCATGTCTGCCAAGGCCGTCGGTTCATAGGGAGGCAAAGTAAGTTTTTCAAGAACGAAGTTCAAATCCCAAAGAGGGGCAGGAACTCGGATAGGGGGTATCAAGTGAAGAACCCCTCTGAGGAAAGTCTTAGAGACTTCCAGTTGAGCAAATGTCCTATCTGCGAAGGGAACATGGTAGGCCGAAATGGCTGCCATGTGTACCTTCGAGCAGTGACTAAGACCTAGGTCAAGAGATGGCGCAGGTACTCCAGCAGTCACCCAACAGAGCAGGAGAAAGGCTCGAAGCCTTTTGAAGTGGCCCAGATTGAGAACCGTTTCCAGTTCATGGCATAAGTAGACCTAGTGGAGGGTTTTCTTGCCTCCACCAAGATCTCAGCCACCTAGGGAGAAACCCCAAATCGGGCTTGAGCTATGTCTGCAGGAGCCACGCATGTAGTTGAAGGGACTTGAGACCTGGATGGACCAGGGTCCCCTGATCCTGGGTCAGTAAAATTCGTGACAGCAGAAGAGGAAGAAGCGGTTCCTCAGAGTAATGTTGCAGAAGAGAGAAACAAACTTGCCTGGGCCAGAAAGGAGCGATCAGAATCATTCGTGCTCCTTCTGAGCAGAGTTTCTGCAAAACACACGGGATCAGAGAAATCTGGGGAGAAGGCATAGACGAATCTGTTCCTCCAATCTAGAGACAGAGCGTCTCTCCAGAAAATGCCTCGCTCTTGAACGAGCGAGCAGAAGTCGGGAAGCTTTGCATTTAGAGGTGAAGTGAACAGGTCCACCTGAGGTGTTCCCCAACGTAGGAAGATATCGTGTAGGACCCCCTGATCCAGTTCCCACTCATGGGCTTGAGCAGACGAGCGACTTAGTATGTCTGCTAAGGAGTTCTCGACCCCCAGAACATGAATTGCTGTGAGGTGAAGGTCGTCTTGTGCTGCCCAATCCCAAGCTCTCATCGCTTCCCTGCAAAGAAGGTAGGACAGAGTTCCGCCATGTTTGTTGATGTACCATACCACACACATATATTGTCTGTCTAGACGGCTAGCTGGCCTGAATAAGATGCAGGTGTAGAGCCTGGAGAACGTAGAGCACCGCCCGAAGCTCGAGCACACTGATGTGCAGAGATTGTTCGAGCTTGAACCAAGAGCCCTGAGTCCGATGTGGACCGAGATGGGCTCCCCAACCTTCGCCCGAGGCATCTGTGGTCAGAGTCTGGGAAGGGGGAAGGAGGAAGGAAGAACGGAACTCCCCAAAGAAGGTTCTCTCGAACCATCCACCACTGCAAATCTCCAATCATGGGAAAGGAGACTAGGACCAACTGGTCCAAGTCGTCTACTAACTGATCCCATTGAGAGCGAAGCATCCACTGAGAGACCCTCATGGAGCTGAGCCCAAGGGACTGTTGGATAGCAGCCACCATAAGCCAGAGGAGGCAAGAACCAACCTGGCACTGACCCGCCTCGTGGCCGGACAACAGGCTTATCTGAGTCTGGAGCATGGCCGCCCTGTCCGGTGGCAGGAAGGCCCTGCCT
Organism: Neoceratodus forsteri; assembly: GCA_016271365.2. NCBI lineage: Eukaryota > Metazoa > Chordata > Ceratodontiformes > Ceratodontidae > Neoceratodus > Neoceratodus forsteri. Next base: position 1,571,608,965 of record CM057455.1, read on the forward strand.
AGCGTTGTGTCCAGTATCGCCCTAATAAACTGGAGCCTCTGGGATGAGATAAAGTGAGACTTGGAATGGTTGATGGTAATTTCCAGGCAGGCAAAGACCTGCTGGGTGAGGAGAGGCAGTGCAGGAGTTCCCCTGGACGAGGCACTTCAGGAGCCAATCGTCCAGGTATGGAAAAACCTGAACCCCGGGGAGCGGGGTAGGCGCCACCACCGCAAGGCATTTGGTAAATACTCGGGGAGCCGAGGAGAAGCCAAATGGAAGCACCTTGCACTGGTAGTGGTCCCCCTGGAAAGCAAAACACAGATATTTGCGGTGAGACTATCGGATAGATATGTGCAGGTAAGCATCCTGCATATCCAGAGTGCACAGCCACTGGCCAGAGTGTAGGAGGGGCAGGAAGCTCTGCAGTGAGAGCATCCTGAACCTCTTGTATACCACAAAAATGTTCAGGGAACTGAGATCTAGAATCGGTCTTCCATCTCCTGTCTTCTTTGGGACCAGGAAGAAGTGGGAATAGTAACCTGTTCCTTGCAGGGATAAGGGAACAGGTTCTATCACCCCTTTCAGCAAAAGTGCTGAAATTTAAATTTCTTCCTGGACCAAAAGGAGATGTTCGAGAGTACGACGACCTTGGGGGAGGGTGACGAGGTGGCTTCTGCAGAAACTCTATTGAGTTTCCTTCTTCGATTGGCTGGAGCACCCATGAATCTGATGTCATCCTCTCCCAACCCAGAAGGTGGAGGAAAACCTCCCTCCTACCGGTTCCTCTGGGCTAACGGAGGCTGTGGGAGAGGGAAGAAGTCAGGTGGTATGTGGCAGTGCCGTACTGAAGCTCCGCTGCTTTTCTGGGCAGGGAGGGCTTGGCAGATGGGGCCCCACGCTAGTGGCCCCCTTTCCCTGTGGTCTCACTTTGGGCCGATTCCGTCTGCGAAAGGGACAGCGGTGCAACTGGGGGGGATGATACAAAGAGTCCACAGACTTTAGTGCTCTCCCCTTCTCCTGCAGGTTAGTGATGATGTCCTTGACATCACCCCTGAACAGCACCGAACCCTGGAAGGGCGCTTCCTGGATGGCGGACTGCACTTCCGGGACCAACCCTGACACTCTGAGCCAAGCATGATGCCGTAGGCCTACGGCGAAGGCTGAGCTCCTACCAGCAGTGTCCACTGCATCGTAGGTCGCACGAAGGATGTGTCGACTGGCCGATCGTGCAGAATGGACAAGGTCAGTCACTTTCTGTTTGACCCGAGAGTCTGGAAGGGAGCCCAATTTAGATTTCACCTCGCTAAGAATCGCCTTCTGGTAATCCCCCATGTGGCCGACATAGTTCAGGGCCCTAATGCCCAGAGTGGAAGAAGAAAAATCTTCTTGCCATATTGGTCCAGAAGGCGGATTCCTGTCAGGTGGAGACGAGCTAAGGTGTTTGGGTTGAGCTGACACGGCCATGGCGTCAATCACAACCCGAGTCAGTTGATGTGGAGTTTAAATGGTCAACACCCTCGGGGCCTGGTATAGCCTATTCGACTTCCTGGGAAGTGGGGCTAAGGCGAGGCTGTTTCCATATAGTGGTAATAAGGTCGGCATGAGGCTCGTCTAGTGTGGCAGCCAAAGTGGGAGCTGTCACTGGCAGATCCAGATGCTCAGCGAGTTTTTTATGCTGGGGTCTGGCTCCAAGGATTGCCACTTATGTACTTCCTGGATCTTTCGTAGCAACTCCGTGAAGGAAGGATCCTTTGGAGGAGTCCTTGGCCGGGCTTGGACAGAGCGCGAGCTCATCGTCTGGCTCAGAACAACCGTCGGAAGCATCTGAGATGTCGAGGAAGCAGAAGATGAGGCAGAGGTAGACTCCCTCCCGATGAGGGGAGGAAAGGACCCTTGGGAAGCCCGCGGGGAGCGTGTCCTGCCCCCTCTCTGGACCCAGAGGGTTAGCCCTGGTGTCCGGATGTGGGAGGGAGTGTGCGTCATGGACATATGGGAACTGGCATCAGCACCGCCGCCGGGAGACGCCACTCTCCACCTCTCTGGTGAGCTGAGCCTTGGCCTCAGTCCACGAGGAGGCCAGAGTCTCCTGTAGGTCCACCAGCAGCTGGGGGGTGGAGGAGGGGATACGGGATGGACTATCCCCATAAGTAGCGTATCCATAACCCGGCGGCAGGAAGCCCAGTTGGGTATTGAGGGCCCGGGTACTGCAGCGTCGGATGTGTCAGCACTGGTACTGAGGCACCGGATACTGCGGTCCCAGGTATGACTGCGCCGGATATGATGGGGTCGGGTACCCGGAACTGGGGGCTGCTGGAGCAGACGGCTCGCCAGAGGCCCCATGGGTGGTTCTGGAGCAGAAGGCCCGGGGCGGAGGGCCCGCGCCGGGTTGCCCGGAGTCGGGCAACACCGGCGTTGGAGCCAACGTCAGATTGGTCGGACCAGAAGGTGGACAGTCTGACAGAGGCAGAACAGAAACCTCAGCATCGCCCAGGGAAGGGGGAGAGAAATACTCTGGGTCGGGCTGAGGAGACTCTGGGTTCCCAGAGGGCAGCGAAGGCTGTGGGCAGCCGGAAATGACAGATGTGGGGGGATCTGGCGTTGGCTCATCCGCTGTGCGGACGTCGGGCGAACCGACGTGCGGCTTAGCAGCGTGATCCGGGCGGGCGCTGGAGGGGCCGGTGTCCGACTTAACGGACCCATCGCCGGAGACAGGCTGCGATGGAGGGGCAGCCTGGTCGGGTGGAATGGGGGCCACGTGCCACCGACTTACCGACCTTCTCCATGCGGGCGTCGGAGGAGCCGACGTCCAGCTTATCGTAGCTGCTCACACCAGTAGGCCGCGCAAACCACGGCCTTACTCGGGAGCCGAGGCCTCCAAACCCAAAGGCCCAAGCACGAGCCAGACGGGCGGGCCGACGCCGCCTTAGAAGCCTCTAAGGCAGCCGTCATGGAGTGGTCTCCGGGCGTTACCTTTTTCACGGCAACTCCCAAGGAAGCCGTGGTGGGAAAGGAGCCCTTGTCCCGGTACTGTTCTTTGTCCTTTTTCTTGCGATGGCCTTCAAGGGAAGTCGATGCCTGCCAAAGCTTTTTCAATTCTTTCTCCATGGAGCTCATTTCCTTTTTCAAAATATGGGCCTCCAGGGACTGCTGCCGCCTTCTCCGGGCAGCTGCGTTAAACCTCAGGCAGTGCTGGCACTTCTCTACGGATGGTCGGGCACAGGCAAAAAGTTACAGGAAATGGCCGCCTTGTGGTGGGAGTTAGCGCCGCGACGAAGTCGCGACTTGTTTTGTGCTCGAGGGCGAGGGGACAACATACACCAACGAAGACCAGATGGATGATAGAAAAATAAATAAATAAAATTTGAAAATACTCTGTTAGAATACCGGAAAAAGAGCCTGAGAGCAGGGAACTTTTCCACGAGGCGCTGGCATGAGCTAACGGTGGGAAAGAACTGGAAGATGGGCGTGAGGGACCGCCCCTTTATACCGACATCTCCTGACACCGGTCACCTGATGTGGGGGCGGTCCCTCACCAGAGACTGCTAGCTAGAAATTTTTCCGTGGGGTCCTGACGCCTGCCGGGCTTCAGTCCTATATGTGATTACCTACTGCAAGAGCCCTCTCGAAGTAAGATCTCCTGTTACAGGTGAGTAACCTGTATTTTTAGGGACGTGGATATGTTGTTCAATCCACACTTCTTGGCAGACTCCTAACAGTTCTCCGGGAGGAGGGAGGCAAGGCGCGCACCCCCTATACTTATTTGGGAAATAAGGACTAGAGAACAGAGGTCCCAAAACCAGCATCCCGGCGTGACTCAAGGTCGATGTGGTAGTGGGTAATGAAGGTGTAGGCCGACTTCCAGGTAGCAGCCCTGCAGATTTCCTGGATAGGGACGTCCCTGGAAGCAGCCACCGATGCAGCTGTATGAGCTCTTATCCCTTTGGGAGACTCCATGCCCGCCAACCTGTAGCACAGATCTATGCAGGAGGTGACCCACCTGCCTATCGCCTGCTTGGCTGCAGGTCTGCCAGGTGTGGCTTCAGCGTAGGTGACAAACAGCTGGCGAACCTCTCTCTGAACTTCAGCTGTCCTCTCCTTGTAATAAGAGAGCACTCTTCTAGGGTCCAAAGTATGGAGCCTATATTCAGCCTCCGAGGTGTGATTGGGGTAGAACACCGCAGAGTCAACACCTGGTTAAGGTGAAACTCCACATCACCTTGGAAGGAATTTCGGGTGGGGGAGGACAACTTGTCCCTGTGGAAGACCAGATAAGGAGACTCGATGGAAGCGCCTGGAGCTCTCCCATTCTTCTGGCTGACATGATAGCCACCAAGAAGGCGGTCTTCCACGACAGGTGGGAGATATCGCACCTGTGCATCGGTTCGAATGGCTTGCTCATGAGCTTAGCCAATACCAGCAGTAGATCCCACGGAGGTGGAGGCTTTCGCACCGGAGGGGATATGTGATCAAGGCCTTTGAAAAAGCACCCGACCACCTTTTCCTGCTCCACCGACTGCTTTCCAGCCCACGCCCGGTAAGCAGAGATGGCTGCCAGGTGTACCTTAAGGGTCGTCAACTGAAGCCCTAGCTGAGAAAGGGACCATAGGTAGTCCAGAATGCTGGCCAAGGAACAGAAGGAAGGGTCCAACCCTTTATCCTGACACCAAATGGATAATCTCTTCCATTTGAAGGCATAGCATTTTCTGGTTGACTCCTTACGGGATGCCTCAACGACGCTGAGGACCTCGTCAGAAAGACTCAAGGCCTGGAACTCTAGCTGCTCAGGAACCAGGCGCAGGTGCAGTGACTGAAGGTCCGGGTGAGTACCTTCCCTGGTTGACCAAGATCAAGTGCTGAAGAACTGAAGCTACTCACACTCCTGTGTGGTTTTGAATCATTATCAGGAGGTGGTGTGTTGGAGACTGAAACAGCTCATCTCCTAGTCTCTCTGCATTGCTAACAGGTACTGCCTACTGTTTAAATTCAAGGACTGTTTGACAGGAAATCAGTGTACAGGCGTTTTTAAACCCCTTTTAGAGGGCTTGGAAAACTGGGCAGGCATTGCTCCTCCAGTGCTCAAGGCAGCCCTTTGCAGCTGCTTGGTGTTATCTAACTCGCCTTTATAAAAGCTGACTATATCATGCCAGCCCACTGTTTTTGCTTTGTTGACTTTGATCACCATAGCAACTGGTGACGCCAGCACGATAGCGTACAACTGTCGGTTCCAGTGAGCTGAGTCGCGCGAGCGGGAGGCGACGTGCGGGCAGAGGCCAGCAGCCTGTCTGCGTCCGTAGGCGGAAGAAGGTGGAAGGTGACTTTGTGTTTTCCAGACAATCAATACTTTCCTATACTCTATTGTAGCTTGTTTTAAGCTTTACTGTATTTTGTTCAACAGACAGCTTGAGAAGTCAAATACCTTCATAAACTGTAATATACCATCTTGGAGTTAAACTTACTACGTAAAAATATGGAAGATATTATCCAAATAAACAACGAGTGCTTTGGTTGCAGATGTCAATCTTGTAATATGTACTTAATATCTGAGATAAACAACTTCACCTTGCCCTTTACCTGTGTTAAATGTAAAGTTAACCAGGATTTAACTGCCGGAATTGGAATTGTTTAACAATAGGTTAAGCTTTTTAGAGACCAGCCAACAGGAAATGTCTAGTAGATTTAAAAATCAAATTAGTGATATTTCCCAACCCACCAAAGTACATATGGTAGGCAAAAAGCCCAAACGTCAGGGAAAAAAAACTTAGACCATTATCAAAATGCCAGAAGGCAAATGAAATTATCACCACTTGTCAAGAACCTATTGAAATACCCCCTGCACAAAAAGAAAAGAAAAAAGTTAGTGTTAAGAGAACAAGGGGAAGAAGATCCATCTGATAATGCAGATGAAGATTGGTACACTTTACAAAGTCACAAAAATCCAAAAAAGGGCAGAAGAGCAGACCAATTTACAGTTTCTACTTTCAATTCCTTTGATCCCTTAACATATAACTCTGATACAGGCCATGATCCAGTAACAGTAAGTATCCCCATTTCTGAAAATTTTGAAAATATAGAAAACCCAATATTTACTATAACAAATATGAATCTTTCAAATACAGAGTTTAATTCTTCGCCTCTTTTTCCCAGCAATCTACAAAATGTTACTGACACCAGAGAGGCCAAAAAACATGACCAAGTTGATGTAAATCCCTTGATTTCACTAGAAAATTGTGACAACTTGGACCTAAATCAAGATGATGTTTGCAAAAAAAAGACAGGTTATAGTGCTAGGAGACGATCATCAAACATATTGATAGAATCATATGCAACCCTGACAACACAAATAGAACTCTTTCAAGCTTCAGGGGTGCTGGCATTACAGAGATGTCCAGCAACATCTTACAAAACTCAGGTTTTTAACCTTTGGTAATAGTTCACACAGGAGCCAACAATGTTCTAAAGGATACTTCTCAAAAACTAAAAGAAGATTATGTTGCATTAACAAACAAATTATTGGATTTAGGATGTGAGGTAGTCCTATCTGAAATCTTGCCTATTCCAAGAGCAAATCTTTGCCAACAATGTAAAATGAGAGAAATAAATAATTGGTTGAGATGTTGGTGTCTTAAACAAGATTTACAATGTATAACTCACTGGGAGGACTTTTATGGTAAATCAAACCTCTATTGTTGGGACGGACTCCATCTCAGCAGGAGGGGTAGTAGGCTATTGGGCGAAAGCATAGTGCATTCTATCAATAGTTGTTTAAACTTCCAGCAAGGGGGGAGTTGTATGTTCTAGATACAACTCTTGAACCTCAATTTTTCAACTATTCTTCAAACCCTGCATCCATAATCAACCGTGAATTCCCTAAATGAACACTACTGGTGTCATTTCTAAACCAAATATAAATATTATATTAACTAATGCCAGAAGTCTACGCAACAAAAAAGAACAACTTACTTACATCCTTCAAGCACAAAAATATCAATTTGTGGAGTTACTGAAACTTGCTATAAGGATGAAGACTGGAACACTGACATAAAGGGATATAATAGGTTTTCCAAACACCGAAATGAAAATAAAAAGGGAGGAGCTGTTGTATTATACATTGATGAACACTTGAAAGCAAACACAATTAAAACTAAAACAAGTAATAATGAGAGCTTATGGGTCAAACTTTTTCTCCCCCATAGTCCACTAGTAATTGGGCTAATAATATATACATCTCCTAGTTTAACTAATGATGAAAATCAAAGTTTAATAGAAGAAATATCTGAGGTACACATTGATACTCCCTATATACTGATGGGTGATTTCAATCTTCCAACTGTCAACTGGGACAATTATACATCAGCTTCAAATACTGAAAAGAAGTTTATGGATACTTTTCTTGAATCTAACCTAGAACAAATAGTTAATAAACCTACCCGTGGTAACAATATCCTTGACATTGTACTCACCAATGTTAATGAGAAAATTGATAACATCAAAATACTTCCTCCTCTGGGTGATAGTGATCATTGCATGGTCAATCATGAATACATAGTAGACTTTCCAAGCACAAATGGCATTACTAAAATCAAAAACTTTAATAAAGCAAACTATAGAAAAATAAATGATTTTTATCTAAATGGAATCGGGAGACGGAACTAAACAACCTAAATTTATTACAAATTTGGGATTTAATTAATAACAAAATCAATATTTGTCTCTCAAATTGGGTTCCTTATAGAATGAAGTACTGCAACAATAAACATGTCCCTCTTTGGTGGTCCTCAAAAATTAAGAAACAATTACAAAAAAAAGAAAACTATATAGAAAATATAAAAAGTTAATTCCAACAGTCTCCTGGAAAATACAAAATTGCAGCCAAAAATTAAAACACATGATTAAATCATCTAAATCTAAAATTGAATTTAACTTAGTTACTAAGTTAAAGACAACAAGAAAAAATTACTCACCTTAGTAATGTTGTTTCTTCTAATGGAGTCTTGCTATATTATGACTATTGCAGTTTGCCCCACCATTAGAACAGCTCCGGAGGTGAAAGAGTTAACTTCCATGCAGGGCATTGAACTTAGAATGCGAGAACGGTTAGAAAAGCTCTGTCTGGAATATTTCAAACTGAAACTGTCAGATCTTTACAAGCAAAACTCACTAAGGTTCTGTGTGGAAGCTGTAACCTACACTAGCCAACTGGCTACTTAAATATTAACACATTTTCCTGGTCCCAACACCAAGACTCAAGTCAGGGGACCAGAAAAAGATAAGATAAGAAGATAAGATAAAATAAAACACAACACCCAAACACCCCAAAAAGAAGGGGTGGAAAACATAAAAAGGGGCATCAATAAGTGCCAACAGTGGACTGCCACCCCATACCCAAAGTAGAAGTTCTGAGAGGGGCAGGCTGGGGAGGTCATAATATAGCAAGACTCCATTAGAAAAACAACATTACTAAGGTGAGTAATTTTTTCTTCAAACAACATGGAAGTCTTGCTATATTATGACTATTGCAGAATACACAGCAGTACCTCCATGGAGGGACAGAACCTACTTGGGAATAGGCTCTGAAGCACGGTTGTGCCAAACCAAGCATCCTCCTGGCCTGGATATCCAGGGAGTAATGCTTGGTGAAAGTGTGTACTTTTTCCAAGTAGCTGCTTGACATATCTCTAAGATAGGATGTCTCTGGCAGCAGCTAGAGACGCAGCTGTACCTCTGGAGAGTGAGCCTCAGGCCTGAAGGGGAACCTTACCCAGTTTTTGATAGCAAAATTGGATACAAGAGACAATCCACCTGGCAATGGATCTCTTAGTGGCAGGTTTCCCTTTCCCAACCTCACCATAAGTGAGAAATAGTTGGAGGGAGTCAAACCTGTGACCTTGGTACGCTCTATGTAGTAACTTAGGGCCCTCTTAACATCTAAGCTGTGCAACCTCCTCTCACCAGAGGAGGAATGGTCAGTGAAGAACACTGGAAGTGAAACAGATTGATTAAGGTGGAAATCTGAAACACCTTAGGCAAAACTTCCTGTTAGTCCTGAGGACTACCCTATCCCCGTGAAAGGAAATAAAGTCAGTCTCCACTGACAGCTTGTAACTCACTTATGCGCCTGGTGAAGTGATGGCTATTAGTAATACAGGTTTACTCACCTGTAACAGGAGTTCCAGGGAATGGTATATGTTGTTCATCCACACCATTGGCAGTATCCTTGCCGCTTAAATCTTGCCGAAGGTCTTCAGGTTGTTCTCCCACCCACCCGGTGGTATAACTCTCGCGGTTCCCCATGACGCCAGAGATCTGCCCGCGAAAGCTCAGGTTGTGCGCCGAAGCCGGGAGGTTTGAGAAATGTAGGATGAACAACATATACCATTCCTAGAATCTTCAAGTTACAGGTGAGTAACTATCATAGGGACATGGATATGTTGTTCATCCACACTCATTGGCAGACTCAGCAGTTCTCCGGGAGAGGGAGGCAAGACGACAATTTCCATATACTTACTTGGGAAAGAGTGAGAGAACCGAGGCCCCAAAACCAGCATCCCGGGCGTGACTCAAGGTCCGATGTGGCAGTGGGTATTTAGAAGGTGTTTGCTGACTTCCAGGTAGCAGCCCTGCAGATTTCCTGGATGGGGACGCCCCTGGAAGCAGCCACCGTTGCAGCAGTATGGCGTTAGAATGAGCTCTTATCCCTCTGGGAGGCTCCATGCCCGGGCTAACTTATAGCAGAGATCTATGCAGGAGGTTACCCACCTGCCTATCGTCCGGCTTGGCTGCAGGTCTGCCAGATGTTGCTTCGCGTAGGGTGACAAACAGCTGGCTAACCTCTCCCCGACTTCAGGCCGTAGGCGCCTCTTATAATAAGCGAGCGCCTCTAGGATCCAGAGTATGGAGCCCATTCGCCTCCGAGGGTGTGATTGGGGTAGAACACCGCAGCCAACACCTGGTTAAGGTGAAACTCACACCACCTTCGGAAGGAATCGGTGGGGAAGAGGGACACAACCTTGTCCCTGTGGAAGACCAGGGTAAGGGAGACTCGATGGAAAAGCGCCTGGAGCTCTCCCATCCTTCACACGGACAGCCACCAAGAAGGCGTGGCCTCCACGACAGGTGGAGAGCACCTGTGCATAGGTTGGTAATTGGCTTGCCCATGAGCTTTGCCAGTACCAGCAGTAGATCCTACTTGAGGTGGGGGTTCCCGCACTGGAGGGAAATGATCAAGGCCTTTGGTGTGCCGCCAGACCACCTTCTCCTGCGCCACTGATCGCTTCCCTGCCCGCGCCCGGGTAAGCAGAGATGGCTGCCAGGTGCACCCTTAGGGTCGCCGTCTAAGCCCTTGACTAGAAAGGACCATAAATAGTCCAAGATGCTTGCCAAGGAACAGGGAGGAAGGTCCATGCCCTTGTTTCTGACACCAAATGGAAAACCTTTTTCCATTTGAAGGCATAGCATTTTCTGGTTGAATCTCATGGAGCCGCCTCAACTACATTGAGGACCTCGTCGGAAAGACCCAAAGCCTGGAACCTAGCTCGCCAGGAACCAGGTCAGTCAGGTGCAGGATTGAAGGTCCGATGGAACACCTTCCCTGATTGACTGAGAGCAGGTCCGGGCGAGCTGAAAGCTGTCGTGGAGTCCTGGAGCTGAGACTGAGGAGATCTGGTACTCAGAACTGGCGAGGCCAGTCTGGGGCTATCAGGAATACCTCGCCCCTCCTCGCCTTGAGAAGCACCTTGTGGATCAAGGAAATGGGGAAAGGCGAAAAAGCAACCATTGCCTCGAGTCCTGCAGCGAGTCTGCTGAGGCGGGCATGGAAAGACTCAGCTTGGCGATTCTCCGTGGAAGCAAACAGGTCCACCTGAGGAATTGTGCCCCAAAGGGAGAACGGGTGGCCATACTACCTCCGGCAGGAGAGACCACTTTCGTGGGATGCAGCTATCCGGCTCAGGGCATCGGCCAGGAGGTGTTGGAAGCTCCTGCAGTAAGATAGCTGGGAGATCCGCCTCCGGGCTGCGCCGCAGTGACCAAATGGGCTTCTTGCAAAGAAGCATGGAGCGTCTCTCCTGGTGGTTTAGATAGTATGGTCGGTATTGTCCTCTTGACTGACCACTTAGCCCGAGGAACGGACAGGGCGGTGAGCTAGGCGGACCGCGGAGCTCAGCAGGTGATGTGGCATGGATCGTGGGACCAGGGCCATGGCCCGTGCCCCCTGATGGGCACCCCAACCATCAGAGAGAGCCAGTGCGACAGAGACCGTCGGCTCGGGGCGGACAACAGGATACCCTCCTGCAATTGATCTGGAGCGATTTACCACTGGAGGCATTCCCACATCCCCTGTGTCACCGACTAAGCTCTGGTCAAGGGATGCTTGGCCATTGTGACCACTGGCTGTGATCCCCACTGAAGGGGGATGTCCAGCTGGCGAACCGACCACGCCACAGGCCGCCATGAGACCCAGGAGGCGAGGAAGTCCCGCAGCTGAATGCCCAACCAAAATGATCGGGCAAGGAGGAAGAACCTGGCCCTGTCACTTGGAGCCGCTCTGGCGCTCGAAGGAAGTCAGACTGCGCCCGATGAATAAAATCTATAACCCATTTCGAGGTTCGACGGCCTCGTTGACAAGGAGCCCAGTTGGTGGAAAAAACAGACCTGGAGGCCAGATCTCTGGACCACTCGCTCCTTCCTGGAGGGAGCTGCTATCAGCCTGTGGGTCAGGTAAGGCGTGGACCCCTCCCGGCGCGCAGGAATGTGTCACCACTGCCATGTATTGGTGAAGACCCTGGGAGCTGGAGAGAAGCGAAGGCATGGCTTGAATCGAAGATCCTCCGCTGACCCTTCACAGACAAAATCTGCAATTTCTTGCGCTCCTTATATTTATGGAATTTTGACTGAAATTGTATAAAAATATTTACATTCTCAAGGAAATCTACTCAGATATGGTACAGAGACTTGGATTTGACCAAAACAGTACAGTGTGAGGTGAGAAGGGGTCAAATGTGACTCTGCTTTCATGTGATTCACTTCCCTGCTTTGGTTTCAGAATCCTCTGGTCATGCATATGTAGACTTGAACACTTAAAATCTGTGTTAAAGCAGACCATCAGAGAACTTTTTGCTGACACAGAGACTGAAACAATAGTTGTGAGAAGAGGTGCAAAGTGCCTCATTCACCTAAATGAAGCCTTGACCACAATGCTTGTTTTTGAATGGTAGGGTAGATCTTCCTTGTATAAATACTTTCAATCTGAAAGGATTTTGATTCAAATGTGTCAATAGTTTGGATGGCCCTGCCGATTATAAACTTGAATGCGCTTCTGAGGGGGTTGGTGACAGTGATTCCTTGCATGTCAGTCTGCCACAACTGTATACTCAGGTTAAGTATAGTTAAACAGTTACCTTCAAATAGACAAAATAATTGCAACCCAAGTAAAATCACTGCAAATCGAGCAGAACAAAAATACAAGGTATTAAAAACTATTGTATCATGTAATGAAAAACTATTGGTATGATTTGATACTTTTATCATGTGATTTTAAAATGTACTTACAGTGCTGATTAAGAACAGTAATAATTTTAACAAAATAATATTTTTCTTACTAGACCTGTATTAGGCACCCTAGTTATCTGTTTATTTTTTTCTTGCACCAAAGCAAGTAGTTTAAACAGGCTTCATTATTTAACATCTAGAAACTGGCAAAATATGTTATTTCAGGATGTATTCAGTACAGACTAACTGTAAATTACTGAATAAAATCTAGTTAGCACTGCATGACTTAGATGTCTTGATTTTTGGAAGATATGCTACATAATGATTAGTTTACAGAACAATTCAAAAACACACATCTTTCTTCATATTAAAAGCATTTACAAGTGGCAATACATTTATCTAACAATTTATGTGATCAATACATGCTGCAGCAAACAATAAAATATTTATTAGGGGCAGTGGGGATGTATAGTGAACCCAAGTAATTTTCCCGCAATTTTTGCAAGAAAATCCCCACATTTTTGGGCAAAATTTTCCGCAATTTTCCAGTGGCCCTGCTCATTGGTGACATGTGGAAGGCATCAAGAGCTAGATGTACCTCTTCGCAGACGATACAAAAATCTGTGCAAGGGTGGACACACTGGGAAGGGATAAGGGAACTCAGCTGGTCAAAGATCTGGCAGCTGAACAATGCAAAACAATATAAAGTGATGCACATGGGAAGATGAACCCAAGAGTGCAATATGAAATGAGGGGAGTGGTGCTGGAAAGCACCGCTGAGGAAAATGACCTAGGGGTCCTGATATCAGACAGCCTAAAAACAACAGCACCCTGTAATAGAGCTGTGGGCCAGGCAAACAGGATGCGGAGCTGCAGTGGTGCTTTTTTGGTTTTAATTACAGTGACAGCACCTCGGGATTGGGCGCCTTAGAAATAAAATTGCCTTGCCTTCTGAGGTGGTACTGTATATCCCTTATCTGCAGTCCCATCCATGACACCACTGCAACGGTAGAAGTCAGGTGGCCCAGGAGTCTCAGAAATTCCTGTGCAGTCCTTGTTTCAACAGCCTGGAGTGTACATGCCCACTGAACCAGAACTTCTGTCCTTTGTACAGGAGAGAAGGCTTTGCCCAGTTCTATGTTCAGCTCTGCGCCTATGAACTCCAAAATCTGTCTGGGTTCCAAGTGAGACTTTTCTAAGGAAACCTAACCTCTGCAAAGTGGTCCTCGCTGTTTGAATTGAGCACTCTCCTTCCCTTGTTTTTCCACACATTAACCAGTCATCTAGGTAAGGAAATACCACTACACCCAGCCCGCACAGGTAGGCTGCCTCCACTGACAAGCACTCCGTGTAAACTCTGGGTGCTGTGGTCAGACCAAAAGGCATTATTTTAAACTGAAACAGCATGCCCTACTTTGAACCTCAAATACTTTATTTTTATTTAAACATTTGATGGCCAGGAAAAGCACGCTGAGTCAAGGCTCATTTCCAGGTGCGACCCGGGACAGGGAGCATGGGATCAAAATACAACAAGAACAACAGTCTACACAAGTATACAGTTGTAGATTTCAAGATGACTAATACAGCAAAACAGGCTTTTCAGATGTTTGACAGAGCATTTTAAGATAACTGTCCATACATTTAAGTGCTAAGTAAAATTATGGGGACAAGTAGGGAGGGGCAGGAGGCGTAGCAAAGATTTGACAGAGAAATGAGAGGGAGAGTTGCGGAGGAGAGGAGTTTGAGAGTTCCAAAGAGAGGGAAAGCGATAGCTAAAGGCAGATTTGCCCATGTTGGAAGATGGAGTGAGGAGTGAGAAGGAGCGAGAATCTCTAGAGCAAAGGGAGTATGATGAGACTGGGGCAGGAGACAGGTGGGAAGAGATGTAAGAGGGGGACAGGTTGAACCAGAATTTAGAGATGAAGGATACAGAGTGCATGAGACGCCTGTGTGTGAGCGGAGGGAGGTCAAGGCAGGAGAGAAGGGAACAGTGATGAGTCCTGTAAGGACAGTTTGAGGCAAAGTGACAGAAGGCATAGTGGAGTCAAGTCGAGAGAGAGAAGTGGAGGGTGCAGTGCAATATACAATATTGGCATAGTCAATAACTGGCATAATCATCTTCAACAGAAGTTCGCGTTGAAACGGGAGAGGGAAGAGAGAGTCTATTCCTGCAGAGGACTCAGAATTTAGGGCAAAGTTTAGCGGTTAAATAGTCTATGTGAGTTGAGAAATTTAACTGAGGGTCCAACCAGATGCCTAGGTATTTATAGGATATGACCACATTTAGAGGGGTGCCATCAAGACAGGCGATGGGGAGGGGGGCAGTAATGGCTCTGGATAATTTTTGAGAGGATCCAAAGGTCATAGAAATGGTTTTCGATGTGTTAAGTTTGAGTTGTTTTGACTGGAGCCAGGACTGAACCGAGTGGTAGTCGTTTTGCAGCAAAGAGTGGATAGTGGTGGGATCAGGGCCGGAAGTGAACAGTATGGTATCATCCACATACATGTGAATGAGGGAGGAGGAACAGGCAGAAGGGAGGTTATTAATGAATATAGAGAACAGGATAGGGACAAGTATGGAGTTTGGGGGATGCCTGCGAGGACAGGGAGGGAGGAAGAGCGGAAGAGGTTTAGTTGGCAATTATTTATTTTTTTTAATTTTCTTTTTTTCAAATTTAAATTTTTATTTATTTTGAGGGAAAAGGGGGAGTACATCTGCAATACATCTTTGTTGCACATTATTGACATACAGGTGTATTAAATATCATTCTATTCGTATTAACATGAAGCTCATCTGATACTCAAAAAGGTTTGCATGAATGATGCATAATCAGATCTGATACAGCATTTAGGTCTCATTCTAGGCAGGAAGGCTAATGGCGACTCTTCCCAGATTGGTTCATATCTCCCCATAGTCTTGTGAGGCTTTATGTGAGTAGGGGTATTTTCCAAATATGAGTTGGCGATCTTAACTGTCTGTTGCCTTTCTAGAGGTAAGAGTGGAACCACCGTAAAGCAGGAGGGGCTAGCCCCGCTTCCTCTAGTGAGTTCAGAAGGAGAGGGTGGGATACCGAGTCAAAGGCTTTAGCCAGGCCGATGAAGACTGCAGCAGTGAGATGGCCTTAATCAGCAGCTGACTGAATGTGACCAGTGATACAGAGAAGGGAGGATATAGTGAAATGATTTTTTTCTGAAACCAGATTGGTAGCGGGATAGAAAGTCAGTGGAGGTCAGTCAGTTTGGATGGTACGAGGCATTCCAGCAGTTTAGCCAAGGTGGGGAGGAGGGAGATGGGGAGGTAGTTTCTAGAAGAGGTGGGATCACTACCCTTGTGGAGAGGGATGACACACGCCGATTTCCAGGCCTTTGGAATGGTGCTTGCAGAAAAAGACAAATTTATGATGTGGGTAAGGGGAAGAGCGATGGCTGGAGCAGAAAGTCACAGGAGGCTAGGATGCAGATCATCGGGGCTAGATTTAGCCATGTTGAGGGATAAGAGGGCAAGCAATATTTCAGTGGTGGAAGCAGGGGCAAGAAGGACATTTTTATTAGGCCTTCACTGTGGAATAGGTATGGAAGGAGGTGGGGAGGAAGAGGTAGGTCCGAGGGAAGCACAGGCAGTAAAGAAAGTGTTGTGGGTATCAGCAAATCGGACAGGGTCAGTGATAAGAACATCGTTGTGCTTAAGCATAGGGGTGCTGAACTGCAGAGGAGGGTTGACAATGGAGTGGATTATATTCAAGGCCCCTGGAATTCTGCAATTCTGAATGCGGAATTTTCTGCAGAATTTGCATCATGCCGCAGAATTTATATGGTGCCGCAGAATTCATTGTTTTTGGTGAATTTTCATTCAAATATACAGTTTTTCCACAGTGCCAGGCTCCTGTACCCATCTTGTTTACCCTGAAGCCCCTCCTCTGTGCTTGGTAGGTGATGTCATCAGTGACATCACTTCATATTTTAGCCAATGGCAAGGCTGCATTCTGCCACAGAAATGAATAAATCATGCCGCAGAAATCAGAAAATGCTGCTACAGAAGCCTAGGAATCCTGCCGCAGAAATCAGAAAATTCTGCCGCAGAGCACTGGGGGGCCCTGATTATATTCCAGAAGGAGGAGGCGTGGGCTGTGTTGAGGCGGTGAGTAAAGCAGTCTGCCTTCGTGCGACGAATGGCCTTGGACTGTATGTGCAAGACAACATTACTGCCACTATCATCAGCTGCTCCACTCCCACCTCTCAGAGAGAGTGGCTTCTCACAGAGGTAATCCTAGGTGCATCCAAAAAACTTTACCTGGGTTGCTGCTACACCCCCCCCCCAACAGGAGGTATCCCCAGCCTATCTAATTTCCTAAATGGCATAGTGAGTACAACACCCCAAAGAGACACAACTGTGTTTGGGGATTTCAACCTCAACTGGCTGGATGACAAAACACCAGACTACACTAGTGCACTGAAAGAACACAACTTAGTACCAATTATCTCCTCCCCCACCAGACATAATGCTCGCATACATAATCACTCCCTGATTGACTGGGTCACCACAAACCGGGTTGACTTTGACCTCCAAGCAGGCACTATGTCTGACTCCATAAGTGACCACACCCCTACCTATGCTATACTGTCCACCAAATCCATCCGCACCTTCACAAACTCCTGTCCTTCAGGAACTTTAACTGCTCAGATCCTAGCACTGTTCTCAGTGACATAAGGGCAATAGACTGGTCAACCTTCTACCATCTCAGCAACATCGCCGATGCGGTCACTTACTTTACATCCAAACTCTCCCACCTACAGAAAATCCAGTTCCCCATCATAACCAGAAGGGCAAGAGGGGGCTGTACCCGCTGGCTATCCAAAGAACTGCCGGCACTTACGAAAGCTCGGACATCACCCTCTTCCCCACTTCTGGAATGCTTACAGACAGCTACGCAACACCTGCAAACAGACTGCGAAATCACTCAAGCGCAAATTCTGCATTAATCAACAGAAAGACAATCTTGGCAATCCACGCAATTTCTGGGCCTCTATTGGGTCTCTCCTTAACCCCAAGTCCAGTAGACAACGCAGCTTAAATCCCCCTCTGGTCCTATTTCAGACCCTACTGAGATTACAGATATCTTTAACATGAAGTTCACAGATCTATTTCCCTATCGGAGCATGCTCCCACCACAGGCGTCCTCAGCCCCAAACCACCCACCTCCCACACACCCCTCCTCCTCAGCTACTACCCTGCCCCCACCTTTCCACTTCAAAGTCATCAGTCATAAAGACACAATTACGCTCCTGAAGTCTCTCCCTGCCAAAGGCAGCCCTGGCAGTGATGGACTTTACCCCGCATTTCTTAAACTCATCTGCCCCACAATTATCAAATCCCTCACCTTCCTCTTCAACCTCACCCTTATGTCATCTATGGTTCCAGACTCTTGGAAACATGCAAATGTCGTACCTATCTTCAAAAGTGGTGACCCTCTAACCCCTGATAATTATAGGCCCATCTCCCTACTCCCTCACCTTAGCAAACTGCTTGAAAAAGTTGTACACCTTCAGTTCTCTGAGCATCTTGAAAAATATAACCTCCTATGTCCTCTCCAGCATGGTTTCCACAAGCACCACAGTACCTCCTCTGCTTTGGCCCTTTTCTCTGATCATGTGCTGAGAAACATGGATCAAGGCAAAGCCACAGGTGCTGTCTTCACAGACCTATCAAAGGCTTTTGACCTTGTCGACTACCACCTCCTCCACTCAACCCTGTGTCTCTTTGGCTGCTCTGGCAGAACTGCAGCTTGGTTCGTAGCTATCTATCCAATTGGTCTCAATCTGTCATCATCAACAATGCCTCCTCTGCTGCCCTCTCCGTACACACTGGAGTCCCTCAAGGTTCCATACTAGGACCCCTGCTCTTCTCCATATTCATTAATGCACTCCCAAGGGATAGCTTCAGCTGTCAAGTGCTCCTTTATGAAGATGATCTGGTTCTCTACCATAGCAATAAATCCACTGAGCCCATCTCCTCCATCCTCACACACAACTATGGCTCTGCTTTTAAATGGTTCCTCTCCAACAGGCTTCTAGTCAATGAAAAGAAGACAAAGTCCATGCTTTTTGGTTTCAAACCTTTCCTCGCCAAAGCCGCCAAATCCAACTCCTCCCTTCTAGTACACACCCCAACAGGCCCCCCCTCTTGAAAATGTCCCATCTTTTAAATACTTAGGTGTCACTCTTGATCCCTCCCTCTCTTTCACTAAGCATGTCAACAACACTGTGCGGAGAATTCACCAAAAACGTGGCACTGCTTACAGACTCAAATACTTTCTATCAGCTGAAGCATGCCTTGCTATTGCCCAGGGTAACCTACTGCCTCTACTTGACTACTGCTCCCTTGTCTACTCCCTCGTATCCCCCACCTTGAAATCAAGACTAAACACTACCTATAACTCTATCTGTTGTTTCATCCTGCAAGCTCCCCACCAGACCCACCACTGCATACTCTACCAGTCCCTAGGCTACCTCCCTGTGCAAGGTCGCATTGACTATGCTATGGGCTGCCTAGTGGACAATGCACTTAGATACTGACACCTATTCCCCGACTCTCTCCTCTTGACAGACAGAGTGGCTTCTAGGACACTTAGGGTATCCTCAGTCCCCCCGCTGGAGGAACCCCATGTCTCCATGGCAATGGGAAGTAGAGCTTTCTCCGGCTCTGCACCCTCCCTATGGAACAAGCTCCCACGGTCCGTCCGCTTGTCCCCCACACACCTGGCCTTCAAACAGGCTATGAAAACCTGGCTCTTAGCTGCTGCTGTCACTGGTCCCAGTAATTAACACTAGGGCAAAGACACCCTAATGCCCGCATCTCCATCCACTTTCCCTGCCCTCCAACTATCTCCCCTCTCATCTCTGTCTTTGTCTAAAATCCTCCTTCCCTCAAAACCTCTAATCCCTGAAACTGATGCGAGTATCTGACTAAATGAATCTGCACAGCTTTATTGATGACCCTGTACTAAACTGGATTCATGTCATATTTATGATGCTACATACATTCTTCTGCACTATGTGATGTGGCTTGTGTATTTTCATGTTTATCTCAATTGTTACGTATGTCTCCTTTTCACACTACGTGCTTCTGGCCATTGCCTAACCCTGCTGCCACTGTATTTTTATGGTATTAATTGTATTAACCTGTATGTATTGCTGTATTTCTCTGTGTTGTTTGCCACTCTGTGGCTCGGGTTATGAGGGAAAACTGTCCTCTGGATCAGAGCACTTACTCGGCAAATAAAAACATAAATAAATAAATGGTGTGAGCATTTCTTGCAGAATTATATGCTTGTCTTGAACTTGGGGTCAAGGAGACCTCGAAGGAGGACCAGGCTTTATCACGGGCTTTGAAAAGGGCGACTAAAGGAGCAGTTATTCAGGGGTGGTGACGCT
This sequence comes from Neoceratodus forsteri, assembly GCA_016271365.2. NCBI lineage: Eukaryota > Metazoa > Chordata > Ceratodontiformes > Ceratodontidae > Neoceratodus > Neoceratodus forsteri. The sequence goes on from CM057455.1 coordinate 1,571,628,864, forward strand.
TCCTCACTCTGGCTTTTCTGAGGGGGGCATGGAGGTCCCAAACACTGGTCAAGGTACTTACAAACTGAGCTAGGGCGGTATCTACAGTTGATGCAGAGTAGACTGGTGCCCATTTGGTATTTTGTAGATCAGAGAGTAGGGTGTTGATGTCTAGAACTGACAGAGGGCGTGTTTCAATATACTTTGGTGCGGACTTGGGTAAGTGTGTTTTCCTAACACAATAGGTGATGCAGTGGTCACTAAGTGCAAGGTCAAGGACTCCAGCTGCGGATATACGGTGGGGATGGGAAGAAAGAATCCAGTCTAAGAGGGAGTGATTAGAGGAGCGGGAGTTGTACTGGGCTGGTTCCATGATTAACTGCGTGAGATTTAGGGATTCTACTCTAACAGTAGTGGATTTGGATGAGGGGGACAGCCAGTCAAAGTTGTAGTCCCCAAGTAGTATGAGCTCACCAGAGTGAGCTAATGGCGACAGAGCAGAGGTGCACTCTCTAAGGGCTACTTGACTGAGTCAAAGAGAAGCACAGACTACCCCAATAAATGTGGGGAGAGAGTGAGGGAAGGAGAATTTAGTAAGAATCAGCTCGTGGGATCAGAGGCACGATTCTTTTTTCATTACTGAATAAGATAGATGTTACCTAATGAGCATGGCCACGCCCCCTCCCCTTTTGCCGCGGTCTTGCTGGACAATGTGGTAGCCAGGGAAGGAGATGTATGAGTCCAGGGTTTTGGCTGATAGCCATGTTTCTGAAAGGCACAGGATGTCTGGGATGTTTTGGGTTAATCAGCCGGTTAGCAGATCTAGCTTGGGGCGGAGACTCCTAACGTTAATGTGCATGATTTTTAGGCCTTTGTGGGGTGGTGAGTGTTTCGGGGGGTCAGAGTTCCTTTCAATATCACCTGCAATTAACAAAAGGAAAAAGAGTACATAAAATGTAGCAGGTACTATCTGTGGAAGGGTCTGACTGGGATGTTAAACTAGGTATCCCTTAAGTCCAGTTACCCCCAGCCAATCCCCTTGTTGAAGGGAGGGAATTCTGTCTGTAGTGATACCATTCTGAATGTCTCCTTTATCAGGTGCCTGTGGCAGGGCCTAAGATCCAAAATAGGTCACCAGTCCCCATTTTTCTTCAGACTGAAAAAGTACCTGAAGAAGAAACCCTTTCCCAGCTGAAAAAACTGAATCCTCTCCACATCATTTATAACAGCTTTCTCATCTCCAGCTGAAACAGGTATTTTGGATCTAGTAATTTTGGCTCTGAACCTGCTTAACTTCGGAAACTTTACAAATTAAAGGGTGAAGCCCTCTCCTATTACCTCTAAAACCTACTTATCTGTGGTAATCCTTTCCCAATCTTCAATGTAATAAGAAAGACGCCCCCCACTGGAAGTGGGTCTGTGGTGACATGAACAGATTCGTTAGGGCTTGAGCTTTGCCTGGGCTGGGGAGCAGATGCAGATTTCTTTTCTGGCTCCTCTTCTGCCTCCCCTATGCCACTCTGAACTGTGTATTCATGGTCCAGATAGAATCTGCTGTAATAAGCCCTTCCAATACGTCCCATCCTACAGGGCCTGAAAAGCCATTATGGACTTCTCTTTCTGTACAGTCTTAAAAGCTGCTCTTTGCATAGTGATAGTTGGTTCACCTCTGCTCAGCAAAGTTCCTTGTATGCCTCCATTACCATTGCCATGCTCCTTGTTCCTCCTTGTTTCCTGACGTAAGCTACCATCACTGCGATGCCTGATCGCACTGGTACACATTGGTTTTGAATCTACATACTAAAGGATAGAACTGCTCTGAATGCTATCCTCATCTCGAGGAGGTTCACTGGTAATTTTCCCTCTTGCAGGCTCCAGGTGCCCTGCACTAAGGCTGTACCAAGCACCGTTCCCCATCCTGTGAGGCTGGCTCCCTTCTTTAGAGTAAGCCATTGGACGTCCTTGGATAGATTCTTTAGCTGTGCCCACAAGGCAAGGGAGTTATTTACTTCCAGGGTTAGTCGAATCTTGCCCAAGAGAAATCATGTTTGAAGGTTCCATGGGCGACAGATTAGGAGTTGCAGTGTACAGCAGTGTAGTCAGGCTCATCGTATTAGTTCAGTGCTTGCTGCCATTAGCCAAGCATGTAAAAAAATGCCTGACTGACTTCACCAGGTTTCTTAAGAGAGTCTTTCATGGCCAGCCTGCTGCCGCAGTGGCATGGTGTCAGTCTGAGACACTTACATCCCAGGTTTGGGCAATGGGCCTGAAAAGTCTGAGGGCCAGCTGGGGTAGAAAGAACTGAGCGTCCTAGGGATGGCTCTGCATTCTCGGGGGCTGTGTGTCCAGTGCATGTCAGACCCTAAGCGAAGGCTGGGGTCTTGCAGTGACCGGTGCCCACATTCCTTCGGAGGTGTGTGGACACTGGTGTCATTGCACGTCACGCCTCCTTCAGAGAACACCTAACACAAAAATAGCGGCTACCATCTATGACACCCTGCTTCCCCCAGCCCCGACGTCCGCCATGGCACTCCTGGATAGACGACCTATTCAGTCATCTGCTGTATTCGTCTGACTCCACACCTCACCCTGGGGGGGGGCAAGCTAGGGGGGCAATGCTGGTTGGCACCCTGCCAGCATCCTTATCCAGTCCTCATGGGCTTGCACCAGAGAGGTGGCCCCGCCCTGGGGGGCAATCCAGGGGGTATCGGCTAGAAGGAAGGGAGAGAAGTCAAGGAGGCAAAAGGGGACTGGGGGTCAGCTGGGACTGAGCTGCTAATGGTGGTCAGTGGCAAAAAGCACAGTAAATTAAAAAAAAAAAAAAAAAGTGTCTTTCACAAGCCCTTGACAGTAAATGGCCTCTGGGGCCAGAGTCGCAGTGGTGGCTGCTGAACTGAACAGCGCTGCAAAATGCTGTAGGCACTGGGGGGTGAACTACAGCGAGCTCTTTTCACTGTCGATTATCCAACCAAGGAGGTTCAACATTCCACTGCACCTGCTGCGTCCACTTGAGGGATTATACCAGAATCAGCTGATAATCAAAGTAGGGATGCACACAAATTATTTTCTCCCTCACATGTGCTGCTAGCACCAGCATTACCTGTTTAAATACTTAAGGTGTTGTCACCAATCCAAATGGCAGGGTCATGTACTGGAAGTGCAATTCCTGGACACAAAGTCTGGAATACTGTTAGCGTGACAGATGAACAGGAATATGCAGTTATGCATCCTTCAGAGCCAGAGACACCAGGCAATCCCTCAGGCACATCGTGTCCACCTGGAAATATACTGTCTGCTGAGACACTTTGGACAGCCCAGAATTTTACTGTCTTTCTCAGGACAATGGAAAGGTGGAATATGCACCCGAGCCCTGTTGGGAAATTGAAAATGGTCAGATGACCCTAATTTCTGTGAGGTAATTGTACTGCATCCTATACTGCACGCCGTCTAGTCGGGTCATGAGACTGAAGAAAGAAGTGTCCAGTTGGAAAATGGTGAAACTCAATCAAAACATAGAAACTGATGGCAGATTAAGGACCGTCTGACCCATCCAGTCTGCCCATTTACATTGTGAATGCTTTCTATGGTAAACCCCCCCATTCTTTATCGCTCCAGTCACGGCCCGCCGAGTCTCTCTCAGGCAGCCTGCCTGTTCCTGCCCACCTGAGGTCCCCTCCACCCTGAGCCTCCTCCACCCCCCCAAAGCCAGCACCCCCAGCTTAACCCCTCCAGGGTGGGGCTGCCCCTCCTCTTGAGCACTCTTACAGTTTAGACTCTGGCTGCAGGTGGGGGCCTGGGTGGAGGAACTGGAAGGCCAGGTGAGGTGGATCCGGCGGTGGGCATGGGGGTCAGATGCCATCGCCTACCCCGTGGAGCTGGGCTTTTTCCTTGTTCTGGTGTTCTCCCCCCCCCCCCACGTGGTGCACTCTGACGTTTGGCACACGGCAACCCTGCCAGCGCCAGCCACGCTTGATGTGCAGCCGACGCACTGCAGCGCCCGATCTCCACCAGGAGCTGATGTGTCAAGACATGCCCAACCTCCCCTGGGGAGGAGAGCAGCCCAGTGAGTTCTCGATCTCGCCTGCCCCTGCCACCCCCAGGCACCTTGAGCTGCCCCGAACTCGGGTCGCTGGCGTGATGCAGTGTGGCGCCAACGCCTCAACCCTCAGCCACCGGTCGGCCTTCTCTAGTAAAACTTGATGGAACAGCTAATAGATGCAACCTCTAACACCCACCCATCTGTGAAGTCTTTGTGCCCCACTCTGCAAATTGTGACCATCTTGCCCCAAGATGAGGGAGCGGACCGTGGGCATGTTGAAGTTATGATCAATTCTTCTTGCATTCTCAGCTGTATCTGTAGTTACCTTTGCCCCAACCTCCTCCGCTGGAGTGAAAGGAACTCTAGTTGCAAGATTTTTGCGACCATGAGATTTGGATGCTCAAATAGATAGCTTCAAATAAGTAGCTGTCAATTCAGTTTGTATTGGGATACTTGCAGTGTCGAATTTGGCGGTATCAGTTTGGGATAAACTGTGGCAATATCCATCATCAAGATCACGGGAAAGAGAAATCTCAGATGGCAACTGAGGGCGTGGGACAGAGTGGCGCAGGAGGAGGCCCTCTTGGAGATGCGCACCCATCGCAGGGCGATATCCTAAAAGCCATTCAGATCTAGCAGGAACTGTTCGCTTTCCTGATAAAAAAGCAAATATACTCAACAAGAAAGTCAGAAGTATTAGCTAGCGGGTTACCCTAACTGAGATGTCAATGGAGGCTGTTAAACCTGAGGTCTCACAGGTGGCATCAAGAGAAAATAATTCTGCAATGGCTGTGGCCATAAAGGAAAACAAAATACTTCGGTAAAGGCTCAAACAACTAGAAAATTCTGCCAGGCAAGTGAATGTAAGATTGATACTGGGCCTTCCAAGGATCTGGAGGGCTGGCACCCAGTACACTATGTTGTTTCACTGCTCCAGACTTTGTTGGGCTTGGACATGGGTAGGACAATTAAAATATACTGCATCACAGTCATAAATGTGCAGAAAATGAAAATTTACCTAAAACACTTCCCACTGTTACATGTGGAATCCACATCCGTAATAACATCCTCTCACAGGCCAAGCCAAAGAGAACTTTACAAATGGAGGACAGGACCAGACTTCTTCTATTCCCCATCTTAGCTACTCGGCAAGGCAGAAAAGCATTCGACACAGTACAAAATGGACTTAAGAAGTTGGGAATCTCCCATACCCTACAGCTCCCAGAAAAGCTCCATGTTTCCTAAGTGGGCAAAATTTATATCTTTTAAAAACCGTGGGAAAATGGTAAACGATTAGAAAAGATCAAAGAGGGGATTTCTGGTGACATCACCTTCCGCTATGCACTGAACTTTCACAGCTCTGCAGAACCCTCACCATAACACCTATTAACATTATCTTTTTTGGCTGTTTTCGGCATCATTCAACTAACAACAGGTGACAGATATCATGGGGGGGCGCTGAGAAAAAGAATGCAACGGAGCAGAAGTAATACTCACAGAGACAGGATCAGACTCCTCTAGGCCAACCAGCAGCATGGTGTCTTCTCCTCCTCACCAATGCCCAGATTCTAGCCAAACTGCAGTCCTTTAGGTCAGAAGTGGTTAGCCCCCTACAGACTTTACGGTGTGATGTTGACAGCTTGCAGGAAGAGTGAAAGGAACATCAAGGAGCCCTCTCATTCCTCACAGAACAAACCAACACCAACAGCAACCTGATCCTCCCCATGCACGTCAGGTGCAACTGAAGCAAAAATGCAGCGATCTAGAGGGGAGGATCAGGCTGAAAAAATCTCTGCATCTATGGGCTCCTGGAGGGCGAGGAGGGTCGCAGAAAATAGCTTTTGCCGATAAACTAATCCACATGACTCTCCAAATCCCTGAATCAGAACCCCTGCAGCTGGAGAGAGCACATATAGCACAGAGCCCAAAACTGGGTCCCATGGAATGTCCCAGATGGTTCCACCTCAGAATGCACCAGCGGTTGTTGCGCCGTCATTAGGGCACCAGTCAGCAAGTTAGCGATCGCTTTCTATGTGGGGGCTCGCCCCCACACCCCCCTTGTGGAGGCTGCCCACACACACACCCAACTAATGATTCTAACTGGGGGTTGGGCCTCTAGGAGGGGTGGCAAATGGCGGGTTTTGGCGCCTTTAATAATGGGCGACTAGTGGCACCTCGAGGTGTGCAGTGGTCCCAGATCAATTATCCTCCACATCTTGAGCCACACAACCAAGAAAAGGGTGTTATCCAAAGCATGGAAGAAGACAGGGATTTACTGGAGTACCACTTGAATTTATTTTGATCAGGACTGTGCTCCGACTGCTCTCCTCTCCTGGGGGCAGGTGGGTAGCATACGCTGCAGTACTAGCAGCTCCCTGTGAAGACTGGCAGCAGTGCACCTGTGGCACGCTTGTACGGGGTTGGGGGTGTCAGCAGACGCCTTACGCACGGGTGCAGGAGCACACCTGTCGTGTGCAAGACGTCATTGCACGTCCGCACCCCCGAGCAACAGAAAGCAAGCAAAAGCCCTGGCACCCGGGAAGGCGATGGTGGGTCCAGGGGACGGCTCCCACATCCAGTGCCGGGACTGTCTTGGCCAGGCCTCTGAATCTCCTCCCACGCTGCGGCAGCCCATCTAGATTATAGATGAAGCACCAGAAAGGAGTGCGGCAGTCCCACCCCGGGGGGGTGCTGGGAAGTCAGAGATGTGGAGGGAGCAACTCACGGGACAAAGACCAGGCCCAAAAAGACCTCAGGCAGGACGGGAAGCAAGCCATCTGAGTTATCCACAGTGGAGAGAGTCCTAAGGGGCCAGTGAGAAGAAGCAGGTAAAAAGAGTTAAAAAAAAAAAAAAAAAAAAATAGACTATGCTCCGGCTATTCAAGCCCAACATATGCATACTCTCCTTGTCTTAGAGCTCTTCAGAAAGCAGGCATACATTTCCAGACACCCTTTCCCTCAAAACTTCAGGTACACTTTCTGGAAGATGCTACTGTTTACCATACTGCAAAGGAGGCCATCGGGGACTTCACAAAATGGGATACTGTAATCTCGCTCCCACCAGGCAGCCGGGCCACCCACCCTGTACAGCACCAGCAGTGGAACAACCATGGGCCTCTAGACAGACTAATGGGATGGCCATGTCAGCAGCAAATACTGCAAAGCAACGGGTCCCATCTACCCTGCAGGATATAATGGAACTCCTTCAATAATTTAAACGGATTCCCCATTAAATGACAATGGCAGCAGTAACAGACTCTGTGGGCAGATTTAAAATTGACTATACCGAGTAGTTACATGTATCCTTATTTTTTAACCCTTTAGCTTGGGTGGTGCTGGATGGCAGCTAAGGCCTCAGCAAACTACTGCTCTGCTTGGAGGGGGGGACCTGCCCGGTGCTGGGCCCACTCTCTCTCTCAGGCCCTGGTGAGGGGACCGGGGGCCAACACTGCTTTGGGATTTAAGAACAGCTCCCCATACATAGAAACATAGACTTTGACGGCAGATAAGGACCGCTAGGCCCATCTAGTCTGCCCATTTCCCTACCTACAGGATAGGCCAGATCCTATTTAACCAACAGCCTATATCTTCCTGCCCCGACAAGAATTGCCTTATGTCTGTCCCATGCATTCTTGAATTCTCCCACAGTTTTAGACTCCACAACTTCCTCAGGAAGGCTGTTCCATGCATCCACTACCCTCTCTGTGAAATAATACTTCCTCACATTGCCCTAGACACGTCCCTCCTTCTATCTTTAAATTGTGTCCCTTTGTTCTTGCAAGTCTCTTTTCTGAAAGATGCTACCCTCTTGGACTTTGTTGATTCCTTGAGGTACTTGAAAGTTTCTATCATGTCCCCCTCTCCCTTCTTTCCTCAAGGGTATACATGTTAAGCTCCTTTAGTCTCTCCTCATACGGCTTCTCTTGCAGACCTTGCACCATTTTAGTTGCCCTCCTCTGGACTGCCTCTATCCTGTCTATGTCCTTGCGGAGATGGGGTCTCCAGAACTGGACACAGTATTCCAGATGGGGTCTCACCAACTGTCTGTACAGAGGGATAACAACTTCCTGTTTTCTGCTGCTGATGCCTCTCCCTATACATCCCAGTATACCCCCGGCCCTCTATACTGCCTTCTCACATTGCTTGCTAACCTTAAGGTCATCTGATATGATTACCCCCAGGTCCCTTTCCTGTTTTGTTGTTGTTACTACCTCCCCACCCATTGTGTATTCTTCCCCTGGGTTCTTGTTTCCCAGGTGCATTATTTTGCACTTTTTTGCATTGAATCCTAGCTGCCATACGTCAGACCATTCCTCCAACCTTGCCAAGTCCCTTTTCATCCTTTCCACGCCTCCTTGTGTATCAACCCTGTTGCAGATCTTTGTGTCATCTGCAAAAAGGCATACTTTTCCTTCCAGTCCCTCTGCAATGCCACTGATGAAGACATTAAAAAGGACTGGACCCAATACTGAACCCTGCGTTACCCCACTAGTAACCGCCCTTTCTTCAGAGTGGACTCCATTTACAATTACCTTCTGTGTCCTGTTGTCCAACCAATGTTTTACCCAGGCTACCACCCTGGGACCCACTCCCAGGCTGGTTAATTTGACTAATAATCTTTTGTGTGGGACTGTGTCAAATGCCTTGCTAAAGTCTAGGTAGGCCATGTCCACAGCCCTCCCTGGTCTACTACTTGGTCACCCAGTCAAAGAAATCTATTAGATCTGGCTGACATGACCTTCCGCTGTGAACCCATGCTGTCTTGGATCCTGTGCTCCACTGACCTCTAGGTACTCAACTATTCTTTCCTTCAGAAGTGACTCCATCACTTTCCCTACCATAGAGGTCAGACTGACAGGTCTGTAGTTTCCTGCCTCTGTCTTGGTCCCACTTTTGTGAAGGGGAATCACATCTACCTTCCTCCAGTCCTCGGGTACCACACCATCCTCCCATGATTTATTAAAAAGAGTAGCCAGTGGTTTCACTAGTTCCTTCCTTAATTCTTTTAGAATTCTGGGGTGAATTCCATCAGGACCCATTGCTTTGTCCACCTTCAGTTTTAGGAGTTCTTGCAGAACCCTTTCTTCTGTGAAAGGACTGGGATCGACCTCCCTATCAAGAGTGCTTCTGTTAATTGGATTAGGCACTTCCCCCTCCTCTTTTGTGAATACTGAGCAGAAATATTCGTTCAGTATTCCTGCCTTTTCACTGTCCCCCTCTGCCCACCCACCGTTTATTCTATTCAGCCTCACTATCCCTCCCTTTGTCTTTCTACGCTCGCTGATGTACCTATAAAAGGTTTTATCCCCCTTCTTAACTGAGTTGGCTATCTTTTCCTCAGTTTGGGCCTTTGCTATTCTGACTTCCCTCCCTGCTTCTTTCTGCCTTAACTGGTACAGCTCTCTGTCCTGCTCCTTCTGTGTTTCCTTATACTTCTGGAATGCTATCTTTTCTTCCTGACTTTCACAGCCACCTCTCTTGAGAACCATAGTGGCTTTTCTTTCGTTTGATTTGTTTATTTGCTTCACACAAAGGCTTGTTGCCTCTGTGATGGCAGTTTTGATAATTCCCCATTGTTGCTCCACACCTCCTTCTAGCCTGTTTGCTAGTGCTTTTCTGAGGCACTCTCCCATCTTCTAAAGTCAGCCCTCCTAAAGTCCAGTACCTCACTTTTGTATGGCTTGACTCTGTAGCTGAGTTTAACGTGAACCACACTGTTTGATGGTCACTTGTCCCAGATGGCAACCGACTTCTAGATCTGAGATCCTCCCACTGCCCCTCGCTTGAGAGCACGAGGTCTAAGATTGCTCCTCACGAAGTGGGTTCGAAACTAGCTGTCTAATGCCTGCCACCTGTAGGGCGTCAAGAATGGCCCTGCTCTTGGATGTTGCTGCAGCAAATGTGCTCCAGTTAACATCTGGCATATTCAGGTCTCCCATCAACAGTATCTCCCTTTCTGCCATTCTAAGAATGCCTTCCATCATATCCTTGTCCATTCCTTCCCTGACATGGGGGTCTGTACACAACCCCTGTGCGGATTGTGGTGCCCTTTCCAGTCTCCAAGGTGACCCACAGTGCCTCCTCTCCTCCCTGTTTACTCTTTTGTTCAGTTGCTTTTATCCTTCCTTTACATGAGAGCTACTCCTCCCCTCTTCTCCCTGCCTGTCTCTCCTGTAGGTTATGTACCTGGTATGTTAACATCCCAGTCATGGTTCTCTGTGTACCATGTTTCTGTGACTGCTACGATATCCAGGCATCCCTCTTCCATTAAGGCCACCAGCTCAGGGAGCTTGTTGCCCAGACTACGGGCATTGGTACTCATTCCCTCCATTTCCTGATGGCCTTACCCCTTTGCCCCATCCCTGTCCTTCTTGCCTTTGTCACTTTCTCCATTTACCCCTGCCCTTCCCTATCGACACCTCCATGTTGGTGTTTGCCACACTTACTACCGTGATTGTTTGGGGGGCTAGATTTTCCTGCTCCTTTCCAGTGCTCTCCCTGGCTAGTTTAAAAGCTTGCCAATGAAGCATTTAAACCTATCACCTAGGATCCTGGTTCCCTCCCGGACAGATGCAGCCCATCATGCCAGTATAGGCTTGCATCACTCCAGGTGGACCCCCAGTCCCCAATGAAGCCAAATCCTGAGCTCCACCAGTTTTTCAACCACTGATTGAATCCCATGATGCAGACACCCTAGCCTCTCCTATGCCATAGATGGTAGCACCTCCGAGAAGGTTACCGTGCGTGCTACTTGACTAAGGCCCCTCCCCAATTCCACAAACTCTTCCTGCACTTCTCTAATCCCTTTCTTAGCCAGGTCATTTGTCCCTAAGTGGACAATGACATCCAGCTCCCTCCCCTGTGCAGCTGCTCCGGCAATCCTGAGGATTCGCTCCCTGTCCCTCCAAGCCATGGCGCCAGGCAGGCACCTTACCTCCCTCTCCCCTTCCTTGCCCAGTTCTACCTTCCTAACAATGGAGTCCCCCACCAGGAGTTGTTTCCTTCCCCTGCAGGGTCCCCTGCCACCCTCCTGTGGGTCTCCTTTGTGGAGGTTCCCAGCATCCTCCTTGGTCTCCACTGTAGGTGCCTCCATAGAGGAACCACACTTTGCCAGAATGGCACAGGAATTGTGGAGAGGTACAACTGGAGGGATGTGCCTCTGTTCCACCACCCTCACCCTCCCTGAGCCCACTGTGGTCCAACCGCCCTCTTCTTGGCAACCTCTGAGGCAACGGCAGTGGCACTGGTGGTCCCTGGATGGAAGAGGAGGTCCCACAAATCCTGGCCAACTCAGCCTGGAGATGAGCAACCTCCTCCCTCAGCCCAGAGAGGTGCCTGCAGATGGGACAACACCACATCCTCCAGAACATCTCCCGGAAGACTGCTGCTCCACAGCCACTGCACTGCACCACTCCAATCATGTCTTATTTCTGGCCCCTTAACTGTTTGCAATCCTTACTCTTTCCTCTGTTTTTTTTTCTCTCTCTCCTTACTTTCTGCCTGTGTGCTCTTTAAGCTCCTGATTGTCCTGTTCTGAGACAAGAATATCCTATATTTCTCAGTAGACCGCTTACTTGTTCAGAGGCAGACCTCCAGCAGCTAGAGGGAGCCGGAGAGCTACTCTTGCCCTTCTAGGATGGTGGGTCCTTGGTGATTCTGTGATCACTCACTTCCTGCCCCTAAACAGGAAGTTCCTGTTGTCAGTCAAATCCTGTGCCTATAAAAATAAAACTAGCTTTGGGTGGAGGGGAGGGAAGGAGGGCAATATAGTCCCAGTAGAGAAGTTCAGTCACACAGCAGTCCTTTCTCCTGGAGTCTTCTGCCAAGCTATTAGCAGAATCTTTCTAAGGCAGTCTTTAAATGGGCTTCCTTCTAGCTAAGCCACTCCCCCTACTTACCAGATCTTTCTACAAGTAATTTAAACCTCACAACAGTTAAGTCCTTTCAGTCACCTGAGATTTACACCTAGATGACTTTTCAGTTACCCATTCAGTTCAGTTAACCCAAACACACACTTTTTTTTGTTTTGTATGTTAGTTTTTTTACCCTAAATTAAAGGTCTAAATACAAAAGTTATTCTACTTTAGTCCCAGCAGAGAAGTTCAGTCACACAGCAGTCCTTTCTCCTGGAGTCTTCTGCCTCTGCCCCTGTAGGTGCAATATATTGCTCCTTCAGGCACTGAAATCAAATATAGGTACTTGCTCTCTCCATGTGAGCACATGGAGAGGGGCTGTAGACACCGCTCAGCCCACCTAGTCCCTGGGGTATCACATTAAGTCCGTGGGTGGAACACGAGCGTACTGAAGACGTCGTAGTGAAAAATTCGTGAAAGGTGAATTAGCTAAGGGAACATAACAGCACTTGTGTGGTAGCACATATTTAGGTGCCTTACCGGCGTGGCGAGACTGTTGATCATCCCCCTCCACCATGAATTGTGTTGTTGAAGTCTGATAGTGTGTGCAGCATCAGCGTGGTGGCAGCATAGTGTAGCAGTTAGAGTGATGTGCTGTGAATGGCTTTCTGAGATGCAGCAGACCTGGGTTCGATCCTACAAGGTCTGTGTTGTTGAGGTTGTCGTGTTGTTTTTATTGGCCCCCCACCTATCTCCTCCTCTGCCCCCCAATTTGCATCCCGAGTTCAGAATAGTAAATCTGCCCTCTCCGGACTTTGTTCCCATCCCTTGAGTTGCATGTCCCCAGAATTGAGAATAGTAAATGTGCTCCTTTTCTGGCTTTGTTCCTGTCACCCGAGTTGCGTGTCCCCAGAGTTGACAATAGTAAATCTGCTCCCTTTCCAGCACTGTACCCCGAGCTGCATGTCCCTGGAGCTGACAACAGTAAATCTGCCCCTTTTCAGCATTGTGCCCATCCCCCAAGTTGCATGTATCCAGAATTGATAATAGTAAATCTGCCCCTTTTCCGACTTTGTTCCTACTCCCTGAGTAGCATGTTCCCGGAGTTCAGAATATTAAATCAGTTTGAGAGGTGTTTGGAGGTGGTTGTGGAGATGTACAAGCTTTTGTGTTTTGCAATGCTTTTGATTTAGCTGTGTTCTGCAGGTACAGTCTTTTTTGCAAGGTTTTTACTGCGCTGCATTGTATTTAGCTCGGTTGATGTGGAATTGTCCCTGGCAGGGCAAGGCATGATCCTCTCCTGCTCTGCTCCAGACAGACATTCACCATGGTACTATGGACCAATGGTACTGGCACAGCTATTGGGGCAGGACCTGCTGGGGTTCACTACCTGCTGGGGGGGGGAAGGGGCTCCTCCACCCACTACCCGGGCCTATGAAGCATTTCGGTGAATGGCCATTAACCTCTCTTTCGCAAGCAGCCTATCTCAGTTACGGAGCAAAGTGGGGAGAATCAATAATAGCCTCCGTGCCAGTTGGGGGTTCATACATACATTTTTTGAGGTGGGCAAGGGTCTTGCAGGAGTCTGCATTATGGTAACAGTTGTTTGGTCTCCACCACAGTTGTCAAGGGTCATGGGGGAGGGAGCTTGGCTTGGATGGGTACCCCTGGGCTGTACAGTGGTGTTTGATGCTTAAAGGTCACCACCTCAGTCTACTCGGAGGGTGGCTTTGGTTATTCTTTTTTTCCCCCAGATATTCTCAGCTGTTGTTGTTGCCTCTTCAGTTTCGTCTTAAACAGCTGGAATGGATGTATTAACTGTGTGCAATTACTATCCTGAATCCCTTGCTATTTTGTAACAGCTTTACTAAGCATATGGCCTGGAATGTTCAGCCTTCAGGTGATGACGGTATATGTGATCCTCTCTCCCTTAACTGCTTTTCTCAGATACTAATCGAGGGCATAGAACTGTACCGATATCATATTAAGTTTTAAAGTGGAACTGATGTTTTACAGGTGGAAGAGTGTATTGGTCTATAAGGACGCATCTACCTCCTGCACATTAGCAGGCAAACTGCTATGGGGGCCCACAGCTCGGCTGTGACCTTCCCCCATGGGAACTTGCATCACTTCCTTAACAGGAGACAGGTTCTGCCTTGGAAAGATATGCAGAGGGATTTCCCTTCTTTGGTAATCTAGTGTAGGTGTTCCCATAGAAACAGAGAAATTGATGGCAGATAAGGACCGCTAGGTCCATCCAGTCTGCCCATTTTCCCTACCTACTGCAAAAGCTGCAAACCCTACTTGATCTCCAGGCTTTACCTTCTTGTTCCTATCGCTAGGGTTCCCCTATGGTTGTCCCATGCATTTTTGAATTCCACCACCATGTCTGCACCTCCGCTGGGCCTACAAAAGCTGGTCAAAGGTCTGGCAGTTAAAATTCAACACTAAAAAGCGCAAGGTAATGCACCTAGAGAAAAAAGAACCCCAAGACAGAGTACTGACGGAATAAGATCTAGGAGTTATCATCAGTAACTCCCTTAAACAAATGAACCAGTGCAACAGTGCAGTGCAGAGTGGCCTAAATGATTTGGGACAGCAGGATAGATCCTATGAGGAGCGCCTCAAGGCACTAAATATGTACTCACTGGAGGTCACAAGGGGGGGATATGACTGAAACCTTCAAAATTCCTCAAAGTAATTAATAAAGTGAACTGCGGGAAATTATTCAGTCTGCATACCAACTCACAGTCATGTGGACACGAGTGGAGATTAGCAGGTGGGAGGTTCAGGAGGGACGTGAGGAAGTATTTCTTTTTGGAAAGGGTGGTGGAACCTTGGAACAGTCTGACAGCCGAGGTGGTAGAAGCAAACACAGTCAGGGGATTCAAGCAGGCCTGGGATAGAATGAAGGGAATAGTGGTTGCCCAGGGCAACAGGTCTAAGGGGAAGAGAATGAGGAAAGGACCGGGGGGTTAGTGCCCCGCACAAACATTAGGTTCCAAGGAAGGTTCCAGAGATTTAGGGAATGTGGGTAGACTGGATGGTCCTTCGGTCTTTTTCTGCCATCATTGTCTATGTTTCTATTACGTATTTTTCAATAAAAAAGTAACTGTTCCACTCATCTCTGAAATGAAATGCTCTCCTTTAATGTTGCCACATGAGTGGACAACTGATTCCAATAAGGTAGCAGTTTTCCACAAGATATTTGTTCAATTAAAAAGCCCAGTGTCCTGTACAGCCAGGTAGGGCGCCAGGGAAACAATAACGGACACCCCTCCTCATACATATGCACATGTTTCGGACAACAAAGTGACCAGTTTTCACAAGGCTGTGTCTGAAGTTCGTTGGGGCAGTGGGCGACCATACCACACCCTCCAACATGAGCACGATTTAGTGTACAGCTGAAGGTGCCCCTGGATGCTTGCTGTCTTTGTTTTTGTATCATATTTTTATTGTAATTTTACACATAAAAGTACAGAACACATAGAGAAAATGCACACGTCATGACATTACCATTATACCCATCAATCTCAGGCATTAGCCAACAGATCACAACTATAAGCAGTCAAAATATTGGATTAATACATTACTTAGGGTGAATATACAACCTCATAGGCATTTTATACTATGTTAAGTCTATTACAGAGTAAACGTCTGTAAAGCTGCCTGTGATGGCAAAACTATATGTCCTAAACCCAAAACTTTAACTTTGTCGTATCAAGTTTGTGCATAGGAAAAAAGAAACAATAACCCTTATAACACTATAGATAGAGT
This sequence comes from Neoceratodus forsteri, assembly GCA_016271365.2. NCBI lineage: Eukaryota > Metazoa > Chordata > Ceratodontiformes > Ceratodontidae > Neoceratodus > Neoceratodus forsteri. The sequence goes on from CM057455.1 coordinate 1,571,644,512, forward strand.
AAGATATATAAAGAATAGGTAAAATAAGATTTATTAAAATAAAATTCATTCTGCCTTCTGCATGGAGAGACACTAACCGCATTGCTAAAACTGTACAGGAAGCAGGAGAAACATCAACGCCCTGGTATACATAGGGACTAACAATCTCGCCAGCCGGTCAGTTGTGAGACCAAGGAACACTTGACTAGGCTGGATGACAAACTATTATCCATTTCGTCTATCACCTTCTTCTCTGAGATCCTGTCAGTCTGGGAGAGGGGGGCAGATGGACAGAAGGTCAGAGAAGGGGAGATAGGGGAAATAAATATGTGGCTCAAGGGCTGGTGCCAGGAAAAAGGACACAAATTTGTAGGTAACTGGCAACAGTTTTGGGAGTGAAAGTTCTTTAAATTCGATGGACTGCATCTGACTAAGGAGGGAGTCAGTGCATTGGAGCACAAGTTTGATATCTTTGCAGAATATTTAAACTAGCAAATGGGGAGAGGGATGTAGCACCCCATACGTCGAATGGGAAGAACACCCTCCCCTCAGCTAGTGATCAAACAGGAGTTCATCATGTTTGTAGTTCATTTGCATCACCAGGTAAGGAAGAAGGTCCGGCTCCCCATTCGACACACAGGGGAAACGCCAGACCTCGCCCAACAACTAACATACCGAAATCTGGCCAATGGAAAATCATGTACACAAATGCTTGCAGTCTGGGAAACAAGATCCCAGACCTGCAGGCAATAATGACAGAGGCTAAACTGGACATAGCAGCCATTAGCGAGACATGGTTCACCAGTAACCACACTTGGGAGACTTCAGTACCCGGCTATGTACTGTTCAGAAGAGACCGAGGTGCAACAAGGGGGGGGTGGAGTGGCCCTTATGTCAATGAAAATATCAAAGCTACAGAAATTCAGAATACACATAAGGAGCCAGAACAACTGTGGGTCACCCTGGAAACAGGAAATGGGACAGCTATACGAACTGGGGTTGTCTACAGGCCTCCAGACCAGGGGGAGGACACAGACACATTACTGTTAGAAGATATACAAAACATGACAGCTAAAGGGGAGATTCTGACAATGGGAGACTTCAACATGCCAGATACAGATTGGTCAATACCAGCAGGAACATATGCCAGAGGTAGACACATATTGGATTCCCTGCAGGGGGAGTGCCTCAAACAACTGGTACAACAACCCACAAGAGAGAGGGCTATTCTAGATTTAGTACTGATTAACAGGAAAGGATCACAGATTCTCAGGTAGAAGGTCACCTGGGGCCAGTGACCATCACATGATATGGTTCAATTTGGCCACTAGAACTAAATCATCCCATTCCAAGGCAAAAATATGGGACTTCAGAGGAGCTGACTTTGATAAGATGGCCAACAGAGTTAAGCTAGTCCTGGCAAGAAGAAATACAGGTGAGGGGGTACAGGCAAAGTGGGTTAGCATTAAGGATGCAATACTTGAAGCAACATCCCATTGTGTTAGAGAGAAAAGGAAGTGCAAAAGAAAAAGGAAACCACTTTGGTTCTCAAAAACAGTAGCAGAAAAGGTCAGCGCCAAAAGGCTGGCCTTCAGGAAATATAAGGGAATGCAAAGGGATGAAGATAGAGAGGTATACCAAACTTCCCTAAGGGAAGCAGGGAAGGCAGTAAGGCAGGCAAAGGCCCAAACCGAGGTAACACTAGCACGAACACTAAAAGAAGGTGACAAGACTTTCTGTAGATAAATTAGTGAAAGGAGAAATTCCAGAGGGGGTATTGCCAAGATCAAAGGGGATAAGGGGCATGTGAGGAGGAGGACCATGTCAAAGCATCTATCTTAAATAGATTCTTCTGCTCAGTATTTACTGAGGAGACGGTAGGGCAGGGACCCACAGCTCAGCACCATGGACACAGGGGGGAGGAAGGTGTGCACTAGTCCCTTCACAAAGAAGGGTCCATAAGAGCTCGATAAGCTCCAGGGTGGACAACGCAATGGGACCTGATGGCATACATCCCAGGGTACTAAAGGAGCTAAGGGTAGAACTAGCAGAGCCATTATCAAATCTGTTAAGTGAGTATCTGAGCACAGGAGAGGTCCCAGAAGACTGGAGAAGGGTTCATGTGATCCCACCCACAAGAGTGGTAGCAGGAGGAGGCAGAGAACCACAGACCAGTCAGGCTTATCTCAGTAGTGGGCAAGATTATGGAGGCGCTCCAAGGAAAGGATAGTGCAACACCTGGAATCCATAGGAGCACAGGATCCAAGACAGCATGGGTTTGGAACAGGACGGTCCTGTCAAACTAATCTCATAGATTTCTTTGACTGGGTAACCAGAGTGTTGGACCAAGGGGAGCAGTTGATGTCGCTACCTTGACTTCAGCAAAGCTTTCAATACTGTTCCACACAGAAGATTGATTAATAAGCTGGGTAGGCTCGGGTGGGTCAGAAGTTGATCAACTGGGTGGCAAACTGGTTGACGGCAGAAAACAGAGAGTGGTGGTAACGGTATACAGTCAGAAGAGATGCAAGTCACAAGTGGTACCTCAGGGATCAGTCCTAGGGCCAGTCCTCTTCAATATCTTCATCAGTGACATTGCAGACGCACCAAGATCTGCAACAGAGTAGATGATCCAGATGGGTGGGCAGAATGAGAAGAGATCTGGATAAACTGGCAAAATGGTAGGAAGAGTGGCAAGTACAGTTACGAAGAACTTACCGTAACAGCAGATCTTCGAGAACAGCTCTGCAGCAGGTTACACCATTAGGACCCAGCCGCCAGGCGCCAGGACCCAGGAAAAATTCTAGCTAGCTAACTACAGCGGGGACCGCCCGGCGTGGGTCCCGCCTCCGGCGTCAGGCGTGGTACAAAAGGGGCGGTCCCGCCAGATTCCCTGATGCTCCCGGAGACTTCTGCTTAGCTGACATCAAAATGGAGACCTAGGATTCATTGCCAGAAGACAGAAAGATAACACCCTGCTCAGAAAGACTGGAGCCATGCTTCCTCCAAGGGGAAGGTGGGCGGATAGGTACCTGCTGCAAGAGCTGTTCTCGAAGATCTACTGTTACGGTATCTTACTTCGAGACACAGCTCTTGCAGCAGGTTACACCATTAGGACTGATTCCCAAGCAGTAACGCTGTCAGAAAATCCGGGAGGAGGAAATTAAAGGATAAAAACCAGGTCCTGAATCTAGGACAGGAGACCCTGAAGTACGGCCAAACCAAAACCAGCCCTTCGCCGAGAGGCGATGTCCAGGCTATAATGCCTGATAAAGGTATGCACAGAACTCCAAGTGGCTGCAGCGCATATAGCAGAAGTGGAAACATTTTTGAGCGCTGCAAAGGAAGTAGCCACCCCTCTAGTGGAATGACCCCGAACTGTACCCGGGAAGGGCTTTTGTTTGATACCATAACAGTGAGAAATACACTGGACAAGCCAGCGAGAAAGGGACTGTTTAGATACTGATTGGCCCATCATTCTCTCAGAGAAGGAAATGAAAAACTGCTCAGAACTACGAAAGGACTGAGTTCTGTTGAGGTAAAACTCAGGCTGCGTGAACATCCAGGGTATGGAGCAGAGCCTCCTCTATTAGAGTAGTTCGGAAGTAGACCGGAAGGTCGATATCCTGGTTCAGAGTGAGTGAAGAAACCACCTTAGGCAAGAATTTAGGTTCTCCTCAGGGATACTCTGTCCCGTGGAAAACTAAATAAGGCTCTTTGCACATGAGAGCGTGAAGTTCAGAAATTCTTCTTGCCGAGGTAACAGCAACTAAAACAACGCTTTCCACGACAGAAAACGTAGCTCGTAATCCGGGCGCAGGTTCAAAGGGAAAGCGTGAGCTGTTCAAGGACAAAAGCAAATCCCATGGAGGCACAGGGTCTCTAATAGGAGGCCTAAGGTGCAACACTCCTAAGAAATTCCCGAGGCGCTCCACCTGAGCCACTGTACGATTTCCCACCGGGAGGTGGTGTCGAAATGGCACAGAGGTGCACTTTAATAGAGGAGTAGGCTAGACTCAATGAAAGAGGGAGAGCAAATATTCTAATATTACTCCCACAGGACAACCTAGGGGAAAGGTCGCGTTCGCGACCATATATTAAAAACGGCGCCATTTCATGGCGTGACATCGCATGCGTTGTCAAGCTTTCTGGCTGCAGAAAGGACTTCTGCAACCTCTATGAGACCCCGTGACGCAAAATGGCTATGTCTCTAGGAGCCAAGCATGCAGGTTCAAGGAACGAGGTCCGGTGGACAAGTGAACCCTTCTCCTGAGACAGTAAGTGGGAGCTGAGCGGCATGGAGCGGGGTTCCCAGATAGTTGAATCAACAAAGGAACCAAATCTGTCTGGGCCAAATGGGGCCACTAGGATCATTATTGCGTGCTCCCTCGCGCAGTTTGAGAGAGAACCCCTGGATCAACGGGAAAGGAGGGAAAGCGAGAGAATCTGTTGGCCCAGGAGAGGGATAACGGCCTCGCCAGAAACCCCAGGCCCTGGATCTAGCGAGCAAAAATTGGGCAGTTTTATGCTGGATGGGGAGGCAAGTCTAGATCTGGAGTTCCCCATCGAAGAAACAGATCCTCTGCTACCTCCTGAAGGAGTTCCCATTCGTGGACTCTGGCCTGAGAACGACTCAGGCCGTCTGCAACCGTGTTGTCCACTCCGGGAACGTGCACAGTGATCAGATTCGCGCCGTGTCTGATTACCCAATCCCACACTCTCATGGCCTCCCTGCAAAGGGGGTAAGAGTGTGCGCCTCCTTGTTTGTTGAGGTAATACATCACCGCCGTGTTGTCTGTCTGAAGTAGAAGAGTACACGGTGGGATAACTGACTGAAAGGCCTGCAGGGCATAGAGGACCGCTCTCATTTCCAGCACGTTGATGTGAAGGTGAGCTTCCATCTGGGTCCACGTACCCTGGGACTTTACCCCGTCCAGGTGTGCCCCCCACCCAAGACCGGAAGCGCCTGTGGTGAGGTGACCTCCGGGACGGCGCGCAATGAACGGGACGCCTGATGAGAGCTACCCTGGGTTAAGCCACCACTGCCAGTCTTGAATCACTGAATTCGTGAGTCTGACCGGATGCTGCAAGTGGTCTTGCCTTTTGTCCCATTGCACTTTGAGCATCCACTGAGTAATGCGCATGTGGAGTCTTGCGAAGGGACAGTAGGAATGGCCGCAGCTATGTGTCCGAGCAAGCAAAGGGACCGACCTGGCAGGTACAACCTTGCTTAGTGATAGGTCCCTTGGGGGATCTGATGCGCCTCCGCTCTGTCGGCCGGAAGATAGGCTCTTCCCAACAGTGTCCAGAACTGCTCCTATGAACTGCAGTTTCCTGGGCGACGGTACCAGGAGAGACTTCTGAATTTATGAGGATGCCCAGGATCGGAACAGATCCTGGGTGCTCTTGATTGCAAGAAGCAACGCCTCTGGAGGCGGCCATGAGAAGCCAGTCGTCCAGGTACGGGAACACGAGTGGCCCTGTCTCCTCAGAGACGCTGCCACGACTGCCATGCACTGGTGAAAGACCTCGGTGCGGAAGACAGTCCGAAAGGAAGGGCTCGGAACTGAAGGTGGTGGTCGAGAAATCTCGCGCAGGAACCTCCTGTGCGCCTGAGCTATAGGGATGTGCAGGTAGGCATCCTGCATGTCTAGAGACGCTAAAGGCATCCTGTTTGAGCATGGGATAAGACCTTGAAGGGTCACCATCGGAATCTCTTGTAAGTGACCGACACATTGAGGTCGCTGAGGTCCAAGATTGGACGGAGGTCCCCTGTTTTCTTGGGAACCAGGAAGAAGTGGGAATAGTATCCTAGTCCTCTCTGGTTCTCTGGGACGACTCTATCGCTCCCTTTCATAGTAGCGAGTACTTCTGCCAGATCAAGGCTTTGTGCTGACCTGATACCGGGAGAGCAAAGGAGGCCTCGAGGGTGGCTTTCCCGCGAATTCTATAAAGTGGCCTAGACTGACCAACTGAAGAACCCACCTGTCGGTGGTAATGGCCTGCCATCCCGCAGGAAGTTCGCAATGCGACCCTCGACTATAAACTCCCTGTGATCCTGAGGGCGGGGCGCAAGGAGTCAGGCTGTGGCGAGATGGCCCGCTGGCTGGGCCTGCCTAGGAGAACGCTGGCCTCGGCTGGCGGGGTGTTTGCCCTGGGCTCTACGAAACCAGAGCCTCTGAGGTGCAGCGGAGGGTCTGTTGCCTCTGCGTCCACAAGATTAAACGCTTTGGTTCCGCCGAAGGAACAAGCTTAGGTCGGCATGGCCTGAACCGACCTTACCGCCTTTTCCCGCCTCTTGGAGTTTGGTAAGGATCTTTCTGTAGGATTACCAAACAATACTTCTCCCTCAAAAGGCGCCCAAGATGTTCTTTGGACATCCGGGGCCAAACCCCGGAGAGACCGCAACCAGGAGTGTCTCCGGAGGCAACGCCAGAAGCTGCTGCTCGGGCCGATGAGTCCGCGGAGTCATACGCGTTTTAGCACTTGGTCCCACGTGCCTGAACTCCGTACGGAGGAGCTGAAGCATCTCCTCCTTCTGCTCACCTTTCGGCATCTTTTCAGCCGCTTCTAGACCCTGTTCCCAAAAAGCTGCTCTGGAACTGAACCATGTGGTTAAATAGTTCAGGGATCTGATGGCGCAGGTAGCGAAGCATAGCGCGCCACCCAATGCGCTCCAGTTGTTTGGACTCTGGGTCCGTGGCAGGGTGCTCAAATGTTGTGGCCTCTGTGACCCGGTCATGTGAGGCTGTGATGACCAGAGAATCGGCCTGAGGATGCTGCGTCAAGCACTGGTCGTCCTTAGGAGCCTTGTACAGCGATCAGCTTTCTTGGTCTCGCCGGGGCGGTGTGGGCGCTTCCACGCAGCCTTGGTGACGTCCACGAAAGTGTCAACCAAGGGTGGTACCACCACAGGCTTGGGGTCCTTTTGCCGAAGATATCTGGCGAGTCGCACTCTTTCCGGGTCTAAGTCTTCAGCATCCCATCCCATGTTCTCTTGTATATGTCTCATAATATCAAGGAACGAGGGATCATCCGGAGGAGATCTAGGCATCTCACGTGGGTCCGGAGAAGGGATGGAGAGTGGAGATGGGGATCTAGAGGTGGAGTAGTCTGATCCCGTGTCCTCCGTTGAAGGCGAACGTCGGCGTCTCCTGGATCTCTTGGGGCTGGGTGATCCAGAAGAGGATTTCGACGGAGGTCTCCGTTTATCAGGTCTCCCCCTGGGAGGGGTTCTAGGCTCCCGGGGAGGAGGAACACGGCCTGCCGACCCCGATGGCGAGGGGGCAGGAACCGGAGTAGGAGGAGGAGGAGGAGTAGGAGGAGGAGGGGGGGAACCATGTCTTTTTTAATGGTATCCCACCAGTAGGTGAACAGATCTTTCACCTCCACTAGAGAGAGGCCCGACGACGGCCCGGGTGCCGGTGGGCGGTCGTCGGGTCCCGGCGTCGGCTCCACAGGGGGCTCTGGTAATGGCGAGGGATCCCTGGGAGTACCTACGGGACCGGGGTCGCCCGTCTGGTCCTCGGGCTGCTCTAGGTCCTCCTCCGATAGAGGCTCCTGACCGATGTCGGTCGGAGGCAACAGGGCCTTCTTCTTTTCAGGAGGGGCGGGCGTCGGTCCCCCTACCGGCGTCCGCTGGGATGTAATGGCCGGCGTCGGTCGTCGGGCCGACGGCGGCTCCAGGGAAGAAGGGCGCACGGCTGATGGCTGTCGAGCCGGCGTCTGGGCTACAGGCCTTTTTAAAGGCGTGAGCTCCAACGTCTTGCGTGGAGGCACCGACGAAGACCTGACGTCGGGTACCGAGGAGCGGGAACCCGACTTGCGGTGGTGATGGTGTCGTTCCCCGGACTTCGCCAAGGCCCTGGAAGGGGAGGAAGGCCATGGATTTCTCCTGAGATGAAGGTTTCTTGATTGCAGCGGGGAGATTTGGAACCGGAGCTACGGGCTCGAACCCCTAGAAGGGACCTGGAAGGGCCTTCTCCCTTCTCTTCTCCGCGTGCTTGTGGACCCTGGAGCTTTCCCCCTTGGAGGACATGGTCTTCAGTTGTTCCTCCAGAAGAAACGCCTGCAAAGCCCTCTGACGCTGGATCCGGGTACGGCTATTGAACCCTTGGCAAGAAGGACAGGCCCGGGTATCGTGGTCTGGGCCTAGGCACCGGACGCAGGCCGTGTGGGGGTCCTTGAACGGGATCTGCTTTCCACAAGCGCACTTCGAAGGATGGCCCGAGTTGGAGATGACATCAAGATCTTGCTTGAAAGAGGATTCTGAAGATTTTAGAAATTTTATCGAAAAGAACTATTCACCCTTTCATGCGCTAGACTGGTAACCGAAGGGTCAGGTAGCTAAGTCGGCAGGGGAAAAGAACTGAGAATCTGGCGGGACCGCCTCTTTTGTACCACGCCTGACGTCGGGAGGCGGGACCGACGTCGGGGGGTCCCTGCTGTAGTTAGCTTAGCTAGAATTTTTCCGTGGGGTCCTGGCGCCCATGCTTCGGGTCCTAATGGTGTAACCTGCTGCAAGAGCTGTGTCTCAAGTAAGATCTGGGGTTTAATACAAAGAAGTGCAAGATCATGCACATAGGGAAGAGAACCTCTAAGCCACCTATAGGTTGGGAGGAGTTGCTGGCAGTCACAAGGGAAGGGAAGAGACTTGGGCATCATCACCATCACAGATTACCTGAACTCATCCAAGCAGACCAGATTAAAGCAGTAGGTAAGGCTAGGGGGATGTTGGGGTGTATTAGTAGGGGTATCACAAGTTGGAAGAGGGAGGTAATAATCCCTCTTTACAAGACACTGGTTAGGCCCCATCTGGAGTACTGCGTGCAGTACTGGAGGCCACACCTTCACAAGGACATTAACCAAATTGAGGCAGTCCAGACAAGGGCAACCAAAATGGTGCAGGGACTGCATCAGAAAACATATAAGGATAGATTAATGGAGCTCAATATGTATACCCTACAGCAAAGGAGGGAGAGAGGTGATATGATTGAAACAGTCAGACACCTTAAGGGCTTTAACAAGGTGAAAGAGTCCAACATGTTTCAATATAAGAAACATAGCAGGACAAGAGGACAAAGCATGAGATTAGAGGGAGACCAATTAAGGGGTAATGCGAGGAAGTTCTTTTTCACAGAAAGGGTGGTGGATGCATGGAACGGCCTACCTCAGGAAGTGGTGGATGTGAATACAGTGCAGGGCTTCAAACAGGTGTGGGATAGGCATAAGGGAGCAATACAGATGAGTATGAATAGATAGGCCATTGACAGAGCAAAGGCCGATGGCACATTCATAAGGTAGAAAAGGAAATGGGCAGACTGGATGAGCCTTGTGGTCCTTATCTGCCATCAACTTCTATGTTTCTATGTATCTAAGAATCAACTAAATGGACTTAATATATGTTAGACCTCGTGTTTATTATCACTTAGAAGTTCTTCTGGGCAATTTGCAAAGTTCTTATTGCATTAATACTTTATCATTCATTGCCATCCTTGCTATGCTATGATGAATGTTTAGTAGTTATCTAATACTTTGCTTTCTCTTAAAATTTGTGTCTCCATGGGAGTCAAGGAAGCTAGGAACCTTTCCCACTGCACAAGAAATTGTTCCCCACCCCAGCCCTTAAGGGTATATGTAAGCCTATCTGTAGCTAATGTAGTAATTACAAGATTTCTCCACATCATTAATGTGGGAGTAGCACAGGATACCCACGTGTTAAGGATAATCTGTCAGGTCACCACCAGCATTATCCGCACCCATCTGGGATACAGGTTCCACTCTTCTCCATCACTCTTGTATATTCCAAACAGGAGAGCCAAGGGGGAGAACTCCACCTCCCTTTCCCATGTGTCCTTAATATTTGATGCTACATCTTTCCAATAAGCCTTAATGACCAAATAATCCCCAAAGTAATGGCAGTAGGTGCCCCTGGCAGTTGAGCACCTACTGCACATGGGGGGTACACCTGGATAAAACTTGTGGACCATACTCTGGGAATAATAAAGTCTAAGAATGAATTTATACTGGGTTTCTTTAAACCTTTTGCACAACATTACTTCACTTCATGCTCCTCCACCTTGCTAGCCTCCCTCCCAACCTTCCCTTCTACCTCCCACTGTCCCCTCACAGCACCAAACACCCTTGAGCTTTACCTTTTCACCAATCTCTTCAAGCCGACACCTTAAAGGCTCTCCTCTTTCTTAACCCCACAAAGGAACCTCTCCGATGGTCTCGACCAATGCTGCTCTACTTATCTGCTCACTATTTCCCAACCGCTGGATGACTTACTCAACCTGTCTTTCCACACCTCAACTATCCCTACTGTTTGGAAACATGCAACCATCCTTCCTCTTCCTAAGAGTGGTGATCTCTCCTCTCCTGAAAACTACCAACCTATCTCACATTACCCACCCTGGCAAAATTGCAGGAACACCTAGTTCTCTCCAAAATCTCACCCTTTCTTGCTGACCTCCTTCTTCACTCCTTCCAGTCTGGTTTCTGGAAGAACCATTCCACAACCACCTCCCTACTCAGGCTCACGGACTCAAGTTCAAGTTTATTACAGGAAAGACTCGTTGAGCAAGCTCATTCACAAGGAGGTCCTGAGGCACATACACATACAGTTTGCAATTACATAGACAGGAGATATAAAAAATAGAACAACAACAAAAAAAATATATAATACCATGGATGAAGGCCACATCACGTCCGCCATGTCTGTCAACCTTGCTAACACTTTCAACACGGTCTCCCACTCCCTCCTCCTTGAAACCCTCTCGTCAGTCGGCCTGTCAGAGCCTGCCTGCAACTGGTTCAGATCCTACCTGGTAGGTAGAACTCAATCTGTCAGAACTGCTGACTCTACGTCCCCACCTTTACCAATCTCTACTGGTGTGCCTCAAGGCTCTGTTCTTGGCCCACTTCTATTCTTTGTTTTCCTAAATGACCTACAGTCAAGCCTGCTCCTTGTCCTTTATCCATATGTATGCTGACGCACAGTTTTGTTGGCCTCTGGCCACTCACCCTCGATGTGACTACCAGACTTCAACTTGACTTCAATAATGTTCAATGCTGGCTAAGTTCTCATCAACTCTTTCTCAATGCCAAGATGACCATGTCCATGAACTTTGGCACTAGGCACCCTCCCTCCTTCCCACACCCTTGATGGGACAACGTTAGAGGGCTCCACCTCTTTTAAATATTTGGGTGTATGGCTGACCAACACCAAAACTTTTCTGATCATATTGATGCTATTCTGCAAAAATTGTCCCCAAGCTCGCGTCCATTTACAGAAACCGCAGTTCATTACTACTACCAGTTAGGTGTGAACTTGTTCAGAAAATGATACTCCCCATAACTGACTATGGTGAAATTGTCTACAGTGCTGCTCCCAAGTCTTCCCTTGCTAGACTGGATTCCCTCTTCAATGCCTTCTGTCGTTTTGCCCTCTACTCCCCCACCCGCACTCATCACCGCATTCTATATCACTCTCTTGTGCTGCCCTCCCTGGAGAGCAGGCACCTCTCTTGCTGCGCTAAGTTTACTTCCAATTTCTGGTTTGGGACCCTACCCTCTTACCTCTCCTCCTCTCTCTCTACTCCCACCTCCCACTCTCTTAGGTCCTCTGACTCCCGTACTCTTGCCATCCCTCGTCACCACACCTCCATAGGTCAGGAAGCATTCTCCTCCCGCTTCCCTAAACTCTAGAACTCGCTTCCTCCTCTGATCCAACTCTCTTCATCCCCATCATCCCTCCACCTAGCTCTATGCAACTTCTACTCCCCTAGCTGCTCCTTCCCCTGCCCCTAGCCCCCCTTTAACCACCGCCTGCTCCTTACTCTCTCCATGTAGCCTTCCTTCTGTCAGTCCTCAACCCTGTCTTTCCTTTCTCTACCCCTAGTCGCAGGCTTTCTTTCTTCACTCGTCTACTCTTATTTCCCCCCTCATCCCCATTACCCCTTACACCTTGTATCACCTCAGCAAATCCTTACTCTTCTGCCCATCCTCCTGTTCCATCCCTAAAACATTTGCTTCTCCCTAGTCCACCACTCCATCACTCCTAGTACCCTCAAACATGGCTCCAACCCCGGTTCGGGTGCTTCTCGCCCCTCTCAAATGCATACCTTCTCCTCTATTGCTTATCCTTCTTCACCCAACACTCCTAGTTTACCTGTCTGCACTGCGATCTCTGCCCCCTTCTACTTCCCTCCAGTTCTGACTCTCTGTTACTTAGCTACCCCAACTCCTCCCCGGCCCCCAAAAAATGTTTTCCCATCTGATCCCGCCCCCCCTTGCAGGGTTTCCCACGCAAACTGAAGGGTGATTCCGGTCCAGGCAACCTCTCAGTCTACACTAGCACTTAAAGCCGGACTCCCAACTCTAGGCACTTCTCTAATTTCTTTGTTTGCTTCACTCCTGGTCTCCTGATCTTTAGGCCCCGACTGCAACATATAGTTCTCCAGCTATGTGTTACTAGTATCTAGTCCTCTGGCCATTGTGTTATAGTACTGTAGTCTGCTACACTGCATGTAAAGAATTTGCACCTGTATTGTTCATTTTGCTTTATGATTGCCTCACCCATCTATTGTAACCCCCCACACCCCCAGGACGCTTTTGGAAACAAGCTGCTCATCAGTTCATGTTGTCTTTCCTGGTAAAACATTTTGTAAATAAATAAATAAAACAGTAGAGGCCCATATGAGTAGTCATTATCATTTTCCAGTTTTCTTCCAAAATTGCCAAACCCAAATCCACCTCCCATTTTTCCCTAGTTTTCCCTGAATAGTCAGGAAAATAGGCCCAATCTTGCTTAGCCACTTTACCTATTAGGCCCCGCTCCTGCCTTTTAGTTCTATGAATCTCCTGTTCAACTGCCACTAATGGGGAATCATCCAACGGTAATCTGTGCAGGTTCCTACCATAGTTTCTTACCTGTAGGTATTTACAGAAATGTGAGTTTGGTCATGCCAAGCTCCCCCTGACCACTTCAAATGAATATTTACTTATTTAAAAAGTTTCACCAGGAGAAGATTCCAGACACGTCCTGGGGAGGGGAGCTGGGTAGGCAACAAACAGACATTTAAACACAACAATAATACAAAATACAGGTATAAACATCAAATGCTTAAGTTCAGTACATATACAGGTGAGCTGTTACAGACATCTATAGTACATTACAGGAATGGATATAGGAGATACACTGAATATAGAACAGTAGGACTAGCTACTGAGATAGCCAGCATATAATCCCTCCCTACTAAATAAATCCCTGATGCATCTCACACCCCTTTTCCCACAATGCAAAACCAGGGTCTTCAAGACCTGGTAAAAACTCTGGGTTTCTTGCCATTGGAAGAAGCAAGGTATCATCCCCCTCAGCCTCCCTCCTTCTTTTAATTGCCATCCAGGCCTACAACACTGCTCTAACCAAGGGCTGGGATTAGGAAGCTGCCCATAGGTCCTGCATCCTCCTCTAGATGAATATGACGTCAAACGCCCAGGACAACCCTCCTCCTCCAACTCAACTCAGACAGTTGCCTCTCCCCCGTTTACCCAGTTATGCAAATACTGGAACTGCACAGCCAAAAAAATACCCCTTTATATCTGGAAAATCCAAGCCTCCTTTTTGTGTTGCTTGCACACATGTGCAGAAACACATTGCTTTCAGCAGTTAGGGAGAATGCCTAAATGCGTCTGAAGCAGGCCCGCAATCACCGCATAGCAATCAGCAGTTTTGGTGCATACAAGCTACCAAACAGCAGACTGGTGTCCCCATGGCGACGGCTTCTCCATCAGCTCACAGTCCCTAGGAAGCCATGGAGCCACCCACCCACCGCTCAGTGTGCCTTCCTGGTGAAACATTTCACAAAAAAAAAAAAGCTGACGGGTGCCCAACTCCCTGTCGGCATGACCTCCTCCTCAGTTAACTAGAATCTGCAGCTTATCCAATAGGTAGGAAATGGGCAGACTGGGTGGGCCAAGCAGTCCTTATTTGCAGTCAAAGTCTATGTTTCTATCTTTCTATTTATCTGACAGGGGTAGCCCAATCCTGTCGAGCATAATGCCACCTCCCATTTGTTGTTTACCAAGGGGTGCCCAATTCACTCGGTTCATGCATCATCTCCCCGGCACTGTATGGCTGACAGGGTACCCAATCCCCGTCAGCTCCACTGCCCCCAAAACACACTTTCCATCTGCCACGCTGGTAGCCCACCCCAGCATGGCAAAGTCTCTTTGGCCAAGGGGTGCCCAATCCCTCATCGGCTCCACTGCCCCCCAAACAAACTGCCTTGGTGCCACGCTGGGAGCCCACCCCAGCATGGCAAAATTCCCCGTGGTCTGTGTAAAAAAAAAACCTAGAAGAAAAAAGGTCCCTCGTTGATTCTCTTGCCACCTCCCCCAACCCGCGCCCACCCTCTGCGCAACTCACCTCCCCCACACCCCACCTCAGCCCCACTTTACCTCCGGAGCCCAGCCGACGACCTTCGGTGGACTGGGAACACGCTCTGCACTCTTCAAGCGCAGACTGCGAACTAAAAAATGCCAGTAAGCTGTATAATGACATAAATGGTTTTTTCCAACTTTGGTGCATATCTCAGCCATTTGGAAATTTTCTGGAAATTATCAAAATAGGGTTCTTGGGTTTACCTCCATGAACTCGGTCACTGTCATTTTATTATTCCAGTCCCGAAGATGATTTAGCAGTCACTGCTAGGAACCACCTTTTCGGGACCGATTAACGAAATGACAGTGTCACAGTTCATGAGGTAGGCCCCAAAACCCTATGTTGAAAATTTGTGAGAAAATTTCCAAAAAATGACTGTTTTACTTAGTGTGCATTATGCAGTTCCTACGACGCTTGTAACTTTAGCATTTTTTAATACCTTTTTTTTTTAGTTGTTTAACCAGGAATAGCACACTAAGCTGAAAGCTGTTTTACAGGTGCAACCTGGGAGCACAGGAAGTTAAGGACTTGCTCAAGGTCACACAGTATACAAGTGGAAGCTGTGGATTCAAACCCAGGTCTGGTCTGCTGGATGTCACCAGATTTGTAGCTCAGAGCCTTAAACCACTGCGCTATACTGCTTCTATTTTCACTCCAGATTTTCAACATTGCCATTTTACCACACCTTCTTATGAACAGTACAGCTGTCATTTTCACATCTCGCCTGAATGTGTTTTCGCATGTAGTGCACAATGGCAGTCGGTTGTGCGAAATCAATGTTCAGGACAGAATAAGAAAATCACAGTGACACTGTTCATGAGGTAGGCCCCAAAACCCTATGTTGAAAATTTGGTGAAAACACTCCCAAAATGACTGTTTTAGGAGGCGTCGCGTTCGCAGTTCCTTGCGCTCATAACTCAGAGCATTTTACAATATTTTCACTCAGATTTTAACACTGCCATTACCACACCTCCTTATGAACAATACAGCTATCATTTTCACATCTTGCCGAAATGTGTTTTCGCACATGTAATGCACAGTGGCGCTGATCGTGTGTGAAATCAATGTTCGGGACAGATTAAGAAAATCACAGTGACACTGTTCATGAGCAGAGGTCTTAAACTGGCTATGTTGAAAATTTGGTGACAAAGTCCATAAAATGACTGTGTTACGAGTGTGCATTGTGTAGTTTCCACGCACCCTCGTAAGTTCACTTTAATTAATATTTTCAGTCCAGATTTTCAACATTGGCATTTTTCCACACCTCCTTATGAACAGTAGAGCTGTCATTTTTCACACCCTGGCCGAAATGTGTTTCACACTTCCGGCGTAGAATAGCGCGGTCGCTGTGGGAAATCACTGTTCGGGACAGATTAAGAAAGTCACAGTGACAGTGTTTATGAGCGGAGGTCCCAAAATGCCTGTGTTGAAAATCTGCTGTAAAATATCCCCAAACTAATTACCGGTGTGTGTTGCGCAGGTTCTACGTACATTCGTGACCACCAGTTTTTTTATATTTTCACTCCAGATTTTCAACACTGCCATTTTTTTACACCTCTTCATGAATAGTACAGGTGTCATTTTTCACATCCTGTTCAAAATGTGTTTTTGCACCTGTGGTGCCAAGTGGCGTAGTCGCTGTGCAAAATCACCTTTCGACTAACAAACTGATAGTGTCACTGTTCATGCGGTGGGGTCACAAAAAGCCCATGTTGAAAACTTGGAGTAAAAATACCAAGAAACGCCCAGGGTGTTAGGGTTTTCGATCATAACGTCCTACCCTGCAGGGACTGACAGGCGTCAGGGGTGTGATTTGGGACTGTCGACAGTAATGCTCATGCAATTCCATCCCCATCCTGCAGCCAGTGGCAGGCATCGAGGTGTGCCTTGGACCCTTTGGCCCCAGAGTTCACCCCCTTCTCCTATACTGCACCCATTTCAGCGTATTTCCTTGTGGAATGAGGTGAGTGTAAAGCCAAACACTACAAAGCACACCTCAACACTTGTATCTGCAGGGTAGGGTGAGGGAAATGTCGGCTGTTATGGGCGATGACCCAAAGGCGCACCAAATGCCTGTCCATCTCTGCAGGGTAGGGGTGGAGTTGGCATCAGTTCAATACTTCACTGCCATTTCTATACTGCATCTGTCTTAACTCCTGCACTTCCACTGCTATTGACAGCAAGCAACACTTGGCATTGACAAATGCTTGTTCTTTGGTTGTTTTGAGTCTGTCTAATCTTATTCTGGACTTCTTCCCCTGCCACAGGAAGTCCGCAAAGCCCTTTTCCAGTCTCCTGATGTCTTGGGTAATTGGACAAAATGGGACCATTTGCATGGCATATAACACCCTTGGAAGGATATTCATTTTTAGTATATTGATTCTCCCCAACCAAGAGACTGAAAGAGCCCACTACCTATTAAGGTCCACCAGAACAGTATTAAACAAAGGGGTATAGCTTAAGCCATACAATATACCAAGATCCTTACTAATCTTAATACCTAGATAATTAAAGTGGTGTACCACTCGCTTCAAACCCCAAGTATCTTTGGAAGGGACCCCGTTATCCCTGTCCAAAAATAAGATTTCTGATTTCTGGAGGTTTAACTTATTTCCTGAAAACCTAGCAAACTCCTTAAAAATTTGCAGCAGGGCTGGGGCTGACCTCTCCAGCTGCCGAACATAAAGAAGGTGGTCATCGGCATTCAAGGTAATTCTATGCTGGCTCCCCTCTTGCTTGGTATTCCCTGTATCACCTGGCTTTCCCCAATTCTAATGGCCAAGGGCTCGATAACTATTACAAACAGGAGAGGAGAGATGGGGCATCCCTGCCTCGTGCCCCTGAACAATCTGAAGCCCCCAGACGGAGCACCATTCACTAGCACTCTTGCGCTGGGCTCCTCGTATAGCCTACTGATTAGTGCTATAAAGCCACCCCCCAACCCAAAATGACGCAAAGCCTCAAACAAGTAGTGCCACTCAATCCTATCAAAAGCCTTCTTGGCGTCCATGGAGGGCATGCTCGCCTGTTCAGGATGCCGAGTGCCCCACCAGATAACACTCACCAGTCGTTTCATGTTGTGGTAAGATAATCTACCCTGGGCAGACCAGTTTGATCCAGATGTATTATTTGAGGCAGTACTTGCTCCAGCCGGAGGGCTAACACCTTCACCATTATTTTGCAGTCATAGTTGAGGAGGGAGATGGGCCTATATGAGGAGCATTCCAGGCCGTTTTTCCAGGCTTTAACAAAATGCATATATTTGCTTCTAGACATGTCTTGGATAGCCTCTCTCTCCTCTTCCATAAGATCCCGAGAGGACCTGCAATGACCCCTCTCAACTCTTTATAGTACTCCATAACAAACCCATCTGGGCACCCTGCCTTTCAGATTTAAGACTTCCAATGGCTCTGAGAACCTCCACTTCAGTAATGGGTGCCCCAAGTACTTCTTTCTGGTTATCATTTAGGGATGGAATTGGAATGCCATCAAGGAAAGACCCAAATAACTCCTCTGTACCTGAGCATTCTGCTCTCTCTTGTCTTTTCTGCTGCCTTCAAAGTGACTGCAGCTTCCCTTCCTGCATCTCCCCTTGGTTCTCAGACAGTCTACCCTCAGTTCCTGCTGGGCTTGTCTAACTGCCTTAGGGGCTTGGCCCTGCCTACTCTTCCTGAGCTGCCTCTTCTCCTCTGTGCGATCCACCCTGTGCTGGTGTTCAGGGTCACTGCTGCTGCGGTTCACGCTTTCAGGTTTCCTGATGGAGGCCTGCACATCTGCTCATTGCTCCTCCTGTTTAGCTCTGCTGCTTTTACTATGCTGCTTTCTCCGCATCCTTCCATGTTGCAAATGCCACAGCTTCTCTCCGCCTGTCTTTTCTGTCCTCCTTCCTGTTGCTACTTTGCAATGCCTGCTCCTGGCATCCCACTGAATCCTGCTGCCTCGTTCCTCAGGCCGCTGCTCTGTGCTGATGTTCTCTGCTGTTGCCATGACTCCATCTGCTTGCTACCTACTTGCTGATTTTCCGCTGCTGCCACAGCCAACTCACTGGATTTTTGGCTATGGATCTGGTCCTGGATGTGGGCCCATTTTGCCTCTGTGGCTCCTGTCTTCATCCTGGTTCCTGCGGCCTGCTCCTCCTCAGCTCCTGCCTGCCTTTTGCAGTCGCCCTAGATTCTGCTTTTCTCAGCCAGCCCATGCTGCTGCCTCCTAGATTCTTCCCTTCCTACCCACTAGTTGTTGTTGCCCTTCAAGCGCGTGGCTGCGTGTTGCCTTTCTGGGACTTCAGTCCCACCTTTCAAATGAACCCTAGTTTCCCAGGCAGTCCTCCTGATCCTCTTCTCAGGGTTCAACACCTATGTTGCTTGTTATATGGCCTGTTCATTCAGTCAGTGTCACAGCCATTCTTTTCATCTCAGTTTTACCAGTCCACACCTTCATGCCATCCCCTACTGCTTGACTACCCCTCAAAGGCTTGAATGGGTTTCACCCAAGGGCTCACCTTCTACTTTTCATTGTACTGTATGGGTCTTAGTCTCCAGAGACATTGAGTAGCCATTCCTGCAGCAGCCTTTTTCTTAAGCCTCTTCATTTTCATAAAAAAAAAAAAAACAAGCATACACCGCATCACTCCACATAGCGCATATATCCTGTCTTACGGATTCAACCCAAAGCTTGGCCATAAAGGGCCAGTACACTTACCAGTCTACATCTTCATACAGCAACACACAGTTTCTTCCTTTCCTCAGCATTTCTCCCTCTCTCTTTCTCATACACACACACACACCCCGCTTCCACAACTCCTCCTGGGTTAGTTTAGGGTCTTTGACGTACGATTAAAGATCATCAGTCGTGGTAGAGACTTGATTATTTTGGAGGACTAGCTATTTTATGCTATTTGAAAACTGATGTGGTTTATGGCTATATAAAGAATCTGAACTGAGAACCTGGACAGCTTCTGGGAGTTACTGAATGATAAAAGAAAAATTGTTTTCTAACTTTTTCTTTTAGGGGCCATCTTTCCCTACTGTGTGAGACAGTGAGGGACTTCTATATATTTAACTGGAGGGTGAAAGGACTCCAGTCCATTACATTTTCTTCTCCCCTGTTTGAGAGCCAGAGGAGGTGACTGTTCTGGACATTAAATGCTGGAGTTGTGAGAGAACTCCAGCTTGTCAGATCTAGTTCATTTTACTATTTTATATTTTATAAAAAGCTTTAGAATTGTTATTTATTTAGGATTGTTGGGAAATTTTGGAGAAAGGGGTGCTGGTATTATAGGCTTATTGTTATTGCAAGATGTGTTGGTCTGTTGTTGTCCTGGTTGCGCACTACTCCCCTGCTGAACTCCGTGACCTCCTGCCCTTTTATTCCCCCCTTTGCCTGCTGAGGTTTATAACCGATGTAGGGCTTTAGGTATTGCTAGGAGAGGAGGGGGTTGGACTGAGGGCCATGGACGTCGGAAGAGGAGAGAACGGGGCGGTCGTACTGGGGTTGTATGGTCCAGAAGACACCCTGGGGCAAAATGGTCTCTAGATCGTGGCTCGCCATGTCTAGTTACCATACCCAAGGGCTCCTGTAATTCAGGGCAGACAATCCGGACAGCCACGAAACCCTGTCCGACTCAAGTGGTGTTATGCAATGCCAGGTCTATTAGAAACAAGACAGCTATTATTGCCAGTCTTGTGGGGACAGCTGACCTGACATGCATCACGAAACCTGGCTTGATGACAACGCAGGCCCCATTTTGGAAGTGGCAGTCCCAGCTGGTTTTGTGATACACCACTCAAATCAGACCACAGGGCGGGGGGCTATCTGATTTAGATCGGTTGGGCCTTACTGGTGGTACCAGTAGAAGTGGCCAGATCATTTGAGTCTACCATAGTAGCAGGTGTGGTGCAGGATCATTCTCATCTACCATCCACCCAAGGGTGAGAAATTGTTCCTGCAGGAAGTAGCAGTTAACGTTGTCGAGCGGCATTGGAGTCGCCCAGGCTGATGGTCCTGGGTGACTTCAATGTCTGGGTCGACAAACTCGTAGTTTGGTCAAGACTTCTCCAACTTATGTTTTCATTGGGGTTCACACAGAAGTTGCCTCTGCTACTGCAATCAGGGCCACTCACTTGATCTGGTCTTTCTCCTGGATCGAGTCCTTTGACTTGGTGGTGGAACCAGTCATATGGTCCAATCACTACACAATAAGTTTCAAACTCCAGCCCCCCCCCTTATAAGCCTGCCCCTATGGAGATGGTCAGATACCGCCCATTACGATGCGTTACCCCAGAGAGCCTTTCTATGGTGTTAGACCTATTGGGAATTCCAAGGACGGGCGGGGATCCAGAGAATCTAGTTTTGGCCTATAATAAGGCTATCATTGGGGCTCTGGATGTCATCACCCCGTTCTGTGTTCATCCCCTTGGTTTGACGGGATCTTGAGGGAGTTGAGACAGGTGGGACGAAGGCTACAGTGTCGCTGGCGGAGAATGGCCCTTGATGCTAACCGCCTTAGACTGATGGATCATTATCAAAACTATCAATCAGAAATCTCTCGTAAGAAGGCAGAATCCCTGTCCGGTGAGATAGCTGCTGCTCAGAATCGACTGGCTCAGCTCTTTCAAACTGTGGATAGGCTGTGCAACCCAACCTGTCTTCAAGTTCGAGGAGCATTTTACAAGATAAATGTGATGAGTTTGCTCGCTTGTTTGAGGATAAGGTGGCCAACGCCAGGGCTGAAATCTGCTCAGCACCCCTATGGGAATTAGTGGTGGTCAGTGCGAGGTCACTGCCCTCGGTCAACCTGGATATTTTTCAACCCGACCAGAATTAGGGACATTGTGCAGATTGTCCAGAAATTGTGGCCAACTTGCTGTAGTTTGGATCTGGGCCCTACTCGCCAATTATTAGGGTGTTTTGAAATCACTGGCCCAGTCCTTGCAGAGATTGTCTGGCGCTCTTTAGATTTAGGAGAGTTTCCTAGCTCACTGAAGGAGGCAGTGGTGACACCGCTTTTGAAGAAAGCTTCTTTAGACCCAGACATCTGTGCAAACTACAGACCTATCTCTAACCTTCCCTTTGTTGGGAAGGTGATCGGGAAAGTAGTTGCGCTGCAACTGGAGAACCATCTTACCATCCACGATGTCTTCGATCCTCTCCAATCTGGTTTCCGGATGAGACATAGTACCGAGACCGTTCTGGTTTGGGTACTCAATGTTCTCTTGATGGCGAGAGACCAGAAGAGCCGCTCCATCTTGGTACTTCTGGATCTCTCTTCAGCATTTGACATTGTGGACCATGGGGTTTTGCTTGAGCGCCTGAGGGTCATCTGTGGACTGGTGGGTCCAGTTCTTAGACGGTTTTATTCTTTCCTAGCTGGCAGGTCTCAGAGGGTGGTGTCAGGGAATTTTTCCTCTGAGCCATTCTCCCTGCCATGCGGGGTGCCTCAGGGCTCAGTGCTTTCCCCCATGTTATTCGCAGTGTATCCGCTGCCCCTCGGAGACATTGCAAGATGATATGGGCCAAGTTTTCATTGCTATGCAGATGATACACAGCTCTATCTGTCTTTGCACCCGACCAGGATAGTGCGCCTCAATGTTTAACAGCTGTCTGGCAGAAATCCATGGCTGGATGAGGTCTAGTTGGTTGAAATTGAATTCCAGGAAGACTAAGGTGCTGATGGTGGACCCGGGCACCGGATAGGAGATAAGTGGTATGGTTACTGTCTGGGCTTTGGATCGACAGTGTATAGCTACCATCTCTGAACAGGTGCATAATCTGGGTGTGGTATTTGAAGATGGGCTGACACAGCGGGCGCAGGTGTCGGCAGTCATCAAATCTTCCTTTATCATCTTAGGAACATCACCAGAATTAAGCACCTTGTTCTGTCAATGATTTGCCCACGTTGATACCGCCATTGTGACCTCGCGCCTGGACTACTGCAACTCCCTATACCTCGGCTTCCGGTGGTTCATGTCCACGCCTGCAGGTGGTGCAGAACGTATGCACGATTATTGACTGGGACTTCTCATACTATTACACACACCTGTACTGCGCGATCAGCACTTGCTGCCTATACAGTGGCGGACCACCTTTAAGGTTGGTCTTATGACCTATAAAGCCCTACATGGACAGGGACGGGTTATCTGCAAGGCTCCTGACTCCTTACAGTCTTGGCCGACATCTCCGGCTCTACTGACAAAGGCGTTGCCAGGAGTGCCTACAGTACGGTTGAAGATATCTGGTGCAAGGGCTTTTATGTTCGTGGCGCCATCCCTGTGGAACTTTCTACCTTGTCAGATTAGGGAATGCGAGACTGTGGAGGGTTTTACGACCAGCTTAAAGACATATTTATTTAAACAGCCTTTTTAATATTTGAAATATTGTGAATTGTAAGTTTTTAATTGATGTTGTTTTATGGTTTTACTGTATTGTTTAAAATGTTGTTGTTTGTAAAGCGTTTTGGTATCTGAATTGCACTATAGAAACAAAACTATCATTATTATTAAACTGAACCAGGCATAGACTCAGGGCCTAACTTATAGGGCCTAGTGGTACTCCAATTTCCTACTCGTTCTGTAGTCCTTAGAACTAGCCAAGCTGCCCTGTAGCCAGAGTTGTAGCCATGTTTGCCTGCAGTCCAAGCACTGCCTTTCAGGAATGGGGTCCTCTTCGGGGGACCACTTTAATCATATGATGCCTTCATGCCTCAAACCCAGAACATGTCCGGAAGCTCGCTTACTGCTTGACCCTTTACTATTCCACTTCATCTGCCTATGGCTATGCCTGGTCTCTACCCTCCCCATTTCATTCAGCGGATCATGGACCTCAGTCAGTCAAGGGAGAGGCCCTAATGCCCAGGGGCTCCTTTAGTCATACAAATGCAACTCTGCAACACCCACCTAGGTTTAGGTCTCCTCACAGATATGAGACCTGGCATCTTTGCTACTACAGCATCACCTCTCCACTGGGGCGCGTGTTCTCCAGTCAGTGGGAACCAAGCCTTCTTTCTTTTTAAGGGTGGGGCCTTTAGTCATATGACTGCAGCTCTGTGACACCATTAAGGTTATTCATGCTGTTATAGGGAAAGAATGAGATGTCTACAGCTTCCTCAAAACTCTGCCATCACATAATCCCATACCCATCTAATTCAATCCCAAATTACAAGCAGCATTTGAGCCGTCAATTTACTTCCAAAATCCTTTCTTCCTTCTGAACTGCATCAATAAAACTAAATTTCAGTATGTCTGGAGGATGGCGAACATAGGACTTTGATTCAGAGAGGTTTCCTCCACAGGGTTTCACCCCATGCTGAAGGTTTCAATATAATATAGTTCGTTATGATAGTACATTCCACTTTGAGTTAGGTCTGGATGGTGAGTGCTAGCTTTATTATCCCTCTTTTCTTCCTTATTAACTCAGCCAATCACCTTTCCCTCTGGAAAGTTCTGTGTTCTGACT
Source organism: Neoceratodus forsteri (assembly GCA_016271365.2). NCBI lineage: Eukaryota > Metazoa > Chordata > Ceratodontiformes > Ceratodontidae > Neoceratodus > Neoceratodus forsteri. The sequence goes on from CM057455.1 coordinate 1,571,668,387, forward strand.
TTTTTTTTTTTTAATTCTCTGTTTTGATGCCTCCTTCTATGCCGCAGTTCAGTCTCCAAGGTACCTGTGGCTAGGTCTGCTACCGTACTACCCCCGGTACTCTGCCTCCGCGCTGCATTCAACTGCCACACCTCCCCACCCCCTGGGTGAAGGAAAGAGACATCCCTTTCTACTCCCTCCTACCTGCACAAACTTTCGTCAGGTGGTGGCCATGGGTTTCCAGCTTCAGTCCTTTGTCACGATACCGGAGGCCATCATTGAGCCAGCTGAGGGATCTTTTCCATTGTTTCTTTAGTCCCTGAGGATGTCAGCACACATGGAGGTCCAAGGAGCGTGTGCACGCAAGGAATGCGACCGCTCCAGATCTTAGCCAATGTGTTCCCCTTCCACACCGCCCCTAGGCTGCACCACTACCACCTGTGGTCACCCAGGTGGCAGTATTGCCGTGGAGGCAGTGATCCTCCCTCCCTGGAGGACAGCATCCCCTGGGACACACAAACTTCCTTCCCCCCGGCAGCCCGAGTCTGTTCCTGAACCCAGGTTGCCGGCATTGTGTGGGGTAGCACTACCGCTGCGTTGACAGGCCAGACCTGGGTTCTGACAGTTCTACTCAGACCTTCAATTTCATCCTTTTTGGACATCTTCCCTAAGGTGCCTTTACCCAGTGGACTTTCAGTCTTGTGGTACGTCTAAGGGTACAACCCTCTAAGGAAGGTTCAGTGCTTACTCAGCACAACAAAATGGTGGCAGTCCCTAAAGGGACAGAGAATGTAAAAGCCACACATACATTCAGTCATTCTGAATTACACAGATACAATACAGCAGTTGCACACTGGAAGAGTGAACTACTGTTTGGCTCTTAACTACAGTTATGAGGCAGTGCAGTTAACCCGGAAATCACCACCTCTGAGAATAGTGTCTTAGAATAGGTATTCAGTTACAGATATATTGATATCTGGCTGGATGCCAACCTGAGACAGGATGTACACACCAACCAGCTGACTAGCAGGATAGGGCCTAGACTGGGCTACCTATACAGACAAAGACTGCCTCTTCACTGAGATGGGAAAGCAAACTGCATGCTATTATACTGTCACTTGCTGACTACAGTGACTTTATGTATGGAATGGATGCAGACACCCACCATTCTAAAAGGACAAACAGACTAGAACAGACTTGCATGATTCATTCTTTCTGCACCTATGGACACTCACCACTGCCAGCTATATAGAAAACTGGGTGGGCTCCACTAAGGACTGACCACAGGTACTGCAACTTCACCTATCACAACTGATGCACAAGTACCTGTACCATAAAGTCCCAGGCTACATCACTGACCTTGTTAGCTTTAAAAAGAGCAGGTCTGATCTCTATTCCTCCACAAGTACTGAATTTATCTATCCTCCAGTATGCCATAACATGGGCAGAAAAAGTTCTGCATTTATGGCCCATGCTGCTGGCACTCCCTCCCAATATACTGAAGACTAACCCGTGGCCCTCTACCTTCAATGCACCTTGTGTCCACTGGTAACTTAAACAGGCATGTCTGTCCTCTGCTGGATGTCTGGGTTGTTAGCATACAGCCGCATTCGGTAATTTAATTTGTAATCTTTTTCATTTTAATTAGCTGAAGTTTAAATGTACTACGTTATCGTGATCACTGTAGATCTCCTGTTGGTTTAGTGTTACTGTAACCTCTGTATATTAACTGTTACATGTCTAAAGCCAACTTTTGGGATACAACCATAAATGAGCACTGCTCAGTGGTCCACCTCTCCAATCTACTGATTAAACTTATGGATAGATGGATGGATATGGCTCAGTAGGTAGCATGGTCACCTGTAAGGCTAAAAATAAGAAGGTCCTGGATTCTGCCCCTCACCAGATACTTGGGTTAATGCCCATAACCAACACAGTAGTCTGGTACCGGGGGAAGGTGGTCTGCACTGTTGAGATGCCGTCCTTCAGACGAGACATTAAACTAAACAACCTTCTGCCCATCTCTGGTCACTGTCCAGGTGGAAGTTAAAAATCTCATGGCACTTATCCAAGAAGAGAAGAGTAGAGATGTTTCCCTAGTGTCATGGTCAACATTCCAACTGTTAAAACTAAACATGAACTTCTTTCCCCGGATGCACCTGGAAATAAGTATCACAGCCTAGTTTGTCTTTCCTGAACAAAATTATAAACAAATTGGCTGGCCACGTCAGTGCAGCACCGTAATTTACCACTCAGCGTGGCGGCCCAGAGATTTGGGCACAAGCTGGGAAGTGAGATCATACAACCCGAGGGACACGCCTCCTCTGGGGCTGGTGTGTCACCATTCTCGCTGCAATACTGCCGTCTGGTGAGACGGAGGCCGAGGTCTGGAGCAGCAGCATGCAGTAATGTGCGTACGCTCCTTGGACCTCCCATGCTAGCCTGTGTCTCTGGGGAGTGGGAGAAACACAGAAAACCCCACTGCCAATGCTGAAGACTGCCCCAGTGAACCGAAACATGGGCCGCCCCTGGAAACCTCAGCCTCTACCTGACGAAGACTATGTGCAGGTAGGAGGTGGACCTGCAACTCCTTCATCTGGGGTGGAGGGTTTGATTCTGGGATGGATGGAGGCTGTAGGGGTCCAGGTACAGGCAGAGCCAGGCACCTTGGGGACTCTGAGGGAGAGCAGAGGCAGCGGAGTTGAGGGGCCAAAACAAAGAATGAAAAATAAATTTAACTATAAACAACAGATGGATGGATGGCACATGGATACAACATCTAAGACCACCCCCCTCCCAGTAGCAATCTATGTTTTTAACTGGCATATAAATACCATAAAGTGCTATTAGAACTTTTGTTTAAACAAACTTAAATTTATTATTTTCTGTCTGTGTATAAAGCAGGTCCCTGTATTAATAAAACGACATCTTTAAATCATCTTTTCCCTCCCTATTAATCACAGAAGGCCCTTCAGAGTTAGAGTTTAGCTTACCACAAACAAGGCTCCTCCACCTCCAGAACGTACTGCTGTTTGATGCAGGTAACGTATCTGTCGCACCTGTAATAAAAAATAATCTGTCAACAACTAAATAGATGCATTAATTTCAGAACTTTATAACTTTTACCTCCTCAGCCTTTCCTTCTCCTTCTGCACGGTCCCTCAGTCTTATAAGATTGCCACGGTTCTCCCCATTTGGTGACCCCTCTTCCCCAGGCAACTTCCGATCCATCTCCCTCCTCACAGAAACATAGACATTGACGGCAGATAAGGACCGCTGCCCACCTAGTCTGCCAATTTCCTACCTCAGGATAAGCTGCAGATCCTAGTTAACCAACAGCCTATTTCTTCCTACCCCCACAAGAATTGCCTTATGTCTGTCCCATGCATTCTTCAATTCTCCCACAGTTTTAGACCCCACAACCTCCTCAGGAAGGCTGTTCCATCGTCCCACCACTGCAAGAGAAACTTGTCTACTCTATGTCTGCTGACTTCTATTGATCCATTCCTCTCCTTTTGCAGTCTGGCTTCCGGAAACACCACTCCATTGTCTCCTCCCTGCTGCCGTTAAGTGACTCCACCCTCACTGGAATGGATCAGGGGTGCACCACAGTGGACATTTTCATCACCTTTGATTTGGTGGCCAATACACTCTTCGTGACTCTGCTGGGGTCTCTGCTCCGCTGTTGAATGATTCTGTTCCTACCTCATGGGCCATCAACAGTTGCACAGGTACAGTAGGACATGTCCTCACACCTCCACTGTCCACCCAGGCTGGGTCCTAAAGGGCTCCATCCTGCCCCATCCTCTTCTCCATTTTCCTAAATGACTTTCCCTCTGCCTATGCCAACTCACATATCCACATGTATGCAGATGACAGTCATTGACTGCAGTGGAGGGGCTTGCTCCAGCAAAAGTTCCACAACATCCTGCACTGGTTCCACTTCAACCAACTCCAGGTCAACACTATAAAAACAGTGTCCATGACCTCTGGCATCAGCCAGATATTGGCCAGGCTCTCCTCCCTCCTGTTTCTCCACACTGGACGGCACCCCCCCTCAAAGTGGTTCTGTCCTTCAAGTACCTCAATGTATGGCTAGATAATAAGCTTGACTTCCCAGCCCATATTGATGTGATCCATGACATTCTCCACCCCAAAGTGCCTTTTACAGCAACAAAGATTGTTTGTCTCCGTAGGTTTGTCTACAGTTTGTTACCAAAATGGCACTCCCGGTCTTCAACTATGCAGGATGTGGACTACAGCACCCGCCCTCTTCCCTTGTCAGACTGGACACCCTGTGAAGAAGCTTCTTACGCTCTGCAATCAACTCTCAGCCCTGAACTCACTACTGCTCCCCTACTCCTCCCTATCCTTCCTCCACCTAACTTCACATCACCAGTCCCACTGTACCTCCCCATCTCCAAATACTGGTTTGGGTCCCTGTCCTCTTACCTATCCTCATCCTTTCTTCCAGTTCCTCTGCCTCATACTCCTTCCGCCTCTAGAATCTTCGCACCTTCCCCACCCTCACTCATCTGCTGGGCAGTCTGCCTTCTCCTGTCACTTCCCCTCCCTCTGGAACCTGTTCCCCTTCTCTCCATCTCTCCCCCTTCTCCTGGCTCCTTAAGGCACCAGCTAAAACTCCTCCCCACCTGCTCCTATCAGCCCTTTCACTGACACTCCCTTGGCAGAACCCCTACCATCACTGATGTTAAGCCCCCTCCTGGGTTCTACCTCAATCTGTATCAGGCTCCCCTCCTATTCTACTTCTGCAATGCCATCATTCCACCAGCTCTAGTCTCTCGTTTTGTACATCATAGCTGCTCACTGTACCTTGCTACTTTTATTTGAACTTGGACCGTGTTAAATTGTACTTTGCTTGCACTTTACTTCACTATAGTGATATAAATCAGATAACATTCGTTAAATAAATAACCAGCTTGCAGCGTACCAGTAACAAACAAAGCAGAATGCTGTACTGATGATGTTTCAATTCTAGCAACATTATCAGTACAAATGAAATTCACAGACTTAAAAATCGGTGACTGTTCCCGTCTCTGTCATCAGCAGAAGATATACTCAGATATGTACAGACCGTGGTGCCAGAACTGAAACATCAACAGTACAGCATTCTGCTTCACGTTTGTTGCTGGTATGCTGCAAGCTGCTTATTTATTTTATTTATTTATTTATTTGTACATCGGTTTACAACCTTTGAGCCAGAGGCTCATTTCCAAAGGTACCTCGTCACAAAGAGGACAAATACAGTACAACATTTAGATTACACATTGCAATTAGCATATTTTCAACATTGTGGTTACAGTCTTGGTAGGTAGATGCAGTTATTTATTTGTTACAATATGGGTGTTACAAGTTTGGTATACATAGGCTAATACAGGACTTGGTAACAGGTTTGAGAGATACATACATAGATAGTGCAGACCAGTAGCCTAGAAACGGAGATAGCAGGAAGTAAGCTATACAGGTGGTGAGGGCACAGCCAGATAAGTTTGGGCAGGAGCCACTCAGAGAGTGTTGTCAATTAGTTTGTTGAGGAGCCACTCAGAGAGTTTTGTAAGGGCATGGTGTGCTAGAACACCGACGGACAGGCATAGCTACGCATGCTAAATAGTTGACTCCGAAGTGCGGTTTTGAAGCGGGCAATTGTAGGTGTATCGGAGATGGCGGAGGGAAGAGTATTGTACCAGGAGGGAGCTCTGTAACTAAAGGACCTTTGACCATGAGTGGTCCTAGACCTAGGGACTAGCAGGGTGGTCTTAGAGGAGGTACGAGTATGGACTAAGGGTTGTGCAAGATGGATAGATTCTGACAGTCCAGGTGGGGAGATTCCAAGGAGTATTTTCTTCGTTAAGAGGCAGGTCTGGTACCTGAGCCGTTCGTCCAGATTAAGCAGCCTAGCCTCATCATATAGTTGGCAGGTATGAGTGAGCCTAGGGGCACCCGTAATTAATCTACAAGCCTTATTCAGGTGAGTCGGGTTTTATTAAGGGCGGTCGTGGTTCATGCACCATAGACTGGCAGGCCATAGTCCACAAGGGACATTACTGAGGAGGTGACTGCTAGTCTGAGGGCATCGGGGAGGCAGTGCTTGTAGCAGTAGAGGATTCCTAGTCAGCTATTTGTTGCTGAGGCTAGGCATCAGTGTGGTTGTGGAAAGTGAGTGCCGAGTCAAAGGAGACCCCGAGGTACTTGTACTGGCGGACTTGATTGAGAGGATGCTTAGAGCTAGGGAGGATGCAGAGTGGAAATTACTGGATTTGCTTTGGGGATGGGGCGAAGAGCATGGCCTTGGTCTTTTTAGACTGATTACTAGTCGGTGCTCTCTGAACCAGGCTTCAGCATCCTTGAAGCTAGTTGCAATGTGTCTTGAAGGAGATGGGGTTACAGTGGAGGCTTAAGATGACGGCATCATCAGCATACAGCAGGACTTTACCAGTGCAGGCTTTGGGCATGGTGTTGAGGTAGAGTGAGAAGAGAAGTGGACCAAGGATAGAACCCTGGGGGGACACCGGATTGGATGGGACAGGTACTGGAGAGGGTCCCATTAATTTTAACACACTGAGACCGGTCAGACAAGTAGCTGGAGCACCAGGAGACCGGGCCGGTGGCAAAGCCAGTGCGGCTGAGGGCATCCAGCAGGAGGGGGTGGGAGACAGTGTCGAAAGCCTTCAAGAGGTCAATAAACACTGCCCCGGCTAGTGAGCTCGAGTCCAGGGAGGAGTGCAGGAAATCTGAGAACTCAATAAGGGCAGTGCTGGTACTGTGACCTGCACGGAAACCATGCTGTTCATGGCAAAGGATGTTGTATTTGGTCAGATAGTCCGAGATCTGGGTAGCCACCAATTTTTCTAGGGCTTTGGAGAGGGGAGGGAGGATGGAGATAGGCCTGTAGTTTCCGGCTGTGTACCTGTCACCTCCTTTGTGTATGGGCGTAACTGTGGCAGTTTTCCAGGCAGAGGGGAATTGCCCCAGGCAAAGGGACTTATTGAGCAAGCTAGTTAGTGGGATAAGGACCTGATCCAGAACCCGGCGGAGGATACTTGGGTCCAGGGAGTCACTGCCAGAATTATTGCTCTTTAGAGCTTTCAGCAGGTGAGGCCTGACCTCCTGGGGAGTTACCCTATGTAAGTGGAAGCTGGGATATTGAAGGACCGGGGCAGGTAGGGAGGAGGGGGTCAAAGAAGTCTTTAGGAGGACTGAACTAAGGTCTGTGAAGGATGAGTTGAGGAAGTTGGCTATGTGGGCAGGGTCAGTGGAGATACAGCCATCAATGGTGATCTGAGAGGGGGGTGAGGAGCGCACGCTCCCATTCAGTTGTTTTATGTTGTCCCAGAAAGTTTGCGCATTCCCCCAGGAGGAGGTAAGCGTGGCCTGATAGTGATCGGCTTTAGCTTTCCTGATGGCCCAGGTGCATTTGTTTCTTGCGGCATTGTATGCCTGTCTGTCTGCTGAATGGCCTGTTTTGGAGGCTAGGTGCCACAGGTTATTCCTGTGTTTGAGCAGTTGCAGCAGGGATGGAGTAATCCAGGGGGCATTACGAACTTTGGTACGGACTGCTGTAAAAGGCGCGAAAATATCCCAGGCTTTGTTGAGGGTTTGGGAGAAGACGGTAAGGGCAGTATCTATATCCAGGGCATGGTGTATAGGGGACCAGTTAATTTGGGCAAGAAGATGCTTAAGGCCTTTAGTCCACCTGGTCTGAGAGGCCATCAGAGAGTGGAAAGGGCCTTGGGCATGGTGTGGGGTGCCCAATGGAAAAGGATAGGGAGGATCACTAAGAGAGTCAGGAAGGACTTGGGAATCATGTATTTGTTGAGGGCGGTTGGTGATGACCACATCCAGTAGGGTGCCGGTACCCGTCCTTCTGTTAACTCTGGTGGGTTGGGAAATGAGTTGGGACATGTCAATGGCTGTGAAGGAGTCACGAGTGGTATCAGCGGATAAGCTGAGCCAGTTCACATTCAAGTCACCCACAAGAATTTGGTCAGTGGAGTGAGGGAGGGTTGAGAGATAAATCAGTTAACGAGACCAGTGCCATAGTTTGGTTTTTGGGGGAATGTGGTGGTGAGATAGAGGGACCCTGGAGGTCAGGGGTCAGTTTGAGGGTTAGGCCTCTGCCCAAAGTGAGGACAGGGGCCGGGGTGTCTGTCCAGTGAGAGAGTCCCTGATGTATATCGCACAGACCCCCCCCCCCCTTCTACCTACACGATCCTCCCGGGCAAGGGAGTACCCTGGAATGGAGACACAGGAGTCTCGAATGGACTTTGATAACCAGGTCTCCACCAACGTGATAATATCAGGTCTATGCAAAGAGACCCAACATTGGAAGGAGTCAAATTTTTTCAGCAGGCTGCATATATTCATAGATGCTATGCAGAGCCCGGGTGACACTGTTGGTGTGCTAGAGTGGGTTGGGCCAGGGTTCGGATGGATATTTCCTGTCAGGAGTAGTAGTAAAACCACGACCCTGGCCAGGGGACGGTAGAAGGTGCGTTGTCGATAAGTATGTCGAGGGGAGGGTGTGTGCTTCTGGGCACAGGGGGTGGGCAGGGTTTTCCAGGCTGTGAAAGTGAGGATGCTAGGTCTCCAGTGAGCACCTGGGAAGACTGTTGGGGGCTGACTGGGGGGAGAGTGTAGAGGGCTGGGGCAGCTGATGAGAGTAGGGTGGGAGTGTACTGGTTCCAGAACAATAGGAGGATCAGGTGCCACGTGTCTGAAGTGGTATCTGGTAGGCGGGACAGTGGCGGCAGGGTAAGGATGAGGCGGAGGCATTTTAGTAGGAGGTGGGCTAACATAATGCTAGTGGTGGGTTGAAGTTGTTATGTCCCTGAGCAAGATGTGGATGCCCTTTGGATTAGTGGTAGTGCCACGGACTCCGTGAATAGGGCACCGGTTCAAGACCAGCTTACGGCAGTTGGACAAGGCACCTGGGAGGATCCGTGCTCCACGTTCTGAGGGTAGAAAACAGGGTATGTTAAGACCAAAGGGGGAGCACAATGGCGACTCCTAGTGGTCACTCGGTGCAGGCTCGGTTGGATGGCAGGAGGTCCAGGCAAGGGCTTAGTACCGAGTAAGGGAGAGGAGTGGTAGGAATATCTGTAGTGGAGGACAGGAAGGGGTAGTTTGAAGTATCCGGGAGGAAGTAACTCAGCGCAGGGCTTGGGGGAGGGCAGGAATCTAGAGTGGGTTGGTTTAAGGGTTGGTGTGGGAGGTGGTGTGGGCGAGGTAGCTGAAGGACAGGGAGGAAATGTAGTTAATGGGATCAAGGGAAAGTAGGCTTTCTTAGAATAGAAGAGCTAGAGGCAGGATTTAAGGGTCCCTCTAGTGGCTGGCAGGTATAACCTGCAAATGGGAAAGTGGACTTAATATTTCCAATGCCAGGAAGTGATGTCATCAGGCAGGGCCTATAAAGCAAGGGGACGACCCTGGGTGGGAGGGTGGTTGGGAGGGGGCAGTCATGCACATTGATCGACGGCTAACCTCTCCCTCACACAGGTTGCTGGCAGAGGTTCATTAACAAATTTAACAAATGTTATCTGATTTATATTGCTATAATGATCGTTTGTCCCTCTTCCTCCAAACACTTCAGGAGCTACTGTTGCAGTCAAAAAGGACAGTGATTAGCCTGCTATATTTTTAACAGACTTTTACTTTCTGTTGTAGTCCCCTCCCTCCCAACCACACACACACCTCTCACCTTCCCTCATCCTTCCATCCACATCTAGCCATGCCTAACAGATATAACAACATTTGACAAAATAAATACTGGCACCACTACCAGTAAAATGAGTTTCGCAGACTTACAATCAGTGACAGTTCACGTCTTTGTCACCAGCAGCAGATATACTCAGATATCTAATACTAGGCATATACTGACTTCATTAATTTTACTGTAAAAATTTTCAACTGTGATGAGCAAAACTAAAAACAATAATAAGTCATGAGCTAGCCTTCAGCTGAATTGATGGTTCACAGTTCACAGTTCACAAGACTGGGGAACAAGAATCGGGCTGTCTGTTTTAAAATGTGTCGAGTTGATGTCCTTTGTTGTAAAATACCATTTATTTATGCACAACCCCCCAAAAATTTTAACCGCCACTGAGTTTGCATCAGGCTGATTAACATCAACTCGGCACATGTTAAAACAGACAGCCAGATTCTTGTTCCTCAGTCTTGTGAACTGTGAACCATCAATTCTGCTGAACACCAAGCAGTAGTAGTAGTAGTAGTAGTAGTAGTAGTGGCAGTAGTGATTGTAGATGAACACTCATTTCCTGCTAGCTGAAGTTTATTTGCAGACTGTCGAGACAGCATTTCCCATCTGTTAAACATGCACTGTATTCTTCCCTCTATCAGGGATTGTACCTCTGACACGAAGACAAAGCAGTTATGGCAGTAAAAAGCTACCAGCTGCACATAGTGGACATGTTGAACACCTTTCTTTCCTCCTTATCAGAGTCTGAATGACTGAAAAGCTACAGCAAGCCAAGGTGAGTGTCCCCTAGAGAGGGTGAATGAATGCAGAGCCCCAGTAAGGAGCACACCCTGATCATCATACTGTACCTCTGGATTTCAAAGCTGCAGCCCTTCCTCAGCAGGAGGGCTCTTTTCCTCATGATCCCTCCAAAGAACTGCAGGGCCTTCCTGTTCAAGTGACACGGGACGTAGTAAAAGAATAAGGTACAGAAAGGACAACCAGCAGAAGTCACTTTTTGATGGGGAGGGCTATACTATGGTTGCCTCATAGTCAGTTACTCACTTTGGGGTATTTGAGCATCAGAGTATTGTATGAGTATGGTATTGTTTTAAAATACACTATTTTATTCACTTTTTATGTCTGGCTAGATTACAAAATCATTAAGTGCACCTCTCATTTAGAAGGATCCCACGATGTCGGTTCGACAACAGAAGTTGTCAACAAGTCGGTACAACAACAGATTTATGTCAACCGCACTTGTGGTCAGCATAAATTCCTCGGAAGAACTGTTTCTTTGCCACCTGAACCCCCACGCAGAGGACTCTGCCTCCAGCACCATAATCAACTCCGAGTCGGAGTTGATTAAGAGACCCCAAGAAAGTGCTAGTCCGGTGACAGTACAGTGACCCTTCGCTGTGTCGTTGTACTGTTGTTCACGGTACAGGTGATGCTGTTCAGTCAACATATGCATTTGGATGGGGTACTGGCAATGCGGCAAAGTTTTGCTCCTTGACGCCTTTACACGTAGCCCAACCTTTCTGCTGTCCCTATAAGTTAGAAATGATACTAACATACTAAAATGCCAGCAGAATAGGCCTACTTGATCTTCGAGTCTGCTCGGATTGGTCAGCCCACCCTGGGTGCTGACCTTGCTACCTACGCCTTCTCTGGCTTCTCCTTCCCAGTTCGGATATTCTTGCTGCATTGGTTTTGCTTCCAGAACCCTTCCTGTACCTGTCCCACCCTCTTGAACCCTCCACTGTCTCTGCCTCCACCAGCCCCCTAGGCAGTGCATTCCATGGCTCCACCACCCTCTCAGTGAAGTAGCACCTCCTCCTTTCTCCCTGAATCTTCCCCTCCAGCTTCCACCCATGCCCTCTAGTGGCCCCCTCCTTCCTTCGAAGCACCCTGACTGTTCCTCCCCTATTTACCCTCTTCATGTACTTGAAGACCTATATCATGTCCCCCCCGGTCCCTTCTCTCTTCCAATGTGTACATGTTTAGCTCTTCGAGCCTCTCCTCATAGGTCCTGTCCCCCAAGCCCCAAATCATTTTGGTTGCCCTCCTCTGGACCCTCTCCAGGAGTTTAATGTCCCTCTTTAAGTGTGGCCTCCAAAACTGCACGCAGTACTCAAGGTATGGCCTCACCAAGCAGTTATACAGAGGGAGCATCACTTCCCTCCTTCTGGAGGTGATCCCCCTAGCAATGCATCCCAGCATCCTGTTGGCCTTGGCTGCTGCCCTCCTACAAGTCTCCGAGTTGTTCATTTTGACATCCACCACCACCCCCAGGTCCCTCTCAGCCATCGAGACTTGTAGCATTCCCCCCAGGGTGTACACTTGGCCCGGGTTTCTGGCCCCCAGGTGGAGTACCTTGCATTTCCCTGCATTGAACCTCAGCTTCCACTTTCTAGACCATCTTTCCAGAGCCTCCAGGTCCCCCTGTAGGCCACCCTCCCTCCTTCCATCCACCACCGCCCCCCAGTTTTGAGTCGTCTGCAAAGGACTCATCTCACTCTGATTCCTGTCCTTATGTCAGAGACATAGGCGCTGGAACAGGAGGGGCCCATGGACTGGATCCCTGTGGGACCCCACTAATGACCCTCTTTGGGGATGAGACTATCCCGCCAACTACGACCCTCTGGGTCCGGTCCTGGAGTCAGTGCCTATCCATCTGATCATCTGGTTCCCACCCCATTTCTCCCAGCTTATCCAACAGGCCCATGTGAGAAATCAGAGTCAAACGCCTTGCTGAAGTCTAGAAAGAGAACGTCCACTGGTCTACCAAGGTCCAAGGCACCATCACTCCAGTCATAGAACTCCACAAGGTTTTGTCTGACACGATTTCCGAGATGAATCCATGCTGTTCATCGTCCAGGCACCCTGACTTTTCCAGGTCCCCTAACCTCTCCTCGACAATACCCTCCATCACCTTGCCCACCACCGATGTCAGGCTGACAGGCCTGTAGTTCTCTGCCACCTCACGTGATCCCCCTTGTAGATAGGCACTATATGCGCCACCTTCCAGTCCTGGGGCACCCACCCTGTCCTCAGAGAGATGGTGAAAAGCTCCGCCAGGGGTTTCGCCAGGACATCCGCAAGTTCCTTCAGCACTCTGGGATGCAATTTATCTGGCCCCGGTGCTTTCTCCGTCTTAAGGGAGCTGAGGGCTTCCCTCACTCTCTCTGCTGTGACTTCCACTTCCAGTACCTCTTCTCCCTGCTTAGGCCTCTCCCCTCCTGCTAGTGATGCCTCCTCCTCTCCCCAGACCCGCCGATCGGTAAGGGTCCCCCCTCCTCAGTATCTCTGTCTCCTCCCATGTATGATGCAGCACCCCCATTTTCCTTGGTGAAAACTGAGGCGAAGTACTCATTTAGTACCTCAGCCTGCTCCCCCGGTCTTGTGCCCATCTCGCCCCCTGATTTAATCCTGCTAATCTGCCCCTTCACCCTTCATTTTTCCCCAATGTATCTAAAGAACCCTTGTTCCTCTCCTGATTTCCTGGCCAGGTTCTGCTCCTTCCTTGCCTTAGCCCCCCTCACCACCCTAGTGGCCCTTCTAGCCATCAGCTCATACTCCCTCAACCTTTCACTCCTTGAGCACTTGAATTGCCTATAGGCTGCCTTCTTTCCCTGCACCACATCCTGGACCTCCCTGGTCCACCAGCAGGGTTTTCAGGCCCTACCACATTTTCGTGTTACTCTTGCACAGGTGCTGGTAGCATCTTGCACCCCTCTCCTGATGATTTCCCACCTACTATCAGCTTCCATGTCTGACCCAATCCCATCCAAATGCTCCTTAAGGATCCTTCCCATTTCCTTAAAATCCATTCCCCTGAAGTCAGTTACCTCCGTTTTTGTGCAGCTTTCTAGCCCTTCTAGGTCCAGGCAGAACCAGACCGTGGCATGGTCACTCCCCGCCAATGGGTCCCTTACCTCCAGGCCCCTAATCTGGTCACTGTCTGCCAGGACCACATCCAGTACCCGCGCCTCCCTGGTCGGTTCCCCCACCTGCTGAGTTAGGAACGTGTCTTGAAAGACATCCAACAACCTCTGTTCCCTGGTCACAGAGGATGTCATAGTCTCCCAGTCTGTTCCTGGCATGTTTAAGTCCCCCAACACCACCACTGCCTCTGCCCAGTCTGCAGTGTCTCCCAACATCTGCCACCAAACTCTCCTCCAGCTCCTCCGCCAGGGCAGGGGTCTATACACCACCCTATTTTTACCTCTTGCCCCCCTTGTTATCAAGGTGACCCAAATGGCCTCCACGGTTCCCTCCGCCTCCTCTCTACTCCCCATGCCAATGCAGTTTTTGACTATCATTGCTACCTCCTCCCTCCCCCCGTCCTTCCTGAACATAGTGTAACCTCCAGGTTCAGGTCCCAGTCGTCCTGCAGTGGCCCAAGTCTCAGTGACCACTGCCACATCCACTGCTCCCTCAGTTAGCATCGCCTGGAGCTCAGGCATTTTATTTCCCAAGCTCCTGGCATTTGGACCACCTTCCACTCTTTCCCTATACTCTCCATTTCCCTGCTCGTGTTCCCCATGGGATTCTGTTTTCCCATGTCTGCACTTCTACCAGTCGGCCTTTTCCCAATCCTCCAGCTCCCCAGGGGGTGAGACAGAGTTCCTCTTTATCGGCACCCCTTGACAGCCTTTTCTCCCATCCCTCCCCCTTCACCAGTTTAAACCCCACTTTTCACCAATGAACTCCTCTATTTTCAACTTAAGGATTCCCCCTCCAAATTGAGATGGAGTCGATCTCTAGCATACAGCTCCTTATCCTCCCAGGTCTCCCCCCATCCCCAATCAACCCATACCCTCTGGCCCCCACACCACTCCCTGAGCCACTGGTTTATCTCCTAATCTTCCTTTGTGCTCCCCTAGCCCTTGGCACGGCAGGATTTCTGAGAAAAATTGTGCATCCTATGTAGTCAGACCCTGGCAAGCTCCCTGAATCTTGCCTGTATCTCTAGCTCGCTATTTACCTCAATGTCATTTGTACCCAGGTGGACCAGTATGTCCAGGAACCCCACAATCCTTTGCCAGCTGATATACCTCGTGCTTAGCCCTGTGCACCCGCTAGTCCAGGGAAGCATTTTGTTCTAACTGGCCAGGCTTCTCCCTTCTATCCCATTTGATACCCCTGATCATAGAATCCCTAACAGGAGCACTCCTGACCGCTCCTTTTCCTCCATTCCCCCCTTCCCGTCCCTCATCCTTTCTACGGCCCCTCCACCAGCCGGCTCCTTGTTTCCTCCTATCTGGGTGCCACATGCCACCCCTCCTTATTTACCCTGACCACCCCTCCCTCCAATCCTATGCCTCTCCTCCTCCTGAGTATCCTTCTGTACCTTGCTAATTCCCCCTCTCACTGCTCACAACTGGTCCTTCTCCCATCTCACTAAACTAGCCTGGCTCGTCCTCCCTTCCTGCCTGTCTCCATTTAGTCCCTCCTTGCTTGTTGTGCTCCCCTGGCCTAAACCCTCAGCTCCCTTTACTAAATCCTCCTTGTACTTCTGGTCCTTCTCCTTTACCTTTCCTCCCAACTGGTCCTTCTCCTTGCGCTTTCCTCCCTCTTCCCCCTGCCCCTCCTGCTCTGATTCACTGCTCCCCCCATTTTCCTGCATTCCAGGTTCCCCCCTGTTCTTCCTGTTATCTGGCCCCTGCCTCCTGCCCCCCACTCCTTTCCATCTCTAACCACCCCTATCATGGCTACATCACCCCCCTCATCCTCGAGCAGAAGAAGAGAATTGAAGCGGTTACTGAGTGTAAGATCTGATCCGCCTCCCCGCCTTGCTTCCTTCTGTCCAGCCCTGGCCATCTGCCTACTTCCCTGAGAATGTTGTCCCTCTGTCCCTCTTTTGTGAGGGTCCCCAGTTACCTGCCTGCTTCCTTGGTAGTGTCCTTTTGGACCCCCTCTGCCAGGGTCCCTATGTGACCCCTGAGTATTCTCCTGCACACCTTCCCCTATGCCGCTGACCCCAGTGCTTGGTGCAACCCTGTGGAAGTCCTGCCCCCTTCCCCAACCATACCTCCCTCCTTCCCCCAACTGTCTCCTAATCCCCGAAACCTCCTCCCTAAGCTGTGCCAGCTGGTAGCACACTGGGCAACCACCAAACTCCCAAGCCCAGTCCAGTATCATGGCTGCTCCACACCTGTACCCACCACCCTCCCAAAGATGCCAGCCCTAATGCCATGTGGTTCCATCCCCTTCCAAGTAGGTTTCCTTGGGTGAGCCACCAGGTTCCCCCCAGTCTAAGATACACCGCTACTGCCTAATCAGGTCACCCACTAATCTTAGATACAGTCCCACAGTACACCGGTAACCATGTTACTAGGTGCAGTACAACACAGTAAACTTATAAGGGAAATGAACAACTCCCTAAGCTCCTCTCTCCTGGCCTTTAAATCCAACCCCCAGTGGCTAGAACTACATGAGCTGCACCTGCAGCCTTTTCCTCCAATTGCAGGGCAGGAGTTCCCCTATAAATTAGCAGAACTCTGGGGAGGAAGGGTGGGTTTTGGGCAGACACCCGACTCGAGAAAGAGTGTATCAGCCCTGTGTCTCCACTCCAAGCCCAGCAGCCAAATACCCAGGCCCAAGCAAATCCCACCAAATAGGTTTTAAATCAGAAGAAATAGGCCTCCACCAGCGCAGCCTGTTACACAGCGAAACATCCAATAAATGAGCCCACTTACAGCCACCAAACCAGTTTTCAAACTTCCAACAGCCCCCATGACAATGCCCTGCTAGCCACTTAGAAGTAAGAAAGCACAGAAATAACCTTCTACCAAGTAAAACCACAAGAACCCTGTAAAAACAACAAGCAGCAGCTACTGTCCTGGAACACAACTGATCCTGTCCCCTTCCAGTTCCTCCTGATGCTGTTACAAACTCCTTTAAGGGTGCACAGGATACCATCACCTGATATTCAAGTCATTTACACTGGGACTATATGCAGTTTTATATAAGCCGACTGTTTAATGAGGCACTGTTGTTCTGTTTTCCTCTCGAAATCGGTTTATGGGTATATGGCTATACGACTTCTTTATATAGAATATTCTGCAGTTTTACATTACTCATTAAATACATGCAGGGGCTGTATGTTTCTGTACTGAAACAGGAGAATGTAAGATGTTACATGGATATTTTTAGGTTATCTGAAAGCAACTGGTTACATAATATAAAGTATCTAAATATTGTGATTTTTTTTACCCATGCACTGGATGGCAAGTTAGCCTATATTACTAATACACTGAATTGTAATTTTACACTGTTTAACCCCTACAGGATGCATCTACTGTAGGGAATGCGACTGCATACCTAACATAATATGATGCAGTTACCTAAAATGTGTATACTGCCTACAAGCAAATATTTATAATGTTTTTATTAATGAACAAAAACAATTTACCAAAAAAAAAAAAAAATAGTGTCGTAAGCCCCCTGCTCCTAAAAATTAAAGCTCCTTCATTCTGTCAGTTATAGTCTCTTCCCTGCTTTAGAAGAACTGTCTGATCTTTTGGTGACCTGAGATCACAGATTGTGCTGGAGCTGAGCTCCGTGTTCGGAACCATCCTGAATGATGATAGTGGTTGCAGGAGATGCAGAGCTCACTTGTTCATAAAAGGGAAGATAGACCACCCCTCCGGAGCTTGCCAGAGCACACTCTGGGTCTTAGTGCCAGGCAGTTCTCACCATAGAACACCACTTCATAACCTCTTACACATCAAGAGAGGAGGCAGTATAGTGCAGTGGTTTAAGGCTCTGAGCTGCAAACCTGGAGACTTGGGTTTGAATCCCACAGCCCCCACTTGCCTACTGTGTGACCCAAAGCAAGTCACTTAACTTCCTTGTGCTCCCAGGTCACACCTGTAAACAAGCTTCAGCTTAGTGTCTCTCTCCTGGTTAAAATAAACGAAAAAAAAAGATAACCCCAAGTAGAAAAAAACAAGCTGGGAGAGAGAAGAGGATCTCTTGTTTGTAAGGGAATGCTGTCTGCACAACAGAAGAAACTGCCCCACAGTGTTTTAGCAAACAAAGGAGTAAGTAGAAGCTCCACACATGGCGGTGGCGGTGGCGGGGGGGGGTTAATTCAGGAAGATGGATCAAGCCAGACAGTTTGTGAGGGTACATCCCAGCATCCTTCCAAAAGATGAAAGCATGGCAGAACTGAGCTAACTGAGTTCACGCTTGCTAGTGGCAAAATACTACAGCATCTACCTCGGTTGTTGTCATCATTAGCACAGGTATTGATTTTGCATCTGATGCCAAGATTTTGAGGGTCTACTACAGATGCTATTCATCTTTAGTTTTATAGTATATGTGTCAGTCCAAAAGGCACTTTATGACAGTCAAAATATCCACAGGAGTCGCATGGTGAATTATTTAATATAAAATAAACAGAAGTAATGTCCAAGTGTAACCCCCTTGCAAATGGGGGTTCCTATAAATGCCAGTCTGGGTTTACCTTAGCCCATTTGTTCTGTCCTTCTCCTGCTGTCTCTCGGGCTTCTCCTGACTTGACCCCTAATTTTTCTGGCTTCCCAGGTCCTGTTTGCCCTCGTGTGTGCCCCAGTTTGCAGTCAAATGAAAATCCAGCCCATCGGGGCTTAAACTGCTGACCGCTAGCTCCCGCTGCAAAAGTGCTGCCTCCAGGGCAGCGGGAGTCGCGTTGGCGCGCAAAGCGCGCTGATGTGGAGTCGCTTGTTTTGCGGTCGCCTCAGGGACGTGTGTGTCGGGTCCCTGGATCCCTTCCATCTATTTGGGACCCGGTGACCATGGACAGCCTGCTAGGGGACCGCTCAGGTGGGAATTAAAGGAGTTCTGACCGGGGCTCATTTGAGTATGCCTGTGCAGGGCCCCGGTCATCTGAATAATGCATAACAGTGTATCTGGCTGCCTCCAGGGTAGCTATGTTCAGCTCCAGCCGAAAATTAAAGAATTAAAATGTTTTACATAATGGAACTGTTGCTGCTTGTTGGGAATACACTGTGCATGTGGGGAAAAGTGCTTAAAGTTAAAATGAGTACTGTTACCCTGGCAATTCCAGTATCTGGGACTCTGTGTGTCAGCCTGTCAGCTGCTGCAAGGGGAGCTTGCATAAGTGCAGTAGCGACAGGAAAAGTAAAAGAGCCATGTTTTTCATCTGTGCAGCGACTGCAAGTACAGCCTTTAAGCTACAGAACTGTGGGGCATTTGAGGCAAATAATTACATCTTTCTGGCTGCACCAGGACATTATTCAGGACTGTATCTAATCTGCTATAAGGGACAGTGGGTTAAGCAGCCATTGCCAGCAGTACAGCCAATTGGAATTGCAGCAACAGAAAGCCAGGACTTGTGGGACATTCACTGCATCTTATGGGTAAGCACCCAAGTGCTTATGGGGGCTGACAGGGACATTATTTTAGGCGCAAATTCCACAACCCAATTGTGCCTCGAGTGTTCTGATTGACAGGTCCTTCAGCAACTTGGAGACATGTCACCCCATTCCTGCTACCAATCAGGAGTTGAGCTAGGAGCTCTATAGAGACAATGTTGTCAGTTTGTCTGGAGAGTCAGAGATGCAGATCTGAGAGACAGAGCAGCAGAGCAGGCTCCAGCCTGCTGGGAGTCCCCCATGGGGGAGGAGCTCAGGCTCCAGCCAAGCCATCAGGCATGGGCCACTTAATTCAAGCCCTTTCAGTCTTCAGGGGGCATTTGTAATTTTCTTCAGTTAACTAGTTACAGCAATTGTGCTTTCTGCAACATCTAGTCTGGAGGTTGCCAGTACTGTCCTCCAGAAGCTAGTCTTCCCTCCCACGTCGGGGAAAGATGTGGACCGAAGAATCAGATGTCCAGCAGCGGTGAGAGCACTGACCAGACCAGATGACATCATGCAGTGGTGAGAGCGCTGACCAAGTACCTCAGCGGGAGAGAGCTGGAAGAAGTCTTCAGGATGCCTTCGATTGTGGATGAGACCCGTGGAGGACCTGAGTGAGTAACCTTGTACCCCCCCGGTGCAAGGGAGAAGCTAAGCAAGTAATCTTGGGGGCTCCATGCCCCATTAAGAAATGTGTGCTGTTAAGTGTGAAGTTTTGAAGTCATCAGTCTGGGCTACTAACCCCATAAGAGACTGCCTAGTTCAAGTAATGGATGCGTCTTGTCTGTGGCCCAAATGGCTAAGTTGCAGGTGCAGCAAGATGCTGGACTTAGTGAATCATATAAATGTGTAGCTATGGGTTAGAGTCCTGCCATTGTGGAGCCGTCTGCCAAGACGCGTTTGCCATGTCATGAGACAGGAGGCCCTAGAGCATATTAATGTCTAAGATACCTTAAAGAGAATGTACCTGTGTCTGCACAGAATTTCGTCTAAGAGCACTTGGTATAAGTGTTAAATGACTAGACATGCTGGATAGGACTCCGCTTGTGGATAATGTTCTTGGTATATAGAATGTACTGGATGTGACTGCCTGTGACTAAAGTATGGGATAGTTGACAAAAGTGTTGTTGCAAACTTACTCTGGATGGAGGACTTTTGGTATATAAAGTACTGGATGTGACCGTGTTTAAACTGTGTTTAGGATGCTTGACAGAAGCATCACTCTCATTGCATTGGATGGGACTTTCAAGTATTGTGCTGAATGTTCTGGATGCAAGATCCACATAGTTTGTTCTGGAATGTTCGGAAGTCCGCAAGTGCAGGGCAATCCCCGAATTGTCTACAAGTGCAGGGCAATCCCTGCTGTAGTTGTAAATAGTAATTTGCTGCTTTACAAAAATCTTTTTCTAAGTTGCCCCCACCCTCAAATTAATAGCCAGCCACCTCGATCAGCTGCAACTCCATTAGGCCTGCAACATCTTGGACTGTGGTATCTGTTTAACCAGTATGGTATGAGATTACGGGGTTTCTGCTGTATCTGGGACTGGTACCAGTGTGGGTAATATTAATAATTATGTTTAACATCTGATTTATTAGCAACTAGATAGCCAGGGCTCTGGATGTCTTAAGTCAAATGGTAAAATGTGATTTATGTCTGCCTGTCAATATGTAGCCACCCAGCTGGAGGGTTCACCAGCAAAATCCAAAATGATCTCTGTACATGTGTAAATATGGTAAGATAACCTCTACTCCTCCCGTTTCCCTTTCCTAGCTCCTTTATTACCTCCAAAATAAATATCTCATTTGCTGTTCGAAATCATGTATGAGCATATTATTAGAGAGCGCCTTTAATTCAAAATATTGAAATGTGGGGAACTGTATCTTGGGGCATGTCTGGGGAAGGTAACTGGTCACCGTGGGTGGTGTAGCAGCTCAGAGGGCTACACCCAGTACCATCTCACCCACGTAAAGCACTCTGAGTGGAGGCACTGCGTAAAGGTTTTAAAAAATGTTATAAGTTAGCGAACCCAACCCCCTTAGCCTATGCCCAGGGTAGTAGGCAGGGGTGTAACACTGGGGGTGGCGCCGCCCAGGGGTTACACAAGTACTGGAAACAATACGTATTCTTTCTTAAAGACTGGCATTTTTTTATTCAAAAAGTATTTAGAATGCAAAGCTCTAGACTATACAGGAGTTTTGTGTACCACCCAAACCCACACCCAACCCCTACACATAGACACAGAAAGCCTAGGACACTGAAAAGCCTGATGAGTCGAGACATGAATGCAGGGACTCAAGACAGTTCCAGAAATGACACACCAAAATTCTGCCCCAGTCTCATGGGAAAGAGAAGATGGTGTGTGTGTGTGTTTACATACCTCTCAACCTTCTGTCACTAAAATGAGGGACACAGGCATTCAAAATGGGGGACTAATCCTCATAATGTGGGACACATCTTCAAACACGGCGATACAAGTGCAGAGCACCATGGAAACCATTGCCTTTCCTTGTGCAAAGTTGATTTTTGATTTAACATGCAAGAATATTGAGAATTTCTCCTTTAAAGTCTGAATTTACAGCATGCCTTCTGTGTGGGCAGCATGTTTTCTATGAGGGACAGAACCATTTTGACGGGTAAAATGAGAGACGTCCCTCCTAATCAGGGACAGTTGAAAGTTGTGCATAAAGGGTACATATAACCACAGATGCATTAATGTGCACTAAATCAATTATGAACTGGGTAAGGAACCCTGATTCTCTGGTCTCCTGAAGTTTTGTTGATAGGATTGTGGTTTAAATCCTCTACTGTAAAGTTCCTTACTCTCCATCAGACGTGGAACCTTTGTAAACGAGCCTATTGGGCTCAAAGCGGTCATCCGATTATTATAATAAATAAATAAGAAAAAAATCCCTTCTGATCTGGGTTTGGACTAGTACAAATTTGAATTGTAATAGATTATAAACTGTTATAATCCCAACCCACTTTTAATTAGGCAGCGTGCAGGTAACTTGTATAAAACGAGTATGCTGACGCAAGCTGACCATATAAAAACATTTTCAAGGGAGTAGGCAGTTCAGAACTCTTGGGCTAGCCACATTTTATGGCACCTGTATTCTTTAAAACTTAATTCTTTGTTCCTAGGTTAAAGAAACACTGTCAACCACCTTAGGCCTCAAAGTGTCCCTTGTTTAAAAAACACATTTTAGGATTGCCAACATTCTGTAAAGATTGCTGATGTAGCTGGCAATTTGATTCCAATTCTTTTTTTCTATAAAAAAGTGAAAAACAGACTGCCCACCATACTGGTATTACCACACAAAAACAGGTTTGTTTACATTCTTTGATCAACTCCAACTGCATCTTTCCTGGACTGGGGAACACCCACACACAACACAGTCTACCTCCTCATGATGCAGTGGAAGGAACTGAGCCTACTGAATCGTGAGTGACTGCACTGTTTGGGTGTATTTCTATTGCTCAGGAAGTATACAGTAAGAACAGATCCAGGATTGTAAACAAAACAAGGCTGTTTATAAATATATATTTCAGCATGCAATTCAGTTCTACTAAACAAGGAGACAGACAAAACAAACAGCAACATCAATGAATTTTAGAGAAGGTAAGCAGTCATAAAATGTAGGTTTTTAACTAGAAATAATCCGAAGAAAAACAGGTCGACAGTGTCCCTTTAAACACGCAAACTCCTGCCCAACTCCCTCCCCTATAGATTTCATTTCCTGCACCACAGATGGTGGACTCCTCGGGGATCATTCATTGCCACTGCATAGTATTTATTTACTGAAATTGTTTTACTTGGTAAACAGAAAGAGATACTAAGGAAGTCTTGTTTACAAATGTGATGGGGAGGAGGGAGAGTAAAGTGCAGGAATAGTTCACTGACGAGATATTTTTGCTGTATTTCACAACAGCAGATGCAATAACACTAAAGCAATATATATATTAATTATAGGGGTGCGGTCACACCTCTTTAGTTAGGGTTGGTAGAGCACTTCAATGTTAAATTCACAATTTTGCACCTTAATAACTTGGGCGTACTTTGATGACATAGCCCTACATTTTGCATGCGCGGTCATTCTGCCAGTGTTTTAAGATTTGGAAAGTTCTGTGACGTTATCCTGTATGGTTTTTGAGATACAAAGTGGTAAAAAACTGAAAAAGAAAAACACTTTTTTTTCCCCCCATAGGTTAACTTGGGATTTTTTGCCATGATCTACAGCCCACATGGAATGAAATTTCTCTCTGAAATTTCTAGGGAAGATGGGGTATGTGCCAAGTGTGTGCCTTTCGATAGTTTGGTGACAAAAATATATTACCATTTTTGCATTATAATAATTTTTGTGATAGTTGCAAGACAGGCAGGTAAATGAAAACAGCTTGCACTGTAAATTTACTGGTCCTGCTCAGGAAAAACACTGTTTGTGCTGTCAGCCATCTTGTTTTTCTAGCAAGTTACAAAACAGTGTTGTACACAACTACTACATGGTAAGAACAGTGCAACACCTGTATTTAGCTCTCAGTGATATGCTTAGTTACATGTTTGTCTTACAATGAGTATAAGTATGAGTATATCTCCATGGCAAATATGTGTTTTTTCACTGAAAATCATGTCCCCCATCCCTCGCTAAGTAATTACTGTTAAGTTTGTTATTTTCTGTTGGAACTTTACTGTTCCAATGGTAAACAACAAAATAGTTCAAACTTTACTGTTCGAACTTAAAATTTCAATTTGGTAGTCCAGTGCTCCCTCCCTTGTTCTCCGATTACCATCCCCGTAACAAGAACATTTTCCCTGGTAGTCCAGTGGTCCCTCCCCGGTTTTTCTATCACCATCCCCTTAACAAAAAACATTTTCCCTGGTAGTCCAGTGGTTCCTCCCCCTCTCTCCGATCGATGTTCCCGTAACAAAAAACATTTTCCCTGGTAGTCCAGCGGTCCCCCCTCCCCAGTTCTTTGATCGCCGTCCCCATGCTCCATTTATGTCTCTGGCATCTAGTGGCATCCTCCTTAACTGTGCCTTCCTGAAAAAGAAGTAAACCGTCCCTTGATATTTTTTTTTTTTGGCATGGAGGGAAAAAAAAAAAGGGTCCCTCACCAATCAGCCCCCACCACCCCATACTCCCCAGTACACCCCCACGAAACAACTCCCAGGTTCAAGACCCACTCTCCAACTGAAGACACGTCTTGGTGCTGGTACCGGCGATTGCAATATGAGAAACTAAGGTAAATGCGCTTCGATGTATTTCAATTGGGGATTTCAACTTTAATGCATAACTCAGCCATTTTTTGACATTTTGACCCCAAATTTTCAACATGTGTCTTTGGGGAACCCACCTCATGACCAATATGACAGCCATTATGCAACTTCCGTCCAAAAGGTGATTACGCAGTTGGTCACTGAATTCACCTTTCAGACGGGATTAGACTATTTTTCCTAACCTTGTTCATGAGGTGGGATCCTATGAAGGTCATGTTGAAATTCCGGTCAAAATATGTAAAAATGGCAGAGATATGACCATTTGTTGCAATTTCGCTACGCACGTTCATAACTTTGGAAATTTTAAATATTTTGACCCAAAATTTTCAATATGAACTTCTCATTACCCTACCTCATGTATGTCACAGCTTTCATTTTTTAAAACCCTGGTCAAAACATATTTTCCCACCTGTGGCACAGAATGAGGTTGTAGCTGCGTGGAATTATGTTTTGGCAAGGATTCAAAAAGTTTCAGTACTGCAGGGGTTGAAAACTTTTTTGGGAGGCCGTAAGTCCAGGACTTATGTTACTTTTGGTCCATAAGTCCATGGCAAGCATTGGTAAGTCACATTTTTTTCACCTACATTTTTATCAAAGCAAATCACTTTTTCTCTCATTTCTTACAGGAAGCAACATTGACCCCTCTACAAGCCAAATTATTTGCAGTTCGCAGTCTGGATTCAAAATGGACTCTATGCTTGGCTCTGAATTAAATTTCATAGCCCAGTACGCACCAGTGAACTCCCACTTTTGAAATCTTGTCACTTTCCCTGTGCTAGCTGAAGTCCTTTTATATTAAGATAGCCACAGCAGGTAGTCTCCCCCCCCCCCCACAATCACCTGGTATGCTATTAGTAATAATGTCTCTGACTAGTGCCTCCTGCCTGATCGAACGGCAGAACCCCTTACTCATCCCACTCACTTAGGTACCTCCAGACTTTCCCTTGATGGCCCACACTTACCCCACCTGTTATCTCCCCCAGAGGTGGGGTGGGAGGGCATTCTAAATTTGAGAGTGAAAGTGGCAAATCTCTTAATATCTCCAGGGACTGGAACACAGACAAATTGGTTTGGGGAGATAAATGAGGGTTTATCCTTTCTTTTCAGGAAAAGTCCAAACTGAAAATGCTAAAAAGCATAAAACCAGACAAAGATATCCACCTCAAACAAAAATGCAGAAATATTTGAGGTTAAATGCAGTAAAGAAAGCACCAGTAGTCTCAAGGACCCCCCTCAGTTACTTCCTGACCCTAATTGGAAAGTTGCATACTTCAGAAACAAATGCCTCCATTAATTAAAGAATCCTGCTGTAGAAGCAAATCAGTCACACCAAGGCTGAGGCACTCAAACAGAAAGTCAATATAGAAAGAAAAATCTTGCTCAGTATTTGCCCCTATAAAAATACCTTCCTTTCACACAGATGCAATTTTATTCTTGTTCCACCTCACCCTGCACTCTCCATATCGACTTAGTTGCACTGCTGCCTTCAAACCTCCACCAGACTGTACCAGAGTAAAGCTAAATGCTTTGTCTTAAACCCCTCGCACACACTCGGCAAGCAACTCCCATTTACTTCTAGCTGTGCAGAACATCGACTTCTGCCCCTGCAGCTTTTCTGGTTTTTTTTTTTTTTTTTTTTTTTTTTAATAAATGCACTCCTTTCTTACTGCACAAATGAAAAATGGAACTGGCATCCACACAGTACGATGCTCTTCACCGAAAATGAAATCGGCAGTCTTCCTTCTCGAATGTCGCTCAGTCCTGCCATGTCACCGTTCACAGCCAATTACATTGCTCGCTATTCTCAAGCTGCTTCCCAGCAAGTACATCAGCTCCACCTATCATTTCTCCCGCCTGGGTTTCCTGCACGAGATATCCATGCCAACCCGCCTGGTCTCGCAAGTAGGCATGGATATCTTGCGCAGGCAACCAGTCAGGAGAAAGGATAGGCGGAGCTGTTGTACAGTTTGAAAGCTGGCAGGCAGGGGAGGCTGCACTTAGTTACAGATCCGTGTATGAACTGGCAAAAATAAATACAGCCAAGTCCATCGGACTTAAAACGGCTGTAGTGTGCAAGTCCTACAGCGCTTTCTGTGGGTCCCGGACCTCGGACTTGGGGATTTTTCAACCCCCTGGTACTGGGTACATTACTGACAATTTGGTCACTTGTCCTATAAATGGAAGCACAGGGCCCTTCCACAACTACATACATATATGCATTTATGGAGGAATGGGAGTGCAGGGCCCTTTTCAGGCAAATAAGAATATGATTACTATATACATGAGTGAGAGCACAGGCTCTCCATAAGCAAATAAGACTACAACTACACTATCTCAAAAAGTAAGGAAATTCAGTGCAAAACAACTATGTTAATGCACCACTTAGGGTTGGTAAGAAGGCATCAAAAGCAGGGAAATTCAATGTCAGTGTTTTAAACCCTAACTCCACATCCCCCCCCAGCCCACAAACAGCAGAAGGGGCAAGGCAACACAAGCAACCAGATACAGCCATCATCAGGTAAGGCAAACATCATACAACTCTCCGCACACAACACAGGACACACCCATCATCATGGTCCACCAGTTCTATGAGGTCCGCTGCCATGCCAGTGTGTTGGGGTGATGCCCACATGCTGGGCGCCAGGGGGACCACTGCGGGCACTGCACCCCAAAGTGCTCCCTAGAGACCTACCAGGAGGCTACCAGGGTCATGGGCGGGATGGTGCAATGCATGTGTAGGGCTGCTGGGATAGTAGAGCCAGTTCCACCACAACTAAACACACATTCACATAGCAGCAAACATCTGTATGCCCCTGAGTAAAGTACCTTACGCACATACTGCTTACATACCTATTGTGTGTGTTGTGGTCCTCGGTCATCAACTACATCTTACTGCATTCACTCGTCTAACTCCCCCCCCCCCAACTTTATTAGTTTCACATTACGTCTCTGATATGAGTGGTGCACCAACACAGTTCCATCGCTGCAGACATACCGGCACCTACAAAACACACACTCATTTCTCAACTGTTCTTGTACAGCAACGTATCAATGATTGCACTACCACTCCTGTCATCCATCTGTACACCATTTGGTCTGACCGTAGTGTTCCCCCCCCCCCCCAAAAAAAAAAACAACATACACAATACCTTGCATGCAGGTGCTTCTACTCTTCACACTACCATGGCACTGGACTTCTGAGCAGGAGCCCAACACACTGGAATTGCACCAGAATTCACATATACCCACTGTACTGCTGCCAACACTCTTGTTACACATGTCTCTTTCCCATCCTCCCTACACACTGCCCTGTGCGTCACTACCCTATATCACTCCCATGCACATCATATAGATAACCCCACAACTTAGTGCTGTGGCAGTGGATGTGATACACTGACACTTTCCTATTGGTGACTGACCTCATGTGAGTAATATCTGTCACATCAGCCCTCTCCATTCAGTTTTTTCTGTACTGTGACTCCGGTGGTCTCCCAGTACCTCTGCATGTTCACCACTGGTCAAGCACAGTACCATACCTACAGACTTCTCTCTACCCAACAAAAACACTGACATGAAACAGATCTCATACAGCACCATTGTGAGGTGTTGTTAACCATTATGAAATAGGTGTAAAGAATGCTGAATCCTGACAGAATGAGAGCTACTTTAAGCTGGGCCATTATCACACCACAATGGGGCAGCTAAAAGTAATGTTTGCAACAATGATTCAGATCTACTAAAAAGGATTAATTTCAAGAATCACAATACAGCACTCCAGGAGGTGTATTATGGTGGCCTAACAGCCCTTCTCAGATTATGGAAAAATTCAGCTTCGTCTCGTGCCTCAACCCACCTGACGTGGGCCGTTATCCCAAGATAACACACTCCCTGTCATGCCTTATAATCATGGCATCCATGGATCTATCACCATCACTTCCAATGCACAGATCACCATAACAGTGTACAGGAATTTGGGTGCTCCCCTCCCCAAACACAATAACATGACAGTGCATAGGAGACAGCTCCTGGTAACACACTGGTGTGGCACTGAAAGTGATACAGAACCATTGTTGTGCTCTTACATCTTTGGTGTGACCTAAGGAGCACTCTGTATGCAGCCTCCCGATAGTTCTCTACGGAGCACTTTGGGGTGCGGTGCCCAGAGTGGTCCCCGGTGCCCAGCATGTGTGCGTCCGCCCAACACACTGGCACGGCAGCAGACCTCATAGACTTGGTGGACCATGATGATTGATGTCTCCTGTGTTATGTGCAGAAAGTTGTATGTTGTTTGTCTTACCGGACGATGGCGATCTCTGGTTGCTTGTGTTGCCTTGCCCCTTCTGCTGCTTGTAGGGGGAGGGGAATGCTGAGTTAGGGTTGGAAACCCTAACACTGAATTTCCTGCTTTTGGCGCTTTCATACCAACCCTAACTGGTGCATTAACATACTTTTTTGCAAATATATATCTATCTCATATACACATCTACAGAAGGACGACAGCACAGGGTCTGAAGGACCCTGCGCTCCCACAGTAAAATAAGGATACTATTATACTATCTCAAAAAGTAAGGAAATAAGTTGCAAAAACCTTTGTTAATGCTCCAGTTAGGGTTAATGTGACAAAAGTTGGGAACCCAACCCTCCCAAATCAGACAAGAGAGCAGGTTTGGAGCGTGCCTTGGGCCTCTCAAGCCTAACGCTCTCCCCATTCTCAAAAAGTCTACACATCATGATCTGACCTTATTTACAGATGGAATGGGGTAAGTGTTAGGCTTGAAAAGCCGGAGGCACACCCCACACCTGCTCTCCTACCGGATTTGGGAAGGTGGGGTGTTACGGCTGGAAACCCTAACGCCTCATTTCCCAACTTTTGTCGCTTTGACCCTAACTGGAGCATTAACAATGTTTTTTTTGCAACACACACACACGCGCGTGCACACACACATATTTATGCATTTATATATATATATACATATATATTCACACACACATATTATATATATAAAATAACTGGTTGGCAATTTTTCACAATGGGCTGACCGAGTTGATATTTGCCGTAACAACTCACGGGTTATTGCGGCATTCACGCACACAGTCATTCAAAAAATGTGCGCTCCCTCACTGGCTCCATTTCTGTGCAGGGCAGGCTTAACAGTTCTGTAATCATGGCGGCTCTGTCTCTTGCTTTCCGAGGAGCCGCCACAAAAAACACCAACTGTCCTTATTTTTCTGTTTTTTAAATCTGGTTGATCCTACCTTTTGCTGAAAAAAAAAAAAAAAAAAATATCTGGTTGATTCTGCTCTTCCGCCATTTCAGCAACGGAGCCCCGGTTTTACTACCAGTGCAATTTTAATGACAAACTGTAAGTAACAAAAAAAAAAAAAGAGCAAAAATGAAGAAAAAAATTACGAAAAAAAGACAGACTCCTCCAGAGTGTGTGAGTGTGAGAGTGTGTGTTCACAGAAATGGGGCTGTAGAAAAACTGTTGACCAGCAATTATAAAAAATAAAATATGGAGAAGTGTCCATATGAGAATTTAATGCACACCCTCGGTGTGGGATGCTTTATTAAACCCCTCGGGGTTTATGCATTAAATTCTCATATCACACACTTCCCCATCCTTTATTCGCTACGTGTACACACACACACACACACACACACACACACACACACACACACACACACGTGTAGACTTGTTTTGTTGTTTTTGTTTACATAGGAGTCATAGAAGCATTCCCCCTAAAGTAAAAACACAAAAAAGTGCAATTTTTTTGTCCCGTTCTGTGTTCAAAATTAAATTTTCAGACCTATAAGATAAAAGGTACAACTTTAGGCACTAGGTGGTATGTAAGCAGCTAGTGTGGGGTGAATGAGGTATTTGAAATGCTATGACCTCTGAACTGTGCTGAACAACTGTTCAGAAGGCACACAATATAGTACCACTTTAGAATAGGCACAAGAAGGATTTGAGCAGGTTGATTTTTATATAGAACGTATATGAACCATATACTGTAAATAAATCTTCATTATTCATGTTATTGAACCTCTTTTTTTGTTTTCCCAACTGTCACAGATACTGAGAATTATAAAGCAGTGTAGTGAAATTTCTATGCAGTTGAGTCAGCTGTGACAGTAATTCTTCTCTCAATAAAGACGAGTTAAAGAAAAGAAAACAAGGTCCAACACTACTGACCACAAGGTCCAACACTACTGACCAATCAGATCACTGGATTTATTTTTGTACCTTTCATAATTTTTAGTAACCAACTGTTTGACACTGGGATTGTCATTTGCTCAATAAGTACCCAAGCACCTTTGTATTACGACCTACTCATAATGTTAAGCAACTCCATATGGCAGTTTCAGGGAAGGAGGAAATGGTGTTTAAACACAATGTTGCTCCAAGCCAAAAAGATCAGGAAGCACATTAGCTTTAACACAGTGCAGTGTCTTGGGGAGAATGTGAACACATTCCCCTCTAATGGATTGTGTGGGACGCCCTGAAATGCTCGATCCAGGGAGAGCCGATACATTAGGCAACCGCCAAGCTGAAACAGAGGACATCCCAGCTAGTTCAGTTATAAAGGCAATGGAAAGACTTGGACAGCCAATTTGGCCTCACATCTGCACCTAACCTCGTGACTCAATAAATGTAAAGATAATATCTATGACATCTTACAGGGGAAATTGAAAATGCCATTTTCCACACTAAGAAACATACTATGAGGGAGGTGATAAGGCAGAGTGGCTCCTTGCGACCAAACTGAGACAGAAGACTGAGGATAGCACAGTCTGCATCCCTGCGCACTGAAGGAGATGAGACAGGTCCTATATGTACTACTGGCTGAGTTCCTTAACAGCTCATTAGAAATGGAGGGTGGTACCTATGAAAAAATTACTCACCATAGTAACATTGTTTCTTCTCAGAGATCCAGTAAAGAGATGTACAACAAGTATCATCTCTCCAGAATGTGATGCGCCACAGAGAGAACATTATTCTTATTTTAGAACTTAGAATACAAGTTCCAACTCTGCACTGTGGTCAAGCTCCCCCTACTTTTCTAACATCGGATTTGTTTCTATTGCTAGGGGAGCTGTGATCACTAAAGCTAGCTAAATGGCTAGCAAAAATTTTCATTAAAATGCCAAACAAATTTAAAGCAGACAACGTAAAACATTTAACTGATCACATTCTAACAATTACTGAGGAACTGCCATAAGGAATGGTCAAGCAACCTTAAGATAAGATTATCATCAAGATGGTGGCTGCAGGCAAGGGCAGGGAGCGAGCTGCTGCCAGAGCCCTGTCTATGAAAAACTCTCCCGCTAAACTTCCGCTGACTAATGAACCAAGATCTGCTAGTAAGCAATTAGCAGACAAAGAGGTAAAAAAATCCGTACCCAAGTTTGAGCTGAAATGCTGCAAAACACACTGAAAACCGCTATGGTTCTGGGACGCGCCTCTTCGTCCTGGTAATAAACGGCATTCAGAGTCTCACACGGAATGTAGAGAGTCAGTGAGCTGACATTCTTCAAAAGAGCCCGGGTGGGAACTGGGGGGCATGGCCAGCAGCCGAGCTGAGAACAGGCGAGTGCAAATGCAGAGGGAACCCACCTGAGAGATCAGAAGGCGAGGGCAACAAGGAAGGCCCATCGACCTCGGGAGAGC
Organism: Neoceratodus forsteri; assembly: GCA_016271365.2. Lineage (NCBI taxonomy): Eukaryota > Metazoa > Chordata > Ceratodontiformes > Ceratodontidae > Neoceratodus > Neoceratodus forsteri. The sequence continues at coordinate 1,571,700,395 of CM057455.1, forward strand.
AGGAGACTTTCCAACCATCCAATGCAGCTCTATTAAGGGCTATTCAAAGCTTAGACAGTAAAATGGAGGACTTTAAAACAGAGCTCAAACACATGCACACCAGAGTGGAGCTCCTCTCTGATGAAATGAAGGGAGCAACAAAAACCGCGGATAAAGCCCTTACCGTGACAACAGTCCATACGAAGAAGAATGCTTTACTTCGGCGGCACCTGAACAACATTGAAAATGTGGTCAGGTCAACGCACATTAGGGTGCTGGATTGCTGGAGGAAGCAGAGGGGGATTCCCCCCACAGTGTTTATAAAGGACTGGCTGGTTGAGTGCTTCAGCTAGAGGAGGCCTGCGTGGTTCACAAAGTATATCGGGTAACACCAAGAGGAAGTAGGCCTAAGATGGCGTCAGGAGAATATGCCTCACGTATGCTGATGGGGGAGCTACAAACATCGGTGGAGCGGGACTTAATTCTGCAAAAAGCAAAATCTTTAAGTCCACTGATATGGCAAGACACCCGAGTACATCTGTTTCTGGATCTTAGCTACACCACACGGATGCGAAGAAAAAGCTTTGATGGCATCCAAACCTGGCTCCAATCCCTTGGGGTACACCATGTCCTTTTAATGTCCACAAGTCTGTGTATACACTACGGAGGCAAAACCTACCAGTTTGCTGATGCCACCAAAGCGGCTAAACTTCTAGAGAAGATTGAAAAACAGTTTGCGGTGCGAGGGGATCCCTCTGAGTCGGAGGAGGAACTGGAAACCTGAGTACCTTAAAGTTTCTTTTCTTTTGAGACTTTAACTTAAAGTTTTCAGCAAGATGGGGGGATAAATTCACTAATGATTATGCAGTATCCTATTGGGTTGTATTAGGGGAAAGATATGGACTGGGGCTTCCAGGTACCTGTTTAAAACAAATATTGTTGGATAAGTTGAGCTAGAATAAGTAAATTTGAGTACCAGGACATGTCCTAGTAAAAAGGTGTCTTGATCCAAACTAAGCCTGCTCCTTCCCCATTTCTGATCAGACGCTCTCTCCACCCTCTTCCCTTCTCCTCTGAATTTTTCATTTAAAACAAGTTTTTGGTTTGGGGTACAATTAACAGCCCCATTTGCTGTTAATAAATGTGCAAAATAGCTTATATTCAGGAAGAATAATACCAGCGTTGCTTATGTTGTAACAGCTTAAAAGGTTTGAATTTTGAAATATACTGTAGGATGTGCTTCTGTGTAGGGAGGTAATAACATGATGGCTGACTACCGATGATTTTAGGGATGGGATATCAACCCTTTGACAGGGTGCTCGATTACTGGATGGACATTATATCAATCCCGACTCATGGCAGCAATTGGTCACTTCAGGACTTATAATCGGACATTTAAACATAAGGCAGCCAAAGTTTTTTTGACTGTCTTATTTAGCAGTTAGAATGCAGAAGGTATAAAATTAGAATTGTCTTTCTTTACCCTCCAAGTGAGGTAACAAGAACAGGGGGTGCTTTTCATTGAGTAACTGTAACAATGTAGAGCTTACTTCTAAGTGTTTAAATGAACAACTGCCTGCCTGATGGTCATACTATGTAATAAGCTTACATAAACTCAAAAAAAAAAAAGAAGCCGGGTGCACTAGCTAGTTCCTAGTAGGTGGTGAGAAACAGAAGAAATTTTGAAGCCGAACTAAAAGAGATTTTCAGAACCAACAATATAAACTACAAATATAAATTAGAGAGTGAACGAGGCAAACTGTTTGTTATGTAGCCAAGTAAAATTCCAGCTTGCACTGAGCTCCGAAAACTAAGTATAGAGCCTGCAGAACCTAAAGAGAAACCCAGGGAAAAACTGCCCGAGATGATTATACAGAGTGCATGAATGTCGAGACGTACAAGGGAGCTGAAACCGAGAGCTGCTAAAAGATCACCTCCCTATTTTGTACCGGAGAATTTGAACCAAATGAAGAATAAAGGCTCAAATCTAAAGTAGCCTCTGAATTTGATTCCCAAGGAGCCAGAACAGCCACAACAAGCTCAGCTGATCAATAAACCGAGAATTCAGCAGACAGACATAACAGGTGCATTAATATCTTCAGAATTTTCCATAAAGCTACCAAATTTACTAAGCCACATTCTCTCCCCAACAAATTTGTCTAGTGAGGCCAGAACAACTACTAGCACGATGAATAAAGATAAAACACCAGAGCACCTCCAGTGCGAAGATCAAGCTCTAGCCAAAACTACGGAGTTGTTTTTTCTGCACCTACTTCTCCCATTGAGTATGTGAATACAGTTTCAAGTAACCATCTAAAGTCAGGGGTTGGGAGCACTGGCCTCACAGATGCCGAATTAAATGCAGCACTTCAAATACAGTACTTAAAGAGCTACTCTCTACTCAAAGAAAACTTTAAAAAACATAATTAGGTACAATTCTGCTTGCATTCCATTTTATATATTTCTCCTTCCCATAATTTATTACTAAGGAAATGTGTATGAATATATGCTCACTGTCACCTTAGAGTTTATTTAGAGTTTCTCTGTCTCTACAGCTTGCTCCCTACTCCAAATCATAATCCTCTGTTGTGACATCACAGTATGTTGCCATGGGAGTAACTGTGAGGTCACAAGCAATGCTCTATGACTTCAGGTAAGGAGAAAGCAGCAGGAATAGATGAACGCCTCACGAGCAGAAATCCTGTTTTCATAGAAATGACCTCAGTAATAAATAATGAGCAGGAGAAAATACAAGCTGGACTGTGTCTAAATATTATGTTTTGTTAAAGTTCACCTAATCGTGTCAGCTGCTCTTTAAAGGTTTTGTAGAACAGAATCTCACAATACAAAACAGCTCTGTAATGACTGGTGGGTCACCTTAACGGAACCAAATGCCAGAAACATCACGTAATACAGCCAAATCTAGTCAAGCTACGGAGAAGCCGCACTAGATAAGGGTACAGAGCTGAAACATGATAAACTTTTAAATCAACAGATGACAGAAAAGTAAATGCAGTATTGGAAAAGACAACAAAATCTGTAGCTGATACTATGTCAGGAACATCACCTTTGTATATTTTTCTGCCAGCTAAAGTTACCGAAATTAAACCACAACTTTTTGATACAAGTTTAGAAGACGAGATCTATTAGAGTTAAACATTCACTGATGCCTGAACATACACAAAATATTTCTACCAATATTTCTAATCACGAACAACAAAGGAAAATGCAATACTGTCAAAGAAAATATTGTTAAAAAGAGGGAAAAAAGCAAAATATACTAGAAGGACAAAACTCTATCAAGCCTACTGACTGTACTAGTGGTAGTGCTCTTTTAAGTTAGTCAGATCTAAAACACAGACCATAAAATTATACCCAAATTAATTAAGAGGATAGAAGGCGTACTTTCTGGGGTCATCAGCTCCAACTAGACAGATTTGCTAAAGGCCGAAACTTACATGAAGGCCTATGGAAAGTACAGACTATTACAGAACATAGAAACATAGAAACATAGAAGTTGATGGCAGATAAGGACCGCAAGGCCCATCCAGTCTGCCCATTTCTTTTTCTACCTTATAAATGTGCCATCGGCCTTTGCTCTGTCAGTGACCTATCTATTCATAGTCATTTGTATTGCTCCCTTATGCCTATCCCATGCCTGTTTGAAGCCCTGCACTGTATTCATAGCCACCACTTCTTGTGGTAAGCCATTCCATGCATCTACCACCCTTTCTGTGAAAAAAATTTCCTCACATTCCCCTTAATCGGCCTCCTCTAATCTCATGCTGTGTCCTCTTGTCCTGCTATTTTTCTTATATTTAAACATGTTAGACTCTTTCACCTTGTTTATGCCCTTAAGGTGTTTAAATGTCTCGATCATATCACCTCTCTCCCTCCTTTGCTCAAGGGTATACATATTGAGCTCCATTAATCTGTCCTCATATGTCTTCTGATGCAGTCCCTGCACCATTTTGGTTGCCCTTCTCTGGACTGCCTCAATTTGGTTAATGTCCTTGTGAAGGTGTGGCCTCCAATACTGCACGCAGTACTCCAGATGGGGCCTAACCAATGTCTTGTACAGAGGGATTATTACCTCCCTCTTACGACTTGTGATACCCCTACTAATACACCCTAACACCCCCCTAGCCTTACCTACTGCTTTAGAGGTCTGCTTGGATGATTTTAGGTCATCAGTGATGATGATGCCCAAGTCTCTTTCTTCCTTTGTGACTGCTAGCAACTCCCCCCTCCCAGCCTATGAGTGGCTTCAGGGTTTCTGAATAAAGTACTGATTCTGAAGCAGTAACCATTGCCTTAGATGCTTCCATGGCTTCTGACCTTTCAGTGTCCCTTTACGATTAAAAGTCTTGAAAGCATAGGTTTAATCTTTTTTATAGCTCACTGAAGGCTTTATTTAAGATAAACCAATTCAAAACACAAACAATGGAAATGGTGAGCACAGTTAGACAGGGCTGCCTCCTCTCCCCGATACTGTTCATTATTTCTTTGGAAATGCTATTACAACACTTACACCGTAATCAACAATACGAAGGATGACCATTAAACGTAGAAATGGTTACGATTAATGCATATGATGATGACCATATGAGATTTCTAAAAAGTCCAGATAGGTCCTATCTGGAATTAATTCAAGGCGTTGAAAAATCTTCTACGATTTTGGGATATAACCAGGGTTTTAAATAATTGATTAGCAGTTTTTTTCTTGGGACAATACTAACTGTACAGAAAGTATTTATATAGATTTTCGAGAAATGCTGTGTTTGTTAAACACAGTGAGGCAAGAACTACTAATTTTCACAAAGTTTTAACACTTTTATGAGCAAAACGCTAATCAAATTTTAGAGCTAAATAAAACCCTGGATATAACAAATCTAAATCAGTCATATGCCCCATAACAAAAATCAGGTAATACAAAAAACTTTTCCAAGAAATGCAAATAGAAGTATTTACCAAATATTTGGGCATGCAACGCTATATAGCAGACAACTATTCAAAATGTAAAAAATAAAACTATATTTCAGAAGGTTAGCAGTCTTTATCCCTCTCCCTGTGGGGGAAGTATCCCTCTCCCTGTGGGGAAGACTAGATACCATTAAAATGATGGTGTTACCTCATTTATTATATTGTTTTCCAGGCCACCATGGGTAAAATAGAATTAGTTATGATTAGGAATATTTTTAAGAAATTTTTATGGAGGGGGCAGCTCAAGAATACCCTGGACAATAGTAATTATTCCAAGAGAGCAAGACAATATAGGATGCCTGAACCCAGGAATGTATTTTATAGCAGCCTCAGCTGCATAGCACTGGGCATCCATACAAGATTTATTTATTTATTTGCTTTTGGTAACCGGGTAAGTACACTAGGCAAAAATCCTGCCTATTTTCAGGCACGACCCGGGAAAGTACAATACAACAGCATAACAGTACAACAGTATGACAGTATAAGAGTATACTAGAATGACAGTATGATAGCATGACAGTATGACAGCATAACAGTTCGACAGTGTAACAATATATCAGGGTAACAGCATAACCGCATAAAAGGATAACAGGGTAACAGGATACCAGGATACCAGCATACCACCATTGAAAGCATTGACAAACAGCAAGTTACAGGAGAACTGTCCACAAAAGTCAGAGGCAGACACAGTAGACTATCCATGTCCTGGTAGTAGCAACAGTGGTGAAGTAGAAAAGTCAACAGGCCTAACTCAGGGAGAAAACAGGCAGGTAGGCACAGATGACAAAAGTTACATAATAGTATCATAGACAAGACAGTCGTGCCCTGTAGGGGAGAAAAATCAGACCGTTATTGACACTTAAGCAGAAGGCAGAAACCCAAAAAGCAGACAAGGCCGCAAACAAGGACACAAAATAGAGAGACAGGACAGGACGTTATGAGCAGTCGCAGTTGTCAAGAGCTATGAGGTTAGAGAAAACTAGAGGGGAGGGTGGCTTGCTGGTTGTCGTCCCCGCCATGGACTGGCCATTAGCCGGAGCACCTCGGGTTGAGGCGCCGGCAATCTGCAAAAAAGGCGAGCGTACCTCCCCCGACGATACGGGAAAGCGGCAGATAGAAAATGGGGCACAGGAGCAGAGGGACGACCAGCTACTGCAAAAGGTGTTGCTGGATTGATTGCTGAATTAATTATTCTTTTTTTGCACCGGAGACTCAGCTGACGACTTTTGGCGCCAAAGCTCCAAATTCAAAAAAGGCACCAGCGCCTCATTGGTCCCCAGAAAATCTGATGCTCGAGCAGCCTGGACAAAAGGCTGAGACTGAGCGTGGGGAACACTGAAATTTTTATTACCGGAGGGGAGGGCGGCTGTTGCGGGTCGTCCCCCCCACCCGCCATGGACTGGCCGTTAGCGGAGCACCTCGGGGGTTGAGGCGCTGGCAATCTGCAAAAAAGCGGTGCGGACCTCCCCCGAAGATACGGGAAAGCGGCGGATAGAAAACGGGGTACAGGAGCAGAGGAACGACCAGCTGCAGCAAAAGGTGCTGCTGGATTGAAAATTTTCCGCCCACCCACCCCATTTCTTGTGCCATTAAATGCCCAGTCTCCACGCCCACCCATCGCCGGTGACCAATCAGGGTTGGTGACTGACTACAACGAATGCACCAGACCTCAAATTATGCAAGTAGCATCTCATATGAATATCAGGGAAACAGGTGGCAAGTGGTTACAACATATGCATAGGTATCTCAGCATTGGTACCTGATCGTCTACTCATTTACAAAATCGATATTTAAATACCTGTAAATTTTCTTTTTCCGACGGCTGGTCTCCGGGCTTCCTTACTCCTGGGCTGTACCTCCTGATACTGATCGACAGGCAGGAATCAGACCTCTGCAGCAGGGGACATCCAGCCCTCCACTTCCTGTCTCCCTCAGTTCTTCCTAAAGCAGTCTAATGTTGCAATACTACAAGAACTTGGAAACAGAAAACAAGAATTTTAAGGCATATACGGCCGAGAGGCCAGCCAACTATATACATTCTGGGAGGGAATCCGAAGCCCGGAGACCAGCCGTCGGAGAAAGAAAATTTACAGGTATTTAAATTTCGATTTCTCTCTCCTAAGCTGGTCTCCGGGCTTCCTTACTCCTGGGATATACAAAAGCAGTACATCCCCAGATGTCCCGGGTGGGAAGAATGTCAGGAGTCCTTAAGGATCCACCACCGCTTGAAGCATTCTGCGGTCAAAGGATACCTCCTACGAAGGCATCACTTCCAGTGAATAACATTTTGCAAATGTGTGAATGAATTATCAAGTGGCCTCTCTGCATAACTGTGCTGTCAATGCTTCTCTGAAGTATGCCCACAAGGGGCCATAGCTCTGGTGGAGTGGGCTCTCCCTGGGCCAGGCAAGTTACTCGGCCTGATCACAAGCCATGGAAGTGGCTGAAAGAATCAGTCTGGCTATAGAGCCTTTTGAATCCTTGTTACCCATAATTTTGGCCTATAGCGGACATTAATAAACTTAACGTTTGCGAATAGCTTCCTCTCTCTTAATATACATTTCCGTCAGGGTCAGAATGGGTGGGTCTCGCGGTCCCATCGGCCTTCAACCTCCATGTCTTTAGTTTCTATCACACCTCCCAAGTCCAGTGGATGCAATTCCCCTTCCTTATTGCTTGGAAAGTGGGCAGAAGGAAGGAAGCATGAACCCTTGCTTGTAATGTAATGGAGGCATAACCTTAGCAAAAAACCTGGAACTGTTCACGCCTGATGGAAAACAGTGCATGGCTCTTGGATAAGCAATGCTTCTGTTCTGCTGATTCTCCTGACAGAAGTAATGGCTATGTGAAAAAAGCTGACCTTTATTTTGAGAGGCATTATGGGTATCTTCTTGATAGACTCTAAGGGGGGCCTTGGCCATAGCCTTGAGAACCAGATTAAGATTCCAAGGTGGTAGCTTTGGTGGGTTGGAAGGCATCTTAATGTTGCTATCTTTAGAAACCTACAGACATGGGTACATGAATCCAACAATTCCTCTGAATCCATCCACAAGACTGCACCCAGTGCCAAAACCTCCACTTGTAAGGTGGCTGGTTGCAGTCCTTCATCCATCTATCCGAAAGGAACTGCAGTACAACATGCGATTATATTGGATAGCATCCTTCTGAAAGGAACTGCAGTAGAACAGGCAATTATATTGGATAGTTCTATATGTGGTTTGAATGAAGCCAGAACCAAAGTTTTCTCCAGATTCAATAATAACCTTTGGAGGAGGAAGAGAAAACACGAGTTCCCCATCATGCCAATCAAAGGAGTTGTGTAGCCTAGCTCCTTGAAAGTTTTTCCTCTCAATCTCCAGGCCTAGAGGGACAAGTTGTTAGATGGGATACCGAGCCGGACCTTGATGGAGAATGTCCAGGCTAAACTGAATGTTAGACATGGTCACCTTGACAAACGAATGATAATCAGGAACTAAATACAGAAAAAACATAAGGGGCAGACCAGAATCATGACTGTCCTGTCCCGAACCACTTTATGAATGACTTGATAGAAGCGGTATTGGGGGAAAGGCATACAGGAGACCGAACTGAACCCAGACTAGGGAAAAGGTGTCCTGAGCCACCGTTGGTTCGACCTTTGCCAGGGAGTAGAACTGCATTCCCTTGTTTCCGCCAGCAGGCAAAAAGTTTTATCAGAGGATTGCCCTACTGTTCTGTTAGGAAGTGGGAGGCACTGCCCTTCAGCTCCTATTCCCCTGGTAGAACAGCCTTGTGAGTGAGCTGGTCTGCTGTGGCATTTTCCTGTCCTGGCATGTACCTCTCTCAGAGGTGTTCAGCCGACTGAAAAAGAAGGGACTCCCTCGGCCTTTTTCAGGTTCTTGTGCTGCCCTGATGGTTGATGTATGCCAACATTGTCAGTCAGAATCAGTCTATCCCGATTGAGGAACTGCTGTTCATAGTATCTTAGGGCAAGGCCTACTGCTCCCCTTTCAGGCTGTCGGTTGGAATCAGTCCATCCTAATTAAGAAGTTGCTGTTCAGAGGCTTCAGGGCAAGGTATACTTCTCTTATCTCGGGAACTTTTAGCTGTACCTAGTTTCTAACTGCGACCACCTGCCTTGTGCTGACCGCTGATGCAGGGGAGTCCCCCAGCTCCTGAGGCTTGCATTGGTCGTGATTCTGATTTTGTATAGATGGCCCAACTTGCGATCCTTCAAGACCTGTCCTGCGAGACCCTTGTTGGAGGGAGGGATTAAGCTGTCCCCAATAGCTGCCTGAAAAAAGACACATGCAGTTTAGGGGCTATGTGAAACTCCTTGATGAGCTTTAGCAGCTCCCTAAAAATGTAGTTTCCAGGGAAAAGGCCTCGCTGGCTTGTGTTGTGAAGTCTGCCCCAAGGAGGATCAAGGTCTGGCTTGGAGATAGGTAGTTTTTTCTCCAATTGATGAGAATCAGTGTGCCGACAGGCACTGGACTACCTCCGCCACTCCTTGTACTGTTTAGATGAGCTGTGGAGTCTCAGAGTATGACCGCCACTAGCACCTTCAATAATGTCTGTAGGTCCAAGGAAAAAACCCAAATGGCAGAGTTTTGAATTGGAAGTACTGCTCCCCCACCATGAACCTGAGATAGTGCCTGTGTAGCTGTTGAATGGGCATATGCAAGGAGGCATCTTGCAGGGTGATGGATGCCGGAAAATCTTTTTGTCTCCCTGATGAGTGATGACAAGGTTTCCACTTTGAAGGGTCTGCTGCGGACAAAAACTATTCAGGAATTTTAGGTCTAGGACTGGCCTGAATCCCCCTGTGCAGTTTGGCACGATGAAGAATAGGGAGACACCTCCTCAAGTGATGTCAGTGGGTGAAATTAGCTGTGCTTGCCGAGGGCCTGGACTGGTCTGCATCATCTGTCCTTTAGATGGGTTTCCATAGATGAGGTAGTGGATGGGTTTCCATAGATGAGGTAGTGGGGATTAGTATTAAGTAACCCTTGCTGGTACTGTCTAGGACCCTTCTGTCTGACCTGGCTTAACCCCTTCCTCAAGAACATGTTTAAATGTCTGCCCCCTACTCGAGGACGGGCCCTGATGGCATGCTCTTCTACCAGGTGAAGTAGTGGTCTGACCCTTATTGTAACCTTGGTAACAAAGAATACGCCTGGAGTCTGAGGACCTGGATTGGCTCCGACCTCTTGATATGAAGAGGCGACTGCTTGCTAGGCCCAAAGCCGGAGGTTGTAGCGAGCCCAGGTTTTACCAAACACGGACAGAGTGGCGCACTTAACCGCCTCCTCCTGTACATCTGCTTTATAATCCTCAGCCAAACCAGTTAACTGCAGTTGATGAAAAATAGCTTGGTTAGGTTTGAAATCAGAGGATCGATCGTGGGGGCAGCCAAACCACTTTTCAGCTTTCTTCTTGTCCACCTGAGAAGCCTAGAGAGCTGCCGGGCCACTAGATAGGCACGTTTTGAACCGTGCCCTTCCTCCTATCACAGATTCTCTATGACTGAAGGAGGAGGGAGGCCATGGCCGGTTCAGCGGCAGCTGCCAGGTAGAGTCCGTTTCTACTGGGTGGGAGCCCCGGGAAAGATGCTAGGTAAAACTTGAGTATGACCTGGGACGAAAACTTCTAGGCCCTCCAGGACAGACATTCTGGGCAATGAGTCGCAGAATCTGATGATGCTGAGCCCCCTGATTCCCCCCTCTGATCGGGGGGGGGGGGGAATGGAGTCTGAGGAGCCTGGTGAATGCTCCCAGATACTCTTTCTCTTATTAGTGCCTCCTAGATCCACCTAGAGACCATGGGATGTGGGGGCAACTGCTCGGGGTCCTCCTTCTTATGCCTTCTTATGAGGTCTCCCCCCTGGTGACCCCCCCAGTGAAACATGCAGGGTCCGCCGGTCAGCGAGGGGGGTGCGGATTGCTGTGTCTCCTGGTGACCGCTGCCCTCTCAGACCTGGCTGTTGGCTATTAGTCAGAGCCAAGAAAGGAGCCTCCTTAGAGTCCTCGACATCTGCCGTGTTGCCTGCTCCCCTGTTAGGCAAAGCGATCCAGCGAAGGTGGTCAGAAGCAGGAGCAAAAACCTCCTGCATCGCTGGCATAGATTGTCCCTGAAAGGTGTGTCTAAGGCCATGCCCCAATGCTCATATTCCCCCTTTTCAATCAGTGTACTCCCTCCCCCCCTGGAGGAGTACTGGTTAAGATATTGAAGCTGCTGGAATTGCTGCTGTCCCTTTAAGGGCAAGATACTGGATATGGTGTTGTAGCTGTGCGGAATTGCATCAAGTTGCACTAAATCCAGTGGATAATAGAATCTGTTTTTTGCATGCGTTGGGGGGGCCTTCCCGACACCGAGGGGGAGCTCCATTAGTCCCAATTAGCTCTCCTAATGCCCCGCAGCACTTGACGACGAGCAGCTGTATGATTAGAGCAGGCCCATCGTCAATGAGTGGCTAAGAATACCAGAATGCCAGTCGTCAATGGAAAAAACCCCAGGGGCTACATTTTCTCCTGTTTTTTCTTCGGGAATGCTCCCAGTGCTGATTAAGCACTCCGGTGCTATTTTTGTTGCCCCAAGCGCGAAGACTGCTCCTAGCGAGAGCTTTCCGATAAGCGTTCCTCCTCGGGAACAGTCCCAGCGCTGATTAAGCACTCCGGTGCCATGTTTGATGCCCCCAGCGCAAAGACTGCTCCTAGCCGGAGCTTTCACATATGCACTCCTCATGCACTGTAGCCCTCGTCGATGGGGGAATACTGGACGTCGACGAGCGACTGAATTCTCGAGCGGGTCCACCGTCGACGAGCGGCTGAGGAGAAAGTGCCCACCGTTGACGGAAAACACCCAGGGCTGCCACTGGCAAGGGGGTAAAAGCAAATTAGGCATTCCAGTGCCGTTTTCCCATTCAACAGGCGCTCCGGTGCCGTTCACAATCACCCCAGTTCTAGGAACGCACGGCTCATGGGGAAGTTTCTGACCCTAAAATCCTCCAAGTGCCCTGCAGTGTGCAGTCCCAAAATCACGAGAAAAAAAATCACTGCGGTAAAATGGGGCCAGTCTGTGCAGCTTGCAAGGCTGAGACTGGACCCCATGCAGGAGTGCTGAAACACAGCTACTAGTACTCTGGATCCGAAAGAAAACGAAATTGTTCGACTTACAGTCTGCTGTCTTCAGCTCTGCCCTGTGGTGACAGAGCTCTGCTTGCAGAGTACCTGCCAGACTGCAGGCAGGAAGTAAACTGAGGGAGACAGGAAGTGGAGGGCTGGATGTCCCCTGCTGCAAAGGTCTGATTCCTGCCTGTCGATCAGTATCAGGAGGTACAGCCCAGGAGTAAGGAAGCCCGGAGACCAGCTTAGGAGAGAGAATGCCACTTTTTGTAACTGTCTATATACGCCTACTAGTAGTTCTGATCTCAATTTAAAATGATTTTAGTCAATCTGCCTGAAAGTAGCCATTGCATTTTTCAGTATAGTAACCAGTACTTGCTCCTACACCTTAACTTAATCGTGCATCACATGATTTGCTCTTAATCTCGCAGGGGAAGCAATGGCCCAAGTACTAGCTTGATGGTGGTAACCCTGTTGGCTTATGTAACTGCTGTCATTCTTGAGCCGTTCCTACAAGGGTTAGAGAGTGTTTAATACTTTCAAGGGCCATAAAGTGATACAGTGACTGCACCCTGATGTTCCATGTTAATACTGTCATTCCTGAGCCACTCCTTACACAGGATATAAAGTGAATAAGCGACAACCAGGCGTGGCTACTAGTTTTTTTTTTTTCTTTTACAGCTGACTGGGGACACCCAGAACATCCTCCTCTCTACCACTAGGGTCCACATTATACACGGACATGTCCGTCAAGCTAGGAATGCCCTGTCACTACCGGCCCAATAGTGGATTGCTATTGGCCATAATGTATATCCTGTCCCTCCTCTGGGTGGACAGGCTCATTGGCACAGGTGTCCCTGACCTGCACAAAGCACAGAAACCTGACACCCTTCCATATTCTCGCTATCAATTCCCCTCCCAAGGTAGGTTCCATGCCCTACTGACTGCCTTCGAGCTCACCAAAAAAGGTGTTTGGTACTCTACCATCCTCTATGTAAATAGGTCAAGCACAAGGGGATTACTCTAGTTCCTTAACCCCGCCTCACTATGCCTCATAGGAGCCCTCCTGCTCCGGGCAGAGTATATACAACCGAACACTGGGGCCCGCCCTGGCAACATCCTGATATCCTCCCCGCAGGACCCACAGTGGTTGTCCTCGAAGGGCCTGCGGATCGTGCACATGAATACGTGCAGCCTGCGACCTAAGATGCAAGAAGTGCAGCATGGCTGGACCTCTACTAACTGGATGTCTTGGCCGTGTCAGAGACCTGGCTAAAATCCCACGTCCTCTCACACGAGGTCGCTACACTTGGGTATCATGCCTATAGGAAAGACAGAGCCTATAAAAGCAGAGGAAGGGTCCTAATGTATGCAAAAGATACCCTAAACTCAGTTGAGGTCAACCTGTAGTGCAACACTAGCACTGACAGTAAATCTATCTTCGTACGCATCACCCTGGGCCTCTGCAAGCACCTCACAACTGGGTGCGTATATAACCCTCCTAAGAACGCCCTCCAATCCCTGGAGTCAGTCTTAAACGATACAGCCAAAGGTGTCTTCTCTGAACTCCTCATCTTGGGAGACTTCAACCTGAACTGGACCCAAGATACCAAATCAGTCTCTATTTGGCCTGATTCATGATGCAAACCTTGCTCAGGTCATCTCCGAACCCACCAGACTGAACCACAAAACAGGGAATCACTCTACCCTCGACTGGGCTCTGGTGGCAAACCCTTGTAACATTCAGACTGCTGACATACTGTCGGATGCTTTGAGTGACCATTCTCCCATCTTTGGTATTTAGAAGAATAGGGCACCCAAAGTACAACCACGTATCCTGACCGCGAGGGACTACACCCACTACACTACCTCCCAATTCACCGGCTATCTAAGCAGCCTTGATTGGAGCCCGATTAAACTCCTTCCTATTCTGGAAGAGGCAGTGGCCTATTTACAGAGGACGTTAAACATGGCAGCTAACCTCTTTGCCCCCATGAAGAAACTCCGTGCTAAGGGGAGCTGCTACAAATGGATAAACGCCCCGCTAAAGGCCCTGATGATACAACGTGACAAGGCTTGGAAAAAGTTCAAGCACTCCTCCCAATCGGCTGACCTCATGAATTACAAAACTCTTATGAACAAGTGTAAACTGGCCATAAAAAAAGCCAAGCGGGAGTATGTCACGAGCCTTCAGAAAAACAACCTTGGGAACCCAAGGGAGGGCAGCCAAAATGATTTGGGGCTTGGGGGACAGGACCTATGAGGAGAGGCTCAAAGAGCTAAATATGTACACATTGGAAGAGAGAAGGGACCGAGGGGACATGATAGAGGTCTTTAGGTACATGAAGAGGATAAATAGGGGAGGAACAGTCGGGGTGCTTCGAAGGAAGGAGGAAGAGGCCACTAGAGGGCATGGCTGGAAGCTGGAGGGGGGAAGATTCAGGGAGAAAGGAGGAGTGCTACTTCACTGAGAGGGTGGTGGAGCCATGGAATGCACTGCCTAGGGGCTGGTGGAGGCAGAGACAGTGGAGGGGTTCAAGAGGGTGGGACAGGTACAGGGAAGGGTTCTGGAAGCAAAATCCAATGCAGCAAGAATATCCGGAACTGGGAAGGGAGAAGCCAGAGAAGGCGAGGGGGACAGCAAGGTCAGCACCCAGGTTGGGGACTGACCAAACGAGCAGACACGAAAGACTGTTAGGCCTATTCTGCTGGCATTTTAGTATGTTAGTATGTAACCCCAGACTCTTCTGGGCCCATATTAACGAATTGATGAAAGGGAAAGGCAAGTTTGAACCTGGCCCTATAGAGGTCAACGGACAACTAATACATGAGGATACTTTAATTGCCACCACACTAAACTATCACTTCACTAACCCCAACTCGTACAAAGCTGGCCTACCTCCCCTCAACACAGACCCTAGCACGAGGGCTCCCCATGATCTCTGCCATCCATCCTTTCATCTACTGCTAGTCAAGCCCAAAGAGGTTCGTTGATTACTGGGAACTCTGAAAACCTTGGGCTCTGGGGGACCCAACGGGACTCACCCCAGGCTGTTGAAGGATGGTGCCCTTGTCAGACCCCTAACCTGGCTTATCAACCGCTCTTTGAAGGAGGGTGCAGTCCCTGAAAAGTGGAAGCAGGCCCATGTCGTCCCAATCCACAAGGGCGGCTGCCGGGAGTCTATTCGCAACTACAGACCACTCTCCCTGCTCTGCATCCTGTCAAAAATCCAGAAGAAGCTGATCTATGGACAACTCTGCGATTACCTAGAGGTCCACAAAATCCTAGCACCCTCCCAACACAGCTTCAGAACTGGGCATGGGATAGATACTGCACTGACCAAATTCACAACAGACGTACTATGAGACCTGGACATGGGCACCCACCCCGGTGCGGTCTTTGTAGACCTTTCCAAGGCCTTCGACCTGGTTAACCACAATCTTCTTCTAGCAAAGCTGAGCAACATAGGTCTAGATAGCCATGCTCTAAAGTGGTTCAAGAGTTACCTGACCAGCCGCATGCAGAGGGTAAAATGGAAGGATGCCATTGCCGAGCCACTTCCATTAAAAGAGGGGGTATCCCAAGGGTCGATACTTGGCCCCCTCCTTTTCTCCCTGTTTTCTAATGAACTCTCTGACCACTGCGGCGGGTGTTCTGTTGTCCAGTACACGGACGATGCAGTCATCTACCATACCTCTGCCAAATTGGGAGGCCTTAGCCACCTTCTCCAAGACGACCTACGGTCACTTGAGCAGTGGTTCATTGAGAACAAGATGGTCCTCAACACAGACAAAACTAAGGCTATGTTGTTCAGCCCTAGATCACTTGGGCAAAACAGAACACAACTCCTACAACTTACAAACTTGGCAGGCAACTGCACAGAAGTAGTGCCTTCCCTGAAATACCTTGGTCTTACCCTAGATCAGGGTCTCACCCTGAAAAACCACGTGGACTTAGTCACCAAAACCTTACATGGGAAACTAGGCACCCTCTACCAACTGAGAGACCAGTTTGTTCCCAAAGCTAGGATTTCTATCGCCACCAGCGTCCTCATCCTGACACTCATATATGCCGCCCCAGTCGTGCAAGGACTGGGGAAGCTGGAGAGGAACCGGCTCCAGGTACTTTACAATAAGGTAGCTCAATTCGCCACCCAGGCCAACCCAAGGGATCACCACTGTGACTCCCTAACCTTGCTAAATTGGCCCTCTCTGGACGCCCGCCTCCAGTACCTACTGCTCGGCCTAGCCTACAAGTTACCAGGCCCGACTTCCCCTCCTAGTCTCTCTGGACTAGTTGCTCTAAAGTCCAATCACCGGCTCCTCCGCACAATTAGATGTACTCTCCTAGACATCCCATGGGTCAGAACCAAGGCGGGTGGCATGTCCTTTGCTCACACTGCTCCCACCCTGTGGAACCAACTCTCCCCTGGGGTGCAGGAGGCTCCCTCTATCAAAACATTCCACACAAGGCTTAACGCCCACCAGGGGTAAGCCAGTTCTTGCTGCTGCTCCGGCCCCTGACAGGACCCTAGCGAGAAAGAATAACCTTGCTCATGTACTGTTAACTGTAACCTGAAATTACGCTGTCTCACTGTATTGTTCTTTTTTACTATGTAATTTATTTATTTATTTAAGAGATTTACCAGGAAGGCATGCTGAGCAGAGTACCGCTCGATTCCAGATGCGCCCTGGGGGTAGGGAGTTTACAATGGTACAGTAATACAGAAGAAACAAAAACATACATAATATGTTTGGGACAAACAATGGATGAGGCAGTCATAATACAATAGAGTAGGTACATTTTCATTAACATTATAATAACATTAGGTGCAGACCGAAAATGGAGTAACCAGACTGGTGATAACAGCTGGTAGTTAGGAATTGAGATGGGGTTCAATGGGGGAGGAAACAGGAGCAGTTGGTAGAGAAGTGCGTTTTAAGAAGGGCATTCCGTTGAGGAGTACTTGTGGTGTGTCTAATATCGGCTGCCAGGGAGTTCCATAATTTGGGCAACCTGAAGCTGAAAGCAGCCTGGCCAGACTGGGTGGATCTGTGTGGAATGTGCAGGAGCCTAGAGTCTATGTTTCTGAGAGTGTAGGCAGGTGGGGAGAAGGCGGTTAGGGAGGATAACAGGTAGGAAGGGAGTGTCTGTGACCAGAACTTAGAGGTTCTAGCACAGTGAAGCAATCGTCGGTTATGTAGAGAGGGGAGGTCCAAGGACTGGTAGAGGTCACAGTGATGGGTATTGGGAGGACGGTCCAAAGAGAACCGGCAGAAGGAGTTGAAGAGGGGATCAAGCCTAGCTAAGGAAGTTTGGGGGGCGGCACAGTAGACAACATCACCGCAATCCATAATCGGGAGGATCATTTTTTGGACTATTGCTAGTCTGGTTGGTAGAGGAATGCAATTCTTGTTCCGGTAGAGGGCTCCCAGCATGGGATGCAATTTTTTGTGTAGAGCGTCTATATGCGCTGAAAAGTCAAGGTACTGATCTAACCAGACACCGAGATAACGATATGAAGTGCAGGCCTCTAGTGGTGAGCTGTCCAGAGTGTAAAACGTGGGTGGTGCAGTAAGCCAGGTTAGTTTGGCCCAAGAGCCGAAGGTGAGGGTGACTGTTTTTTTTGAGTTTAAGAATAGTTGGTTAGAGAGGAACCAAAGTTGGATGAAGTCGAAGTCCTTCTGTAGACAGGCTGTCATGGCACTTGTGGATGGGCCAGAGGCAAACAAAACCATATCGTCTGCATACATATGGATAGCCGTTTGTGAGCAGGCAGGTCATTGAGAAAGATAGAGAACAGCAGCGGGCCGAGTACAGACCCCTGGGGGACTCCACTGGTGACAGGAAGTGAGGTGGATCTAGCAAGGCCTATACGGACTGATTGGGACCTACCTGACAGGTATGAATGAAATCAGTTATTTGCGGTCACAGACAGTCCAGCTTGGGAGAGTTTAGCCAGCAACAGGGGATGAGAGACCGTGTCAAAGGCTTTAGCCAGGTCGATAAATATGGCTGCTGTTATTTCCCCTTTGTTCATACCCGAAAGGATGGAGTTAGTGAGGTGAAGAAGGGAGGTGGTGGTGGAGTGATTTTTTCTGTAGCCGGCCTGGTAGGGGGTGAAAAATAATATGGTATCTAGACAGTGGTGGAGCTGGGATAGTACAAGGTGCTCTTGAATTTTGTCTAGGATGGGGAGCAGAGATATGGGACGGTAGTTGGATGGAGAGGAGAGGTCCCCTCCTTTAGCTAGGGGAATGACTGTGGCTTGTTTCCATATTTTGGGGACTGCCCCGAGTTTAAAAGACAGGTTATAGAGCAAGGTTAGAGGGTGGGCTATGGCAGGTGCTGAGAGCAGGAGTATTTTGGAATCGAGGCCCGATGGACATTTACCTTTGAATGGGTTGAGTGACTGCAGTATTTTTAGCATCTGGCCAGGTGAGACTGGGCGGAGCGAGAAGGAGGCCGTCGGGTCACCCCTGAAAAGGACCTCGGGCTCAGTGGCTACCGGTCACCAAAATTTAATAAATAAATAAATAAAAATGCAGGGTGAGATGTGGAAACCTTGACATGGTCAGGGAGTGAGTTCCGAAACCTAGGGGCAAAGTAGGAGAAAGTTTGAACCTGAACATCCTGCAGTTGTGATGTTACAAAGGACAGAAAAATGCAGTACACTGTCCAGTGAGTTGCTTCATCCACAAATAAAATATTAATCTTTCAGAAATAATGCCATACGAATGTTTTTCAAGAATAATGGTACAAAGCTTTCATATTTTATACATGGAGATTGATACAGAAGTAAGAAGGTTTGATGGACCAATCCATTACTCAGGTAATAAATAAACTGCAGAGGGTTGGGGTTAACAAGGTGATATCTAGCCGTCCCGATGGCACTGAAAGTTGAGGCGCTGGATGCCACACCTCGCACCATGCCAGCAACCCAGGTTCAGGAACGAGCTCGGGTAGCCGGGGGTCAGCCGGGGAGGAGAGGATTGAGCGTCCAACGACAGCTCTCCTCTCCTGAGGGTAGGGTGGGGAGTGACTCCCTGGTGCTAGTGATGCCCAGCAGATGCTGGGTGTACTGCAGCCTGGGACCACATAACTGATGGGGCAAGATGTCGGTGGATGTCCTGTGGGTGGATGCGGGAGCGCGCCCAGCTGTGCTTGGACGTCACTGCACGTCCGCGCCTCTGGGAGGGCAGGGTTACGAGCACGAACAAGGAAAAACCCTCCCTGCCGGGTAGACGGCAACTGGCCTCCATGCCCACCACCGGATCCTGCCCACCCGGTCTCCCGATTCTCTCCGCCCCTGAGTCTGCCTGCAGCTGGAGTCTTGACTTCAGGGAACACCAAGATGCAGAGGTGGCCCCACCTTGGGGGGGTACAAGCCAAGGAGTTCTCCCGCTGCAAGGTAGGTGAGTAAGGGGTCGGAGTACCGCAGGGGAAACTCAGGAATGGGGGGGTCTCAGGCAGGCAGGAAAGAGCCTGGATGCCTGAGGGAGTCTCGGCGGAACAGTGACCGGAGGGAACAATAAGTTGAAAAAAGAAATAAATAAATAAATAAACAAACAAGGTGATATCAAATATTGCTTCATTACATTTGGCATATATTCCCACCAGAAGGCCAAAGATTTAAATCTAAATCTAAATATCACACAGTGGGACTATAGAGTACTGAATACGTTATTCAAGAAATGTGTTACTCATGCAGGTTATCAAATATATAGACTGGACAAAGATAACTAAAGATCATATAAAAAATTCATCCCGTTATCTTCAAGGATTGCTTACTAACAAAAATGTCTAGGGAAAGACTTAGTAAAGATGTTTTGAAAGTATATAAAATGAGGAAACATTTGGGTATGACGTGGTCCACTGAAATCAACACAAATTATCACAATTATAATTGCACAAAATGACAAATGGCTAATAATATGCATTAATTTTCAAAAAAATAAAATGATACAATACAGAATTCTTTTGCGAGAATATGTGACCCCTGAGAAATGATATATAGATATATATACACACACACATATATATATATACACACACACACACACACACACACACACATATATATACATACATACATACATACACACACACACACACACACACACACACACACACACATACATATATATAATATATATATATATATATATATATATATGAAATGCTGGCAGAAAAGTCATAGCTACGCATAACTTGTTACCACTTCTAGAGTGAAGATGGTGGCCACGCTGGGCTGGCCTCTGGCTGTAGTATAGCCTTATGTTTTAATTTTATTCTATTTAAGTTCGTTTTATGTTTTTTATCTTTGTATTTATTTGTATTTATACGTATTTGGATCTATTGATCCGTCATGTTTTCAATATTGCAAGGCACGGTCGTTAATCTTCGTCTGGACTGTTGGGTGTGGAGCGGTGGATCCTGCACTGCTTTGCCAGCTCCAGCTATTCCACTGGACTGTGGGTTGAGGAGTGCGGAACTGCAATTTGTGTGCTGAGGGAGCATCTGACTGGTTTTTATGTAGTAGCTCCCAGGAGTGTCTCGTACGACCTCTGATTTCGACGCCACGGAATTGTAGACTGTCTGCTCGTGGTTGAGGACTTCGGTTCCCTGGATTTATGGACAGCCTGTTTGAGGGCGAGGTCTGCTGGATAACGGTTTGTCTGTTTGTTTGGAGAGTGTCCGGGTTGCCGCTTTTTACGGCACTTTTCGTGGGAGGTTTTGCTGCCCTTGGTCCTGTGAAGTTGACTGCTCAACTGCTGCTTGAGTTTTGCCAGGATTATTTGTGGAGTTGGCAACGTGTGCGTTCTGCGGATCTGTAACGCTGAGAAGAGCGCGCAGTTTGGAGTTTTTAGAGGTTCTGGAATCCGTATGAATTTTATTTATTATTCTTCACTTTGTTTGCTGGGAAATTTGTTGTGACTATATAGAACGTGTTAGACTGGGACTGAAGTGTGGGTGGCCAGCCCCGGGAGTTGGCGTCTACCCAGAAGGCTGGGCCCAGTCGGGCCGGGGAGTCAGCGGTTGGGACCCAGGTTTCTCCCAGGCCCCTTGCTGGCTAGCCGGAGGGCTGGCATAGGTAAGGGGTTGAGGTGGTGGAGCTGACTCCTTTGGTGGTTGGGCTCCTCAAAAGGGTCCTTAAGGATCCAGTGCTCAGACTTAGACAGCTACTGAGTCTTACATCTCCTTTTAAGAAGATTTTTGGTCGTTTTTCAACATTGGAAACTGTTTTCCGGAACATAACTGTCGTTTTTATACTCCGAGCAGTGAGAGTGCCTGGTTTTGAGGGCATCCTGGGAGTGAGAGGACCTGGTTGCTCATCAATCTGTACTGTTTATTTAGCTTATGTTGGAGGTTTTTACTTTTTTTTTTCCGAGCAGTGAGAGAGCTCGGGATGTTGGGCATTCACACAGTGTGAGGACCTGTGTGCTTAGCAAATTTATACTGTCTGGTTAGTCTATGTTGGATGTTTTTGTATTGTTTATTTATTTATTTTTATGTTTATTTTAAATTGTGATTTTATGTTATGTTAATTGGAATACCTTGTGAGAGGAGAGATATTTATTTATTTATGTGGATGTAGTTTTGTTTTTTCTTTTTTCTGTAAGCAAGTTCTAATGCTGACTTAATTCGACTTGATTTAAGTTAATTTTTTTGTTTAGTTTTTTAACTTTATTATATATATATATATATATATTTTTTTTTTAAATTTGGATTTGGTTTTTTATATACCAGTGACTACAAGCTAGAGTCCTGAGCCATGTTTGAGGTCTGGGAAATGTATCACTGTCCCACCCCCCAGGTCATGCGCTATTCATCCCCCGCTCTTCATGCCCTCTGCCCCTTTTCCCCCCACCGCTGCTTTTTTCTATCTATCAACGCTGTCGGGCTCTGGGTATTGCCCGCAGGAGGGTGGGGTGGGGGGTGTGAACAGCTGAGGGTGCAAGAGAGGGGCGTTCGCATCGGGGTGGTTAAGCCCAGAAGACGCCCTGGGGCAAAATGGAGCCTAGAACGTGGGCCTCCTTATTTGGTCTCCATACCCAAAGGCACCACCATTAATGGTGGGCAGGTGGCTAGGGCAACCCTGGAGTTCTGTCCAACTCGGGCAGTGTTATGCAATGCCAGATCTGTTGTGAACAAGACTGCTATTGTTGCAGATTTGGTGGGTACAGTGGATCTGGCTTGCATCACCGAAACCTGGCTGGATGGTAATGCTGGCCCCATATTTGAGGCGGCAGTTCCGGACGGGTATTCGGTGATACACCGACCGAGATTGGACCCCGGGGGGGGGGGGTGTTTGCGGTCTGTTAAGACCGAATTGGATCTCACAAGTGTCCCAGTTGAGGAGACCAGATCATTCGAATGTGTCGCTGTGGCAGGTGGGGGCTATAGGTTGGCTCTCGTCTATCGTCCACCCGGAGACGAGAAGCTATTTCTTAAGGAAGTGGCGGACTTTGTGGTCGACCTGATGTTTGAGTCACCCAGGTTGAAGGTCCTGGGTGACTTCAATGCCCGGATCGACGACTAACTCACGTAATTTGGACAGCACTTCCTCCAACTGATGAACTCATTGGGCCTCTCACTGGTGGTTACCTCTGCCACTCATAAATATGGCCATTCTCTTGACCTGGTCTTCCTCCTTGGGATGGAGGCCTCCAACGTAGGGGTGGAACCCGTCAGATGGTCGGACCATTACACTGTGCGATTCAATTTTTGCACCCCCCTTCGTAGGCCAGCCCCTGTGGTGATGGTCAAGTACTGCCCTTTACGGGATGTGACTCCCAATGGTCTAACTGCGGTGCTTGATCTATCAGAATTTCCAGTGGCGAGCTTGGATCCAGAGGTTTTGGTTCTGGCATATAATAAAGGACATTACCTCTGCACTGGATTCCATTGCTCCAGTCCGTTTGCGTTCTCTCTCCCTTCGCCCTCGGTCGCCGTGATCTGACGGGGACTTGAGGGAGATGCGGCAATTAGGATGCAGGTTAGAGCGGTGCTGGCGGATATCCGGCTTAGAAGCCGACCATCGTAGACTGCTAGAGCATTATCGACTATCAGTCAGCAATTTCCCGTAAGAAGGCAGTATTCCTGTCCGGGGAAATTGCTGCCGCTCAGAACCAACCAGCTCAGCTCTTTCGAACCATGGACATGCTGTGCAACCCAGCCTGTCTACAGGTTCGTAGAGCTTTTTCACAATCGCAGTGTGATGAACTTGCTCGGTTCTTTGCGGATAAGGTGGCCGACATCAGGGCGGAGACCCGTGCGGCGCTCTCTATGGGAGTCACTGTGGATCAACACTTGGTCACTATCCTTCTTTTTTTCTGGAGTTCCTTTGAACGGCCGGAAATCATGGATGTTATGATGACTGTCCAGGGTATGCGCACTACATGCTGTAGTTTAGATCCGGGTCCTACAGCCCTGATAATGGGCTGTGGGGATGATATCGCCCCGGTTCTGGCGCAGATAGTCTGGTGCTCCCTTGATTCTGGTGAGTACCCCTGCTCCCTGAAGGAGGCAGTGGTGACACCATTACTGAAGAAGGCTTCTTTGGACCCAGACTCTCTCGCTAACTACAGGCCAATCTCTAACCTTCCCTTTGTGGGGGAAGGTGATTGAGAAAGTAGTGGCTGCTCAGTTGGACAACCATTTGACCATCCATAGCATCTACGAACCTCTCCAATCTGGTTTTCGAAAGAGGCACAGTACAGAGACTGCACTGGTTCGGGTGCTCAATGATCTCCTGATGGCGAGAGACCAGAAAAAAACGGTCCATTTTGGTTCTGCTTGATCTGTCATCAGCACTTGACACCGTTGACCATGGGGTTCTGCTTGAGCGCCTGAGATGCATCTGTGGGCTTTCTGGTTTGGTCCACAGATGGTTTACCTTCTTCCTCACTGGTAGAACTTAGAGGGTGGTGTTGGGGTTTTTCTTCCTCCGACCCCATCTCTCTGTCTTGTGTGGTGCCTCAGGGCTCAGTGCTGTCTCCCATGTTGTTTGTGGTGTATATGCTTCCCCTTGGAGACACTGTAAGACGGTATGGGCTGAAGTTTCATTGTTATGCTGATGGTACTCAGCTCTACCTGTCTTTTGCACCAGACCAGGATGGAGCACTCTCAGTGTTTAATAACTGCCTTAGCGAGATCCAAGGTTGGATGAGGTCCAGCTGGCTGAAGTTGAATCCTTGGAAGACAGAGGTGATGGTTGTGGATCCGGGTTGCCGGATAGGGGAGTGGGGAGCAAATCAATCCATAGGTTTATTCCTTGGTGACGTTGAGCTCCCTATCTCTGAACAGGTGCATGACCTAGGGGTGATTCTTGAAGACAGGCTGACATTACGTTTACAGGTGTCAGCCGTCGTTAAGTTATCCTTTTACCATCTGAGGAACATCGCTAGGATCAAGCACCTTGTTCTGTCCAGGGACCTGCCTACATTGATCCATGCCTTTGTGACCTCGCGTTTGGATTACTGCAATTCCCTTTACTTTGGGCTTGCAGGGGTTGATATCCGTCGCTTGCAGCTGGTACAGAATTCCGCAGCCCGGTTGTTGATGGGGACTCCTCGATCCTCTCACATTACCCTGGTGCTGCAGGAGCTGCACTGGCTGCCTGTTCAGTGGCAGATCATCTTTAAAATTGGATTACTGACTTATAAAGCCCTACACGGACTGGGCCCTAACTACCTGAAAGAGCTCCTGGTTCCTTACCTGCCGGAGCGACTGCTGCGCTCGGCCAACGAGGGGTTGTTGGAGATTCCAAGGGTGTTTTTAAAATCTTCTGGGGCCTGAGCTTTCATGTTCGTGGCACCGACCCTCTGGAATTCTCTACCTCATTGGATTAGGGAGTGCATGACTGTGGGGGGCTTTAAACAAGCTCTGAAAACGTATTTATGGAAAAGAGCGTATGGGGATGGTGTTGATGTGGACTGCCTGTAATAGTTTGGTTGTGTTACAATGATGTTATATTGTGAAATTGTTTTAACTATGTACTGCGCCTTGATTTTGAAAGGCGAATTATAAATAAAGTTTATTATTATTATAATTGTGATAATAAAGGATATCTAAATCACCTACCGTGGGAAAAGCCATTTATTAAAGAATACTGGTATATATGGCAGAAAGTACAAACAGTTCTACAGAAGGATATACCAGTTGAGTTTGAAGTACTTTTACTCAAGGATTTTCTAAAATAAACTTAAGTATAACCTCTCAAAAAATCCTTGTAATAATTACTGTAACTACAAAAATAATTATTTTAGCAAACTGGAATGTGCTCATTTTTCCAGGTTTTAAATATGAAAAATGGCACTCAAGATTGATCAACACACTTTCCAGTGAAAAATTATTGTTAAACTATGCACAACCAATGGATCAAACAGAAAACACGAGGAAAAACAGTTACAATTTTACTGCCTCCTCTGTGAATATGAAAATCTATGCTCTGTAGAAGCTGCAGCATATTTGTGCGATAGCACTCACCTATTTGAGTGAAATAATGTTAACAGTTTTGTTTTTTTTGATATAAAATATGCAGTGTTAAATTGTATATCAATGTATTAAAACATGGAGATTACTAAATCATTATTTTGTATAGATTGCACATGTGTCTAATTTGTATTTTTTTTTTTTCCCCAATCTGGACTAAAAACCATTTGGGGATAAAAAAGCAACCTTAAGATGAGAACTAGGTCATCAGGAAGGCTGGCCCTCCCAAACTTACATCTCTATTACTTGGCAGCTCAAGGGACCCACCTTGCACATGGGCCAAGAGACGAACCTGCTCGGGCTGGTATCTGCTAGAAGAGGAAGCCCAGCGAAACTGGGCTTTATGGACCCTACCAACTAATACTATCCCACCTCAAGTATGGAAGCAGACAACCAACCCCTGGGTCACACTTTATGAATCCTATTAAGACTTAGGAGACTCACAAACACCCCAAACTCGATCGGTCTCCCTCTCTCTTATCAGACATGAGGGTTCATTTAGACCCCCTACCTGGGATCCTGCGTATGAATATTGGGTACAACACAAATTAACAACTTTCCTAAAATGTACAGATGATCATGGGTGTCTCCCATTTAACCTACTGCAAAACACATATTCTCTCAGAAAACAGGACCACTATAGGTACTTGCAGGTTTGGCATTTTATAATATCATCTGACACACATATTAGAATTCGGAGAGAATGGACTGCCCTTGAGTCCTTTTATTACTTTGCTATTTGCCTCAGGACACGCCTTAGATATTTATCTGAACTCTATTCTATACCGCTACATCCAGAGACCCCACCTTTAGAACAGGTACGTTTAAAATGGGAGCAAGAGATGGGGACCCAGACAGACCAGAAGCAGTGGGCTAACTTTGGGCTGGCCAGTGACAACTTCTCCCACTTGGAGGGAATTTAACTGGAAAGTTTTAGTTAGATTTTTTCATACACCGACCATAACAAAACACTTTAACGCGACATACACAGATCTTTGTTGGAGAGGGTGCAACAATACAGGCTCTATCACATATTTTGGGCTTGCCCTAACTTATCAGGATATTGGCAAGCAGTGCATCTTGAAATTCAAACATTAACTGGTCTTTTGATACCCTTTACATGTATGGAATTTGTTTTAGGATTCCCAACCCTGGTGTCTTGTTCTCCCATTTTGAGACATTTAGGCCAGATAGTCAAAGTGACGGCCTTAAAGGGTATCACATCCAGGTGGCTTATCCCCATGGCACCCACCGTGGAAGACTGGAGGACCAGGGTGTTGGAACTGGAAAGACTAGAAAGAATAACCAGCCAATGACAGCTAACATGAGAAATTTGCCGAAATATGGCACCCTTGGCACCAGACGCAGACACCCTAATCAGGCAAGGAGGGTAGAGTTACACTAAAAAAAAAACTAAACGACTAGATCAGTTAGGGGTAGGGCACTGGGGAAGAGGGGGAATAATGCACATATGTTTATTGGTTTATTATGTTTTTGTTTTAAAAGATAGCTGGGTTAAATGACTATGCCTAGACTGGAATTCCTGTTCTTTTATATTAAATGTTGGAAGCTAAAGTGTACACCTTCCCATAGTAGCAAGATTCATCTGCCATCATTTAGTGACATCAAAGCAACTTTTGTTTTTACAGTCAACTGCAAGATGGACTCATATGGACCTCTGGTATCTAACAATAGTAGAACTTTGATAGGCACTGGTGACCCCCTTGGGCACACTGTACTGTTCACCAACACGCCTATTTATGATATTTGTGTCATAATAGAATACCTTGATTTAGTAGACTCAGTGACGTTTCTATAGGATTACTTTCTTTCTGCTTGGATGATGAAAATCTGCATCTATACTGGAATAAAAGATGAAGTTATAAAAAAAGATAACTGATTCTTATGTGAAGTTATTTTCAGGTTCTGGAAGGGGAGGCAGGGTCGGGGTTTGTAAATCTCATTGATGAATCTCTGAGAAGAAACAACATTATTACAGTGAGTAACTGTTTCCTCTGAACAACAGGAATCTATCAATGATGCTTTACAACAAGCAGACTCTCTATCAGTACCTTGGAAGGATGGGTCCAGAAACTATTTTGGAAAAAGGTTCTCGAGCAGCAGCTCAAAATGGCATCCCTCCGTGACTCTATGCCCGGCAGTAGTGCTGCTTTTTAAGGTTTCAAACCCCATACATCTAGAAGGGGTTGCTCCCTGTCCACAGAGGCAGAGTTCGCCCTAAGGCCTCTGGGAGATATTTTACCAGCTTTTGCTTAACAGAACTGTATGCAAGAGACTATCCAACAAGAGCTAGTTACTAACATACTAAAATGCCAGCAGAATAGGCCTACAGTCTTTCGCTTCTGCTCGTTTGGTCAGCTCCCACCCTGGAAGCTGACCTTGCTGCGCTCCTCGCCTTCTCTGGCTTCTCCCTTCCCAGTTCTGGATATTCTCGCTGCATTGGATTTTGCTTCCAGAACCCTTCCCCTGTACTGTCCTACCCCCTCTTGAACCCCTCCACCGTCTCTGCCTCCACCAACCCCCTGGGCAGCGCATTCCATGGCTCCACCACCCTCTCAGTGAAGTAGCACCTCCTCCTTTTCCCCCTGAATCTTCCCCCCTCCAGCTTCCACCCATGCCCTCTAGTTGCCCCCTCCTCCTTCCTTCAAAGCACCCTGACTGCTCCTCCCTATTTATCCCTTCATGTACATGTCCCCGGTCCCTTCTCTCTCCAATGTGTACATATTTAGCTCTTCGAGCCTCTCCCCATAGGTCCTGTCCCCAAGCCCAAATCATTTTGGTTGCCTCCTCTGGACACTCTCCAGGAGTTTAATGTCCCTCTTTAAGTGTGGTCTCCAAACTGCATGCAGTACTCGAGGTGCGGCCCTCACCCAAGCAGTTATACAGAGGGAGTACACTCTGTCCTTCTGGAGGTGATCCCCAGCGATGCATCCCAGCATCCTGTTGGCCTTGGCTGCTGCCCTCCTACAAGTCTCAGAGTTGTTCATCTTGACATCCACCACCACCCCAGGTCCCTCTCAGCCATCGAGACTTGTAGCATCCCAGTATACACTTAGCCTGGCTTCTGGCCCCAGGTGCAGTACCTTGCATTTCCCTGCATTGAACCTCAGCTTTCACTTTCTAGACCATCTTTCCAGAGCCTCCAGGTCCCCCTGTAGGGCCACCCTTCCTTCCTCCCCATCCACCACCGCCCCCAGTTGAGTCATCCACAAAGAGACTCATCTCACTCCTGATACCTGTCCTTATGTCAGAGACGTAGGCGTTGAACAGGAGGGGCCCAAGGACTAATCCCTGTGGGACCCCACTAATGACCCTCCTTGGGGATGAGACTATCCCACCAACTACGACCCTCTGGGTCCAGTCCTGAAGACAACTGCCTATCCATCTGATCATCTGGTTCCCCACCCCCATTTCTCCCAGCTTATCCAACAGGCCCTCGTGAGGAATAGAGTCAAATGCCTTGCTGAAGTCTAGAAAGAGGACGTCCACTGGTCTACCCAGGTCCAAGGCATTCGTCACCCAGTCATAGAACTCCACAAGGTTTGTCCGACACGATTTCCCGGACGAATCCATGCTGTCTATTGTCCAGGCACCCGACTTTTCCAGGTCCCCCTCAGCCTCTCTTTGACAATGCCCTCCATCACCTTACCCACCGATGTCAGGCTGACAGCGCTCAGTTCCTGCCACCTCCTGATCCCCTTGTGATAGGCAGCACCACATGTGCCACCTTCCAGTCCTGGGACACCCACCCTGTCCTCAGAGAGATGGTGAAAGTTTCCACCAGGGGTTTCGCTTAGGACATCCCAAAGTTCCTTCAGCACTCTGGGATGTAATTTATCCAGCCCCAGTGCTTTCTCCGTCTTAAGGGGCTGAGGGCTTCCTCCTCTCTCTGCTGTGATTTCCTTCGCTACCCCTCTTCTCCCTGCTTAGCCTTCCCCCTCCTGCCAGTGATGCCTCCCCTCTCCCCAGACTCCGATCGGGTAAGGGCCCCCCTCAGTATCACTGTCTCTCCCATGTATGATGCAGCACCCCCCTTTCCTTGGTGAAAACTGAGGTGAAGTACTCATTTAGTACCTCAGCCTGCTCCCCGGGTCTTGTGCCCATCTCTCCCCTGTTTTAATCCTGCTAATCTGCCCCTTCACCCTTCGTTTTTCCCCAATGTATCTAAAGAACCCCTTTTCCCTCTCCTAATTTCCCTGACCAAGTTCTGCTCTTTTCTTGCCTTAGCCACCCTCACCACCCTAGTGGCCCTTCTAGCCATCACTGCTGGTTTACCTTTGCCCACCTCTTCATAGGTAACAAAACGTTGTGTACCATGGGACCCGACATCCCTTGTCCAGTCCATGTAGTGACCTAGTGCTCTTTTTACATCCAGACAGAGCAATTTCTGTTTACCTATACTGGAATGTTCAGGGTAGACCACTGGAAGGGCAGCTGACTGGCTCAGGTTGAATTCCAACACCACCTTAGGTAGGAGCTTCCCATTAGTCCTAAGGACTACCTTACACATGTACAAGATTATCTAGTTTGGATCTGTAGAGAGAGCTTTCAGTTCACTTACCCACCTGGCAGATGTCATACGAACATACAAAATTTGCCAGCAGATAAAGGCCTAGTGGTCTATCAAGTCTGCTCGAATGTGCAGCTAGCACCCCTTATTCTGCAGCTGCCCCTCCCTCCAGAGAGCAATCAGGAAAAATCTTTTCCATGTTACATACTTTAAATCTGCACTAGCCATAGGCTCACATGGAGCCTCCATCAGCATCAGCTGGGTAAGACAGATATTTAGGTCCCATGGAAGGACTGGGTCCCTTACAGCGGAATACAGGTGATCGAGTCCCTTAAATAACCTTCTGAAAACATGTTGTGAGGCCAAGAACTTGTCTTTGCCTGTTGATTTGCAACCTAACACCACTGGCCAGGTATACCTTCAGGGCTAAGGAGCTCAGATATAAGACTGAAAGTGTATCAAGTAGTCCAGAATTGTAGGCAGCACTGTCTGCATTGGGATTACCTTCCTGGGGGCTCACCAGTATGAGAAGCTCTTCCACTTACAAAAGTATGCTTTTCTTGTTGCTGGTTTTCTGGAAACCTTCAGCACCTCCTCTGATCGAGTCAAACTGGTGAGCTCTAGTTCTTCAAGAACCATGTCCTCAGGCGTAGCGTTTTGAGGTCTGGGACTGTTATTCTGCCATGAGACAGAGTCTGCAGATTGTATCTCACTGGCAGGTTGACTGGAATTCTCCTGGACAGGGTCAGGAGCACTGAGTACCAAGCCTGTCTGACCTAGTCTGGGACTATCGGGATCACTGTTGCTGGCTCTCTCCTGAGTTTTATGAACACTCTCTGTATGAGTAGGAATTGTGGGAAGGCATACAAGAGCCTCCACATCCAATCCAGAGCTAGGGTGTCCTCTGGGACTGTGCCCCCTGCTGGTGGCATGCAATACAACTGTGGGAGCTGACTGTTCTCCCAAAGAGGCAAACAGATCTATTTCTGGTGCGACCCATCTTCTGAAGACTGAAATCAGCACTTACTGGTTCGCTATCTACTCATGGTTTCCCTTGCTGACTCTGCTTAGGGAGTTTGCCAGCACAATGTCCTTGCCTGGCAGTTGTACAGCAAAAATCTTTGCTTCTAGGGAGCAAGCCAGATCCCAGATTATCATGGCTTCTGTGCACAGTTTTGAGGAGCTTTTTCTTACTTGCTTGTTTATGTACTACACTGTTGTGGAATTGCCTTTTTGAATCTGAACACACTGACCTCGTAGTTGGGAGGAAAAGGACTGCATTGCCAGTAGTACTGCCCTGAGCTCTAGGAACTGTATGTGCCCATTAGTCTCCTGTGGGCTCCAGATGCCGCTCACCGTGAGATTTTCCAGGTGGGTGCATCACCCTAGGAGTGAGGCATCTGCTGTGAAGATACTTGTTGGGGACTGCTGGAGGAAAGGGATGCCTTCTCTAAAGATGCTTTCCTCTTTCTACCACTCTAGTACCTGCACAAAGGTCTTCACAATTGACACTAGCTTGGATAGTAAATTCCACCTTTGGGACCAGTGGTCTGGTCCCTTACGTGATACTGGATGTCCCTCTTCTGAAATCTGGCCCATGGTACCACTGCTGCAGGTGATGCCGTGTGGCCCAGTAACTGCAAAACATCCCTCACAGGCCTTAGCTGGCCTAATGTGAAGGATTCTGCAGCACTAATCAGATTTGATAATCTGTCCTGTGGAAGGAAAAGCCCTCCCTTGCAGGGTATCCAGCTCTGCACCTATGAAGTCCTGTACCTGAACTGGTTCTGTATGAGACTTCTGCAGATTTATCAGAACACCAGGTTCTCGCGGGAGCCTCTACCTTTTGGATTGAGCACCTTGCCTCTTGCTCTGTTTTCAATGAGACTAGTCAGTTATCTAGGTAGGGAAAAACCATTACACCTCGTCTGCTCAGGTATGCTGCCACCACAGCTAGGCACTTTGTGAAGACTCTTGGTGCTGAGGTGAGGCCGAAGGGAAGAGCTATAAATTGGTATTCATAGTTTCCCAGTCTCAACCCTGAAGGTATGTTCTGTGACTGTGCCCGACTGGTATGTAAAAGTAGGCATCTTTTAGATCCAGTGACCGCAATCAATCTCCTGACTGTAAGGATGGCATCACTGTGTCCATTGTGACCATCTTGAACTTATCCTTCTTGAGATGTTTGTTCAGATATCTTGGATCTAAAATGGGTCGCCATTTTCTTGTGCGTCAGGAAGTTTCATGAAAACAGGCCTTTTCCCCACTATCAGGTAGGAACCTCTTCTACTGCTTTTGCATACATCAGTTTCTTTATTTCCAGTTCCAACAGAATTCTTCCTGTTGGTGAATGGGCTGGGAAGTTTTTTTGGTCTCTACAGCTTTAGAAACTTTTTTAATTGCAGGGACAATCCCTGACCCACTACTTCCAGGACCCACTTGTCTGTGGTAATGTTTAACCACTCCTGAAAGCAGTGAGCCAGTCCCCCCAACTGGAAACGACTGACTGGCAACCTGGGCAGAATTGTCAGGAGTTTTGTTCTGGTTTGGGGGATGGTGCTGCAGTACATCTAGAGCCCCTTTTACCTCTGCCTCTGTATTAACCTCTCTGGGGATGGTACTCAGAGGGGGAGTAGGGTCTTGGGTAGTAAAACCTGCCCCTGCCTCCCCTTCCGTAGGGCCTGTAGGAAGTGGAAGCCTTTTCCCTTTCAGTATTAATTTTTACAAGTGGACTTGTATTCATCCACTTTCTACAAGTATGCCTTTGTTTTGTCACCAAATAGGGAACTTCTCTCAAAGGGGAAATCAATGACTTTAGTCTGGGTGTCCTGGGGAAGGATGATAGCCTTAGCCAGGCAAACCTCCTCACAGCCACTACACAGACCGAGACTTGTGGAGTCACTGAAGTCAACAGCCATATGGAACTGGCACTTGGTGGCATCAAGGGCGGACTCTGCTGTAGTAGCCTGATCCTGTGCCATTTCACTATGTACCGTATCAGTCAGCACCAGCACTGCATTCCACAGTGCTTTCTGGTACTGACCAGTGTATGCCAAATAAGCTGCTGCCTCACTGGCAGGGAAGCTGTTATGTACACTTTTTTTGGCCACAGTATCCAGTTTCCTGGAGTCCTACTCGGGGACAATGCAGAGAAGGGTACCTTAGCCTTTCACAAGCAGCTGCCTGGACCACTCCTTCATGATTAAGGTGGGCATACAGGTATTTCACCCCCTGTCTGGCCACCCGATTCTTCTTTTCAACTTTTCTATCAATACAGCAGCTGATTTAGATGCTGACATGATTTTTAAAGTAGCTTTTTGAAGTGGATGAGAACTAATAGCTTCCTTGTGGGTGCTAGCCCCATCATATCTATGACATCCACTTCTTCCTCATCTTCCTTGGTTTCATGAGAGAGGATGCTGAAGGTGTACACCAACTGTTTGATGAACATGGAATAAGAGGTATAATCCTCTGTGGGCCTAGGAGGGGAGTCAAACTCTTGTTCAGGTGAACCCTCAGGTTCTATAGGTTCACCATCCTCCTTCTTCCTTTTAAAAGCTCTAACATGCCCTACTGGCTACTGAATCTCCCACTGCTGCAGCCCTGCTCCAGTGTCAGCTGAAGGAGATTCTGTGGTTTCTGTTGCAGAAATGTTAGCCTGCAAGTCAAGAGAATTAGTCTGATACAATCTACTATACTGCAGTAAAAAGTAAAAAAAAAAAATGTTGCATATAGAGTCAAAGTGCAAAGTGGGACCAGCCCCGCACTTGGGACTGTGGCTCTTAGTGCTGACTGTTCTCCTTTAAGAAGCTGGAGGACCTGGGGTGAGAAGTAAAATCACAACATAGGTAAAAAATTGGCTGAGCGATAGGAACCAGAGAGTACTCCTTAATGGTGATTATAACATGGGCATCTAAGTTTCTGAGATATCATTGGATGAAATGGGTCTCGTGACCGTTGATTAATTACTGATAATCTTACAGTAAGTGGATGTGGTGAGAAGTCACGGAGGACAAATACTGTACAAGTGACCAAACTAAATGTGATGCAGTTTCAAGATCGTAAAACGCAGCCATTTTTTTTCTCCGCTAAGCGAGTCTGTCCACCCACCCATCCAATGGACATTGAAGATCCTAGCATATCCCCTTCACAGTAACAAAAACAAATTGTAGTTTGCACAAGAAAATGTACCTCAGAATGCAACCACAAACAGATTCTGAACAGGGTCACCAGTACTATCGTAGTGAAACAGATCGATAAATGCAGAGAAAACTAACCACATGTCCCAATTCCCGTGGGTGCAGCAATCCGTAGTCAACATGCAGCTCCGTGTTACCTTAAGCCGCCTACGTGTACACCCAAAATACACCATTTCCCTCCTTGCATTTCACTAGTTACATGAGCAACAGGTAGGAAAATGCCCTGGCTGTCTTGCCTCCAGGAATACAGTCGAGAGACCGATAAACACATCAGGAAGTCAAATATTCACGTCGGTCCGCAAGGCAGGTGGCTGTCTGTTCAGTACAAGGTGATATTGCCCTGCAGGTGATCACCCGTCCCAGGGACCCACTGATACACATAGTATGCGTAATAACTAAGAACGCAAGACGTGCAAACTCACTATCACAGCAGCTGTTCATGCACCTTTCAGCCTCTTCATTACTCCTGCAAGCGACCGCATAATTACACGCAAACAGCGAGGGAGCCAATACTGCATCACAGAAATGTGTCTTTCTCTCTGCAGAAGCCTAATATGTGTTCCTGCGGGAGTTGAGACACCTGTAGCGTACAGTACATAGCCGAAATCCATCCTAGGCTGTAATCGCTATGTGTTCCTGCTATATCACAATGGCACAAAACCTCCTAAAACAATACAGCATCTAATAAAGAAAGTACCCGCATGCACCAACAAAGTACTGAGAAGAGCGCCATATCGTACAGTATATCGAAAAAACACACAATGCATACTACACCACTGTATGTGTTTCTCTGTCACCCTCCCTCCCTCTGTAGTACTAAGTGGTCTATGTGCAACATATGTAAGAAATCAGAACTACGAAACACACAGCAATCTGCCCCCTTGATACTACTATATTAGCTTGTGTATCACAAATTTCTATAACAAGCACTATTTTACTGAGACAGAACACACATGGATGTGGTACACTGGCCAAAAGTAGTGTAGGAACACTAAGTAGTCCCCACAGTTTTCATCCTATAAATCCACAACTGTTCCTCGATTTCTCTCGATATGTGGCTCATGTTATAAGCGCAATAACCCACTCCAGAGTGTGCGTTTATTGGGGATTAATCAACTCCCCGGGCGCTGTGAGGACACCCGGCCTGCAGTCTCGTGCCTCACAACGCACCTGGGGTGTTGATCCCCAATAAACGCACACCCTGTTGTGGGTTATTGCTTACATACCCAAGAGGTCAGAGGGGTTATCAGTAGTGCAGAGTTCGACCTTGGGACCAGTCTTTTTCAACATTTTTATTTGTGATATTGGAGTGGGGATCTAAGGGAAGATATCCCTCTTTACTGACAATACAAAGGTATGCAGAAGAAGTGGACTATAAGGAGGAGTTGAAGTATAAAGTAGGATTTAAAAAAGGCTAGAGAAGTAGTCTAGTGTTTGGCAGTTTAAATTCAGCACCAAGAAGTGCAAGGTAATGCACAAAAGGGAAAGAAATCCAAGGACTGAATATAGAATTGCAGGGTTTCATTTAACTCTAAAAAATCGATTAATGTTTTGCTCATAAAAGTGCTAAAACATTGTGAAATTGCATAGCACTTGCCTCACTGAGTTTAACAAACATAACACTTCTAGAAAACCTATATAGATACTTTCTGTGCAGTTAGAATTGTCCCAAGAAAAAACTGCTAATCAATTATTTAAAACCCTGGAATTGGGGGTCTAGGGAGAGTACAACAGAGGAAGGGACCTGGGAGTAACAGCAGACAATTTGAAGTCAAAAGCACAATGCAACAGGGCAATGGGGAGCGTGAATACGGTGCTGGGATGTATAGGAAGGGGAGGAGTTATCAGCCAGAGCTCCTTCTGTATCCACACGAGGAGGACTGTATGCAATTCTGGAGCTTACATTTGAAGAATGAGAAGAACAGGGTCGAACTGAAAGTGATGCAGAGAAAAGTATCCAGAATGATCACGGGTCAGCAGGAATAAGACCTACCGTACTTGGAAGGGTTATTGAATCTCAACATGCACATGCTGCAATGTAGGCAAAAAGAGAGACAACATGGAGCGATACAGAAATACAAATACCTCCACCAGCACCAAGGGCAACTCAATCAAGCTGGCAGCAGAGGTGAGATCCGAGAGAACATCATCAAACATTTCTCCAAGGAAAGGGTGGTGGAGGGATGGAACACACTGCCATGGAAGGAAGTCTGTGCAAAATCAGTAAAGGAATTTAATTATGGGTAGGATAGGCATAGGAGTCTGGTGGGATAAGCATATGGGTCTGGTGAGGACACTGGAAAAAGTGGTGGGTGGAAGGGAGAGTGATGGGTCATGAGGGCCCTCACAAAATCAACGTTGGATAGGTAGGGCTGGGCAGAGTCGATAAGCCCCAGGGCTTTTATCTGCTGACAATGTCTCGGTTTCTGTGGGAATGTGTGAATATAGTAGTCCCGATGAAAAAACTATTTTGCTTTGAAATGTCCAGATGTGGTCTTCTTGAACAGTGATAACCCTATTTCCATACAGAATTTGCAAACTGAAGTTTCCCAATGGCAGGCAAGGTCAAGAAAACCCCTGTAGGACATTCTTTCAAAGGTGGCCTACAGCCTGTACCCATTCCACTGAGGAGAAAACTGAAGCAGACCTCCATTGTCTAATGGGCAGTCTCTTATCAGTAATGCAATCTCTAAATCAGCAATACACACAGGGTGGAATATTCAAAGGGGTTGCGCATGGCCCAACCCACCAATGTGCTCGCACGATATTCAAACGGGCGGATTGCGCTGCGCAACCCTCGATGCACCGGGGAGCACCAGTAATGTATGCGGCGCAAGTGCGGGGGGCCTGCCCATGCATATGCGGCACATCTTGATATTCAGCAGGCACAACCCCGCCTTGCACCGCTCAGGGGGGCGCAATGTTGAGCCCATTCAAACTGGGAACAAGTTGGGGACACCCACAGGTGGGCTGCCATGTTGCTAGGCATAACACAGTAGCCACCTGCCGTGGGTGGCCACCTGACCTCCCAAAACACTGACCCCATGCCCCCTGCCCAGGGAGCGTTGTGGCCCCCCCGCCCAATCGCGGGCATATGTATACAGTCTCCCTCGTGGTCCAGTGGACGCATTCCCCTACATGATCGTGGGCATGTATTAAAGTAATCCCTGGTGGTCCAGTGGACCGATCTCCTCGCCAGCTTCGCAGGCGTTGGTCACACCCTGGTGGTTCAGTGGTACCCCCTCCCCACCCGACCCCACAGTCCCCACCATCACCCCCGCCCGGTCAGCGGCGGGTGGCATCCCACCGGCTGCTGACTGACAGCGTACTGTAGAGGCTATAGGGCTGTATGCCTATTGGTCCACTGCGTGGGCAAATGGGCGTGCAGTCCATACTGTACTACACACAGTCCGATTTGTGAATGAGCATTCATTCACAAATCGAATGCGCTAGTACAGTATGAACATGTCCACTGGCCCGCAGCGGACCAATAGGCGACACCCTACTGTATGCTGTCAGTCGGCGGGTGGCCTGCGGGCAGGAGCTGCCACCTGCTGCTGGCGGGGGCGGGGGACTACGGGCAGGTGGGGAGGGGTACCACTGAACCACCAGAGGGTTTGGACTAAGAGGGACATCGGTCCACTGGACCACCAGGGAATACTTTAACACATGCCCGTGATCGGCAGGGGATAGCGGTCCACAGAACCACCAGGGATTATTGTAATACATGCCCGTGATTGGGCAGGTGATAGTGGTCCACTGGACCACCAGGGATTAGTGTAATACATGCCCGCGATCGGGCAGGGGATAGCGGTTTACTGGACCACCAGGGTTTTATTCTACTCATGCCCATGATTAGGTAAACGGGTCCGGCGCCCGTCGAGGGGCAGTGGGGCGTCGGTATCCCGGCGGCTGCAGCCTGGCAGGGTGCCAGGCGCAGCCACGAGGATCGACACGCGCTGCAAAGCAGGGGCCATAATGACATGCAAATGGCCATTGCGCTTGCATGCATTATGGCCTGATTTGTATGCCCACGGCTAAATATCGCTCTTGCTGCGCCTAGCGCAACCACACTTGTGCTGGCGCAGCCCCCTGCTCCCACATGCGCTGGCACAGTGCGTGTGCCCTCAGTGCTATATTCAACGGTGCTGAGCCAAGGCGCAGCACCATTGAATATCGCCTGGACTATGCCCTGGCTCAACCCAGTTGTGCTGCGCCCAGGATTGCGCCCCTGCCTTGCGCAGTCTAAATATCTAGCCCACTGAGATAAATACATTTACTTAGAGGATGACTTTTGGGGGCTGGAGTGGGTGGAAGACCAAAGAGTATAAGGGAAGGTTTAGCTGGATAGAATTATCAGACATCATCCTACAATATTTAAATAACTTTGCCAGTACTGGTGAATGGCTGGGGAAGCAAAAAAAAATATATATATATATATATGTGATATTGTGCTTCCTGGGGAGCCACATCTCCAGCACGTGTTGCTCAGGAGCACTCCTAGGGAATGGAGGACTGCCGGGGTTCTGAACCAACGGTCGAGAATTTTTAGCTGAGTAAGCTGGGCCCAGACACCACAACATGTTATATGAGCTCTAGACCCAAAATTCCCCCCATTCCAGGTGAGGGACATGGTGCTGCATTTCCTGTTGCTACTTAAGGCGAGTGGAAAGTACAGTTGCATAAGAACTTACCATAACAGTAGATCTTCCAAGAGTATCTCTTGCAGCAGGTCATAACACATGAGAACCTTCTGCCAGAGGTACTTATTTCCAGAAGACTTCTTAGCAGTCATACCTGGGACTGTCCCCTCATGCACCACATGACCAGGTCTGTGTACTATTGAAGAGAAGGCGGGTCCCGATACTCCTCAGTTTTTCTCATTAGTGACCTGATCATGATGTTGCTGAGGGAATCAAGGAAAAATATATATTAAAAAATCATGCGTTTTGGATATAACCAAAATAAATAAAAAAAAATATATATATATATATAAATAGGGAATACATGATGGGCAGGAGTGAGATATGGGAAATATTCTCACTCCTGCAGAGTGAGCTCTCTATTCGGCACTCGTGAGAATGCACAGTTCACTCTGCAGGAGTGAGAATATTTCCCATATCTCACGATCTGCACATCATGTGTGCTACTTAAACAAATGGGGTGAAAGCGTATGAAGTGTCATGTTTTGCTGTATCTTTTTTCCCTGTATCTATGTGCTTTTTTTGTTTGAGTTTTAGTCTTTAGTAACTAATTTTCGGTAGACAGGTGAGTTTTTTAGGAGTACTGGGAAGTTAAGTGATTTGTTCAGATTTACACAGTATGCAAGTGGAGGCTGTGAGAATCAAATCTAGGTCTGGTCTGCTGACTGTATCAAGCTTGTTCAGAGCTCATTACTCCAAGATCTAGGCTATACTGAAAGCAGTGTTTGTGGTCTCAGAGTGTGGGACTGTTTCCGAATGAGCTGGGGTTGTTGGAAGCACTGTGGAACACAGGTGACTATGTTTGGCTGTGCTAATTGTGTTAGTTGCAGCTTGCAGTGAGAAAGAGAAACTGCTTTGTAAATGAGTTTCATTTGAATTCAAGTTGCTTTTATGCTGAGATTAGCACATGATTGGGCTAGGAGCATTGGAAACTTTGGAACACAGGGAAGTGTGTTTTCTGTGCTATTTTTGTTAGTTGCAGCTTGCAGTGAGAAAGAAACTGCTTTGTAAATGAGCTTCGTTTGAATTTAGTTTTTTTTGAAGCTGAGTTTACCACAGAAATGGGATAGGAGTTTTGGAAACTTTGGAACACAGGTAAGTGTGTTTTTCTATGCTATTTGTGTTAGTTGCATCTTGCAGTGAGAAAGAAACTGCTTTGTAAATGAGGTTCATTTGAATTCAGGTTGCTTTTTTGCTGAGATTAGCATAGAAATGGGTTAGGAGTGTTAGAAACTTTGGGACACAGGTAAGTGTTTTGCAATGCTGAGTGATTTGCAGGCTTCAGTGAGACAGAAACTGATTTTTGAAGCACTTTCATTTGGAATGCTAGCTTGCGTGAGTGATGACATCAGCAGAATATATCTCATTCCACTGATGTCATCAGTATTTATCTCACCGCAGTGAGAATATCTCAATTTATTGCACTGGAATAGCCCTCACCCCCAATTTATATATGTGTGTGTGTGTGTGTGTGTACACACACATATACATATACACACACACACACACACACACACACACAGGAGTTGGAAAGTAAAGACAAACTCTGCCCCCTAATATAGACAGGAAAAAGGGTGAAAGGAGTGAGGGGCAGCATGACCTGCTGCAAGAGATACTCTTGAAAATCTACTGTTATGGTAAGTTCTTATGCAGCTGTACTATCTTCTTCTGAGACAATCTCTTGCAGCAGGTCAGAACACATGGGAAGATTCCCAAGCAGTTATGTGTAAAGCAGGGCAGCAGGCATGTCTGTCTGTGCGAAAGCAGACCTTGGAGGACTGTACATCTAAAGGTAGTTCTCGTGTAAAAAGCCAAGCCCATCACTGGTAATGTATAGGGGAGGGCCAGATCCTTGAAGCAGGAGCTGTATCCCCCAGTACAGCACTTGATACCCCTGTAAACCTGCTATGGTGGTAGCCAGCGCTCATGTGGAGTGAGTCTTGACCACAGCAGATTTTTGTTATAACAAAGAAAACAACGTAGGTGGCCACTTAAGTTTGGACAGACCCTGTACCAAAACTGGGCATTTCCCCTGCACTATCCAGGAGAAATTAAACAAAAGGTGGTGCTGTTTTGAGCTGTGGCCTCGTTCATTAAGAACGAAAGGGACCGTGAACAACAAAGATGCAAATTAGAGCAGCCTCAGGAGCTTCATGCCCTGCATAAGAAATTGGTAGCCAAATAATTATTGATACACAGGAACAACTGAGACCACCTTAGTGAAAAAAGTAGGGTTGGGTCGCAGAAGGACATCCTTTCCTTAGGAAAAGCAGATAGGGCCCTGTATGTATGCAGCCTAGAATACAGCAATGCAGCCAGCCAATGAAACTGCAACGAAGAGTAAAAGGTTCAAAGATAGGAAGCACAAGCCTCATGGAACCGCGGGCCTGAAAGGGACCAATCATCAGTCAGTCTAGGACTTAATTGAGAACCCCCAGAGATAGGTGGAGTCCTACTGGAGTGCAGGGGGAAGACTGTTCCTTAAGAACAGTCAAAAATACCCAATGGAGTCAGAGACCTTTCTCCCATCAGGGAAGGAAAGGCAAAAGTTTGCTGACAAAGGGAACCCCAAATACCGAAAGTGGGAGTAAACAGTCCAGTATGTACAGAGGAGGACAAGAAAACAAGGTCCAACTCAATCCAGTCCCCTCAGAGAGACACATGGCACCTGTTCTGTGAAGAAAGAGACATGGCAAGAGACACCCAGGTTGGCATAAAGATGCCCATCATAAAGGTGACTCTGGAACCAAGAGAGGGGTAAGCCCTCCAGAACCAAGTGTGGAGGAGCAGGAAACGCAGAATTGGATTAAAGGAACATTACCAAAAGAGAAGGGCAGGAGGGTGGGCATAAAGAAGGAGCGGGAGCGGTATCAGTACCAGAACCCTCAACTGTAACAGTGGGAACCACACCAATCCTGACCCCAGAGGTGCCTCCAGTAAAGAGAGAAAACACCCAGCAAGACCATGTCCGGGTTTGGCCATAGTGGGCAGCAGTGAGGCAGCAGAATACAGGGGGGAGGAGAGACGAACAGATCCCGGTCAGGATGAGCCCATCTGACAAAGATGCCTTCATCTACATCCTGTGGAATTTTTCATTTGTGCCCTGGCGCTTTGAAAAGGCGGAGAGTATCCGGCAGTGTATGCCTGCTGCCAAGGATATGTACCTCTAACAAGGTGTAGTCCATTATACGCAACCTAGAACCCTATACACATAGTTTTAATGCATATGGGCAAAGGAGTAGGTAATGTTTCCTGGTCAGGTAACATACAGCGGGGAAATAACTGATTGAATCATGAGCATACCCCCGTAGGTGTCCCAAAGTATGGAGAGCATAGAAAATGTCTCTTCCAAGACAAAGACGCTCAGATGGGCATCGCCCATCTGTCAGACACCTTGGTGGGTTTTTAGACCTTTGAAAGGAATACTCATATCCTCTGGAGTTGAAGTATTTGTTGCAAGAGTGGTCATGCACCTTCATAAAACGGAGAAATTTGACAGCGGGCGATAAGATGCTGGCATCCATTTGCAGGTAGATCTCTGGAGGCACAATCATTGCAGAGTGCCCTGGAACAAAGTCTTGGGTATTTATTGGGGATATGTAATCGATCAGGATGGCCACAGTGAAGTATCCCCAAAAAGTCAGCAGGCGAAGCCTGGCCGAGACACCTCTGGTGCGGCAGATAATGAGAAGCCAGTTAGCCCAGGCATGTCCATCAAGATACAAGAAGGAAAGTGTTTCCAACTGAATGTATGCCATAAAGGTGTACGTTCATAGCCAGAGACTTGAACCATACTGACCAGTGCAAGGAGGGCGTCTGAGGACGTTTC
Organism: Neoceratodus forsteri; assembly: GCA_016271365.2. Lineage (NCBI taxonomy): Eukaryota > Metazoa > Chordata > Ceratodontiformes > Ceratodontidae > Neoceratodus > Neoceratodus forsteri. The sequence goes on from CM057455.1 coordinate 1,571,743,220, forward strand.
CGAAAAGCAAAACATCCAGGCATATAATAGAAAAAAAAAAAACACAGAAGCTCACTTTGTGGAGAATCGCAGAGATCAAGGCCCGGTATTATTGGAAAACTCCAGTGGCAGAGTCTATCCTGAATGCAGGTTTCACTGTCTTTTGTAGCATAGGGTCAAGGTCTACCATGATCATTGTCCGGAGGGAAAAGGAAAACATACCCCAACCTTTGAGGAGGGGAATGCACAGGCAAAACAGGCATTATTGAAGCAGAAAAAGCCTGGATCCCAGAAATCAGGACAGATACTGTAACCATGGATTTGAGGGGACCTTCAGGCTGTGGGTGGTTCCAGGCAGGGAACCAGCAGAACAGCACCCATCGACCTTGGAATCTGGTGGGGGAGGCTAATGAACCCATGTTAGGGAGGCCTCGAAAGGTATCAGCGGGGTCCGAAAAAGGACTTTCATAAAAGAATTCTCCTGATGCAAAAAATGAGATGGAATGCACCAAAGTACAGTGCAACCAGAGGCGGTGAGTCTTGTAGGGAGACCTCGAAAAGCAGCATCAAGAAGAAAATCCAGAAAGGTGAGCACAACGGACCCGACATATGCAACTAAGAAAGTCATGCGAGACATATTTTCACAGTAGAGGTCATGTAAACCATAGCTGCCAGAGGTTCCAAGCAGCGAATATAGTGGCTGCAGAAGCATCCCCCAGAGGTGGGATGACTACAGTGAGGATGTCTCCAAATAATAAGCCAGTTCGTGCCTAGGGGCATGCAGCTCCTACAGCTGGGCCCCAGAGGGTAGAACTGGTCTGGTCCCTAGTCCTTAGCAATGGAACCCGGTGGCTCCCCGATAGGGGGCCACAAGAATAGACACGTCCACCTATGCCCTACTGGCCCAACTCATAGTTCTGAAAAGACACGGTCAGACTCCACTGGAATAATGGAGAGACGAAAACTTGTGGGGAAACAAACCCTGGCAGGCCGGCAGAAAGTCGACTCAAAGGAGCCAGCACTGTTCGAAAGAGTCCCTCAGTTGTTGAGGAGGACATCAGTGATGTCGAAGCAGTGGAAGAAATAACAGTATTTATTTATTTCAGTCTAGGATTACAAATACCTTTGAGCCATGGCTCTTTTACAAAGGTTCCACATCAGGTGAGGTATAAAACAAAGCAGGACATTAAGACAGGATAACAGGTTACAGTCGTTTACAATCACTTGAGTACGTACAGTTGGTTGTAATAGGTGCCTGAGCAAAGACTGGGTTCACATTTTTAAGGAGACTTGAGAAGACGAGCTGAAGATGCAGCCAGTGGCAATTGTCAAGATTACACATAACACAGAAATTACAAGTAGGAAGTGCAGGTATGAGGGGAGGTGGAGAGGGGGGAGTGTAGCCAGTGATGAGAGGATGGGATAAGTGCTAGAGAGAAATAGATTAGAGGAAACAGTTGCATGTGCTAGAGGCAAAGAGGAGTAGGCAGAGGTTAGATTTAAATGAGCCTAGTTTAGGTAGGAGGAGATGTGAATATTGAGGCTATTTAACCAGCTGGGAGTTCTATAAGTAAAGGATCTTTGATCCTGTGTAGTCCAGCATTTCGGGATATGTAGTAATTGGGATTCTGTGCAGTTCTGATGAGAGCTTGAACTCCAGAGCGGCATAGCCCATTAGTTGTTTTTTTTTTAGCCTTTATGCATGTTTGGTACTTGATGCGGTTTGAGAGTTGAAGCCAGTAAGAGGGCAGAGTTTCAGTTAAAGACCAAACAGGGTCCAGATGTGGATTACTGAGGACACCCCATAGCTGAAGATGCTGGTCAGGCGGCACATAACTCACACTCCATTAGGAGACAATGAGGAGGCCTACAATGAAGCCAAAGGCAAGGACACCTGGGTCTAGGCCGGCACATTATTCTGGGGTCCACTGTGGACAAGAGGGTCAAGGTCCTCATTGAGAAGAAGGGTGAAGCCTTCTTCAATGAGGCGTCATCAGCAACGAAAGACCCAAGACCACTGTCGACCCGAGGATCGAAACCCATGGCGACCAGGGGGCCGAAGCTTTCCCCAATGAGAGTGGGGAAGCCTATCAAAGCCAGTGGCAACGAGAGGGCACAGGAGCCACTGTCGATGAGTTCATCATTGATTCCAAGGGCAAAAGCCCTCGACGAGAGGGCAGAGGCCCACGGCAAGGAGCGGGCCGAAGCCCTAGTCACCGAGGCCACCGTCGACACGAAGGAAAATGCCACCATCGATGAGTGGCAGAAACCATAGTCAACGAGAGGGCAAATGCCAACATCGATGAGGGCTGAAGCCATCGTGACGAGAAGGCTGAAGCCATTGCCAACATCAATGAGGGGTCAGAAGCCACCATCGACGAGAGAGAAAAAAAGCCATAATCAACGAGAAGGTGAAGACCATCATCAACAAGAGGGCAAAAACCATAGCTAAACGAGAGGGCAAAAGCCCTCGTCAATGAGAGGGCGGAGGCCACCTTAAGCGATGCTGAAGATGTAATTATACTTGGGAAAATTCGAAGTATCTTTGGTCTAGTAAAGATGGTCAGCGACAATAAAAGTTAGTAGAAATAACATTTTTAAAAGACGACGGTACTGCTGAGCCGATCTCCAGGAGAGATGTGTGCATGTCGCGGAAAAGAAAGAACTAAGGAGTCTCGTGACCACCCTCTCTTTTATAGCGCATAAACCTGATCACGTGGTGCATGAGGGGGCGGCCCCAGGTATGACTGCTAAGAAGTCTTCCAGAAACAAATGCCTCCAGCAGAAGGTTCCCATATGTTATGACCTGCTACAAGAGATTGTCTCGAAGAAGACCTGGTAGGATCAGGACCAGAAACTCTAATGGAGTGATATAAAAACCCTGCTCTGCCCTGCCCTGTGCCAGGGGAACAAAAAAGGTGATTCTTTGGACTGTGCCAGTCTGAGGAGTAGCTATACTGGTGCAACAGTGGGGCTTACACATCCCTTGGTTGCAAATACTTGCTTAGGTCATGCCACTGGAGGTCGACAGAAGAGTCTCAAAGGAATGCATAAAGTTACTACTAGGTGGGCACAAGTCTCCGACCATTATAGGGCCAGTCCCCTCTCACAAGGGCCAGAGAATAGTGCAGTTGCCAACCATTTTGAGTGTCCCTGTCCCTCATTTCAGTGACAGAAGGTTGAGAGGTATGAACAGCAGGGTCCCCAGATCTACAGGGATTCCTGTACTTTACAGGGATATGAAGCCATGTACAGTGAAAACTGGTCCCTAATATAACGTAATATACAGGAAAACACATGAAAATGCCAAATCAATCTGGGAGAACTGGAACAGGTCCTTACACCACCCCACCCCCACCACCCCCGGACGCACATGGAAAGAAGCTGTAATAACTAAGTGTCCCTTTCCTGGTCAAGAACAACAAATAAAAATAAACACAGCTGCACACTGGACAAGTTCACTGTCCCCAATATATTGTTCCTCCAAAGAAACGCCGAAGCATTACTTATAGCAAGCCTAGTACAACAAGACATAACACAATCTTTCCGATATAACGATCTTAGAGCTCCCGCTTCCTAAATACCGATTTATTGTTGACTTTCCAATTTCAATGGCATGAAGGTCGCCCGGGAGAATGCCCATGCGTCCTTGCTCCTGCTCTTCTATTGCTCCCAGGCCTGGACTGCGAATCTCAGGCCTGCTGCACCACAATGCACCCCGCCTCGGCGAGGTTTTTACTCATGCTTAGAGCCTCCCCGGTACTTACCGACTGAGAAACTGCGGCCCGAATAGGTGCGGACAGGAACATGACTACTCCGAGGTTTGTGTTCAGTACACTCTGGGTAGTGAAGCAGAAAAGGGCACAAGCCGATCCCGGCGATCAACCAGCCACTGTGTGCACTAAACCAAGGCTGAAGCAGTCGATCGCAGAGCAGCAGCAGCAATACAACTACAGCGGTCCAATACATTATTTGAATACAATGGGCTAGGGTTACCAGATCTGTCCTCTTTTACGAGGACATGTCCTCATTTCCAGCTGCCAGATATTCTTCATGTACCGTCTGTATCCTGTGGTATTATTATTTTTATATTTGTTTTACTCTCCCCTACCCAAGACCTCCTTGTAAATAAGCTGTGAAAGCGGTAGAGACTTTAAACCTATTTACTCGGAGTCTGGCACAAAGGCTCATCGAGGAGGGACTAAGTGTCCTCTTTTTGTCATCCCAAAATCTGGTACCCCTATACAATGCACAGCACACTAATGCAGGGGTTCAGGAAGAATGAGGTTGGCACGGTTAAGGGTATGCATGACCCACCCTGAAGTTAAATTTAATGCCACCTAAACCAAATGGACCTGCATATTACTCTAAAACAGCGATTAAATTAGGCAGGAGCCAATTGCAATTCAGATCCATCATCTATCGCAGCTTATTACTCTAACCTCTAGGCTATGCTGCCCATTCTTAGTTATTTGTTGTAACAGGAAAGAAGCTCATTGAACAGTGCTCATTTACAAGGAAGACCTGGTTAAGACAGACGATAATACAATGAGCCAAGCCGGTCCAGTGGCACTGAGGGTTGAGGCGCTGGATGCCACGTCGGCGACCTGGGTTCAGGAACAAACTCAGGTTGGCAGAGGAGGGAAGGAATTGAGCGTCTGGAGGACTGCTCTCCCTTCCCGAGGAGGGTTCTAGGTCGTGCGCCGCTCCTGGGTGGCCCCTGACAGTGGTCAGGGGAAGCGCAAGGAACAGGTGGTGCTGCAGACGTGGGGCGGAGCTGCGGTGGACATTGGCATGTAGTGCCTTTGATGTCACTGCACGTCCAAGCTCTGAGGGGCAACCATGACAAGAAGATCCCTGCTCGGTCTAGGGAGGCGACGAGGGCTCCAGTGGCAGATACCCACTTCCCCACTGTCGAGCTCTCTCCCCGAAGGCTGGCTGAGACCCCCACCAGACAGACACTCTAATCTCAGAAAGGACCGCCAGGTAGGAGAGGCGGGCCCTCCCCTGAGGGGTGATCCGGGGGGCTTGAAATTCCAGTTGGGGGGTGCTGGAGGGGAAGGAGCTTCAGGCAGGGGAGTAGAGGTGTCTGACCGAGACAGCACCTCTAAGAGATGCCCTGACTGAATGGAGCATAAAGAAACTGTACCAAAAAAAAAATATACTGTGAGCCAAAGCAATAGAATTACAGAGTTCACAAGTAACAGATACAGCAATCTATAAACATGATGAGAGGATCTGGTGCAAATACAATCATTAAGTTATACTGTACAGCAATAAATAAAAAAGACGGCATATAAAAAGGCAATTATAACTACCATATTTGACAGTTAACAATAGCAATAAATATGAAAATTAGCAACAATCACATTTGTCTACACAGTGCCAGCCACAAAGAGTCTTGAAGGTGTCATGGCTGACTAGTGAGCTCAATATAAGCGAAGCTTGCAATTTATTCCAAACAGTAGGAGCAAGCCAACTAAAGGCCATTTTTCTGTAACCCCCTCTGTTGGGGGCTAACCAGATGTCTCTCGCTGCCTGGTGCTCTGTTTTCCCCCTTTGTGTCCCCCTCCTGGCCCGAGCCCCTGTTTGCCCCTGGAGTTCTCCATCTGGCCCCTGCAGTAGTTTGTAGTCCAAAATGGGGCCGGAGGAGCTAAACCGCGAAGCTGCTGACCTGTTCCTGCACTTCGGTGCAGTCAGGTGACCCACGCATGCGCACTTGCACAATGATGTTTTCTTTTTTTAATTTTGTGTTTATTGTTTTAAGTGAAACTTACACACAATTCCTCATACAAGACAATAATAATAGCAAGCAGAATTACAGGTACTTGTGACATTCATAATTATCCCGTATTGTTTTACAATGGGGTTATATAAAAGTGGAAGTCCATACATTATCCAGTATTACTAGCCATCTCAGCAGCTGTGGAATGTTCAGAATCAGGTAGAATTTACAGAGGAATATCAGAAGCAATCTCTTAGAATTGCTGTTTATCCATGTATGCAAAAAGTATATAACAAACAGGAGAAAGTGTTATTCATAACATCTTGCAGACAGCTGTATATCAAAATATGTAACGCTGCTTAAACTAGCCTTTAGCAGCCCATATTCGAAGTAAACAATTTAACTTGAATAGTGCACAAAGAAAAATATAAAAGGTACACATCAATACAGAGCTTTTAGAATCCACCACCCCAGAAAAGCAGAGCAAGTAAACAGGCCCTTAAACAAACTAATCCTGCTCTTAAATCCGAATGACCAGTGTGTGGAAATGTTGTGGGATAACAGATGGACCAGACAGCAAACCTCAGTTTCAACACACAATCTTTGGGTGATGTTTATTCAAAAACACAAAAAATAACCATCAGAAATGGCATATTTCTTTTTCAATATATCAGTTTGCAGCAACAAACTACATATATTTTTCCTCTGTACTTGTTGATTCACTGATCTAAATGCTTCAGTGAAAACCCTTCATCCTTATGGTTGCCTTGTTTGCTTGGGTGGTGGGGGCTCAAAAACAAAAACCTCAAAACAAACTACAGTCAAAGAACCTCAGTACAGAAGCACTGAAACAAGGGTTACCACAAAGGGCATTGACAATAAGCCACATTTCAAAGAAACACAACATCACACGTACTTCCATAATGCAAAGCCTCATGGGACATATGCAAATCACCATGAAATTTCAGATTGGCTCAGTTTACAGCAGGAATGCATGGTACCAATGTACATGCATTTAACACAACCAACTTAATTTCTATAATACAGTCACCTAGTATTTTTTACGTTTATCAAAAACACCTGGTGCCATGGTATTTTCAACATTTACAGGTTTCATAAACATAAGGTGTGTGTGTGTGTGTGTGTGTGTGTGTGTATATATATATAGCAGAGTATTTTATGACATAGTGCTATTACATACTAAATCCAACGACGATAAGCACAGCCTGTTGTTTTACATAAGCTCGGAGGTCACCACAATAACCTCTCTGTACGAGGACCTGAGAGGGGAAAAGGAAAATTAAAGAGGACACTATAGCATAGTCAAGAAAGGGGAGGGGGGGCCATAGGTGGCAAACCTTATGGACTAGAAATTGTAAAGGATAGATTAGGCTAAGAAACAGAAGAACTGTTGCAACAGATTTAAGAAAGGTCAGTCCTCATGAGTGGCAGATCTCCCTGTCACACAGTGGGCAGATATAACCCCCAACTTTTTACCAGACTCCCTGCTGAACTTACTATGAGAGCAGGGAGCTATTGGGGAACATTTTTAAACAAGACCCAAGTCACTTTGATTGATGGACTTATATTACAAGTGGAGTAAAGACAACGGGAGTCAAACTGGTCCTTGTTCCTCCTCTACAGCCTCCTCCTCCACTGACACATTGTCCCGAGTGGCAAACTCCTTGTCCATTTTCTCCAGCCACCATCCTGCATCAGCCAAATCCATAAACTGCCATGACTTGTCCCCATAAGTTATTCTGAGTCTAGCGGGCAGTAAAAAAGAATGTAATACTCCTAAGACTCGTAACCTCTGACAGACCCCATCAAATAGTTTACAGAGTGAGCCGGTCTGGAACGAGAGATCTGGAAAGAATTTTACATCCAAGTCATTGATGGTCAGTGGGTAAGCTGCCCTTGCTGCTGTTAGAGTGTCTCTGACATCCACCCCCGTGGTCCATAAAAGAACAGTGCGGGGGAGATTGGTGTTAGCAGGCCACACTCTAGGGTTGACTCTGTATGCACGTCGCAATGACCCCCAGTCAAATTCTTGGGCACAGGAATCAAAGACTGCATACAGTCCTTTAGAAATGAAAAAAGGTTCAGGCCCTCCGCACTTTCCAGAACACCAACCAGACAGACATTCCCTGCTCGCACCTCATTTTTTAAGGCCTCAAGCCTTCCTCGCAGCTGGACGTTTTCCTGCATAAGCGTGGTGACTGCTGCCTGTGTGGTGATTAATCTCAGATTACTTTCCGCCATGGTGGTAGAGAGTTCAGTTAATGCAGCATCATGCTTCTCCAAGCGGGCTAGGGTTTTCTTCTTTTTGGTCTCCATTGACTTAATTGTGGCCAGCATCTGGTGCCATGGAGGGATGGCTGGATATTCTGCCTTGTTCTCACCCTCAGAAACCATGGATTCTGTGGCATTGCCCATTGTTGCTGTGGCAGTTTTGGAGGGTCCTGGCACCAAGCTTTTCTGCTTCATCATAAATGTTATAGCCTCGATAAACAAAAATCTGCTTGGGAAAGAAAGGCAAACATACAAATTAGAGAAACTGATTGGAACCATAAATTAAGATATGGATGGAAAGTTACTTCAGCTCCAGTATGGAGGGAATTCTTTTGGCAAACCTTGGTAAGATACTTTCACATTCCCACCATTTTAAAGCATTATGATGGCACGGGCTCCCAGGCCTGCTGGAGGAACTGTGGAGGGAGGGGGGATCATTGGCATATCTTTTGGGCCTGCCCTCAGCTGTCCTCATTCTGGAAAGGGCTGCAATCAGCCCTACAGGACATTATGGGCCTCCTTATACCACTTCAATTTGAAGAATAGATCTTAGGGATCCCCACGATGGTCCCCCTAAAAGGAGACTCTCGTAAGGTAGGGCTAATCTTACTGGTTGTGGGCTTAAAATGCATTACAGCTTGCTGGCTTAAGCCAGAACCACCCTCGGTACAGGACTGGATTAGGAGAGTGAAGGAGGTGGTGTCTGTGGAGGTCTTAACAGCCAAACTGAGACTTGGTCAGGATCAACATGCAGCAAGATGGCAGGGTTGGGAATCATGGCTATTAACACAGGGGCACTGAATATATACATGATACCACATCTTGCCAACAACCCATCCTTGTTTACCCTCGGTTTAGGTGAGAGCTGACTATATAATGGATTATCCAGTAGAGGCAGTTTCGCCCTTTTTTATGAACACCCACTCCATACAGAGACACAATGAATTGACCTAGGTTTGGAGCATTGGTTGGGGGGGGGAGTGAACAATATACGCAGCCAAAAGTTGGAGCCTTGATTTGCTCCTTTGTTTTTTTACTTTTTGAACTTTCATTGATTTTTCTGATTCTCTTTTAGGATTTTATTCTTTAACCTGATAGCTGGTAAATGCATACTACAGCAGAGATTATTAAGTTTTAGATTATTTTATCCTCCCCACTGGGGGTCTCGTTAGTTGTTTTTCTGATTTGCATTTCCAGCTTGTGTAGGTGAAGTTAACCACAACTTTATAATTGTCTATGGAATTCAAACTTATGTATTGGCCAGGAACATTACTGAGTTTTGAAATATTTTATTTACTGCTTTACTTACCAGTGTAAGATGCTATTAACTATGGTAGCAGAAGGCTAAATAAAGCTGAGTTCCTCCGATAACTGTTGGCTTCAAAAGTTATGTAACCCCCCTACAAATGGGGGTTCCCAAAAGTCTTCCAGGAGCTTGCCTGAATGCTCCAAGTCTGGAGGTGTTCGGCGTTTAAGCCGCTTAAGTGTGAGTGCTTTTAGAGCCTCTGGTACTATCTCTTTAAGAGCTATCTGCTTGTAGCTATAAATAATTGAAAAGGGGGGACTGTGTGTTCTAATACCCAAATCCTGCCCGGGCTGCTGTCAATTCACTCTGTTTCTGCAGTCACTACATGTGCAGAGGGAGCCTTGTTGAAAGATATAACTGTTTGCCAGAAATCAGTTAGAGTGACTGGGAAAATGTAGTTTGTCTAACCTGTCTTCATTTCAGCACGAACTGTTTCAGTGTAGCTCTTTCATTTTGGTCCTGAATTGCTGACTTGGACCAATCAGGATGATAGGGAGACCTTAACATGGAACCTGTGGACGAATCGGAACTTGGACTCTCAATTTTGAGCCAGCCACAAGGGGATTGTATGGGCAGTGACTCTGGGAATGTAGTTTTGACCTTGGCGCCTTTTTTCACCAACAGAGGGAGTCTTATTGTGAGTGACAGCTGAACCAGCCAACAGAATGGTGTGGACCTAAAGGAAATGCCCTGCTCTGTGACTGGAAAGATCAGATCAGTTGTGACAGTGAAGGGAGAAAGAGCTCTGTGCTTCTGCGGTGTATAGTTTCACGCGGGAAGCACATGTGAGGCCCTGAGGTTCAGCCTGCAGCCGTTGTGAGTGCCAGTTTGGTCTGAATCCAAGTTGTGAGGAGAAAGAAGCACCAGAAGTGTGGAAACCAGGCTCACCCTGTAGAAGACTGGAGAAGTTGCTGAATCGCGCTCGGTCTATCAGGAACTGAAGCTGCTGTGTGTGCTCCCGGGTATTTTGCAGTAAGTTTAATCGGGATCGTGGAGCAGCCTGCCTGGTATAGTGCTTTCCTTTTACATATGAATGTGCGTAGTGCTTGTGGGGAATCGCTATTTCAAATCCCCCTGTACTGTGTGCTGTGTGTTGAAGCTGGAAGCAAACCCCAGCTTGTCTCGGACTGAATCCGTTTGCTGTCAACTGCAGTGGGGTTCAGTCACAAGGACCTTGTCTCCATGCCCTGTTGTTCTGGCAAGCCAGAAGAACATCCACCATCCGGTCCTCAGCTTGGGTATTGTGAGTACAAATCAGGGTATTCCCCTGCAGCCTGTTTTCAATCACAAGTGTGTCATCTAATTCTTGTTGTTTCACTGTTTCATGGACTTAGCCATCCGGCTCCTGATTACAATTGGGTGTTGTGCATATATTTTCTTGCACCTGCCGGGCAACGGACCTGGCTAGCCCTCCCCCCCCAACCTGGGTACCCAGAGTGTGACTTTTCAGACACTGTATGTGTGCACAGTACTGTGATTTAATGCCACCAATTAACCTGATTTTCCCCCTCCCATGTTACTGTCCCCTAAATAAATCAGATTTGTTGTTGTTATACTATATACTGTTTGTGGTGTTGGTACTTATGGAAACAGTATTGTATTTCGCTGTGTATGTTGTTTAACCTTATTTTACAGGGAGTCCTCAGAGACGTGCTGCAGAATCAGTCTCGAGGGTAAGTGGTACTTTATGAGTGAACAGTGTGTATGCATGGGGTAGGGACTGTAACTCCTGTGTACTGTGCGAGCCACTAGAGGGAATAAAAGGGTGTCTCAGTATCCCAGAGGGCTGTGACCAAGCTAGTCTAACCTCTACAAACCCTGACCTCTGGGTGGAGGCACCCGCCATCGAACCTAGGCCCCTCAACCTGTTAGTAGTCAAGCAGGCAGGGGTTGTAGCCCTTGGGATAGCGCCACGTGGGGGTTACAGTTAGATTGTCATAATTATTTTTAAGTTCCTTTGAATTAGACTGCAAGAACCAGCAATTTTATAGAGCTGATGTGCAGAGCAGTTATGAAGTGCGTCCTGCCAGGAGATTGGCTGTCTAGCGCCCTCCGCACAGTGTTGTTTTTTGGCCATTATTGCAGCTGCACAAGTGTCTCTCCAGTGATCCCAGCCCCAAAATTCAGTTAATCAGGGACCGGAGACCTGTAGGAGGCACAGGAGGAGTCCTGGAACCGTTTTGTTGAGGAGCGCCTATCAGTGAGGGAGCTGCCTCATGAATATTAATAAGGCTTCTGAATGTGAATGATCTGAGCCTCCCTGTTGCCTGGGAGTAGTGTATTATGGCAGCAGCAGCAACAGACAGGGGTATAAATAAAAATTGTAAACTGTGCCATGGTATGATAATGGGAAGTGGCTGCTTCAATACTGGGAGAAAACAGAAATAAAAGTGTTTATTTTGGCTGCAGTAGGACAGAAAAGTTGAGACTGGTGTGGGACTGCAAATAAACTGTTTGTGACAGCAGACATATTTACAGCCATGTGATCTTATGCCAGCCAATAAGAGGGCCAGAATCTTTGCCAAGGCCTGTGGAACTGTTTAAAGGACTTACGGGGGATAAAGCTGGGGAAATTTTTGGTTCCCTTTTACACAGCCAATCAGACATCGAGGAAGCCTAATGCATGTTAATTTTGAGAAAGAACAGTTGTTTCGGCCAATGGTGAGCTGCCACAGAGCTCCCAAAAGACAAGGACTTTTGGTTCTGGTCTCAGTTCAGCAGGAGCCCCTCCAGAGGGAGGGGGACTCCAGCCCCTTGGAAGAAATGGGGCTGCAAGGCTCAGGAAAGGCCGACCTGGGGGTTGCCGGTCACTTGTCCACCAGGGCCTGTGTTATGCCTTTCCCCATGTTGGAGCAATTTTGTTTTCGAGGAATTCGGTGTTGCAGCTTCAGCTGGAAGAGAGCTGCAGGGCCCAGCAATAGAGAGAAAGCTGCAGGTTTGAAAGGGCAGTGAGAAATTCTACACCTGAACGGTGAGAAGCAAGGATACAAAGTTCAAGGAAGGAAAAAGGTTGTCTGTACCTTGGTTGGACTTAACATCACAGAAAAGAGAAAGAACATTGGTCTAAGGAAAAGGAAGATGGATGGGTCTGGTTTTTGGAAAATGGATCTGGTTTACGGGAAAATGGCATGGGAGTCCCCCTGACATGAGGGGGCTTGCCAGCAGTGCTAAGGTTGGTCTTCAAAAGAGGAAGAGAGAGAGAGAGCCTCTTCTAGTTCAGGAGCACCAGCACGGTGAGGGAAGAGTGAGTGAGTTAAAGCGACTGGTCGAGGAAAGAATATGTTCGGTCCGTGCCAAGTTCAGGGTCCTCGAAGAGCCCATTTGAGTGTATTAGAGTCTCACTGAGAATGTGTGCTCAGTGAGAATCCAGAGACTGTAACATGGTTCGAAAGGGCCAAGGCTGCCACGCTGGCAGAGTGGCTGAAAATGCCTTTATCAGCCAAATGTGACTAAGATTCAAGAGTAAAGTTTCCAATTTTGATATGAAGCTAACAAGACTGAAATCTGCTTGACTACAACCTGGAGTCAGGTAGGGAAACAGCCAACCCCTATCGAGTGGGGTAGACTGGGTCATGGGGGGGTGACTGGTGCATGCCTGGGTGCTAGGACACTCTGGACCCATTGAGGGAGCCGGACCATGGGGTCACTCCTGGGTCTGGGTCCACTTGTGGCCTGGAGAGCCTTGCCTTTGTGCTCTGCATCTGGCCTGGAAGCAGGCCGATGGTGACGAGCCACTAGACCTTCAAGCAAGTGGGAAGGTCCCAGCTGCAGAGTGCCAGCTCCACACTTCAAGCTTCTTAAGATCCAGGATTCTGCTGTTCCAGCTTCCCAGGTCTACAGTCCTAGTCCCACCGAGACTGTCTGCCGAACCGTGAGCAAATGCAGGGAGTGTCCTGCACCTGGGGGCTGTAAATAGTTGTGTTCAGGTGATATCCGATGGCATAGTAAAAGTCTTAAAGAGAAAGGTTGTGGGGGGGGGGCACACTGCTGAGCAGCTATTAAGGAAGCAGCAACATTCCTGAGATCCTGGGATTTTGGGGCTAAAATTAGTGTTTTTTTTTTTTTTTACCTCCTCCAACGCGTCCGCTGTCGTTCTCTCCTTCAGGTGGCCAAGTCCTGCTGTTGCCTTCTCAGACTGATCCACCATCCAGCTGCTCCGATGCCCAGTTGTACCGGACGTATCCCTTCACCAGGGGGCTCTCCCATATCACATCTGGGCCATCGGAAGGAGAAACCAGAGTGCACGGAGTGCTCCCTTGCATTATCACCGGGGTACAAAAATGCAGCCTGGAGGTTTCTCAGCTGGGAGATGCAGGTAGGTGGGCCGCCATCATCCGGACGGCATGCGTGCATTTTCATGCTTTTCAGGTCCCCTCTTGTGCGCCGCTGCTTGTAGTACCCCCGGTCTCCACCGGGGGACACTCATAGAGCGGGGCTTCCCAACCAACCCACCCCAGGAGAGGAGAGCTAGGGTTGCCACCTATCTGGTTTTTGACCGGATAATCCAGTTTTTAAGGTCCTTATCCGGTCATCTGGTTTTGGTGACATGCAGTCCGGTTTTGGGGCCATTTTTGAGTGCTCATATACTCTTAAAACTGATGTATCAAATCATTCACTGTTTTGGCTGCATTGCATGTCCAGGTTACAAAGAAGTTCTGCTGTCACAGTCATTCAGACCTGCCTTTGTTTGTAAAACCAGACTGTCTGAGAGGTGTAAAGTATGGCCATTAAGATCATTAGCAGTAAATTAACCTATTCTTTTCCACTCTGAATTTTAAATATGGTCTTTTGCTGCTATGACAGGAAACAGTTTTACACCTTTATGTGCTTTCATGTGTTTCTTTTTGTTTGTTCTATATTATGGTAAGTTTTAAACCCATTTTTGTTAAATTAATAATCTAACTTTTATTGCTTTTATCACTACATTTGCTCTAATTTTTTGTATTACCTGAACATTCCATGATATTAGCTACACTTTGACAGGTCATTCAGATAAACAGCATGGAATGGTGTATCTGAAATTGTGGAATGTCTTAGAAATATGAACAGAAACTACAGTAGCTGCTGAGGTAAAGGGGAACACAGTGCAGTATTAAGGGTACCACAAGCACTGATAATTAAGTTATCAGAAATTTGTCAAAGAATCAGAATACATGGCTGACATGGAAAGGAAAATGGGAGAGGGTTTAACAGAGGGCTGAGCAATAAGCTGTGGCTGAGCTTGGAACATCCAGCAGACCTGAGTTTGATTCCCACAACCTCCACTTAAATACTGTGTGATCCTGAGCAAGTCTCTTAACCTTCCTGTGCTCTTGGGTCACTCCTGCAAAATGGGCTATGTGACCTATGAGAGGTAACCTCGTTGCCAAAGAATAAAAATAAATAACTGAATAAATAAATCAAATAAATAACAGTATAAAAATAATTTCCTATCACTAGTAATGTCTATTCCAACATTACAAATGGCTTTGGAGGAGGAGTGATATACTCGCCAGTCATAAAAAAGGGGTGGAGCCAGAGACGGAGTTTGGGGTGTGGTTTCGGGTCCGGTTTTTACTTCATCCAAAGGTGGTAACCCTAAGGAGAGCAGTCCTTCAGATGCTCAATCCTCTCCTTCCCGCCCCATGTGACCTGTGTCCATTCCAGAACCCTGGTCGCTGGCATGGTGCAAGGTAAGGTGCCAGCATCTCAGCCCTCTGCGCCACCGGGCTGGCTTAAAATTACTTTTGAACTTGAATTTTCCAGGCATAAAGTGCAGAAATAGAGCCGGGCCGAGGTGCTGGATGCCTCACCTCGCGCTACGCCGGCAACCTGGGTTCGGGAACAGACTTGGATCATTCAGGGGTCGGCTGAAGCGAGGAAGGATTGAGTGTCCACTGATGGCTCTCCTTTCTCGGGGGTGAGGGGACTCAGCGCCGCGCTGTAGACTAACACCCAGTGGAAGCTGGGTGTCAGCACAGGTGCAATGTTAGAATGGGGTTGACCCATGCATAGGGCGTAAGACTGCCTTTGCAGAGATGGAGACAGTCACCCATTGCACATGCGTGGGTCTGGGGAGAAAATAGAAAAGGATCAGAGCTGGCAGGCTCTGTGATGGTAGGCTGTGCCCGCGCTTCCCCCCCGGCAATCTAGATATTGGCTTTTGGGGGTTGGGGGAGGTCAGCACCCCTCGCCACTGGCCCTGTCACGGGGGGTGACCTGTGAGGGATGGCTGGTTGGGGCGGGTGCGGGGAAAGCCCTCCGGAGAGAGATGAATCCTCCCCAAGGGAGGGGCTAGAGCTGCCTGCCAGCTCCAAGGAGGAGTAGAAAATGTATATGGAAAAAAAAAGTGCAAGAATAGGTGTATGGTGCATACAAGATTGGCAGAATGGGGAAAACCTGTGGAGCTGCCACCTCTGCAGATTTTTTCGCCCCCAAGAAGCTGCAGCACCAACCCGAGGAGTGGCCTGCACTTTCCGGTGGAGCCATGGCACTTGCGGATTCGCCATCTGGGGGTGCATCCCTACTCTCAACACAAGCTACTCTGAACCAGCTAATGAAAACAGTCTAGGACATCGATAAGAGTTGGGCACTCTAACTCCCAGAGTTTCAGCTGTGGAATCAAGGATGGACCATTGTGAACAGACAGTTCAGTGGTCAGAAACGTCTGTGCTCCAGGCTTGTGATGTGACCACTAAGCTGATTAAAAAAAAAAAAAAAAACTTGTTGCTGCCACAGCAGCTGGAGGCTGTAGAAAACCAAGTCAGGGAGCGGAATGTGAGAGTGGTGGGGCTAACTACTAGTGAGGCAGCACTAGCGAGGTTATTTAACTTGTCTTTGGACACAGGGAAAGTTCCAGAGGACTGGAAGAAGGCAGATGTGGTGCCACTTCATAAAAGTGGCAGCAGGGAAGAGGCTGGAAACTATCGCCTCATCAGCCTCACTTTGGTGGTGGGAAAAGTGATGGAGGCGATCTTGAAGGAAAGAGTGGCTAGGCACCTGAAGGACAGCGGGCTGCAGGACATGTGTCAGCATGGCTTCACACGGCGGAGGTCGTGTTAGACGAACCTGATCGAATTCTTCGATGAGGTGACGAGGGTAGTCAGTCGGGGGCAGTGTATGTGGCCCATCTGGATTTCAGGAAGGCATTCAACACTCTGCCCCACAAAAGGCTGGTAAACAAACTGGAGAACTTGGGGGTGGGACAGAAAATAACAAGGTGGGTGGAGAACTGGCTGATGGGTAGAAGCCAGAGGGGGGTGGTGGTAAATGAGGTGCACTCAGGGGAGGTGGGGGTGATGAGTGGGGTCCCCCAGGGGTCAGTGCTGGGGCCCATCCTTTTCAATATCTATGTCAGTGACATAGTGGAGGTACTGCAGGGGAAGGTCTGCCTTTTTGCAGAAGATACGAAGATCTGCAACAAGGTGGATACCACAGAGGGAATGGAGGCTATAAGTGAGGATCTCAGGATGCTGGCGGGGTGGTCAGAACAATGGCAGATAAAATTTAACGCCAGAAAATACACAGTGATGCACATAGGGAGAAATAATCTGCGGGCAAAATACACACTGGGAGGGGAGATAATTAAGCCATCTGAGCAGGAAAAGGACCTAGGTATCATAATCACAGATAATCTTAAGGTAGGGACCCAATGCAGCAGGGTGGTAGGCAAAGCAAACAGAATGCTGGCATGCATAGGGAGAGGGATAACCAGTAGAAGACAGAAGGTGCTGATGCCACCCTACAGTTCCATGGTGAGGCCTCACCTGGAGTATGGGGTTCAGTTCTGGAGACCTCACCTATGCAAAGAAGTAGATGCCATAGAAAGAGTACAGAGAAGGGCCACAAAGATGGTGCATGGGCTAAGTGAGAAGTCATACGAAGACAGGTTGAGGGTGTTGGATCTGCACCCCCTGGAAACCAGAAGAGAGGGGGAGATATGATAGAAACATTCAAGTGCGTGAAGGGGATCAATAAAGTGTGTGTGCGTGTGGGAGGGGGGACTTATTCACAGGGAAGGTAGGCACAAAAACTAGAGGGCATGGACTGAGGGTGCGGGGGGGGTAGGTTTAAGGGGAATGTGAGGGGACATTACTGAAAGGGTGGTGGTGCCCTGGAACAGTCTGCCAGTGGAGGTGGTGGAGGCAGGAATGCTGGAGAGATTCGAGAGGGTTTGGGACAACCACAAGGGACTGTCTAGGGAACGGAGGGGGTTCTAAAGAGGAGGGGGGGCATGTAAAGAAAGGGAAATGGCAGACTCAGTGGGCCAGGAAGGTCCTTTTCTGCTGGCACATGTCTATAAATCAATGAATATATGACCTGAAACTGTAGAGGGAGAGAACTATCTCAGCTTCACTCATTCTTTTTTGCCTAATATCTTGAGTCTGTCTGAAGATGATCCCCCCCCCCCCGATCAAAAAAAGCATACCACATTACCCCAGGGCATGCTGCATTGGATCCAGTGGCTCCTCGCACTCTGGTGGTGGTGTGCTCTGGTGTGGGTGACCGGGATCGAGTGCTCACTATGGCCAGGAGATGACGGACTCTCAGATATGGGGAGTACAACCTACAGCCTTTTCCGGACCTTTGATATAGCACCAGACAAAGGTACAAAGCATTTGATGGCATAATGAGTTGTCTCAGAGCCAGCCTTGTGGCACTGAGGGCTGAGGCCTTACCTCACACTACACAAGCGACCTGGGTTCAAGAATGACCTCGGGTCATTGGGGAGCCAGTGTGGGGGGGGAGTGGGATTGAGCAGCCACAAGGCAGCTCTCCCCTCCTGGGGTGGATGCCCGCACCCTCCATAGTTCCGCTTCCACCGGGTGGAGGTCCGGTGGGAACCATAGGTGCGAAGTGTGGTGGGGATAGCCAGGTGTGGGGCAGAAGGGGCCGAGTCGGTACTTGCATGTGCCTCCACGTACACGCACGTATGTGTCTGCCAATGTCCTGGGTCAGGGAGAAAATGGGGAAAAAAATCCACAAAGTACATATGGAAAAAAAAGGCGTCATCTCAGACAGCTCAAGATCCAGCACTGGCTACTTCTTCCTGCCAGGCTGCGCCTGACATGGCAGGGGTGGCAGTACCAATTTAATGAACTGAAGGATGTGGACAAAGTGCTCCAGTGTGTCGAGCTGGAGAGGGAAATGGAGGTGGCAACGGAGTCGGGAGCCTCATCGGATGAGGACTGACGCAGTGCATGGGACCACATTTTTTTTTTCTTCAACTTGCTATTTTTTCCCCTCAGGAGCCAGCAGACCACTCCCCGACCCAATCCAACCCGCGATCCACCAGTTGGACCCCCATCTAACCATGGCTGTGCTCCCCAGGTGGGGATGGGACAGAGTCCTCCTAGTTCCTTATGCTTTTTGTCGGGTTCCCGTTGTGGCCTCGCAGGTTAGTCAGTGAGGGGTGCCTTCCTCTGCCAACAGTGGTCTCTTGCCAGCTCCCAATTTTCTCTCCTGGTAAGCCCCCAATGGAGACATGGCTGCACTGTGATGTCAAGGCTCATGCCCACGTCAACCACGCTCCTCCTGTGCTTCTGCAGCACCAAGCCGATGTACCCCCAGCTTCCACCAGAGGTCAGTCCAGCATCGGGCCTCCCCCCCCCTTCCTCCCAGGGGAGACGAGATGTCCTGTGGATGCTCAGTCTCCGCTTCCTGGCTGGCCCTCCTGCATCCTAGGCTCGTTTCTGAACCCGGGTTGCTGGCATTGCAAGCAGTAGTGCTACCGCTGCACTGGTGGGGCAGCCATGGAACTGAAATTTGAGCTCAGGGCTGAGGTATGTGGAGTTCTGGCAACACAAATGATGTTTTTTCAGCTCCCCGTATGTTATGTTAAACTGCTATTTTTGCCAGGATGATGATGTCTCTGGGAGCTGCAGAGTTATGGGTGCTGCTTTGCCTCGCTACTGTTAAATGTATGCCCAATTCCACTTGGGGTTATGGCACCTGATGTACTTTGCTGCATGGACACTACGAGCTATTTTTTTTTGTTTGTTTTTTTACTTACTGTGCTTTGTGCTTCCCATGACATCCCCCTCTGCCTTTGCACCTCATGAGCAGACCCCAGCATCCTCTGCCACAGTGCCCCATGGATTACCCCAGGGCAGAGCCCCCAGAGACACCTCTTTAATTCCGGGGGTGCCAGTTAACGGATGCGGCGGGGACTCAGGGCCGCCATGGGTGGGAGGCATCATTCAATTGCCAGGAGGAATTTTTCTTGTGTGTTGCTGGGGGATGGGTCCAACGGATCCTGTGATGCAACCACGTCATGTATCCAACCTGCCCCCCCACAGCGAGACACTAGTAGGTGCTCCAGTAAACAGCATAGTCATTGGTCACCCGGGAACACCAGACCAGAGGCACACAACCCCCACTCCCCCCCCCCTTGGGAGTGTAGAGTGTGCAATGGCCACTCAATCTACCCTACCCTGGCTGGCCTTCAAGTATCCCAGGCTTGTTCCCGAACCTGAGGCACTCGTGTCACAGCAATAAATCTTTCTGCCGCATCAGTGGGCCAGCAGTACAGGCTATGTTATGAGACCAGACTGGTTTTCTCATCGTACTGTTGGTGATATGCTGCTCTATTTTACATTCTGTTTACTGTTTTTGCTGCTTTAGTGTTTGGAGAATTTGTTTATTGTTCCTTTTTTACCTGGGGGAGTGGAAACTTTTTTTGTTGTTTCTATACTACTGGAATGTTTTGGAGGAATCTTTCTGTCACTGTTATGGTCATTGTTTTTTTTATATTTTTGCATGACATATTTGGTGTTGATTCCACTTTGTCCTTCCTTAGCTGCATGCAATGGGAATGTTAGCTGTTACTTCTGGGTTTTCCCCCCTATGTTGTAACTTGAAGGGGAGGTGTCCAACATAGTTTCTTTGTAAGAGAATGTTTTGGTTATGTAACTTATTTTATTTATTTATTTATCCCCCGCTGACCAGCCTCGTTCCACTGACCCCTCCCCTCCATCGCCACCTTCGAACGACATGCTGGACATCACCTCGTGCAGATTTTAGGTGCTAGCTGGCCCGATGCGGCAGGAAGACCGGCTTCATCCTGCTGGTCAGCTTTTTCTCCTCTGGTTATTTGTCCCACCCTGAGTGCGGAGCCAAGGCGTGCAATAGCGCCCGTAGCCGGTAGCACATGCTTCCGTGTCATGCATGCCAGCAGTAGCTCAGCTCCATCCCCCTTGTGTGGGACCTTGCACCTCCCCACCTCCCGGGAGAGGAGAGATGTCCTCTGGACGCTCGACCCTCTCCCTCCCCGGCCGACCCCCAGCGACCCACTCGCACTGTGTGGCAGGAGATAAGGCATGATGCCTGAGCCCTCCATGCCACTGGGTTGGCCAGTTATGTACCTTATTGCTATTCTCCTGTGTATGTATTCTTTTGTGAGTTTTTGCTTGCAAAATTAACAAACAAATACAAATAAACAGAGAAAGGTAAAAGTTAATGTTTTTTTTCTCCAAGTGCACCAATGCTGGCCAACCAGCTGCACCACTGGCCTGCAACGAAGGTAGTACTGGGTACCCGGGGCAGAGTAGCAGGGTTTTGTCTGGACTATGGACTGGTACCAGTTGGGGCGTGTGTAATGGTAAAAACTTGAAGCAGTTAGTCAGAAAGCTAATTCTGATCCTAAAAGGGTTGGTGAGTGACTTGCCTTAATAGGGTTTTGAAATGCAAAATGCAGAATGACTGATTGCTGTGTCAGTGTCAAACAATGCAAAATGTCACTTAATTTCTGCTCCAGCCACCAAGTCCTAACCCTCCCCATGTAAATAAAATGTAGTTTCATTGTTTTGGAAAATTCTGACTCGTGAGCGTATTTTTAGTGAGCATGTTAGCCATTAATGCAAAGTGTTAAAAATTTGGGGGGGAGGGGGGTTGGTAATTCAATGTGTTGAAGTGACCGTGTGGGGAGGTGGGTTGGTACAGCATCCCAGAGGGTTGTACTGTTCAGCATTTGATCCACTTGAAATGTAGTCTGGGTGACGGCACCGTGCTATTTTATTTCAGCTTGGGAAAGACCCCCCCCATAACAGCAAAATGGGAACCCAGGCACCTCAACCTGGTTAGCGGCTGCCCAGGCAGGGGTAGTAGCCCTCTTGATAGATGGCACCAGAGCTATATTTCCAAAATGGTTGCAGTGCCTTGGAATATTAAGAACCACTGGGAGTATGGGCAATCCTAAGAAAGATAAAAGCGCAATGGAGGGAAATAAAAGCAAAAATGCACCTGGCCCACCTGCCACATGCGCCACACAAGGCCGCAATCTTTCGGAACTGACATGAAGGAAAATAAACTTTGCAGACGTTGGGGGGGGGGGGGATGAATCGTATGCTGACGTCCATGTCTAATTTGGCAGAGAAATTCGATGCCCTAACAAACAAGGTAACTACCTTGGAAACTGATGTCTTCCTCAAAAGTGAAGCAGTAGAGACACAGAAAAGTTTGGAAGTGGCAATGGGTGCAACAGCAAATCTGGTACGGGAAAACACTCACCTAAGATCCCGTCTTGAGAGCCTAGAAAACCAGGCTAGATTGGCCAACATTAGATTGACTGGGATGCCCGAATGTAGCAAGGGAGATCATTTAGGTCTCGTCCTAAAAGACTGGTTGGAGCAGCAGCTAGGCCAACCTCTGGTAGATTGCAATATCGTGGTGCAAAAAGCATATCGGGTGGCATTCAAAGGCAGGCCTGCGAACCTCGATCTCCAAGGGCAATTGTGCAAGTCATGGATGGGGTAGGGATGCAGAACTTTATCTTGGCCCTTGCACGACAGAAACGGACTATGCTCCAAAATGGTCAGAAGGTGTCATTATACCCCGATTTAAGCTATGCCACCTGACAAAAAAAGAAAAAGACTGATGGGGTTCGTGCCCTCTTGTGGGAAGTCAAAATACTGAACAATATGCTGTTCCCGGCCCGCTTGCGACTGGTCCACGAGGATATAGACTTTATTTTTTCTGATCCAACTGAGACCCTAAAATGGGCCCAGAAGCACTCACAGCCATGCCGGAGGAGAGAGGATCATTCCCAGCCAGAATCCGAAGAAGAAGAAGACGAGGAGAATACCTGAATGTGGCTAGGGTCTACGGGTTCAGGTTTGAAGCATAACGCTGACTGATCACTTATTGAGAGACTTTTTGTTACTTAACACAGTGGACTCAAGATTTAATAAATCCTATGTTTAGAAATAGGATGAGTAGTTGTTTTATTCAATTAAAAAGTATAAAGGCTAACTTAAGTATTATGTATAAAAATAAGTCAGTCAGCCAGTTCAAATATCAGGCGTTTAACTGAGAGAGTTTCCTCTTTTATGGGATAGCAGAGTAAAATCCTTAAGGGGGGGGGGTGCTAAAATAGCACCAACATATAGACTAAGCATGTTTTTCTTTTTTCTTATCCTTGTATAGGACGCAGAGACGTTTAATCAATACAGTGCATGATGTTTTAACTTAACATGCAGCTCTTGGGCTTAAACCATGCAGCATATATTTCTCGTTTAAAGAGAAAAAGTTGGGTAAAAATGTTTAACTGAAGGTCCTCTAAAGATGTATCTAATAGATGTAGTATGACTATTGTTTAAAAGGCATGTATTAAGAGGAGTGGCGTACTCATTGGATATTTTTATTAAGATCTCCGTATGTACTCATCCAGAATTTACAATGAATGTCTCATTGAAAACTCAATAAATATGAAGTGTGTGTGTATATAAGAATCTCTGAACCAGATAAAAACTGGACTGGTCGTATCAATTAAATCAGAGGCAACTTGTGCAGTGCAGCTGTTCCTGAGGCTTACAAGCAAGGGGGAGTCGGTCCAGTTTTTAGCATTTTGGTTCATCCATTCCGGCTGGTCCAGATATGGTCTAGGGTATGAGTGAGGTCGGACCAACTGTTTTGGACCGAATCAAAATGGTAAAAGGTCCAGTTCAGGTCCAGCAGTCTTTATTTCACCCATACTGTCACCCTAGATAATATCTGGACAAACTGGAATTGATGGACCAAAATAGTAAACAAGTATTTGTCTGTGCCGAAGTTCATCGTTGGAGTTACTGTTGGTACGCATCGACTGGCAGGACTACAGTTCCCAGCAGAAAGAACAAGTTATGTCACCAAGTTCAAATTTCTACTGAAATACACTGAAGTACATATCTGTTTCCTTAATTCATGATCTGGCTTTGAAAAGTGAAGATGTGTCTGCAGTTCAGAGAAGATGAGGGCACTAGAGCCCCACCATGGGTTGCGGGGGAGACGTTATGGTTAGAAACCCTAATGCCCTGGGTGTTTGTTGGTATTTGCACTACAAATTTTCAACATGGCCTTTTGTGACCCCCATCTCATGAAAGCATTTGGGACCTCTGTTCATGAACATTGGCACTGTGATTTTGTTCATCTGTCCCAAACGTTGATTTCTCACAGCGACTACGCCATTCTGCACCAGATGTGCGAAAACACAGTTCGGGCAGGATGTGAAAAATTACAACTATACCATTCATAAGGAGGTGTGAAGAGATGGCAATGTTGAAAATCTGGAGAGAAAATATTAAAAATGATTGAATGTACGAGCATACGTGGAAACTGCGCAACGCACACTCGTAACACAGTCATTTAGTGGAATTATTTCACCAAAATTTCAACACAGGCATTTTGTGACCTCTGCTCATGAACACTGTCACTATGATTTTCTTAATCTGCCCCGAACGTTGATTTCCCACAGCAACTGCGCCATTGTCCTCCAGATGTGTGAAAACACATTTCGGACAGGATGTGAAAAATGACAGCTGTACTGTTCATAAGAAGGTGTGCAAAATTGGCAATGTTGAAAATCTTGAGTGAAAATATTACAAATTCTCAGAGTTACGAGTGTGCGTTTAAACTGCGCAATGCACACTCGTAACATAGTCATTTTATGGACTTTTGTTAGCAAGTTTTCAACATAGGCATTTTGGGACCTCCACTCATGAACTGTGTCACTGTGATTTTCTTAATCTGTCCCAAACACTGATTTCCCACAGCGAGCACGCTATTCTACGCCATAAGTGTGAAAACACATTTCGGCCAGGATGTGAAAAATGACAGCTGTACTGTTCATAAGGAGGTGTAAAAAAAAAAAAAAAAAAAAATGCCAGTGTTGAAAATCTGGAGTGAAAATATTACACATTCATGAAATTACGCGTGTGCATGGAAACTGCGCAACCCCATGTTGAAATTTTGGTGCCTCACGTGGGTCTGTTGGATAAGCTGGGA
Source organism: Neoceratodus forsteri (assembly GCA_016271365.2). NCBI lineage: Eukaryota > Metazoa > Chordata > Ceratodontiformes > Ceratodontidae > Neoceratodus > Neoceratodus forsteri. The sequence goes on from CM057455.1 coordinate 1,571,767,759, forward strand.
GAAATGGGGGTGGGGAACCAGATGATCAGATGGATAGGCAATTGGCTCCAGGACCGGACCCAGAGGGTCGTAGTTGGTGGGATAGTCTCATCCCCAAGGAGGGTCATTAGTGGGGTCCCACAGGGATCAGTCCTTGGGCCCCTTCTGTTCAACGCCTACGTATCTGACATAAGGACAGGAATCAGGAGTGAGATGAGTCTCTTTGCAGATGACTCAAAACTGGGGGTGGTGGTGGATGGGGAGGAGGGAGGTGGCCCTACAGGGGGACCTGGAGGCTCTGGAAAGATGGTCTAGAAAGTGGAAGCTGAGGTTCAATGCAGGGAAATGCAAGGTACTCCACCTGGGGGCCAGAAACCCAGGCCAAGTGTACACCCTGGAAATGCTACAAGTCTCGATGGCTGAGAGGGACCTGGGGGTGGTGGTGGATGTCAAGATGAACAACTCGGAGACTTGTAGGAGGGCAGCAGCCAAGGCCAACAGGATGCTGGGATGCATTGCTAGGGATCACCTCCAGAAGGAGGGAAGTGATACTCCCTCTGTATAACTGCTTGGTGAGGCAGCACCTGAGTACTCTCGTGCAGTTTGGAGGCCACACTTAAAGCGGGACATTAACCTCCTGGAGAGGGTCCAGAGGAGGGCAACCAAAATGATTTGGGGCTTGGGGGACAGGACCTATGAGGAGAGGCTCAAAGAGTTAAATATGTACACATTGGAAGAGAGAAGGGACCGGGGGGACATGATAGAGGTCTTTAGGTACATGAAGAGGATAAATAGGGGAGGAACAGTCAGGGTGCTTCGAAGGAAGGAGGAAGGGGCCACTAGAGGGCATGGGTGGAAGCTGGAGGGGGGAAGATTCAGGGGAGAAAGGAGGAGGTGCTACTTCACTGAGAGGGTGGTGGAGCCATGGAATGCACTGCCTAGGGGGCTAGTGGAGGCAGAGACAGTAGAGGGGTTCAAGAGGGGGTGGGACAGGTACAGGGGAAGGGTTCTGGAAGCAAAATCCAATGCAGCAAGAATATCCGGAACTGGGAAGGGAGAAGCCAGAGAAGGCGAGAGGGACAGCAAGGTCAGCACCCAGGCTGGGGACTGACCAAACGAGCAGACACGAAAGACCGTTAGGCCTATTCTGCTGGCATTTTAGTATGTTAGTAAAATTCACAAAAATGGCTGAGATATCCACCTAAGTTGAAAAAAAAACATTTATGCCGTGATACAGCTTACTGGCATTTCTTCAATTCGCAGTCGGCTTTGAAGAGTGCAGACATGTTCCCGGTCCACTGAAGATCATCGCGCCAGGCTCCGGAGGCAAGTATGGGGTGAGGGGTGTGTGTGGGAAGGTGGGGTGTGCAGAGGGTGGGTGTGGGTTGGGGAGGGTCACCAGAGACAGCGAGGGATCATTTTCTTGTTTACAGGTTTTAAAAAATAAAAAACAATGCAGGAAGGTTTTCTTTTTTTACAGGTAGTTTCCACCTGGGTGTTTGTTGGAGGGGGCTGTAGCCGACAGGGACTGAGCACCCCATCGGCACATAGTGTTGGGGAGGCACATGAGCCAAGGGGGATTGGGCACCCCCCTCGACACACAACAAATGGGAGGGACATTATGCTAACGGGGATTGGGCTCACCGTTGGCAAATGAACTTGGGAGGGGGCATGCCGACAGGGTTCAGCATGTTCATACAACAATGTGAACGCTCAGCCAGGAAGTCAACAGTGCAGGGCTTTACACATCAAAGGACCGAGCTGCACCACTGTTGGTGTAGCTCTGTCCTTTGAAAAGTTGGCCAACTCCGCCCCAACAACAGAAAGTGAGTCATCGGCAGCCTGCCGACTGATTCACTTGCCGCTGATCTGCCCCTTGGAACTGAGCTCTCCATGGGGTGCACCCCCCTCGCACCCCTGTATAGCACCTCTCATATCAATGAGTTTGTCTGCATCTGTGTGCCATGACGAACTCAAAAATGGACTCACTGGTCCAGCCAGAACAACTGGATTGCACAAGTTGCTTCCAGTCCAGCCGGATCAGTCAGTCCAGTTTTTACCATTTAGATTCTGGTCTGGTCCAGCAGTCCAGATTTTACCAAATCCCATGCAAAACAGGTAGCTGTGTACGGTCGTCTGTTGTGATTTTTCCACACTATCCTAAACTGACAACAACCGAGTCTGGGAAAAAGCAAAGGCACCGATCTGCTGGTAGACTGATAATAATAAATATAAGACACAACAGGTGGGATTTATGCTGAAGTTACTGATTTTACAGAAGTTCAGTAATCTCAGCAAAATTCCAACCCTGAAGTGTATATGTCTTCTCTGGTGTGTGGCTCTATAGCACCTCTGCATTATGACACATTATTTAACCTATGCTATCTTTGTTTGTGACCTACTGTAGCTAACATCCTGTATCTTGTTATTTTGATAGTAATGGTATCAACAACTATAAAACCATTTACCTGGTGAAATTTATTTTCAATGGCATGGTATGTACGGTGGTATGAACTGTAACTCAACAAATATTCTTTTACTCTTGTGAATTTCTTTAATGGAACTTGAAGTTGTCGGAAATGACCACATGTCTAGGTTCATAATAATATCAAGTCAGTGGTTCCAACAGCTTAGGAAATATCTTAGCAGGTATTTCTTAGGCTGCAAGCACCCAAGCGAAAAAGATGTTCCAGGACTAGAGGGCATGGGATGAAGTTGGAGGGAGGACGATTCAGAGGAAACGTGAGGAAGAATTTCTTCACAGAACGGGTGGTGGACAAGTGGAACACCCTGCCAGAGGAAGTGGTGGGGACTGAAAGAATCACGGGATTTAAGAATGCATGGGGTAGACATAAAGGAATTCTGGAGGTCAGGGGTAAGGGGCAACAGACTTCTAGGAAAACATAAACTGAACTTACAAGCTCAAATGGGCAGACTGGGTGGGCCATAGGCCCTTATCTGCCAACACTGTCTATGTATCTATGTATCTATGAGTGCAAAGTTCTTTATCCCACCACATTCTGAATAACAGAGGCCTCATTCTCAGTCTTGAAATCTCATTTACCGGGAAACTATATATTGTATGTGCTCTGTATAAGCTTGAAGCCCAATAATAAGCTTCTTTCCTGTTCGTGTCACATTCTCAAGTTACTGAGACAGGATTCACTAATAGCACATTTGGGGCCCTATAGTCAAAAAAATGTGTAAAGTGGAATACAAAACATCGCACTGCACTTAGCTATAGTGCGAGTGCACAAAAATGCTGTATTCAGAGGAATAGTGCGTTGGCGCTAGTCATCTTTGGGTCCATTTTTTGCCCAGCACTAAGTCACTTAGCATGGCCCGATAGCACCCTTGAAACAGGGCCCAACAATGGCTTGTGCCTGGATAAAATCTGCTGTATTCAAAAGTACCAATGCAAATTAGCCCATTGGGCATGCAAGGCACTAAAGGGCCATTTGTGTAGGGAGCTAGGCTGCTATGCCCGGCACAGCCCCGATTGCCCCAACCCAGTGAGCTAGCTGTCCCTGGCGCTAATGGCTTTCCCCTCCCTCTGATCCCAGTTCTGTTAAAATGAAACAGTCCCTGGCATCAAGTGATGCCCCCCCTCCCTCTGATCTCAGTCCTGTTAAATAAAGATATATACCTGACGTCCAGTGGTGCCCCTCCCTCCGATGCCAGTCACAACATAAATATACATTTTCCCTGGCATCCAGTGATCCATCCCCTGATCCCCATCCCAATTTTCCCTGGTGTCCAGTGGTCCCTCCCCCACACAATCCTCATCCCAGGAAAGCTCCGCCGGTGTGTCAGTGCCACCCTCCCAACAAAGCTCCATCCCGAACCATGAGCAGCACCCCCCCCAGCCCATACCCAGTTGGTGGCTGGTGGCCCCCCTCCCACCAGCACTGACACCCACTCCCGGTCCCCCTACCTGTTTGTCGGTGCTGCGGTTCAATGATGGTGAGCGTCACAGCCCACCTCACACCACCTCAGACGCTTGGCATCTATGTATAGCAGGGAGCGCAGCTTATTGATAGGGCATGGGTGATGCACTTCCCTATCTGGGTCATAATGTTGTACACTTAATAGTGTACAACATTATAGCTAACCCGTAATAGAGCTGTCTAGGACAGCAAATGGTACAATATCGCGTATACTGCTGTAGGCAGTATTGCACCATTCACACACTCCCAGGCAGAGGATGAGACCTCTGCTGGGAGTGGGTTCCACTGAGTAGCTGCCGTGGCTCACTGGACAGAGCCACAGCAGTAGGAACCCAGGCACTGCGTCTGGGACCGGGTTTGATTCCCAGTCCCAGAAATGTTATTTTTTTTAAGTCTTTGTGTGCTTCCCGAGTTGGACCCCCCTGGAGTTAAGACTCTTTAGTGGGGTGGTCCAGGGGGCACAGACCCCTGCAATGGGGGTGTGTGGGTGGTGGAGCCCCCCACAGAAAAAAAGAGTTATGTCGCATGGCATAAATCACGCTGTATTGGCAGCATGATTTAGCCATGCGGCATAATGTCTTGCTACATTATGACCCCGTGCCATCCACCTCACACTCCCTACTACAGATAGACACCAAGCAGGTGAGGTGGTGTGGTGTGGGCTGTGCCACTCGCCATCATTGAACCCCAGCACCAACGGACAGGTAGAGGGACCGGGGGGTGGTTGTCGGTGCTGTGGGCGGGAGTGGGCCACTAGCCACCAACTGGGTATGGGCTGGGGGGGGAATGCTGCTCACAGTTTGGGGCAGGGCTTTGTTGGGGGGCTGCACTTCTTTGCTACTACCATGCTAAGCACAGTGCGGCTGTCGGGGGGCATTGCAAACCGGGTGTTCCTGGTATGGGGATTGGGTGGGGGAGGGGCCACTGGATGCCAGGGATTTGTGTTAATAGGGCTGGAGCAGGGATTAGGTGTGGGGAGGGAAAATAGTGTTATTACAGGACAGGGATCGGGTGGTGGGGAGGGACCATTGGACATCAGGGAAAATAGCGTTATTACTGGGACTGGGATCGGGTGGGGGGAGGGAAAACTGGACACCAGGGAAATTGTATATTTATACCATGGAAGGGATCGGGAGCACCACTGGATGCCAGGGATGTATCTTATCCATTGGGACTGGGATCAGAGGGAGGGGGACACCACTTGCCACCAGTGAGTACTGTATTGGGGGATGCCAATGCACTACCTCTGGCAATCACTAAGTTTGCGTCAGATTAAGATGAGGGTTGGGTGGGTGGTATTTTCTCTGCACAAGGAGACCGTGCAAAGCACCCTTGTGCGGAGCAAATACTCTGAATATTGGACTGCTCTGATATTCTGGTCCTGCCATCTGATTTGCATAATTTTGCCTTGCACACCCCTCCACTGTTTGCCCAGGCATAAACCGGGCCTTTGAATATGGGTCTTCCACGAAAAAAACAGCTGGCACGCTCAAACTTGAGATTTGCTTCAGGGCACACTTTTGAATATAGGGAACTTGGTGTTCTGTGATACCACCTTCTGTTTGTTTCTGCTAGTACAGGTCTAATGCAGATATGAAGGGATTATTAGAACAACTTTTTAATTTTGCATCCTCCTCCTCCCCTGAAATGTTTCACATGAAGACCTCTGTAAGAAACTGTGTTCCTGGTGCAATATCGTACTTTAGTTACAGTAAAATAAACTTTTGCTTTGAATTGTTTCATTTTTCAGTCTGCAAGTCATACGGTCACAAATTACCGCATGCAGGCAATTTTTAAAACCCACAATACCCAGACTTTTTTTAATTTCTTCTAAGAACTAAGTAAATGACTCACCCTCTGATGAATTGCTGCTGAAGATCATAAAATGTCACCCTCAAGGTTCTAGTAGATCAGAAAATGTCAATTTGCAGGCTTTTCTGAGGCTGGTAGGTTTCTGAGAGGTGTGAAGTTCTCTGTCTCATGAGTTGTTGGTGTAGTCCAGTGGTTTGAGCACAGACCACTCAACCAGGAGATCACAAGTTCAAATCATACTAAAGTCATTTACTTGCTGTGTGCCTTTGAACAGAACATGTACAGAGCTACTGATGCCTCATTGAAAACATTTATATTTAGAGACTAAACTATGAAAGTGCATAAGGCTGATGTGTGCTGTGGGGTGTCCCTCTGCACATGTGGAACACCATACATCCTCAAACTCCATTTACTATCATGCTCAAGAGCCCCCCAAAACCAGATCACACTCCACCACATGTACTATGAGACTGTTTGGGTTGAGAGTGCAGGCACTGGGTGGGACCATGCTATGCAGCATGCCCAATGCGAGATATGCCTGGCTTCGGTGACTGGGAGAGTACACACAGTATGCAATGGGAAGGACACCTGACATAACTGATCCACACCCCTGCCATGACCATCAACATCATTTGAACCCTCCATACACTAGTCCCTACGTCTTTGCTATATCATAAAGGAATGGTGGACAACTTTAGTGTGTATTTTAACAATAATTTCTGCCTCTAAAGCGGATACTACAGTTACCCTGTTCCCACGGGGCAGAGAATTTTCTAGCAGGTCAACCCAAGCTTCCAGTTGGAAGTCCACTGTTGGGTCAAGCTCCATCACTTTGGTTGCCCCTCTCAACTGAAAAGAGCTTCATGGTGGTGACCAGGGTACGTGAATGTGGCATTGGTGTGCTGAGCGGCATAGAGTGGTAGCACACAAATCATGAGTATTCTGGCCAAGCACCACCACTTTGGCTGCGCCCTGTCAACTGAAAGGAGTTTCATGGCAATGGCCAGAGTACGTGAATGTGGCATTGGTGTGCTGAGCGGCATAGAGTGGTAACCCACAAACCATGAGTATTGTGGCCAAGCACCACCACTTTGGCTGCGCCCTGTCAACTGAAAGGAGTTTCATGGCAATGGCCAGGGTACGTGAATGTGGCATTGGTATGCTAAGCAACACAGGCTGTCAACACACAAATTATGAGTATTCTGGCCCACATATCTTCATACATTAATGAATTTGTTTTCCCTTCATTAGTTATTACTGAGGGCATTTGGCTGAAAACTATATCTCTGTCTCTTGGATTTAATTCGCTGTCAGGAATGGTCTGCAAATGAAATTGCAGATTGCAATGTGTGACATAATTATTTGCAAATTAACAGGTTGTGATATAATAAACAGAGGAATATGGCATCATATTTAGATAAGCAACAGATGCAAATGAAGTTCAAATAATGATTCTGTTTGGGGATGGCCCCTTAGTACAACAGCTGTGTAGGATGTTAGGTTGTCCCAGTCTGTCTCTGCTGCCTGGTGGCCTAGGGGGGACAGAGCATTTGTGATGCCTCAGTGATAGATGCTGTTAGGTTTTTGTTGTTGTTTTGTGTTTTGTTAGATGTGGTGACTGAGAAATGTACACAAAGCTAAGGCTTGTTTCCAGGTGAAACCCAGGGAAGGGACTACAGGAAGGAGGATGGGTGAACAGTAAAGAGACAGTAATACAGCTGTGGATATGAGAAGATCATAATATGCAAAAAACACAATAAAAACATATACAGTATGTAAATGACTGACTAATCAGGAACTGCACCAGCTCTCTCTGGATCCATAGGTGGGGACTAAAACTTTCCTTTTGGTGCTGGGCTCCAGCTTCTCTTCAGTTGCATTAATACAGCATTGCCCTGAGGCCCACCAACAAGGGTTGAATGCTCAGTTTTTTGGAAACCACAGCTTCTGTCTCCCCCAACCCCCCCAAGGACCCCCCACGATGCTCTCCAGGGTTTAACCACCACAACTGCAGCTGCATGCTTGTTTAATACCCTAAACTCCACCCTGAGAAGTCAGTCTAGCTTAACCCCTAACTATCTGATCTGCTGTCAGAACTATATACAGCCCAAAGAATTAACAGTGATCATACTCCCCCTACTTGGGGGATAGGTATTACACAGTCCCCTGCCAAACAATTGCTGTCATTTGCACCACCTTTATGGTCCGCAAGGGATGGCTAACTTCCCACTGGCCCATGGCCAGTGGGTCTTCTACATACTGAGGTGAGAACCATTGTCGCTGTTACTCATCTTCAAAGGAACCAACATCTTTTCTCTCCCAGCACCCATCAGGACACTCTAGTTTATCATCACTTCTAGTGGCCACATGAGTCTATACTGACCTTTACCCAACGTGGGATCCCACTGTCTGGAATGGACGTGTAACACATCCCATCCCCTCCTCAAGGAGTTGTAGTGGTCTGCTATCCACTCAGTGTGTGAACCAGGAATTTACTCCCACCTTCCACAAGGAGGTGTAATGATTCACAGCCATCCATACTGGGTGTGGACTTTGAACCTATTCCTGTCTCCCTTTCCCAGGTGATGTAGCTGTCCGCAGCTGTCCACACTGGGTATGAACCAGGTACCTCCACATATAGATGTAGCAGCCCATAGACATTCACCCCAAGGGGTCATGAAAAGGGAACCTCCTCCCATCTCTCCAGAGGCATGAAGGGGTCCGGCCATTCACTCCCATTGAAAACTGACCAACGGCACAGGCCATGTTCCAGATCCAGGCTCTGCTCCTACTGATGGTCTTAAAACATGACTTTTTTCCTAAGTACACTATTCTTTGCTTACTGGTGGGCAACAACAACCACAAGGGGACTGTAGTAACCAAGGGGTCCCTAATACCCCATCCAGGGGTAAGGGCTATCTAGCAAAAACACACTGCAAACTCTAAAAGCATTTTTAAACACATGCACAAAGTATTGCTGATGCACCATCTAAAGTTAAAAAGTGTTACCCAACAACTAATAATAAACAACAGAGCATTTCTGCTCAAGTCCTGTGTTGCATTCAGTCCAGTCGCTTCCCCCACACTGGCACTGTGGTATGGACAAAACAGCATAAGGTAGTGGCATTCACTAGTGGCTGTTGGGCTCCATCCATCAGTGGACACCTGAAAGATAAGCAAACAAATGTGTAACAAAATACAGTAGTCCTGTTTGCCCAGTTAGACAGTTGGTAGTCAGCCCCTCACTCCAGAGGTGCAGCACTGTAGTTCACAATCAGTAACCTTGATGGGGCTTGCTGATAAAGGTGCCATGAGCTAGCCTTATCATGTCAGTTTTGGTGGTCACTCTTCCATCCATCCAGGTCAGAACCACTTTCGGCATCTGAACTCTTTTCTGGTGTGCCACTGCTACACCACAGACTAAGTCAGAGTCCACTGCCAAACTTCATTAATATGTTCTGCATCTTTACTACTGATTTTTTCAAAGGCTGAGGCCCAGTTGAGGAGGCACTATCTCTATGCTTCTCCACCTTTCTCTAAACCCAGATGGGTAGGTGAGGATACCTGAATCCCCACATCCTGGGACAAGAATAGTGTGCGCTATACAGTGCAGGGCTCAGGTGCAGATACAGGGACAGCCAGTCCTGCTAAACAAGGACAACAGAAACGAGAAGTACCTGCACTCCTACTCCAGTACTCACAGAGTTGTTACATGATGCAAGGCTGGTCGATGGCGACAAGTAGATTTATTGCTATTCCAATTGCTGTGCACAAGTTACAGAAACAGCACAGTGAGAAGTTGCAACAACCACCAGGTATTTCTAGTGCTCCGGCACTTCAGTCATGTAGATCTTTGTCAGGGGGTAGGTACTAGGAAGTAGCAAACCCCTTATATACCCACAAACACACTATGCTAGGCCAATCCGTATTAGTGGCCAAGTACTAACCTAAAATGTGAATCACCTGTAAACAAGGCGTGTAGTGATTGGGGGAGAAGAGTGAAAAAGGGATTTACAGATGTCTATACAAATACAATACATAACAAAATGACATTGCTTATAAACCAAAGAAACAAATGTCCAACAGCTGCACTATGTAGTGGTGGCACTACAATTGTTAAACAGTAATCAGTAAGATAAACGTGTTAAGTGTAGTTACCACTCAGGGAACAATTGTAGGTTAGTCAAAGCAGTTTGTGAAAAAGTCACTCGCTTTGTGATGTCACATTCTGTTACCTGGCTCCTGTTGCTCGCAAGTAGAAAAGATTGAAATACAGGTGGATTTGTAACACCACTGACAGCTGCACTTGCCTCTGTAAATTGTGTGTCTGAAAAGGCTCACTGGGGGATCAGCTGGCTTCTGACATCCAGCTGTTCTGTAAGAAGAGGAAAAAGAACAAGCATTTGTCAATGCCGAATGTTTGCTTGCTGGCATTAGCAGTGGAAGTGCAGGAGTTAGAAAGATGCAGTATAGGAATGGCAGTGATGTATTGAACTGACACCAACTCCACTCCACCCTGCAGAGATGGACAGGCATTGAGGTGTGCCTTTGGGTCGTCACCAGTAACGGTCACGACATTTCACCTCACCCTACCCTGCAGACACTGACAAGTGTCGAGGTGTGCCTTGAGGTGTTTGGGCTTTACACTCACCTCATTCCATAAGGAAATACGCTGAAATGGGTGCAGTATAGGAGAATGGTGTGAACTCTGGGGCCAAAGAGTCCAAGGTGCACCTTGATGCCTGTCACTGGCTGCGGGGGGTGGGGGTGGAATGGTGTGAACATTACTGTCAACAATCCCAAGTTACACCCCTGACGCCTGTCAGTCCCTACAGGGTATGGTGGACGCCTGTCAGACCCTATAGGGTTGGGCGTTATGGTCCGGAACCCTAAGGCCCTGGGCATGTCTTGGTATTTTTACTCTAAGTTTTCAACATGGGCTGTTTGTGACCCCACCACATGAACAGTGACACTATCAGTTTGTTAGCTGAAAGGTGATTTTGCACAGTGACTGCACCATTAACGCCACAGGTGCGAAAACACATTTACAACATGATGTGAAAAATGACAGCTGTACTGTTCACAAGGAGGTATAAAAAAAATGTTAATGTTGAAAATCTGGAGCAAAAATATAAAAAAAACCTGGTGAAGTCACAAGCTTGCATAGAAACTGCACAATGCATACCCGTAATACAATTATTTGGGGGAATTTTTTCACCAGATTTTCAATATAGGCATTTTGGGACCTCCACTCATGAACAGTGTTACTGTGATTTTCTTAATCTGTCCCGAACACTGATTTCCCACAGTGACTACGCTATTCTGCGCTGGAAGTACGAAAACACATTTTGGCCAGGATGTGAAAAATGACAGCTACACAGTTCATAAGAATGTGTGGGAAAATGCCAATGTTGAAAATCTGGAGTGAAAATATTACAAACTTGTGAAGTTACGAGGGTGCATAGAAACTGCGCAATGCACGCTCGTAACACAGTCATTTTATGGACTTTTGTGACCAAATTTTCAACATAGGCATTTTAGGACCTGTGCTCATGAACAGTGTCATTGTGATTGTTTTACTCTGTCCCGAACACTGATTTCCTACAGTGACCGCACTATTCTGCGCTGGAAGTATGAAAACACATTTTGGAAAATGACAGCTGTACTATTCATAAGGAGGTGTTAAAAAATGCCAATGTTGAAAATCTGGAGTGAAAATATTGCAAAATCATGAATTTGTGAGTGTGCATGGAAACTGCGCAATGCACGCTCGTAACAAAATCATTTTTGGGGAATTTTTTCACCAAATTTGAAACATAGGCTTTTTGGGAGCCTACCTCATGAACAGTGACACTGTTGTTTCGTTAATCGGTCCCAAAAGGTGATTCCAGTGAAATCACCTTTTGGGACTGAATAACCAAATGACAGTCACTGAATTTAAGAGATGGGGTCCCAAGAACCCCATGTTGAAAATTTGGTGAAAAAAATCAGAACAATGACCGAGATATGCACCAAAGTTGAAAAAAAAAAAACATATTTATGCCATTATACAACTTACTGGCATTTCTTCAGTTTGCGGTCAGCTTTGAAGAGTGCAGACGTGTTCCTGCTCCACCGAAGATCATCACACCACCCTCCAGAGGTAAGTATGGGGTGAGGGTGTGTGTGTGGGGAGGTAGGGATACATGAAGGAGTGAGTGCGGGTTGCGGGAGGGGCAAGAGAGTCAACGAGGGACCGTTTTCTTTTATTACAGGTTTTTATTTTACATGGACAACGTGGGACTTTTGCCACACTGGAATGGGCTCCCAGCATGGCACCTGGAAGTTTGGGGCAGTGGAGCCAGCGGGGATTGGGTACCCCATTGGCCATACAGTGTGGGGGACATGAGTACACTGGACTTCTGCCACGCTGGGTGGGCTCCCAGCGTGGCAGCTGAAGTTTGTTTTTTGGGAGGGGACACTGGAGCTGACGGGATTGGGCACCCCATCAGACATACAGTGTGCTGGGGGGTGTGCATGAGCCGAGGGGATTGGGCACCCTTGGCACACACAATAAAGGGGCATGCACATGCAGCCACGCTACAATCAGCGGTGGTGACATGGAGGTGAATTTGCATACTGGCGGCAGGGCAGTGTCCAAATTGCCTACACGTCACCACCTCTGATTGTAGCAGTTGTTTGCTTTTTACTGTACGCCACTGAAATCTGAAGTGCTGTCATAGACAACTGGGGCATTCATTGGTGCGGTGCGGCCTCGTCTGCAAAAACGCTGAGGGCATTGGAAGCGGGGGTGCCACACCTACGAAAAACTTGTATGGTGGGACTATGTTGCTTGCACATGCGTGCAAGCAAACATAAAAAGGGCAATGTGCAAGCAAACATAAAAAGGGCCTGGAATGGGATAAAAGGAAGAGAGCAGGCAGAGAATTATGGGGGTGGGGAAAGGTTCAGTGGTGGGTGAAGTGGGAGGTTTGGAAAGGTTTGAAATTGTGTAGGGTGTTATAGATATAAATAAAGATAATAATAATAACATTTATTTGATTAAGTGCCTTTCGAATTTCAAAGCGCTGTACAGTATTCATAAAAACAAAACACATATACAAATATATGCAATATAAAATCAGAATAATACAGGAAATGCCTTCCCCCATAAAAAAGTCTTAAGTGCCTGCTTGAAACTCCCCACCGTCTTGCACTCCCAGAGCTGACAGGGCAGAGAATGCCAGAGGGTAGGTGCTGCAAACCCAAAGGCACGTGCACCTGATGACTTTAAATTAACCCTTGGAATCTCCAGCAACCCCTCGTCAGCCGAGCGGAGCTGTCGCGAAGGGGTGTAAGGAACCAGGAGCTCTTTCAAGTAATCGGGACCCGATCCGTGTAGGGCTTTGTAAGTTAATAGACCTACTTTAAAGGTGATCCACCACTGTATTGGCAGCCAGTGCAGAGCGCGCAGCACTGGGGTAATATGTGATCTTCTAGATGCCCCAGTCAACAAACATGCTGCCGCATTCTGCACTAGCTGTAAGCGACGGATATCAACCCCAGGAAGCCCTAGGTAAAGGGAGTTGCAATAATCAAGGCACGATGTCACAAAGGCATGGACCAAAACAGGCAGGTCGCTGGATGGAACAAAGTGCCTAATCCTGGCAATGTTACTGAGATGGAAAAAGACCAGCTTGATGACTGTCGATACCTGAGGTTGAAGAGCCAGACCATCATCAAGCACCACTCCCAGGTTACGCACCCGTTCAGAGGTGAGAATCTGGGCCTCCCCCAGGACTAAACTGGAATGGAGCCCAGTCCTCAACCCCTCTAACCTACGACCCAGGTCCACAACCAAAACCTCAGTCTTTCCTGGGTTCAACTTTAGACCACTGGAATTCTTCCAATCTTGGATTTCTGTGAGGCAGCTGTTCAGTACCGAGGTAGCACCAACCTGGTCAGGCGCAAAAGACAGGTAGAGCTGGGTATCATCGGCACAGCAATGAAACCTCAGCTCGTACCATCTTACAATGTCTCCGAGGGGTAGCATATATACTGCGAATAACATGGGGGACAGCACTGAATCCTGAGGTGCCCCACAAGGCAGAGGGAAAGCCCCAGATGAAAACAAACCCGAGACCACTCTCTGCATTCTCCCTGCGAGGAAAGATGAAAACCATCTGAGGACAGTACCCAACAGCCCACAGATGAACCTCAGGCATTCGAGCAGGACCCCATGATCCACAGTATCAAAAGCTGATGACAGATCCAGGAGAACCAAGATAGAATGGTGTCTCCAATCTCTTGCCATCAGGAGATCATTGAGCACCCGAACCAGAGCAGTCTCAGTACTATGCCTCTTACGAAAACCCGATTGGAGAGATTCTTATAAATTATGGATGGTTAAATGGTTATCCAGTTGAGCAGCCACAACGTTCTCAATAACCTTCCCCACAAAAGGGAGGTTAGAGATGGGCCTGTAGTTTGCTAGGTTCTCCGGGTCTAAAGAAGCTTTTTTTCAGAAGGGGGATCACTACCCCCTCCTTCAGGGAGCTAGGGAACTCACCCATGTCTAGAGAGCACTGGACAATCCGAGCAAAGACCGGGCTGATGATCTCATTACAACCCAAAATCAGGGAAGTAGGGCCTGGGTCTAAACTACAGCACGTGGGACGCCTCTCCTGGACAATCCTCATAATGTCTACGAAATACAGCAGGTCAAAGGTACTCCAGGAAACTCCGGGCTCTGCGACAGAGCACTGAGCAACAGCAACCCCCTTAGAGTGAAGTTGGTGGCACTCCCTCCTGATGTCATCCACCTTATTTGCAAAGAAGCGAGTGATCTCATCACAACCAGTTTCTGTAAAAACTCGACAGAGCTGCCGACAGGCTGAGTTGCACAACCTGTCAACAGTTCTGAAGAGTTGAGCTGGTCGGTTCCGTGTGACAGAAATTTCCCTGGACAGGAATTCTGCCTTCTTACAGGAGATTTCTGTTTGGTAGAGTTTATAATGCTCTAGCAAAATACGGTGGTCGGCATCAGAGGCAGTCTTCCTCCAACAACGCTCTAACCTACACACCAATTTCCGCAACTCTCTCAGAGCCCCATCAAACCACGGGCGCCAGGGTGACATGGAAAGGGGCGAACTTGGATAGGAGCAATCAGATCGAGGGCTGAAGATATGGCCCCATTATAGGCCACAACCAACTGCTCGGGATCTGTGCAAGACTCGTCCAACAACGAGAGGTCAATAACCGCCATCAGGTCTTCAGGGACCACATCCCACAAAGGGCGGTACCTGACCAACTCCACAGGGGCTGACCTACCCAGGCGGGCTGCAAAATTGAACCCAACTGAGTAGTGATCAGACCAGCCAACTGGTTCCACCACTAAATCAGAGGCCTCGATCTCCAGGAGGAAGACCTGCTCAAGAGAGTGACCTCCCTTGTGTGTAGCTGAGGAAACAACCTGTGTGAAGCCCAGAGATGTCATAACCTGGAGGAAATGTTGACCAAATAGCGAGGCTTTGTTGTTGACCCAGGCACTGAAGTCGCCAGAACCATCAGTCTGGGCGACTCCAAAACCATGTCGGCGGCGAAGTCTGCTATTTCCTGCAGG
This sequence comes from Neoceratodus forsteri, assembly GCA_016271365.2. Classification (NCBI taxonomy): domain Eukaryota; kingdom Metazoa; phylum Chordata; order Ceratodontiformes; family Ceratodontidae; genus Neoceratodus; species Neoceratodus forsteri. The sequence goes on from CM057455.1 coordinate 1,571,783,098, forward strand.
AATAGCTTCTCATCACCTGGTGGATGGTAAATGAGGGTGATCCTGCACCCAACACCAGCTACCACGGTACACTCAAATGACCTGGCCTCCTCAACTGGTATACCAGTTAGGCCCAATTTGGTCTTGAAACAGAACGCAACCCCCCGGTCCAATCTCGGGCGATGTACAACCGAGTACCCGGTGGGAACAGCAGCCTCTAAAAAAGGGGCCACATTCCCATCCAACCAGGTCTCGGTAATGCAAACCAGATCTGCCCTAGCAACAAAGTCTGCAATAAGACCAGTCTTGTTGCAGACAGATCTGGCATTGCATAACAGTGCCCGAGTTGGATGAGGTTGGCAAGCTGTCCCAACTACTTGCCCTCCCAAATTGGAGGTGCCCTTGAGTATGGGAACCAGAACGGAATCACCACGTTCCAAGTACCATTTCGCCCCAGGGCGTCTTCTGGGCCTAACTACCCCTATGGGAGAGACCCACTCACTCCGCTGTCTGCAACCCCCCCCCCCCCGATTCCCCCCCGCCATGAGCAATCACCAGCGCCCAACAGCATTGATAGATAGTTAAAAGCAGGTGGGGGAGAGGAGATAGGGAGGAGGCACGGAGAGCGGAGGCCAAATAGCACAGGACAGGAGGGGCAAGAAGGCACATTTCAACAATACTATTAAAATAATGGGAAAGCACAAAACTCCAAATTTCCCAAATCACAAGGCGATACTGTAAACAGAACTAAAACCCCCAAAACATAAACAACTTAAATATCAATCCTTACTATAATAAATCAAATAGACTACCCCCTCCCACTATAAGATAACCTTCTAACCCTGAAAGAAAAAATAAAACTGAAAAATAAGACAATAACACAATCCCCTCTCACGGGATAAAATAAAACATCAAAATATAAAATAAAAATACTCCCTCTCCCACAGCCCTCTCACAGCCAAGGAGGGGGAAGAATAATAAAACAACCCCCCTCACAGGATATTCAAAATAAACAGTGACAAACATAAATTTCCCCCAGCCCTCCCACAGCTGAGGAAAGAAAGGAAAAATAATAACAAGGCTCACTAATACTCTCACTACTAGGGAACCAAAACAATTAAAAAATCAGGGAAAAAGGCATCAAATAGTAGGAGGAGCCATAATAATCCAAATAATCCTACGTGAGATAAACTCAATGTCAAGTCCAAAGGAGCAGAATAGATGTTTCCAACATACAAAAATATTCAGTCTCAATGGATATCCTACGAAGGGAATAAAAATCTCCAAAGAACCTGAAGTAAATACAGGCCAAACCAATGGAAAGCAGGGGCTCCCCCACCTCACCCCTGATCTGCCTTATCAGGTCCAGCTATACCCCCAAGGACCTGCAGCCACAAATATCCCAAGGTCACGCCAAGAGGACCAACCTGGGGATAAATTAGGAGCCCCCCCACTAATCCCTAGCTCCCTAGGGAAGAGCAGAGCAGGTCACGCTCGGTCCCAGGTGACAGCAAAATTACCCAGGCACCAATATGGGGGGGGGGGGCCAAGACCCACAACCAAACCACTATACTGGCCCTTCTTCTGGACTAGAAAAAATATATAAAATTACAAGGAAGAAAAGGGGACACCGATCAGCAAATCAGTCCCCCACTCATGGCATTCCAGACACTACGAGTAGTCCCTTCAGCCAGTTTCCAGTTTTAAAGTCACCACAAGGGATCCCAAATCAGACTCTTCTTTGTCCAACAGAAACAAAATATATCCACTTGACCAAAAAGTTGCAGAAATTCATAGGACAAAAGCATAAAAAAGTCGATAGGATCCAAGGTCCAGGCTTCCACGAACTGGAACAGACAAAACACACCAAAGGATAATCCAGGAACAACAGTTAGAGAGATTAATTTGTCTCAAGTCAGTAGTAACAGTCAAAGCATGCAAATCCCATTAGAGGAAAAAAGCTGCCCTCCAACTTTCAGCAGCAGACAAAAAGTGCTCCCTTTTAATGGCTGAATAGCCGCTCCAGAGATACCGGCTAGTTCCCAGTCCCAGTCCTAACACCAAAGGGGAAAGCACCACGGTCCGGAAAAATGACCGGTTTGTGGCACCGCGCCGCTTCTCCACTTCCACTTCACTGCCCAAAAACACTGAGGAATGCGCCAAGAACCAGAGACTTCAGCAGCCGCAAGCCTAGAGGATTTAAAAACTTAATAAAAAACGAAAACATATAACACAGCTACGCTCGGTTTAACATTTAAGAAATTAAATTGGACAAAGATAAAAACCAAAAACATGTAAAATAACGGAGCGTAGAAACGGGGCTAGTCCAACACGACCGCCATCTTGAAGATACAGATAAAGAAAATGAGAAAATATAAAGCACATGTTAAATATTTAAAATAGGACCAATTTCACACAGGAAGTAGATAGTACAGATAAGAGTAAATACCTGATTGTGCTGGAATTCACCTAATCACAACCTTACAGACTAATGTCATCAAAGAAAGGGTCTGAGGTCCCAGTTAGAATTCAGATCATGAGGTTTAACAATATGCAGAGAAAAAAATCCAGTTTCCCTCTGCAGTTGTTGTAAAGCCAGTCACCCCCCCCCCTTCTGTTTAATTCATTAACTACCCATACATTTCTGGTGGGCTGGATAATTTCGATGAAACTCCGAGAAATGTAGAACAACTGGTGTATCATCACTGTGGCTCATTATGCCTCTGACATGTTCTTGGATTTCTTATAATGTGTCCAATATACAATTTGGGACATTTGCACCAGAGCACATAGACCACAAAATGTGTGTTGTCTGTTATGAACCCCCTTATCTCAACTCATTTAGAATACCCTTCTACTTGCAAGGTACTGTCTTGATTGCAAAATTTGCAGATATTAGTGTCTGCAACAATGCATCCCTTTGGTACACAAGGGAAGCCAGTTGCAAAAGTCATTTTATTTAATTGATGTTATTTGGTCTAGAGAAAGATATCCTGGGGCTTCCCCCCCACATGTTCAGCTACAGTGGGATCACTTAAAGAAATTGTCCAGTACTGCTTGACCACTCCCCCTATGTGTCCTGAGAGGTAATTATAGTCAGTGACAAAACACACTAATTCAGTGGGGGATTCACTTCTTTGTCTCAGGGTTAATAAACTAGCTCCGGCTTTCATTTGTGACTTTTAATACGCCTTTTCTATGATGTCAGTATTGTAGCCTTTTTCAAGGAACCTGTATCTTAGTTCCAGGGCTTGTACCTCAAAGTCACTTTCATCTGAGCAACTGCATGTGATGTGCATTAAGTGACCAAAGGGTATGGAATTTACAGGTGATCCATGAAGAGCACGTTAACAGTAAGTGTCACATTCAGAAAGCTCAAAGTAGATTTGTTTACTGTGGTCATGAACCTCAAATTAAATTCACTGTTATTCAACCATTTCATGAAGTTCGCTGCCTCTATCCTGCTCCATTCCATACACATACCATATTAACAATAAAATTATGCCAACAGTGTTTGCAGTTAAAGTATGGACTGGATGCTGGAACAAATATCAAAGACTTCTTAGTACCTCAGGAACAGGTAAGCAAAGGAAAGAGCTGTACCTGCTCCCATTGCTGTTCTGCACTTCTGGACAAAAAAAAAACTGCCAACAAAGGGAGGGGCGCTAGAGAGTCATCTTTCAGGCTGATCATGCTTCACTTCGGCTCTCCACCCAGGCACATAGAAACTGGAAATTAACTATATTCTCCCTTTCATTTTTTTGAAATACTTCAACGGAGTCTTCTTCCTGAGAGCATTTACTGCAACTTTTCTAAAAACTAAAATGGGGCATCCTAAAACTACACAGCAGGGCCCATCTAAATTGGAGCAACATTCGCCAGAGAAAATGGGGCATCATGTGAGCAGCATGGAGCCAGCAACTCGTCGGGGACATCAGAACTCCCTTGGCAATCTCTAATGGAGTCAGTGAGATTGATGGATGCCAAACTAGAGCGATCATTGCAAAAAGTAGACATACAAGATACTCAGATCAAAGAGATATCGGCTAAAATAGTGGATATGGAGAAGCGTTCCACATCAGCACTCTCCACAGTAGCCACGCTGACACAATAAAACTCCCAGCTCAGGAGGGCCTCAAGGCCCTAGAGAATAAGGTGCATGCTGGGAGTCTATGACTTGCTGGAATGCCAGGAGGAGTAGAGGGGCTAAACCTACTGTTCTTCACAAAGACTTGGATAATGGAACACCTCAACTTACCGGACAATTTTGACCCAATAATCCTAGAAAGAGCCTGCAGAGTAAATCACCGAGTGGCAGTGCAGACCCCAACCAACCTCTGACTGTAATGCTGCTCACCAACGATGTCCAAATCAGGGATCTAATTTTGTCAGAGTCTCTAGCAGTATACCCACTATCAATAGAAGGCACCGATGTCAAGATTTACCTGGACTCATCCTTCCAGACCAGGGCCCATAGAAAGAAGTTTGACTCTGTTTGTCACTGCCTCAGGGCCCTGGGTGTGATCCCCTCCTTCCTACTGCCGGCCTGCCTCCATATTGTTTATAGAGAGAAAACATGGCAGTATTCAGATCTGAAAAATGCTGGCAGGTGGTTGGAAAAGTATGAAAAGCAGTTTTCAGCCAGACAAACCAAGGGCACCGTTCCTCAGGAAGAGGAGTTCGCATAAGATTGAAATCTAAAATGACATTTTGTTGGTTACATGATACCCTAATTGCACAATAGTCTAACATGATGTGTACCCTGAAATAAGTATATATTTGTGAGATATTCTCTAATCGGTAGCATGCTCCATTAATATTAAAAAGTAAGGTAATGTTTTTTCCTTAAATGAATGCTCACGGTTTCAGGGGTAGAATGTGTAAGCTGCTGGGGGGCACTTTACCTTATGGTTATGGTGCTGACCACATGGTTAGGGCGTTTGGAAGCTTCCATGTATGTTGTCTCCCTTAGGTGCAGTGAATTTAGCACATAATAGTCGTTTCAAAGGACTTCTGAAAAGACATTTGTAAATGTGGTTGTAGTATTCGTATTTTTATCGAGTTTAATTTTAGTATGTCTTTTGGAAATCAGACTGGGTATCATGGCATAGTTGTTATTAATTGAATTCACCAGTTTCTGTGATGTTGGGGAAGGAGAGTACGAGGGTTTTGAAGACAGATTTAGCGTATTTACAATTTTCTATTTTCAGGTTTAAACAGTAGCTACTGGAGAGCTGCGTATTTCTCCCTTATCGTTCTACCTAATGTTTTATACCTAAGCTGCTAAAGAGGTTAGAATTTACTGTAATGTAGTCTTTAAAAAGAGGTGGGATTCCCCCAACTCCTATTGTTCAAGCCTACAGAGTTAGGCATACGAATGTCAACGATTCCTCTCGGTAACAGGTTAGAATAGTGCTACAATAATAGTGCAGGGAAAGAGAGTCTGGAGAGTGCTCCCACGGACAGCGATAGGGGTTTAAAGCGCTATGCAGTAAGCACTCCCCAGGTTACTGTTGTGGTGCTAGGGAATAGCTGAAGGGCAGAGGATTTCAGGAGGCTGGCTGAGCTGATCCCATGGTGGGGAGGACTAAGGCATGGAGCAGCTTGACAGAATGGTGTCACAGACCAGGGTTCTAATCCTTTGTGTCTGTTTATTTCTTCGGTGCTGGACTTTATTATTATTTTTTTTTTTTTACAAAGGGCCATGGAAACAGTATTTCATGGCCCCACACATGTCTTTCCCCGTGATCTGCACCTCCCTCGGAATGAGAATCTTTTAGTTCAGGGAGTGCGAGGGACAGAGTCCCCCACATTGGGGGGGTGTTGGTGGCAGAGCCCCCCCACATAAAAATACATTAAAATAATGTGTTGGCACTCTGTGGTGTGGTGGCATTCTGTCCTGTCACTGTGGTGGAGAGCGCTGTCAATACAGCCCTGTAGTGGATGGTTACTGTCTAGTGGTAATTTGTAATACTGCTATGCTGAGGTTAATGCTCTGTACTATTTTTTTTAATTTATTTGCTATATCGGATTTACAACCTTTGAGCCAGAGGCTCATTTACAAAGGCACCTCGTCATATGTAAGACAGAAACTAATACAGACAGGGTATAACAACAATTTACATTAAGCATGTGTTACAGACATTTGTCACCGACATTATTTACAGTATTTGGATGTAGATATTTTCAGACATTATTTACAGTATTTGGATGACAATATTTACATCATCACAGCAGAAAGACATTATTAGCTTGAGGAAGCATCTAAGCAGAGTAATCAGTCCTATTCATGGGTTTGGTATTGTTGACGGAGGTTGCAATCCATAATGGACTTTGTCAGAGAACTTGGATCAGAGTGGGTGAGAGAGTGAAATGTTAGTTGTAGTTACAGGAGCAGATATTGAAGAGATGGTTGCGAAGAGTGGTTTTGAAGTGGTCAATCTTGGGTGCACTAGTGATGGTGGTTGGGAGTGCATTAAACCATGTAGGGGCCCTGTAGTGGAAAGATCGCTGGGCATGGGAGGTTTTTACCCTGGGCACAACCAGTGATGCTTTCTCTGAGTTGCGGAGTAGTGGGGGTGGCAGGATGAAGAGAGGCAGTGACCCCGGGGGGGGGGGGAGAGTCCGAGCAGTATTTTCTTGGACAGTATGCAGAGATTGGCAGCGGTATAGAGGGAGTAGGTGTGAGTGAGCCTAGGTGCGCCCGTTAAGAGCCTACAGGCCTTGTTTAGGGGAGACCTGGATTTACAGGAGTGCGGAGTTATCTGCTGCCCCATATACAGGGAGCCCATAGTCCACTAGGGACAGTATTGATGAGGTAATGGCAAGCCTAAGGGCATGGGGGGAGGCAGTCCCTGTGCCGGTAAAGGAGTCCAATCTGGGTGTTTGTTGCAGCAGCAAGGGTGTTTATGTGGTCATGGAAGGTAAGGACCGAGTCGAGGGTAAGTCCAAGATATTTGTAGTTGGATACCTGTTCAAGGGGGTGCTGGGGAGGATGTGGAGAGGTGTGCCTTTTGCTTTGTTTTGGCGGTGAGAGAAGATCATTGATTTAGTCTTTTTTAGGTTTATGACCAGTCTACGGTCCTTAAACCATGTTTCAGCCTGGGAGAAGGCATGCTGGAGGGAGTACTGAAGGGGTGTGGGTTTAAGATGCGAAGCAGAGAGCACTGCATCATCTGCATATAGTAAGATTTTTGTGGAGCAGGCCTTTGGTAAGGAGTTTTGGTATAGGGGGAAAAGAAGTGGCTCCAGGATAGAGCCCTGGGGCACCCTGGAGCGAACGGATGGTGTGTCGGATAGGGTTCTGTTAATTTTGCCCATTGGGACTGGGCAGAAAGGTAACTGGAGCACCAGGCTAGGGGCCTGTGGAGAAACCAAGTTGGTGGAGAGTGAGGGAAGGAGGGTGGCAGACCCGTGCCGAAGGCCTTGGATGAGTCTGCTGAACACAGCTCCTGCAATGTACTAGCGTCTAGGGAGGGGTACAGGAAGTTGGTGAATTCTAGGAGGGCTGTGGTAGTGCTATGGCCTGAATGGAAGCCATGCTGCTCTGGGCATAGAATGTCATACTTGGCTAGGTATTCAGTAAGTTGGGTGGCAGCCACTTTTTCTAACGCTTTGGGGGGGGGAATGGAGATGGGTCGATAGTTATTTGGGGAGGCTTTGTCACCACTTTTATGGATGGGGGTAATGACAGCTGTTTTCCAGGCACTAGGGAATTGCCCTAGGCATAGGGATTTGTTGAGCAGGTCCATTAGGGGGACTAAGACCTCGTCGAAGACTAGTTGAAGGAGCCTGGCATCTAGGGGGTCATTTATAGGATTATTGCTGTTTAGCACTTTTTGTAGGTAAGGACCAGCTTCGTGGGTGGATATTTTGCGCAGGAGGAAACAAGGATGCTGCAGGGTTGGGGGTTGGGATTGGGGCACAGGGTGAAAGAAACAACTGGGGAGAACAGTGCTGAGATCCGAGAAGGTGGTGTTTAGACAGTTTGCTATGGTGAGTGTGTCTGTGGAGGCAGTGCCATTTATGGTGAGCTGGGAGGGAGATGGAGAGTGTGATTTCCTATTGAGTTCTTTGATATTACTCCAGAAGGTCCTCACAGACCCCCACATGGTTGTGAGAGTGGATTGATAGTGGTCTGCTTTGGCCTTATGGCTGACTCGAGTGCATCTATTGCGAGTGACATTATAGGATTGTCTGTCTGCCAACCTGCCATATTCTGTGGCTTTGTGCCAGAGATTATCCCTGCCTCTCAATATTTGGAGTAGGGATGGGGTTATCTAAGGAGCATGCTGCCTTTTGGTGCGGAGTTTGGTGAGTGGAGCATAGAGGTCACAGGTCTTGGTGAAGGCCTGTGTAAACAGGTTAAGTGCAGTGTCGACACTGGGGGCTATATTAATGGGGGACCAATCTATTTGGGTGAGCAGCTGTTTAAGTTTTATTAACCCTCCTGGGCGGAGACGCCTTCGGAAGGTTGTTTGGATTATGGGTTTGGGTGTGGAAGAGGTCCATTGGAATAGGATGGGCGAGTGGTCACTTAGGGAGTCGGGAAGTACTTTTATATCCTGGATTTTGTTGGGGCGGTTAGAGATAATGATATCCAGGAGGGTGTGGGTACCAGTAGATAGGTGAAGTCTAGTGGGTTGGGTAACTAATTGGACCATGTCAAGGGCAGAGAACGAGTCCTGTGTTGGTGCGGCCGAGGAGCCAAGCCAGTTGATATTGAGGTCCCCTACTAGTGTCTGCTCTGCATTGTGTGGTAGGGTAGAGAGGTATTCTGTGAGGGATGTGATGGCAGGCTTTTGGTTCTTGGGGGGTATGTAGGCAACTGTGAGGTATAGTGGGCCCCCTGGAGGGGTCAGAGGTGATTTTTAGGGTGAGGGCTTGTACTCCGTTTGTGAGTTTAGGGGGTGGGAGCATGTGACCAATAATGTTATTATTGATGTAGAATGCACAGCCACCCCTACTTCCTGCCCTGTCTTCCGATATGGGTGTATCCGGGGAGTGAGACAAAGGCTGGGAGTAGATTTGGAGAGCCAGGTCTCCACTAGGCAATGACGCCTGGTTGGTGAAGGGTGGCCCAACATTGGAGCACTGCAGATTTCTTTGGCAGGCTGCGTATATTCAGAGAGGCAATGCAGAGTCCAGAGGATCTGGTAGGTGGAGTGGTGGGGGCAGGGCCTGGATTAGGTGGATATTACCAAAAAGGAGGAGTAGTATTAACTAAGGCTCTAACCATAGGGTGGCAGGTTGTTATATTTTTGGGAGTACGTTTAGAGGGGGGGGTGATGTAGTGTAGTGGAGTAGGGGATGGGCAGGGTTTGGAGGGATGGGTGGATGCAGAAAGGGTGGAGCCAGGGGGGCCTGGGTGGGTGCTGGGGTTGGGGCTGCTGGTGGGAGGTGGATGCAGGGGTCCAGTGTGTGAAGACGAGGTGGGGGGAGGATGGCCAATTCTGGAGAGATGCAACGGTGCAGTCCACAAAGGGCATAGGGTGAGGTCTGGCTGGTGGGAGGTGAACCCCAGGGTGGTTATGAGGATGAGGCACATAAGGTGGAAATGAACAGACATGGTGCCTAGATAGCTTTGGGGCAGAACAAAGAGGTTGTGGGGGGAGCCAGAAAAGCTGTAAGAGCTTTGAGATGTGCCACAATACCGTAGTTTGACTTGTAGGCTCAGTGGCAGAGCTGCTGATTATGGTGGCAAAAGTACAGGGTTTAAGACCTGCAGTAGGACAGAGGAGAGATTTATTTTAGGCAGACCATAACGATAGAGGCTTTGAGAGTTTTCGAAACTAAGCATGAGTTAGTCTGCTTTGGTTGTCTCAGCGGTAGAGCCGAGGATACTGGAGGAAGGAGTACACGGTTCGTAACCTGCAGTGAATACCAGAAATGGTATTTTAGCAGACTTTGGGGGGGGGGGGCAGAGGCCTTGAGAGCCTTGAAACTGGGGGTAAAAAAAGACAGATATGTTGGTTGAGTGGTAGAGCTGCTGATTCTGGTAGCAAGGGTGTAGGATTTGAAACCTGCAGTGGTACCAAGAATATTATTTTAGCAGACTATTTGGGGGGGGGGTCAGAAACTATGAGAGCCTTAGAAAGTAAGGATAAAATAGCCAGATATGATGGTTAAGTGGTAGAGCTGCTGATTCTGACAGCAAGGGTACTGGGTTTGAGACCTGTAGTGAGACAGAGGATAAGTATTTTTTTCTAAGTAGGGAGAAGAAAGGGTTAAAAGCTTTGAAATAGAGGTCAATATCGGCCTGGTTCGTTGGCTTAGTGGATGGGCTACAGACTTTGGAGTGAGGGACAGAGCTTGAGGCTTGTAAGGGGACTGTGGTGGGATGATGGGTAGGGAGATGGAAAGGAGGAGATAGAGATTAGAGAGGAAGACAGCAGAAAGGAGTAGGAGTGAACTGAAGTGAGTCCTAGTGGACAGGGGTTGATATTAGTTGTTAAGAAAGAGTGGAGATGGGGGAGTGGTGCCAGTGATGATAGTGCAGCAACTCCTAGTGGTCAGAGCAGTGGTGGAAGTGGGAGACAAGAAGTACAGGAACCCAGGCATTGGCAAATATGAAATGCAGAATAAAGATCCTCAATCTGAAGGATAGCTGCATCAAGACACATCTATCTGTTGAGACACTAGTAGATTCAATTAAAGATATTGAAGTATTTCTAGGAAAATAGAGTTGCTGTACAACTCAAATGTTGCTATGGAAACCCTGATTTCGGGTCACAGGCCCAGAAACTGTCATTATGTTGCTGGTTTAAGAATTTTAGTTCCAGTGTCAGTGGGAAGAAGTACAGGAACTCTGTTCTTGCTGCAAAAAAAGGTACAGGAACCGAGTTCCTGTGTGTTCCTGTTCACTTCCATCACTGGGTCAGAGTGCATAAGCTGCAAATGGGAAAGTGGACACTTAGTAAAAAAAAAGGGGGGGGGTAGGTCACGTGATATGTCATGTGACCTGTAAGCAGCAATAAATGGAGTGCCAGCCCTGGGCGGGTGGGGCAGTCCACGCACAGCGCAGACAGGGTAAGACCTCTCCACAAATAGCCAGGAAGGAAGGAGGCTTTACCTCTTAAAGCTCTCTGCAATCCCCTGTTACAAGCTCCTCAGCTAGGAAGTTTTATGTACTGTACAATGAAAACTAAAACATAAATAAAAAAAACTGCCATCAAACTCAAAATAGTTTTGGGCTATTACAAACACAAGGCCTTCAAGAATGAACTCTTATCAGAAAACTCCATCATAAGGGATTGGACCTCAAAAAATTTTCACATGCATTTATCCCACAAGGCCTCAACATCAGTACCAAGCCAAAGGAAGTTCTGATGCTTTCAAAGTCCTGAAATGTATTCAAAAACCTCCATTGTGTCGCTTGAGATGGGACCAAAGATGTTCAACATAATTCTTAAGGAAAAAGGGCGGCTTGCTGGTGCAGCGGTTGGATTTCCGCTTGCGGCACTGGCGACCTGGGATCAGGAATGGACTCGGGTAGTCCAAGGGCCGGCCAGAAGGAGAAGGATTGAGTGTCCCATGACTGCTTTCCTTCTCTGGGGGGAGGGTGTGGACATCCCCAGAGGTTGGGGGACCCCTGGCGGAGGCCAGGAGTTCCACAGTAATTGGCGCCAGCAAGGTTCAAGAGGGCGGGATGAACGCAGGCATCATTGCACATTCCCACCCCCCTACAGGGAGAAAAACCAGCCCGCCTCCACTGCCTAGATGATACCCGCCCTCGGCTGCACATTGGCTCCCCATGCTGACTCCCGCCCTATCCCGTTGTTTGTGGCACCTTTGGAGACCGGTTGCCATATCTGCACCCCTGGGGAGCAATCCAGGGGGTCTGGAGAGTGCGGCTCATGTGGGGATGCCACAGCTGAGGGGTCTGTAACTGGGCAGATGGCCTGGCAAAAGTGAAGTATGGGCACAAAAAGACTAAATTGGAAAAAAAAATAAAAATTAAAAAATAATAATCCTTAAGGAAAAAGTCTAGAAATTCACATAAATTGTCTGTTATGGATTCCATCCCGAGGTAGCAAGAGAGCCATGTGGATTTTGAAAATCTTTGGCTGGCCCAGTGGTGCACAGGGCTGAGGCGCTGGACACCTTATCTCACGCCATGCCGGTGACCTGGGTTCGGGAAAGGACTTGGGTTGGGTTGTCGGGGAGCCGGCATGGGGGGGGGAGGGTTGGAGCAGGATTGAGAAGCTGGAAGACAGCTCTCCTCTCCAGGGTGGTCGCCGCCCCCCCCCCATAGTGCCACTGCCACCGGGTGCAGGCCCAGTGGTCAGTGGTGGGTGGGTACCTCAAAACATGGCGTGTGCATGCCTCCACGTGTGCACGTGTCCGAGGTAGGGGTCTGGGTTACTGGGAGGAAATGAAAAATACTATAACTACATATCGGAAAAAACAAACAAATCCTTATGTACTTTGGATAGAATATAGAAGGTAGGTACTGTATCTGTCATGATGGATTCCAACTCATTCTCAGTAGTACTTCCCTCATTCCTTCCCCATTCCAATAAGGACAAAAGCTGTTTTTAAAATAGCTGTGGGGTATGACAATAGTGGGCAGTAGCTTTCTTCATCAGACAGCAATTCCATTACTTTCATTTTGCAAAATTCCTCTTTCACAGTCATTAAATTGCTTTCTTTATTTGCTGGTTTAAAAATTATTCCTGGGAGCTCTTGTAATGTTTCTAAAGCTTTGAGTTCATTAGGTGAAAGATTTCTCCTAGACAGAGGGGCAGACTCTTTCAAACACTTTAATCACTGGATTAGTGCAGGGTGGACAAAACTATGACTTCTGTTTAAACATTAGTTTCCTCATTTTCTCAAAATTATCACCTGTCCCATTATACTCTAGGTTGGATTATATGCTATTCTTCACAGAATCTTCATTATTTTCATTAAATTCAGACTCTAATAGTTTAAAAGAGTATGAAAGTCTTGTGCTGCAGAATATACCGTTCCATCATATTTGTTATTAACAGTTGTATAAATGTCATTGCCTGTCAGTTAGTGATCGCAGGTTCTCAGGCCCATTGATGCAACATTTATGTCCTCATTCGTAGTAGGAACTGTCAAGCCTCCCATTGTTGAAATGTTGGGTTCTTTTTTGAAAAATAATCCCTGAGGTTGATCTTTCTAAATAGTTTCTGCTCTGAATAGTGAAACAGTCCAGTGTGATAGAAATGCTGGGGCAGTAGGAGTACCTGGTGGGTGGTTGTTCTAATGGCTCACTGTGCTGTTTCTGTAACTTGTGCACAGCATTTGGAGCAGCAGTAAACCGACTTGTTGCCATCGATCAGCCTTGCATCATGTAACAACTCTGTGAGTACTAGAGTAGGAGTGCAGGGACTTCTTGTTTCTGTTGTACATGAACCCCCACATCTCCTTCACTTTCCTTGTCAGTTGTCGGTCATCTATGCAGACTCTAAGCTCAGAAACCTTGTGGGCACTTCCAAAGTTTCAGAATCTGGCACCCCTGCTCTAGGGCACTGATAACTTCAGGTTCTGGTGACCCTACCCTGCCCCAGGCACTTGGCACATGAAGGTGGCACTGCTGTTGGTGTTTTTCCCGGAATTCCTGTGCTGGGGGTGAGTCATCAGGGTTGTGGTATCAATGGGTCACCATTTCAATCCTGCAGCTTTCACATAACAGGATAGCAAACACACCAGGGCTAAATTTATTGCATCACTCGCAGCAGAAAGTAGAAGCCATAACTTGCCTGGAGATTGCCATATGACTTAGCAGCAATGGTCTGCATAGCAGTGTTTGAAACTAGTGGACAAGTCATACCTTTAAACAAAGGACAGTCTCTGTCAGGGTAGACATGGTGCTTTATAATGCAATGGCAGTCTTTCATTTTTTTTTTTTAACTCTTTCCCTCCAGTCACCAACTTCTGGATCCTCTCTTGGTCGTCACCTTAGCTACTTCTGTTCAACCTGAGACCCTCTCTGTCTGGGGGCCCCAGCCTCCAACCCACCCATGACACACCTGCAGGCCACCCCCCAACTTGTGCTCCCTGAGGTGGGGTCATTTTCTGCTCCTCGGCACTTCCTTACCTAAAATCCAATGGTCTGCAGGTGGAGGTGCAGATCGGAGGAGGTCGGGACTGAGGAGGGCAGGATCTGGCAGTGGGCATGGGGCTGTGGTGAGACATTGTCTATTCGGATATTGGGGTTTTTCCTTGTTTGTGGTGCAGTACAGCCCCCTCTCTCGGTGAGTGCGGGTGTGCAATGATGTCCAAGGGAAGCGATGTCCGCTGCAGCCCACTATCCCCCTACTTTGGAGGACTGTTGGCGCAATACCTCCTGACTGCCACCAGGAGGTACACTGTTGCTGAAGCCCTCTACCCACCCACACTGGAGAAGGTGACCTGTCATCAGACGCTCAAGCCTTCTCCTCCCTGGCCGACCCCCTGATGCCTCTGGCTTGCTTCTGAACCTGATTCACTGCTGTGACGTGAGGTGTGGCATCCAGCGCCTCAACCTTCAGTGCCACTGAGCTGGCCCTCGCATGCCACTTTTAAGGAAACAGTTCAAGCAACTCTTTTTTAATTTTAGTATGATTTTTTTTTCCCCTCACTCGGCCATCAGCCGTGCACCATGCTCCCTACCTCGCTCTCCCATAGCTGCCTACCACCCCACCGATACTTCCTGGCTTGCCCCCCAGGGCAGGGCCATGGCATCACTTACCTGCCCATCTCCGATGGGAAGGGTGTCAGCAAACCCAACATTGCCTTCCTGGCTCTCCCCCCCCCCCAGTGCAGTGTTCAGGTCCTGCAGTGGTGTTCATGGAGCCATGATAAGTCGGCAGGTGGTGCGTCAAAGAGCTGTCAAGGCCAGGCGCCGGTTTCGGCATCATTTGGACTGACCGGCATTTTTCTGGGCTTTTTTCTGGAAGTGAGGACATGCAATGACATCCAGCACCTGCCCTGTCTCCCTGCACACTCAGACGTCGGTAGCTGCGGTATCCCCGGCCTCCACCAGGGGTCTGTCAAGCACCGAATGTGCTCCCAACCCTTCCCCTGGAGAAGGAGAGCAGTTCTCCGGATGCTCCATCCTTCTCCCCCTGGCCTGCCCTCTGATGATCCGGGTCTGTTCCTGAACCTGGGTCGCTGGCGTCGCAAGCGGAATTCCAACCGCTGCGCTGACGGTCCGCTCTTTTTTTTTTTGTAAATGCAGCTGTCTCTCTGCTCTGCAGTGTTGCAGTTATTAGTGTAACCCCCTTTGGGGGCTTACCTTAATTGCCCCTGTCTCCTGTTTCCTCTTGCTGCTCCTGACAGCCTCCTTGAATCCCCGTATTGTTCACCACCAGGCCAGAGTTCTTTTCTGGTGCCCCTGAACTCCTCGAGCAGCCCTGCCACTGATTTCAGCCCATTTTGGGCTTAAAATTGCTAAAATGCGATCACCGCTATGGAAATGCTCCTTGTAGCTTGCAGCGATCGCACAGGCACATGGTGCACCTTTGAAGTACCAACCGCCAGATTTGCGGTCTCTAGGGGAGGTATTCAATGGTCCCAGTGCCCCTCCTAAGCCAAATGGGGACCGGTAACCTCGAGGAGGCTGGGCAGAAGGCCAACAGTGTGTAAGAACAAAGTTTAAAACAAGGCGTAAAGTGGGGCTCGTACATATTAATGAGCCCCACATGAATATTAATGAGGTTGTTGCCTGCTGCCTAAGGGGACAGAGCTTCGCCGGAGGTGACAGCTAAACTACTAGGATCAGTAGAATGAGAGTGGGCTTGTTTGACAGGGGGCTGTTGGGGCTATGATCCAGTGGGGTGTCTGTTTAAATAAAGCATTGTGTTGGGCTGCACTCGCCCTGTGAAAGTGGGGGAACTGTATGGACTCCATAGAACTGAATGGGAGCTGACATACTTGTGACACTTGACCTCTGTCTAGCAGCCAGTCAGTGATTTAGGTGCCCAAAACTGAACCAAAGGGACTCCTGGGAAGAGGAGGGGACTAATTCAGGCTCCTAGATCATGCCCCAAAAAAACTAACAGGAAATATTGATCTCTATGGTTATCGATTATTGATGAGCTTTGTCAGCCCATCATAGAAACATAGAAACAAAGACTTTGATGGCAGATAAGGACCGCTTGACTCACCTAGTTTGCCTGTTTTCCTACCTATTGGATAAGCTGTTGAGCCTAGTTAACCAACAGCCTACTTCTTCCTACCTCCCCACCAGAATTGCCTTATGTCTGTCCCATGCATTCTTGAATTCTCCCACTGTTTTTGACCCCACGACCTCCTCAGGAAGGCAGTTCCATGTGTCCACCACTCTCTCTGTGAAAAAAATACTTTCTCATATTGCCCCTGAGCCGTACCTCCTCTATCTTCAAATTGTGCCCCTTTTTCTTGAACATCTCTTTTTCTTAAAGGTGCTATCCTCTTGGACTTTGTTGATTCCCTTGAGGTACTTGAAAGTTTCTATCATGTGCCCCCTCTTCCTCCTTTCCTCAAGGGTATACATATTAAGCTACTTTAGTCTCTCTTCGTATGGCTTCTGTTGCAGACCCTGCACCATTTTAGTTGCCCTCCTCTGGACTGCCTCCATCCTGTTTATGTCCTTGTGGAGATGGAGTCTCCAGAACTACGTGTAGTACTCCAGATGGGGTCTCATCCACTGTCTGTACAGAGGGATAACAACTTCCTGTTTTCTACTGGTGATGCTTCTCCCTATACATCCCAGTATCCCCCCAGCCATCCTTACTGCCTTCTCACATTGTTTGCTTACCTTTAGGTCATCTGATATGACTACACCCAGGTCCCTTTCCATTTGTATTGTTGCTAAAACATCCCCCCCATTGTGTACTCTTCCCCTGGGTTTTTGTTTCCCAGGTGCATTACTTTGCACTTCTTTGCATTGAATCTGAGCTGCCATACTTTTGACCATTCCTCCAACTTTGCCAAATCCCTGGTCATCCTTTCCACCCCCACCTTGTGTATCAACACTGTTGCAAATCTTTGTGTAGTCTGCAAAGAGGCATACTTTTCCTGCCAGTCCCTCTGCAATGTCATTTATAAAGACATTAAAAAGGACCGGACCCAGTACTGAACCCTGTGGTACCATGCTAGTAACCTCCCTTTCTTCAGAGTGGACTCCATTTACTATTACCTTCTGTGTCCTGTTGTCCAGGCAATTTTTTACCCAGGCTACCACCCTGGGACCCATTCCCAGGCTGGCTAATTTGTTTATTAATCTTTTGTGTGGGACTATGTCAAATGCCTTGCTAAAGTCTAGGTAGGACATGTCCATAGCCCCTCCCTGGTCTACTACTTTGGTCACCCAGTCAAAGAAATCGATTAGATCCGTCTGACATGACCTTCCCGCTGTGAATCCATGCTGCCTTAGGTCCTGTGCCCCACTGGCCTCTATTCTTTCAGAAATGATTCCATCATTTTCCCTACCACAGAGGTCAAGCTAACAGGTCTATAGTTTCCTGCCTCTACTTTGCTCCTACTTTTGTGAAGGGGATCACATCCGCCCTCCTCCAGTCCTTAGGCACCACACCATCCTCCCATGATTTGTTTAAAAGACTGCTCAGTGCCAGCCCAGTGGTGCTGAGGGCTGAGGCACTGGTCGCCTTACCTTGCGCAATGCTGGTGACCCATGTTCAGGAGTGAGCACGGACCACCGGGGGTCGGCAGAGGCGGGGAAGGATTGAGCATCCAATGGACTGCTTTCCTTCTCTGGGGAGGGGGTTTTTCAGCTGTCGGTGGCTGGTTGCCCACTAGTGGAGGCTGGGGACACAGCTGCCACGCTGCAGACAAGGAGGAGTCACCA
Organism: Neoceratodus forsteri; assembly: GCA_016271365.2. Lineage (NCBI taxonomy): Eukaryota > Metazoa > Chordata > Ceratodontiformes > Ceratodontidae > Neoceratodus > Neoceratodus forsteri. Next base: position 1,571,800,874 of record CM057455.1, read on the forward strand.
ACAGGCGGCTTGAGAGGAGCGCGTCTTGGGGCCGCGCGGCGCCACTCTGCAGGCATCATTGCATGCCCTGACTCCCTAGGGAAGGGAACAGAAAACACTTGACGTGAGCAGTGTGATGGAGGGCGCCCACAGGCTCCACTCCCGCCAGCAATGCACTGGCCCCTTGAATCTGGTCTCTGGTGGGGGTTGGGGAACCCCGCGGCCCCGCCAAGGGGGGCAAGCCCTGCGGCAGAGTCAATGCCGGATTGTGGACGTCGGGAGACGGGGGGGTACCCTCTGGATGTAAGCCGGCAGAAATCAACTAATAGCTGCAAAAAAAAAAAAAAAAGAGTAGTCAGTGGTGTTACTAGTTCTCCCCTTAGTTCTTTTAGAATTCTAATCAGGACTCTGGATTTTCAGCTGAAACTGTGTGGACTTTCTAGGATTTCTTCAGTCTGTTCCCGGGCTCTGTACAAGTCAGAAGTATCCTGTGAGAGTGGACTTTGGACTTTGGGGGCCTTTTTCCCAGGCCCTAGTTGGAGACTGCTGTCTGTAGAGTTGGACTGTGAAGGGGAAAGAGAGAAAGAGATTGAACTGTGATCCTGATTCCCCATGTACTGAGAAGTTACTTAGACATTGCTGAGAGAGATTAGATGCTGTGGCAACCCTGCACTAGTTGGCTGGATTGGCTGAAAGGACTGTGCAAATTATCTGTAGGCTACAGTTGCTACTGAGAGTTTGATTGGGACTGCAAGTGTAATTTTGAAGAGGCAAAGTGTCTAACCAGGTGCTGTACATGTCCTGAGTAAACTGGTTAAAGTTGGCTGAGAGCTGTGTTCTAGCCGCAGCTGAAGACAAGGTTGAGGACATTGCTTAGCGGGTAAGTGCAGACTGGCATGTAGGGGCTTGTTGTTCTTCGATTCCCTGTTGGATTGCACCTGTGCTTCTTAGAACGAAGGCTAGCACCCAATTCAATTGGCACTGCATGGTATTGGAATAACTTCCTGTAAACTTTTCTTTCCTTGAACTTAGTGCAGGGACTGCAGGAGGACCCCCACCATTTGGGAGTTCTCATCCAGAGCCAGGGAGGGAACCCGCTAGCCCCTTCCAAGTAGGACTCACTGTCTCAGGAGGTCACCTGCACTTGCTGGGGTGCTAGGGCACCTATGACCCATCAGGGGAGCTGGGTTGTGGATCCACACCCGGGTCTAAGCCTTCTGGGGCAGGTGCTCTCCTGCCACAGAGCTCTGCAACAGTCCAGAAGTGGCTGAAGGTGACAAGCAGCCAGAACTACAATCAAGGTGACCAGCTGCAAGATCTTCGAGCAAGTCCATCCTGCCTGAGGGACCAAGGCCAGCCTTTCTTTTGCCCCATGCTGTACTGAACAAGGATCTCCATCTTCCAGGGTTTTGAGGTCAACGAACTGTGAATATCCAGGACCTGGTTCCTGGAAAGAAAAAACAAAGGGAATTTATGTTGTTTTTCTTAAAACCCAGTCCTTTTGAAATATTTACAGGGCCCCAACAGCTGGCCAACCTGTGGCACCGTACCAGGCCTGCACCTAATGGGTACTCCAAAGAACATCCAGGAACACTGGTACCAGTGGTGGTAGGTTTGGCCTATGGGCCCAAATGTTTATTGTTGTTTCCTATTTCACTAGCCAGTTTTCTATCCATGGCCATCCTTTGTCCCGGGTACCCCTTCCCTAGTACTTGCCCCAAATAAAGCTGTGGTATACTGTTTGAAATTGTGTATGTGCAGGAATTCTCTGAGTTTGTCAAAGCATTACTGTTCATGGTTTATGGTGGTACTGAATTGTTGGGCATCCAGTGTGTGGAGTGGTTGGTAGGGGAGGTTGGTAGGTGCAGCATTCCAGAGTGCTATGCCAGCCAGTCACCTGACCCACTTGTAATTCTCTCTGGGTGGAGGTACTGCGCTATTTTTATTATCTTTGGGATAGGACCCCCGAACACCACTGCAGCAGGACCTAGGCCCCTTAACATGTTAGAGGGTCAACAGGCAGGGATAGTGGCACACGGTGCCTGGGCTAGATCTTTGGGGGCACTGCTGGGATCTCCTGTTCGCGCCAGCCATGCCGACCATGGAGAACCCAACTGTAATGACCCATGTAGGGTCCCCAGCACCAAAGTCTATTCCCCCCGGGCTGAAATGTGGGCCTCAAGAAAAGGATAAAGTGAGGTTGGTGGAATGGAGCAGGGGTATGAGGATTTTTATTTATTTATTGTAATCTCGGATAACGCTTTTGAGAACAAGCTCATTACATAGGTTCCACATCAAAGAATTAAAAGGAATTGGTAAAAGTATGATACAGGGAGTCCTACAACACAAGGAATTATACAAACTTTACAAAAGGATATAACTAGTGAAATCACAATACATGTGGCATTGTACAATGTATACCACGGTACACAAGTGTTTGTACAAAAAATTAAAGGGGGACATACAAGAAGGAGGCGGAATCATATGAAAACAAACACTTTAGAGGATGGGCGAAACAGACTAAGACAGACAACTAATAATGAACTAGGTGAGTGGAAGCATCAGCCCAGGGGCCTCATCATAGGTGAGTAGATTTGAGTCAAAGCTTTTTAGAGTGAGCATGGGAGCTCAGGATAGATAACGAGGGTGAAGGAGGAGGAGGAGGGTGAGGTACGGTGGGTAGGAAGGATGGGCCCTCAGAGGTCCTTCTTGTTGCAAGGAGTACCCTCCGAGATGGATGACGGTGAAATAGAAAAGCACTTGTCCACCATAATGAAGTTGGGTAAAGTGAAAATGAAGGGACAGATGCTTGATTCAGGTACTGGGTAGTTAACTGTGTTGATGGAATGTATAAATGCCATAGAGGCTGCCTGGGTGCCAGAGGCCATAGAGATAGATGGCAAGGCAGAAGCCTGGATTATAGTGACAATGTTCAGTGTGGTTTCCTCGAGGGAGGAGAGCCTGACCCTTTACGGGCCCCTGCGCCAGATGCGAAGCTTAGGCCTGGACAGCTGCCTGCCCCCATGGAATCTTATAGGAAGTTGAGGATGTTTGCAGGGGTAAAGCCTACTCCCATGGGGGAGGAGGATTATGAGTCATGTATAAACTATGTGTTACCACTGCTCCGAGACTGGCTGTGCAGTGAAGGGGAAAAATGGAAATGGTTAGCGGAGAGCTTGCGGGGTCCTGCTCTTGATGCCATTTGGTCTCTCTGGACCACTGACCCTGAGGCCAAGGTAGAAGACTATATAGCTGCCTTGGACAGTGCTTTCAGTGGCATGGAGACATGTGAAGACTTATGGTGGGAGTTCAGAGTGAAGGGAGAACCCTTGTCTGAATATGTGCAGAGGCTGGAGAGGCTCTGCAGAAGGTATATAGGAAAAGGGGGATCCAGGCCTCTGACTTGAATAAGACTAGGTTAGAACAAGTACTGAGGGGCACCTGGTACTCAGAGTTGTTGCTACTAAAGTTGGGCCTGAAAGACAAAATGAGCAATCCACCTCTGGTCTGGGTGCTGCTTAGGGAGGTGAAAGAGGAGGAAGAAAGAGACACCCAATGGGGGGTCCGGCCCACTATAGTAGCTACTGCTCAGGTCCAGGAAGTCACTTCCCCAGCTGAGGTCTTGAAGGTGAAAAAGTTACTGAAAGAATGCAGGGAAATGTTGGATAGGGTTAGTGTTGGTCCTACTAGGACCCCTGAAGTGTCCGCTGAACAGTCCACCCAACCAGCCTCTGCCACCCTTTCCATGACTGGCCTGGGTGTCACCTATACTGCTCCCTGTAGTACCTCAGATTGAAGCCGGGTTGTAGGAACTGAGTCAGGCTCTTAATGAACTAAAGACCCAGGGGGTGGTAAGGGTAGGGGCTCCTGAACCAGTAGCTATGGCCCAAGCAATAGCCCCAGTTTCCCCTTCTGCACCCTTTGCAATAGCCCCAGTTTCCCCTCCTGTTCTCTTGGTGTATCTAGTGACCCCTAGCTATCCACCACCCGACCATCTCCTGAGGCCTACTAAGCGAAGACACCTCAAGTTGCACCTCGTGACATACACAGGCTAGTGGGGCCATCAGCTAAAACCCCTGTCACCACAGAGGGAGTCACCACCCGTGCCATCCTTGATAGTGGCTCCCAAGTCACTATCATCTCCAAGACCTGGTGTAACCAGGCTGATTTGATTGCCCAATCTTTCATAGCCTTGGTAGAGTGTAGTGGCCTCGTCAACAGGTCTAAAGTGCCACAGACTATTGCTCTAGAAGGGGTTCCAGCTGCCTGGAGAGTGATAACAAAAGACAGTAAAGACCCCGGGGAGGATGAACTCCCACCATTATCTGAGACTTTTGAGGATAAATTTGCTAAGTTGTTGCTGAAGGAAGGGAAAACCGTAGAGGACTTTAAGAAACTATTCCTGCCACCTGGGGGTGTTCCTTCCCCAACACCCCCTCCCACTCCAGCACTTGTTACTGCCCCGCCTTCTGTGCCCATGCCAAAGCTGGCCCCTATATCTGTACCTGCCATTGGTCACAACTCCTACCGAAGGCTGAGAATCTTCTCTGGCACCCTCCCCACCACCCAGGGGGAGGATGACTGGGAGACCTGGATAGACTATGGTGCCCCCTAGTACTTGAATGACAATGCTCAGAAGCAGAGAAACGAAAGAGGTTGAGTGAGAGTCTCCAAGGTCCTGCCCTGGCTACCATCCGTGACAAGCGGGCCAATAACCCTGAAGCAACTGCACAGGACTATCTTGATACATTAGAAAATGTGTATGGGAGCCCGGATTCAGATGAGGATCTGTGGTGGAGAGTAAGAAACGCTCATCAGTACTCAGGGAAGCCACTGTCTGTGTATGTACCTCGGCTTGAAAAGCTGCTACAAGAGTGCCTCAGAAAGGGTAGTTTGCCATCAAATGAATTAGATCAAACTAGGCTGGACCGGATCCTTAAGTCTGCTCTGTTTTCAGAATTGTTACTGCTTCAGTTGGACCTTGCCACCCGACTGGAATTGCCCCCCTCCTATAACGAGCTAATGAAAGAAATTCAGGGGGTTGAGCAAAGGTGACCCCATGGGAGAATTGCACCCATATCTGCTACTGCTGCACAAGTGACCGAGAGTGATCAGCCAAGTGAGGCTCAGGGGCCAAAGTCAGCACTTAACGAGCACTCTGAGAATGCAAAGGACTTCCTGCCCTAGTCCCAGCATTGGAAAGTCAAGCTACTAAAGGAAGTCTGAAAGTTGAAGATGGGTGCCTCTGCAAGGGTTTCCCCCCATGGAACAAGATTCTGGTCCCTTTCAGGATGTGACTGCCATGGGGGTTGGGGTGCACCCTCAGGCATCCGCTACCGAGGGTGGCTCCAAGGCTGAGATCACTGGATTGACTGCCACTCCAAAGGAACTGTTAAGACATGTTGCACCACTCTCACCACTGCAAGCAGATACTAGACCCCAATCTTTTACTACTGCTTCAGTCCCTCATACGATGTTCTCTCCCAGGATGACCTAGGAGTCTATCATTTGTCACAACTGTGGAAAGGATGGCCATATGAAAAGAGAATGCCGGTCTCAGAAGGACTTAGAAAGAGTAGTAAAAAGACTCCAAGGGGAGCTCCAAAAAGCAAATCAATGACCAAGGGGTGCCCAAAATGACTGCAGTGAGGGTTCGAGAAACCCTAACTCAAATTTCTTTGTGGCTAAATCATCTGTCCAGGCCTCTGCTACTGCCTCCCTAGACTGGTCCAAAATAGTGAGCCCTTCTACGGTGACTGTGAATGGTATTCATAATCAGGCTGTGCTTGACAGTGGGTCGCAAGTGACCATTGTATTCCAGGACTGGTATGACAAACACTTATCTGATGTGCTTTTGCAATCCCTGGAAGGCCTACATGTGTGGGGCCTGAGTGACAAGTCTTATCCCTACCTAGGGTATGTCCGCCTCTGGTTGTCTTTTCCTGCAACTGTAACATTGTAGAGGAGCGAGTAGAGACATTGGCCCTAGCTTGTCCTCCCACCGGACTGTATGATGGGGTCCCCCTGTTAATTGGGACAAACGCCCATATGTTTGGGAGAGTGGCGCAACTCTGTCATGAGAAACAAGGGCGACGGACTGGGAGGGCCTTGAGAATTCTGGTTCTGACCGATAGGGCCTATGATTTGCAACAGAAACCCGAGGCTGTAGACCAGGATGAACCAGTGGGGATCGTGTGGAAGAAGGATCCCAATTCAATGATACTGGCCCCTTACGCCCAATGTACCATTCAAGGGGAGGTCCGCCTCTGGAAAGATGTCAAGAACAAAATACTGATGTTGGATGTGCCAGGCGATGGAAAATTACCAGAAGGATTATTGGTCAAGCCCAGCATCTTGCCTGCTCGTGCCCATGCCTATGCACGATGATTGATGGTCCAGATTCACAATGTGTCAGATCGGGAGATCCGGGTGAACAGAGGGTGCACCCTAGCTACGGTACACTGTGCAGACACTACGGTATTGCCCAGCAACAAGCACCCTGGTCAAAAGGAGAGAGTGACCCCAGACTTGTTTGACTTTGGTGACTTCCCATTGCCAGCTGAATGGAAGGCTAGAATTAGCAAGATACTTGCCCAGAGAGACCAAGTGTTTTCGTTGAAGGAATGGGATGTGGGATGTGTTCAGGGTGCGGAGCATCACATACACCTGCACGATGAATGACCATTTTGAGAGAGGTCCTGACGCCTAGCCCCAGCAGACATAGATGATGTGAGAAGGCACCTGCAGGAAATGCTCGCTGCTGGCATGATACAAGAATCTAGGAGCCCATACACCTCTCCCATTGTGGTTGTGCATAAGAAGAATGGGTCTGTGAGTATGTGTTTAGATTATCGAACTCTGAACTGGTGGACCATCCCAGACCAATACACTGTGCCTGGTATACAAGATGCCCTGGACTCCTTGAATGGGAGCAAATGGTTCTCGGTGTTGGATCTTCGCAGCGGATACTACCCGATCCCAATGGCCCCAGAAGACCATGAGAAAACAGCCTTCATCTGTCCATTGGGGTTCTATGAGTTTCTGAGGATGCCACAGGGGATATCGGGTGTCCCGGCCACCTTTCAGCGACTGATGGAACATGCGGTGGGAGATATGAATTTGCTGGAATGCCTGGTGTACTTGGACAATGTCATTGTGTTTGGGAGCACCTTAGAGGAGCATGAGAACTGACTGTTTAATATCCTAGACTGACTGGAAGACTTTGGCCTCAAGCTGTCCATTGACAAGTGCCAGTTTTTCCAAATCTCCATGAAGTATGTGTCGCACATAGTATCTACAAAAAGGGACAGAGACTGATCCCAGTAAGGTTGAAGCACTGACTACTTGGCCCCAGTCCCATAATCTGAAAGAACTACAACATTTCCTGGGGTTCTGTGGCTACTACCACAGGTTCATAAAAGACTATTCCAAGGTGATTCGCCCACTCTTGAACCTTACCCAGGGTTACCCTCCTTCCAATCACAGATACAAAAAAGGGGCCATTAAAGAACCAGAAAAAGTATACTTCCACCCAGGTGAACTCTTCTGGCCCCACTGGATGCCCGACTGTGAAGCAGCCTTCCATGAGATCATATACCAGCTCACCCACACCCCCATCCTCGCCTATGCTGACCCCAGCAAACCCTATGTGCTGCATACGGATGCTAGTCTGCAGGGTCTAGGAGCGGTTCTGTATCGAGGCCATGAGGGATGGCCTGTGACCAGTAGTTTCACCAGTAGGAGCTTTGACCTCGTCCGAACGAAACTACCCTGCATAAGTTAGTTCCTTTATGCCTAAATGGGCCATCGCGACCAGTTTCATGAATACCTCATGGGCCAAAGATATTGGTGAAGACTGACAATAACCCATTGACCTATGTACAGACTTCAGCTTGTTAGACGCCACTGGCACAGGTGGCTTTCTGCATTATCAACTTATGATTATGCCGTCGAATACAGACCAGGCCTTGAAACCATATTGATGCTGATGCCTCTATCATGAAGGCCACTTCAAGAGTGATTGGGTCAGCTGTCTGAACCTGATATTCGAGCACTGTGCCAAAAGTTTGATAGAGATGAACAGATGTTCATGGACACAGTGGACTGTTTAGTAGACTGCTGGGGCCCTTCTGACACCTGCATACATAGCTGCTTATTGCTACTTCTCTGCTCTAGATATTAGTGCACTACCTCAATTTGACAATGACAGCATTCAGTGGGCTCAATCCCAAGATTCTATGATTCAGCTGGCAGTTGATGCCTTGCGTGCAAGGAAAGATCGCTCTGGTTACGCGTTCACTGACTTGTTAACAGCTTTATTGTTTAAAGAAGGCCCCAGATTGAAGTTGCTCAACAGTTGTTATATAGAGAGACAGTAGATCATAGGCAAAGTAGACAAGCAACAATTGGTCCTGCCCATGGCCTTTTAAAGATTTGGTACTGAAGTCCCTCCACAATCACATGGGGCACCTTGGTATTGACAGAACCTTGATCTGGTACTATTCGCTTATACTGGCCCAAAATGGGGTCGATGTTGAGACACCATGTAAGACTTGTAGTCACTGCCTGCAAAGCCCTGCCCCAGAGGCTGCCCCTTGTTAATATTACTAACAGCACCCCATGGAGCTAGTCTGAAGTAGACTTTGTGTTTAGAACCTGATCAGCGAACATTGGCAATGTGTTAGCTAGTTACGGATCATTTCACACGGTATGCACAGTTTTTCCCACCAAAGATCAAAAGGGCATCTACCGTGGCCAAGGTGCTAGTGGAAATTTCTTCGTCCACTATGGTGCCCCCAGTGATTCATTCTGATCAAGGCAAGAGACTTTGAGAGTCGGCTAATCAAAATGAAATGCTCTATGGGGTGCAAAGTCAGAACCACCCCTATCACCTGCAGGAGACCCTCACCAGAATGTTTTAACTGCACCCTTCTAGACATGCTGGGCACCCTTCACCCAAAAGACAAGCATAAATGGAGCCAACAGATTAGCACCTTGGTACACGCATACAATTGCACGAAAAATGATGCTACTGGGTTCTCCTCCTACTGCCTCATGTTCGGGAGAGCGGCCCGGCTGACAGTTGATGTCTGTTTTGGAGTCTCTCCAGATGGGGTCCGAGTTGAAAACTACTTGCAATATGTACAAAAACTGAAAGCTCAATTGAACCATGCCTATCAACTGGCCCAGACAATGGCTGCCAAGAGAAATCTAGCCAACAAAGAGGCATGATAAAAAAGTAAAGGCTCAAGAGCTTCGACCTGGAGACCGTGTGTTACGCAATTTGGGACTGCATGGTAAACACAAAATTGCTGATTGGTGGCACCATCTTCCCCATGTAGTAGTTGGAAAGTTGGATGATTTACCTGTGTATGAGGTGTGCTAGAGAACAACTTCAAAGCTGTCAAGACTATGTAATGTGAACACTTGCCATCTATCGCCAAGTTATGATTGAGACTGAACCTCAGAAATTGAGCCCCTGGGCCGGTGACTCGATGGCTGCAAGAAAGAGACAGAGTCAACCTATCCCAGTGGTCACAGATTTAAGGAGTCCTCCGCAGCAGACCCAGAATGATAGTGACTGTCAGTCCACTTCTGACGAAAGTGAATATGACCATGTCTATTACCCCTCTTATGAACGGAGTCAGCTGTTTTGAGGTAACCCCCTGATAAATTGTGGGGATGAAGCTGTGCCTTCTGGACTGCCTTACCCCCCAGCTTCATTCTTGGAGCCAATGCTCCCAGAAGGTGAAGTGCAAAGTATCACGTCTGAAGATGTTGAGTCTCTGGGCATTGTGGAACTGTATGATTTGCCTGAAGAAGGCTGAGGGTTTGAGTCTTTCTGTGTCATACCAGAACTTGAAGAACACTATGAGAGTGCTGATCACCCCTTTCAGTGCCTCAAAGCTTGATTGTTCGATGCTTCACAAAATGAGTCAAGTGTTGTAGAAACAGAGCCTGCAGATCTAATGGTCAACAGTGCCCCAAGTTTGACGTTCCCACCCAGGCAGAGGCACCCCTCACAAGTGCCGAGTCCCCAGACCAGTGCTGAGAGTAAGGAAACTGTAGTTGTCCCCCTCAGAAAGACCGGCCGAGCTGTCAAGCCAGTAGTACGCCTCAGTTATGATTCTCCGGGGAAGCCTGTGGATTTGCCTCTCCATGTAGTTCACAAAGGTATTTATGTCTCACCAAGCTCACTGCGCAAATTGAGCTTGATGGCCCATTCCAGGTTACTTCCTCAACCCTCTCATCATGGTGCCCCTGCCCCATCTAGCCCCAAGTTAGCTGATAGGGAAGGGCTCCCTCTTGCATTGTTTAAGGTACAAGAAGTTGTTACCTGATTCAGTATGGTAATGTTCAATTTACCTGTGTGAAATATGCACAATGTGTCATCAGAATGGATATAATATCGTGAAGTGTAGTGAATATGTATAGTAAAGTAATAAGTTTATGTTAACTGATGCATGATGGTACAGACTTGACGCGGATGCCAAGTTTTCTCCAGGCAGGGAAGGGTGTAAACCCCCCTACAAATGGGGGTTCCCGAAAAGTCTTCCTTGAGCTTGCCTAAATGCTCAATGCCAGGCTGGTGTCCTGCATTTTATTTATTTATTTATTTAAACAGCAGTTTGGAAAACCTTTGAGCCATAGGCTCATTTACAAAGGTACCTTGTCACAGTAAGACAAATGAAAATACACAGTATAACAGTACAACATAGTATAACAGTAACTTAAGACATGATACAAACAAGCTGGTACAGGTAGGATTGATGCAAACAATACCAGAGTTATGTTGTCCTTAGCAGCTTAGTAGTAAGCTTTGTCATAAGTATTGAGTACAGCTTTGACTAGTGGCAATACAACTACGGGTGTTAATAAGGGTGGATTACGTAAGGAAGTTTTGAAGCATGATATAGTTGGAGCTCAGAGATGGAGGGCAGTGTGTTGAACTAGGAGGGGGCCCTAAAGCTGAAGGCTCTTTGGTGTGAGAGGTCCTAGCCTAGGGATAACAAGAGAGGTTTTCCCAGAGGTCCGAGGCTGAACTAGTGGGACAGAGCTGGGCGATGGTGGTGGTCAATCCTGGTGGGGATAGCCCAAGGAGGGTCTTTTTTGTAAGGGTACAGGTCAGATATTTGAGGCGCCATCAAGATCAAGTACCAGCGCTTTTAGCGACATAGTAGACAGGTGTGTGTTAGCCTAGGTGCCCCTGTAATTAACCGCAGGCCTTATTCAGAGAAAAGTAATTTTATGGAGTGCGGTCTGATCAGCAGCACCATACACCGGCAGTCCATAGTCCACTAGGGACAGGATAGGGGAGGTGATCATGAGTCAAGAGCTCTTGGGGAGGCAGTGTTTATACCGATGTAAGATGCCCAATCGGATATTAGTGGCAGTGGCTAGGGCAGCGATGTGTCCATGGAAGGAGAGGAGGGTCAAAATGGATCTTGGTATTTATAGGAGCAAACTTGTTCGAGTGGGAAAGAGGACCCAGAGTGAATGAGGAGTTTGAAGTTGCAGGGACTTGTTTTGAGGATGAGTGAAGAACATGGTTTTTGTTTTTTTAAGATTTATCACCAATCTATTGCTTTGAACCAGCCCTTGGTTTCGGCGTAAGGACTTCTGCAGCAAGTCCTGAGGGCAATAAGGTTACGACTTGAGGCAAAGATGACTGCATCATCAGCGCATACTAGAATGTTCTAGCAAGAGCGTGGAAGGTGTTAAGTAAAGGGAGAATAGTAAGGGCCCAGAATGGAGCCCTGGGGAACCCTAGAAAAGATGGGACAGATGTCTGAGTAGGTCCCATTAATTTTTACGTGCTGTGAGTGGTCAGACAGATAACTGGTGCACCAGGAGATAGGGCCCAGCAGCAAAAACCAGGAGAGACTAAGGGCATCAAGAAGGAGGGGTGGGAGAGTGTCGAAAGTTTTAGAGAGATCAATGAAGACCGCACCAGCCAGAGAACCAGTGTCTAAGGAGGAGGGAGAAAGTTGGAGAACTCTAGGAGGGCTGTTGGTACTGTGGCCCGCTCGGAAGCCATGCTGCTCAGACATAGGACATTGTAGGTGAGAGGTAGTCAGAGATTTGAGAGGCCACCACTTTTTCAAGGCCTTGAGAGAGGAGAGAATGGAGATTGGTCGATAGTTTCCAGCCACAGTCCTATCACCACCACTTTAAAGATAGGGGTGACAGTGGCGACTTTCAGGCAGTTGGAACCTTCCCAGGCAAAGAGAGTGGTTGATGAGGCACGTGATCGGGTAAGGACTGTGTCTAAGACCAGCTGTAGGATACACGGATCCAGGGTGTCACTGCTTGTACTATTACTCTTGAGGGCAGTGACAAGGGCCTAAGTTCTTGGGCAGAAACATGTCGGAGGAGAAAATATGTGCGAGAAAGATTTTTGGCAGGTGCTGGGGAGGAGGTCAAAAAATTTGTAGGGAGGATAGGGCTAAGGTCAGTGAATGAGGTGTTGAGGTGGTTGGCTAGTGAGGGCTGGGTCTGAGGAGATCACGCCATTAATGTTGATCTGTGGTGGGGGAGAGTGCACCCCATTTAACTGTTTAATGTTATCCCAGAAGGTTCTGGGGTTTCCCATGAGGCAGTGAGTGAGGACCGAGAGTGCTCAGACTTGGCCTTTCTGATGGCCCGAGCACTTGTTTCGGTGGCAGCATAACTGCCTGTCACTGGGCTGGCCAGTCTCAATGGTACATGGTGCCATAGGTTGTTCCTGTGTTTGAGATGGTGGATCGTTGGGGTTACCCAGGGGCATTCTGCCTTTTGGAACGATGGTCAACATTGGGGCAAGATATCACAGGCATTATTAAAAGTTTGGGTAAAGAAGGAGAGAGCTGTGTCGATGTCAGAGTTGCCTGTGTAGGAGACCAGTCAATTTGGGACAGAAGTTCCTGAGTTTTATCAGTCCACCAGGTATTAGACGCCACTGCATGTGGACTGTGCTGTGGGTTTGGGACTGAGGTGACCAGTGGAATAGAATGGGGGAGGATCACTGAGAGAGTCTGGGAGGACTTGTACATTGGGGATCCGATTAGGGCGGTTGGGAGTACCACATCAAGCAGGGTACTGGAGCCTCTCTTGGGTTAGTCCGGTGGGTGGGTAACTAGTTGCGTAGGTCTATTGCAGAAAAGGAGTCTCGGTAGAGGAGGAGGAGGGCTGAGCCAGTTGACATTTAAGTCACCCACCAGAATTTGATCAGCGGAAGGAGGTAGTGAGGAAAGGTATTCTGTAGAGAGGCAATGGCTCATGCTTGTCCCTGGGGCACATATGCAGTAGTCAGGATAAAGGGGTCCCTTTAAAGGGTCAGGGGTTAGTTTCAGCGCTGCCTGAGTCCTGGAGTCATGAAATGGGAGCAGGCAGGGCTAGTAGGGAGAGAGATTCTTTGACATAATAGCGCAGGCCTTCTGCCTCCCAACACGGTCAGACCGGAGAAGGTGAAACCAGGAAGGGAGACTAGGGAGTCAGGGGAGGATTGACAGCCAAGTCTCAACCAGAGCGATGACATCAGGGTTAATTGATGTGACCAGGCATTGTAGTGAGTCAAACTTTTAGGAGGCTACAGATATTCATGGAGACCATGCATAGGCCTGTGGTGTTAGTCGGGAGCTCCTGTGGAACCGGCCAGGGTTTGATGAATGTTCCCTGACAGGAGTAGTAATGACTCACACCCTGGCTGGGAGATGTGGAGAGGTTTTTCTCTACATTGACATGGGGAGGAGGGGAGGCTAGGGACAGGGGTGGGCAGGTGGTACAGGAAGGGAAGGCAAGAATAAGAAGACACCCAGATGCCTGAGGGGGAGGAGAGCTAGGGGAGGGGCAGGGAGGACCGAGACACACAGAGGTCCCAAGGGCAGGAGAGCAGGTTCAGGAGCAAGGGGAGGGAGGGGTGCCAGGGCACAGTGGCTTGGTGTAGATGGGTAAGTGGGCAAGTGCACTGCTGGTGGGGATAGGCACAGGCAGAGCATGAGGCAGGTCACTACATTGTGGTAGAGCAAGATCCAGGAAGTAGTGCTGTACAGGTACAGGAGTAGGAAGTAGCAAGGAGCATAGGGTCCTCTAGTGGCCAGCAGGTATAACCTGCAAATGGGAAAGTGGGGAGATAGGTTCTGGGCAACAGGACGTGATGTCACCGATGTGATGTCACGGGGTGGATCATGGAATTGACAGAGCCCTGGGTGGGTGGGTGGTTGGGGCGCGGGGCAGGCAGGCGGCAAGCGTCGTCAGTCTGCTACCCTCCTGCAGGTGTCCAGGCGAGAGAAAGAGGCTCTCTTTACCTCGAAGTTATCAGGCTGCGGGATTGACTTCCTCAGCTCCTCAGGTGAGCTGCTTGCGTTGCTTGTTTGTCCCGAGTGCCTAGCTTGGGGGGGTTGCCTATGTAGTGGAGAAAACAAAGCCTCTCATTACTATGCAGCGGGAGAATATGTTGTGACTTTCACAAAGGAGCTCCACTCTAAGCAAACAGGGCTATTCCAAAATGAGGTCACACTAGGACCCAGCTATCCTAATACCTTCAGCTACAAGCACAATTAGATCCAATACCACAGTATTCAACAAGTCTGCTCTATATTAGCTGCTTAGTATATCTGGCTTTAAGGTATAATCAGCAATTAGATCCAATACCACCATATTAAACAAGTCTGCTCTATATTAGCTGCTTAGTTTATCTGGCTTTAAGGTATAATCAGCAATTAGATCCAATACCACAATATTAAACAAGTCAGCTCTATATTAGCTGCTTGGTATATCTGGCTTTAAGGTATAATCAGCAAGGCAACTCTAGGGCACCCAGTGAGTCCCTAGCTTTACACTTCAGCATTAGTAGCACAAAGAGAAGCAAATAAGTCCACCCAGTGGTGAACAGGGGAACAAAGTTCATAAAATATAAGTGTTCATCAGGTAGCACCCTCCTGCAGGCGTCCAGACGAAGAGAAGAGGCTCTCTTTACCTCGAAAGTTATCAGGCTGGAGATTCGGCTTCCTCAGCTCCTCAGGTGAGCTGCTTGTGTTGCTTGTTTGTCCCGAGTGCCTAGCTTGGGGGGGGAGCAGTTTAAATGTGATTGCCCGAGAGTGCCTGTATAGCCTCTGTGCACTGTCTGTTTAAGAGCTGCCTGGATTGCAGTCATAAGTAATCTGAGCGGGAGCTCTGTTGAAAAGATGTAACTATTTGCTGAAGATCATTTAGAGTGATAATGATAATGTTGTTTGTCTAACCTGCATTCTTTGCAGCAAGGACTGTTTTGTTTATCTTTACTATCTTGGTCCTGGACTGCAAATTGGACCAATCAATACTGGTGGGACCTAAAATGGAGCCGGACTACAGGAGCTGTCTGGAGTCAAAATCTGTAGGAATTTTAGTTTTGGGCTTTTGGCACCTTTTTGCACCTGAAGGGGGAGCCTTTGTTGTGAGTGATAGGATCAGCAAGCCAAACCTTTTGGATCTTGGGGAATTTCCCAGGCTTGCTGGCAGTTGAGTCAGATCTAAGTTGGGAGCTGAAGAAGCAACATGCTTGAGACAGTCAAGCAGCCGTCTAAGTAGTTTCACATGGGAGAACTGTGGAAAGGCCTGAGTTGTGGCCTGCATATCTGCCTGCTGCCCCTGAGAGGGAAAATAGAGTTTATTCGGATTGAATCCAAGTTGTGAGGACTATTTAAGCCACTGGACTGTGACCAGGCTTTAACCTGAAGAAGACCGAAGATTTGCTGAATGCGATCGGCCTGTCAGGATTTCCAGCTGCTTTTGAATCCCCAGTTTGTGCACAGACTTTGTGATAGTGACTGGAGAGCGGTTTGCCTGGTACAGTAGAATTTCCTTACATGTAAATGTGCTGTGTATTGAAAGTGGGTCGTGATTTGGTTCCCCACTGTGTGAACTGTGTTCTGCTTGCTGGTACCGTAGAATGCTTTACACGTAAATGTGCTGTGTATTGAAAGTGGGTCATGATTTGGTTCCCCACTGTGTGAACTGCATTCTGCTTGCTGGAAGCTTTATCCGGCCTAATCGGACTGCATCCACATTCATCTCCATTTGGCCTGGGCCATGCCACGCTGGCCCTGCCAGACTACCCCACTGCACAGAGAAAGCCACCGACGAGAGACCTGCCTGGGGATCAGCCCCCTGCTCCACGCTTGAACAGGAACGACGCCTTGGAGAATCGTGTGGGCCTTGCTTCTCCTGGCACTCCAGATTAACCAACTGCTGTCTCGATTTTCGTCCAGCCTGTGTCCAGTCTTGGGTATCACATGAGTAATCATCAGGGTAGCTCCCTGCAACAACAGCCTAATCTAAAAGTGTGTCATCTGATTTGTCTTGTTTTCTTTTCACAAACTGAGCCCTCCGGCTCCAGATTACAAATAGTGTGTGTTGTGCATGTTGTTTCTTCCATCACAGGGCCCCAACCAGCTGCAATGTTCTGGCTATTACACCATTCTCCATCTGGGTACCCAGAGTGTGTGACTGTTTATGGACCCTGAAGTGCATGCATAACTGTTTGATTGATAGAGTCTTTAAGCAAATTAACCTGATTACGCCTTCCTTGTTCAAGCCCCTTAAATAACTCAGATCTAACTCTTTTTTGCATTTACCATGACTTTGGTTCCAGTTTGTGCAAGAGTACTGTACTGCTGTTATTTGCTGTGTATAACCTTGTTTTACAGGGGGTCCCCAGGGCTGGGCCAGAGGAAAGCCCTGGTGGTAAGTACAAACAGTGTGGATACTTATGTGGTGTATCAGGGGTATTGTGAAAGTGATTATTGTGTATTGTTCTGGCCACTAGTAAGGAAAGATGTGGGGGTTACTGTGTCCCGGAGGACTGTGCCCAGGTTAGCTTGACCACTACAAACCCTGACCTCCAGGTGGAGGCACCTGTTTCAGAACTCAGGCCCCTTAACCTGCTACTAGCCAAGCAGGCAGGGGTAGTAGCCCTTGGGATAGCACCACCTAAGGGTTACACCTGGTATGACAGACACTTATCCCACCTGGAGTTGCAGCTCTTGGAAGGACTACATGTGTGGGGGCTTAGTGAGAAGTCATACCCCTACCTTGGATATGTCAGAGTATGGATGGCTTTCCCCACTAACGTGGCTGGAGTGGGAGACACAGTTGAGACCCTGACTTTAATCTGTCCTGACAGTGGTGTGTATGATGGGATACCTGTGCTGGTGGGCACAAATGCTCATGTTCGGGAGGCTCACTCAGCTTTGCCAAGGCAGAGAAGCAGAACAGCGAGGGAAGAAATTACCAATTCATCCGGAGGTCCAGGAGGACTATAAGAGACAAGGGTGAACCCCCCCCCCCCGAAGATGTAGATGAATCTGTGGGCATAGTTTGGAGGAGTGACGCCGAGGAGATTGTGTTGCCACCCAACGTGGAGTGTAATATAAGTGGAGTAGTACAGCTAAGAAAAGAGGTAAAGAACAAAATTTTAATACTAGATGCCCCTGAGGAACATGGATTGCCAGCTGGATAATTAGTGAAACCCAGTGTCTTACCAGCATGGGCGCATGCCTATGTTCGAAGGGTGACAGTGCTGGTGAGGAACACAACCAACAAAGAAGTAGTTGTCAGAAGGGGCCGGACGTTAGCCAGGGTTTACTGTGCCGACACAGTGGTGCAGCCTGCTGCTTGAGGGAGAGGTGATTATGGTGGTGCTGACCCTGACTACTTGTTTGATCTGAGTAACTCCCCCATCCCGGAGGACTGGAAGGAGCATGTCCAGCAGAAGTTGGCTACCAGGACAAAAGTGTTTTCCTTGCATGAGTGGGATGTTGGTTGCATTATGGGAGAGCAGCATTGCATAAGGCTCACAGATGAGTGCCCCTTCAGGGAGAGATCCAGACTTCTCACCCTTGCTGACATAGATGATGTAAGGAGGCACGTTCAAGAGATGCTGGCTGCAGGCATCATCCAGGAGTACCAAAGTCCATATGCCTCACCCATAGTGGTGGTGAGGAAAAAGAGTGGGGCTATCAGGATATGCATGGACTACCATACCTTAAACAGAGCACTGTGCCAGATCAATATACGATGCCCTGAATACAAAATGCTCTAGACTGCTTGAACGGCAGCCAGTGGTTTTCGGTTTTGGAATTAAGAAGTGGGTATTATCAAATTCCCATGGCCCCGCAGGATCAGGAGAAAGTTTTTATATGCCCCCTAAGATTTTATTAATTTCTGAGAATGCTTCAGGGCATTTTGGGTGCCCCTGCAACATTTCAGTGCCTTATGGAAAAAGCTGTGGGGACATGAACCTGCTGGACTGCTTGGTTTACTTGGATGACATTATCGTGTTTGGAAAGACTCTGGAAGAGCATGAGTCACGGCTACTCAAGGTATTAGACCGACTAGAGGAATTTGGCCTGAAACTCTCTGTTGACAAGTGTCAATTCTTCCTGGCCTCGGAAAAATATGTTGGACACATTGTCTCCGCCAAGGGCATTCAGACAGACCCCAGTAAAGTGGAGGCCCTCACCACCTAGCCTAAACCCAGAAACCTGAAAGAACTACAATGGCTGCTTGGCTTTTGTGGGTATTAGGGGAGATTCATGAAGGACTACACCAGAGTAGTCAGGCCTCGTTTGAACTTACTACAGGGGGATCCTCCAACAAATAAGAGCAAAAAGACCCCTCCTCCTGGAGACCAAGTTGAACAACCTAAATATTTTCGCCCATCTGAACCTTTTGGCTCTCAGTGGACTGAGGAGTGTGATAGAGCTTTTGAAGACATTATATACTGCCGGACTCATGCATCGGTGTTCGCTTGTGCTGACTCACAGAAGCCCTATATCCTATATACAGATGCAAGTTTCAGTGGCCTAGGGGCAGTATTGTATCAAGAATATTCAGAGGACCTGTGCCCAGAGACATATGTGAGCCAGAGTCTCAACCCCTCAGAAAGGAGGTATCCCATCCACAAGCTGGAATTGTTAGCGTTGAAGTGGGCTATTGTGGACAAATTTCATGATTACCTGTACGGGGCCAAGATTACTGTGAAGACCGACAACAACCCGCTTACTTATGTACAGACCACAACCAAACTAGATGCAGCTGGCCACCGGTTGTTGTCGGCTCTGTCTACCTACGACTACAGTTTAGAGTACCGACCTGGGCTGAATAATATAGATGTTGATGGTTTGTCCCAACGCCCTTTAACTCAGGGGGCTGAGCCTTCCAGCTGGGTCAAAATATCTGAACAAGTAATAAAAGCTTTGTGGAAGAAATTTGATGATGACAAGTCCCCTTCTCTCAAAAATGCCCCTCGTTGGATAGACTGTTTTGGAACATCTGGGAGTTGCCTTCCTGTAGCTTACTGCCACCTGACCACCCTGGATATGAGGTCTTTGCTACAGCTGACCACTTAGGGCTTATGAAAAGAGCAGAAGGACAGTTCCGTTATGGGGGATGTAATTCAAGTGCTTCAGAGAAAAGGAGACCCAGCTCAAGTAAAAGCTAGTGATCCACATGCCCAGTTGATACTGCGAGAATGGCCGAAGTTGCAGCAAAAGGAAGGGTTGCTCTACCGAGTGACTCAGGACCAGCAGGGGGCGCCCAGTGTGCAATTGGTATTGCCTGACTGTTTTCCAAGACCTGGTGTTGAAAGCCCTACACGATGATATGGGCCACTTGGGCAGTGAACGCCCCTGGAATTGATAAAGAGCAGACTGTATAGGTCCAAAATGGGAGTTGATATAGAATATTATTGCAAGAATTGTCAGTGGTGTATCCAGAGGAAAGCACTTCCCCAAAATGCTACCCTGTTAGTTAACATCAGTACCAGTGCACTGATGGAATTTGTGTGCATCGACTTTCTCACAGAACCAGACTCCAGGAATATCTCCAACATATTAGTAGTTACAGACCGTTTCACCCAGTATGCTTAAGCTTACCCTACCAAGGACCAGAGGGTCTCCACAGTGGCCAAAGTGTTGGTTGAGAAGTTTTTTGTCCACTATTGAGCACCTCAAAGAATCCATTTGGACCAGGGACATGATTTTGAGAGCCGGTTGATAAAAGAGCTCTTGTCCTTATGGGGTATCAGAAAGTCTCAAACCACGCCTTACCATCCCCAATGTGACCCCCAGTCTGAGAGATTCAACAGGACACTACTGGACATGCTGGGCACCCTGTATCCAAGAGACAAGCAAACCTGGAGCCAGCAAGTAAGCACCTTGGTCTATGCATACAATTGCACAAAAAATGATGCCATGGGTTTCTCTTCTTACCATCTGATGTTTGGGAGGGAGGCCCACTTCCCCGTGGACCTGTGTTTCGGAGTGTCAGCGGATGGCATCAAAGAGAATGAATACTTGCAATATGTGAGAAAGCTGAAACAACAGTTGAATGATGCCTATCAACTAGTCTCAGAGACAGCCAAGCAAAATCAGGCCACTAAAGAGAGGTGTGATAAAAAAAAAATGCGGGTGCAAGACTTGGAGCCTGGTAACCGGGTACCTCTCAGGAGTCTGGGCATACCTGGGTAACATAAAATTGCTGACTGGTGGGGAAGCACACCATATGTGGTAGTTGAGAAACTGGAAGAACTACCTGTATACAAGATTCGACCAGAGGGTGCAAAGTGATGCCCAGGAACCACCTCCTTCCCATTGGAGATAAAATTGTTGGGTCACAGACTGATTTGATAGAACTGCCTGTACTTCCAGCCACTTGAGCTGCTGCATGCAGACGACAGAAGTGGAAAGATGGCGATGCTACAGGGGTTGAACCTGCCCAGTTACAGGAGGTACCCGAGGGAGAAGAACTGGCTTATGAATCAGACAGAGAGCCTGATGACATGCCTATGTGTTTCTACCCTACACCTGAACTAGAGAGACTGTTTTGAGGACTGCCCTTGATGATAGAGACTGATCCTGTGACAGAAGGGCTCAATGCAAGTGACATGGAGGTCTCCAGGAATGATAGACATGGAGAGGTGGACATGGCTGTGCCCAGGGAGCAGGGTGCTGAAGGGGAGGATGCTCCTTTTACCCCCTGTCGAGGGGACCACTTCAGACTTGAATACTAGTCTGACTGAGCTGTTTGAGTGGGTTTGGAGCAGTTCCCCTAAAGAAACACCTTTTGGAGAGCCCACATCGAACTTGAATACTAGTTCGACTGGGTCCTCTGAATGGCCCCAAGACAGCACTCCTGGACAGAGTGGTGCAGGAGAGGAAGAGCTGGAGCACCCTGCCCCTGCTGAAAAAGAAGGCACAGGCCAAGGGGAAAGTGACATGGACTCTGCCTCCAAACAGGAGGTAGCCACTAGACCTGAAGTGCAAAAAACCCCAGAAGGTCAGGGAGGACTGTACGGCCCCTACTGAAGCTGACTTATGATGCACTGGGGTGCCCACTGACCTGCCCTTATTTGTAGTGTACAAGGGCTCAATGCAAGTGACATGGAGGTCCCCAGGAATGATAGACATGGAGAGGTGGACGTGGCACAGCACCACCATGGCTCTCACCCTTTTTACTAGTGAGGCAAAATCATACATGGATAAAGGCCTTCTTACTGGGGCAGTATTTATCGAGCTTTCCAAAGCTTTTGATCTGGTGAACCACTCGTGGCTCCTGCATAAACTGGAGTTCCTTGGTGCCACTGGACCCACGCTTTCCTGGTTCCGTAGCTATCTTGACAACAGGTCACAAAATATCTCCTTTGGCAAGGTTCTATCATTTCCTGCTTCCATTTCCTGTGGAGTCCCCCATGGGGCTATTCTTGGGCTCTTACTATTCTCTATATTTGTTAATGATATTCTCACCCCTATCCCCTAGTGCTGGTCCATAATGTATGCTGATGATCTGGTCCTCTACTCTGCCTCAAGCTCAACTGAAGTCATTAATGATCATCTGACATCTGCATTCATCCGACTCCAGTCCTGGTTCACTTCCAACTTCCTCTTACTCAATCTACCTAAGACACAGGCTATGCTTTTTGGGTCCTCTAGGAAAGTCCCCACCAGATCCCCTCAGGTTATCTGTGCTCTGCCATGATGGGTCTTCAGTCTCTACTACCGACTCCTTTAAATAGCTGGGAGTAAGGTTAGACTCTTCTCTTGAATTCTTCATTCATATGTGACATATGCAAATTGGTAAATACCAAGATTGGTGCTGAGTGCCGCATTCGCCACTCCTTAACCCCTGAGGCCAGGATATCTGTAGCGAGAGGGGTCTTGCTCCCGAGTCTGCTGTATGCGCTCCCTCTTCTCTCCCAGGCTAATGTTGGTGTTCTCCGTAAGTGGGATATCACTTATAACAATGTATGTAGATTTGCCCTCTCTGCCCCTCATCTTACACACCATTGCTTGCTCTACTCTGCCTTGCATTGGCTGTCTCCCAGCGCCCATCACGCATACTCTCTAGGATGTTTCATTGACTCATTGTCAAGGTATCCCCGGCCTGACTCTCTTGCATCCATGCTTTCCCCTGTGCATTGACCCTGCTTTCTGAGGTCATCTGATGCTCAACTACTTTCTGTCCCTTTCTGTTCCACTAAAATGGGGGAACAAGCTTTCTTTCACTTTGCTCCTAAATACTGGAATTCCCTGCCTCCTCACCTTAAGTGCTCCTCATCTCACGCCTCCTTTAAAACTGCACTTTTTTCTCATCTCCAAGCATTTGATATTTGTGACTGCAATATACCTGCCTGATTCACTTCTCCTGCTCTTCCTTATTGTATTTCTTTCTCTCAGTACTCAGGTTTCTTCATTTGCTGCCATCGATCAACTCCTCATCCCTGAGGAAAGGGTTGTGTAGATTTATAATTATCTAGGCATGTTCTGTTAATTTGTATATTCCTAAGCTTTCCATGTGTGGAAACTGCTTATTACTGTAATGTCTTTGATTTTATGTTACCTGACTCTTTTTTTTTTTTACTCTTTATTTATTCACCTTCAAGCCAGGATCCTTCTGGGGTATGCACTCCACCCCAGCCTCTACTCCCTTGCCTGAACACTCATTATTGGAGAAACTCCCCCGATCACCCAGGCAGATCTAACCCCCTGGATCACCCTCCAGGGGTGGGCCCGACCTCCCGCGATGGCCTGTCTGTAATTAGGGAGATTGTACCTGGTGTTGGGTCAGGCCTGGAGTCCTCCAGATAACGGGCCAGCAGTCGGGATGTGGGCTGCGTCCCTGGCATCTCCTTCATCTCCACTAGCGAGCAGAGGTTTTTCTGCTTTGTTCTGGTCCCCTTGGAGTGCAGCATGCAGTGACGTCTGTGCACGGCTTCCTTGCTGACATCTGCCGCACTCCATCCCCTCTTTCTGGATGGTATACCTGCATTACCCCCCATCTCCATCGGGGGTCGCCAGGATGCCACGCAATCCCGGATCCCTCCTCAGAGAGAGGAGAGGAGAGCAGTCTTCTGGACGTTCAATCCTCTCTCTCCTCTGCCAACCCCCAATGGCCTGGGCTCGTTCCCGAACCTGGGTTGCCGGTGTTGCATGAGGTGTGGTGTCCAGCACCTCAACCCTCAGCGCCACCTGGCTGGCTTGTTACCTGACTGTTAATGCCTGTATTTGTACTCTTCCCAGGTCGTTCCTGAAAATAGGCAGGGTCTTTGCCTAGTGTACTTACCTGGTCATCAAAAGCAAATAAATAAATAATATATCACACCTAGGGCCCTGGAAGGGGTGTTCATGTGCTTTGTTAGTACCGGAAAACCCCCCAGGCCTGAAGGGAAGGTGGCTTAAAGAAAAAGAGGGAGGTGAAAGAGTATAAAGGGAAAGAGTAGTACACATATACTATGAGGTACTAAAGTTCCTATGGTCCTAATGGTTAAACATATGGGTGCCACATCTTATGTGGCCAGTGAGTTAATTAAAGGAGAGAGTCTTTACTGAACTGTATATAATGTTTTTCTGTTCTTAAATGGTTGATGGTATAATAGTTAGGAACCAGGTGTATAGTTAGAAATGGTAATATGTGTTAATGCTAAAAACTTACTTGAATGCAATTTTATAGTACTTTACTTTTAGGCTTGGCATGGAAGCCAAGCATTTGAGGGGGGGGAGTGTAACCCCCCCCTTTGGGGGTTTACCTTAATTGCCCCTGTCTCCTGTTTCCTCCTGCTGCTCCTGGCGTCCTCCCCGAATCCCCGTATTGGTCACCACCAGGCCTGAGTTCTTTTCTGGTGCCCCATAACTCCTTGAGCAGCCCTGCCATTGATTTCAGCCCATTTTGGGCTTAAAATTGCAAAATGCGATTGCTGTGATGGAAATGCTCCTTGCAGTTTGCAGCGATCGCGCAGGCACACAGTGCGCCATTGAAGTACCGACCATAGGATTTGCAGTCTCTCATGGACGTGTTTAGCAGTCCCGGTGCTCCTCCTAAGCCAACCGGTGACCAGCGACCTCCAGGAGGCTGGGCAGAAGCCCAGCAGTGTGTAAAAACAAAGTTTAAAATGGGGCGTGAAGTGGGGCTCATAGATATTAATGAGCCCCACATGAATATTAATGAGGTTGCTACCTGCCACCTAGGGGGACAGAGTTTCTGTGACAGCTAAACTACTAGGATCAATAGAATGAGAGTGGGCTTGTTTGACAGAGGGCAGTTGGGGCTACGATCCAGTGGGGTGTCTGTTAAATAAAGCATTGTGTTGGGCTGCACTCAACTGGGGGAACTGTATGGACTCTATAGAACTGAATGGGAGTTGACATGCTCTTGTGACACTTAACCCCTGCCTAGTAGCCAATCAGTGATCTAGGCGCCAAAACTGAACCAAAGGGACTCCTGGGAAGAGGAGGGGACTAATTCAGGCTCCTAGATCATGCCCTAATAAATGAGCAGGACATATTGATCTCTAGGGTTATCGATTATTGATGGGTTTCATCAGTCAATCAGGACTCTGGATTTTCAGCTGAAATTGCGTGGAATTTCTGGGATTTCTTCAGTTTGTTCCGGGGCTCTGTACAAGTCAGGAGTATTGTGAGAGTGGACTTTGGACTTTGGGGACCTTTTTCCCAGGCCCTAGTTGGAGATTGCTGTCTGTAGAGTTGGAGTGAGAAGGGGAAAGAGAAAGAGACTGAACTGTGATCCTGATTCCCCAGGTACTGAGAAGTTGCTTAGACATTGCTGAGAGAGAGATTAGATGCTGTGGAAACCATGCACTAGTTGGTTGGATTGGCTGAGAGGACTGTGCAAATGATCTGCAGGCAACAGTTGCTACTGAGAGTTCGATTGCTTATGGGACTGCAAGTGTAATTTTGAAGAGGCGAAGTGTCTCTGGTCATCAGGGTGCTAGCCAGATGCTGTACATGTCCTGAGTGAACTGGTTAAAGTTGGCTGAGAGCTGTGTTCTAGCTGCAGCTGAAGACAAGATTGTGGACATTGCTTAGTGGGAAAATGTGGACTAGTGTGCAGGGGTTTGTTCTTGGATTCCCCTGTTGGATTGCACCTGTGCTTCTTGTAACTAAGACTAGTACCCAATTCAATTGGCATTTGACAGTATTGGAATAACTTCTGTGAACTTTTCTTGCCTTGAACTTAGTGCAGGGCCTGCAGGAGGACCCCCACCATTTGGGAGTTCTCACCCAGAGCCAGGAAGGGAACTCGCTAGCCCCTTCCAAGTGGGACTCACTGTCTCAAGAGGTCACCTGCACTTGCTGGGGTGCTAGGGCACCTACAACTCATCAGGGGAGCTGGGCTGTGGAGGCATTCCTGATTCTGGGCCTTCTGGGGCTGGTGTTATCCTGCCACAGAGCTCTGTAATGGGCCAGAAGTGGCTGAAGGTGACAAGCAGTCAGAACTACAATCAAGGTGACCAGCTGCAAGATCTTTGAGCAAGTCCATCCTGCCTGAGGGACCAAAGCCAGTCTTTCTTCTGCCCTGTGCTGCACTGAACAAGGAGCTCCATCTTCCAAGGTTTTGAGGTCAATGAACCGTGAGTACCCAGGACCTGGATCCTGGAAAGAAAAAACAAATGAAATTTATGTTGTATTTCTTAAAACCTAGTCCTTCTGAAATATTTACAGGGCCCCAACAGCCGGCCAACCTGTGGCACCGTACCAGGCTTGCACCTAGTGGGTACCCCTAAGAACATCTGGGAACACTGGTACCAGTGGGGGTGGGTTTGGCCTGTGGGCCAAAATGTTTATTGTTGTTTCCTATTTCACTAACCAGTTTTCTATCCACAGTCATTCTTTGTCCCGGTACCCCTTCCTTAGTCCTTACCCCAAATAAAGCTGTGGTTTACTGTTTGAAATTGTGTGTGCAGGAATTTTCTGAGTCTGTCAAATCATTACTGTTCATGGTTTATGGTGGTACTGAATTGTTGGGCATCCAGTGTGTGGAGTGGTTGGTAGGGAATGTGGGTAGGTGCAGCATCCCAGGGTACTGTGCCAGCCAGTCACCTGACCAACATCTAATTCCCTCTGGGTGGAGGCACCATGTTATTTTTATTATCTTTGGGATAGGACCCCCAAACACCACCGTAGCAGGACCCAGGCCCCTTAACCTGCTAGACGGCCAACAGGCAGGGGTAGTAGCCCACTGGCACACGACACCTGGGCTACATCAGCTTTTGAATTGGTCCCTTTCCCAGTGCAGTTTCAAGTGCTCCTTAAAGCCTTTGCTGGTTTGTCTGTCTGCACAAACAGTATGCACAGTTCAGTTATTTCTCTGCAAGTCAGCAGCTGTCTCTACCACTGGTGGTCTCCCCAGGACTAGTTTCCTAGAGGCTGACCTTCCTCTGCCTTGCATCAGTTCAGTGTTTCTGTCATTCAGTAGCTGCAGAAGACTTTGCTCAAGATACAATTTGTTTGTTTATTCGCTTAATGGGTAAGCACTAGGGCTGTGCACAGCCTGAATATTATTTCCTGAATACCACGAATAATGAACTATTCATCATTCGGATCCCGAATAACGAATAGTTCACCATTCATCTGGTATTCGGGAAACACTGTTTTTTTTTTTTAAAAGACAAGAACAGGCCCCCTCCCTCCTCTCCCTGCCTATGTAAGTAGCAAAAACACACCAATCCTCCACCCTCTATCAAAAAAGCATACCTCCCCAGCACCCAAAAGTTTTTTTTTTTATATTAAATGCCCCAATAAAATATTAATAAGAACTGCGGGTGACCAGCTCTACTTGCCTGCTTTCACAGTCAATCCCCCCCACCACTGACAGCACCCTACCCTGGCACCCACCCAGTCAAGCATCCAGGCAGTAATCCAAATTGAAACTCAGAAGGTTCCCACCGGCATAACCCTCCCTCCTCCACGGCCAGCTACCTTGTCATGAATGAGACACTTACGCACTTGAGTTGCTATAGTAAAACCAGCTGATCACGTGATCAGCTGGTTTTACTATAGCAACTCTAGTGCACGAGCGCTTCATTCATTACAAGGTATTCGTGGAGGAGGGAGGGTTGTGTTGGCGGGCACCTTCTGAGCTTCACTTGATTACTGCCTGAATGCTTGACTGGATGGGTGCCAGGCTAGTGCCTGGTAGGTAGGACCCGATCAGCTGGTGTTACTTATACAACTCGCGCACAAGCACTTCATTCATTACAAGGTAGCTGGATGAGGAGGGAGGTTGTGCTGGCAGGCACCCTCTGGGCTTCAGTTTGAATTACTGCCTGGATGCTTGACTGGATGGGTGCCAGGGTTGGGTGCTGTGGGTGGGGGAGGTAGTTCATGATGCAGACAAAACTTCAGAACTTTACAGATTGAACGTGGAAGCAGGCGGGTAGAGCCGGTCACCTGCAATTTTTATTAATATTTTATGGGGGCATTTAATATGAAGAAAAAAAACCTTTGGGTGCTGGGGAGGTATGCTTTTTGACAGAGGGTGGATGGCACTTTTTTTTCCACTGATTACATGGCTGGGAGAGGAGAAATGGAGCTAGTTCTTATTCATTATATTAATGATTGAATACCGAATATTTAGCCACCGAATACCGAATATTCGGAAAAAGGTATTCGCACAACTCTAGTAAGCACACTGAAAAAACTAGTTCCCTTTACAGGTGTGACCCACATCAACTAAAACATACACATAACGTACAACAGTATGACAATCCATAAAATTTCGGACTAATGAATCCACATTAAGATAAAATACCTATTTAAAACAATTACAGCTAGTCAATAAAGTGTAATGCAGCTTCATTGCATGAGCAAAAGATTTAGAAGATTGCAACTGTCTAATAACCAAAGGAATAACATTCCAAATGGATGGGGCAGTGTAGGCAAAGGCCCTTTGGCCATTTGTAGATCTCATAAGTGGAAGCTTTAAGCCTCTTGGCTGTATTCGCTGTTTGCAGGGCTCTTTCACAGTTTCATTCCACCAGTACTGCTCTAAGGCATTCCTCTATTTCCCTCTTTTTGCGTACCTCTCCACTACTGCACGCATTCAAACTTATTGTTGCTTGGAACCACAAGGCTCCAGGCAACTCTGCCCCGACTCTTCTTCTTCCATTGCTCTTGCTGGTCTCAGGCCACTGCCGTACACAAACAGATGGCCAGTTGTAGGGGAAGACAAGATTGTCAGCCCCTCCTATCCATGTGAGGAGGGCCAGGTGGACTCTGGAAAGCCTGCAAATTGGTTGCGCTCATCCTCAACAACTCTGTGCACCAGTGCTATCTTGCCAAGGTGCGGTCATGGAATTTAAATGGTAAAATGCAACTTTTTTTGCTTTTTCCAAACCACACATCATAAAAACAATCTTTTAGTGGCACACAAGCACCCACACTGGTAGTCAACCTCTTCTCTCAAATCTTGAAGCTGACCCCCCCATATGTAAGCCCCCCTCCCCCCAGAGTAGGGGATATAGGAGGATGGTACTGGCTAAATATAGAGGTGCACATCACATAATTTGTATTTTAGTATACTGCTGTGAGAGTGGGGGAGACTCACCAATTGCTGTACTGCAGTCATCAGAATTCCAGTGGTTGAGACCCTGGATTTTCACCACATCCCTGCCAAAAAGAACCTATAAAGAATGCATCAGTTGGTAATTTTATTGGGGAAGGGAGTGTACTATAGTTCCTTCTCAGAACAGTGAGTCCATTTATTTAATGCCCTAACAAGCTTTAAAACATAGATATTTTGCTTAGTCCCCCTGGGGAGACAACATCCAATCCCTGTAAATTCCCATCTGCTTATTTGTTTACACTTATTCTTTCCTATGGTACCTCTAGTGAGAAAACTGGGCTGGAGTGTCAGGTCAGATATACAACAGGCACCCATGGGCTTTCATATTTTGACTTGGCTTTTCTTACACCCTGAGTGCACAGGTGCACTTCATAATTTGCTCACTAGGTTGCCCTATAAACTAGACAACAACATGTTTTGCATTTTCATGACCCCACTTTGGACTGGCTATTTTCCTCTTATTGCAATTACTCCCCCACTCCAGTAAACTGCTGTTTTTTTACAGCAGCAAAAAATAACCACTCGTAGTAGTTCCAATCATCTTTGAAGGATTCCAGTTCCTCTTGTTGCCAGAGATACAAATAGTCAATTTATTAACAAGATGTCATTAACAAATCATGAAAGGATGGTGTGGTACCTGAGGACTGGAGGAAGGCAGATGTGATTCCCCTTCACAAAAGTGGGAGCAAGACAGAGGCAGGAAACTATAGACCTGTCAGTTTGACCTCAGTGGTAGGGAAAATGATGGCATCACTTCTGAAGGAAAGAATTGTTGAGTACCTAGAGGCCAGTGGGGCACAGGACCCAAGACAGCATGGATTCACAGCGGGAAGGTCATGTCAGATGAATCTAATCAATTTCTTTGACTGGATGACCAAAGTAGTAGACCAGGGAGGGGCTGTGGACATGGCCTACCTAGACTTTAGCAAGGCATCTGACACAGTCCCACACAGCAGATTAATAAACAAATTAGCCAGCCTGGGAGTGGGTCCCAGGGTGGTAGCCTGGGTAAAACATTGGCTAGACAACAGGACACAGAAGGTAATAGTAAACAGAGTCCACTCTGAAGAAAGGGGGGTTACTTGTGGGGTACTGCAGGGTTCAGTGCTGGGTCCAGTCATAGTAGGAGTGGAGGAGGTGGATGGGACCGTGGAGGCGATTTGGGTCACCTTGATAACAAGGGGGGGGGCAAGAGAGTAAAAATAGGAGTGGTGTACAGACCCCCTTCGCTGGCGGAGAAACTGGAGGAGAGTCTGGTGGCAGATGTTGGGAGACACTGTAGATTGGGCAGGGGAAGGGTGGTGGTGTTGGGTGACTTAAACATGCCAGGAATGGACTGGGGGACTATGACATCCTCAGTGGCCAGGGAACAGAGGTTGTTGGATGTCTTTCAGGATGCGTTCCTAATCCAGGAGGTGGGGGAGCCAACCGGGGAGGTGCGTATACTGGACGTGGTCCTTGCGGACAGTGACCTGATTGCGGGTCTGGAGGTAAGGGACCCATTGGCAAGGAGTGACCATGCCACAGTCTGGTTCTGCCTGGACCTAGGAGGGGTAGAAGGCTGCACAAAGACTGAGGTAACTGACTTCAGGGGGGCGGATTTCAAGGAAATGGGAAGGATCCTCAAGGAGCATTTGGACGGGATAGAGCTGGACATGGACGCTAACAGTAGGTGGGAAATCATCAGGAGGGGGGTGCAGGATGCTTCCAGCACCTGTGCAAGAGTGAGATGCAAATGTGGTGGGGCCCGAAAACCCTGCTGTTGGACCTGGGAGGTTCAGGAGGTGGTGAGGGAAAAGAAGGCGGTCTATGGGCATTTCAAGTGCTCAAGGAGTGAAAGGGATCAAGGGGAGTATGAGCTGATGGCCAGAAGGGCCACTAGGGTGGTGAGGGTGGCTAAGTCAAGGAAGGAGCAGAACCTGGCCAGGGAAATTGGGAGAGGGAACAAGGGATACACTGGGGAAAAAAGAAGGGTGAAGGGGCAGATTAGCAGGATTAAAACAGGGGAGGGATGGGCACATGACCCGGGGGAGCAGGCCGAGGTACTCAATGAATACTTTGCCTCAGTTTTACCAAGGAAAATGGGGCCATCATGAAAGGAGGAGATGGTGAATCTGAGGGGGACCTGTACCAATTGGCGGGTCTAGGGAGGGAGGGCCATCACTGGTAGGAGGCGGGAAGGCAAAACTGGGGGAAGAGAAAGCGGAGGTGGAAATCACAGTAGAGAGAGTGAGGGAAGCCCTCAGACCTCTTAAGATGGAGAAAGCACTGGGGCTGGATAAATTACACCCCAGTGTGCTGAGGGAACTGGCGGATGTCCTGGCGAAACCCCTGGCAGAGCTTTTCAGCATCTCTCTGAGGACAGGGTGGGTGCCCCAGGACTGGAAGGTGGCGCATAGAGTGCCTATCCACAAGGGTGGATCAAGGGAGGTGGCAGAAAACTGCAGGCCCATCAGCCTGACATCGGTGGTGGGCAAGGTGATGGAGGGTATTGTCAAGGAGGGGCTAGGGGGAAAACTGGAAAGTTGGAGTTCCTGGACGATAGACAGCATGACTTCATCCCAGGGAAATCGTGTCAGACAAACCTTATGGAATTCTATAATTGGGTGACGAGTGCCTTGGACCTGGTTAGGCTGGTGGATGTCCTCTTTCTTGACTTCAGCAAGGCTTTTGACTCTGTTCCTCATGGGGGCCTGTTGGATAAGCTGGGGGAAATGGAGGTGGGGAACCAGATGATCAGATGGATAGGGAACTTGTTCTTGGTTGGGGGGGATAGTCTCATCTCCAAGGAGGGTTATTAGTGGGATCCCTCAGAGATCAGTCCTTGGGTCCCTCCTGTTCAACGCCTACGTCTCTGACATAAGGAAGGGTATCAGGAGTGAGATGAGTCTCTTTGCAGATGACTCAAAGCTGGGGGTGGTGGTGGATGGGGAGGGGGAGGGTGGTCCTACAGGGGGACCTGGAGACTCTGGAAAGGTGGTCTAGAAAGTGGAAACTGAGGTTCAATGCAGGGAGATGCAGGGTACTGCACCTGGGAGCCAGAAACCTGGGCCAAGTGTACACCCGGGTAGGGGGGGAATGCTACAAGTCTCGATGGCTGAAAGGGACCTGGGGGTGGTGGTGGATGTCAAGATGAACAACTCGGAGACTTGTAGAAGGGCAGTGGCCAAGGCCAACAGGATGCTGGGATGCATCACTAGGGGATCACTTCCAGAAGGAGGGAAGTGATACTCCCTCTGTATAACTACTTGGTGAGGCTGCACCTTGAGTACTGCATGCAGTTTTGGAGGCCACACTTAAGAGGGACATTGAACTCCTGGAGA
The DNA here is from genome assembly GCA_016271365.2 of Neoceratodus forsteri. Lineage (NCBI taxonomy): Eukaryota > Metazoa > Chordata > Ceratodontiformes > Ceratodontidae > Neoceratodus > Neoceratodus forsteri. Next base: position 1,571,833,051 of record CM057455.1, read on the forward strand.
GGATCCAGGAGGGCAACCAAAATAATCTGGGGCTTGGGGGAAAGAACCTATGGGGAGAGGCTCGAAGAGCTAAATATGTACACATTGGAAGAGAGAAGAGATGGGGGGACATGGTAGAGGTCTTCAGGTACATGAAGGGGGTAAATAGGGGAGATGCAGTCAGGGTGCTCCGAAGTAAGAGGGGGCAACTAGAGGGCATGGGTGGAAGCTGGAGGGGGGGAGATTCAGGGGAGAAAGGAGGAGGTGTTACTTCACTGAGAGGGTAGTAGAACCATGGAATGCACTGCCTGGGGAGCTGGTGGAGGCAGAGACTGTGGAGGGGTTCAAGAGGGGGTGGGACAGGTACAGGGGAAGGGTTCTGGAAGCTACGTCCAATGCAGAGAGAATACCCTGGACTGGGAAGGGAGAAGCCCGAGGGGGGGGGGCAGCAATTTCAGCTCCCAGGTTGGGGGCTGACCAAACGAGCAGACATGAAAGACTGCTAGGCCTATTCTGCTGGCATTTTAGTATGTTAGCATAGGTGACATTGCAGAGGGACTGGAAGGAAAAGTATGGCTCTTTGCAGACGACACAAAGATCTGCAACAGGGTTGATGCACAAGGGGGGTGGAAAGGATGAGAAGGGACTTGGCAAGGTTGGAGGAATGGTCAGAAGTGTGGCAGCTTGGATTCAGTGCAAATAATGCAAAGTAATGCACCTGGGAAACATAAACCCAAGGGAAGAGTACACAATGTGGGGGGCAGGTAGTAACAATAACAAAAATGGAAAGGGACCGGGGGGGTAATCATAGCAGATGAGCTAAAGGTTAGCAAGCAATGTAAGAAGGCAGTAGGGATTGCTGGGGGGATACTGGGATGTATAGGGAGAGGCATCACCAGTAGAAAATAGGAAGTTGTTATCCCTCTGTACAGACAGCTGGTGAGACCCCATCTGGAGTACTGTGTCTAGTTCTGGAGACCCCATCTCCACAAGGACATAGACAGGATGGAGACAGTCCAGAGGAGGGCAACTAAAATGATGCAGGGTCTGCAACAGAAGACATATGAGGAGAGACTAAAGGAGCTTAATATGTATACCCTTGAGGAAAGGAGGGAGGGGGGGGACATGATAGAAACTTTTAAGTACCTAAAGGGAATCAACAACGTCCAAGAGAGTACCATCTTTCAGGAAAAGAGATGCGTAAGAACAAGGGGACACAATTTGAAGATAGAGGGGGCACAGCTCAGGGGTAATGTGAGGAAGTATTTTTCACAGAGAGGGTGGTGGATGCATGGACTGGTTTTCCTGAGGAGGTTGTGGGGTCAGAAACAGTGGAGGAATTCAAGAATGCATGGGACAGACATAAGGCAATTCTTGTGAGGGGTAGGAAGAAATAGGCTGTTGGTTAACTAGGATCTGCTGCTTATCCAGTAGGTAGGGAAATAGGCAGACTAGGTGGGCCAAGTGGTCCTTATCTGCTGTCAAAGTCTATGTTTCTATGTTTTTAAGTGTGGTACAGAGAATAATTGTGCACTGTTTACCTTAACATGGTTGAACATGTAAGTCAGTTCTTTTAGTGAGCATGCATGTATGGAGGCACTGGTGGTAACCATGGTTCCACTTAGGAAGTTTGGTGCATTTTTCATCATGACTCAGCCTTTAAACACAGGCACTGACAAGGGAGTGGCCATTCTGACAGTGGGAAGATAACTGCTTCAAGTTTGTTACAGATTTCAAGAGCTTGGGGTAAGAGAGTTGTTTTTTTTCCATAAGCATTTTTAGGTACGTTTTTCCGTTTTTCTCCCTGATCCCGACCGCCTGCCTTAGATGCGCATACACATGTGGAGGCATCCGCATGCTGCATCTCAGAGATTCTCTTCAGTATTACCCCCGCCGCCTTCTCTAACCACCGGACCTCCACCCGGTGGCAGCAGGACAATGGGGCGGGGCGGCAACCACCCCCAGAAGAGGAAAGCTGCCTTCCAGCTGTTCAGTCATACTCCGACCCTTGCCCCCATGCCGGCACCCCAACAATCCGAGTCCATTCCAGAACCTGAGTCACTGGCATAGCGTGAGGTAAGGCATCCAGTGCCTCAGCCCTCAGCGCCACTGGGCTGGCCCAGGTAAAACAGTTTTATAATGCTACATACAAGTCAAACTTCCAGCAGCTAAAATTGCTCAGAACAGGAGCACTTAATTTATATTCATATTCATTGCAAAACAACTACATGAATGCACCAGTATGAACTAAACTTAACAACACCAAAGTAGGGAAATGTGGTGTTAAGGTATTTAGCCCTAATTCCTCCCATCCAAACAGCAAAAGGACAAGACTACACAAACAACCAAACACAACCATCATCAGGGACAGTGTTTCTACAGTCGCAGGTACATACACACACTTCAAGACATACACACCCACTTTTAGCTGCAGATACAAATCCACAATACTAAAATTACAACACTACTTCTGGCTGCAAAAGTGCAGACCTCTGTGGGGCCAGCGCTTTTGCAGCCACAGATATGCATGCACGCTGCAAAGACATATACAGCCAGTTCTGCAGTTACAGTGTTATGTTTTTAAGCAGCAGTGATGGAGTATGTATTTTTTTAAGTGCAGCTTGCTGTATATGTATTTTCAAATGCACCACATCAGTGCTACTGCATTTCAGTCATCCGGAAACAATTATATGTTGTTTGTCTTACCTGATGATGGCTGTCTGTGGTTGTTTGTGTGATCTTGTCCTTTTGCTGCTGTGGCGATTAGGGTTAGAAATCCTAACACCACATTTCCTTACTTTTGTGGTGTTAAGCTGAGCCCTAACTGGTGCATAAACACAGTTTTTTGCAATGAATTTCCTTTCTTTTAGAGAAAGTGTATCAACTCAAATTACAACAGTTCTTCTGGTTGCAGCAGTGCAAGCCCCTCTAGAGCCAGCATGTCTGCATCTACAGATACACATGCACACTGCAAGACATGCGCACCCACTTCTGGCTGCAGACATGCAGTCCCCCAAAATCTACAGTACTCAAATTACAACAGTATGTCTGACTGCAGAAGCACAGGCCCCTGTGGGGCCAGCCTTTCTGCAGCCATGGATACACATACACAGTGAAAGACATACATACCCACTTCTAGCTGCAGAAGCACTGACCCCACCTGTGCATTATGTGGGTGTGCAATTTGCATCAGGCCTAGACCAGTGATTCTCAAATGGTGAGGCCAGCCTCCCAAGGGAGGCCCCAGACTGTTCCAGGGGAGGCCCAGTCAAGTTTGAGAATGTACAGTATTTACTGTAAACTTTAAGTTTTGGATTTTGTGTGTGAAGGGATGAAGCAAACTAAATATGTATAGTGGCAAGTGAATTTCTTTACTTATGCACACACTGGTGACCAGGAAAATTCCACTGAGCCAAAGCTTGTTTCTGGGTGTGTATTATATACAAATTGGTTACTGGGAAAGGTGCACTGAGTCGAGGCTTGTTTCTACAGTAGGTGTTAATTTATATGTAAACTGATGACTGGAAACTGGCACACTGACCAGCGCTTGTTTTCAGGTGTGACCTGGGGTAAGGGTAGAGGAAGTTGCCTAGCAACAGGGTAAGAGCGGAAGTGATGAAGGTGGCAAGAATGGGTGTTTCAGACAGAGTAATAAGGGTCTAAGAGTCAGAAAAGTGGAGTGACAAGGATAACCTGGGGTGTGGGGTTGGGGGGAGAATAGTAAGTTGAATAAATAAGGGATATGCAATGGAAGCAAGTGTAATAAATGATTTATCTGCACAAGAGCAGTTTGACCTCGGGTAACCTCATGAGTGGCGTAAGCCACGAGCATGGTGTCCGAGGTCAAACTGCTCGAGTGCGGATAAATCATTTATTACACGAGTTTTCCATTGCATATTCCATTTATGCAATTCTTTTGTTTTTGCTTTTGTAGGGGGCATTTGTTATTCAATAAAGTGAATAAAAATTGAATTTTCTGCCATTTTCTGCTGATTATAGAAAATCTAAAAGGAATCTAAAAACAAAACACATCTCATTTTGTAGATATTATTATGCTGAACAACTTTTGTGCTCAAAGTACCATACTATCTTTTTTGGTTTTGTATTATTTGCATTTGTTTGATGAAACAGTGCACAAAAATTTAATTTTTTGGTGTTTCTCGCTAATTCTGAAAAAACTAAAAAGTATCTAGAAATGAAACATCACTCATTTTGTAGATATTTCTGTGCCGAATAAACTTTGTGATCACAGTACCATGCTATCATTTTTCATTTTAAAGTTATTTACATTTGTTTGCGGACAAAATGAAAAAAAATATGAATTTGCTGTGTTTTTGCTAATTATCAAAAAATCTATAAGGTATCTATAAATGAAATACCACTCATTTTGTAGATAATTTTGTGCTGCATAACTTTCATGCTCATAGCACTATGCTATCTTTTTTCATTTTAAAGTTATTTGCATTTGAATATAGTTAGTACTGGTACTGAGGCTGAACATTCTAAATGAGTTCCGGAGTGATTGTAACATATTTACTATGTGAATAAATCTGTTATGATGCGTCTACTATGTGGATAAATGTAAAATTTTGAATTTATCTCATAGTAGCTCAGATTTATCTCATAAGATTTATGTCCACGCCTATTGCATAAAAGAGAATATACTCAGTCAGCTTTATTAGTCGCACTTTATTCCTGATCTACTGTGCAAAATATATTTTTTAATGGAGAGGCCCACGGTTTTTCCAAAATTTTGAGGGAGGCTCAAAATGTTTTCCATGGCTTGGGGGAGGCTCACTATCACAAAGTCTGAGAACTGATGCTAGACAAATACCGTAGAACAGTCTTACATATGTCAGTGGAATTTATACATGACCCATTATGGGCATACACAATTTTTGTAGAGCACTTCAGTTGCCACACAAGTCTCTTACCACAGCATTATGTGCATCTTTAGAATTTGAATAGGTTGGCTGGCAGATGGCGCTGAGGGTTGAGACGCTGGATGCCACACCTGGCACCATGCTGGTGACCTGTGTTTGGGAATGAGTGCAGGCTGCTGAGGGTCAGCAGGGGAGGAAAAGGATCGAGCATCCCAAGGACTGCTCTCCTTCTCCGGGGAGGGGGGCTCCAGCAGTCGGTGAGCACCTGGCCCCTAGCGGAGGCTGGGGGGCAGAGTGCTGATGCTGACAAAGAGGGCAGGGATGAGGCAGATGCCTGTTGGAGCACGTACAGGAGTGTGCGTGTTGCCTCCACGGGCATCATTGCATGCCCCAACCCAAGGGGGAAAGAACAGAGGAAAAGAAGTGGTTGCATGACTTGATGGCCATTCTGGGATCCACTTGGCTCTGAGGGTGTTGCCCCCAGTATACTGGATCTGGTCCTGGCGGTGAGTAAGGGGAGCTTGCCACCTCCCTGCCATGGGGGGGATGAGCTGTGGGGGTATGAGAGGGGGTGAGGGCCTTAATGGGAGCTGGGGTGTGCCAGGATGGTGGCTGGATGTGTGCCGACCGTGGGAGAAAAAACACTAACTAAAAAAAAAAAATAATTTTAATAGGGCCCAAGTCCAGCATTACATGCATATCAGCACAATCGTACCACAATGCACATCCTATTTTTCAATATTTATATCCCAAATGCTTGGAAGTCATAGTGTAAGCCTCTGTAAACCTCTGTAACCTCCACAGAAGTGACAGAGTTTTAGCCGGAGCCTGCCCAGCGGCATTGAAGGTTGAGGCGCTGGATTCCACACCTCATGCCATGCCAGTGACCCGGGTTCAGGAACAAAGTCAGGTCACTCGGGGGTCGGCCAGGGTGAGGAAAGATTGAGCATCCACTGAGAGCTCTCCTTCAGGGAGGCGGGGACAGTGTAGCATGCTATAGACTGGCACCCAGCGGTGGCTGGGTGTCAGCACAGGCACACTGCCCAGAATGGGGAGGGCTCACATCCAGGGTGTTAGACTGCCTCCACGGAGGTGGAGACAGTCACCCCAACCATTGCATGTTCATGGGCCTGGAGGCGTAAAACTGGAGGAAAAAGACAGAGCTGGCAGGCTTCATGATTGCTGGCTGTGCCTGTGCCGACCCCTGGCAATCTGGATGTTGGCTTCTGGGGGTGTGGGGAGGCTGGCGCCCCTCGTCACCGGCCCTGTTATGGGGGGGAGAGGTAACCCGTGGGGGATGGCCGGGTGGGATGGGTGTGAAGAAGCGAAGCTTGGCTGGAGAGATGAGTCCCCTCTAAGGGAGGGACCAGAGCCCCCTGCCTGCTCTGAGGAGGAGGAGTAGAAAAAGTGTATATGGGAAAAAAAAAGAAGTGACAGAGTTTCAATATGACACTTTAAATGGGTTTAAAGATGTTACACTGTAAAATCACATTTTCAGGTGGAAGTGACAATTACTACCCACTGTGTTTATATAAGGGCCTTAAAAAATAAGATTGTTGAAAATGTGGTAAAAAAAAAACCTTAAAAATGACTGAGTTATGAGTAGAAACATAAAAACATAGAAACATAGACTTTGACGGCAGATAAGGACTGCTTGGCCCACCTAGTCTGCCCATTTCCCTACCTACAGGATAAGCTGCAGATCCTAGTTAACCAACAGCCTATTTCTTCCTACCCCCCACAAGAATTGCCTTATGTCTGTCCCATGCATTCTTGAATTTTCCCACAGTTTTAGACCCCACAACCTCCTCAGGAAGGCTGTTCCATGCGTCCACCAGCCTCTCTGTGAAAAAATACTTCCTCACATTGCCCCTGAGCCGTCCCTCTCTATCTTCAAATTGTGTCCCCTTGTTCTTGCACATCTCTTTTTCTGAAAGATGCTACCCTCTTGGACTTTGTTGATTCCACTGAGGTACTTAAAGTTTCTATCATGTCCCCCTCTCCTCCTTTCCTCAAGAGTATACATATTAAGCTCCTTTAGTCTCTCCTCGTATGGCTTCTCTTGCAGACCCTGCACCATTTTGGTTGCCCTCCTCTGGACTGCCTCCATCCTGTCTATGTTCTTGCAGAGATGGGGTCTCCAGAACTGGATGCAGTACTCCAGATGGGGTCTCACCAACTGTCTGTACAGAGGGATAATAACTTCCTGTTTTCTGCTGGTGATGCCTCTCCCTATACATCCCAGCATCCCCCCAGCCCTCCCTACTGCCTTCTCACATTGCTTGCCAACCTTAAGGTCATCTGATATAGCAGTAGCAGTTGTTTTTTGGTACAAAGTTCACATTTTTGTGTTGCAAGCCTATATTCCTTGGCCACAGTTCCTGATGGCCTAAAAATTTGTGGTTCGCAACATAAAATATTTAACCCTGCACTAAATACAAATATTTATGCTGTGAACCTGTATTCTTTGATTGCAGTTTCTGATGACCTACAGATTCTTAGTTCACAACATAAAATTCCTAACCAGTACTAAGTACAAATATGTATGTTGCTAACTAAGAACTCTTTGCAGTTTGAGAACATAAAAATTCCTAGCTCTCAATATAAAAATTTGTTATTCTCAATAATTTCACATTTTTATGTCATGAGCCTGTATTCTTTGGTTGCAGTTTTTGACAACCTACAAATTCTTGGTTCATGACATAAAATTCTTAACCGACATTAAGTACAAATGTTTATGTCACTAACCAATAATTCTTTGTTCTCAGTTTCTGACGAACTAAAAAGTCCTGACTCATGACATAAAGATTCATTATCCTCAATAATTTCACATTTTTGTGTTGGGAACTGGTATTCTTTGTTCACACTGTCGTCGAGGCACAGGTCAGGAAGCACAGGAAAACCAGGAGCGGTTGTAAAATTCGCAACAAGAGTTTTATTATCGATAACAATAAAATAAAAAAAAATAAAATTGTTCAGAATAACTATTTACAAAGGCAGAATAAACAAAGAAGATCCATCTGAGTTTTCCTTCAATCTCTGCGTCTCTCAAAACATTGCAGCTTTTTCTCTTATAAGTCTTTGCACCCCCCCCAACATGCATCCTGTTTTTTTCTAAAATGTTCTTGTACGTTTCAGGCAGGTGCAGCAAAAACACAATGTCCCAGAACTGATGCCCCTTCTCCACAGCTTCTGCAAAAGGTTTAAAAATTGCATTTCAGGTTAACCCCTTGAGTTCCAAATAGTTTTGCAATCATCTCGAACTATAATTATATACATTTCAACAGTAACACTATGTAATTTCTAAACAAAGGGATCCCAATATCAGTTACATTTCTACCTAATGATTTACATATATTTTATACCAGCAGATATGCAAGGGAGGAAAAGACAGAACAGCAAGTGAGGTTAGAGAGACAGTGAGAGGCAAAGAAGTGCGAGACTGTCGGGGTGATCAATTCCTGGATCTCACAGGAAAATTTGGTTATGCAACCAGACAGACAAGAGACAGGAAAGGAAAGAACAGAACAGATACCTGCATTCAAACTCTCCATAACAACTGGGGCAGGGTCTTATTCAACCCTGTCACATACACCCCCCTTCTTAAGAGGGAACCTGTTTTATCAAACAGGTTTCCAAAACTTTCTATTAATTCATTACTAGCATTAGCTTCTAACTTTTAGAAATTAAGCACATGTGCAGTATCCTTTTTTCTATAACAGTACAGCAAACAGTAAAGTTTAAACTCATACATTTGTTTTTCAGCCTTCAGAACCCTCAATTCCTTATCCATATCTTGACAGAAAATCAGCATTGCTATTTTCTTTACCAGATTTGTGTATCACCTTGAATTTAAATGGCTGTAGTGCCAGGTACCACCTTGTGATTTTGGAATTTTTATCTTTCATTTGGTTAAGCCAACGGAGAGGATTGTGATCTGTTATAAGTACAAAATCAGTTCCTAGCAAATAAAACTTAAGGGACTCCATGGCCCACTTTGCTGCTAAACATTCCTTTTCAATGGTGGAGTACCTTTTCTCTCTGTCATGCAATGTCCCACTTATGTACAGAATCGGATGTTCTGTCCCATCTATATTTTGACTCAGGACTGCACCTAGGTCTACCTCTGATGTATCTGTTTGTAACAAAAATGGTTTCTCAAAGTCTGGGCTCCTTATAACAGGGGCTGAACATAATGCAACCTTAATGGCTTGAAAAGCTTCATCAGACTCGGAGGTCCATTTCACATTATTTGGGTACCATTTTTTATGAGTTCAGTGAGAGGCATAGCTAACTTAACAAAGTTGGGAACAAATCTCCGATAATATCCAGCCAGCCCTAAAAATTACCTAACATGTTTCTTTGTTTTAGGAACAGGGCTGTTAGCTACAGCTTCTATTTTAGAAATTTCTGGCTTAACTTCTCAATTTCCCAACACATAGCCCAAATATCTGGCTTCCTGCATGCCCAATGCACATTTGGTAGGATTAATAGTTACAGCTGCATTTTCGATAGCTTGGACAACTGCTCATAGGTGTTCCAGGTAGCTTTTCCATTTTGGACTGTACACCACAACATCATCCAGGTATGCAGCACAATAATCAGTGTGAGGGGATAAAATTACATCCATGTACCTTTGGAATGTAGCTGGCACACCATGTAAACCAAATGGCATGGTGGTGAACTGATAGACTCCAACAGGAATGGCAAATGCAGTTTTGTCTCTGGATTCTTTAGCTAAAGGGATTTGCCAGTAACCCTTGGTTAGATCGAGGGTACTGATATACTTTGCACTCCTAGTCTGTCCACCAAATCATCTATTCTGGGCATAGGATAACTGTCAAATTCTGATACTTGATTAAGTTTTCTAAAATCAAGGCAGAATCTAACACCCCCTTCTTTTTTGTTTACAGTTCCATTGAAGATGACCAAGCACTCCTCGACTCATCTATGATGCCCAATTCTTGCATTTTTTATATTTCCTTAACCACGTCAGCTCTTAACCGCTCTGGTAACCTGTATGTCTTTTGCCTAATAGGGCGAGCATTCCTTGGCACTATTACGTGCTTGACCCATTTTGCTCGGCCTGGTACTGTGGTAAAAGTACTGTTAAATGTCTAGCAAGTTACGAATTTCTGCAGTTTGTTCTGAGATTTAGGAAACATTCACCTTTACAGCATTGGCAGTTACAGTTTGTTCCAGTCTATCATAAGCTACATCAATATCTTCTTTATCAGTTTCTAGTAAAACTAGCAAAGCAGTTTTTGGCATTTTTTCAACCCATTTCTTGAGGAGGTTAGCACGGTATATCTTAGTAGGATTTTTCCTGTCAGGGGTCTCAATCTCGTAGTTAATGGTGCCGGTACGTCTAAGCACTCTATAAGGCCCTTGCCGCTCCATTAACAGTTTATTTTCTGTTGTGGTAACAGTAGCAAAACCTTTTCACCTGTCTCAAAAACTTTTTCTTTTACCCCATAGTCACAATATACCTTCTGCTGGTTTTGGGCCTCTTCCTGATTACTATAGGCAATTTCAACATATTTTGCCAGCTTCTTTCTTAGGGCACACATATAAGACATTATAGATTGTTTCTCAGTGGGGTTATCTTCCCACGTTTCTTTTATCACATCCAGTGGCCCTCTTGGCTGCCTACCATATAGCATTTCAAATGGTGAAAACCCTGCTGATTCCTGTGGCACTTCTCTGTAAGCAAAATGTAGGAAAGGCAGGTATTGATCCCAATCTTTCCCTTCCCTTTTTACAAACCTTTTTAACATGCATTTTAGGGTTTGGTTAAAATGCTCAACAAGACCGTCTGTCTGAGGGTGATAGGGGAGGTTCTTGTGGTAGTGATACCTAGTAGTCGGTACAGCTCCTTAAGTAATGCAGCACCAAAATTACTACCCTGATCAGTAATAATTTCTTTAGGTATGCCCATTCTGCTGAAAATGCCTGCAAGCTCTGCTGCCACTTTTGAAGTTGTGACAGCACGCATTGGAACTGCTTCTGGGTATCGAGTAGCATAGTCGCATACTACCAGGATAAATCTATTACCCTTTTTACTTTTGTCTAAAGGACCAACCACATCCATTGCAATTCTCTCAAAAGGCACATCTATCAAAGGTAGGGGCACCTTGTCTTTTCTAGTGACTGGGGCTACTTTCTGACACTCAGCACAGGAATTACAATAGGTAGCAACATCTTCATGAATTCCAGGCCAGTAAAATCTGTACAGCAATCTGGCAAGGCTGCAATTCCTCCATGAGTGACCAGCCATAGGACTATCATTTGCTATCTGTAATAATTCTGTTCTATACTTATGTGGTATAATCAATTGTTCTGTCTGTTCCTGTGTCTGATGTTTAACCTAAACTCTGTACAGTAACCCATTACATTTTTTAAACATTGGTCCACCCTGTTTTGGTTTCACCCCCAGCTGCTTAAAATAACACTGGAGAGAAACATCGTTGGCTTGTTCTGAAAGAAAATCACAATCAGTGATCAGTTTAGTTTCAGCATTTTCATATGTTAACCCCTTATGTCCACCAGTCATTTGTTGCCACAGTTACTTCAGGCATCGTCTTTCTTTCCTGGATTTCCAGATCTTGGAGCTGTGCTCAAACAAGTCCGAATCAAAATCACTGAAAGGAAAAGTATCCCCATCGTTTGAGATTTTCTTTGCCTAAGCTCTTGTTACCACTGCTGCTGAAACTGCAGGGTTCAGTTCCTCTGAGATTAACTCAGTAAAGCCTGGACAGTCATTTCTAATAATCACAGATGCAGGTAACTTAGGTACTGCCCCTAATGGTCAGAGTCACTTGGGTGGTGGGATAGTATTGGGTATCTCCGTGGATGCAGATGACACTAGTACCTGGTCCTTTTGCACAGTGTTTTCCCAGCACTTCAACATGCACTAGGGTTTGTCTGCTTCCCGAATCAATGAGTCCCTTTACAGTCTTATTCTCCAGCTTCACATCTGTTAAGTACTTGCCCCAATTTGCCAAGGACATATCTGTTCCAGTGTCACTCTTTTAACGACAATTTCTTGCAATATGACCTGGCTTATTACAGTTATAGCAAGTAACGTCTTTGGGCACAGATGTGTTAACGCCACCGGAGTTCTTATCAGACTTGGAGTTTAAATGGGAAAAAGAGTGTCTTACCAGTGCTTGGCTGTTACCTTGCTTCTATGGCAACTGTCTGGCAATTTGGAAGTCCTCAGTCGATGAACTGTGGGACTGTTTTGCCCTCTGATTGGAGCCATTTTATCAGGAGTTCTCTGAGTTGGGTGAAGGCTTCTTGAGGATTGTCGACTGAGTGGTACTTCAGAGATCGAAATCTCTGCCTGTAGGTCTCTCCTGAGATGTCATACCTTTTCAGGATTTTGCTTTTCACCAGGTCATAGTTTTCTGACTGTGCAGTGTCCACATTGCTATAGGCAAGTTGGGCTTTCCCTGTCAGGTAGGGTACCAGTCTGATTGCCATTGCTGCTTTGGCCATTGGCAGGCTGTGGCAACTCTTTCAAAAGTTGTCAGGTATACAGCGATATCATCCGAGGGACACAACTTTGTAAGTTTAATGACTTTTAAGTTGCTTGTGTTTTGTTGCTTGTCTGGATCTGTGCCAGATCCTCTGCCTTTGATAGCTTGCAAGGCATCCAGCCATCACTGCTTCTGTTGCTGCATCTCCTCTCTTATCTGCTGCTCCTGTCGCTGCATCTCTTCTCTCCTCTGCTGTATCTCTTCTCTCCTCTACTGCTCCTGTCACTGCATCTCTTCTCTCCTCTGTGCTTCTAAATGTTGAATCTTTTTTTCTCTCCACTTCTCCATCTCTTTTTGCTGTATCGCCCACCATTTGAAAAAGTCCATCAGGCTTTCAGGTTCTGTCACTGCCTTTTCTTTTTCCATAAGTTGTGCTGGCTGTACAATCTCAGCTAGGACTTTGTCTCTGCTAGTTTGGCTGCCATTCTTCTGGTAACCACTCCTGGACTTGCTGCTGCAGATTCCATACCTTTCTCTATGCTTCCCTGTACTAGGTCCAATACCCACACACAAAACTCCTGGCTTAGAGTATGCATGGCATAAATCCCATTTAGGCTGACACAATCTGTCATCGAGGCAAAGGTCTGGAAGCATGGAAAAACCAGGAGCAGTTGTAAAATTCACAACAAGAGTTTTATTATGAATAACAATAAAATAAAAAAAAATCAAATTGTTCAGAATAACTATTTACAAAGACAGAATAAACAGAGAAGATCCACCTGAGTTTTCCTTCAGTCTCTATGTCTCTCTAAACATTGCAGCTTTCTCTCTTACAAGTCTTTGCAACCACCCCCCTTAACAAGTATCCTGTTTTTTTTCTAAAATGTTCTTGAATGCTTCAGGCAGGTGCAGCAAGAACACAATGTCCCAGAACTGTGGCCCCTTCTCCGAGTTTCTACAAAAGACTTAAAAATTGCATTTCAGACTTCCGGTGACATTGGCGCATGGAATGGCAGCCTCGTTTGGAGCGCGGTCTCCCAGGTGCAGAATCTAGAGTAATCGGTCACCAAACTAAATGTTATATTAAGAAATTTACAGTTCAAGGCTCAGTTGGACACTTCTGCTAATGGGGCACACAAAAAGTTTGGCGCTGGCAGGCTCTCATTCTCAGTCCATGGGCATGCCATCTAAGAGGCCCTCTGCTCTGAGCCCTACCACATCAAGATCATCTCTAATAGCTGGGTCAGAGGGAGATGACTGTGGCTTGGATACTTGCTCTACAATCTCCAGAGCAGATGCACACACAATTTTGCGTCTCCTTCAAAAGATAGACGGCAAGGTGACGAGGATTCAAAAGGTTTTTAAAAAACTAGAAGCCCGTACCACCAGTTTCAAATCCAACATGGAGGTGATGCAGAGAAAACATTTGGCCTTCGGCAGGTCTCTGGCCTACCTTCACAAACGAGAAAAGGCACTAACTCTCAGGGCTGAAGATGCCGAAGCCAGGGCACACTGGAACAATATTCGGGTATTTGGAATTCCGAAGGGAGCAGAGCAGGAGGACATGGCTCAATTTATGGACTGTTGGTTGAGAAAGGAGCTGGATCTGGGGGAAGATTTTCCCTTGGAAATTGAAAGAACGCATAAGGCGGTAGCCCCAAAACCAAAACAAGGAGCACCACACAGATCCATTCTTATCAAAATCCTGAAATATCCAGTGAAAGATCAAATTTTGAAAATGGCCTGGAGAAAAAGAGATTTAAATCTAGACAGGGCCAAGGTCTATGTGAATCAGGACTTTCCTCCGCTTATGCTGGCCAAGAGAAAAAAAGTTTTTATATGTGGTAAAACAACTCAAGGAAAAAGGCTTGAAAGCACATATCAGATATCCAGCCAGGTTATGGGTAGCAGACAAAACAGGGGTTAAAGTATTTGATACCCTGCTAGCTGCATCACCCTTCTTAGAAAATGTGGAAATAACCATACCAGACTTGAAGGAAGGCAAAGCAGAGCAGATCATTGAGAAAATCCTATGGTCGATGGCGCCAGGTGGGCGCAAACCAGGCAGGAAAAGGTCAGATTCTCTGATGCCTCTCCATTCAGACATAGCCCACTGGATCCAACTGAAAAAAACAGGTTCTCGACTAGATCAATGGACAAACCGCAAGGAAAACAGGGATGAGGACTTAACCCATAACCAAAAAGTGGTTACACTGACAAATATGTATTCTTTAGTTTACTGCAACCCAAGGGACCACTGGATTAATTATATGGGAATCAGAGGAAACTTGGTTTCAACAGGTCAAGGTTTACTAGTACAACTTCCTGTGGTGTGGAGCCGATTTTAAGTGCACCAGGTAACGTGTCCCCCTGCTCCAATAATTATGTGGTACATTACACTTCTTGGAGAGTTGTTCATTTGGGAACTTTGGCGGAATCTTTAGTTGGAGTTTGAACAATTTGGAACTTGTGTTGAAGCCTGCAGTTAAGTACCAGAAATGGAGGGGTAAACCTCTACAATAAAACTCTGGGTAAAAGACTGGGTATCACTGTTTCGGAAACCTGGTTATGTGATGGAATAACAGATTCTGAGATTTATCTTCCTAGTTATAATTTAATTAGACAAGATAGATCAGGAAAGAGGGGAGGTGGGGTTTTAATATACATACACAGTAAATTTAATTACATTGTCTTGGATCACCCCCTGGGAAACTCAGGATGTGATATGATTTCTATAGATTTGATTTTAGGACAAAGTAAACGCTTGACTCCCAGTACTGTTTATTTCCCCCCAGGAAGATTATCTCAGGGTCTAGAATTATTAACCTCCCTGCAAAAGGTTCTACCTATTAATAGAGAGTGGATTGCCCTGGGTGACTTCAACTGCAATTGGGACT
Source organism: Neoceratodus forsteri (assembly GCA_016271365.2). Lineage (NCBI taxonomy): Eukaryota > Metazoa > Chordata > Ceratodontiformes > Ceratodontidae > Neoceratodus > Neoceratodus forsteri. The sequence continues at coordinate 1,571,848,291 of CM057455.1, forward strand.
TAAACTTAAAAAGTGAAGTCAGAGAAACCTTAGTTGATTTAGGTGTTAAGCAATTAATAAAGGAAGTTACCAGGCCTTGTTATAAATCAAGTGGAGGGACCACCCTTGATTGGATTGTGGTCACTCATGCAGACAGGATTACTAATTGAGGGGTTATGCCTGATACCATGAGTGATCACCACCCAATCAAATATGAATGGTCTGTTAAAGTTCCAAGAGGGCCCCCCAGATATATTGAGTGTAGGAATTTTGTCAAGTTAAACCCCAAAATAATATAAGGTTTGTTCAAGGAAATATACTGGTCTCCCCTCTTTTCCTGTACTAACATTGACACAATGTGGGACTTTTATGTATTGCCCATAATACAATAGCAGACAAGGCAGTGCCATTAAAGAAAATAAGAATTAGATCCCATAAACAAGAATGGGTTACAAGGGACCTAATTCAATTAATGAGTAAATGAGATAAGAGCTGGAAGCATTATAGGGCAACACAAAACTTTGTTCTTCTTCAAGAGTATGAGACACTCAGAAACAAATGTAAATCTGAGATCAGGAAAGCCAAGGTCACCTTTTGTTTAAATGAACAAAGGAATTTCAGGGGTAAGTCTAAAAAAACCCTAGGATGTCCTTAATAAAATGATGGGAAGACAAACATTTTTTTTTACCACACTATCTTTCATGCTGGACAAAGCACTAGTGATCCCTTGTCGGTCTCAGATGTCTTTAATAGACATTTTGGGAATCTAGACCCTTAAAGAACCCCTATAGTTCCAAATAGTGATACTATGTCTGAGGATGTTCTTTTTTTTTTTTGAAAAATATTTTTATTGTTATTTTGCACACATTTCGTTATACTGTTTTTACATATGCTTTTGTTCTCTATTGACCTATACAATATTACTTTTTTAATGCAGAACATTTCAGGAGAATGAATTTGTTTGAGTCTAATACGTAAACCTTACTCAAGATAGAATCAATGAGGGCTTTTTTTATAGTCAGTTAGGTTACTAACACTTATATTTACTATTAGAATGTCTTCAACTACATATATCCCATGTCACAGAGGTCCTCTTATGATGTTCTTTTTACTGATGTTTGTTTTGACCTCCCCTACCTCTTCCCCAATTCACCCAACTAGTGTGTGGGGGGTTGGGGAGAATGAACTTCCAGCCCCTCCTCCTGTCACATCTAACGTTCTTCTTTTAGTCCTTCTTTAATTTTAGGGGGAAAAATCTGAATCGATTGAGGCCTGGTATAGTGTCCAAATTTGCCACTTTCTCATATAGTTTGGTCCCCTGTGTTGGATCTTGGAGTTGATTGTTTCTGTGTAATATATTTGTTTCATAATTTGTCTCCAATCTGTAATAGATGGTATTACACTAGTCATCCAATGTCTGGTGATAGCTTTCTTGGCTGCTAAGTAAAATACTGGTATAAGGGTGTATTTCCAGAGTGGAGAGTGATTGGGGTAAACGTCCAACATTACTTGTTCTGCTGTTAGTTCAATAGTTTCAGATAGACACCTCGAGAGTTTGGTCTGAAGAGCCAACCAGAATCGCATTAAATATGGGCAGGTCCAGAAAATATGACCCAGTGAGGCACAGTTACAGCCACAGTTATGCCAACACCTGCCATACTTCTCCGGTAAATATTTGCGGAGGACCAGGGGGGAACAGAAATATCTCATTCTGCACTTCCATGCGAACTCCCACCACATTGGGGATGAAGTAATCTTAATTGTTATTAAATTCGGTTTTAACCAGGATTCCATGGAATTTCTAAATTGAGGTCTTTATTCCATTCAGTTAATACTGATGTTGTGGTTTCTGGAACCCCCTCTCTAAGGACCTTGTACAAATTCCCAATCAGATGACTCTCTAGTGTCCCTTGTAGGGCTGCTATAAAAAATTTCAATAATCCCGGCGCCGGTGTCATTAGAGTAGGTTGTATATTTGTGCTTCTTAGAATATGGTTCCGAACTTGAAAATAGCAGAACTGGTCTGAGTGTCTAAGATTAAATTTTGACTTCAAGTATGTCAAATGGGCTTATGCGCTGCGGTGATAGAAATTGGAAGTAATGGAATAGACCTAATCTCCTCCATCCTCTAAAGGAGAGGTCCAATGTTGCTGGAAGAAAAGATTCCTCTTCCGATATTAGCTTGCAGTACTCAAAAGCTTTATGAATATCACTCTTTCTTCTCAGCTTCCTCCATATATGATATGTGTTGGCCATTATTCCTAGGAAGTCCCTGGAAGGAAGGGATCATTCATCAGTAGAGAACAATATCTTAGTTATATCAAATAGGTCATTTATGTTACATTCTAACAGTTTCCAAGGTGATTTATAGTCTGCGGCCAGCCACATCATTATTGTACGAAGAGATGTTGCTCTTGCATATAAAGCGAAATCTGATAGGCTGGCTCCCCCCTGTGTTAAATAGTTTCAATAATGATAGTCTTATTCTTGTGCGTCCATGCCCCCAAATAAAGGATGAGATAATCTTGTCCCAGGATTTAAAATAAAATGTTGAAGGGAAATTAGGTATGTTTTGGATTAGATAAAGGAGTCTGGGTAGTATGTTCATTTTGATAGTGTCTATTCTTTGGTGAAAGGTGAAGAGTAATGGTGCCCATTTGGCTAGATCTGACTGGATTTTGACTGTCAGTGGTTCATAGTTCACCAACTCCAAGACCTCTGGATTTTGTGGTATGTTTATACCTAGATATTTTATTTTTGTTGTGAGCCATCTGAATGGAAAAGTCTTCTTCTGTATTTTGGAAGGGATAAAATTACAAGTTAGGATTTCTGTTTTTGAGTAATTTAGCTTAAATCCAGCTATTCCCTCATAATGTTTTAGAATCCTCCATGCTGTGGGTATGGAAGTTTCTGGTGAAGTCAAGGATAAGAGTACATCATCTGCGAATAGGCTTGTTTTATACTCTTGTTGAGCTATTTGTATGCCCTCTACGTCGCTTGCCCTACGTAAAGCCTGGGCCAGTGGCTCCATATAAAGAGCAAACAAACTTGGAGAAAGGGGGCAACCCTGGCGAGTACCTCGCTTTATTTGTATTGGGGATGAAATTCCCCCATTAGTTCTTATATAGGCCTGTGGAGAAGTGTATAAATTCTGAAGACATTTTATAAATGAGTTTGGAAACTGAAAAGTTTGCAGGATGTCCCATAAAAACAACCAGGACACCCTGTTGAAAGCTTTTTCAGCATCTAGGCTGATGAAGACTGTAGGGATTTATCAATTTAGTACACACTCCTGGAGGATTAATGTTTTTCAGATATTATCCAAGGTTGTCCTCCCTAAGATAAATCCCAATTGATCTGGGTTTATAATTTTGGGGAAGAATCTTTTAATTCTGGCAGCCCAGATGCTAGTAAAAATCTTATGGTCATTATTTAGAATAGAAATAGGGTGATAGGTTGTGGGTGTCGCCGGGTCTTTATGGGGTTTAAGTATTGGGGTCAATGTGGCTAAATTCCATGAAGGAGGGGGGGAGGGATTCACCTTTTGCTATTTCATTATACAATGGCCGTAGACTCGGGAGGAGAATTTGCGAAAATCTTTTATACCATTTGGATATATATCTCTATCGGGGCCTGGACATCGGCCAGTCTTAAGATTTTTAATCACCTCCATAATTTCATTGCTAGAAATTGGTTCCTCCAAAAGTTTTTTCCGCGATTCTTCCAGATTGGGGAGCCCCAAACTGGACAGAAAGGTTTTTCTATTCAATTCAGTAGTTTCCTTTCCTCTGAGTATAACTCTTTAAAAAATTTAGAAAAGGTGTGGGTAATATGAGAATCTGTGTGGCCCATCAGCCCTGTAGTTGGGTACCTGATTTTTATAATCGTGGAGGTCTGTTTTCTACAGCATAATTTGTATGCCAATTTCTTTGCTCCTTGGGATCCCCCTTCATGTGTGGTATGTCGAATGTAGATCAATGCCTGTTGTGTCTTGTTATCTAAGATTTTTTTGTAGGGATGCCTTTCTGTCCCTTATTTTGCTATTAAGTTCCTGATCACCATCCCTATACAGCATTTGGTAATTCAGGAGTTCTTCCGTAAGTTGTTTATATCTCGCTTCCCTTTCTCTTTTTTTCCTGGAAGTATAAGCTATTATTTCTCCCCTTATTGTGGCTTTTAGTGCATCCCATAAAATTGCTTCTGTTACTGTGGGGCTAGTGTTTTCTTCTAGAAATTGTGGGATTCTGTTTTGTAATTGTTTCCTGAAATTCTATGTCTTGTAGCAATATTGGGTTCATTCTCCAAAGTGTTCTCTTCGGTGCCTGTCCCATGTCCAATTTTAAGATTACAGGAAGTTGTTATCCCTCTGTACAGACAGTTGGTGAGACCCCATCTGGAGTGCTGTGTGCAGTTCTGGAGACCCCATCTCCGCAAAGACATAGACAGAGTGGAGGCTGTCCAGAGGAGGGCAACCAAAATGGTGCAGGGTCTGCACCAGAAGACATACTAAGAAAGACTAAAGGAGCTTAATATGTATACCCGTGAGGAAAGAAGGGAGAGAGGGGACATGATAGAAACTTTCAAGTACCTCAAGGGAATCAACAAAGTCCAAGAGGGTAGCATCTTTCAGAAAAAGAGATGTGCAAGAACAAGGGGGCACAATTTGAAGATAGAGGGGACGGCTCAGAGGTAATGTGAGGAAGTATTTTTTCACAGAGAGGGTTGTGGATGCATGGAACAGCCTCCCTGAGGAGGTCGTGGAGTCAAGGACAGTGGGGGAATTCAAGAATGCATGGGACAGGCATAAGGCAGTCCTAGTGGGGGGTAGGAGGAAGTAAGCTGTTTGTTAACTAGGATCTGCAGCTTATCTGTTAGGTAGGAAAATGGGCAGACTAGGTGGGCCAAGCGGTCTTTATCTGCCGTCAAATTCTATGTTTCTATTAAAGGATGATGGTCTGCAATTAGTTTGGGACCTATGGATATATCCTGTACTTTGGAAATGTGCTCACATGTTGTAAAAAAGTAATCTAGGCGGGAATAGGTATGATATCTAGGGGAGCAATATGTGTATTCCAGGGATGATGGAAAAGTGTGACGCCATATATCTATGATGCCTAGATGATCCAAAGTGGTTTTAAAGTGTTTGACCGTCTTATTGTACTGATGTTGATGTGGGTGAGAGCAATCCTGATGTGGAGGGAAGGTCATGTTTAGATCGCCTCTCATTATGAATTGCCCCTGTAGATGATTTAGAAGGAGGGAGGTGAACCTCTTTAATGCCTGAAGTGGCATTTGGTGGGGGGGGGGGGAATAAACATTTCCTATTGTGACTTGTTGGCCGTATAGTATGTCTTGTAGTATTCTAAATCTGCCCTGTGTGTCTGTCCAGGTTTTATTAATTTCTAAGGGTGTATCATTGGGAGCCAAAATGGCTACTCCTCTCTTTTTAACCCTGGGATAGGATGATGTGAAAACCCTATATCGTTTCCCCCAGCATAACTTCTGATGCTCAGAAAGGTGAATTTCCTGTAGGAAATAAAGACTTGCTTTTTGTTTTTTAATCTGTTGCATAACTCGATATCTTTTTATTGGGCCGTGGAGTCCATTTATATTTTGAGAGTAGATTTGTGTTGGATTAATTGCCATTGTTAAGTTTTTTACTAATTTTATTCTTCTTTTTTATCCTTAGGTGTGTGAAATTTGGATTCAACCCAATCACTCTCCACCTCCGAATGAGCAAGCAGCCAGGATGAATACTCCTCTTATTTTTGTGTTGTACAGGAGTCAATAAACTTTGACAATAAAGCTTTGTGTGCATTTTGTATTTTCCTCTTTCCCCAACATTCCTATTATAACCATAAAACATAACAATTCTAAACTATCTATACCCCTTCCCTCCCCATTTATGAAACTTATAAACTGTTCCCCTTACTACCTCTAAACCTAGATACAGATCCCATGGTGGATGGTGTCGGAACGTACAGTGGCCGTCACTTCGAAGGATCACACAGTAACTTATATACATATAGACTCCCAACAGGGAGGTGCTTACAAGAAGCACACTCAGATAGCTCCTGTCCTGAACCTCCAGAAGGGCAAGAGAGGAGGTGAGGGTCATCTGTATGTCCCAGAAGAAGGAGAGCCTCTGGGACAGAGATAATGCTCCTATAAGGGCGAGGAGGAGGAACACTACTTCACCCAGGTTTGGGTCCGGCATGACCTGAAAGGAAAGGAAATAAGGGAAAAAAAGGGGGAAGGAGAAAAAAGTGACCCATATTATAGGGCCCTCCGAGTCTTCTTCTTTAAAAGGGTCAATTGCATGACTTAATGTTATCTGGGTCCAAAAAGACTTCTCAAATTGTTAATTCTTAGTATTTGTATGTCTCTCTAAGGTTCTAAGTGCCCCTGCCTATGGGAACAAGCAATCTGCCATCACAGTATGTCCCCCCGCCATACACAGGGGAGGAGAGAAGGGACACCCACCCAGACAATCAAACCCCAACTCCATACAAGTCCTTCACTCTCACAGCCCCTTAACTGTGGAACACTTTCCCACCTCTAGTACAGGAAGCCTCCTCGCTACCAATCTTTTGCACTAGGCTTAAGTCCCATTTGCTCGGGACAAGCTCATGCCACTGTGAGGTTATAGGATAATCACCCCAGATCCTAATCACAACACTCATCCCCCCTCTCTTCTCACCTTAACCTACATTAAATCATGCCTTAAATCCTTAAATCTTTCAAGTGCTACACTTATGGTCTATGATTTGAATAATTGCCTGTACTGTCATCCTCATTATCTTGTCTACTTTTCGTAACCCTGTATCACCTGACTGTATGTATTGTATTGTTTCTGGATCACCTGATTGTATGTATTGTATTGCTTCTGTTCCCCGGGTCACCCCTGAAAAAGGGACCTTCGGGGCCCAGTGGGCCAACCCGGTCATCAAAATTCAATAAATAAAATAAATAAAATATCCCCACTGAAGAGGTTTGATGTTAGGGTCATGCCTGCGTTTAGTATAATTGGGGTGTATCACAACCTTCAAACCCCTCTATTTTGCTGATGGGAATCCCACGTCCCTGCCACCAGGACCCGACAACCGGTCACCCAACCGTCGGGCAATGAGGGGAGGGACTAAGCCTCCACCTCATAAGAGAGAAAAAAAAGGAAAAAAGGGGGGTAATAATGCATTAATTCAGTATTGATTGTCCCTTTACCAATAAACTAATAAAGTTCCTTTGGAGGCTTTCATTCATCAATCTGCTTGCCCTTTTCTGCCTCATGATTTCCTCAAACCCCAAAGAAAAAAGGGAGGGGACCATCCCGCTCCTACTAAGATCCAAATTCACTTCTCGATGTACCCTATCATTTGGGTTAGTACTTGACTCAGTTCCCTGATGGTCCCTTTTACCCTTCAGTTCCAGAACTGAGGGTAATGCAGACTGGAAGAAGTTTGATTGTTACTTCTGTGTTCCATCGAACTCAGACTTTCAGCCCCATGCCCAATCCTGTCAGAATAGTCCCGAAGTTATGTTTAATTTTATTAAGTCTGAGTCTGCTACCTATTAATTATAGGAAGCTTTCACTATTCAAACGGTGAGGAGTAACCCTTGGAATTCCAGATGGAACCCCCCCAAAGGTAAGGGAAACCAGCATCGTTGAGGGTTACTGCTGAAATCACTATGCTGCTCGAGCTTAAGTCCCCCATTGTAGCTCCAGATATTGCCCATATTTCAGGTTAGATCCTTGTCCTCTGGCATCCCCTTGTGGTGATTCAGGAGGTCCAATCTTTTGTTTCAGTTCTTGGTGTTGGCACCCAGCATTTGGTGGAGGCTTTTAATGTGTTCCTGTCCATGGATCAGCTCCCCCCCCCCAATACCGGCACTCTCTGTTCTCATATAAGTCAGCCTAAGCAGTGGAAGGTACAGCCAAGAGGGAAAGGTTGTAGCAGGTCCAATTGGGGAAAGAGGGACAGTCACCTCTTAGTTCACTACTCCTTAGCCTGGGTAAGACCCCCACCATCCAGGAGCAGACGTGGTTCAAATGACAACATGGGCCAGATTTATCCATATATTAGATTAGTTGTCTGGACCATTTGGAGACATTCCCCCTCCCTTCAACGGGACCTAACCACTCCTCCCCCTTCCGGTTGCCCCCTTCCACTCTGACCAGCAAAATGGAGAGGATAGCATAGCAACTTCTACAATAAATTAACACAGTCTCTGCATCCATACCTCATGTACCTAAGGCTGCGTTGTGGTACTGATTCAGGCGCTTGAGGATATCTGCTAGCTGCATACTTTGTTGTACTTCTGACTGTTGTCGTGAGGTCTGTTTAAGCCATGATTTCACTATCTCAAGGATTTTGTTGGGAATGATTTCTCGTGTTACCAGATCTTCTGCTGCTTCAAGTGCTGTGGAATATGTATGCTGACCCGATGGTAAGTGGACCGTTAGTTTAGCTGGGTACGGGGTTCAAAATCTGATCTTCTGAGATCTAAGTACTGGGAACAGCAGGGCATAGTCTCTTCCTTGGCGTTGGGTGAAGGGCGCGTAGTCGTTGTCGAACAATAGGTGCTGTTGGCCCAGCATTACCCTACCCTTCTGCCAAGCTTTCCTCAAAATGAGCTCTTTGGTCTGGTAACTTAGGATTCTAATCATGAATGAGTGGGGCCTGGCTTCAGGGCGGTTGGGGCCCAAGGCTCTATACACCCATTCTGTGTCCAACTGGAGATTGGGGTCGAGCTCTAGTGCCAGCCTGAGAAGGTAATAGGTGAAAGTGAATGTGTCTTTGCCTTCCTCATTTTCTGGAATGCCAAATATCCGGATGTTTTGGTGCCTGCCCCGATTCTCCACATCCTCCTGTCTGGGAGCCATGGTCAGTTGTTCTGTTGCACAGATTTTTATTGAATGTTCTAGTTCTTCTGTCTTGTCAGTATTAACTGTGATCTGCTGGTCTGCCTAATTTATTTGGGTTTGTTGCGTACCTAGTTCAGATCTGATGTCCGTCATTGCTGCACGGACCTCACCTCGGAAGTCAGCTATCGCTGTTAATATTGTATCAATATTACCCTCTGCTATAGATTTTTTATTTTTAGTTGTTGAGGATGCCGAGGATCATTTCCTTGAGGATCCCTGGCTAGGCTGCGTTTGAGACTCCGAGTTGTCTGAGCAGGGTTCCTCCATATCGATGGCGTCTGCTATAGTCTGGAAGTGATTTTTATGATCTAGTGCTGTGGGACACCGGGTTAGTCCGATTCTTTATAAATTTGATTGTTTTTGTTGCTTCTGGTGTCTGATTTTTGTTGTATTATTTGGAGGGCTCCGTTACCACATTGTCTAGTAGATCATACCGGAATCGGAAGTTATGATTCTATCTCTGAGGATGTTCTTAGTGATATTAGTCCAAAGTTTCATTTCAAGTATGTTACTCCCACTCTTGTAAAGAAATTTATTTTGGAAAATAATCCTAAACCCTCTCAGGGTTGTGATGGAGTATATTATAGGATTATCAAATTAAGTGTAAATTGTTTTGTGTATCATTTATCACTTATCTTTAATTTTTCTCTGTGTTATAATGTCTTCCCCTCTAGTTGAAAACTAGCAACCATAAAACCTGTACTGAAGAGTGGAAATCCTTCTTCTATTTCAAATTATTGACCAATATCTCTCCTTTCACCCGTCTCAAAAAATCTTGAAAAAATAGTCATGGATCAAACATTGGCTTTTCTTGGAAAATATTCTTTTCTTTCAAGTAATCAACATGGCTTCAAGCCAGGCTACAATACTGAGATGTTCTTGGTGGGGTTCACAAGCAGCATACATGGTACTCTTGATAGAGGTCATTCCTATGCAGCTGTTTATGGACCTCACCAATGCCTTCCATTTGGTTGCATATGGTCTTCTTCCTGGTGTAGTCCAGGGACTACAATTCTCTAAGGATGTTACCGGGCGGTATCAAAGTTTTCTATGCGATAGACATCATAGAACAAAAATTGATTCATCCATTTCCCAGTCCACTTCCTCTTCCTGTGATGTCCCCCAGGGCTCAATCCTGGGGCCACTCATCTCCTTATTTATGAACTCTGCCCTTGGCATTTGTACTAAAACTGAGATGATTCTTTATGCGGATAACACCATCTTATTTTGTTCTAGTACTAGCCCTGGAGCTGCTCTCCTCAGTCTTCAGACTGATTTCGAGCACCTCCAGGATCGGTTACTCACAAACCACATGGTTCTCAGTTTTAAAAAAACAAAGGTGATGATGTTCTCCTGCAATAGGAATGTAATCTCTGATCTCTCCCCCATTATTGATAACAAGAGTAACATTATTGAATTTGTCTCAGTTTTCAAATATCTAGGAATATTATTAGATAGTTAGTTCACTTTTGAGCCATATATTCAATTTCTTAGGAAAACCCTACGTCAAAGATTGGGCCTCTTACACCGGATTAAGTCATTTTTATGTTGCTTGCACGCTTGTGCAAGAAACATAGTGCCATCATCCGAGTTTTCGGAGGTGTGGCAGCCCTCTTCCAATTCAGTCAGTGTGTTTGCAGGCGCGGCCGCAGTTCTCCAATGCCTGCTGGAGCTGTCTATGACAGCAGTCCAAAATGCAGTGGCGTACAGCTGAAAGGCGGAGATACGCTTCAGTGAGCAGCGATAAGATATCGCCTGCTCATGTGTGCTGCCCTATACACACACACACACACACACACACACACACGCATGCATACTGAGTGCTCGCCCCCGCACAATTGTATGGCCGACGGGTGCCCAATCCCCGTTCTGTGCTGCGCCCCCAAACAGAGTTCCACATGCCACGCTGGGTCCCCACTCCAGCGTGGCTACACATTGTATAGCCGACGGGGGTGCCCAATCCCCCATCGGCTCCACTGCCCCCCAGAGTATAGGGTGCCACGCTGGGAGCCCACACCAGCGTGGCAACAGACGCTATCACCAACGGGGGTCCCCAATCCCCTGTTGGCTCCAGGCCCCCCCAAACAGCCATCCTTGTGCCATGCTGGGAGCCCACTCCAGCATGGCAAAGCGTCCGCGATGGTTCGTCCTTTGTTTAAAAAAAAGAAAACCTGAAACATGAAAACAGTCCGCGCTGTCTCTGCCCCCCACCCGCGCCCACCCATCAAGCACTCTCTGCCTCCCACATCCCTCACCCCATACTTACCTCTGACTTCATGCAACGATCTTCGTGGACTGGGAACACATCTGCACTTTTCAAAGCCGACCGCTAACTGAGGAAATGCCGGTAAGCTGTATAATGTAATAAATAAGGTTTTTCAACTTTGCTGCATATCTCAGGCATTTTTGGAATTTTTGCACCAAATTTTCAACATGTGGTTTTGGGACCTTCTCATGAGTGCTTTCACTTCATGGCATTAATTGACTTAAGGGTGATTTTGCAGCCACTGTGCAAAATCACCTTTCACCACCAATTAATGAAATGACACTGCCAGTGTTCATAAGGTGGGCTCTCAAAAAGGCTATGTTGAAAATTTGGTGGAAAAATTCCTAAAAATAATTGTTTTACGAGCGTGTGGTGCGCAGTTCCTATGCACGCTTGTAAGTTCGCGAATTTTCTATATTTTCACTCCAGATTTTCAACATTGTCATTTTACCACACCTCCTTATGAGCAGTACAGCTGTCATTTTTCACATCTTGACCAAAACCTGTTTCCGTCCATGTAGCGTACAATGGCGCAGTCGGTGTGCAAAATCACTGTATGGGACACATTAAGAAAATCACAGTGACACTGTTCATGAGCAGAGGTCTTAAAATGGCTATGTTGAAAATTTGGTGACAAAATTCCTTAAAATGGCTGTTTTACGAGCGTGCATTGCGCACTTCCTACACACGCTTGTAAGTTCGCAAATTTTCAATATTTTCACTCCAGATTTCCAACATTGCCATTCTACCACACCTCCTTATGAGAAGTATGGCTGTCATTTTTCACATCTCGCCCATAACATGTTTCCGCGCATCTAGCGCACAATGACGCAGTCGGTGTGCGAAATCAATGTATGGGACACATTAAGAAAATCACAGTGACACTGTTCATGAGCAGAGGTCTTAAAATGGCGATGTTGAAAATGTGGTCACAAACTTCCTAATAATGACTGTTTCACAAGCGTGCGTTGCGCTGTTCCTACGCACGCTCGTAAGTTTTCAAATTTTCAATATTTGCACTCCACTGACTTCCAAATACCTGCACAGCACATACAAGCAAGCAACATTCGGCATTGACAAATGCTTGTTAGCTTTTGAATCTAGAAAACTTTTAGTACCTACTTTTTTGTTCTCAGTGTTATTCTATGGTATATTAATGTATTCCTCTTCCTGTAGTAGTGCTCTAAATTGTCTCCAGGTTACATATCATTCTGCTCTCAGATCCTGGTTAAATATGCCTCGACGATCCCACCACTCAGATTTATATACACAATCAAACTTGTTATCCTTTGATAATAGACTCCGGTTTAAAATGGGCATTTTTCTATACAAAGTTAAGGCAGGACTCCTTCCCCCATCTATTTCTTCTTTGTTTCCTAGGGCCCTAAACACTCTTTCCACCAAGTCCCAGTATAGATTCACTTTTATAGTACATTTATTCAAAAAGACTATTGGGCAAAGATCTTTACTATTCAGGGCGCCAACTTTTTCTAATAAAATACCCACAAGAATTATTGAAAGTAATTCTATACAGTGTTTCAAGACACGTTTAAAACAGTGGCTCTCCTCTCAAGTATGAATGTATTGTTCATCTGTTCTTGTATGTACAGCACTTGCACTTTATGTGGATAGAGTTGCCTGCTCTGAATATTGTGTTTTAACTTTTATTGTTTTTTATGTATGACTTATCACCTGTGAAAACAGACAGTTCCTGCTCATCTGGTCTACAAGTATAAAAATAAAAATAAAAATGAAATGAAATGAAAAGACTGGTCACGATGATTTAATTGTGGGACTGTGTTTGCAGAACTTAAAACACACTTGACTCTCCAGTTGGTTTAGTTTATTACCATTGAAGTTAAAGTTGGGATATGCATATATAACATAAGCTTAGACCTGCAAATGAAGATGTGTTGAAATTTCAGCATCTTCTAAGGGATATTTTTTTCTCTTTTTATTTATTTATTTTTTTGTGTCTCACTTCTCTTCTTTTCATGGGCTGCTTTAATTTGAATTTAGGAGGTTACTCTCCTTTGAGTGACTTTTACACATGTAATCCCTAGGTGGCGCTATCCTAAGGGCTACTACCCCTGCCTGCATGCCTAGGCACAGGTTGAGGGTCCTGAGCTCATTGAACGGGTGCCTTAACCCAGAGGAATGGTTCTGGAGTAGCATAACTTCTGTTGGTATAGCCCTCTGGGATGCTATAACCCCCACCAACCCCCCTAGTGGCCTAAACAGTATAGCATCAAAACATTCACATGTACCATATGGCAGTAATGACTTGCTCACACCCCTTGCACTTAACACCAGGGCTGGATCCTCTGCAGCTGCCCTGGAGACCGCCTGTAAAGTAAGACCTGTAATGTAACAGTTCAATGGCAGTACAATGCCCCCACCAGAAAGGTACACACTAGCCAGATTAAATGCAAAAAGAACAGACTCTGATTTATTCAGTGGGAAGTGAACAGGGGTGGGGCATGAATCTAGCTGATGATTGACAGATCTGATTAATTCAGGCTGAACATGCATGCACAGTGAGTCCCTTGTATACAGTTACACAACCCTGGGTACCCAGTTGTTAAGCAGGCCAGCCTGAAGCGATGCCCGGGGTAGGCCGGCGTTGCAGCTGTTGTTGGGGCCCTTAGGAAAGAAAACAATTAGCATGCACATCAACCCAGAATTTGTAATCCAGAGCCGGATGGCTCAGTTCATTGCAATAAACCCAAACAAATAAATCAGATGACACATAATGATTGCAGCTTTGTTGCAGGGAGCTACCCTGTTTGGTACTCATGCTACCCAGACCAGGAGGCAGGACTGACGAGATGAAGACCTCTGGATGGTGTTCTGGTTTGTCGGGGAAGCAGTGTCCACATGACTCACTGAGGTGGTCTCTGCCTGTTCGATGGTGTTGAGCAGGGAGCCGAATCCCCAAGCGGGTCTTTCGTCAGAAAATGTCTCTGCGAGGGGAGTGGCAGTCTAGGCTGAGATGGCAGGGCCCAGAACAGAGCAGGCAGTTTGGATTTAGTCCGTGCGAGTGCTGGAGCAGCTTCCAGCTAGCATAACACACTTGAAGGTGGGGAACCAAATCATGACCCACACAGCACATTCAGCACACTTATAAGCAACACAACTCTTAGTCACAGTTCGGGTAAAGTCCGCTTGCAATTTAGCAGAAGTTCTGCGCAAACCTCTCAATCCGTGACTCACTTTAATACCTGGCAGGCTGATCGCTTCTGGAGCAAGTATTCAGTCCCAAATTCAGGCAATGATCACTCTCTTTCTCTTCAGGCTTCAGATCTCAAACAAAGGAGTTAGATTTAAGTCCAACTTTCACATTCACAGGATTTCTCACTGGAAGATGTGACAGGCAGGCCAGCACGGCCTTTCTGCCGATTCTCCTGTGCTCCTACGGAGGAGCAGCTGCTCAATGGCTCGAGCTGTTCACTCTCCAAACTCCTGCTCACAGCTGACTCTGCTGCAGGCAGTTCTGGGGATTTACTCTGAGATCCAAAAGGTTTGGTTGGCTGAGGGAACTGTGTCACAGCAGGGGCTCCCCCTCCAGGTCCATTTAGGTGCCAAACTTTAAAAACTACAATTTCTACAGATTTTCAATTCCACAAGACCTCTGGGGACAATCTCCATTTTAGGTCCCCTGAGGTTAGATTGGTCCAACTCTGGCAGTCCAGAACCAAAATGGTGACTCTTATGCAAAAAGTCCAAGCTGCAAGAGAAGGCAGGTTAAACAAACTTCTATACTGTTATTAAGGCAGATAAACAGTAAATGAACACAGTTCCTAACAGAGCTCCCTGTACGCATATAACGACTGCAGAATGGAGCAGAAATACCATTCGCCTGGCCGGTCACGAGCCCTAAACTACTTGGACCCAGCCCAGACTAATTTCTAACATAGCATAATTACTCTCTTAAAGAGACAGGCATGGAGGCTTTCTATAGCATTCTCATGCAGACACATACAGCTACTGCAGACACAGGACACCATCCTGACTGTGGGCATTAGGCAGCCCAGGAAGACATTTTAGTACACCCCAATTTGTAGGGGGGATTACACACACTCCTTAAAGGGTGAAGGAATATTAATACTAGGATGGAGTTCAATCCTAACTGAGTGCCCATGACATAGAAGATAATAAGGGTATGGGCTCGGACATCTTGATTTATGTTTTTCCTACTGAATTATTCCTGACCTACAATTTGGAGACCATTCTTGTTAACAGGACATGGCCCAGGGAACTAGGATCCTAAGGTTCCCGAGGGAACTCTTGGAGTAGTCGAACTGATTCTGACCTACTTCCCTGGTTCCACTCCAGATTCCTGAGTGATGCTCCAGGGAGTGTCTGATACTGGGCTAGCACCTCCCAGAATAAATTGAATAGGAGAGAACGGGTCCAGAGACTTTGGCATAGGCTGGAACCGCTGACCTAGACCCCCAGTTTGCTGTGGCCTTTCCCTCTGGGATTATAATACCCTTCTGCTAGGAGCACTTTTAGCTACACCTAGCAGCTCAAGAGTGGTTGCTGGGGGTTCCCAGCTTAACCACTGGTGAACTAAACAGCCCTAAGGCTATTGGGCTCCTGTTACTATTAGTGTTATTTGAAGTCTTATAGTATGTTGTCTTGTTGTGTGACTATATTATTCTTGTTTTATATTTACCATTTTGTATTATATCCCAACATTGGTGCGCCTGGGGGTGGGATGGGGGGCTGAAGGAAGGGAGGAGTTTGGTGATAACACTAAGTTACATATTTGGCATGGCGAATCTCAAGATATGTTCAGTAAATGTTAAAGGTATAAACAGTGTTATCAAACGTAGCAGAATCCTGCAGGAATTGAAGAGGGAGGGATGTGACGTTGCTTGTTTACAGGAGACAAAATTATCTCCCTCAGAACATCTTAAACTTCATAGATCTTGGGTGGGGGCGGTGTACTCAGATGCACATCCACAGGCAAAAAAAGCAGGTGTGGCAGTATTACTTAGGTGAGGGTTACCCTTTCAAGTACAAAAAGTCACATCCTCAGGTGCAGGATTGATGGATGATTCTGCTCTCGGGAGTTTATAGTGGACGGCCTATTCATGTGATGGCAGTTTATGCCCCTACACCCCCAACAGGGGAATTTTTTAGATCCCTTTTCTGCATGATTTCAGGTCTCTCTGAAGGTCAGTTAATCTGTGCGGGAGACTGGAACTGTGTGGAAAACTCGACCCTCAACAAAAAAAAAAAAATGATGGCAAAAGGAGCAAGATCCTGTTCTAGGCTCCTGAGGACTCTCTTCTCTGAACATGGGTTGGTCGATCACCTGGCGACTACAAAATGCCAAGCAAGCTGATTTTACATTTTATTCAGCAGTGACTGGCTCTTATTCAAGACTGGATATATTCTATACCCAGAAAGGAATGGTATCCACCTTTCATAGGATGCAGATCCATCCTGCCACCTTTTCGGATCATGCAATGATTTCAGCACACCTTCAATGGGGGGAGAATCCTGAAAAAGTTGCATGTGGAGCTTTGATCCGGGTCTTATGTTAGACAAAAGGTACATGGATTCGACCAAAATGTTAATAAAACACTACCTGAAGGAAAATAGAGAGGCCAACTCTCCCCTAAAATTCATTTGGGGTGGGCTAGAAATGGTTATTAGGGGGCATACTATATATTTTACTTCTTATAAGAACAAACACAAGGCCCAGACCAAAGAATCGCTCGAAAAGATCTCAACTCTTGAGGCAGAACACAAACGAAATAGGTGGAGATTGGTCCTTTCCCAGCTTAAAAAAATAAGAGAGGAGTATAACTCCTTAATGACTAAATGCACAGAAAACACATTGAGGTACACCAATCAGAGATACTACGAATAAGGGGGGGAGAGCACGGGCAGACTGCTGGCCCAGTGTCTGTGTAAACAAGAAGTGGACAGTTACATTCCTTTTATCAAGTCCAGTGACCCTTCTGTGCCAGAGGTTACCCAGCCCACACAAATTGCAAATGAATTCCTCCAATTTTATAAGGAATTATACACAGCAGAGAGAGGCCCAGACCATACACAAAAAAATTCAGGATTTCCTGCAACAAGTCCAGTTGCCCACCTAAAAGATGCATAGAGGCTCAGATTACAGAATTAGAAATTAAGGGAGTTGTTAAAAACTTAGACTGGCAAAACTCCGGAGCTAGATGGCTTTACAGACAATTTTTATAAATGTTTTGTGACGGAATTGGCCCCCCTCCTTACCAAAATGTGCAATTCAGCACATGAAGAAGGTCCAACTCTGAATACTTGGAGCGAAGCCTTAGTGTCTGTTCTACCTAAATCTTGGAAGGACCTGACAACCTGCTCCAATTTTGGGCCAATTTCACTCTTAAATCAGGACACAAAAATATTTGCTAAAATAATTGGCATATGGCTCCAGAAGGTCATTTCATTTCTAGTACATCCTGACAAACAGGTTTTATCCCAGATAGACACATTCAATACAATATTTGCCTCCTCCTAAATGTTTTGTCTTCTGCCCACCCCTCAAAGGATCATCCCCTGCAGGCAGTTTCACTGGACGCTGAAAAGGTGTTTGACCGTCTCGATTGGTCGTACCTGGATGGGACCTTACGAAAATTTGGATTCGGAGACAAATTCTGTAGCTGGATAAGAAACCTTTATAGATACCCAAAGGCCCAAATCAAGGTGGATGGGGTCATTTCTCCCATGTTTGAAATTAGGCGAGGGACCAGGCAGAGCTGTCTGCTCACTCCCCTCTTATTTGCACTTAGTGTGGAACCCTTAGCGGCGAAGATTAGGCAATCCCCCTCTTTTCAGGGAATTAGGGTGGGACAGGCTGAGTTGAGAGTCTCTTTATATGCTGATGACACACTTATGTATGTCTCTGACCACTATCGGTCCTTACCTGGTATTTTACAGTTCCTAAAACAGTTTGGGGAGATCTCCAGGTATAAAATGAATGAATCAAAAACAGAAATGATTCCAGTAGGTGAAAGTCTGGAGATGACTCTATCAGACATTGAACAAATCAAGTGGGCAAAAACTGGTTTTCAATGTTTAGGGATTTGTATTCCCAGAAATATACAGCAATTAGGTCAGATCAACTATTTTAGATTTCTCCAAGAGGTGCAAGGAGATTGTAACCGCTGGAAAGAATGACCTCTTTCACTCTCAGGTAGAGTGGAATATATGAGAATGAATGTGCTGCCACATTTTTTGTTTGTTTTATGTCCCTCCCTTTCAGGCCCCTGAAGTCCTTCTGGAAAACCCTTAAAATAACCTTATCAAAATTTCTGTGTGTGTGGGGGGAGGACACCTAGAATCAGGTGGAAAGTATTAATTGCATCTAAAGATCGAGGAAGTCTGGGGTTACCAGACTTTCAGGTATACTACTGGGCTGCACAATTACAGGCCCTTATTCCCTTTATGACAGTAGGGACACCCCCTTTATAGGTGGAACTTGAAAATGAATCCCTGACATTAATGAAAGTGGGTGGTATGGTTTTCATGGATAAAGCAGGATTCCAAAAATTAATACTGATAACCCTTGGACTAAAGTACTCCAGGCCTCTTTGGGAGAGGTTTGTTGAGTTTTCAAATCGCAAATGAGATTCAGAGTAGCAACCCCGTTATTGGCCTATCTGGATTTTCTACCTGCGAAATGGGATACAGGATTTCAGGACTGGGCCAGACAGGGTCTTAAGTTTTTGGATCAGTTTTACCATGAAGAAATATTCAAATTATTTCAGCAATTAAGGGAGGAGTTCACTCTTCTCCATAGGGATTTCTTTAGGTTTTTACAGATACAGCATTATTTGCAGGGAAAGGGGGATGCACAGATTACTGGGACACCCAGCCCAATTCGAGAGTGTATATCAACCTTGGCTAACCAGACACAATCTAAGGGGAGAATTTCCATACTCACAAAAACATTGGCCATTCTAGAATCAGATCAAATCACAAAGGTAAAAGAGAAATGGGCTTCTGAGGCCGGGTTGATCTAAATGAATCAGACTGGGACAAGGTTTGGAAGGGAATGAACTCTACTACAGGCTCTCCATTTTGGGGAGAATTCAGGTGGTGTGTGGTGCTTCGTTTTTACTGCACACTGGTGGTTACTAAACATTATAGCAAGCACACATCAGAACTGTGTTGGAGGGGGATGTCCAGAGAGTGGAACCCACACACATATCTCTTGGACTTGCCCAAACTTGCGGAGCTACTGGGCAATAATGGGTGAACTAGTAGGCAAGATTTTAAATATAACCCCACCCAAGGAATTACAAAATTGGCTGTTTGATCTGCCCCCAGTGATGGTCAAGTCTAGCGCTCACAGATACCGGTATAATATATTTGTGGCAGCTGCCCTGAAAGCAATAACTTTAAACTGGCTTTCCCCCAAATTCCCACATCAGACTCTTGGAACTCCATCTGTATTAAGATAATGGAAATGGAGCATATTACTGCAAAGCTCCAGTTCTAGTTGAATAGGTACAAAGGCAGATGGCTGCCTTTTTTTGCACTACAAAGCACTGAAAGAGGGCACAGATATAAGGGAGATCCTTGCAGGATTAGTTCTACAGGAGTAAATATACCCGGCCCTCTGGGTCCTCGGGCTCCCCCCCCCAACTCCTCCCCTCCTAGGCTTAAACTAAAATAGCACCTAGGCTTAAACTAAAATAAATATGCTTAAAGATATAAGGACATTTAGGGATATTGTGGATGTTATGTCTGTGCTATTTTACTCATTTTTTTTTCTTTTTCTTTCTTTTTATCTTCATTTTTAGTCTTGTCTTGTATAATATTCAGTTTTCATTAATTTAGTGGTTATCTGAAAAGTAAAACACCTTTGTGGTTAAATAATGATATTTGTAGGAAAATCAAACAGAAGAAAAAACTATTTACTCATTTAAAAAAACTATTTACTCGTTTAAAAAAATGCACAACAGACACACAAGAACTCATACTGGGACAATACAGAGCTGCCATTAAAGAACTAAAAAGGACTATCAGGAAGGCAAAACGCAACCTTGAGTTCCGCATAGCCCATTCCAAAGATAATCACAAATCCATATTTTCTTATCTCAATAGTAAAAAAGGCAGTAACAGACAAATTGGGCCATTGACCAATGGCACAGACACCATTACATCTGATAGAGAGACAGCCGACACATTTAACACCTATTTTGCATCAGTATTCTCAAATTATACAGTCATAATTAATACAAATACTATCATATCAAGTTCTACTGAAAATAACCACATCATAACTATTTCTGAAGTAGTTTCCTTGTTAAAAAATGTAAAACCAAATACTAGCTGTGGACCAGACTTAATTAATCCTAGATTTTTAGTTGAAACAGCTGAAAATATTGCTACACCACTTTCCATTATTTTTAATAAATCGTTAGCGGAACGATCCATTCCATCTGATTGGATAACTGCTACAGTTGTGCCTATACTTAAAAAGGGTAACTGTTCCATAGTGAGTAATTACCGCCCCATCAGCCTTACTTCCATCCCATACAAAGTAATGGAAAAAATTATTAAAGGCATATTAGAGGCAGAAATGCAAACTCTAGGCATTATCGACCACTCACAACATGGGTTCAAGCAAGGCTTTTCTTGCATTGCCAGTTTAATAGCCTTTTACAATACTGTCAACCAAGAACTAGACAATAAGATTCCCATGGATGTCATCCTCCTGGATTATAGCAAAGCATTTGATATGGGTTACTCACAATATTCTCCTAGCTAAACTATCAGACCTAGGTTTTTCTTGTAACATAATAAAATTGATGAATTGCTGGTTAACCAACAGGACCCAGCATGTTAGGATCAATGGTGCCTATTCCAGTAAATGGGTGTGACCAGTGGTGTGCTGCAGGGATCAGTTCTGGGCCCAGTACTATTCAATATTTTCATTTCAGACATGCAGATTAGCTCCAGGAACATACTTTCGAAATTTGCAGACAATACAAAATTAGGTGGCAGGGTGGATTGCGACTATAACATGGACTTATTAGTAAACGACCTCTCAGTATTAGAGTATTGGTCACAGAAAAACAAAATGACATTCAATACAGACAAATGTTCTGTTCTCCACTTAGGTTACAATAATCCCAAACAAACTTATACACTATACAATATTATCATTCAATCTTCAATATGTGAAAGATACTTGGGCATCCTGATAGATGACAAATTATCCTCCTCCAATCACTGTAATCATGTAGCTAAAACCGCTAATTCACTACTTAGGCGCATTAACCATACGTTTATATCTAAGACAGAGGAATGTATTATCCCTCTGTTTAAAGCATACATCAGACCATATACAGATTATGGGTCACCACTGTGGAGTCCATACATGGTCAGGGACATTCAAGTGATTGGAAGGGTTCAGAGAACGGCAACAAAAATGGTGCCCCATTTAGCATCACTACCATATCCAGAGGCGCTTCCAAAAACAGGCCTACGTTCACTGGAGTTTAGGCAGAGTCTCCAGAGGTGATCTTCTGTTCTTATATAAAATTCTCAAATCACCCTCTCTGATGGACAAATGTGGTATTGTTAAAACACAAAGAAAAATAGTACCTAGACTTCACAATCAACAACTAATGGTGTGTAAAGCAAAAACAAACAGGAGGCTTCATTTCTTCTCAGTAAGAATACCAAGGCTCTGGAACCAGCTACCGCAAGAGCTAGTAGACTGTAATACCTTTGAATCCTTTAAAAAGGGTGTAGATCATTGGCTGTCCAAAAACTACAACAAAGTGTAATTTCCCACAAATATGGGGGACAATCAAGATAGGCTTCATAGCTTCCTTTTGTCCTTACTTACCTAGTAAACCCCACAAGGTAATGGAATTTGGTACCAATTACCAGTGTTAATTGGCAAAAGGCATCTTATTAATTCAGTTTCTGTATGTCTAGTTTGTTAAATGTATTGTATGTAATTTATGTGTAACAAAAAGTTAATAAAATATTATTTCAAAAACAAAA
This sequence comes from Neoceratodus forsteri, assembly GCA_016271365.2. Lineage (NCBI taxonomy): Eukaryota > Metazoa > Chordata > Ceratodontiformes > Ceratodontidae > Neoceratodus > Neoceratodus forsteri. Next base: position 1,571,870,481 of record CM057455.1, read on the forward strand.
TTGCATTTCAGGTTAACCCCTTGAGTTCCAAATAGCTTTGCAATCATTTCAAAATATAATTATATATATTTCAACAGTAACACTATATAATTTCTAAACAAAGGGATCCCAATATCAGTTACTTTTCCACATAATTTACATATATTTTTAAGCCAGCAGATATGCAAGGGAGGAAAAGACAGAAACAGCAAGGGAAGACTGAGAGACAGTGAGAGGCAGAGAATTGCGAGACTGTTGAGGTGATCAAATCATAGATCTCACAGGAAAATTTGATTGTGCAACCAAACAGAGAAGGGACAGAAAAGGAGATAACAGAACAGATTCTTGCATTCAAATGCTCCATAACAACTGGGACAGGGTCCTATTCAACCCTTACACACGCTCTTTTCACACCATAAAAATTCTTGGCTCGGGACCCAAGAACTGGCAACCCTTGATAAGCCTGTGAGCTAAGATTTTCAAAGTGACCAGAACACATATTTCTGAGTCATTTTTCATCAAACTCTAGAATCTTGCTACATTGGTCCCATATAACTATGTTTAGGTGTTTTTTTTTTAAAGTATAATTTTTATACATTTCCAGATTTTTTTCTCTAAACAAAAAAACAAGTTGGCGGTGCTAATGAACTTAAAATGTTTCTCACAACATAAAAAAATGCGTTTTCATGCAAACTAAAAGTCAGCTTGTGACCTACATTTCTTATGTTGCACTGGGGGGGTGTGAGCCCAAGCATGACAGATTATGATTGCAAAGCTCTGCACTTTTGCTATTTCAACATATAAAATCTATTTTCTAATACATTTTTATTCTGCAAAGTCCACTACAGATAGAAGATCCTCTACTGATTACAATGGGTAACTCTAAAGCAGTGCAGGTGGCAGCAGATGGTAAAAAAACACCATTGCAATGTGGAGCACCTGGGCCTAGCACTTAATCCACAAAGCATGATGCAGCAGCAGACAGCGGGCAATAGGAGGCCCTTCAGTCATTGTGTAATAAAATAAAGCAACTACTGGCCTCAATCTCAGCAATGAATGCCAAATCTGATACCCTTACCTCCTGTATGGCGACAGTGGAAACCTCCATTGATGCTCTTAAAACAGAGGTCAAGGATGTTAAGAGACAGTCCGATAGCTATAGTGTTGCCTTAGCTTAATATGCCAGGGACTCCAAACTTACCCAGAACAGATTGGAAGGAACTTTTGGAGACTCCAGTCCGGTCTGCACATGTTTGCTTTTTGGGTTTCCGAGAAGGGGCTGAGGATGACAATTTGCCTATGTTTCTTAAGGCCTGGCTGAAAGAGCAATTTAAAGGGTTTTCTGGACCCATGGAGTGCCCCATCCTAAAGGCACATCGGCTTCATCCATGGGGCCAGCTTGAAGGAGATCTTCCACATATTGTGATGGCCATTCTCGACTTGATGGCTACCCAGGACCATTTGTTGCAGCTAGCCTGCCAGCACTATCCACTATTGTATGAAGGGGCTACTATTCTTCTGTTCCCTGACATTTTGTATGCCATCTGCCAATGCTGAAAGAGATATGATGGGGTCAGGTCTGTGTTTTGGGACCTGGCGGTCACACACGCACTTTTGTTTCCAGCCAAACTTCTGGTGCTTCACCAGGATAAGGTCTATATCTTTACAGACCCTTCCAATGCAGGGAAATGGGCGGTGAACTTATAGAAATCCTCTCGTCGCTTGGAGGGAGAAGCAGAGGTCGACTCTGGCATAAAGGAAGAAGGCTGAAAGACATCTGAATATAGCCGCCTGTTAATCTCAGTTTTTATGTAGTGGAAGGCCCGTAAATTCTCCCTCATATGGAGGTCCTTTAAATAGGATTTATTATGGTCCTTATTAGTTAGTATTTACTACCTTTCTTGGTATTTTGTAATTTGCTTTCCCTTTTATGATGTTCTAACGTGGGGTAAGTACCTTTTTATTTAAAGCCTATTTGTCCTTGCCATTAATGGGATAAGGGGGAGGCTCCTCGATTTAAAGCAAGGTTTTTTAGTTGGTTAACTTTCTGGGATCTGCCAATTGGAACTGCATACTGATGGAACCCTCCATACCTTACATTACTATTGTGCATGCCCTGCTTTAGAATGTCTTCATAGTTGACCTGTGCTACTTTGATGTCTTACCGGGGTTTATAAAATGGGCACAAAAAATCTAGAATCCTAATTGTCTGAATGCTGTTTTCAGCTGTGTCCTTATCAGGACATAACCTGTCAACTAGCACTAATTGTGCCAAGCAAAACACATCACATGGAAAAATCAATCCATGCCCGCTCTCCCTATGCAGCTAGTCGGCCAGAATGCCATGGAACCTACATCAGCCGCTGCATTAAATGAGCAGAGCAGTGCCAGCAACAGAGAAACACCAGAGAATACACCCCCCCCATCTGCCACTGCACCACAACAAACTTTTCGTATTTTTAATACCTTTATCAAGTTTTCTTCGATTCACTGCCAATCTGTTCCTAGCAGCTCTCTGGCAATCGGTCCCAGCATTTCAAGCTGTGTACTGGAAAGAGTGACCCTTACAGGAATCCCCAGCCTCCGGTCCATTTCCACCATGATTTCTGCCATTCAGTAGCACTCTCACCTTCCTCCTCCACATCGATGTCGGAACATAACAATTTAACTCAACATCCCTTACCAGTAATGGCAGCACACAGAGCAACAATGCCCTTTAAAAAAACAATGAAATGCTAGCTCGGTGGCGCTGAGGGTTGAGGTGCTGGACGCCACACCTCATACCATGCTGGCAACCCGGGTTTGGGAATGAGCTCGGGCCACCGAAGGTCGGCAGGGGTGAAAGAGGATTGAGCATCCGGAGGACTGCTCTCCTCTCTTGGGGGGAGGGAGACCTGTTGTTCCACTTGCTGACTGTCCTCTGGCAGTGGCTGGAAGGCAATAAGGGTCGGGAGACATATACCAATGTTACTATGTTGGTAGGGGTGGGGGGATGGCAGAAAAATGGAAAATGGAGCCTGGCAGATTCTGTGATGACTCCTGTGTCCATGGGGGTTGGGTCCAGCATCTGTACTAGGTCTCAGGGGGGGAGAAAGGCCAGTGCCTTCCTTCCTGGCTCCACCGTGGGGGGCAATCCACAGGGGATATGCTGGGCCCAGAGATACGGGGATGTGGGAAGAGCCAGAGAGTGAGTCTCTCCATCGGGAGAGACTGCAGGCACCTGCCAGGGCTCCTAGGAGGGATAAACAAATAATGGAAAAAAAAAATGAAAAAAAAATGATGAGAAACCCACACAGGACGGCAGCTGCTAAGAGACATACTCGCTCAGTCACAGACAAGTGGGCAGGTGGCTGCAACTAGAAAACAAATTGTAAACACAAGTAAAAGAAAGTAAATATAAAAAAAAAAATTAAACGTTTTGTAAGTTGGGGGAGAGACAGATTAGGGATCAGAGAGACCGACACCACAACGGAAACTGCTCCATACTGCACCTGTTAACTGCCAGGCTGGCTCACAATCTAACTGCCAGTGGCTACAACTGAAAAATCATAACTGGCCAGCCCGCCAGCGCAGCAGTTGGCTTTCCGCTCGCGACGTTGGTGACCCGGGTTTTGGAGCGAACCTGAGTCATCGGAGGGCCAGCTGGGGAAGAAGGCTGCAGCATCCCACGACAGCTCGCCTCTGGGAGGGGAGGGAAGGCGGGTTGGCATGTACTGACTGGCGGAGGCAGGTAGTTTCAGGACGTCAGTGCCTGAAGTGCCGGGCTGGTCTCAGATGGAGGTCTGGAGCCATGCGTGCAATTAGGGCCTTGGCAGCAAGGGGATGATGTCAGGGACTCGCAATGCCACTAGAACACCAGGAAAAAGCCTACCAGCCCTGGGGAGATGAAGTTTTGAGGAGCTAGCCCTCATATGCAGCCACCTGTCTGGCTGCCCAGGGGTCCAACGAAATGCAAGAGTTCAGTGTGTAGGGGACCCATCCTGTCCCTGCTCGGGGGGTAAACCGAGGCTCTGTGGGGATCCAGCAATGGACCAGGTAAGGTGGCTTACAGGGGTAGACTCCGTGATGCTCCCAAAGATGTGGGGCTGGTGGAGGAGTAGGGGATAAAAAGAGATTTCAAAAAAGGAAAACCATAACTAAACGTAAAGTAAAAAAAAAAAAAAGAAATGTTTGTTTGAGAGACGCAGAGTTGGGAGGAAACAGAGACAGACACCAATGAGCTCCACTGGCTACAGACACATGATGGACTATTTTTCTATGTGCTGGATATTTAACAGTCTTTAGCATACTTTTTCTTAATTTTGTTTTAAATTAGAGGAGTTTATGGGTGGGAGGAGGGGGCCCATTTTATCAGCGCAGTAAGACACTCCGAGGTGCGTTTTTCATTGTGTTATGTTATTACCGGCTAGTTTGAGCCTGAAAATTAGGGTAGAAAGAGCTGCCTCAAAGAACAAGCCAGCATTGGTTTGCGGAAAAATATAACGTTTTGTTTGGCTGGAAAAATGAAAACAAGACTATGGCTCACGAGAAGGGAAGTTTTTCTCAGAAAGAGGGATTTTGAATTCCTTTTCGTGAGCTGTCAACATCCCTTTTTGTGAGCCCTAAATCTCTTTTCACACCGTGCAGCTATCCAAAAGACTGAACTGAGCACGCTCAGAACTGGAAATTTCACAATTACATAACTTTGGAAATGATTAATATTTCTTCACCAAACCAACGCCGGTTTGTTCTTTGGGACAAGCTCTTTCAACCCTGAACATTTCAGACCAAAATTCCAAATGGTGTGGTCACAGTGCGATGAGGAAAAACAGCCAAAACAGGCAAAAAAGGTGACTTTTACATTTTTTTCACTATGCACAGCATGAAATCTGCAAATTTGATTGAATCAAAACTTGGTATGTCAAGAGATCTACTCCACGGGACAGCGCATACTGAATTTCATGCAAATTCATTAAATAGTGCAACGTTATTAAAATGTAAAATTTGAGGTTTAACATTAAACTGCCACCAGCTCGGTGGCACTGAGGGTTGAAGCGTTGGATGTCACACCACACTGGCGACACAGGTTCAGTGATGGACTTGAGTAGCCGGGGGTTGGCAGGGGAGGGAGAGGATGGAGCATCCGGTGGACAGCTCTCCTCTCCCTGGGGAGGGATCCAGGGCTGCTTGGTGTCCTGATGACTCCCGATGGAGACTGGGGATATTGCAGGTACACCAGTCGACGTAAAAAAAGGTTGAAGTGCCGCAGATGCTAGCAGGGCAGCCATGCACAGGCGTCATTGCACGCTGCACTCTGAGGAGGAACCAAAGACAAGAAAACTCCCTGGAGGACTGAGGAGGTGATGAGGGCCTCAGGGACCAGGCTGCACATCCCCAATGCCGGACTGCTGCTCCAGTGATCCCCAGGCGTCACCTGCAGGGATGGACCCTCTAATTCCAGAAAAAGACACCACCAAGGTAGGAGTGGTGGGCCCTCTCCTGAGGGGGCTGAGAAGTCCCTGTAGGGGGGATCACTGGGAGCAGCCTCGGCGGGGAGTAGCAGAGCTGAGTCGAGAAGGCACCACCGAGAGATGCCTGAGACTGAAGGAGCATAAACATAATTGAAAAAAAAAAATAAATTAAATTGCCTAGTCCACCCCTCACTATAGTGGCACTATGATATATTGCAAAAAAACATTATTAATGCATCGATTAGGGTTGCCACAACAAAAGTAAGGAAATGTGGCATTAGGGTTTCACCCTACCCTACCTTGCACAAACCAAGAGGCATCAGGGGGTAGCATTGGGGTCATCAACCCTAACACTCACCCCATTCTCCTATACTATACCCACCCAGCTTATTTTATAATGGAATGGGGTGAGCGTTAGGGTTGACAACAATGCCACCTCCCAATACCTCTTGGTCTGAGCAGGGTATGGGTGGGGTGTTAGAGTGAAACCTTAATGCAACATTTTCCTACTTTTGTTGTGGCAACCCTAACTGATGCATTAATGAAATTTTTTGCAATTTATTTCCTTACTTTTTAAGATAGTATAATCATATCATAATTTGCTTGCAGGATCGAGGGCCCTGCGCTCCCATTCCTCCATAGATGCGTATATGTACATAGCTGTGGAAGCTAGCCCAAGAGTGATGAAATTGTCAGCACAGTCATGTTATTATCCCACCTGATGTACCCAGTGTAGAAAATATTCAAATCCCCACCAAAACGTAATTCTACGCCATCGTAATGCCATTTCTGCGCTGCAGGTGCGAAAACACATTTCAGCCAGGATCTGAAAAATTACAGTTGTAGCATACATTTGGTGGGATAATAACAAGTCTATGTTTCAAATTTGGAGTCAAAATATTTTACATTTACAAAGTTACGAGGGTGTGTAGTGAAATTGCAACAAATGGTATATAACTCAGCCATTTTTTGACATTTTGACCCCAAATGTTCAACGTGGCCTTTTGGGGACCCCACCTCATGAACAATATGATTGTCATTATGCAAATCCTGCCCAAAAGGAGAATTTGGCAAGCGACTGCGAAATCTCCTTTCAGGCAGGCTTTGACAAACAACAGTTGTATTGTTCATAAGGTGGGGTCCCCAAAAGGCCATGATGAAATCTGGAGTAAAAATCTCAAAACAATGGCTGAGTTATGCATCAAAATAGCCTGTAAAATCCTTTTTTGTGGCTCACAAAGAAAGAATTGGCTCGCGAAAAAGGAACTGGCTAGTGAAAAAGGATCTGAGCGAGTCGCAAAAAAATAATTAAAATGTTTAAAAAAAGGCATTGCAAGGTTGTTCTTCCACTAAATAACTTCACATTAAACAAAGAAGAAAGCACTTCATTAGGTCATTACACTGAAACGTAAACGGTTCTGTGTTAGCGTTTGGGGTTTCAGTTTTTCCAAGGTTGAGTCGGCGGGCTAAATAAGTGTTTTGCTACCGTTGCATAGACTCCAATGGACTTGTTTCTATGGACTATTATGTTTTACCCTATGCTTGTTTTCTGCTGCTGTTATTTGCCACATGCTGCTTAAAATGCTGTAATGAACTGTATTTGCACATGAAATAAATAGTACTGGAAGTACGTTTGGAGTGCTGACTGTTTTTCTCAGTTCAGAAAGTGCTTTCTTCTATGAGATGCCCTGGTAAAGTGTACCCTCTTTTTATACCGGTATCAGTCTGGAATTCTGACTGGGTGAGCAGTGCAAATTCTGTGATTTCACATTAAACATAACGGAGTCCGGATGAACAAGATATGTGTTGGTGTCTTTAGATACCTTCATTTTGGGTGCTTTTCAGTTTGTTTTTTTTTAAACAGAAAACAAGATGGCGGCTCACGAAAAAGGAGTTTGTTCTCACAAAAAAGAAAATGCTCTTGCGAGACTAAATCCTTTTTCACGAGATCAAATCCTTTGTCAAACTCAACACATCTATCCCGAAAAATGAACTTCCCATAGGATATAATGGGAACTAAAAAACTGAATAACTCTGCAACAGTTTACTATTTTTGCACCAAACTAACAGTGGGAGTTGTGTTACCCAAGTTCTTTCTACCATAAAAAAGGCACGCCAAATCTCCATAATCATTGGGCGCATAAGTTTATTTACAAAAACTGCAAAAAGGGTGACTTTTACTTTTTTCACTATCAGAAGCTGCACATCCGACCAGAACCAAACATGCCACATTAAGAGATCTATTCCACGGGACACCACATACCAAATTTTGTGCAAACCTATTGATTGGTTGCAAAGTTATTAAAGTGCAAAATTTGAGGTTTTACATTAAACAGGCTACTCAACCCTAACTATAGGGGCATGACTGTGCCCCTATAACACACACACACACACACATATATATATATAAGTAAAAAAATGCACATGCAAAATTTCACATAATTTTGCAAACGGTAAGTTATAAGTTACAAAGGTACAAAAATCAAGGGTTAACAAACACTTTTTTTTCCTCTACTGCCATCCTCCTTCCTTACAGAATCTCCTTTATCTGCTATGACATTTACCTTAATTGTACATTTGTATGTATTTATCTCATATATATATGTTCGTACGTAGCTCATGTTTCATCTTTGTGAAATGATTATTCGTATTCGATATGTTGGTTGGGAAATGTTGTCTTTTTTAACTATATGTCCAGGTTCATCTTGTAAATGAGTTCTTCTCAATGATGTTTTGCCCGGTAAAATAAAGATTGATTGATCGATTGATTGAGTGACTGTACTCGACTTTAACTATACAGGGGTTACCAAGCATGTATAATTATAACAGCTAATTATTTTTACAAAACAAAAAAAGCTGAAGAGTGATACTTTTTATCAAAGTCATTATGCACTAGCAATCATAAACTATAAATATAGGAAGCACAACCTAAGACTTATATAGCCATTTACACTAAAACTAATATATATTTCTTTTTGTTTGTAATTTTTTGAGCAGGAAGGGCACACTAACCAATTATGGCTTGTTTCAAGGTGTGTCCTGAGAGTGGGTTGCATGGACATTTTTTTTGTCTGTTTTTCTTTCAGCTGTTTGGCCCATCAACTGCTGCCTTTTCCTTTTGTCAGGTCCATCCTTTGATCCCCAGTACTGACTGCCACTCCCCCACCATCTTGTCCAGTGGGGATCTACGCAGAGTGAGACCCAAGAATTGATGGGACCGTCATACATGGCGGCCAAAGCAAATCTCTTTTTCTGTTTCTCTCTCATCCCTCTCTCCTTCCCATGATGTCTGGTGTATGTCTCTGTGTCTCTGGTGACCGCAACATCATCAGCATGCACTGAACTGATGCCACTCCTCACGAGGGAGCTAACTCCACGGCATATTGTGGGGGGGGGGCAATGCTGTGCCAGAACCCAGCCATCCCCCTCTTTGGCTGGCTGGCTGGCTCTTCCCTTGGGAGCACTCCCCAGTCTGGCTGCCCAATCCTGGTAACGCAGGGCTTGCTTCTGAACCTGGGTTGCCAGCATGGAAGCGCAACATGCTTCCACTGAACCAGTGGGCAGCCCACTTTTTTATTTGTTGTTGTTGTTTGTTGACAGGGGGAATGTTGGTCATGACAGTGGGGAAACTCCCCTGCTCTTCTTCAGTAAGTGTCGTGGGACATTTTACTTTCACCTGGACAGTGACCAGAAATGGGTAAAAGGGACCTCAATTCAACATCTCATCCACAGGACAGATTTAAGGAGCAATAGAATCTTATAAGCAATCGTTATGCCATAATTTCCTACAGTCCACTGCATTTATTCTGTTATGCAGTACTTTGCAAAGCAGCAGGACAGGAGATTTTTGAAGGATTATCTCAGAGGGCAAGTAAGCTGGAATAATTTATGAGACATACTGAGCTTCATTCCTTGTATCTTTCAGTGCTCATGGAACTGTACCTATAATCTATCAATACAAAAGACGAAGAGTGCTGTTATGTCAATTACATTACAGTGATGAGCCAGGAATGTAATTCCTAGTGAAACATTTTTCAAAATGACCTGACAGGTAACAGTTCCTAAAGAGTATATCGGCACAGTAGACATTGTTGTAAATAAATAGCTCTTTACATAAAGTGGTATATTAAGTAATGCTTTGAATTGGTAGGTTTTGCTACCCAGTATCATAAGAAGCATGTCTTGTTTAAAATTATATTTGGTTGAGATATCGCATAAGTTTCTTCTGTACATGTGAGGAGCAAATATTGTGCAGTTAATTTTTTGAGTAGTGCATGGTGTTTTTTTCATTTACATTTTGTAGTTTTTTTCCTTTTTTGCCCGTCCTCGCCCACACATCTGGGGCGCTGACGTACACATGTGGAGGCATGCGCATGCCAAGCACTGCAGAATGCCCCACCCTACTAGCCGCCCTCTTCCCTGCCTACACCACCACCAGACCTCCACCCGGTGGTGATGGGACTACGGAAGGGACAGCATCCACCCCAGGAGAGGAGAGCTACTGACAGGCAGCTCAATCCTACTCCTACCCTCCCCCTCGGCTCCCCGACGACCTGAGGTCATTCCTGAACCCGTGTCGCCGGCGTGATGCAAGATAATGCTGGATGCCTTAACCCTGTACGCCACTGGGCTGGCAGTACATGGTGTTTTGCAGTGTGTGATATATGTGATAGGTGGAGGTTAACCTGTACAAATTGACAAAAAGATGACATTTATGACTTGCTTATTATTTTGTTCTCTAATATTATTTAGACCATGTGTAACCACCATGCCTGAAGAAGTGGCTTCAGGTTATGGAACACTGCCATTTGGGGGAAGAAATAAAAATATCTATTTGAACATTTTTGGTGTTGAGCCTTCTTTTTATTTTTCTACTGCACGGGACTGCCTGTGAAGAACTTCTCCACATTATTATTGTTCTAACCTGTGAAGGACAATGAGCGGTTACAGAATTTAAGTGGCAAAATGAAAATGTTTTCCTTTTCCAAACCACAGATCACAAAACAGTCTTTTTAGTGTTACACTAGTAACACAATGGTAGTCAGCCTCCTCTCTGAAATCCCAGATGCTGAATCCCTCACGTGTAAGCCCCTCTCTGTGGTCTAGGGGATTTAGGAGGATGGTACTGGCTATCAAGGAGGGGTGCACACCATTTTTTATTTTATTACAATCTCGGAAGTACCTTTGAGTCAGTGACTCATTTATGGAGGTTCCACGTCTTGTTAACAAAAGACATATACAAACAACATATTTACCTAAAGTTACATATGCGGTAAAACAGTTAGCAGGAGGAGAATATCCCAGTACATATAAATGACCGTGCAAGGTCACAATTGAATATCATAAACAAACTTTGACAATAAGGTAGAAGGCAGCCAGGATTGTTCCAGAGAAACAGTTATGTTGTCAAGGTACTTAGGATAGGTGTAACAAGTGCTATTGAGGAAGGTATAAGCTGGGGACCGGCAGCAGAGTTGAGGCGAAGAGAGCAGGCAGCAGAGTTGGGGTGGAACAGAGGGGGCAGAAGGCAGTATGAGCAGTAGGGGGGAAAGTAGGGAAGGGAAGGTACATGACGGAGGGGGAAGGGAGAGGAAAAGGGAGGGGAGGAGGAGGAGCAAGTGAAAGGCAATGGGTTGGAGGAGGAAGAGCAAGTGAAGGGCATGGTTGGAGGAACTGGGGATGCAGGATGAGGAGGGAGTGGATGGCAGAGAGGAGGTGGTGGGTTGGGGAGCTGGGGAGGGTGGGTGGTGAGAGAGTGGGTGGAGAGGGAAGAGGTTAGGAGGAAAGGAGGGAGGTAGTTTATAGTCCAGTAAAGTAGGGGAGGGGTGTAGGGGAGGTAAGAGGGAGCAGCAGAGGAGAAGAGGGGAGGTAGGAGTCGGTGAGGATCAGAAGAGAACAGATTAGATGTAATTGGGGGTGATGAAGGTATTATGGGTGTGGGTACACCAGAAGGGGGGAAGGGGTTCTAGGTATTGCAGTCACAAGTACTGTCCAGGGCAAGGGATGCTCTGAGTTGGGATTTAAAAGGGCTCAGCTTGGTTGCAGTTTGCAGCTCAATACTGAGAGAGTTTAGCCAGGTAGGGGCACTGTATTCAAAGGAACGTTGCCCTTGGGAGGTTCTACGGAAGGAGACTTTTAAGGTGAGGTCGTTTAGGCCCCTGGTACGTCTTGCTGAGTCAGAGCATTTGAGGAGGTTCTGAACTCCAAGGGGGGCAAGACCGAGTAAGGATTTTTTAGCAAGCAGGAAAGTTTGCTAATGGATGTGACCATCTAGGTTGAACCAGCTGCTTTGGGCGTAAAACTCGCAGGTGTGGGTTAAGCACTGCTTCCCCAGTACAAGTCTGCAAGCTTTGTTTAGGGTTATTTTAATTATTTTGAGAGCAGCGGAAGTTGCTGCACCATAAACCACAAGACCATAGTCAATGATTGTCAGAACTGAGCTGGTCACAGCCAGTTTCAAGGCATCAGGAGTAAAACAGCACTTGTTTCTATAGATTAGGCCTAATTTTGCATTTGCACTCCTGGCAACCAGATCAATATGTAGCATGTAGGACAGTGTTAAGTCTAATGTTACTCCTAGGTATTTGAAGTGGGCTACAGGTTCGAGGGCCGAGTTTTGACTATTAACAATGTGGGGTTGGTAGTATCTATGCCTGCTATGGGTTGAAGAGAAGACCATAGTCTTGGTCAGGGGGTAGTACACCACTTAGGTCTATGAAGGCTTGGTTAAAAGTTTCAGCCATGATTTTTGGGTCATGAGTTAGGGTACCATTTATAAAATAATAGTTTGAACAATGGGGCCGCTCGGGGGTTGCAAATATTAATGAGCAGCCCCATGAATATTAATGAGTGCTGTCTGCTGCCTAGGGGCATAGTGTTGCAGCGGCAGTGACAGTAAAACTGCTGGGGCAAATGGAATGAGAGTGGGCTTGTTTGACAGGGGGAAATTGGGGCTATGATCTGGTGGGGTGCTTGGATACCTAAAGGATTGCGTTGTGCTGCTCCAGACTCCGGAAGGGGAGAAACTTGGTTAAACTGTATGGATTTCACATAAACAAATGGGAGCTGACATGTTTCTGACACTTGACCCCATTGCTACAGCCAATCAGTGATCTAGGTGCCTAAAACTTGGACAGAGGGACTCCTGGGAGAAAAGAGGGGGACTAATTCAGGCACCTAGATCATGCCCCAATAACCGACCAGGAAATATTGATCTCTGTGGATATAAATTATTGATAGGCTCCATCAGCCAATCAGAACACTGAATCCTCAGCTGAAACTGTGTGGACTTTCTGTGATTTCTTCAGCCTGTTCTGTACGAGTCTGGAGTACCCTGTGAAAGTGGATACTGAACTTCATGGGCTTACCCAGGCCCTAATTGGTGATTGCTGTTGCAGAATTGGATCGAGGAGGGGAAAAAGAGAAAGAGATTGAACTGTAATTCCTGATTCCCCAGATACATGTTGCAGGATTGAATTGAGAATGGGAAGAGAGAAAGAGACTGGACTGTGATCCTGTTTCTCCAGGTATTGAGAAGTTGCTTAACTATTGCTGGGAAAAACGAAATGCTGCAGAAACCCTGCACTAGGAAGCTGAACAAGCTGAGAGGACTGCACTGATCATCTGAGTGCTACAGCTGCTGCTGAGAGGTCGCTTGCTTGTTGGGACTACAATTGAAATTCTGAAGAGGCAAAGCATCTCTGGTTGTCGGGGTGCTAGCCAGGGGCTGTGTGGGTCCTGAGCGAACTGGTTAAAGTGGCTGAGAGCTGAGGCTCTGCTTCAGCCAAAGAAAAGGTTGTGGACACTGCTTAACTGGAAAGTGTGAACTGGTGTGCAGGGGTTTGTTGCTCTTGAATTCCCCTGTTGGATTGTACCCGTGCTTCTTGGGATTAAGGCTAGCACCCACTCAAATTGGCACAGGACTTTGTTGGAGCATCTGTCTGTGAACTTTTCTTGCTTGGAACTCAGTGCATGGACTGCAAGAGGACCCCCACCATTTGGGGGTCTTCACCCAGAGCCAGAGAGGGAACTTGCTAACCCCTTCCAAGTGGGTCTCACTGTCTCAGGAGGTCACGGGTGCTTGCTGGGGTGCTAGGGCACCTGTGACCCATCGGGGAGCAGGGCTGTGGAGACACTCCTGGGTCTGCACCTTCTGGGACTGGTATTGTCCTGCTATAATGCTCTACAACAGGTCATAAGCAGCTGAAGGTGACAGGTGGCCAGAACTACAATTAAGGTGACCAGCTGCAAGATCATCAAGTAAGTTCCATCCTCTCAGAGGGAGTCTGGACAGCCTGTATCTGCTTTGCTGCACTAAACAAGGAGCTCCATACCCTGGGCATTGAGATTGTCAAACCAGGAGTACCCAGGACCTGACTCCTGGAAGGAAAAGAGGGGAATTGGTTTGTTTTTCTAAATCTAAGTTTTCTACAATAGTTCAGGGCCCCAACAGCCGGCCAACCCATGGCACCGATCAGGCCTGCACCTAGTGGGTGCCCCTAGAGACAGTTTGGGGACACTAGTACCAGTGGGGGAGGGCTTGGCCTGTGGGCCCAATGTTTATTGTTGTTGCCTATTTCACTAACTTTTTCTCTTTTCACAGCCATCCTTTGTCCCACTATCCCTTCCCTAGTTCTTACCCTCCCGAATAAAGCTGTGAGTTTGTTTGTTGAAACTGCTGTGTTAGTGAAATTCATTGCATGTGCTTACTGCTGTGGTATATGGTTTATGGTGGAACAAGGTTATTGGGGACACAGTGTGCAGAGTGGTTGGTTGGGGAGGTGGGGAGGTACAGCATCCCAGGAGGCTGTACTAAGAGGATACCTTGCCCACTTATAATCTAGTCTGGGTGGAGGCACCACACTATTACCTATATCTTTGGGAACTAACCCCCAATTGTCACCATAGCAGGACCCAGGACCCTTGCCTAGTACCAGGAACAGCAGGTAAGGGGGGTAGCCCATTGGCATACGGCACCGGGGCTACATCTTGGAGGCACCGCTGGGATCTCCTGTTTGCCAGCCATGTCTGCACTGGAAAATCTGAGTTCTGGGTCCCCGGGCCCCAAGCTTACTCTGCCCCAGTCCAAGTTTAAGCCTATTGAGGAAGATAAGGTGAGGCTGATGGAATGGAGTGGGAGAATGAAAATGGGTCCCCAGAAGTCTTTTCTTTTGCTGGGGGTACCTCCAGAGATGGAAGGGGGATGTTGAAAAGTGTGTATCCACCATAAAGAGACTGGGAAAGGTAAATGTACAAGGAAAAATGCTTGATTCAGCTAGGGGTACATTGACCATGCTGATAGAGAGTACTCCTCCTATAGAGGCCAGTTGGATGCCTGCAGCTTTGGTGGAAGGATTGACTGAGGCTCTCCCAGTAATAACGTCCTTTAGTGTGACCTCTCCGGGGGGGGTGTTGAGGCATGGGATTTGTTCCTGGGTCACCAAAGTTTGAGAAACCCCAGCCTGGTTCCATGCCTGTGGCCTTCACATGGTACCGTAAATTGAGGATATTTTCAGGGATAAAACCTACCCTGAATAGTGAGGATGACTTGGAGGCCTGGATGGATGGTGCCATCCCATTAGTCCAAGACTGGCAGTGTTCTGAAGTTGAGAAGTGGAAACGATTAGTGGAGAGCTTATGGGGTCCTTCTTTAGAAGCTATATGTTCTTTACGAGCCACAGACCCCAAAGCCCCAGTCCAGGTATACCTTACAGCCCTGGGAAGCATATTTGGGAGTCCTGAATCCTGTCAGGACCTCATGTGGAAGTTTAAAACCACTAGACAGTGGGAGGGGGAACCGTTGTCTGCTTTTTTGACCCCGGTAGAAAGGGCATTGCATAGGGTGTTCTGGAAAGGGGGGTAGCGGCGCAGGATCTAAATTGGATCAGGTTGGAGTGCGTAGTGAAGGCCGCTTATTATTCCCCTTTGTTGGTGTCACAGTTGCACTTAGCAGACAGGAAAAACAATCCCCCTCCATATTGGGTTTTGGTACAGGAGGTCCAGGAGTCTGAAGAGGAGCAGGGTCACTGGAGGATGCACAGGGCATACATGGCCATGATGCAGATGGAATGAGAGGTGCCCCCTGGTGAGGTACAGGAAGTAAGGACTTTGTTGAGGGAATACAAGGATGCAGTCACCTCGGCTAAACTAGCTGTGGGTTCAGGTTCAACTGAGGCTCCTGGGATGAGTGGTATAGTCCCTAATGTAGGCCCAACAATGTTTTGCACTCGATCCTCTGCCCTGGTATACCCCTCCAATGCAGGGGTTAAGGCTCAAGTGGAGGAATTAGTCTGAAGGGTGGCTGAGTTAGAGAGGGTGGGGGTGCCGGTTGCCACCTAGGGAAGTGAGCAGGTTGTAGAATGGAATCATGCAGCTCAGAGTGCCCCAGTGGGAATGCCTGGGGCTTGTCCTGTTCTGACAGACTGGTCACGGCCCCAGGAGCCCGTCATTTGTTATAGATGTGGGGCAAGGGCCATACACAAAGAAGAAGAACGTTTGTCTAACAGAGATAGGGCACCTGCCAATCCAGCCCACAAACGGAAACTATGGAGAGGCCTGGTAGAGGAGTGCACCAGGGCCCCTGGTAGGTCCAGCTCTAGGCTCACATGAGAGTTTCATCTGGCAGAACCACCACGTCAGTGCCAGCTGACATGCGTAAATTAATGGGACTGACAACTGAGACCAACATCACCATCAACGGAGTCCCCACCTGGGCTATTCTGGATAGCGGCTCAAAGGTTACCATTATCTTTAAGTCCTGGTATGATCAACATATACCAGATGTGGAGATACAGCCGCTTGAAGGACTGCATGTGTGAGGTCTCAGCAAGAAGTCATACCCTTATCTTTGCTATGTCAAAGTATGGATGGACTTCCCTGCTAAAGTGGCTGGAGTGAGTGAAGATGTAGAGACCTTAGCTTTAATTTGCTCAGAAGCTAAAGTCTGCAATGGGGTGCCTGTGCTTGTGGGCACAAATGCTCATATGTTTGGATGTCTGTCTGAGTTGTGTCATGCTTGAGGGGCTGAAAGAAATGATGAGAAATGCCCGTTACACCCCCTGATCCAGGAGGCCTACAGAAGGAAGGGGCAATCCCCTGTTGAGGATCCTGATGATCCAGTGGGTGTAGTGTGGAGGAGAGATGGAGATGAAATTGTGCTCCCGCCAAACACAGAATGCAACATTGCTGGTGTGGTAAGGTTAAAGAGGGATGTCAAGAATCAGATACTGATGTTGGATGCTCTGGATGAACATGGGTTGCCAGTGGGACTGTTAGTCAAGCCCAGTGTTTTGCCAGCCAGAGCGCATGCATATGTTCAGAAGGTGATGGTACAAGTGAAGAAAGTCACAGACAAGAAAGTAGTGGTGAAGAAAGGGCGGACCCTGGCTCAGATATAGTGCACCAACACGGCAGTGCACATTGCTGCAGCGAGCAGAGGCGCTCCATCAGGAACTGACCCAGGATTGTTTGACCTGAATGACTGCCCCCATCCTGGAGGAATGGAAAGAGAGGGTGAGGGAGAAGCTCACTGCTCAGACAAATGTTTTCTCCCTGCATGAGTGGGATGTATGGTGCATGAGTGGAGAGCAGCATCAAATACGACTCACAGATGACACGCCTTTTCAAGAGAGGTTAAGGCTGCTGGCCCCAGCTGATATTGACGACATCCAGCAGCACCTGCAAGAGATGCTGTCTGCAAGGATTATTCAGGAATACAGGAGCCCCTATGCATTGTCAGTTGTGGTGGTGAGGAAGAAAAGTGGGGCCATATGAATGTGCATGGACTACTGCACCCTGAATAAGCAGATGGTGCCAGATCAATATACTATGCCCAGAGTACAGGATGCACTGGACTGTTGAATGGAAGCCAATGGTTCTCGGTTCTGGATCTGTGGAGTGGCTATTATCAGATACCAGTGGCCCCCGGGATCGGAAGAAGATGACTTTTATATATCCCCTTGGATTTTATGAGTTTCTGCGAATGTCACAGGGGATTTTGGGCGCACTTGCTACCTTCCAGCACCTGATGGAGAAAGCCATAGGGGACATGAACTTGCTGGAGTGTCTGGTCTACCTGGATGATATAATCATGTTTGGGAAGACTCTGGAGGAACACAAGGCCCGGTTGATGAAGGTGTTGGACCAGCTGGAAGAATTCAGACTGAAGCTGTCCATTAATAAATGCTTGTTCTTCCAGACTTCGATCAAGTATGTGGGGCACATAGTTTCGAAAAATGGTATGCAAACTGACCCCAGCAAAATTGAGGATCTTACCAACTGGCTCAAGCTATGAACTCTGAAGGAATTACAGTGGCTACTGGGTTTCTGCGGCTACTGTTGAAGACTTGTAAAGGATTACACTCGGGTGGTGCAGCCCCTCTTGAACCTGTTACAGGAGTATCCGCCCACCAACAAAAGTAAGAAAGCTGCTATGCCTGGGGACTCTGCTCAGCCAACCAGTTATTTTTGGCCATCTGAACCTTTCAGCGAGAGGTGGAATGGGGACTTCGATAAAGCTTTCGAGGACATCATCTATTGCATGACCCATGCCCCAGTGCTGGCTTATGCAGAGCCACAGAAATCCTATGTACCTTATACTAACACCAGCTTTAGTGGACACGGGGCCATGTTATATTAAAAGTATCCCAGAAGGTTTGCATCCAGTTGCATTCACCAGTCAGTGTTTAAACCCTTCAGAGCAAAGGTATCCTGTTCATAAGTTAGAATTCTTGGCATTGAAATGAGCCATACTTGACCAATTCCATGACTATCTGTATGGGGCTAAGATCACCGTGAAGACAGATAATAAATCCACTCACCTATGTACAGACCACTGCTAAGCTGGATGCAACTGGTCATAGGTGGCTGTCAGCCTTGTCCACCAATGATTACTGCATGGAGTACTACCCGGGCCTGAACCACGTAGATGCTGAAACTTTGTCAAGGTGGCCCCAAGCCTACACTGATGAGAGCTCCAGCTGGATAAGAATTTTGGAACAAGCTGTAAAGCCTTGTGCAAGGAACATGATGGAGAAGAGACTCCCCCCTCCCCTAGGAGACCCACTGCCTGGTAGAATGTCTGGGGGCTCAGAAGACTGTCTTCCAGTTGCCTATTGCCAGCTGGCTACCCTAGATGTAAGATCCCTCCTGCCATTAACTACTTAAGACCTGCAACAGGGTTCAAAGGGCTAGCCCAGTCACTGGGCAGATCATACGAGTGTTATGACAACATGGGAGTCAGGAGCAAGTCGACACCATCTACCCCCTGACATGGCTCCTGCTGCATGAATGGCATAAGCTGTGGTTGAAGAAGGGGTTGCAGTACAGGGAGACCTAGAACCAGCAGGGGGCCCCTCGGATCAGTTGGTGTTACTGGAGAAGCATGTTAACACTGTGTTTAAGGCTCTACATGATGACATGGGGCATTTGGGCATTGAACGCACTTTGGACATGGTTAAGAGTCACTGCTATTGGCCAAAGATGGGGGCAGATGTAGAGACATATTGCAAAAGCTGCATGAGATGTCTAAAAAGGAAGGCGCTTCCCCAGAGGGCTGCTCCCTTAGTCAACATCAAAACTAGTGGCCCTATGGAATTGGTATGCATAAATTTCCTTATGTTGGAGCCTGACTCATGCAATATTTCCAACATATTAATTGTCACCCACCACTTTACCCTATATGCTCAAGCCTACCCCACCAAGGATCAGCTAGCTTCCACTGTGGCCAAGATATTGGTGGAAAAGTTCTTCATGCATTGTGGTGCCCCTCAGAGGATCAGGGTTGTGATTTTGAAAGTAGGCTCATCAAAGAACTACTGTCATTGTGGGGCATCAGGAAGTCACGGACCATGCCTTACCATCCCTAACGTGACCTTCGACCGGAGAGATTTAACAGGACTTTGTTAGATATGCTGGGCACCTTGGATCCCTGGGACAAGCGAACATGGAGTCAGCGGGTGAGCACCCTGGTTCACGTCTACAATTGCACGAGAAATTAAATGAAATGTTCTCTCCTTACCAGCACATGTTTAGAAGGGAAACCTGTTTGCCATTGGACCTGTGCTTTGGAGTCTCCTCAGATGGTCTGGGGGCAGGAGACTACAGTATGTGAAGAGGTTGAAACAACAGTTAGATGACGCATACTGCCTCGTTACAGAAATGGCCACTAAGAGGAACCAAGCTAATAAAGAGCGCTATGACAAGAAGGTGCAGGCCCAAGATTTGGAAACAAGTAATAGAGTGCTACTATGATGGCTGGGCATACCAGGGAAGCATAAGAAAGCCGACTGCTGGGGAGACACCATATATGTCATTGTGGAGAAGTTTGAAGGCTTATCAGCGTACAACATATGGCCTGAGGGAGAGACTTGAGGGCACAAGGTTATTCATTGTAATCATCTGCTGTCTATTGATGATAAAGTGGTAAATACTAAAGATGCTGTAGAAGATCCTTCATCACCCCCCCCCACTCGAGCTGCTGCACGCAGGAGACAGAGGCAAAGGAGAAGTGGTGCCATGGGGTCTGGGCCTGCCCAGGGTGAGAGAGAGTCTCAGATGACAGAGACACTGAAGATGAGTCTGATGGGGAGAACGGTGATACTTCATGTAGTCATTACCCTACCCCAGAGCTTGCCAGGTTATTTCAGGGACCGCCTCTGATAAGGGATATGCCTAGGAGACAGAGAAGGGACAGGGAGACTGTTCCAGCTGTGCTCCTTGGGGGGATCACTCCGGACTTGAATACTGGTCTGGCTGAGCCGCTTGAATGGTACCAGAGCAGCTGTCCTGCAGATATACCTGGAGAATGGTCACAGGGTGGATCTGAGGGTCAGGAAGGTGAGAGGGAAGAAGCATCCTTTGGAGGGCCCACATTGAAACTGAATACTGATCCGACTGTGCCCTTTGAAGTAGCCCAGGATAGTCCCCCTAGGGCTGTAAATGATGTTAGAGAAGTGTTGGAATCATTCACTCCACTAGCTGAGGAACAGGATGAGCTGGAAGAGGGTGGGGATGAAGAGGAACTCACCACTGACCCAGGGGTAGTTAGGGGTTCAGGTATTCAGGAGACCCCTCGTATGACAGAGAGGATGATACGGTCTGTCCTTAAATTGACGTATGATGCCCCTGGGGTTCCTACAGACTTACCTTTGTTTGTAGTACATAAGGGAGTGTACATTACTCCTAGGTCCCTACAGAAGGTGGTTATGTGCCATGCTGATGCTAAGCCCCCTAGGTCGGAGAAACCGGTGACCAGAAGAAGAAGAGGGAGGTGAACAGGGTACTTAGAAGGGTTGAGGAAATGAAGTGTATTCTGTGGGACTTTAGCATCCTGTGGCTAAAGGGGTTAATCCTATGGGTGCCACTCTTATCTGGCCGAAGGGCTCATACAGGAAAAAGAAGTTACTGGATGTACTTAATGTTCTGTGTTTGAATGTTCTCATGGTTATTACATATTAGATAGAAATCAGGTGTATAGTTAGAAATGTTGCTAATGTTGATGTTGCAATTGGGTATCTTTCCCATATGCTTGTCATGGAAGTGAAGTGTTTCGGGGGGAGTGTAACCCCCCCAGGGGCTTACCTGCAGTTGCCCCCTGTAGCCCCCATTTATCCCACCAGTTTTTGCTGGTGTTCCTGGTTTCCCTCACATTCTTTCCCAGTTCAGCATGTTGTTTTCTGCCCTTTTTGTGCATAAGTCTTTGGGCGCGAGCTGCCTGCATGCTTATTTCGGCTGGCACTTGTGCATGCGCTCCCAGCGCTTTGATGTGCTGACCACCATTGTGGTCCAAAAATGAGGAGTTTGTTCATGGTCCCAGTGCCCCTCCTTGTGTTCTTGGGGACCGGGGACCTGAAGGGGATCTGGCAGAAGCCCATAATGTTAATAAAATAATAGTTTGAACAATGGGGCTGCTCGGGGCTCATGAATATTAATGAGTGCTGCCTGCCACCTTGGGGCATGGTTTTGCAGTGGCAGCAACAGTAAAACTGCTGGGGCAAATGGAATGAGAGTGGGCTTGTTTGACAGGGGGCAGTTGGAGCTATGATCTGGTGGGGTGCTTGGTTACCTAAAGGATTGTGTTGAGCTGCACAAGACTCTGGAAGGGGAGAAACTGGGTTAAACTGCATGGACTCCATATAAAAAAATGGAAGCTGAATGTATGTGACACTTGACCCCATTGTTACAGCCAATCAGTGATCTAGGAACCGAAAACTTGGACAGAGGGACTCCTGGGAAAAGGAGGGGACAATTCAGGCACCTAGATCATGCCCCAATAACCAACCAGGCCTCCGCTCGAGGTTAGGCTAACTGCGGGCCTTGGCCCTCCCTCCCCCACCCCAGAGAACGTTAGCTGTTGTGGGACGCTGAGCCTTCTCCCGGCCGGTCCTCCAATGACTCGAGTCTGCTCCCAAACCCGGGTTGCCGGCGCCGCAAGCGGAAATCCAACTGCTGCACTGAAAGGCAGGCTATGAGCACCTATCCTTTGATGCACACATAACCAGCATCATAAAGGCCACCAACCAGAAGATAGGCCTCCTCTATCAAACAGCCCCCTACCTCTTGAACCATGCTAGGAGTACTTTTGCCTCGGCCACCCTTCTGCCTCGCCTCTTCTACGGGGCCTCAATAATACATTCATCTAAGCCGGTACTCCTACACAAACTCAGTATTTATTTATTTGCTTTTGTTAACCAGGTAAGCATGCTAGACAACCAAGTGCCTATTTTCAGGTGCCACCCGGGAGAGTTACAGAGAATACAGGAAACAAAATACAGAGTCAAGGAAATAAAATACAAAGGCAAGGTTACAATCAGGAACCGCAGGCTCCAAACAGGTGGGAGGTACAGGTCAAGCTCAAGCATGGCAAGGCGCCCACGGCTCGGGCCTTTCTGGAGGGACATCTCTCAGGCACTTACTAAAATGTTTGCCTTTGATGCCCCCCTGGACTGGCCCTGCCTTATACTGGGAGAGCCTTCCCAAAACCTGACTGGAGCTGACATGGTATATCTTTGGACCCTCTTCCTGGCAGCAGCCCACAAAACTATTACCAGGCTGTGGTTGAAAGATGATTCCCCCACCACAGGCACTTGGATACAACTGGTCCAGGAAATTGCAGAAATGGAAGAACTAACTTATAAGATAAATCATAGGACAACAATATATGTCCGGAGATGGACAAGATGGGAGATCTGGCGGGAAACATTTACTACCCCGTGCTCTGGCCAGGCTCCTTGAAGTCCTACTCCTAACTTAATATCCTTTAACTTGGCTATGGGTGCCTTACTGAATGTGGCTGGGCGGTAACTGACCTCTTGGAGGATGGTCCAATTAGCCCTGGGAGGAGTACAACATGATGGATCTGTCAATGTTATCAGTGTCATTAATTCAGAAATGCTTCTCATTTTGATTTATTTCTTTTTAAAGAATGTATAAAAGAGGGATTTTACTATTTACTATATCTGATACACTTCAGCTCTGTAAAACAGAATCAAAACTGTCTGGCTTACCTGTATTAACTGTACCCGATGGTTGTCAATAAACTTAAATTAAAAAAAAAAAGCATGGCAAGGCAAGCAGACAAGTAACAGTATACAAAACAACGTAGGGAGTCAATGATTTCTAATATGACTATAGACTGAACACATCTCAATGGCAATTTGTGATAAACATTGACAGATAAAAATGATAATATATAATAAGCGCCTAACAAGGGGGGTAGTAAGTACTATACTGGAGGAGGAGGAGGGTGCAGATAGGTATAGACAGAAGGATTGTGCAGCGGCTCCCCCCAGGGAGTCAGGAGGGGTAGAGGGTATGTCGGGTCTAGGCAGAACATAGACAGCCCACAGTAGCCTTCAGGAAGCTCCAGAGGGATGTTTTAAAGCAGTGGTGGAGGGCGAGGTACACACAGTCGGGAGGGAGTTCCACATTTTGGCGATGGACTGAGAAGGCCCGGTCACCGGTGAGGGTGCGGGTCCTTGGAACATGTTGGGCCTGCAGCACAGGATCTGAGATGGTAGGCTGGGGGTTGGGGGATTAGGGGAAAGGCAAGTACAGAGGGAGTGGCAGTTCTGACTATGTTATCGACAAAGTTGCCTAGGACAAAGCACGGTGCTTTTCATGGGGAGCCACTCCAGTTGTGAGTAGAGCTCACATCGATGCATTAGGCGGGGGGCAGAGAGAGCGAAGCAGCATATGTTGTTGTAGGCAGTGTCCCATTTTGTAAGATTTGCTCTGGAGACGAGAGCAAAGGCAATGAGCCCATAGCAAAGTGTGGGGAGGAGTATCCCCCTTGCTATGGCAAGTCGGGCGGCAGGGGTGAGGCAGTCCTTGGCTCTGTAGGCAAGGCCAAGCTTGCCATTTGAGGCTTTACACACATTCCTGATGTGTGTGGTGAGATCGAGTTGGGGATCAAGGGTAACCCCGAGATATTTGACCGAGTCAGTGACTGGAAGTATGACTCCATTTGCCCCATAGATTTCTAGGGGGGCAGGGCAGGAAGAGGTGTTTACCACCGACCCGAATAGCATGGCATGGGTCTTCCTCAAGTTGATGATGAGCTTGTGACCCTTGAGCCAGTTCTGAATATGCTCGAAGTCGGAGTTTAGCTGAGAGTTGATGGTGTTGATTTCGCGGAAACTGGCCAGGACTATGAGGTCATCTGCGTAGAAGATTGGGACCCCATGGGTAATAGCAGAGGGTAGTCCATTAATGAACAGGGAAAACAGTAGGGGACCCAGGACGGATCCCTGGGGGACCCCGCAGTTAACTGGGAATAGGGCTGAGATAGTGCGGTTGAAGCAGGTGTATTGCTGCCTACCCGCAAGTTAGTTGGAGAACCATTCGAGGGCATGGTGTGAGAGACCGAGGGAGTGCAGTGTGGAGTGGAGGAGGGAGTGGTCCACCCGATCGAAGGCCTTGGAAAGATCGACGAAGATGGCCCCCATCAGGTTACCTTGATCAGTTGCGGATCTGATCTCGGAGGTGACCACGGCAAGCACCGCTGATGTGCTGTGCCCTTTTCTAAAGCCATGTTGGGCCGGGGAGAGAACAATGTATCCCTCAAGGTAGTGGGAGAGTTGGGAAGCAACAGCCTTTTCAAGGAGCTTGCTGGTGGCTGACAGTATAGCAATGGGGCGATAGTTACTAATATCTTTGGGGTCACCTTGCTTGTGGACAGGGACCACCTTGGCTATCTTCCATACCTCCGGGATGGTCCCCGAGATGAGGGAGGAGTTAAAGATGTGCACGACCGGTCTAGTGAGGAGGGGAACTCCGAGGCTAAGGAGTTTAGGTTCAAGGCAGTCATAACCCCCCCCCCGTGTGGTGGGAGAGTCCCACCAAGAGTGCCTGGGGATCGCCAACTGTGATCCTCTTGAGGTAGAAGGGCGGACGAGAGGGGGGCCCCTCGGCGGTTTGGGGGCAGAGAGACGGGAGGGAGGGGGGACTGGCAGATCAGAGAAGGTGCAATTGAAAGCAGTGGCGATAGTTTGGGGGTTGTTGCAGTGAACCCCCCAATATACATATCGGGGGGCTGTTCCTTGGCAGACCCTCCAACCAGGTTCCTGACATTTTTCCAGAATCCCCGGGGGTTGTTTGCTGAGGCAAGTAGGGCAGATTTGCAGTACTCGCTTTTAGCGGTACGTATTGCAAGCTGGCAGTCATTTCTAAGTTGCCGATATTCAATGAGGTCATTGTCATTGTGGGAGATCTTGTATTTTTCCCAGCATTTGTCCCTCTGCCTCATGAGGGAGTAAAGGCCTCCGGGGAGCCATTTCGTGACAGTGCCTTGCACCCTCCTTTTGGTGAGGGGTGCATGTCTGTTTTGTAAGGGAATGAGAGTGGCAAGGAAGCGATCCCCCCGGGAAGAAGGTCTTGTTAGTTCCGTGATCAGCTGACTGAGGGCAAGACCTGAGAGAAGCGGCTCAAACTGCTTAGCATTGGGCCCCAGCCAATTTAGGTTGAGGTCCCCCAGGATTATAAGTTTGTTTGAGCCAACCTTTTCTCTGAGTTGGTCCAGTAAAGAGGAGAGCCCAGGAGCACCCCTTTTTGGAGTGTTGTAGGCACAGACGAGATGCACCTTCTTTGTGCTCCTGAGCAGTAGGAGGGAATGAAGGAACTCACAGGCTGGGGTGCTGGGGAACATGTGCAACTGTTGTCACATTGAGGTGCACCTTAAAGTATAGAAGCACGCCCCCACCACGCTTACTGCCTACCCTATCCTGCCGGACAAGGCTGTAACCCAGGAGGGCACAGGCGTAGTCTGGGGTGCATGGCTTAAGCCAGGTTTCTGTGATGCCCATAATGTCAGGTTTGTAGTGGGCCATTCAGGCCGTAAGTTCTGCTAGGTTATGTAGGATGCTGCGGATGTTTAGGTGGGTGATTTTTAGACCCTTGGCAGTTTGCCAGGTCAGGGGGGATTTGAAAGCATCAGGGATGTGCGGGGGCCCTAGGCAGCAGGCTGAGTTTCTGTTCTGGGAGAGAGGGGCCATGGCCCGTGCTCTGTTTGAGGCCCTTGATGGTTTCTCGGGGAAGGAAACTCACGTCTGGAGGAGAGGGCAGGGGTACCCATTTAAAAGGGAGGAGAAAAAGAAATAATGGGGGGAGGTGGAGGAGGGCGAGGTGGCAGAGCGTTTAGAGGGACAAGGCTTACGTTGTAGCCTGAAAGGTAGTTCAAATTTGTAGGTCAATTTCTGTGCAAGGAGCTGAGAAGGGGAAAGCTAAGTTAACCAAGATGTAGCACCAGCTCAGTATAAGGAGGATAGACTCTGCCTGGTATTAAGGCAGTTTCAAGTGTCTGATGCCCCTGGTGGAGAGTCTGTATAACCTGCTTATGGTAAAGTGGGCTGATATTTAGACTCACGTGATCAGCGCTATAAATTGCGATGATGACCACGGGTGGTGGTGGGGGCGGTGGGGCAGCCGGCGATGCTGGCGGGGAGAAACCGGGAGAAACCTCCATGCAGCACCAGAGTACAGGAGCGACCAGCGAGGCGAAGAGCAGGCCTAGAGTTACAGTTGATTGAAATTGGTAAATTCTGCTGTTTCCTGCCCTTATTTAAAGTACAGATGTATTTTCTGCGTTCCGTTTTTGGAGGCGCTGTAGAGAGCAGTGAAATTACCTTGATATTTGGAAACGCAGGCTGGGAGGGCAGGTACCGTCGCCCTCATGACCTCCGTAGGGGGTCCCAGGCAAACTCGAGTGCCAGCACCTGAAAAAAAGAAGGCAAGGTAAGGGCTATTTATGGAATGGCGTGGGGTGGGGGAAAAAGTGCTCACGGAGAAGGAACAGAGTGAGGAAAGCAGCAGAGAGGAAGAGGGGGGTTAACAGTCGAGTACAGGCAGGCACTTTAATTTTCTCAGAAGTGATGTCTCTGGTCTTACTAAATAAAGCAAATCCCCTTTAAAATCCCCTTAATGTAACCCAAAAGTGGGTAAAAGACAGCGTTTCACAGTAATCATTTCATTTAAAGCACTCCAAGATAACGCATGTAATTCAGCAGTTTGAGGGGCTGGTAGGCATACAAGGATATGATAAATCCCCTTTTAAAAATCCCCTTCATGTGACCCAAAAGTGAGTAAAAGACAGCGTTTCACAGTAATCATTTCATTTAAAGCACTCCAAGATAACGCCTGTAATTCAGCAGTTTGAGGGGCTGGTAAGCATACAAGGCTATGATAAATCCCCTTTAAAATCCCCTTAATGCGACCCAAAAATGAGTAAAAGACAGCGTTTCACAGTAATTATTTCATTTAAAGCACTCCAAGGTAACGCCTGTAATTCAGCAGTTTGAGGGGCTGGAGACCATTCATGAAACCTATCTAAACATATGCGCCGACACAATGGCGCCAAGTTCAAAAACCTCCACGCAGCACCAGAGTGCAGGAGCAACCAGCGAGGCGAAGAGCAGGCCTGGAGTTACAGTTGGATTGAAATCGGTAAATTCTGTTGTTTTCTGCCCTTAATTAAAGTACAGACGTCTTTTCTGCGTTCCGTTTTTGGAGGCGCTGTGAGAGCAGTGAAATTACCTTGATATTTGGAAACGCAGGCTTCAGGGGTGGGGGTGGGGAGGGCAGGTACGTCGCCCCTCACGACCTCCGCAGTTGGTCCCAGGCAAACTCGAGTGCCAGCACCTTGATATTTGGAAACGCAGGCTTCGGGGGTGGGGGTGGGGGAAGGCAGGTACCATTGCCCTCATGACCTCTGCAGTGGGTCCCAGGCAAATTCGAGTGGCCTATCACAGGATTGCCCGCTTTGCTGTAAAGGCCCCAGCCCATACCCATCATTGTCTAGTGCTAAACACCTTGGGCAGGCCATCTTTCAACGCCAAACTTGACTTCCCAGTATATTGCACCACCTTCAAACTAATCCACCTTCCCCCACCTCCGAGTTTATCTGGCCTAGTTAACCTGAAACCCTCCCCTCAAATGCTCAGGTCCTCCCACCTCCCACTGTTAAGCCTACCCAAGACTCGCCTAGTTCTTGGCAGAAGATCTTTCTCCTTCACAGCACCACAAAAATGGAATAACCTTCCACACACGTTACTGTCATGCAAGACTCTTCCCCTTTTTAAAAGTCTATACAAGGAAATCTTCTACGTGCCCTCTGCCTGTAATGGCAACTGTACCTAGCCTTCTCCTGGCCACCACCACTCCTATCCACTTTTTACCTCACCTCTCCTTCCTCTAACTTGCTTCTCCACTCTATCTAACTCCTATTAGCGTCTCACACCAACCTTCTATTAATTTACAACATGATATTCATGAGAATGTCATCCCCTAACACTGATTGTATAGCAGCTATTGACTTCTGTTATGAACTATCTACTGAATGTATATCATACCCAGTCTGTTGAAACATGTTAAGCACCTATTTAGAACATATGTTAAATCATCCTTTAAATGACTATTCAAGATATCTGTTACTCCATGATTGCATGTTTTTGACTTGCACTTCTGCGAATTATCATCTGCAATTGTTTGTTTCTACCGGTACGGAATGTTTCAATTCCCTGGGTCGCCCCTGAAAAAGGGACTTGTTTGTCTCAGTGGGCCCACCCGGTCATCAAAAATTTAAATAAATAAAGTAAATAATTGGTGATTGCTGTTGCAGAATTGAATCAAGGAGGGGGAAAAAGAGAAAGAGATTGAACTGTGATTCTGATTTTCTAGGTACTTGTTGCAGGATTGAATTGAGAAGGGGAAGAAAGAAAGATTGGACTGTGATCCTGTTTCTCCAGGTATTGAGAAGTTGCTTAACTATTGCTGGGAGAAACTAAATGCTGCAGAAACCCTGCACTAGGAAGTCGAACAAGCTGAGACGACAGCACGGATTATCTGAGTGCTACAGCTGCTGCTGAGAGGTCGCTTGCTTGTTGGGACTGCAGTTGAAATTCTGAAGAGGCAAAGCATCTCTGGTCATCGGGTGCTAGCCAGGGGCTGTGTGTGTCCTGCGTGAACGGTTAAAGAGACTTAGAGCTGAGGCCCAGCTTCAGCCGATGAAAAGGTTGTGGACACTGCTTAACTGGAAAGTGTGAACTGGTATGCAGGGGTTTGGTGCTCTTGGATTCCCCTGTTGGATTGTACCCATGCTTCTTGGGATTAAGGTTAGCACCCACTCAAATTGGCACAGGACTTTGTTGGAATGCCTGTCTGTGAACTTTTCTTGCTTGGAACTCAGTGCATGGACTGCAGGAGGACCTCACCATTTGGGGGTCTTTACCCAGAGCCAGGGAGGGAACTTGCTAACCCCTTCCAAGTGGGACTCACTATCTCAGGAGGTCACGGGTGCTTGCTGAGGTGCTAGGGCACCTGTGACCCATCGGGGGAGCTGGGCTGTGGAGACACTCCTGGGTCTGGGCCTTCTGGGGCTGGTGTTGTTCTGCCACAGTGCTCTGCAACAGGCTAGAAGTGGCTGGAGGTGACAAGCGACTACAACTACAATAAAGGTGACCAGCTGCAAGATCATCAAGCAAGTTCTTTCCTCTCAGAGGGGATCCTGGACAGCCTGTATCTGCTTTGCTGCACTAAACAAGGAGCTCCATACCCTGGGCATTGAGATCATCAAACCAGGAGTACCCAGGACCTGACTCCTGGAAGGAAAAGAGGGGAATTGGTTTGTTTTTCTAAATCTAAGTTTTCTACAATAGTTCAGGACCCCAACAGATGGACAACCTGCGGCACCAATCAGGCCTGCACCTAGTGGGTACCCATAGAGACAGTTTGGGGACACTGGTATCAGTGGGAGAGGGCTTGGCCTGTGGGCCCAATGTTTATTGTTGTTGCCGCCTAGTTCACTAACTTTTTCTCTTGTCACAGCTATCCTTCGTCCCGGTATCCCTTCCCTAGTCCTTACCCCCCCCCGAATAAAGCTGTGAGTTTGTTTGTTGAAACTGCTGTGTTAGTGAAATTCATTGCATGTGCTTACTGCTGAGTTATATGGTTAATGGTGGAACAAGGTTATTAGGGATACAGTGTGCAGAGTGATTAGCTGGGGAGACGGGTAGATACAGTATCCCAGGGGGATGTACCAAGAGGATACCTTGCCCACTTATAATCTACTCTGGGTGGAGGCACCACACTGTTACCTATATCTTTGGGAACTAACCCCAATTGTCACCGTAGCAGGACCCAGGCCCCTTGCCTGGTACCAGGGACAGCAGGCAAGGGGCGTAGCCCACTGGCATATGGCACTAGGGCTACAAAAATAATCTACAACTCCATTTTTGG
This sequence comes from Neoceratodus forsteri, assembly GCA_016271365.2. NCBI lineage: Eukaryota > Metazoa > Chordata > Ceratodontiformes > Ceratodontidae > Neoceratodus > Neoceratodus forsteri. The sequence goes on from CM057455.1 coordinate 1,571,900,636, forward strand.
TGTTGGATGCCAGCTTCCCTTCAGTCTCTGTGATGCAATATTGCCTTGACACCTACTCTGAAGATCGATCACTCATAGCTTCTCTCTCCTGGTCTCCTGGGGGAAATCCCCTTTCATGAGGCTCCCTGGGGACCAACCACTAAAATGGCAGTAGCTGTCTCCTTTTATACCCTAAGCTCCTCCTCCTGTGGAGCCTGTCTTCCTTAACCCCTTATTATCTGATCTGCTCTAAGAACAATATACAACCCAGAGGATTAGTGACTACCACGCTAGCGGGGATGGGGGGGTTATTAAACAAGATTGTACAAGCCATAGAAGGTAGTGGCAGAGGTAGGAGGCTGCTTGGACCTTAATGTAGGCAGGCTGATAGGGAGGACAGATGCAGTATAACCAAGAAAACATACGACAAGGCTGTAATTCCATTGAAGGATTCAGATGGCACCATAACCCCGAGATAGTGTTCACAACTTTATGTTTCAGCAAGGCAACTAAGGGCCGCAACAAGGGGGATGATGGTGCAACCAGTAAACCGTAACAGTAATCAACAAAAAACTGGCACTACTCATCAATGCAGAGAACAAGGACGCTAGTCTTCAATCTGCCTCATGCAGTATACTTATGAAGACATTTCTTACATTGGCAGGGACAGCTTTTAGAAATTGTATTAGAGCTGAAAAACAGTGAGACACTGTGATAAACACATCAGAATGCAAACAAAATGTCTTTATAAGTGTACTGTATGGGGTAGCTTGACAGTCTGTCATCAAAGCACATGTACATGAAACGTTGGGACATCACTGCATACCTCTCAGTCTAGCCCATCTCATTTTTTGCCTGCACCCACTTCTTTAATAAACTAAAAGTAGCTTCATATTGAAGTCTACCATCTTTATTTGTTGCATTGTTGAGAAGCACCAGTTTTTTTGTCATTTAACTTTGTTTCATTGCTTTTATGGAGTGTTTTAAAAAAAATTACACACGGATGGGACTTTCACCCCAACATGATTCATTAGCACTTCTTTTCCTGTATTGCTCAGCAATTACAACTATATACGTCTGCAATCTCTGCCTTCCTGGTAGGGAGGATAAACACATTAAAAACAAAGAAAACATATGACAAGGCTGCAATTCCATTGAAGGGTTCAGATGACATCATAACCCCGAGATGGTGTTCACAACCTTATGTTTCATTGCTTTTTATGGAGTGTTTTTCAGTAACTGATGGACAGGACTTTTGCCCTGTATGATTCATTAGCACTCCCTTCCCTTTATTGCACAGCAGTTAAAAGTCATATACGGCTACAAACAACGCTGTATTTCACTGGAAGAAAACATCCCTAGAACAAGATTACAAAGACCCCAGAAAAAAACTAATTACAAAATAAGCCAGTTAATACATCAATGAACACACCAAATCAATGAAACTATTTCCGACACCAATTAAGACACCACAGGGCTCACTCAAAAGACTACCAGACCTACAAAACCCTATCCAGACCAAAGTATGAACAATATAAAGTACAACCTAACAGTAATCTAAAAATTCCCACAGTCTCTAGTCTTACCAAACAGCCATGTTCCTTGACACATTCTCTCCTCAGATGCCAGTCTCTCCATGCTATTGCCACCACACCTCTCAGAGTTCTTAGAAACATAAAAAGATGGAGTTTGACGGCAGAAGGAGACTGAAGTTCCGTCAAATCTGCCCTTACTATGTTACCTCACTCTTCACTCTCCTCAAACACCAGGCCCTCTGTTCTGCTGCTGCTACAAGTCTCAGTGCTGCCAATCCCAGAAACTGCACTGTTCACAATGGCAGACTTCTGCTTCTCCCGACCACACAAACCACGCTGCTCACGTGCCACTCCTGACACAAGACTCCTGCCACTCCTGACTGCACAAAATCATGATGCTCCCACTCACCATGCTAACCACTGTCCCACGACCTACAAACTAAAGGACAGACCACCAAACTACTATCCCACCACTTACAAACTAAAGGACAGACCACCAAACTACTATCCCACCACTTACAAACTAAAGGACAGACCACCACAGTTATGCCTCCTTTAATAGGAGGACCCTTCACTGCGGAAACACTAAGGAGAAAAAACAGACAAACTAAAAATGCCACTGCACTATGGAAAAACACAAAGAATAGAAATGTAAAACCTGGAAATTATCACAAATATGATCAAAACTTGGAAAAAAACACCTTCCTGGCCACCCGACAGCACAGCAGTAGCACTATTGCTTATGACGCCAATGGCCAGGGCTCAGGAATGAGCCTGGGTTGTCGGAAGGCCAGTCACAGGGAAGAGGATTAAGCATCCCACAGGATGCACTCCTCCTCTGGGAGGGAAGGGTCCCACTAACACCATGTGACTGCCACCTGGGTGTCCTTGGTGGTGGTGCAGGCAGACAAGAGTGGGTAGGAGGTGCTGATTGGCTGGAGCAGGGCTACTGACACAAACTGCACTCATGCCTGCTCTCAGCCTTGCATCTCCATGGTGGTGGGAGAGAAAAAAGAAAATGGAAATTACCTTGGCTGGATGACAGCTCCGCAGCATTTGCAGACCCTGTATCTTGCTAACCTGAGCTCTTCCTGGTGACTAGATGAAGTTGGTCAAGGAACTTTTGTTGGCATGAGGGCCCTGCCATGGGGAACAAGCCATGGAAGCAATGTAGAAGACAGATTAAGTCCCAGGAGATAGAAGGGTTGATGGGGGTGGGATGCTGTTCTTGAGGCGGCTATATAGTCAAGTTGAGGGGAAGGAAATAAGCATTTGTCAATGCCAAGTGTTGTTTGCTGTCATTAGCAGTGGAAGTGCAGGAGTTAGACAGATGCAGTATAGGAATGGCAGTGAAGAATTAAGCTGATGCCAACTCCACCCCCACCCTGCAGAGATGGACAGGCATTGGGGTGTGCCTTTGGGTCATCGACCATAACGGTCATGACATTTCACCTCACCCTACCCTGCAGACACTTACAAGTGTCGAGGTGTGCTTTAAAGTGTTTGGGCTTTACACTCACCTCATTCCATAAGGAAATACACTGAAATGGGTGCAGTATATGAGAATGGGGTGAGCTCTGGGGTCAAAGGGTCCAAGGTGTACCTCGATGCCTGCCATTGGCTGCAGGGTGGGGGTGGAATGGCATTAGCATTACTGTCAACAATCCCAAGTCACACCCCTGATGCCTGTCAGTCCCTATAGGGTAGGGTAGGGCGTTATGGTTGAAAACCCTAACACCCTAGGCGTTTCTTAGTATTTTTACTCCCAAGTTTTCAACATGGGCTTTTTGTGATCCCACCGCATGAACAGTGACACTATCTATTCGTTAGCCGAAAGGTGATTTTGCACAGCGACTGCGCCATTTGGCGCCACAGGTTCGAAAACACTAGTCGAACAGGATGTGAAAAATTACAGCTGTACTGTTCATGAGGAGGTGTAAAAATGACAATGTTGAAAATCTGGAGTGAAAATCTAAAAAAACTGGTGAAGTCACGAGTGTGCGTAGAAACTGTGCAATGCACACCTGTAATGCAATTCGTTTTCGGATTTTTTACAGCAGATTTTCAACATAGGCATTTTGGGACCTCCGCTCATGAACAGCGCCACAGTGATTTTCTTAATCTATCCCAAACACTGATTTCCCACAGCGACCATGCTATTCTGCGCCAGAAGTGCGAAAACACATTTTGGCCAGGGTGTGAAAAATGACAGCTGTACTGTTCATAAAGAGGTGTGGAAAAATGCCAATGTTGAAAATGTGGACTGAAAAGATTACGAAATTTGTGAACTTACGAGGGTGTGTGGAAATAGCACAATGCACGCTCATAACACAGTCATTTTATGGACATTTGTCACCACATTTTCAACATAGTCAGTTTAAGACCTCTGCTCATGAACAGTGTCACTGTGATTTTCTTAATCTGTCCCAAACATTGATTTCGCACACCGACCATGGCACTGTGTGCTACATGTGGGAAAACACATTTTGGGTGAGATGTGAAAAATGACAGTTGTACTGTTCATAAGGAGGTGTGGTAAAATGGCAATGCTGAAAATCTGGAGTGATAAAAATGCTCGAAGTTACGAGCGTGCGTAGGAACTGCACAATGCATGCTCATAAAACAGTCATTTTTGGAAATTTGTTCACCAAATTTTTAACATAGAGTTTTTGGGGGCCTACCTCATGAACAGTATCACTGTGATATTCCTAATCTGTCCTGAACATAGATTTCGCACACAAGCCGTGCCATTGTGCGCTACATGTGCAAAAACACATTTCAGGTGAGATGTGAAAAATTACAGCTGTACTGTTCATAAAGCAGGTGTGGTAAAATGGCAATGTTGAAATCTGGGTGAAAATAAAAATGCTCGAAGTTACCAAGCGTGCGTGAGACTGCATGCATGCACACTCATAAAATAGTATTTTGGAAATTACAAAAGTTTTCAACATAGGGTTTTAGGGCCTACTCATAACTATGACATTGTCGTTTCGTTAATCATTTCTGAAAGGTGGTTCCGCAGAGTGACCGTAAAATCACTTTTTGGGACCGAATAACAAAATGACAGTGACTGAGTTCATGAGGTGGGGTCCCAAGAACCCCATGTTGAAAGTTTGGTGAAAAAACTCCCAAAAATGGCCGAGATATGCACCAAAGTTGAAAAAAAACCATTTATGCCATTATATAGCTTACCAGCATTTCTTCAGTTCGCAGCCGGCTTTGAAGCGTGCAGTGTTCCCGTCCACCAAGATCATCGCGCTGGGCCCGGAGTTAAGTATGGGGTAAGGGGTGTGGGGGAGGGGTACACAGAGGGTGGCGCGGGTTGAGGAGGACCACCGAATTAATGAGGGACTGTTTTCTAGTTTACAGGTTATTTCAAAAAAAAACCTTGCAGAAACTTTTTAATTTTTGCAGGGACATTTAATTTTGGCATGCTGGGGTGGGCTACCAGCATGCCACCTGAGTGTTTGGGGAAGGGCTGTAGCCGATGGGGGATTGGGCACCCCAGTTGGCACATACCGAGAGTGCTGGAGGGGAACAAGAGCCGAGGGGATTGGGCACCCCCTCAGCACACAAGAAATTGGGACATTATGCCGACAGGAGTGGGCTCCCCATCAGCAAAATTACCAGGAAGGGGCATGCCGACAGGGGACTGGACACCGCTGTCGACACACTATAAGTCGGGGAGTGGCAAGAGCTGAGGGGATTGGGCACCTCGCACACAACAAATTTCGGAGGGGGGACATTATGCCAACGGGGAGTGGGCTCCCCCACTGGCAAATTGAACTGGAAGGGGGCATGCCGACAGGGGGATTGGGCACCCCGTCGTTGTTTTTTTTAAATGTTTCACCAGGAAGGCACACTGAACGGCAGGCGGCAGCTTTCCGTCAGCTTCCCGGGGACTGTGAGAGGCCGATGGAGAAGCCGTTGCCATGTGGACACCAATCAGCTGTTTTGGTAGGTTGTAGTGCACCAAAACAGCTGATTGTGTGGTGACGTGGCCTGAATTTCCTGACGCATTTAGGCATTCTCCCTAACTGCTGAAAGCAATGTGTTTCTTGCAAATGCATGCAAGCAACACAATAAAATATTTATTTATTTATTGAATTTTGATGACCGGGTAGGCCCACTGGGCCCCGGAGGTCCCTTTTTCAGGGGCGACCCGGGTGTAACAATTACATACAGGTAGCAGATCAGTACAAACAGGTGATAGTAATGTTTTTACAAATAGAAGACTTCATAGGATTACAGGCGGCAGGTAGTGGAAAACATACAGGCAAGTAGGACATGGAAGTTGCACATGAAGAGAACATTTTATGTAACGGGAGCAAAATTAGTTAGAGAGTGCTTTGGTAATGGCAAGCAGAAGTTAAGGACCTAGGTTACCTTCTGTGGACTTAGTGGAAGGGGGATATATTGGGACATAAGTGCACCCCATCCTTTGGAGGAGGTCTGTTGTACTACCCGGATAGCTATAAGTGGTCCAGTCCATAGGGCAGCCAGGCAGGCTATGCGTGGTCAGGTCCTGTAACAAAGGCATGTGCTCCTGTCAAGCAGGTGTCTCTTGAGCTTTGTCCGGAAGCTGGTGACGGACACTGCCTCCCGAACCTCCAGGGGGAGGTTGTTCCAGATGGAAGAGGCGGTGTACGCGAAGGACCTGGACCCGGCTTTGGTCCTAGTCTTGGGAACCACGAGGAGAGTTTGGCCTGAAGAGCGTAGGGTCCGTGGGTTAGGTTTCACCCTAACGAGACCATTCAGGCTAGGGGGAGGTGTGGGACCTAGTAACTTGAATGTAAGGCAGAGGGTTGGGTAGATGAGGCGAACTCCAGAGACGGCCACCTGAGCTCAGATTGGGCCTCGCAGTGGTGCGCCCTCGGTGCGACAGAGTGGCAAAGCGGACTATCTTGTTGTGGCAAGGTCTGCAGCCTCCCAACTCTGTAGCGCTACACCCTGGAGAACCGGGCCACGTGAGGTGAGCTTTGGGAGGAGTACGCTGACGGCAATAGCCACCCCTAGCTTCAGGGATAATCTGGTCCTTAGTCTATAGAGGATTCCAAGTTTCCAATGGATGGCTTTTGTAATTTGGTCTACATGGTTTTTTAGTGTGAAGCCTTGGTCCAGGGTGAGGCCAAGGTATTCGGTGGAGGTGACCACCTCAAGTTTTGCACCCCCCCTGGACTGAAGTTGTAGGAGCGGTGACCTCTCGGGTCCCAGGGATCTAGGACCAAACAGCATCACCTTCGTTTTGTTGGTGTCTAAGACCATTTTATTCAGAGTAAGCCAGTCCTCCATCTGAAGGATGTCTTCTTGGAGGGCTGTCTCCAGCTCTGTAAGCTAGGAAGCTTGTAAATGACTGCGCCATCGGCATACTGGATAACGCTGCTGCCGCCGCAGTGTGTGTGCAGATCATTTATGAACAGCGTGAAGAGAAGGGGCAGAATTGACCCTTGAGGTACCCCTTCTTTGAGTGGTGCTAGGTTGAGACTTTGTCCTTCCACTTGACCTCTGGAAGGTCCGGAGAGATAACTCATGAACCGTCCCAGTGTATGGGTGTCAAGTCCAAGTGAGCACATTTTTTGTAGTAGGAGGTTGTGGTTTACCAAGTCGAATGCTTTGGATAAGTCAATAAAGACCGCTCTTGTGCTGACCCCTGAGTCATTATTGCTCAGTACTTCTGCCGAGAATTTTGTTAGCGCAGTATCAGTCCCATGCTTGGCTCTGAAGCCGTGCTGTGACGGTGATATTGCCCGGTGAATTTCCAGGTATTCTCGGAGTTGGGAGTAAACTAGCTTCTCCTGTACTTTTGCCATGGCACATAGCAAGGAGATTGGCCTGTAGTTCTCTATAGGCTCTGTAGACCTCCTTTGTGTATGGGAATCACTAGAGCTTGTTTCATAGCTCAGGTACAGACCCTCCATAAAAGACCTGTTTATCAGCCAGGTTAGGGGCTTAGCTAGAGCTGGAGCCCCCTCCTTGAGGATTCTGGTTTGGATCCCATCTGGTCCCCCAGATCCTCGTGAGTGTAGGGATTTGAGGATGGTCAAGACCTCCTTTACCCTGACCAGCCTCAGGTGAAACAGAGGGTGGTCAAGGTCTGGGGGCCGTTGCGCGTTCAGCTCACTCCTGTTGTCAGAGGGTCCCATCTTGTATGCATCCAGGTTCGTGAAGTGCCTGTTAAGGGTCTCCACAATGAGTGATTCCTCATCTATTAATTGCCCATTGACCATAATTGGACTGGGTGTGGTTTTTTTGTCCCCTTTGATAAGTTCATTAATATGCGACCAAAAAAGCCTGGGATTGCCTAGGTTAGTTTTTTGTAGGTTGGTGATGTAGGCTTTTTTAGCTGACTTTGTGGCCTTTTTGCATTGGTTTCTAAGAGCCCTGTAGCCGGCTAAGTCCTCCGGTATCATTGATTTCCTGTACTTTTTCCAGGCCTTGTCATGGGTGGACATCAGAGCTTTTAGAGAAGGTAAGATCCACTTATAGCAGCACCCTTTTACTCTGTGGGTTTTCATTGGAGCTAAAAGGTCAGTAATTCTGGCGAGGGATGTCTGGAAAAATTTAACGGCAACCTCCAGGTTAGGTAGGTGTCTTATTGGGCTCCAGTCAATGCCATTTAAGTACCCAATGAATTGATCAGGATGGAAGTTAGAGTAGTCCCTAGTAGTAATAATCCTAGGTGGAACTTTATTCGCACAATTCTTCCAGATGGAAAATATCGGCGAATGGTCGCTCAAGGCATCGGCCAAGGTCCCAGCCATTTTTACATTACTAGCGGTAGAAGCCAGGATCCAGTCAATTATGGAATGCCTACCTGATGAGTGGTTCATTCTGGTCGGTAGGGAGATGACTTGTGCAAGGTGGGAGTCATTTAATATACCGGTGCTGGCAGACTTCGCCTCCAGGGCCCAGTTTAGGTTGAAGTCGCCCAGTAAGATAAGCTCGGAAGCAGATTTTACTACTGGGTTCTTCAGGAGCACGTCCAGAGTTCCGAGCGCATTGGTAGGGGGGCTATAAGCGCATCCTATTGTGAGGTGCTTAGCCCCACCTAATGTGAGCCGTAGGAAGATAGCTTCTATGTCAGGGGTCATGCCTTGAGGCATGCTAACTAGGGAGGATGTTATTGTGTCTCTTACATATACCAAAACCCCGCCCCCTCTTCTTGAGGGCCTGTCCTTTCGGAAGAAGGTGTATCCCGAGGCAGCTACTTCGTGATCCAGAATGTGGGGCTTCAGCCAAGTCTCAGAGACTGCTAGTATATCTGGTTTGTAGACTGCTAGCCAAGCTTGTACTTCATGGATCTTAGGTCTCAGGCTGCAAATGTTCATATGCACCAATCTGAGACCTTTGGCTCCATCCCAGGCCTTATCTAAAGGGGAGGAAATAGAAACATTAGGCGTCCCTGGGCCTGGGTTAGGCTGGATGTCCCCCAGTAGCAATAGCGCTGCAAGTGATCTCTGGAGAATGAGGGTTGGAGGTGGTAAACTCAGAGTAGTTGGGCATAGGGTTAAACTCCTGGTGAGGAGAAGGGATCAGTAGAGGATCCCCTTTCCTAGTGAATTCATGTGCCACTAGGAGAAGGATGTTACACCTGGGAGAGGGGCAGCTGTAGTGTATAGCGGTAAGCTTTCCCGACCCCCCATAGGCATAAGGGGGCAGTTGGCACTACTAATGAGCCAATCCGTCCCTAGCTGGGCCAGAATGTAAATCGTTGCCAAGAGGATGCCCTTATTCCAGTTCCCAGGGTTCATCTTGAGACTTTTCAAGGCTCCTCTCGAGGATCCCAGATGACTGGCCTGGTGGGTCCTGGAACCTGGGACTGGTGTCTTATCCCTGCGGTTGTGCTCACATGCAGCACGTCGGCTGTGGATACCAGAGCAGGTTCAGCCTCCAGTCGGTTCCGTTAGACGAGCGCGGCTCGTTGCCGCCTTTGGGATAAAAGTTCCCTGTCTGACCTACTATTATTTAAAGCAAGTAACTTAGTGGGGAAACATCAAGATCTGGTCAACAGCAGTGGTGCAGTTAGAGTTTCCCAGTGAGACAAATGGCAATGCAAGGATCCCTGTCTAACTCTTGAAAGGCTAATTATTAACTTATAGTGCAGGGAGCCCTTTAAACCAGAGCATAGCTAGCAGCAGGGGTAGGTGGGATTTACACTATGCAATCACATTTCCTGTTATTAATTTATAGTAATCACCAGATACATTGGCTAACTATTAAACTACGAGAACAGTATTTTTTTTTTCTTTTCTCAGCGTTTCAGTAGGCTAAGCAATGCTTAAAAACAAGAGCCTATGTATCTGTGGAAGACAGGAGAGTCAAAGTAGAGGCATGAGTCCTGGGTGTCAGAGACAGGGGTAATAGCCCAGTGTGGTAGGCTGCTGCAAGGTTGCCCTAGCAGTTGAGCCTGAAGATCTGCCCCAGGAAGAGAGGGGCACTCTGCGGTGAGAATGGCTGCTATGGATAGAGAGAGACGCAGGCAGCAGTTCGACAAGTCACTGGCTTCCCGCGAGTCAATAGTTTTAGGGGAGTGCTGGAGTGCGGACGTCACCGGGGAGCTCCTCCTAGGGTTGTGAGCCTCAGGACCACAATTGGTGGGTATCGAGAGATAGACAGGGCTTCACCCAAGTTCAGCCTATTTAACACACCACAACCTCAGGGCGGGTGGGAATTCCAAAAAACAAAAGCGAGTCCTGTAGCTCTCCGCTTGCTGGCTCAGGGATTCTTCGTCGATCGGCAGGCAGATGGCCCGAGGGAGGTCCGCCCGACTGAAGAGCTGCCAGCGCCTCAACCCCGGGAGACGAGATCGTGGCAAGATTAGTTCGGGACCCGAATTTGGCAAGTCGCCTCCCGCCCCCAGTCTGTTGCGTTCCGTGGATAGCCTCAAGTGAGGTGGTAACCTTTTTAAAGGCTCAGCTGTAGCTCCGACGAACCCTTGCGGCCAATCACACCAGTCCTGCATGAGGAGCGCCAAAATTCAAAAAACAAAAACGAGTCCTGTAGCTCTCCGCTTGCTGGCTCAGGGATTCTTCGTCGATCGGCAGGCAGATGGCCCGAGGGAGGTCCGCCCGGCTGGAAGAGCTGCCGGAGCCTCAACCCCGGGAGACGAGACCGTGGCAAGATTAGTTCGAGGGGGGGACCCGAGTTTTGGCAAGTCACCCTCCCGCCCCCAATCCATTGCGTTCCGTGTTATATGAAACAAAAACAAAAGCTTAATGAGGTCATAATGCTACACATCCTCCAGGCTCATGGCTATTTGACCTCAGTAGGCCCCAGTGTGTTTATTTCCCTGTACACCACACTTATCTATATATTTAGTGCAAAAAACTGCATTAATGCAACTATTAGGGCTGAAAAGCAAAGCATACAAAGTACAGAACTGAGAAATTAGGGTTCAAAGTCTGAAACTTTGGCAAACTGGTGGTGTGGTGCTCCTCAGGGTTTGAATGATCATGTGATGCAGGGTTAGTGTTACCCAAATGTTGGATAATGTGATGCAGGGTTAGTGTCACCCAAATGTTGGATCATGTGATGCAGGATTGGTGTTACCCAAATGTTGGATCATGTGATGCAGGGTTGGTGTTACCCAAATGTTGGATCATGTGATGCATTGGCTCTGGTATGGGCAATGATTTGGCAAGTGGGGCAGTATTTATTGATTTATCTAAGGTCTTCGGCCTTGTGGGCCATAAAATCTTCCTTTGTAAGCTCACTGCATCAGGGGTATCTCTTGCATCTCTTCCATGGTTCACGAGCTATCTTACCACCATAGCCAACATGTTAAAATTGGCAACTCTTTCTCCAGCCTATCCAAAATATCAACTGGTGTCCCCCAAGGTTCAAGTTTTGGCCCTCTATTTTTTCTGTTTTCATTAACTCACTCAGCTCTAGAATGGAATATTGAGTGAGTGCTGTATTCCTGTGTAAAAGTGATTGTTTTCCTGAGCAGTTAGAATGTTCAGAACTAAAATGTTAACACTCCGACTTGGAGTATAAATAACTTAAAAAGTATAACTCCTATCACAACACACAGTTTGCTTACAATAAAAAAATCTGTAAAATGAAGGGTCACACATGTTAGTAGCATTAATGTTTTTTTTTTTTACAGAACATGTAACGATGAAAATTTAAATTTTTTTCTTTTTTTTTTTGAAAACTCAAAAAAACACCTTAGAAGTGGCAAATGTCTGTTGTATGATGGTTTTCCATTACACCAACATCTGCATCACAGTGCCACAGTTTAGAGTATTTCTGAGCTGTTTTACATAATAAAACAGACCATAAACTAAGGCATGTGCCAACACATAATGCCAGTAAACCAACTGAATTTGGAAAAATGCTCTGCACAACTGCCCACATGATGCACAAACCACGATAACTGAAAAAGTATGCCTCCTAACCCCTAGACACCAGCACAGAAAATGTTCACAATAACAAGAGCTTTAAAATGATGGGTCACTCATGTTAGTGGCATTTGCAGATATTTTTATTTACAGTTCCTGAAATGATAACAAAAGAGCATTTTTTTTTACATTTTGTTCCCAAATAAAAACCTACATCATAAAAAGTACACCTCCTAGACCCCGGACACCAGCATGATAATTGTCCACATTACAGAGACCTTTCAAATGATGGGTCACACATGTTTCTAGCATTTACAGTTTTTTTTTACAGTACCTGAGAAAATCAAATTTTTACACTTTTTTTATCCCCAAAAATACTAAAACAAAAAAAGTACACCTCCTAGCTCCCAGACATCAGCATACTAATTTTTCACAGTGAAAAAAACTTTCATATCAGGGATCACACGTTTCTAGTAATGGAGAAAAAGTAGCATTTTCTTTGCTTTTTAACCTGAATTAAAACCTAAAAAAAAAAGTAATTTACTCTATTTAACTCAATGGTGACTCCTATCTTAAAGTTGGTATTCTGGTAGGTAGGCATGTTTCCTACTGGCCTGCACTTTCCAATAACCTTATCCCTGATTGGTTGATCCAAAAAGTGCATAAGAAGTGCATGATGCACATATGCGCTCTGGGGATGAGATGAAGTGAATACCTGATGCACATATGCGCTATAGGGACTAGAGGAATTTTCCTGATGACGCACATATGCGTTATGGGGCTGAGTGAGTTAAAGGAAAACTGTACTGTAACGGGATGGTAAAACCATCACCTTCTCAGATTCCTGTTGCAACTGCACTAAAGTGAAGAAACAACAGACAAGTGGTGTCCAGCACAAAAAGTGATTTATTTCTGGTATATAAAGCAGGCTTACAACCAAACAGTGTGATCACTGGGAGAATACCTCCAATCTTTCCTTACCTAAAGGTAGCAGTATGTCTCTTCTCAGAGAGCAGGTGCTATGCAAAGGGTCTTATACCTCTGATAATAACCATGACAATGGCTAAAAAGATATATAAAAACATTGCAATTGGTCAGTAGCAAATAGTCTGACTTCTCACTAGCCTGGGAAAGCATGTTGAGCTACCAGAAAGACAAGATAGCTAAACAATGGATCTTGTATATGTGAAGGACACTTGTGGTTACATATGCAGTCGCAGCTCTGCACTAGCACTAAAGATGGCAGTATTGCCTAACTAATCATTATACAATGGTGTAAATAGAAGTATCTCCCAAGTGTTACAATCAGAATAATAGCAAAAGCATTATAATTCTCAGTAACAATATATAAAAGTACAGTAGAACTTAGATCCTGACACTTATGCTTATATGATAAGTGCCTGTGCCCTAAGGTTAGTACATATATGTATATGTAGTACTGTCTGCAAGGTAGGGGTTCAATCAGGGGTGCTGGTCCATGGATAACATTCCCCCCTCAGAAGGGGCAACAATCCCAAGTTAGCTGGTAGGGATGGAGCTAAAAGTCGTTTACAGGCCCGGTGCATGAACCTTGTAAAGGAATTCGAGTTGTTCTCGATGTTGTCTTAGGGTATGTCGCAAGCAGCACAGAGTGAATATGAGAAAGACAATCAAAAATGCATGAATCACTACAAAAACTTTAAAAGTGAGTTCTAGCCAAGTGTTGCCTATGGCAAGACTCAAATCACCATCATGGATAAGGTCATTAAGTGCATTAGTAGCTTTGGTAATAGTATTACTAATATAGATCAAATGAGCATCTTTTCTAGCTAAAAGAGACTGTAAAGAGAGTGTCAAGGGATCAATGTGCATGTTAAAAATAGGTAAGTATTGAGACAGAGCAAGCAAGAATTGGGGATCAGTATCAATAATGTCTGGTTCAGGGAGAGGAACAGGTGTGATCACAGGGTGACCAATAATGTTCTTTTGCTGTGGAGTAAAACAAAAGTTAGGTTTAGTAACTTGACATGTCTTAGAGCCATAAGAAAAATGGATAATTTGTGACCAGACAGCACTGGCCATCAGAAGTATAGGTAACTCTTGCAGAAGGCATCCGCCATCGATGAAGATGTACTGGACAAGAGAAGGTCTGGTTGGTGAGCTGGGTAGTGAAGTGATGTACCTCTTCAAGGTAGCTTCGAGATGGTGCTGTTTCGGCATCTTGTGCTGAAGATGCAGCAGGAAGAATGTCATTATCTGGATTGACTTCAGTAAGATTGGACGGCAGATCTTCACCCAACATCAGTGCCCAGTCAAGGTGTTCAGGTGCATATCCACTTACAGGTTTGACGATACTGAAAACGTCACAGTGACACAGGAAGTAGTAGCCTTTCTTTGCACAACAGTTCGTATAAGGTGCAAGCCAAGCCTGGAGGACTTGATGGTAAACCAGCATGGAGGGTAATTCAGTTCTTTCACGAAAAATGTCATTTTCAAGATGGCCTATGGAATGAATGCTGGTCAATTTATCAAAAACAGCTGTAGTAGGATCAAAATGTGGTAAAGACACAGTAAAGATAATAGACATATTTTCCTTAATAGCACAGGATTTAGTGAAATAACACGGTGCTTGGTTAGGAAACCTAGAAACATAACCAATATTTCTAACAGTAGCCATAGAGATGTTTAGAGTATTCTTTAAACACATAGTAATGCAACCAGTGGTTTTACAATGTGGGCAATACCAGTTACCCAATCTGAGATCATGTATGATATCTAGAATTTTGCCTGATTCCAAATCCCTGAAGAGAGCGTTAACAGTGGATATAACATAGGAGCCATAAGCAGAACATAAAATTTCATGCCCAATATATTGCTTGTCCGCCTCACAGTCATTCTGAAAAATGAGATTACTAAGTTTACGCTTGGTATCATTGAACCCTTGAGCAATCTCCTGCATATTGTACACGGTATAATGTTCTTCATTACTGAGAGAATTTACACCTTGTAAAATAGGGGGCATTACATCATTATTAATAGTCTGTTTAAATTTAAGAGTCTGAGCTTTAATGGAAGTAATATCTGCTCTACTATTCCAAATGGACATACCTGAGCCAAAGAGGCCAGTTATGGTACCGGCTGCTCCAATTATGCCAGAGACAGATCCGGCAGCGCCAGTTATGTCAGTTACATCCCGCTTGGTGCGTGTACGTGATTTAGGTTTAACATAGTCTTTAGGGGCAGGTCTAAAGACTCCAACATGTTCAGTAGTGTGTGGTCCACCTATGGGATCATTTGTGCATGTTTGATAAGCAGCAACGATATCAGTAAACATCATACTGTAAAATTTGGAGGTATTGGTTGTGTTACAGAAACCAAATTCAGCCATATTCCAATGTATGAGACTGAAAATAACTGAGACATGCATAAATTGTACATTATTAATCAGGGCTTCTGGTAGTGATGTGGCGGTCAAACCACTAGGAGGGCCATCCTCCTGAAGAGGACAGGCAGTCAGTTCTTCCTGACTTGGTGGGACTACAGAAAGATAAAGAGCTTCAGAAGCTGCATAGTTTTGAAGACAGACGCATGTGTCTTGTCTGGAGAGAGGCGGTCACAATAAGCAGGATCTGTTAAAGCAGTGAGATTGTACTGACCAGTATGTCTAGAAGTGGTCTGATAGAAAGAGTACCATTTTTAGAAATGTCAGTATTAGGCCAGCCATGGAATGTACCCTTGGGCAGGCGAGCTACAGGGATTGTGTAGCCCATAGCATTCATTTGCCATTGTATAGAGAGTGAAGATTTAGCTGGGGCAACTACTACAGCATTCAGAAAGGCATCTGAGCCTTGAGTAACTTTAATCATTTTGTTGGGAACATTAATCTGTACACCCATAGGGACTGAATGTTTACCATTTCAAGTTTACCAAGAAAGTGCTGCAAACGTTCTTTATGAGTCTGTGGGGCTTTATGTGGAGGTGATGTCACAGTCAGTAGTCCCACCAGTAGGAGAAAGGGGTGCAAGATAGCCATCTTGCCAATACCTATAGGAAAACAAAAAGGATTGGTTAAGTCTGGGTACTATTCCATCTAAAAAGGGGTTAGGAAAAGTAAATTTAGTCACCTATATACAATTTAAGTTGGTTAGCATGGAACCACTTGTCAGCGGTCTTTTTCTGCTGTTGTACTCTGACCTGATACACATCTGGGCTGAGTTTGTAGACAATGGGATAGGGTCCTTCCCATTTACTGGCAAATGAGTGTGGCTGTTGTCTGTATTGGAGAAGCATAACTTGGTCTCCTACTTGCCAGTCAACTTCTTTGACATGCTTGTCAAAAAATGAGCTTTAGCTTGTTGTTGTGCTTTGCACATCTGTTTGGCAGTGAACAGGTGTGTCTTCATGATGTCATCATGAAGCTTTTCAACGTATTTGTCTACAGATACTCTATCTGCAGTAGGGGTGTGGAGATCAATCAGAAGGTGCTCAGGTAGTCCCATAGTTCTACCATTCATAACCTCATAAGGTGTGCACTGAGTAGTGGCTGCAGGTGTATCCCTAATTGCCATTAGTAACAGTGGCAAGAGGGAATCCCAGTCCTTGGGATTATCATCGATGAATTAACATAGCATCTGTTTGATGCATCTGTTAGCTCTTTCTACCTGGCCTGAGGATTAAGAGTGGTAGGGAATGTGGAATTTTTTATCAATTCCAAGAAGTTGGAGTGTCTGTTGCATCAGCTCAGCAGTAAAGCTGGTTCCCTGGTCTGAGTCTACCTTTAAGGGTAGGCCCCACCTGGAGAACAGTTGATCTACCAGGATTTTGGCAGTTGTCTTTGTCGTGTTGTTCTTAGTGGGAAATGCTTCTACCCACTTGGAGAACAAATCTATGACAAGTGCATACTTGTTCTTACTGGAATTGGTAAGAGGGCCAATGAAATTGATCTGTATTGCATTCCATGGTCCAGATTGCCTTTGGGGCAGCAATTTGGCATTTCTTTTTACTGATATCAGATTGTTCTGAGCACACACTATGCGGTTGTCCACACAGTGTTCTACATCTTTGGCCATACCAGGCCACCAGACGACTGTTTTGAGCCTCTGGAAGGTGTTTTCTATCCCCTGGTGTCCACCAGTGGGAGTGTCTTGAACCATATAGATAAATTCAGTCTACAGACATTGTGGTGCAACCCACAATTTGTCTCCTGTATCTTGTTTGTGATACAAAATGAGTTTCTGATCACTGGACAAGTGTATATTGTCCGAGTGCCTCTTATATGGACTGCCAACAGGCAGTGGCCGTTCAGTTCCTTTGTCTAGGAATTTGAACACATCTCTTATTTCAGGGTCTGCTTTTTGTGCAGCAGAAAGGTCCAGTGGAGGTTCTGGTACTAGTTTCTTGCTAGCAGCTATGATGGATGCCACGATAGCTGCTATACCTAGTGGGCGAGTCATTGTCCATTTCTTCCCCCCTTGAGCGCCTGCTTTGGCAAGCGAGTCTGCTCGATCACTGAACTCATGGTAAGGGTTAGACTTACAGTGAGCCCTTACCTTGTGAATGTACAGCTTATGAGTGAACATTTGTGTGAGGGTGTGTATATACACAAACAGTCCCCTGTATTTGACAGGAGTACCATTCGAGGATGTAAAATTGTTTTTCTGCCAAAATGGAAAGAACTCCATGAGGGATGAGCAAACCCAGTTGGAGTCTGTGAAAATGATGGCATCTCTGTTACCATGGGGCTTGATCTCCAATGCACAGGCCACAGCTGCCAGTTCGGCATACTGTGAGGAGATAACAGTGCATTTCCTAGAAATGCGCTTGAAATCACCTTCCTGGTCCCGAATGAGGACTTCAAATCTTTCTACCTGCTCTCAATCCATATAGGAGGCAGAGCCATCTGTAAAGATACAAAACATAGTAGTATCTTCCAGGACCTCAGGTGTAGCTGGTAGAAATGGTCCTGGATTAGGTAGATCAGGTGGTTGGAGTGCACAGTCATGGGGCTTACCTGTATAGAGTAGGCCAAGGGCCAAGATTGAGGGCATTTTAGCAGGCAGTACCTTGATGTCCCTGTCCTGCAAAAGCAAGGACCAATGGGTCAGTCTGGTGTTAGAGACTGATCCATGTTTTACTTTGTCTGAAAGCAAAATGTTAGTTGGGGTGTGGCAGGTATGCAAGATAGTAGGGGCATACCCAATGATGTACAGAAAGCGCTTGACAGCCCAAAAGGTTGCCAAAAGTGTCCTTTCACAGAGACTGTACTTTCTTTCTATGGGGGATAGCATCTGTGATACATAGGCAATGGGTCTGTGATACCCATTGTACGTCTGTGCCAGCACTGTAGACATGGCCACATCAGAGGTGGCAGTTTCCAAATGAAAAGATAATCTTGGGTTAGGGTTTATCAGTGCTGACTGAGGCTAAGGCCTGTTTAAGCTGTGTAACAGCTTCAGTATGTGTGGGGCCCCATGTCCATGGGACATCCTTTTTCAGCAGTTCATACAGTGGAACAGCCTTCAAGGCAAAATCAGGGATAAAGTCCCTGGAGTAGTTTACCATTCCTAGGAAGCATCTGAGTGTTACCACGCTTGTAGGAAGTGGCAGATCTTGCAAGCCCTGGATCTTCTTGACAGCTGGGCTTCTCCCTTGGTCTGTGATATGTAGGCCAAGGAAAGTGACCTCTTTTTCACACAATTGTACTTTGGAGGGATTGCACTTGAGGCCTGCTCTCCTGAGGAGGGTCAGTAGTTCGTTTAGAAGGGCCAAATGTTCTTCTTTTGTGGCAGTTGCTAAGAGCAAGTCATCCACATACTGCAGGAGACACTGGTGAGTAGAGAATCCCTGCAAGGCATCCATCACATGGAGATGAAAGAGAGAAGGGCTGTTATAGAAGCCCTAGGGCAGACAGGTCCAGGAATACTGGCACCCATCAAAGGCAAAAGCACATTTGTATTGACTTTTCTGTGCTAATGGGTGTGACCAAAACCCATTAGAGATGTCAAGAGCTGAGAACCATTTTTTGTCAGGTGTCAGCAACTTAAGCACATCAGGGGCTGATGCCACAGTTGGGGCACAGCTGGGGGTAACTTGATTAAGTTTCCTGTAGGCAATTGTGAGTCTCCAAGCTCCATTTGGCTTTTTCACAGGCCAAATGGGTGAACTGACAGTAGAGACACAAGTCCTAATCACTCCTTGTTGTAGCAGTGACTGGATGGTCTCTCTCAATGAAGGCAAGGCTTCAGCAGGAAATGGGTACTGCTTCTGCCTTGCAGGGTTGGCCCTGGAATTTCAGTGATGGTGTGCATCCTACCACAGTCATGCTTGTTGGTAGCAAACACATCAAGGTGTTCCTGTAACAAAGGTGAAAGTTTAGAAAACAGGTCATGACTTTTGAAAAGAGACATGATGGCATACTCCTTGTTGTTATGGGAGATGGCTACCACCACGTGTGAGTCTGGTATGGTGACAGCATGGCATTGTCCCTTGATCTGAAGCAATAACCTGCTAGCGGTGAGGCAGAATAGCGCAGTGGTCTAAGGCTCTGAGCTGCAAATCTGGTGACATCCAGCAGACCAGACCTGGGTTTGAATCCCACAGTTTCCACTTGCATACTGTGTGACCCTGAGCAAGTCACTTAACCTCCTTGTGCTCCCAGGTTGCTCCTGTAAAAAAGCTTTCAGCTTAGTGTGCTATACCTGGTTAAACAACTAAATAAATAAAATAAAAAAGCTAGGTCCACAACACAGCCATGCTGGGCAAGGAAATCAATTCCTAGTATGCTGGGGTGATGACGTAATACCATGAGGTCAAAGACAAAATTAGTCTTGAGATGGCTTACCTGCACAGGTAGAGATACAGATCAATAGGTGTGTAGCTGAGTACCATCTACACCCTGTGCACTGGCCTTCCAGCTGGTAGACCAGTCAGACGTTGTTGGGTTCTCATCATGGAGAACAGACATGGCTGCTCCTGTATCCAGAAGCATGTCTAGTTGGTGGCCCCAGACCGTGGCCCTTACACAAGGCTATCCATTTGTGTCGACAAGCAAGCCACTCACAATCTGGACTGGGGCCTGTAATTGTCAATTGGTGCAGTTCTTGGATTCTTCTTAATCATCCTGTCCCTGCGACCTGAGGTCTACGGACGCTCGGACCTCCTCTTGGCGCTTCACAGGACACGAATACTGTACCTGTAATGTCAAAGCTGTGATCTCAAACTGTTCAATGGGTTGTTCCCGAATCACCGCATCAGCCTGGCCAGTGCCCAATGCCATGAAGGGATTCTTCCCTCGGCTGCTTGATTGTTCAGTAGCCAAGTGCCAGAAAGGGTTGGTGTTACTAGCCAGTACCAGGGCCACCACGGAACATGTGGATGAGGCCTCTTTCTCAGCATGGGCCTCCTCCAATTGTTTCTGGAAGGTCTTGTTCTCATCTTTGAAGTCTTGATAGCTAGGCCCGTTTCGGTACTTGCCATCGGAATTTGAATTTTTCCAATTCCTGTTATTGTTGTTGTTGTAGTTCTGATTGTTTTTATAGTTCCGGTCCCCCCACCTTGTGCAACTGTTTGTTGTCAGAAGGGATATCCTGTTTATCATTGCTACCCTCCACTATATAGTGGGTGGGGGTAGGATTCACCGCAGCAACTTGGGCTGTGGCTCCCTGGGCCATCGGAGTTTGGAAGGTGGTGGCCTTGTTGGTGTTCTTACCGGAAGCTAGGTTACAGAGGTAAACCTGGAAGGCACGCTCCGTTTTGGTGAGGATCTCATCAAAGGTGTCAGTCTGAGGGTAAATGTTGAGTTCAACCTTTTCTTGGAGGGCCGGAGTCATGTTTCGGATGTACAAATCCTTGTACTCAATTTGATTATTGTTGGTGTTCTCGCCTGCTAGGCCTTTGCCAGCCTCGTAGATGAGCCACTGCCATTGATGGTAAGCTGCTGGGCTTTCTTTCACATTTTGCTTAACCTTGTAGGCCAAGTGGGCTCCAATGATACCTGGGCGTTGGCAGCAAGGAGTGCCTGAGAGATATGATTGTAATCAAGTGTCTCGCAGTTGCAGATGGCTTCTGGGACTTTGGCCCAGAGGGTAGGCTCCATGGTCTGTCCCAGGACTTGAACCTGGTATTTAGGTTGGAGAGAAAGTTTCTCACATAGGGAGTGCACCTTCTCCAAATGACAACTAAGGTTGTCAGTCAGGCCCATCAGTCCGATGCCTTGAGCAATTTGTTGAAATGAATGAGCAACCTGTAGGGGATTGGATGTGGGCGTATGGGGAGTGGTGGTCAGTTCCGCATGTCCCAAAGCATCGCGAAGGGCAGCTTGCACTGCCGCATTAGCAACTGCTTTGAACACATGCTCCTGGGTGACAGCGTTTTCAAACATGCTTTCAATATGCTGTTGCATGGACGACTGTCCATCCGTTGTTCCTAGTCTGGTCTGCCAATGGAAGCGGGCTCCTACTCAGAGGTGGTCGGCCTCCCATATCAAGGGTGCCACCATGTTTGTGTTGACGTGGCAGTGTAGAAGGTGTGCCAATGTGACAAGGGGGTGGGCTGATATGGCCAGTTGGTGGGCTGACATTGGCGCCATCTTGGGAATGGTTAGCATAGGCCACCGCCCTGTGGGGCAGGGGTTTGGACATGATGAGGTGGCCTATGTCCTCATAATCAGAATCGTCATCACCCGATGATGTAATGTCAATAGGTGTGTACTGAAAACCATTCATGGCTTTAACATGGCCAGCGAGAACGTCTCACTGATGGCACATTCTCGCCATCTTTTCTTTACATTTCTTATGACAAACTTTTGCAGTGCCCTGCTCAATACACTTCTCAACCTCACGCTGCAATACTCAGTATGCAGTGCCCAATTTGACATTTTTCCTAAGCTCTTTGTCTAGCTCATGCATCAACCTCACATTCTCTTCCTTCAGTACATTATCTTCTCTCAAACTTTCATTCGTATCACTTTAAAATGTCATTTAAATAAGATAACTGTTTCTTATCACACTTCAACCTTTCATTGTCATCTCTCAACATACACAATTCATGCTCAGAGTCTTGAGCAGTACAATGCAACAGTCTGTTATTATGGTCATGGAGTGACTGTGCCTCCTCTGCGAGTTTCTGTTCCCTTTTCAGTAACTCCGATGCCTGCAAGCCCACTTCTTTTTTTAGAGAAGCATTTTGCAGCCCAAGGGAGGCACATCATGCTAACAAACTTTCTACAGCTGTATGTAAAACCATGACCATGAGACCTTTGGTGTGGTATTTCTAGGCTTTTTGCTTAGACTCTAGAAATTGATCAGAGGTTGTAAGCAATGGGTCTTCTGCTGATTTTGCATCCAGCGTGAAATCAGTCCAACCTCCATGGGAGGTAAGATAGTTTGAGACATCGAGTCTCAGTTCTGTGCACAATTCAGGCATCCCAAACAAAGGGATAGACACACAAACAAAGAAAGCAACTGAAAGACTGGACTCAAATTCTTGGCACCATAACCCAATGGCTTTCAGGTCCCCCGTGGGCAAATGGTGGCGCCAAGGTGGTACGCTGCTACTCACAAAGGGAGTATACCAGTGGTCCAGTGTGGGTCTGCCATGCCTGAAACCAAGAGGGAACAAGTCCGTAAAAGAACAACCACTGTAAGTACGAGTAGGTCCAAGTAGGCAAAAAATGCACTACACTACTCGACATTCAGTTCAATAAACTCAAATGGAATCCTCACTTTGTACATTCCAACCTGCATACAGTCACCAAGTGTAACAGGATGGTAAAACCGCCACCTTCTCAGATTCCTGTTGCAACTGCACTAAGGTGAAGAAATGACAGACAAGTGGTGTCCAGCACAGAAAGTGATTTATTTCTGGTACATAAAGCAGGCTTACAGCCAAACAGTGTGATCACTGGGAGAATACCTCCAATCTTTCCTTACCTATAGGTAGCAGTATGTCTCTTCTCAGAGAGCAGGTGCTATGCAAAGGGTCTTATACCCCTGATAATAACCATGGCGATGGCTAAAAAGATATATAAAAACATTGCAGTTGGTCAGTGGCAAATAGTCTGACTTCTCACTAGCCTGGGAAAGCATGCTGAGCTAGCAGAAAGACAAGAAGCTAAACAGTGGCTCTTGTATATGTGAAGGACACTTGCAGTTACATATGCAGTTGCAGTTCTGCACTAGCACTAAAGATGGCAGTATTGCCTACCTAATCATTATACAATGGTGTAAATAGAAGTATCTCCCAAGTGCTGCAATCAGAATAATAGCAAAAGCATTATGATTCTGAGTAACAAAATATAAAAGTACAGTAGAACTCAAACCCTGACACTTATGCTTATACAATAAGTGCCTATGCCATAATGTTAGTACATATACGTATATGTAGTACTGTCTGCAACTTAGGGGTTCAATCAAGGGTGCTGGTCCATGTATAACAATACCCTCATATCTTGTAAATTTTATTTGTTTCCAAGTCAACAAGCAACTCTTTTCATACAGCTGTTAGGGATATATGTGATTGCTTTAGTTTATTTTCACTGCTCATTCTAGTCCATGTAACCCTGGGGGGGTTCCATTTTCTGGTTGTTGATATCTCATTGTCCCTGAGAGCTGCATTAGAGTATGAGAACAGGATGTGTCAGCACCCTTTAGACTCCATAGTATGCGTGCCTGCTTAATTATAGTAAAGCAAAAAAGTTGCAACAAGGTGCGTAGTACCACATTTAACTTCAGTTAGCTTTGCAAACTAAGTGGTAAAGCAGGGATTTTCCCTTTAAATTCCATTCAGTTTTTTTTGTTTCCAGTGAGTTTTTTTCAGGATATTTGCACTTCAGCATGGTGATACATGGTATAAATGGGTGCTGTGACTTCGAGTTCTCATACTCTAATGCAGCTCTCCTGGACAATGAGATGTCAACAACCATAAAATAGAGACTCCCAGGATAGTTACAGGGGACTAGCATGAACAGTGAAAACAAACCTAAGCAAACATGTATATCCCCACCACCTACAGGAAAAGAGTTGCCTGTTGACATTGAAACAAATAAGAATTACAAGATACATTACAAGGGTGTACTTTTCCTTTAATGACCGTCCTAAGTCACTGGTGCACTGAAGTAGTCTGCTGTGTGCTGATTACCTTGTTGTCACCTATAGCTCTTACAATTTTACCAACATAAACTCCAATTTGAATATGGACTTTGGTCACACCTGGAATTGGCTGAATCAGCATAAACTAGTTCTGAATACCCAGAAAACAAAGGCAATGCTACTTGGTTCTAAATAGAAACTTTGTTCCTGACCTGAAGATATCTCAGTCCATGGCCTAGACAGGGCTGTGATCGAGAATGTTCCTAGTTTAAAGTATATTGGTGTTACCCTGCATCCTGCCTTGTTCTTCTCCTGACATACAGTACTGATATGCAGGGTTGGTGTTACCCAAATATTGGCATTCTCAATGCCAGCACTGCTATGCCATTTACTCTGTGTGACAAGACAGTGCCGATATTAAGGTAACCTAACTCTCCATCACATGATCGTTCACCATCAATTTGTGAAGGTTTCAGAAACTTTGAACCCTAATTTTCCACTTCCCTACTTTGTACACTTTGTGTTTCAACCCCTGCCTCTCAGTGGTTGAATTGGAAATGGTTAGGTGACAGAACTCATACCTACATTCTAGCTGGTGGGACTGTCATTTCTAGGTGGTGAAACTCTCCTATGCTAGTCAATGGAGAAAGATAACAGGGGAGTACTAGAGGGATCTACTACAAGATCCTGATTTACGTTTGACTGACAAACACTTGCCTGACTCCATAATACTGACATTCGCTAAACTGACAGGTTCAAAATCCTGACAAACCAACAGCCAGAAAAGTGAAATACCCAGATTCAAAATCCTGACAAACCAACAGCCAGACAAGTGAAATACCCAGATTCAAATTCCTGACAAACCAACAGCCAGGCAAGTGAAATACCCAGATTCAAATTCCTGACAAACCAACAGCCAGGCAAGTGAAATACCCAGATTCAAATTCCTGACAAACCAACAGCCAGACAAGTGAAATACCCAGATTCAAAATCCTGACAAACCAACAGCCAGAAAAGTGAAATACCCAGATTCAAATTCCTGACAAACCAACAGCCAGACAAGTGAAATACCCAGATTCAAATTCCTGACAAACCAACAGCCAGACAAGTGAAATACCCATATTCAAATTCCTGACAAACCAACAGCCAGACAAGTGAAATACCCAGATTCCTTTAAGAATTCTACAACACCACAGACCCCTATATAAACACACACAGACATACCCCACACCCAAATCAAAGACAAGGACAACTGAAACCAAATGAAATGACAAAAAAGATAAAGAACAGGTGAACTGAAACCCAGAATTGGCTGAAACATGCCAAACTCAGAAGCCACTCCTAGAATATCTTCGAGGGATAGTCCATAATACCACACTATAGAAAGAAGAAACCATGTAAATGATAAAATTGTACTGTAAAATAAATAAAATGCATCCCTTTTCTCACCTCGCTCCCATATAACAACACACATTCTCACTTACTACCACACATATACACAACTTACCCACACACACAGCACAATTCTTTTTTTTTTTTACTTTATGTTTATTCCTTTGTATAAACAAACGTACAGTTAAGAAACCATAATTCAACATTGCAGATGTACAATACAATGAGGGCGCCACGTCTCTTAATACTCACAACAGGTCAATTAAATGAAATAAGATACGTCCTGTGAGGGGATACTTGTTAAATTATGACCTTTAGCTAACATTCCTCCTGCTGTATTAGAGCCCATGAGTAGCATGGTTTATTTAAGAAAAGTCCCGAACAAATTACTGAAAGTCCTTCCTTCGTTTAGAGAATCAATTACCATGCAAGACCAAAGTATTTACACTCATTAGTGTTATAAAAAGAAGAAACCCCTCTGAACTCCCTACCCAATTGATTATTCTCCTCTTCCATAAGCCAGTCATATTAGGCGCTTTTACTCAATTATCAAAAGCAGCAAAATAGAAAAACAGTATTCCTAAAACAGATGAGGAACTGTAACATTTTTAATACTAATTAGGACATCTAGGGGGAAAGAATATGGTATAAAATAAGTAACCTTTAACCCATATTATAGCCCAGACCAGCTGAAAACATATGCGTCTGGCTTCATTAGATGTAAATGGGTTACTTTAATTTCAAATTGGAAACAACAAGTGCTACCCCCCATGTCCCTTTACCAATACAGTCCAGAAAGGACTAAAAGTAGACAGTCCCAGCTCTTCAGGAGTCATCTTCTTCGGAGCAGATTGCATCCTCGTCTTCCACTTCCCTCCTATGGGAAGGAACATTCCTCTGGCACCATTTTAAGGCTGCCTCCGGTACCGGAAGAAGGAACATTTTACTGCGATGCACAATATGCAATCGTGCTGGAAAAATCAGACCATGCGCTATTTCACCTTCCTGTAGTATCACCCTTACTCCAGTGAAACACTTCCTCTGCTATCTGGTGGCATAAGATAAGTCGGGGAACAGTTGAATTTGGTTGCCATCAAAAAGAAGGGCTTTCTTTCTCCGTGCCAGTGCTAACAGTTTATCTCTCGACCCAACGCCATCGAGAACCATGACCACAGTTCATGGGGCTTCTGGATTATCTTGTCTGCCCCTAAAGGCCTCTCTATATGCTTTTTGGATTCCCTGCATAATTGAGGTAGCTTTCTTCACCCAATTGCTGCACTATCCAATCTTGCAGGAATAAAATTAGATGATCCCCTTCAGCTCGTTCTGTAAGCCCTAGAATTCTAATATTGTGAGCCCTCGACTGGTTTTCCAACATTTCCAGTCGAGAATGTAGATGCACATTTTCTTTAATCACTGAAGCTACGGCTCCCATAGCAACATCAGCCATTTTATCTGCAGTTGTCGATGCCACGGAGACTACTTCTAGCATAGTTTCTACTGTAGCAATTCTCGTAGTGAGAGAGTCAAATTTGTTGGAAAGTCCCACTACCGAAGTGATTAAATGATTCAGCTTTTCACCTAAGGACTGCAAGGTCTTTACGCTGGTTTCCACCTCGTGGCCTTGTTCTCGGCCCAGTGCCACACAGCACAATTCAACACACATAGCATCACTATTAAACCACTCACACATGAATACATCAACACATACATAGATTCAAACCCCCTGATTACACATACTGACTGCATCAGAGATGAACACACAACCACTGAACCATGACAGCACACAGCCAGTGCAGCAGCAACTCTACCTTATCATAACTCTACTACTCTTCTGTATATTAGGATACACACTACATGCGGTTGGCTCTGCCCCTGCACCCCCATACTTAATAAATCTAACTCCAGGTCGCAGACATACTGACCATCAGGCAAACCCATCTCAGGGTTATACACCTGTCAGGCAAACAGAGTGTCAGGATTATGCACCTGTCAGGCAAGTCAGTAAACTCCAAATCGGGCCTGGCTTTTCAGATGAAAACCAGTCTAATTGCAAGAACTAGAATGACCATTGCCAATGGGACCCTTCTACCTAGCCTCTTCCACTGTGTACCAGTATATCTAAACTCCCCTAAATCTTCAATGGCTAGGTGGGATGTAACCTTTAAAAATATTTGCTGCTTTGTGCTGGATGCTGTCCACCTCATACATCGCTGTACACTATATTCCACCCTGGGTTGGCTTTCTCCACCCCATGGGCAAAGCTTTGTCATGGGCTGTTTTATTGACAAGCTTATCAGATCAGGAACTTCTCCCTGTTTATCATTCATGTTGCAGTCCCCTGTCAACTACTACATACTTCACTCTAATGATACCTTGTCCTTTCATGAACCTACGTGCTCTACTAGCATGGGGATGGTAGCAGGGGTCAACCTTAACCTTTTTACCAGCAGAACAAGTTGATTCATAATTGCACTAGCCAGAAAATGGTTGCACTAGTCCACAGTTATGATGGCAAATTTTGATGACTTACATAGGAAAAATGCAAGCCAAGAAATACTGTGATTATTACACATTTATCCTGCTCCTACATTGCTTCCTGCCACAGCATAAAAAAAGCATTTGTCAATGCCAAATGTTGTCTTGCTGGCATTGGCATTGGTAGTGCAGGAGTTAGAGAGATGCATAATAGGAATGGCAGTGAAGTATCGAACTGACACCAACCCCACCCCGCAGAGACTGACAAGCATTGGGGTGTACCATCAGCCACAACGCTCATGCCATTTTACCTTCAATCAATCAATCAATCAAAATCTTTATTTATTCAGGCGAACATCATTGAGCATAGCTCATTTACAAGATGGACCTGAGTGGTCATAACAAAAAAGGTTACAGATTGTATACAAAAACATGATATTGAATAAGCACAAATACAACCATTTATGAGTGAGATAGATGTACAAATATTTACATATATACAAGGCAAAGGACAATAAACCTAAAACCTAATAAAGGAGAGAAAAACAAACAGTCTAGTAGGGATAAGGCATGGATAATGGTACATGGGTGGGCATATATGTATGAGGTTTGATGGGGAAAGGACCAGATGAATGATAGAAGAATAGGAAGGAGCTTTAAAAGAGGGGGTGGAGGAGAGAGGGGGTGTGGGAGGGGTTGGGGGTGTGGGAGGACTAGGCCTTGTGGAAGCAAGTGCACGTATCTGGGATTAGGCTGGTATGCAGTTTTTTGAAGGATGTAAGAGGAATCAGTGTACCCATTTTCAATGACTTTTGGATAGAATTCCAGATAAGTGCCAGGGAATAACTGATTGCAGCTCTTCCATACCGGGTGCAGGTGATAGGAATCTTCAGCAGGATCAGTTTGTTGATCCTCAAGGTGTAGGGCCTGGATGTGATCCGGTTGAAGCAGTCTGAGATGTAGGAAGGGAGTTTGTTTGTCAGAGCTTTGTAGATCCAGATAGCAGCATTTTTTTTTTCTTCTATGTTGCAGGGATGTCCAACTGACTGCATTGTAGAGAGCAATGATGGGTGCTAGAGGAAGGTCAGTAATGAATCTAATAGCTCTATGATACAGGGTGTCTAATTTGTTTAGATGGGAGAGGGAGCAATGACCATAGAGGAAGTCAGCATAATCAATGAGGGACAGGAATGATGCTAGGATTAATCTTTGTTTGGAATCTTTGGTCAGGTAGTGTTTGATCCTATAGAATAGACCAAGTCTTTGTCTTAGCTTTTTTAAGAGCTCTTCAACATGGGTAGTATAGTCTAGTTTATTGTCTATCCACACTCCTAGGTATTTGAATTTGTCAACATATTCCAGATTTTCACCAAGGATGGTAGAGAGTTGTGGGAGGGTGAATGATGGGATAGTGGAAGAACAGTTCTTGGTGGCAAAGAACATAGCTTTGGTTTTCTTGGCATTTAGTAATAATTTCTTTTCTAATAGGTTGTGCTGAAGGAGGGAGAATTCAGACTGTAGGAGCTCACAGGCTTTTGATGGTGAGGGATTGCTCACATATAGTACAGTGTCATCTGCAAAAAGGTGGATATTAGAAAGTGAGAGATTGGAATCAATATTGTTGATATAAATGGCAAAAAGGATGGGACCCAGGATGGAGCTTCATGTACACCTCTTAAGAGTGGTTTAGAGGTAGATAGATCACCTTCATTTTTTACCAGTTGTTATCTTCCGGAGAGATAGCATCTGAACCATTTAAGAGAGAGTGAGTCAAGGCCTATGGAGTTCAGAGAGGAGATTAGAAGATCATGATCCACAGTGTCAAAGGCTTTGCTTAGATCCAGAAACACAGCACAGGTATTATTCTTTTTGTCTAGGGCAGTCTGCCAGTCATTTGTGACTTTTGCTAGTGCAGAGATGGTGCTATGCATAGATCTGAACCCAGATTGAGCTGGATTTAGGAGATTGTTGGTATCAAGGTAGGTGTTAACTGAGAGTTTACCAGCTTCTCAAGCATCTTGGATAGTACTGGTAAGATGGAGATGGGCCTATAATTATTGAGGTCCATGGGATCACCTGCCTTAAGTAATGGAAACACTGAGCTGTTTTCCATATTGAGGGATAGAACCAGTGGCAAGTGATAGATTGAAGAGGTGGGTGAGGGGCGGTTAAGGCATGCAGAGCTACTTTTAGAAAGTAGGGGTCCAGGGAGTCTGCACCTGCACTTTTGGTGGTATCTAGCTGGAGTAGAAGGTCTTCTACTTCTTTGAAGAATATTGGTTTGAATGAGAATGTGGAAGCAACCATTTGACCCTCAGTAGATTGTAGGTTTAGAGATGATCTTAATAGGTTTGCAGGAGAGGAGTCGAAAGCCAGGCCAGCTGTAGTGAAATGATCGTTAAAGGCATTCAAGATATTTTGCTTATCGTGTGATTTCAATACTATTTAATTGAATTTTGGTGGTAAGACAGGGTAGAAGTTTGACCTAGGATGCCCTTTATGGTACCCCAGAACCTGGAAGGGTTGTTATAGGAGGCATCTAGTTCAGCTGTGTAGAAGGCTGCCTTGGCTTTTCTTACTTGTTTTGTGCAGGAGTTTCTGGCTTTTCTGAATTGAAGCCAGTCATTTGGGTCCTTTGTCTTTCTTGCCCTTTTCCAGAGTTTGTCTCTGGCAAGCAGTGCGGATTTAAGGTCGGCAGAGAACCAGCGACAGGATTTGAGTTTGGTTCTGACATTGGTGAGGGGTGCATGTGAATTGAGGGCACTTGTGATTATATCATTTAAGATTTGAAGAGCTGTCTCTATTGAGGCTGTGAGATAGAATTCTCACAACGTGGTGTGGCACAGATCATGGAGATATCCTGAAATATTAAAGTTCTTTTTGACCTTCGTGGGAGGAATTTTGCAGGATTGGGTGGCTTGATTGTTGATCTAATGGCAGCTATGGGACAGTGGTCACTTATGTCACTGAATAGTACTCCTGCACAGGGATAATGATGAGGTTTATTTACCAATATAATATCCAGGAGTGTGCTGCTGAGAATATTCTTTGGGTTGATCCTTGTTGGTTCTTTGATTAATTGAGAGAATCCATAGGTGTCACAGAAGGTTACTAGGGTGCAGATGCATTAGTCAGCCAATTCAAGTTCATGTCTCCTAAGATGATGGTGTCTTCAGGACCCAGATTAAGTATAGATCCTAGGTGGGATAGGAGTTTGAGGCCTGCAGAGGGGCCTATAGCAACCAATCAGTTGAAAGGATGATGTGTTGGGAAGGGTTATTTTAATTGACAAGCATTCGATTCCTTTGGTTGTGATGTAGAATTGAGGCAGGATGCAGAGATGTTTGCTTTGACATAGATGGCTACCCCACCGCCCCTGGATAGACGGTCAGATCTGAAGAGCTGGTAGTTGGGAAGGTTTATTTCACTATCTTTTGTTGCTGATTTGAGCCATGTTTCAGATATAACCAGAAAGTCAGGTAGGTGTGCAAACCAGGCCTGTATTGATGAGAACTTTTTGGAGGCTGCAGGCATTGATGTGAAGAAAACTCAATCCATTTATGGAGGTTAGGTCAGTTGGAGATCGAGCTTTCAGTGGGGCCAGGGTTGATTTCTACAGTGCCAACACAGACCAGCAGAAAGAAGATTAGCTTGATGAGGGCACCAGCTATAGGAGTAGTGAGCAGTCAGGCAGTTTTTCTTCTTTCTTGGGATCCAATATATAGTGGGTGATGATCCTGCTGCATGGCTATCGATTTTATCATAGATTACCAGCTTAATGGACAGGCGTGGGGAGAATTGTAATGCCAGTATGGTAGCAAGGGATAGAGGAGTTCCAAACTGGTTGTGAGCCTTTTTGGATTCCCAAGGATTAGTATGCAGAAGCGTACTATATGTATGTAGAGTTTAGGGCAACCACTGGGACAGTAGAGGGGACAGTGTTGAGTGGTCGCCTTAAGACCTTGGTATGGGTTCCACAGTTATCTCTTCTGGATCCAAGGAAGGTGAGAGGCAAAGTAGCAGTATTAGGTGCAGTAGCATGGTGGAGGGTAGGAAGGGTTAAAGAAACTAAGGAGATGGAAGAAATGAGCTCAGGAATTGGCTAGGAGAATAGCTAAGGGCAGGGATGAGATTTGCGGGAAGGTGTGTATAAAAGAAACACCCTTGAAGGGGTGGGGGCGGGCAAAAATTTTGCGGTCCCGCACTTTTCTGGCTTTCTCCCCGCCTCCTGGTTCCCTCTCGGCTGTGTGGTGGCCACCCACCTGCTGGCGGCTCGGAGCCCTCCGGGTCTGTGTGTCCTCGAGGACAGGCTGGCTAGAAGGAGCGGACAGAGGAGAGGGCAATCAGAAGTAGCACTTGCAGGCAGGTTTGCAAGAGGTGCTAAATTGTAAAATTTGCACAACAAAGACTGGGAGGGTGGGGGGTTAGGCGCCTGAGCATCTAGCCCAACACAAAATTGACCCAAAAGACTGTAATCACTAGTTAAACAGGTAAGTAGGCATTTCACAGAAGTACACAAAAAAACAGCAAAAACAGCTCTTTTAGAGAAATTAAACTTTTCAATAAAGACAAGTAATCTCGACCAGTTTTGGTGGTGCAAAGATACAGCAAAGTCAATGGGAGAAGGCGCACCAATCAGAGCTGGCAAAGTCGGTGGTCGCTTCCAGATTGGCTGTGCAGCTATCCCGTACCTTTCTGGCTTTCTCCCCGCCTCCTGGTTCCCTTCTCGGCTGTGCGGTGGCCGCCCGCCTGGCGGGCTCGGAGCCCTCCAGTCTGTGTGTCCCCGAGGGCAGGCCGCCAGAAGGAGGGACGAGGAGAGGGCAATCAGAAGCAGCACTTGCAGGCAGTGGCTTGCAAGAGGTGCTAAATTGTAAAATTTGCACAACAAAGACTGGGAGGGTGGGGGGTTAGGCGCCTGAGCGCCTAGCCCAACACAAAATTGACCCAAAAGACTGTAATCACTAGTTAAACAGGTAAGTAGGCATTTCACAGAAGTACACAAATAAAACAGCAAAACAGCTCTTTTTAGAAATTAAACTTTTCAATAAAAGACAAGTAATCTCGACCAGTTTTGGTGGTGCAAAGATACAGCAAAAGTCAATGGGAGAAGGCGCACTAATCAGAGGCTGGCAAAGTCGATCGTCGCCCGATTGGCTGTGCAGCTATCCCGCACCTTTCTGGCTTTCTCCCGCCTCCTGGTTCCCCTTCGGCTGTGCGGTGGCCGCCCGCCCGCTGGTGGCTCGGAGCCCCTCCGGTCTGTGTCCTCGAGGCAGGCGGCTTTCTGGCTTTCTCCCTGGCCTCCTGGTTCCCTTCTCGGCTGTGCAGTGGCCGCCCGCCCGCTGGCGGCTCGGAGCCCCTCCGGTCTGTGTGTCCTCGAGGGCAGGCCGGCTTTCTGGCTTTCTCCCCTGGCCTCCTGGTTCCCTTCTCGGCTGTGCGGTGGCCGCCCGCCCACTGGCGGCTCGGAGCCCCTCGGTCGTGTGTCCTCGAGGCAGGCCCGGCTTTCTGGCTTTCTCCCCGGCCTCCTGGTTCCTTCTCGGCTGTGCAGTGGCCGCCGCCCGCTGGGAACCCTCTCGGTCTGTGTGTGCCCCGAGGGCAGGCCGGCTTCTGCTTTCTCCCCTGGCCTCCTGGTTCCCTTCTCGGCTGTGCGGTGGCCGCCCGGCCACTGGCGGCTCGGAGCCCCTCCAGTCTGTGTGTCCTCGAGGGCAGGCCGGCTAGAAGGCTGCAGACCCTGCAGACATTGACAAGTGTTGTGGTGTGCCTTGAGGTCTTCAGGCCTTACACTCACTCCATTCCATAAGGAAATAAAAATTGTCGAAGTTACGAGCATGTGTGGAAATTGCGCAACGCACGCCTGTAATGCAGTCATTGTTTGGAATTTTTTCACCAAATTTGTAACATGGGCTTTTGGGACCCCACCTCATGAGCAGTGGCACTATTGTTTTGTCAATCAGTCCCAAAAGGTGATTCCGCGCAGTGACTGCAAAATCATTTTTCGGGACTGAGTAAAGAAGATGACAATGCATGTGTTCATGAAGTGGGGTCCCAACAACCCCATGTTGAAAATCTGGTACCAAACTTCCCAAAAATGGCTGCGATATCCACCTAAGTTGAAACCCCCCATTGCCTGCCATTATAAAGCTTACCGCATTTTGTTCAGTTCCCGGTCACCTTTTGAAGAGTTCAGACATGTTCCCACTCCACAGAAGATCACAGAACTGGCCCTCCAGAGGTAGTATGGGGTGAGGAGGGTTCGGGGGTGGTGGGTGCTGAAGGTGGGTGCGGGTTGGGGGAGGCGCAGCAGGGGCGACGAGGGACTGTTTTTTTCCCCACAGATAAAAATTAGAAACCAGACATTGGAGGGCTGTTTTCTTTCTTTACAGGTAAAAAAATGATTTCAGGCACACTGGGTGGGCTCCCAGTGTGCCACGAGTTTGGGGGGTATGATGCCGATGGGGATTGGGTTCATCAGCAAAGAAAATATGTGTGTTTTGGGGAACATGCCGACAGGACTGGACCCCATTGGCAACCTAACTGAACTGGGGGGGACATGTCAACATGGGGATTGGGCATCCCCGATGTCGGGTTTGTGGG
This sequence comes from Neoceratodus forsteri, assembly GCA_016271365.2. Classification (NCBI taxonomy): domain Eukaryota; kingdom Metazoa; phylum Chordata; order Ceratodontiformes; family Ceratodontidae; genus Neoceratodus; species Neoceratodus forsteri. The sequence continues at coordinate 1,571,935,019 of CM057455.1, forward strand.
GATTGTGTGGCTGGTGGCAGGAGTTGCCATATTTATTGGAATGTTTCACCAGGAAAGGCACGTAATGGAGTCTTGTCATCTGATGCTCCAGTGAGGAAACTGCACCTCACTAGAGCGGCAGATTTCTTTCAACTCTGTGGCTGTCTCTGAAACTGCTGTCATCACCAGCATGCTCGCTAACTGGCGGCTGAGGGACGCACCCATTAAAGTGTTCCCTGCATTCGCCACAACAGTGACACACCTCTGAGTGTGCTACTGCCACAAGATGTTACTTGCGCACATGCAAGGCAACATAAAAAGACTGTAAGGCAATCACACATAGTGTGCCCTCCCATTGTTTTGTACTATGACCCCCTCTCTTCCTCTTTCTGTGCCCCCCCACCAAACCAGAGAATCCCACAACAGCAAATATTTAATTAAGCAGTCCTAGCTCTCCACACAAAAGCCAATGTCACCATGCAGCTCACCACACTCTCACTCCCACCCACAGAGTAATGAACAGAGTCAGGCAGAGTAAGACAGAAAAGGACACTCTCAGCCCCCACCCTGTGATCAACCAGAGACCTGCAATTCTGGAAGTTTTTGTACAGTGTCACATGAACCAAGGGCAGATCTAGGATTTCTTTCGGGAGGGGGCTAGATAAATCTTGGGGGGGGGCTTGGGAAATAGAACATTTTACAACATTTTTATTTATATATTCCAGATACAAAAGTGTTGTTTCTAACATGATCTACCCCAACAATAACACAATTTTTTTTAACATTGTCCTTTCATCAGCCCAAGGGAAACAGTACCCAGGCATGAAGCTCTACCATCTCTACTTCTATTTAGGAGGATCTATGCATTTCATTTTATTTCTTTTTATTTATTTGTTGTAGTGGAAGGGAGCAAGATGAGCTACGAAGCACATTTTCAGAAACGACCAGTTGTAACAGCAACATTGAAAACAATAAACACAGGTGATACATAGGAACATAGGTACAAATAGGGTAGGGACAATTAGTAACAATTACAGTGAATTTTGTCCAACATAAACTGATGAAGGATGGCACTAAATGTAGGGATGCTACATCCTAAAGTGAGGTGGGATAGAAGGAGGTTGTAGGGGCCAACAACCTTGAAAGAACGTGCGCTTTGTCCCACAGCAGTGTTACTACGGGGGAATAATAAAGTGAATTTGGACGGTGAGCGTGTCCCCTGTGTATTAGTAGAGTAGGGAAAGAGTGTGGAGGCACTGGGGAAATGCCTATTTTAACCTTTCAATTTATATACTTTATTAAGGTTTATTTTTGTACCATACATGCTCCAGAGCATTGTTTTTAGGATGAAAGGATATGCTGGGTGGGATAAGGGTGGGACTGCATGGATTGCATTGACTGATGTGGTCCATTAAGAAGAGCTGGGGACCCCTACACCTGCCAGTAATGGCAGCTATGGGTCTATGGATGGTCAGCCTGGTCTGCAGTGGTGTTCAGGAAAAGTACAGAGTTGGGAGATTGAGAGGGAGAGGGATCAGCTATGGTGAGACTGGAATAAAACCCACCACCTGCAGGTCAGACCCTGTATAACATTTTGTCGCTAAAATGTTGGATATGGTCACTCAAAATGTAGGAAATCAGGGCATGGGTCTTAATAATGTGGGACAAATCAGCAGACAAAGACAGGTTCAGAAACCTGGAAGCTAGTGGCTTAAAAGCTCTCTACCCTCGATCATAGCCTGGACACTAGCTGAAAGTCCTACAATGGAGTGATATTGAGTCACACTGAGTCTTGTGAAATCCCCCTCTTGCACTGCTAGATAATTGCTGCTGTTAAAGGGATGGTCCCCTCATCATTTTATTCTGTTTACCTACTAGTTTATAGGCATGAACAATGATTGCCTCTATTGCACCTTCCTAAGTTCATCAGGATTTAAATGTGTATGATAGTACTTAAGCATGGTGTGAAAACCTGCTTGGCACCATTGCAAAAGTCATGACCTGACTCATGTAAGGAACCCTGGAATTGTGTGATGTTTTGGAACTAAAGTCTGCAGTAGTTACACTGTCAGTGCTGGTGATGACCTCTGTAGTCCTTATGTTCTTGTCTTATGCTGTCCATGAAATTTTTCAAGGCATAGTAAGTGCCCTGTTGTTTTCTGTAAAGTGTATCTGAGTTAGAAAATAAATGCTTTTAGAGAAGATAGGGACTTCACAAGACATGTAACAGAACTGGATGAAAGGGTTCCATGTCATAACGGCGATTGCAGAAAGGTGGATATGGCGAGTGTACATCGCCGAAAACCAGTCTTGGCGATGCACACTCACAGAGCAGACAACAATGCCCCCTGAACCCTCCCCACTACATAAGGATTCTCAGCTCCAGGGGGGTGCATGTCGGGGGGGGTGAAAAACTTATTAAAAGACATGCTGCCTGCCGGCAAAAAAAAAAATCGTGCCGGACCCAAACCCTGTACCCTGCGCCTCCCAGCCGAAAGTCGTGCCCTTCATGCTAGCGGACCAGCTTGGCAGCTGCCCACCACACCCCCTCCCACATACCATACCTCCCCTTCCCCCCACACGTGTGCGAGCATATACCTGCTACTTCCTGTCATGGTATTCGCCCACCCCAGTATCCGGTTGCCCCCCTGTATGGTAGCCATGAACACAGGCGCTGTAATGGAGTTGCCATTTTTGTCAGCGCCCAATTTTGGTTGCCTTGTTCACTCGATACTGACTGAAAGTATAACTTCTGCTGGCTTCTACAGATATGGATAATCGACTCCCATGATGCCTTGCATTAATGGGGTCATGACCTTTGTAATGGAGGCGAACAAGTTTTCACACCAGGATAAAACATTGTGAAGCAACCTTATTTATATTTAAATTAGGATGAAATTAGTGGGCCTGGTGGTGCTGAGGGCTGAGCACTGGATGCCTTACCTCGCGCCACGCTGACGACCAGTGTTCGGGAATGAGCACGGGCCACTGGGGGTTGGCAGGGTTGGAGAACGATTGAGCGCCCAGAGGACTGCTCTCCTTCTCCGGGGAGGGGGGATATCAGTGGTCAGTGCTTGACTGGCCCCTAGTGGAGACTGGGGGGCAGTGCGCCAACACTACAGAAAGAGGGGTGGATGTGGGGCAGATGACAGGAGGAGCGCGTGTGGACACATGAGCACTCCTTCCACTGGCATCATTGCATGCCCCTTCCCACAGGGGAGAACCACAAGAAATCTCTTGTCAGCATGAAGGCTGCCCAGACGGCACCGCCACAGTCACGCACAAGTCAGCTCCTTCCTGGGTCCACCTTGCAGGTCTCCATAGTGGTGGGGTAAGTACCCACTGCGATGCCACCAGAGGGGCTGTGATGGGGAGGTTTGAGCTCTGTCCGCGACTGGAGTGGCAGCTGTGAAGGTTGGCTGGAAGGGGGGGAACCAAAGGCACAACCCCCCAAGCTGAGGAAGTAAAAAATAAACTAAAAAAAACTAGGATGAAATTAGGGGATGCAAGAGAGAAAATCATTATTCATGCCTACAAAGTACACAGGTATACAGAAAACAGGTTGAGGGGACTTTCCCTTTTATTTATTTATTTATTAAAATGTTTCACCAGGAAAAGTACACTGAACAACAAGTTGCTCGTCTCACGGAACATCCTGGGGGGGCAAGGTAACAATTGGAGAACATGGTGTAACCCCCTTGCAAATGGGGGTTCCTAATGTGCCTTATGCCTGGTTGGTAATCGGCATAAAGCCGCCGAAAGGAGAGTCCGTGGAGTGCTTTTTAAGGCCTCTGTATACTGTCCCTTTAAGGGCTGCCTTTGCAGTCGGAATGGGTTAAAATGGGAAGGGGTTCGAGTGTTGTCATGCTCGACTCCCGCCCAGGCTGCCAAGTGAGCGCTCCATTCTGCCATCACTAAAAGTGCAGGGGGAGCCCTAATAAAGGATGTAGGTGGTTGTTTAAAATAAGCTGTAAAGATAATAATAATGTAGTTGTTCTAACCTGCTTTGCTTTGCAGCACAGAGAGTTTGATTGCCTCCTCCATTTTGGTCCCGAACTGTGAAATTGGACCAATCAGTACTTTGGAATCCCACAGAGTTGACTGACCAATAGAGGAGCTGTTTAGAGGAACAAGGCATTATGGACTATGGCGCTCATTCTGCACTAATGGGGAGCCGTGATGACAGCGAGTTCGGCCAGCCCAATGACAACGGTCGGCCGAACTAAGAGGAGGTGTTGGGTGCTGCCAGCTTCAGATTCGTAGTGGCCAGTGAAGAGAGAGGAGCTGTGTGCTTCTGCGCTGGGAGTGTTCGCGTGGGAAGCGCGTGAGGGCCTAGCGGCCGTTTGCCTGAGGAAAGGAGTCAGAAAACCCGCTGGCTGGCGGTCCGAGGAGGCTGTGCTTTGTGCAGCTACCCACCAGGCTCGACCTGTTTGGAGGACTGGAGAAGATTGCTGAATTGCACTCAGTCCGTGGGAAAAGTGAAGAGAAAGCTGCCGTTACAGTGCTTGATGACAGAGAAGCCTGGAGAGCCCAGCTGCTGCTGCCTGGTGTGGTACCCCTCTGCTATTGCTGTTTACCATATAAATGTGTGAGTAGCTCAAGCTAAATCCTGCTGCCATTAAAGGGCTCTGCTGTTGCTGTTTACCATATAAATGTGAGAGGAGGCTTGTGTAGCTCAAGTAAATCCTGCTGCAATTAAAGGACTTTTGCCTGTTGCTGTTTACCATATAAATGTGAGAGGAGGCTTGTGTAGCTCAAGTAAATCCTGCTGCAATTAAAGGACTTTTGCCTGTTGCTGGTTACCATATAAATGTGGGTGGAGCTCAAGTTAAATCCTGCTGCCATTAAAGGACTTTGCCTGTTGCAGTTTGCCATATAAATGTGTGAGGAGTCTCGTGGAGCTCAGGAGTAGCCCTGTTAACGTTTAAGGACCCTATCTTGTCTGGAGGTCATGAGTACTAATTCAGGGTAGTTCCCTGTTGAATTGCCACATTGGAACCAAATGGGATTACTGTACTGCTGACTGTTTAACTAACTTTTTCTTTCCTCTGTGTGAAAGTGCCCCTACCAGTTGCCACGGTTTGGACTAGCCACTAGGGCTTGGGTACCCAGGGACAGTAATTGATAGGGATAGGCCTGTGCACAGAGTCCTAGGTAGATAAATATAGTGATAAGCTAATCAACTTGACCCCCCCTGTCCTTGTTGTTTTCCCCCTTGAATAAATCAGATTGATTTTGCACAGCTACATCCTGGCTATTGTGTACGTTAATGGTGAACTGCTGTTTGGTGATTGCAACATAACTGTGCCTTACTTTACAGGGGGTCCCCGAAGGGAGCTGGATTATATTTTCCGTGGGGTAAGTGTACTGGCGAACAGAATTGCTGCTACCCAGTGTAAGTCACTAGTGGGATGAAGGGGGGGTTGCAGTAGCTCAGAGGGCTGTAACCGTGGTAGTCTTAACTGTGCTAACCCCGACCTCTGGGTGGAGGCACCCGTCAACGGATCTGAGCCCCTCACTGTGCCTCTGTGGGGGCAGACGGGGTAGTAGCCCTAAGGGTAGCGCCCCTGGGGGTTACAAATTGGAGGCACCGCTGGGATTAGTGTCCCCTAGTGGCTTAGTGAGGAGATACCCCAAAGATGGAAAAAATGGAAGGGGATATGTTGGAAAAAATTAAGCTGGGACCCATCAAAACCATGGTACACAAACTAATGGGTTGGGGTGAAGCAGAAGAGCTAGATTCCCAGAAGATTGTATTATTGTTAGATGTGCCCTTGGGTACCTCGGCTGCTGATATTGTCTCTGTTGCAGAACGAGTAAAGTGTTTGGGTAAGGTTGAAGTGAAAGGGCGTATGGCTGATTTGCTTGACCAGACATTGCAGGTGCTACTCCTATGCAGTGTGGTCATCGACCTTGAGAAGGTACCTCCTGTACTTTACCTGGAGGGTGCGTCCCAGGGGTGGAGGCTGATCCATACCTGAAGTGGGTCAGTCACTCCTGGGGGTCTCCTCAAATGAACAGTTTTAAAGATAAACTGCTTAAATTGTTAGTTGTAGAAGGGAGGACTACCCAGGAGTTGCTACAAGCCTTGGATCTGTCCGGTGATACCCCTCGAGTTCTCCGGCGCCTCCCTGGCCACCAAAACTCTGCTGGCTTCTTTGCCCTTGGCAGTCCCCTCCATACAGTTTGATTCCTACCGTAAGTTAAAGCTTTTCTCTGGCATGGTACCAGTGCCTCCCGGGAGGATGACCTGAGGCGTGGATGGACTATGCCACCCCTTTAGTCCAGGAGTGGCAATGCTCCGAGGGGAGAAAGGAAGAGGCTGATGGAGAGTTTGGGGGTCCTGCCTTAGAAGCCATTAGATTCTTCCGGCCACTCGTCCGAAGCCACTGCTGCAGTATCTCTCTGCTTTAGAAGGGTTTTGGGAGTACAGAGACTGGTGAAGATTTATTATGGAAATTCAGGTCTGCTAAGCAGTGGAGAAATGAAAACTGTCCACTTTTGTTACTAGAGTGGAGCGGGCATTGCAGAAGGCTTGTAGAAAAGGGGAATCACTGCTGCAGCCCTGAATCAGGTTCGCTAGAACATATTTTAAAGTCTGCCAGATTCTCTAGTGTAACTCTATTGAAACTTGTTGCATGATCGGTGGCCACCCCACCTGAATATTGTCAATTGATGAGGGAAATTCGAGAAGTGGAGACTGATGAAGAGGGGTGGGAACCCTGTGTGGGGGCAGTGAACCCTAGTGGGACCCCTGAGTCTAATACCCCTGATGAGACTGGCTCGCCTGGAGGGTCCGAGGGGTCCCCGGATTTCCCAGGTACTGTGGGGATGCGGGTTGTTTCCTCTGACCCCTACGTGGAGAGTGAGTTGAGGGCTGAGATCAGGAATTTACAGGAATTGGTGAGGGACTTAGAGCAGTCTACTGTGTACCCTACTTGGCCTGGGGCCCCTGAGTCATGTAGAGCCCTGAACCCTAGCCCTAGAGAGCTTTCTCCCTTCCCTCAGGGCCCCCCTCAGAATAGTGATCCCCGGGACCCTAAGTTTTGTTATCACTGTGGGGAAGATGGGCATTTCCAGCCTGACTGCCAGAGGCCGGAGAATTTAAGGAAAGTTAACAGCAGACTGATTGCTCGATACCGCCAGACCCAGTCTCGGGCCCCCGAGAAAAGTTGTGTGACTCAGGCCCATGCCCGCCGGGCTAACAATGTTGCTACCCCCAACTGGTCTGATGTGGTCTGGCCGTCTATGGAGACCCGGGTGCAGGTGAATGGAAGTCCCACTAGAGCTGTATTGGACAGTGGCTCCCAGGTGACCATCATGTTTCAGGACTGGTACCAAGCACACTTATCTGAAGTGCCCCTGCAGCCTCTAACTGGTCTACATGTATGGGGATTGAGCGACAAGGCTTATCCGTATTTGGGGTACATCCGTGTATGGTTATCTTTCCCTGCAACTGTGAATGGAACAGATGAGCAAGTGGAAACCTTGGTCTTGGTCTGCCCACCCACTGGACTGTATGATGGGGTGCCCTTGTTGATCAGAGCAAATGCGCACATGTTTGGACGATTGGCCCAGTTGTGCTCAGAGAAGCGAGCATTTCAGCCTGGGTGAGTTTTGGGTGTACCTGCTGTAATTCAAACGGTCAGGGCCACTGAGAAGAAGGGTAGGCCGGAGGAACCTGAAGGCCCTGTGGGAGTGGTATGGAAGAAGGATCCGGCCCCTGTAGTCCTTGCCCCAAATGCACAGTGTGTTCTGCATGGAGAGGTACGATTAAAGACAGATGTCAAGAATAAGTTGTTGATGTTGGATGCGCCTATGGAGGGAGAACTACCTGAGGGGTTGTTGCTCAAACCCAGCATTCTGCCGGCCAGGGGCTCATGCCTATGTTAAAAGGGTGATGGTTTAAGTGCACAATGTGTCTGATAAAGAGATTCGAATAAAAAGAGGGCATACCCTGGCTAGCGTCCATTGTGCGGATACTGCTGTCCTACCAAATAAAAAGAGTTCCCGGATGGGTGATAGAGTTGCTCTTGATCTGTTTGACTTTGGTGACTCTCCGCTGCCAACTGAGTGGAAGCGCAGGGTCAGTGAGAGGCTTGCCAAGAGGAACCAGATTTTCTCTCCCTGAAAGAGTGGGATGTAGGATGTGTACTAGGAGCTGAGCATCACATTGATTGCATGACGAAAGACCCTTCTGAGAGAGATCCCGACGTCTGGCTCCCGCTGACATAGATGATGTACGGCGGCATCTGCAAGAAATGTTGGCTGCTGGTATAATTCAAGAGTCTAGAAGCCCCTATGCCTCCCCCATTGTAGTAGTAAGGAAAAAGAATGGGGCAGTTCGGATGTGTGTAGACTATCGTACTTTGAATAGGCAGACCATTCCGGATCAATATACCATGCCACGCATACAAGACGCCTTGGATTGTCTGAATGGTAGTAAGCGGTTCTCTGTATTGGATCTTCGGAGTGGATACTACCAGATCCCGATGGCCCCAGACGATCGGGAGAAGACTGCTTTCATTTGCCCCTTAGGCTTCTATGAATTTATTCGGATGCCTCAAGGAATTTCGGGTGCCCCAGCCACTTTTCAGCACTTGATGGAACGAGCTGTGGGGGACATGAACCTACTCGAGTGTTTGGTCTATTTAGATGATGTCATAGTGTTTGGCCGATCCTTGAAAGAACATGAGCAACGATTATTCAAAGTCTTGGATCGATTGGAGGATTTCGGCCTCAAGTTGTCTATCGACAAGTGTCAATTCTTCCAGACTTCCATGAAATATGTGGGCCACATAGTGTCCACTGAGGGCATAGAGACTGACCCTAGCAAAGTGGAGGCGTTGACCACTTGGCCTCAACCCAGAAATTTGAAAGAGCTGCAACAATTCCTGGGGTTTTGTGGTTACTATAGGCAGTTTGTCAGAGACTATTCACGAGTGATTCGCCCCCTCCTTAATCTCACCCAGGGGTATCCGCCTACTCACAAAAAATATAAGAAGGGTGTGCACACTGACTTAGAAAAGAAGTATTTTCAGCCAAACTATATGTTCGGGGATCGATGGACTACTGAGTGTGAGGAAGCTTTCCATGACATCATACACCAACTCATCCACGCACCCGTGTTGGCCTATGCTGACCCAGCCAAGCCTTACACTCTTCATACTGATGCCAGTCTGCAAGGATTGGGGGCTGTATTATATCAGGAGCACTTGAATGGGTTGAGACCTGTAGCGTTTGCCAGTAGAAGTCTGATGCCATCAGAGAAGAATTACCCAGTGCACAAATTAGAGTTTTTGGCTTTGAAGTGGGCCATTGTTGATCAGTTCCACGACTATTTGTATGGTGCCAAGATATTAGTAAAGACTGATAACAATCCTCTGACTTATGTTCAAACTTCTGCCAAATTGGATGCTACTGGGCATAGGTGGCTCTCTGCCCTGGCCACCTACGATTATGCTGTAGAGTACCGGGCGGGCCTCAACCATATAGATGCGGATGCTCTCTCCCGGGTCCTGTGTACCAGACTGAATGGGTCCAGTTGTCTGAACCTGATATAAGAGCCCTGTGCCAGAAATTTGATAAAGAAGAACAGGTGTCTCCTGACACAGTGGACTGTGTGGTAGATAGCTTGGGGCCGCCGGAAAACTGTATACCTGCTGCCTACTGCCATTTCTCTGCATTGGACACCAGCTCTCTGCCACAATTCAACAATGATGATCTCCAACAGGCTCAATCCTGTGACCCTATGATAAGAACGGCCATAGAGGTTTTGCGGGCTGGAAGGGATGTATCCAAACTACGTTCCACTGACTTGCGGACTACCTTGTTGTATAAAGAAGGGCCCAAATTAAAGCTGATCAACCAACTACTATATAGAGAGACTGTGAGTAAGGAGGGCCGGGTGCAACGACAACAACTGGTGCTGCCCTCAGCTTTCAGAAAACTAGTTCTAAGGTCATTGCATAATCAGATGGGGCACCTGGGCATAGATCGAATACTTGGTTTGGTACGGGCTCGATTTTATTGGCCAAAGATGAGTGCGGACGTGGAACAGTATGTCAAGACCTGTGGTCGTTGTTTGCAAAGGAAAGTGTTACCTCAGAAAGCTGCTCCCTTGGTCAACATTACTATTAATGCTCCTATGGAACTGGTCTGTATTGATTTCCTGAGTTTAGAGCCTGATCTGAGAAGTGTTAGCAACATATTGGTGGTCACTGATCATTTTACCCGGTATGCACAGGCTTTCCCGACCAAGGATCAGAAAGCAACTACAGTGGCTAAGATACTTGTTGAGAATTTTTTCATCCACTATGGGGCTCCGCAGCGGATTCATTCAGATCAGGGAAGGGACTTTGAAAGTCGCTTGATTAAAGAGATGCTATCTTTGTGGGGGGTACTCAAATCACGAACCACCCCCTACCACCCGCAGGGAGACCCTCAGCCTGAAAGGTTCAATCATACATTGCTCGACATGCTGGGCACCTTACAATCCAAAGATAAATCGAGATGGAGCCAACAGATTAGCACTCTAGTTCACGCCTACAATTGTACGAAAAGTGATGCCACAGGGTGGTTCTCCCCCTATCGTCTAATGTTTGAAAGAGAGGCTAGATTGCCAGTAGATGTGTGTTTTGGGGTTTCCCCTGATGGGGTGCGAGCAGAAAACCATCTACAATATGTACAGAAATTAAAGGCCCAATTAAATCATGCCTACCAACTGGCCCAGACCATGGCTGTTAAACGAAATCTGGCTAACAAGGAGAGATATGACAAAAAAGTGAAAGCAGTAGAGTTGAGAAAAGGGGATAGAGTGTTGTTGAGAAATCTGGGACTGCATGGCAAACATAAAATTGCCGACCGATGGCATCACCTCCCTCATGTTGTTGTGGGACAGCTGGCAAACCTACCTGTGTATAAAGTGCGGCCTGAAAACAATTCAAAAGATGTGAAAACCATACACAGACATCATCTGCTGCCAATTGGGCAGATCTTGATTGAAGCTGAACCTTCCTCTACCCCTCCTTCCAGGCCCGTGACTAGATCTGTTACTAAGAAAGGAACCAAGCCCATGGAGCCTTCAACAAGTCCACCAAGGGAGCCTTGTCCAACCCCCCCCCGCAGAAGGAGATGGTCAACACTCAGTGACAGAAGACAGCGAAGATGATATTGAATACTATCCCTCTTATGAACTAAGTCAATTGTTTCGGGGCAATCCCCTTGTTAACTCAGGAACTGAAGCTGGCCCATCTGTGTTAGTTGAGCCCTCTACTTTATCCCCGGAGGAAATGCCTCCAGAAGATGAATGGGGTAGCAGACGAACTCAAGGGGCTGAGTCCTTAGGCTTGGCTGAACTGTCTGGCCTGGCTGAATTATCTGACTTTTCAGAAGAAGAGAGTGAGATGGGGGAACAAGCCAGTGATATGCCCAAATCGGAAGACCATTTTGAATGCCCTGATGGTTCCCCTCTAGTATCTACACTGCCCCCAGATGAGCCCAGGGGTGGGTTCAGGACAGAAGGTCAAGCCCTGATAGTATTATGAGTATCGAGCCTGATCCCCTTGAAGGGATCCCTGTTGCTAATGTCTCTGACATGGGAGTGGAGTCAGGGCCTGGTTCAGAATCCCCTGAGACCCCTAGACGATCTGGCTGACAAATTCGGCCAGTAATAAAGTTAAGCTATGAATCTTTGGGTCAACTGGTGGATCTGCCTTTAAATGTGGTTCACAAAGGGGTATATGTGTCCCCAAGGTCTTTGCCTAAGTTAGCCTTGGTGGATAACTCCAGACTATTAGTGAAGCCTTTCAAGTGTGGCGCCCTTGTCCTGGGGGACCAGTTAGTAGCTAACCGAAGAGGGAGCCCCTCAGTCCCGGGGTCACGGCTAGGGCCCTATGACCTGATTTAAGAGAGTGTAAGATTTTATATGTATGATGTGTATACACTGTAGTGCATTGTAGATCTAATATTTATGTAACGTAGGTAAAATGTGATATGGTGTTACTTGGGAGGTTCACCTACTTTGCCTCAAGGGTGAGTGCTTGGCGCTGACGCCAAGTTTTTCCAGGCCAAGGAGGGTGTAACCCCCTTGCAAATGGGGGTTCCTAATGTGCCTTATGCCTGGTTGGTAATCGGCATAAAGCCGCTGAAAGGAGAGTCCGTGGAGTGCTTTTTAAGGCCTCCGTATACTGTCCCTTTAAGGGCTGCCTTTGCAGTCGGAATGGGTTAAAATGGGAAGGGGTTCGAGTGTTGTCATGCTCGACTCCCGCCCGGGCTGCCAAGTGAGCGCTCCATTCTGCCATCGCTAATAGTGCAGGGGGAGCCCTAATAAAGGATGTAGGTGGTTGTTTAAAATAAGCTGTAAAGATAATGATAATGTAGTTGTTCTAACCTGCTTTGCTTTGCAGCACAGAGAGTTTGATTGCCTCCTCCATTTTGGTCCTGAACTGTGAAATTGGACCAATCAGTACTTTGGAATCCCACAGAGTTGACTGACCAATAGAGGAGCTGTTTAGAGGGAACAAGGCATTATGGACTATGGCGCTCGTTCTGCACTAATGGGAGCCATGAGAAGTGACTGGCAGGTTCAGCCAGCCAATGACAACGGGTCGCGCCTGAACTAAGAGGAGTATTGGGTGCTGCCAGCTTCAGATTTGTAGTGGCCAGTGAAGAGAGAGGAGCTGTGTGCTTCTGCACTGGGAGTGTTCGTGCGGGAAGCGCGTGAGGGCCTAGCGGCCGTTTGCCTGAGAAAAGGAGTCAGAAAATCTGCCGGCTGGTGGTCCGAGGAGGCTGTGCTTTGTGCAGCTACCCACCAGGCTCGACCTGTTTGGAGGACTGGAGAAGATTGCTGAATTGCGCTCAGTCTGCGGGAAAAGTGAAGAGAAAGCTGCCGTTACAGTGCTTGATGACAGAGAAGCCTGGAGAGCCCAGCTGCTGCTGCCTGGTGTGGTACCCCTCTGCTATTGCTGTTTACCATATAAATGTGTGAGTAGCTCAAGCTAAATCCTGCTGCCATTAAAGGGCTCTGCTGTTGCTGTTTACCATATAAATGTGAGAGGAGGCTTGTGTAGCTCAAGTAAATCCTGCTGCAATTAAAGGACTTTGCATGTTGCTGTTTACCATATAAATGTGAGAGGAGGCTTGTGTAGCTCAAGTAAATCCTGCTGCAATTAAAGGACTTTTGCCTGTTGCTGGTTACCATATAAATGTGGGTGGAGCTCAAGTTAAATCCTGCTGTCATTAAAGGACTTTGCCTGTTGCAGTTTGCCATATAAATGTGTGAGGAGTCTTGTGGAGCTCAGGAGTAGCCCTGTTAACGTTTAAGGACCCTATCTTGTCTGGAGGTCGTGAGTACTAATTCAGGGTAGTTCCCTGTTGAATTGCCACATTGGAACCAAATGGGATTACTGTACTGCTGACTGTTTAACTAACTTTTTCTTTCCTCTGTGTGAAAGGGCCCCTACCAGCTGCCATGGTTTGGACTAGCCACTAGGGCTTGGGTACCCAGGGACAGTAATTGATAGGGATAGGCCTGTGCACAGAGTCCTAGGTAGATAAATATAGCGATAAGCTAATCAACTTGATCCCCCCGTCCTTGTTGTTTTCCCCCTTGAATAAATCAGATTGTTTTTGCACAGCTACATCCTGGCTATTGTGTACGTTATGGTGAACTGCTGTTTGGTGATTGCAACATAACTGTGCCTTACTTTACAGGGGGTCCCCGAAGGGAGCTGGATTATATTTTCCATGGGGTAAGTGTACTGGCGAACAGAATTGCTGCTACCCAGTGTGAGTCACTAGTGGGACAAAGGGGGGGTTGCAGTAGCTCAGAGGGCTGCAACCGTGGTAGTCTTAACTGTGCTAACCCCGACCTCTGGGTGGAGGCACCCGTCAATGGATCTGGGCCCCTCACTCTGCCTCTGTGGGGGCAGACAGGGGTAGTAGCCCTAAGGGTAGCGCCCCCTTGGGGTTACAATAGTACAAAACAGCATAGACATCATGCCAGATACAGTAATGAATTTGTACGGACAGTTACAGGTATTAGCAATAAACAGCAAGTGCAAGTTGACAGTAACAAGTGCTATTTGGAGGCAATAGTAAGAAAAAAATTAAAAATTTAATGAGCTGTTAATCACATCTGTCATTTGGTACACTGAGGGAGATTAGCATGAGAACTAGAGCCTGCTAGAGTAGGGACTGCTTTAACTTCATTGACAGCCATGGAAAACCTACACTACTCAAGACAGACAAGTAGAGGGTTAGCTGCCCTGGTCCTGGTCAGTTTGCACTAGGCCATAGGCTAGTAAAATAATGTTAAAGTCAACTCTTTCTTGAAGCATTTGGAGCCTCTGCTCCTATGTTCTGGAATTCTCTTCCCCCCCGATCAACCTGCATGCATTTGCCACAGGAGAGGCAAAAAAGGCTGCGTTTTTTGGAGGCAACATAGGTGAGGTCATCTGTGGTGAAACTTGTTTGAATTGGTGTATTTATTATTGAGTGAAGAGTAATTTACTGAGTGAAGGGTACATTTGAGACCAGTCATAGTAGCCCACATTTAGGGGCCATATTATAAGCACTGTGTCTAGCTGTGTAGCTTGGGGGAGGAGTGATAATTGTCTGGCCTGGGACCTCAGCTAGTTGATAACTGGAGGTGGGGCTGAGTCAAATTTCTGATTGCTGGTTGTTTCTGGCAGGGTGAAGTGGCAGCCAGGGGACCAATCTAAGCTATGGTAGTCCAGCAGGTAATACCATCACAAGGGGGCTGCACAGGAAGGATAAACCGCAGCCACTCCTAACATGTCCCAACACATGTTTGTGTCCCAGCATGTGAGTGGAACAGCACAGGAGCGGACTAGGTGTGAGACTGGCATCTTAAGAGTTGGCAGGCATCCTCAGGAGAAAGCAGAGAGGTAGGGGACTTTGCTGGGTGATGAAGTTATGGTTCCTGTTCACTCCAGTTGTAAAACTTACTACAGGGAGGGGTGGAGGGTAAAAGGTAAGCCATAACTGGGAATAGATGCAACACCTTATCTAGGGTAAGGGTATAAAAGGATTAAGAGGGTGGGGGAAGTAATAACACTCTATCTAGGGTAGGAGTATAAAGGGATTGAGGGAATAGGGAAAACTAATAGCACCTTATCTAGGGTAAGGTTATAAAGGGGAAAGCTTGTAAGGTCCATTTGAATTAGTAAACTACCTAAGGTATAGCAAAAACCAGTAAACCAAACAAATAAAGGAAACTGAAGTTATTACCTACAGTACAGCAAAAAGAGGTAAACGAAACAAATTAAGGGAAATCAAGAAACACCCTATCAGAGGTTAGGGCATAAATAGTTTTTCAGGACATAAAGGGAGTACACTTGGGAATGTTGGCAGTGGTACAGTGTAGTGCAGTGCAGTGCAGTGGTTGAGCAGCTGCAGTCTTCAGGAAGACCTTCTGAAGACTGAGGTGCTGCCCCATCTGTGTGCACCTCTCTGAGCTGAGAAAAGAGGTCTCTAGACTCCGGGCCGAGTTGGCTAGGATTTGGGGAAACCTCATCCCCCCCAGGGGCCACCAAGTCCACAACTGTTGTCTCACAGAATGCTAAGAAGGAGGGCTAGCTGGACTGTGGTGGGCTGTGAGAAGGTGGGGTGGTGGGAAGAGGACACATTCCTCAGCTTGTGCCACTACACAACTCTTTGTCACTCTTGCGGGATGGGACTGCCAGGACAAGGCACCCATGGTTGTGGCAAGGGAGTATGTGGGGGTCCTTCAGAACAGAGGTCCAAAGGTGGGAGGAAGAGAACCCCAGCAGAAGAGGAAGAAACTTCTGGTGGGGAATTACTCAGTCATTAGGAGGGTAGTTCTGAAAACACCACAGAAGGGAAGGAGGGAAGTGAGGAGTCTCCCTGGTGCCTTTGGCACAGAGAGATGGGGAGCGGATCCTTAGGTTTGCTATGGCAGTGAGGCAAGAGGGGAAGCTGGATGTCATTGTCCATCTGGGGACAAATTACTTGGCAGAGTACACAGCAGGGGTGATGCAGAATACATTTAGAGAGCTACGGAGGGGCCTGAAGCAGGTAATATGTACGGTAGCCTTTACTGAGGTGCTGCCTGTGCACAGCCAGGGAGAGGAGAGGGAACATCACACCATGGTCTTCAATAACTGGCTGAAGGTGTGGTGCAGAAAGGAGGGGCTTGGCTACATCAGCAACTGGGATCCTACCTGGAGGGATAAAAGCCTGTACAAATGGAATGGCCTCCATCCATCTAGGAGGGGAATGGCAGTCCTGGGTGGAAGGTTTAAATGCTGCTTCAATGGGCATTTAAACTAGCCAAGGGGGGAAGCAGAAGAAACAAGGGAGGCAATGAATGCTTCCTTCCAGAAAGTGGAGCAACAGTGAAGAAAACCCAGAGGAAATACATTTCCTGGGGATAGTGGCGAGTAGGGGCAGGGGGGGAGGGACTGGAGGGTTGAGTGGTGGATCTGAGGCTGAAAAAAATAGTAGGGAGGGTGGGTAGAGGGAGGATAAAAATGGTGAAGGATACTACCAGGAAAAACAGAAGGGTGAAGGAGGAGCTCAGGAAGGTAGGACAAAGTAGGGGCAGGGAGAAACAAAAGGAGTGGAGAGCCATGTCCGCCAATGCAAGGAGCCTAGGAAACAAAATTCCTGATCTTGAGGTTACCATTGCAGAGGTAGACCTGGATCTGGTAGCCATAACAGAATCACGGTGCACTGACAACTACAGTTGGGAGATGGACATACTGGGTTACAGCATATTTTGAAAGGACAGGTTAGGGAGAAGGGGGGTGTTTTATATGTAAGTGAAGGTATAAATGCCTCAGAAATGCAAGGACACAGCGGGAAAAAAGAGGGGCTGGAGGTTCTTTGGGTTGGCTTAGAGTCATGGTCCATGGCCTTTATACGAACATATGAAGAGCCAGCAGAGGAAGACCATTTGGTCTATCAAGTCTGCTCATACTGCAGGGTCCACAGCTTGAGCGAATGTCCCTACCCTCCCTTCTCACTCCTCCCAACCTCTCTACACATGATCCTTACCTTCCCCCTATGCCTAATCCAGTCTCTCTATTAAAGCTGCCCACTGTCTTCAAAGAGATGACCTCTTCCAGCAGTGCATTCCAAGTGTCCACCACCCTCTCTGTGAAGAAGTGCTTCCTGACCTCCCTCCTAAACCTCCCACCCTCCAACTTATGACTGTGCCCCCTCTTGTTATGGTTGCCCCTCAGCTTAAAGAGACTCTCCTTATTAACCTTATTTATCTCTTTTAAGTAATTGAAGGTCCCAATCATGTCACCTCTCTCTCTGTCCTATCTTCCAGGGAGTACATGTTCAGTGCCCTCAATCTCTCCTCGTATGCCTTACCCTGATGACCAGCTATCATCTTTGTAGCCCTCCTCTGGACTTTCTCCAGCAGGTTAATGTCCTTTTTGAGTTGTGGGCACCAGTACTGAACTCCATACTCTAGATGCAGCCTTACCAGTGACCCGGACAAAGGCAGTAGGGCCTCTTCTCTCCTGCTACTGATCCACCTAGATATGTATCCCAGCATCTTGTTTGCCTTTGCTGCTGCTTTCCTGCACTGCATGGAGTGCTTCTGGTCACTAGTGATCATCACTCCCAGGTCCTTCTCCTCCTCTGATGCAGATATTCAGACTCCACCCAGGTAGTACTCTGTCCTGGGATTCTTGGCTCCAATATGCATAACTTTGCATTTTTTGGCATTGAAGCCAAGCAGCCAGATACTGGACCACTTCCTCAGCTTTTACAGATCTTCCTGTAGGTCCAGTATCCCTTCAGCTGTGTCCACTCTCCCACAGAGCTTGGTGTCATCTGCAAATAGGCACATTTTGCCCTTACTGCCATCTCCAATGTCATTGATGAAGACATTGAACAACACCGGCCCCAGCATCTAGCCCTGCGGGACCCCGCTGGTTACCTCTCTGGGTGCCAGATAACTCTCCCCAAAACCACCCTCTGGGTTCTGTCCCTGATCCAGTTTTCCACCCATCTGGCCATTTTTTTCCTCTACCCCGAGATTCACCAACTTCCTGATCAACCTTTTGTGGGGCACAGAGTCAAAGGCCTTGCTGAAATCAAGACAGAGAATGTCTACCGCTTGGCCCCTGTCTACTGTCTTAGTGACAGTCAAAGAAGTCAATCATATTTGTTTGACACGCTCTCCTCCCCCATGAACCCATGCTGCCTCTCATCCTGGAGACCATGCTCCTTTAGATATTCCACCAACCTTTCCTTTAGCATGGTCTCCATGAGCTTGCCCACAATGGAGGTCAGACTTACTGGTCTGTAATTCCCTGAGTCATCCTTGGGACAGCTTTTGTGGAGGGGAACTGCATGTGCTGTTCTCCAGTCCTGCGGAACCATGCCTGACTCTAGTGAACTATTAAGTAGGTCTGCCAGTGGCCCTGAAGGCACTGGTTCTTCCTTCTCCCTGGTGAAGATAGAACAGAAGTATTCATTTAGTATCTCTGCTTTTCCCCCATTATCCTCCACCCACTCCACCCCTTTCTTAAGCCTAACAATCCCTTCATGTCCCTTTTCTCACTTACATATTGAAAGAAAACCTCCTCCCCCTTCTTAATTCCTTCAGCTATCTGCAGCTCCTTCTGTGACTTTGCTCCCTTGACTTCCTTACTTGCCTCACTAGCCAACCTTAGGTAATTTTCCCTATCCATTTCTCTCTTGATCTTCCTGAACTTTCTATAGGTCAACCTCTTTTCCGTTACTGCCTGGGCAACCCCAAAACTGAACCAGCAGGGCGCTTTGGCCCTTGTGTTCTTCCCCCTGAGCCTAACACACTCATCTGTGGCAACCAGTATTCCTTCCTTAATGATGGACCACCTTTAGTCCACCCCCATATCTGCTCTGATGCCCGCCAGATGGCTCCTTAGCACTTTGCCTATTTTCCTGAAGTCTGATCTCCTGAAATCCAAGATTTTGGTCTTAGTCGGGATGCTTTTTTATGTGTGTGGGAGTGGTGTACAGGCCACCTACACAGGGGAAGGAATAGGACAGGGTTTTGGGGGAGGCCATAGGCAAAATGTAAGCAAAGGGGAAGTAGTAATTATGGGGGACTTTCATCTGCCGGATGTAGACAGGAATACCCTGGCCGCAGCTACAGTTAGGAGCAGCATCATCCTAGAATCCCTGTAAGGGGCATTCCTCAACCAGCTGGTTACAGATCCCACTAGAGATGGAGCATTGCTTGATCTGGTACTTATGAACAGGGACAACATTGCAGATATCACAATGGGTAGCCCCCTGGGTACAAGCGATCATCATACAGTGTGGTTTGGCATGTGGATTGGACATTAAGCCAAAGGTCCTGGACTTCAGGAGGCAGATTTTAAAGAAACAGGAGACTGCCTTAGGAAATGATTGATTGATTGATTTAAAAATTGGTAACCAGAAAAGGCACACTGAGCCAAGGTTCATTTCCAGGTGTGACCCAGGGGAGAAGGGGGAGAGGAAAATGTCAAGCAGATACAATAGAATAGATGCTTACATACAAATAAGGTACAAACAATGGTAGTGCAACTTGGCAAAAGTCCAAACTTTTCAAAATACAGGTATCTGAAGCAAGACATGCTCTACATCCTGAAATAAAAGGGGGATATAGTGGGGGGGGGAGGGTCTGGAGGCACAATATGGGGGCTGAAGGCACAATATAAAAGAATAAAGGAGGGAATAACCAATGTAATGGCAAGCTGTTTAAAGGTACTAAGCAAGGCGATGAGGTAAAAGAGGCCACTGTGTTTTTTAAAGGAAGTGGCCAAGGTGGTAAAGGAGAAAAAAAAAAATGCTTTCAGGAAGTACAAGGAGATCCAAATGGAGGTGGACAGCAAGATATATCTAGGGAAACAAAGGGAGCCAGGAAGGAGGGTAAGGACAGTAAAGGCTCAAACTGAGGAGAGGATCGCCCAGGAGAGGATGAGACTTTCTTCAGGTACATGAGCAAAAAAAGAAAGGCAATGGGTGGTATAATGAGGATCTTGGAGACCAGGAGGTGAAGACTATGCAGAGGAAGACCATAAGAAAGCTAACATTTTAAACTAATACTTCTGCTCGGTCTTCATAGTGGAATGGGGGGAAGGCCGACATGCATTAACAGACACCAGGGGAAGAGTGGTGTGAACACAAGTCCATTTATAGCCGGGGTTGGAGGCCCTAAAGGAAAACAATACAATGAAGCTGGAGGGGATCCACCCAAGAATACTAAAGAAGCTGAGCAAGGTGCTAGCTACCCCTTTGGCAACATTATTTAGCACCTCATGGTAGTTGAGGATGTCCCAGAGGACTGGAGAGGGCTGATGTAGTCCCTCTGCACAGCAGTGGCAGCAGGGAGGAGGCTAGCAATTACACACCAGTCACTCTCACATCAGTGGTGGGGAAATTAATGGAGTCCCTGACTGATGGAGTACCTGGAGACAAAGGAGTACCAGGACCACCAGCAGCATGGCTTCACATGGGGGAGGTCATGTCAAACAAATCTCATAGATTTCTTTGACTTGGTAACAAGGTGGATAAGGGAAGGGCATTGGATGTGGCCTATTTGGACTTAAGTGAGCCTCTGACACTGTACTACACAGGAGGCCAGTAAAGAAATGTAGCAGCCTGGGAGACGGTGGTAAACTGTGTATCTAACCAGTTGAAGGATAGGAGACAGAGGGTGCTGATAAACGGCAGTCACACGGAGGATGAGAGAGTGACCAGTGGAGTACCACAGGGATTGGTACTGAGTCCTGTCCTCTTCAATTTCTTCATAGGTGATATTGCTGAGGAACTGGAAGGGAAGATGTACCTCATTGCAGATGACACAAAAATCTGCAACAGAGTGGGCACCCAGGAGGTGCGTTGCCTCTGTATGGCATTGATTCTGTAAAGGAAGAAGTTATCAAGGAAATGAGACAAGACTGCAAAAACACAATTGGTGGAATACAGGTAGGACCAGCCTATGCAGGCTAGGTCATATGAAAAGTCATCAGGATCCATCCTGATGAGATCTCTGAAATAAAAAATTTTTATGGGAGGAGTTCGGGGAGATGAACACCCAAGATACAACAAGTTGGAGAGTGGTCACTGATTGAGTCTTTCAGGGTACCAGCAGGGATGAGCTTGTCTGGCCTTTTGGCAAAGATCCAATTAATAAGGGTGTAGGAACCAATAATAGACTCCCCCGTGGGAGAGGCGATAACCTGGGTAAGACTGAACTTAGTTAAATTGAACTCAATAGTTTTATGGAAATTATCAATCCAGTCAATATTGAAGTCTCCCATAAGGATGGATTCCTTACTCCAAACACTGGGAGCAAGTGAGTCCAGTAAGGAGTTGAGACCAGCTAAGCTACCATGGGGAGGATTGTATAAACAAATAATGTGAAGTTTCTTAACTTGACTGAGTAGCGAGGTAGAATGAATGTATTCACACTGAGAGTTTGGGGAGGCATCCTTCGAAGTCAAGAACAAGTTAAGTTGACCCTTGTAGTATAACATCACCCCACCTCCATGTTTTGATGAGCTCCTGTCACAACACAGAAAATTATAACCAGACAAAGAGCAAGCCACATCAGGTATAGTATGCTTGAACCAGGTTTCAGTAATCCCAAGGACATCAGGCCTATATATAGAGACTTATACTTCAATATCACACTTATTAGCCAGTAGACAAAGAGAGGGTGGCAGCACTTCTGAGCTCCTAAAGGTGCAACCATGCACGTATACACAGTCTGCAAAAAAACTAAACATGTTGCATACACCAAGTACTGGATGACTGAATATAACTTATTGGTGTCTGGTTAGTGGTTCACCTAGCATTGCACCAATAAATTCTATTCAGCCATCCATTGCATGGTGTGTGCACCATTTTTTGTTTTTCATTATTAGCCAGTAGGCTATGAACAAAATGTGAGCAATTTCAAATCCAGACTTTGAATTCCCCTGAGGAGGGTTTATGGATGAGAATGCAGAGGGAGGGCCAGGATTCAGTTTAACATCTTCTGATAGATGTAAGACTGAGAGCACGATAGGAAAGCAGAATAGTATCAGATAGGTTATTGAGAGGTGTAGAACAGATAAAATAGTGCCGAGTGTATTTGGTGAGATATAGCAGCAGTATTCTGGAAAATGGAGGAATGAAATGAGTATCTTTGGAGTAGCTGTTAGAAGATTTGAAAAGAAGAAGTCCTGAATTAAGAGTCAGCAACAGGAGACACTAGCCAGTGGAAATAGTGGGAAAATATAGCTGACTGGGGAAAGGCCAGTCAGGATAGGAAGAAGCAAAAGTAATGTTGACTGGAGAACCATTATGGGGAGGGGATAAGCACAGGCACAAATGAGCTTATGGGCAAATTCAGTGGAAAAAGGAGGGACAGGTTTAGCAGGTTATGATAAGATACATTCAGCAATCCAAGTTACAATGATACACAAACATCAGTCACATTTAAATAATGGGGAGGCTGAGCAATAAAGTAAGCACTCTACTTGAGAAAGACTACCTGTGACAGTATTCAGTCAATACAGAGGGCAAAATGAAAACAGCATAAGGATACACACCTGCTCCTATTACACAGCAACAGAACTGCTGATGAGTCCAAACATGGGCCTCAGAAGATACAGCCAGATACACAGCACACTCAATGCGTTGCACACATCAGGAAGCATCCAAAGACCATCCAAGGGCTGTAGAGGTACACAGGAAGAGCTCAGGTGACATGCAGCATGTCTTGTCAACTGCTGCCCCATGTGGATGTCCACCATTGTGACACTGATGCACTTAAGCAACTGCCCTTCAGCTCCTGCCCACAGTGGGGAGGCCCACTAGCATGAGTGTCCTATTCAATGGAGGGAAGACTTCACTCACCAAAAAGATGGGCCATCTGAGTGAAGGATTCACTGGCTGGGAGGTGGTGCAACAGTTCTGGACCCTCCTGGCCCAGTTTGAAGAAGTTCTGGCCCAAGCTGCTCGGTGATCATTGGGAGAGGGTAAGAATCACTTCTACCTGCCCTCATGACCCCTCTTCTGCTCTCGATGCCACTGCTTCCACTGTGCCATGGACAGCACTGCTCCATCTCTCTTTGAATTTTGGTGGGTACTTCTGAATCCAACCACCAAAAAGAGGGATCATCTGATTGGAGGATTCCCTGACTGGGAGGTGTAGCGTCAGTCCTGGACCCTCCTGGCCCACTTTGAAGAAATCCTGGCCCAAGCAGTTTGACAATCATTAGTGGGAGGGTAAGAATCACTTCTACCTGTCCTCACAACTCTTCTCCTGCTTGCAATGCTGCTGCGCTGTCTGAATATCGCCCCCACTCCGGCTATGTGCTATTTGCATGACGCGCTAATGGGTACGTGGCACATACGGCCAACTCTAAATATGGGGACCTTACTGACTTACTAAGAAGGAACTTACACCTAATACGTAAAGGTGCACTATGTCATATATTACAAATTATCTAGATGTTCCTGCTCAGCAACAGTTAATTTGGATAAGAATGAATCATTATATGGGTTAGTCTCACATGTTGTAACAGTACAGAGGTGTGCGTAATCCTTTTTTTTGTAAAAATGAGGAATGCATTCAGTGTCTGGCAGACAGAACTGATATCCACCTTGTGGATTTACTTGTATAGTTTGATACAAAAGCTAATAAAAAAAATAATTGAAGGAAACAAAAAGGTAGGTGACCTGGGTTTAGGGGTGTGACTAAGTAGACAGATCAGGAACTAGATGTCCTCTAGGATCCAGAAGGTGGTCCTAAGTGAAAATAACCTTTAGTGTGAAAATTTATTACCAACATGAACCTGTATTTGTTTGTACACTAGGACCACCTTCCCTTGAAAAAGCCTAGGGGCACGGACGAAAACATTTGGGATGTTTTATAAGTGGGCAAAGTAAGTTGCTGATATTGAATAAAAACAGGCATTATTCGTGGAAATTCTGTCTGTTGGTTTGATGGTGCACAACAGACTTTTTGGAATGCATACAATATCCTTTGTATGCATCTTGGTGAACTTCTAACTACAGGGATTGTCCACCAGGGACACTTACCCCACTTTTTGAGAAATTTAAATCTCTTGATAAAATTGCAAAGTTATACACACTAGTTGCAAGAACCCACAGAAAGTACTCATTTAATAGGGGCAACGATTGAATATCTAGGGAGGAAAGAGATCCAACGGCAATAATTAGCAATAGTACAAAGTCCTCACAATACAGTAAGGTATACAGGAAGGGGAAATAAGTTGGTCGTTCACTAAACATATTGAACTTTGTAAAAAGGGCGAGACTAGACTTCTTTTATAGGAATGAAAATGGTTTCCACTTTGATATCAGGATGCTATAGGTGCAGGCCACTTTCTTACCTCAGCTTGACTATAGTGACTTCATGTATATGAATAGTACCCATTCCTATCTATCTAAACTGGATGTGCTGTATCAGAGAGCTATATTGTTCATAACCAGCCAGCATAATAGAATGCATCATTATTTATTGCTCTGTATAGTGGATCTAAATTGGACCTCCCTAACCACAAGTAAGATGAAGAATCTGGACCTACAAAGTCTTTAAAGGTGATTTACCCCCTATGCATTACAAACTTATTTAAAAAAAGTGGGATGTGCTTATACTCTCAGAAGCACCCCACTTTTGTTCTTTAAAACACCCAGTTATGGCACATGTGTTGGAAAAATGGTGTTTGGCTGTGAAATGAAATGAAATTTGCCTGTGCTCTGGAATAAATCACAAAGTACAAGAAAGGTAGGTGGGGACTTAAGTTACAGTGCCTTCAAATCCCTGATTGAGACTCATTGTACTGAGAACTGTAGCTGTTAATAATTTATATTGGGTTGTATATTTTGTAGTATTTATTATTGTCATGATTGATTTTACATTTTATACATTTCTTGTATATTATCATTTTATTGTCTAATGTCAACTTTGCTGTAGCTGTATATTATCATGATGTTGTCCAATGTCAACTTTGCTGTGACTGTATATTATCATTCTGTTGTCCAGTGTCAACATTGCTGCAACTGTATATTATCATTGTGTTGTCCAGCATAAACTTTGCTGTGACTGTATATTATTGTTGTGTTGTCCAGGGTCAACTTTGCTGTGACCGCATATTATCATGGTGTTGACCAATGTCAGCTTTGCTGTGACCGTATACTATTGTTGTGTTGTTCAGGGTCAACATTGCTGCAATTGTATATTATCATTGTGCTGTCCAGCATCAACTTTGCTGTGACTGTATATTGTCATTGTGTTGTCCAGCATCAACTTTGCTGTGACTGTATATTATTGTTGTGTTGTCCAGCATCAACTTTGCTGTGACTGTATATTATTGTTGTGTTGTCCAGAGTCAACTTTGCTGTGACTGTATATTATCATGGATTAGAAAATGGATAAAGACAAACTTGTATCCTGATTGGTTCAAACAGCCTGGCACCCGGGCTGTTATTTCTTAACAACTGCCCAGTTCAAAGTAAGTGCCACTTTGGGATGCCCTATTACCGAAAGTATCCTTGGGCACCCTGAATTTTCAATCTTGCCAGCACCATTTCTCTTGCTCTCTAAGTGAGCGGCTCCCCGACATAGCGCAGGTTGCATTCTGCCCATGCTCGTCTTCAACAGAAACCGCAGCAAAAACAAAATACTGGTTGTTTTTTTTTTTTTACCTGCCTCACATATTTCCTCAAGGCAGGTCTCCACTTCTCACCTACCAAAAACATTTTGGGCAGTCCGCCAACTGCACTCACTCATTTACTTTCTTTTACCACCCAGTCCATTTCTAGGTCACGTTCATTGTGCCCACAAAAAAAACATCAGCAAAAACACCAAACTACATCTGTTTTTTTTTTTCTTAAATAAAAAATTAACTTTCCTGCCTTGCATCTGTGCCCCTCTTCTGAGTCACCAATGGTATTGCAAGTCAGTCCCCCGAACACGTAGACACTCATTTACTTCCTTTCCCGATCGCTTTCAACGCGCTCTCTCTCAAATGCGAAACCATACCTATCCACATACTGCAAACACATAATGAAGGCACCACAACAAATTTAAACTAACATTTCCCTTCCTACCAATAAAAAAATGACACTCCACTACAAAAAAAAACTCGGATCAAAAACAGCAGCACCCTCTGGTGGCAAGGGACTATTTCACACAACATACATTTCTGTCCATTTTTAATAATATTTAAACACTCTTTGTTAAATCAAAACATTATCTAAAAAAAATAATGTAAGCCCATTTTCTAAGTGTAATAATACGCTCCAGGGTGGGCGTTATGGGATATAACAGACCTTCCAGGGGCTATAAGGCCCTCTGCCTGCGGCGTCAGGCCTCATTATGCCCCTGGGCAGTTCGTTATATGCCAATAACGCCCACCCTGATGGGTACTATTACTTACGTTGTCCAGCGTCAACTTTTCTGTGGCTGTATATTACTGTTATGTTGTCCAGGGTCAACTTTGCTGTGACTGTATATTATCATTGTGTTGTCCAGCATCAACTTTGCTCTGATCATATATTATTATTGTGTTGTCCAACGTCAACTTTGCTGTGACCGTATATAATCATTGTGTTGTCCAGCATCAACTTTCCTGTGACTGTATATTATTGTTGTGTTGTTCAGGGTCAACTTTGCTGTGACTGCATTTTATCATTGTGCTCTCCAGCGTCAACTTCTGTAGATATGCGTCCTCCTCACATCAGCTGAAACACCACTGCCTCCTCTATGCTGAACTAGGATGCCTTTCTCTGGCAGCCTCCCAAGACTGTGTATTCTGCTTAATCATAAATAACATAATCTGAAATCAAACGCCTAAGCCACTGGTGGAACTATTTCTAAACCAGACATCCAGCTATGAACTACGCTCAGCTGCTAAGTTCTCATCCCTAGACATCACTCCTCCAAAGGTGCTAGCACCTTCTCCTGCTATGCCCCGCAGCACTGGAACTCCCTCCCTCTAACTATTCATCTAGCATCATCCCATGCCTCTTTAAAAATATTGCAACGTGACCATCTCGCTGATTCCTGCTCTTGCTCCTGCTTCAAACCCCCTTAGCCGAGTATCTCTCCCAAATTCTCTTACCCCAACATCCTTTCAGAGCTCATTCCTCTAGAAAATAGCTCTGCACTGTCCTCCTGTCTTCTATTTTGCCATATTTTATTACATCTAGCCATCATCCCTTACCTTACCTCAATTTCCTATCCTATCCTATCCCACCTCCTCATATTGCCTCCCTACCCCCTCTAAATTCCTGTCTCTACTGTATCCATCTTACATGACTATTAAAAATGGCACTTTTATTTTGTATAATTTCACCATACTGCTACCTTAATGTTTGCCTAATAGATTTTTTACTGTTGCTGTCCTATATTTCTATGTTATATAGTACTGTAGAATCAGTTGTACTTATTGTTTTCTCCTGCCTGCACTGTATTACTATTGTCTAAGCATCTACTGTTTATATGATTGTACTGTCTTTGTTTCAAAAATGCTTTGCTTCTGTAAACTCCTGGGTCGTGCCTGAAAGTAGTCATTGCTATGGCTAGTGCACCCTACCTGGTCAACAAAAACTAAATGAAAAATAAAATAAAAACTTTGCTGTGATGGTATATTATCATTGTGTTGTCCAGCATCAGCTTTGTTGTGACTGTATATTATCATGATGCTGTCCAATGTCAAGTTGTCAAATCTGCTGTAGCTGTGTTTGTCTGCTCCTAGGACCTCCTTGAAATTGAGCTTAGCTTAGTGAAGTCTATCCAGACAAAGCAAATGACAATATTTAAGCTCCCTTCAGGAGCAGGGGATCACTTGTGTGCCCAAGAAGGTAAAGCGACCTCCTTCTCTGCAGACATCATCACTTGTGGAGGGTGTTAGCTCATTGACACAGCATGTTGACTGCCTCACCCGCCCCAGCAACCCTCGCCTGACTCTTCCTTTATTGTCCCCATCCTATGACGTCACTTCCTGGCACCCCCCCAGTCCCCATTTCTTCATTTGCAGGTTGTACCTGATGGCCACTAGAGGGTTTAGTCCTCCTCACCTCCTTGCTCACCTGAAGCCTCTCTCTTAAGCCCAGAGCCCTTCTATACAGCATTACCACTCCACTGCCCTACCTCATATCCCAGCTCAGTCTTCTATCACTAAGCTATACACCCTTTTCATAGCTGGATTCTATCCCCGCTACTACCACCTTTCTCACTATTCCCACCTTACCCCCACCATCCTACCCACTTCCTAGCTAATCAACCGCTCCCCGTGTGACCACTAGGAGTCGCTATTAGACACTCTGTTTCCAGCACCTGACCCTGCCAGCCCAGCCACCTTGGATGCCTGGATCTCCACTCTATCACAGCCCAAAGACACCCATCCCATGGGGGTCTTGAACTTGGTACCCTCTGCACCAAAGTCTGCAACTCTACTACTCCAAAGTGGCAGTCACCCTTACTGAAGCATAGCCCTGATCCTTATTCCTTCAGCCACGGCCATCACTATAGGCAACATGCGTACTTATCCATTACCACTGTATGTCACTATCTCAGCCATCCTGGTGTTCGCTTCTCTCCAATCGGACCACATACGTAGTCCACCGAGGTCAGCACCTGATGACCACCCTGTGCTATCATGACCCCCCCCACCATAGGTCTTGGACCCCGGCACCCACCTCCTGCCAACCCTCCCAATGCCCCAGGCCATCCCTGGACTCATCTGTTCACCACCATTCCAACCCTCTGTGCCCTACCCATCCCCTGTACCCTGATGGCTCAGCCCAATTCTCAACATCGAGCCAGGGTCTCCAACAACTACTGCCCACTAGTTAGAATTCTTACACTGCTATTACTACTCTCGGACAATGTCCACCCCAATCCAGGCCCCATCCCCACCTGCACGCCTAGGACATCGCCCATAGGACTCCGCATCGCCACCTTGAACATATGCAGCTTACCTAAAAAATCTGCAGTGCTCCAATGTTGGGTCACTGTACACCAACCTGACATCATTACACTAGTGGAGACCTGGCTCTCCAAATCCACCCCGACTCCTTTGTCTCACTCCCCGGGTACACCCCATACTGAGAAGATTGAATGGGCAAATGCGGGGGTGGCTGTGCGATCTTCATTCAAGATAACATTATTGGCCATATGCTCCCAGCCCCCCAGCTCAAAAATGGAGCTCAGGCCCTCACCATAAAAATCACCCCAGACCCCTCCAGGGGCCCACTATACCTCACAGTCTCCTATGTTCCCCCGAGGAACCAGAAGCAGGCCAAGTCATCCCTCACTGATTATCTCTCCACTCTCCCACACAAAGCTGAACAGTCAATAGTAGGGGATCTAAATGTCAACTGACTTGGTCCCTCAGCCGCTCAAGCTAAGGACTCCTTCACCACCCTCGACATGGTCCAATTAGTCTCCTAGCCTACTAGACTCCACCCTTCTAATGGTACCAGCACCCTTCTGGACATCATAATCTCAAACCGCCCTCACAAAGTACAGGACATAAAAGTTCTCCCCGACTCACTAAGCGACCACTCTCCCACCTATTCCTGTGGACCTCCTCCACTCCCAAACCCATAGCTCAAACCACTTCTGAAGGCATCTCCACTCAGGGGGGTTAAGCAAACTCATGCAACTTCTCACCCAAATTGACTGGTCCCCCATTAAACTAGCCCCCAGCATTGACACTGCACTTGATCTGTTCACACAGGCCTTCACCAAGGCCTGTGATCATTATGCACCACTCACCAAACACCGCACAAAAAAACCAAATGCACCATGGATCACCCCCTCCCTACTCGAAAAACTGAGGGAGAGGGACAATCTCTGGTACAAAGTCATGGAGTCTGGCAGGTCGGCTGACAGACAAACCTATAATGCCCCACGCAACAGATGCATGCAGGCCATCCACAAGGCCAAAGTGGATTATTATCAAGCTACCCTCACCTCCACATGGGGGTCCGCCTGGACCTTCTGGGGTAATATCAAAGAACTAAATGGGAAATCACACTCCCCACCTCCATCCCAGCTCTCCATTGATGGCACCATTACCACTGACCCACATATCATAGCAAATTGTCTCAACACCACCTTCACAGATCTCAGTTCTGTTCTCCCCAGTTGCTTCTTTGACCCCGTGCCTGAATCTCAACCCCAGACCCTGCAGCACCCTCATTTCCTCCTGCACAAAACATCCACCTATGAAGCCCGTCCATACCTGCTAAATGCACTAGATAGCAATAGCCCAAGCAATGACCCCCTAGATGCTAGGATCCTTTGGCTAGTCCTAGATGATGTCTTAATCCCTCTAACGGACCTATTAAACAGATCCCTTTGCCTGGGGCAATTCCCCAGTGCCTGGAATACTGCTGTCATCACTCCCATTCATAAAAGTGCCGACAAGTCCTCCCCCAGTAATTATTGACCCATCTCCATTCTTTCTCCACTCTCCAAAGCTATTGAAAAAGTAGTTGCCACACAGCTCACTGAATATCTAACCAAATATGCCATATTACGCCCTGAGCAACATGGCTTCCACACTGGCCATAACACAATCACAGCCCTCCTAGAATTCTCCAACTTCCTACACTCCTCCCTAGACTCTGATAACTTTGCTGGAGCAGTGTTCATAGACCTTTACAAGGCCTTTGACACTGTCTGCCATTGACTCCCTCTACCAAATCGGCTTCTTCACTGGCACCCTGGCATGGTGTGCCAGATATCTCTCTACTTGGTACCAATGTGTCAAAATAAATGGGACCCTGTCTGACGCCCTACCTGTCCGCTCCGGGGTTCCCCAAGGCTCCATCCTGGGTCACCTACTCTTCAGCCTCTACCTTAACACCCTGCCCAATGCCTGCTCCAAAAAAATTCTACTGTATGCAGACGACGCAGTTCTCTATGCCTTGCACCATAAACCTACTCCCCTCCAGGACTCCCTCCAACATGCCTTCAATCAGGCAGAAACATGGTTCAGGGACCATAGAGCAAAGGGCTCTGTGGTGCAATGGATAGCACATTGGACTTCTAGTAAAGAAAAGGCATTCAAAGGTTGTGGGTTCGAGTCTCACCAGAGTCGTCTAGTTTGTAATATCACACAGATCTCTTACTTTGGGGTTACTAGTGGGGTACCACAGGGTTCAGTACTGGGTCCAGTCCTTTTTAATGTCTTTATAAGTGACATTGCAGAGGGACTGGAAGGAAAAGTATGCCTCTTTGCAGATGACACAAAGATCTGCAATAGGATTGATACACAAGGAGGTGTGGAAAGGATGAGAAGGGACTTGGCAAGGTTGGAGGAATGGTCAGAAGTATGGCAGCTTGGATTCAATGCAAAGAAGTGCAAAATAATGCACATGGGAAACAAAACCCAGAGAAAGATTACATGATGGGGGGTAGTAACAACAACAAAATGGAATGGGACCTGGGGGTAATCATATCAGATGACCTTAAGGTAAGCAAGCAATGTGGAGAAGGCAGTAGGGAGGGCTGGGGGGATACTGGGATGTATAGGGAGAGGCATCACCAGTAGAAAACAGGAAGTTGTCATCCCTTTGTACAGACAGTTGGTGAGACCTCATCTGGAGTACTGCATCCAGTTCTGGAGACCCAATCTCCGCAAGGACATAGACAGGATGGAGGCAGTCCAGAGGAGGACAACTAAAATGGTGCAGGGTCTGCAAGAGAAGCCATATGAGGAGAGACTAAAGGAGCTTAATATGTATACCCTTGAGGAAAGGAGGGAGAGGGGGAACATGATAGAAACCTTTAAGTACCTCAGTGGAATTAATAAAGTCCAAGAGGGTAGCATCTTTCAGAAAAAGAGTTGTGCAAGAACAAAGGGACACAATTCGAAGATAGAGGGGGGATGGCTCAGGGGCAATGTGAGGAAGTATTTTTTCACAGAGAGGATGGTGAACGCATGGAACAGCCTTCCTGAGGAGGTTGTGGGGTCTAAAACTGTGGGAGAATTCAAGAACGCATAGGACAAACATAACGTAATTCTTGTGGGGGGTTGGAAGAAATAGGCTGTTGGTTAAATAGAATCTGCAGCTTATTCTGCAGGTAGGGAAATGGGCAGACTAGGTGGGCCAAACAGTTACCTTATCTGCCGTCAAAGTCTATGTTTCTATGTAGACTGGTCATAAACCTAAAAAAGACAAAATGGATGATTTTCTCCCATCACCAAAACAAAGCAAAGAATGCACCACTCCTCATCCAGTACTCAGCACCCCCCTTGAGAAGGTATCCACCTACAAATACCTAGGGCTCACCCTTGACTCTGCCCTTACTTTCCACGCTCACATAAATGCCCTCTCGGCTGCCACAAATGCCTGGATAGGACTCCTTTACCGGCACAAGGGCTGCCTCTCTCCTGATGCTCTTCAAATTGCCATCACTTCCTCTATACTGTCCCTAGTGTACTATGGGCTCCCTGTGTATGCTGCTGCTGGCAATACTGCTCTCCATAAAATTCAGCTCTCCCTCAACAAGGCTTGCAGGCTCCTGACTGGTACTCTTAGGCTCACCCACACCTGTGCCCTCTATTCCACTGCCAATCTCCTCAACTTCGAGGAAAGACTCCACTACTAGACCTGCCTACTGACCAAGAAACTTCTGCTCGGTCTGTCCCCCCCAGGGTCTCTGCCTCCCTTCAACTTGCAACCCCGTCTATCTCCACCTGCAATTCGGACAAAGCTATCCTTGTGATACCCAGGGCGAAAACCTCCCTCGCTCAGAGATCCTTCTGCCACAGGGCCCCCGCCTGGTTTAATGCACTCCCAGCCACTGTCACCAGCACACCCAAGATTGTCCCATTCAAAATCGCTCTCCGGAGCCACTTCCTCAACACCCGCTCCCGTAATTGTAACTAGCCTGCACTCACATGCCCTTTAGTGCCCACAACTTCTGACAATGTCCAATTGGACTGCCGCCACTCACAACTTCGGACAATGTCAAATTGGACTGCATTCCACCCATACACACACACACACACACACACACACCCCTCTCCCCACTGGCCGTTCTACTCTGCATAACCATGTTTTCTGGGATTCCACCTTGATTCATGTGTAATATGTAAAATATGGTAACTGATGCTCTCATATGGTAACAATGTGTCTCTTGTTTAACTCTGTAAAATGTCTGTATAAACAATTGTAAAAAGACTGTATACAATGTCTGTAATTTCTACATGACTGCATTCCTTGTAACCTGTATTCTCACTGTTCTGTCCTCCATGTGACGAGGTACCTTTGTAAACGAGCCGTTGACTCAAAGGTTGTAAATCCGATATTTTAAATAAATAAATAACTATTTAATACTAATAGGATGTTGTGATGCATCAGGAGTTCTACTTGTCAGCAAAAGGAGATGATTATGCCACTCTACATGTCACTGGTTAGACCACACCTGGAGTACTGTGTACAGTTTTGGAGCCTGCATCTAAAAAAGGATCAGGATAGGTAATTCATGATACAGAGGAGGGCAGCAGAATGTTTCAAGGTCAGCAGGAGAGGTCCTATGAAGAGAGACTGTCAAACCTCAATATGTACTCCCTGGAGGCCAGAAGGAAAAGGGGATATATGATAGAAACATATAAATACTTTCAAGGCTACAACAAGGTGAATCACACAGAATTGTTCAAGTTGATGAACAGTTCAACCACTAGGGGGCAAAATCTCAAGCTGGTAGGGGCCAATTTCAAGAAGGACTTTAAAAACACATTTTTTTAACAGAGCAGGTAATGAACAAATGGAATAATTTACCCAACACCAGTGTGGACAATAGGGAGTCTATTGCTGGGTTCAAGGCTAGGTGAGATATCTTTGATGTGATTATTTGCAATGGGAGGGTGCAAATGAAAGTGAGGCTCTGGGGAGGTGGTAGAGGCAAGCTAAGGTCTCAGGGCAGACTTGATGGTCTCTGGTGTCTTTTTTCTGTCTTTACATTCTGTGTTTCTGTGTAATAATTAGTATGATAAGTAAAGGTGATTTTTTTCGAGGAACATTTAATTCCTGTGCAAATTGTTATGCTTATTTTTGTTTTCAACATAATTTACTATTACAACTCCCACGCTGCCATGAATCACCACTCTGGTAAAATTCCAACTGAAAAGAATTTTTTGAAATGTTTGTTCAAGTCTCTGTTAGGATTTAAACCAAGGTCTCTCCCTGAAAATACAAAACTATTGTGTTTCTACCAGGAATTAAACCCCTGGGGCTGGATTTTCAGCCATTGTGGTACTTTTAAGTCCCACTCTGCAGCTGCTGGAGCAGAAAAAAATCTCTGCACCAGCGCTAAGTCTTAATTGCCACATGGGTGGCAGGCACAGATATGGAGGCTGTTACGCTTGGTCTAATCAGGCACAACAGCCCCCAAAAATAGCCTCAAGCTGCCGAAAATCACAGAGCTGGTTGCAAATGGCTACGCAATTGAAAATACGGTGCACGTGGAAAAAACTTGCAGACCCCCAAGGTTTTCCAGCATGGGTGCTGAAAATGGCCTGTTCTGAAAATCTGACCCCCGATCCCTTGCATACATTGCTAACCCAAGACACATCTGGAGAGCAGCTGAGCTGCACTGAAGTAAATGGGGGCACCTGTGGCCGAAAGGCTAAGTCACATCTTAAAAAACAGGTGGGGTAAGTGCAAACCTGAGTGGAGAATTTTATACTACAAGCTATATACTATAAATACTGAGTGCTACCTGATAGGTGCAAACCCAGCAGAGAATTTTATGCTGCAAGCTAAATTCTGTAAAAACTGAATGTTACCTGACAGGAACATTTTATGTCTCCTAAGCTAATACTCTCAATCCTGGTTGCAGAGTTTTGCGATAAACACTGCTTGTATAGAACTAATGCAGGCATGTGGTGGGGTGCTCTTCTCTGAGATCAGGGACTTCAGTGTCAGTGTGGGAGAGAGAGAGAGATGACGTGGAATGAAGTTGGTTACTGGAGGAGTATTGTCGGGAGAAGAGGCTGTGGGATCTTACTGAAAGCCAGGGAGGAGTTAGGGACTAAGCTGCAAGCCACAAGACCACCAGAAAACAACCCAGAACCGAATACAAAACCAACAGAAGACTGTAAAAGAAGCTGGCCTAATGATGAGTTCTGGGCAAATGTGGGGACACCTCGGAGGTAGCACCAGTTCCCTAAATCTCTAGGCATGGCATAGTACCATAGAACTGACAGTGTGTGAGGCTCAGACCTCTGTGGTTGTCATGAAAGTATAACATATGACTGGGTGTATGTTTATGAGGGAACAATGTACACCTTGGGGTGCTTGTTATGCATGAGGCATGGCTGAGTGCTCCAACACCCTACAAATGCATTATTCACTAATGACTGCACAATATGGAGTGCATTAGCCCACTTATAAAATGTTTTTTTATTTGTGTAATCCTCTCCTCAGGAGGGGGCTTACATGGATTTTCATTGTGCTGCTGGAACCCTGCTTTCTGCCTTCCTGCTAGTTCTGGCCCCAGGATTTTAGCTTTGAAGGGAACCAGAGGAGCCATCTCACAAATTGCCACACTATCACACAATCAGTGTGCACACGTCCAAGCAGCCACTTGCTCGAACATGCGAGCTAAGGCAGCTTGAATGTTGTTCTTCTTTGGCGCTGACCTTAATGGTGCATCAATGGCCAGTTGCAGCACCTCCTCTAGTGTGCTCCAGCCCCAGGGACACTAGTGGGCATCAGGGGGCTCAGAGACACTAGGAAGGGGAGAGAAGAACACAGTGGACAATGTGCCTTTGGTGCGGTGTCCCTTTAAGAAAATAAAGGACTACCAGCTGAATTAAGGGACTGCCTGTAAATGGAGGGGGGCAGAAAATGGAGCCCCTGACTAAGATCACACAGCCCCAAGTAACTCCACACCACCACCGGGCTTATGGGCACAGGTGTACCTATCAAGCCGAGGGGCCAGTGAAGGAAACAAAAAAAACATGGTAGTTGCCCATAAACTAAACTTCAAAGGAAAGCATGGTGTGTACAGAAATACAGCCATAGAAACACAGAAACATAGATTTTGTTGGCAGAAAAGGACCTTTAGGGCCATCCAGTCTGCCCTTGTCCCAGCCACCATCTTGTTGACCCCTGACCTCGCCACCAGTCAATTGGAGGTCAGGGATTTTGGCAGCTAGCACCCCAGAAAGTTGGAGGGGGGAGAGAATGCAGTAAGAACACTCTCCAATAGACTGGCAGTTTTTTGAGCCAATCAGAGTGTAGGACAGGACCGAAGGACTGATGGACAGCCCTGCCTGTCCAATGAGACACTGAATGGAAGGAAAGAGGTTGCTGGGCCACCGAGGAGCTGGAGGAAGTCTAAAGAGGACCCAGAGGTGTTCAGATCTGCTGCTGGTGAGAGAAAGCAAGAACCCTAGTCAGGCCAAATTTCTGCTAGCCCTCTTCAGGAACTGAGCAGAAAAAATCCCTTATGAACTTTTTTGTAGGTTTCCCCATCCAGAGACTGTTTCAGACTAGCCGTTTTGTGGAAGAAATTACTGAGCATGTGAGCCAGTGTGCCATGTCTGCATACCAAAGCTGCTGAGCTGTACCAAGAGGAGGCAGAGACCTGCACCCTGTCCAGATTGCCTCAGAGTCAGGTAAGGGGCCTGTTAGCCCTTACCCAGTAAAGTGGATCAGGGTACAGGGAATCACAAGTGCATGCCGGAGCACAGTTGTACTCTTGATCCATTGAGGAGTCCGATCGTGAGGTCACTTCTAAGGTCTGGGCTCCTTGGGACCTGGGAAGTGGCTGCATAGTGCTCCTGCATCCAGAGAGTTCAGCCAGAAGGGCTGTAACCAGGGAGGCATGAGCAGAAAAGGCTGGTATCCAGGAGAGGTGTGAGCAGGAAAGGCTGTGCTGCTGTAGCATACGTGAGGGAATCCGAGGTTACCAATTGCTGTTTAACCTGTTGCTGTGTGCTGTTCCCTGCCTCATCTTAACTGCTGCATCTGTGGGTCACATGAATGCTGGCACTGCTGGTTGGGCCTCTGTATTTCTTCACCTTTGAATTACAATTTTTGGGGTTTCAAGTTTTCTTATGAGGAATTTTTTGTTCTCAGAATTGTACTAGCTCACTATAGCCTGTTGGGGGGTTGAATTGCAAGCTCTCTAACTTTCACCAAGTGCACCACTGAAAGAACCGGGCAGTGTAACTACCAGGCCTGTACTGAGACTCTAGTGTAATCTCTGGCTATGCAGAATAAATGTCAGTTGTGTCATGTAATTTTTTTCTGGTACCAGTCAAAAAGTTACTACATTATGCATAAAATAATTAATCTTTTGTGCCCCATATTTGGGAGGGTGCTTCCTTGTACAGTGTGGGGTCTGATGGGGTATAGTGCCCTGCATCACAGTGGCTCTGAGGGTGTCTTTCTAAAGGGTGGGAGAGCTCGAGGTGAACTGCAATTGCATAATATTCATTTTCTCTCCAGCTGCCAGGTCTGTGTTCTGTAATAAAAGCACTGTTTATTGTTTGAATTTCATCTGTGTGTGCACACTCAATTTGTACAATTTGTTTGAAGTGCTTATTGGTGAAGGTGATTACTCTTTGTGGTCTCCAGGGGGTGGTCCAGTCCAGTGTAGGGAGGTGTGTAGGTACTGCATTCAAGAGGGTTGTACTGCACACAACATCTGGCCCACTTATTTTCTGTGGGTGCAGGCATTGCGCTACTTATTATCAGTTCTGGAATGACCCCCTTCTGCTGCAGGAGAAAGAATGAACCCAAACCCCTCAACCAGGTGTTACCTCTACAGTCACCATGCAGGGGTGTGAAGTTGGTCACTGCACCACACAGGGTCACACATTGGAGGCACCACTGGGATTGCCTGTTGAATTTCTGGACACCTGGGGACTTTTTAGAGACTTTTGCCATTGAGTCCCCTTTAGGGACAAAACCCTTGATGGAAAAAATATTTTATTTTTATTATCAAGAATTTTTTTAGTTATTATTTTATGTGATTTTCATATGGTATTACTATGGGAAATGTTTACTCTGATTTCTGGTTAAGATTAATGTTGATTAAATCTTAAAAACATTAAAATGGAGGAATGATGCCATTTAAAATGGAGACAGTTTCAGAGTTAAAAAAAAGTGTGTTTCAGTAAAGTCTTCTTTTAAATTAGAAGTCCAATGAGAGTGGCTTCTCCACAGAACCAAGGCCTGTCATGTGCCTTTGAATAGCTGCTAGTTAGCTAATCCAACTGAGAGGTTACCATGGTAATCACATTCCAGGGAAGATACATTTATTAAAACTATGGGTCCTTTGCCAACCAGTATCTGGTACAGATTTCTGTAAAGAAAGAAAAAAAACTGCCGCTGTTTAAACTTTGAATATTAAGAAAAGTATTTGGCTTATAACTTAAAAACACATTATGATGCCACCATGAAAATTGGATAGTTATTGGACACTAGTATGATAGATTAGCTTACCAAGTTTCATGACTGCAGGACCTAGTGTTCAGGAGTTATAATTAAAACTTATTTTAATATAATTTTCTTATTAAAAACTAGACAAATCTAGTATCTCGTGATAGCTCACATCTTAAAAAGTCTAAGAAAATGACTCTTAAAAATGTATTTTGTTGCTATAGGGAAAAAAATTGTCTAAAAGAATATTTATGACAGTTTAAGATTTATGTCTTTAAGAAGAACAAAAAACTTTGTGTTTCTATAAAAAATTAATGTTTCAAATACTTTAATAATGGATTTTCCATACAAATATTATATCAATCTGTAGCTTAGAATATTTAGAGCAGGTCAATCATATTATTTAAAGAAGTTTTATTAAAATTATGAAGTTATAACCGTTAATAGTGTAACTTAAAAAGTATCCATGCTACAACTATCAGATTCATACCAAAGTGTTCCTCTTAAGGGGAAATGTCTGAATATGTAAGTTTAATGTTTAAATTAGGTTAAATGGAAATGTTATTTAAGGAAAATAACTTTGAGCATTAAACTAGTCTGGAGAAAAAGGGGATATCTTAAGAGGCATGTTTGTATGTCATCATTTATCTTCTGAGAAGTCCTACCTCCTTAGTGACTTAAACCAATCAAAATCCAGTGATGACATCACCAGGGCAGTTGACATTCATGAATTTGAGTGACCACACTTCAGTCTGAGCCAACTATCAATGCAGAAGGGCCTATGTTAGTCCAACTAAGAATTCTAATGGCTTTATACTGTAGTGAGGCCAAAAAGCTTTGGGCCAAGCCTGCTTGAAACACAAGGTCTAACCTAAGGCTAGAAGGAAGCTTATGCAGTACTGCCACAAGATCCAAGTGCAAAAACCCGAAAAGGACATTTTCAATATGTATGAAGCAAGGTCTGTGTTTTATTTGCTGAGCATTTTGACTGAAGTAATGTTGCCTGCTGATGCCTAGACACAGACTTATTTATAAAACTCACACAAGTTATACAACATTGTGAGAAGGAGGTCTAGTGTCCTAAGGTTTTAAAAGCAGATGAAACATAAAAAGTCATTAAGTTCCAGTTACAGAAAAAACTTTGCTATCCACAAGAAAGTTATTTGAATCCAGTATTGCTATGGACTGTGCAGACTGAAGCTGTTTTCTACAAATCCAAGAACTGACTTTTGGTAAAGTGACTTTCAGCAAAGAAAATTTAACTTGCAGTGGTAGTCCATGTCAGTAAGTTCCAGGGTCATGAAGGTTAGCTGACAAAGAGACTTTTTATCCAAAGCCAGACTCAACCAAGAATTCTAAGTTGAAAGAAGAAGAACCACTTCTACAACCAGAAATTTAAGTATGACTTTGATTACTAATTAATTAATGATTAATAGTCTTAGTAATTTGAATTGGCTTACCGGGAAAGTAACAAGGGAATTAACTTTTAACTATAGAACTTGGGTATATCTAGTTTAAGCTTTAAACTAAGAAGTATTTTGCATTATATGAAAAGTTAAAACTGAATTTTATGAAAGTATGGTACAAAACACTGATGTAATGAGTTGTTACCAGTTCTCATACAAAATACATTTTACGTGATATAAAGTTTTAAAACAAGTTTTATACAGAAATAATCTGAGATATTGATCTTATAAGTATATGTTCTTATGCATGAAGATTATGTTAAATACTAAATATGATAAAAGTTTAGTATAACTATTACCATTTATCATAATGAACATTGCTTATTCATTTGCAATGTTCATTTGCTAAAATTTGTTTTATTAGTTTGCTGGATTATCTGAAACAATTTTGTTGATGTTTACAGTTATTAGGCATGATATTTATGCTAATTATGACTATTTAGGACTTGTACATACTGTATGTGAATAAAATATGTATTTATCTGTTATATAATCCAAAGTGTGGCAACAGTGTTTTTCACCATCATTTTTGAATCTGGAGAGCATAGGATAATATCATATGTGAATTGTTATTATTTTTAGTAATTTATGAAAATATTTTTTGGGTAAGGCCTGAGGTGAAGCTAAATGCATTATTATAAAAAATGATATTATAAGCCTTTGTTCCGACACCCCCCCACCAAAATTTTTGTGAAAGGGACAGTGGTTTTTCAAGAGATAGAGGACTGATGTGTGTTAGAGGGGTTGAACCCTCAGAAGGTGTTCCTGGTAAAGAATGTGGCCAAGGAGTGGGAAAAGGAGTACATTTTGGCAGTGTTGGAGGATGCCTTTAAAGATTGTAGGGACATGAAAATTCAGAGAGTCACTAGAGAACCAGGCACCCAGTTTAGAAATCTAATTGTAGAAACTGAGAAGGACTTAAGGGCTGTAAATTTACCTGTCACGGTGACACCTGAGGGGTCCCACGAGATCTAGGTGGTGATAAGTAAAGGGAGTCCTGCCAGTCCAAAACCTCTTTCACCCAGCCTGAACTGGCGGGGGGGGGGATTCAAGACCAATCTAGATCTTTTGCTGGCTAGTGAAGGAAAGGCCTTTACAGATGTGCAGACCTTGTTGCCTTCCCAGGCAGCCTCTGAAGAATCTCAGCTAGATCACCCTGCTAGTTCAGACTACTACCAATGCCTACAAATTTTTCCTGCCACCATTCCCACCCCCACTGGAGAAGATGATCATGAAACCTGGATTGATTATGCTGTACCAATGTTGCATGAATAGCAACACACAGAGGCATAAAAATGTAAGCAACTAACAAAGAGCTTGAAGGGGCCAGCCTTGGATGCTATCTGGTCCTTGCTGGCCACAAACCCAAATGCCAAATCAATGAATACCTTACTGCCCTAAATAGTGTGTTTGGAAGTAAGTAATCCTGTGATGACTTGTACTGGAAGTTTAAGACTACCAAGCAGCACTGGGGGGGCACCTCTCTTCTTACCTAGACAGACTTGAGAGGACATTACAGAAGGTGTACCACAGAGGTTAGATAGAGTCCAAAGACCTGAACAAGGTGCAACTAGAACAAGTGCTGAAGGCCACCTAATTTTCAGAATTATTGTTGCTAAAGTTCACTTAAAAGAAAGGCTGGTTGATCCCCCCCCCATTGAGTCCTGCTATGGGAGGTTAGAGAGGCTGAGGAACAAGATGAACAGTGGGGACCCCCACCTGCTGCCACTGCCAGTGCCTCAGTGTTGAATGGGGGGATCCCCTGAGATTACAGAGCTCCAGAGACTAATTCAAGAAATGAAAAGTGTAATAGGCCAACCTGGCATGACCAACCCAACCTCTGAGGAGACCGAGCCCCTAGTCTCCAGCAAGCCTGTGTCAAGTAACATTGTGTCAACTGCCATGAGTACTGGAGGGTGAGCCTTGAATGTAGTATCACTGGAGGAAGTCCACAGTCAACTGATTGAGCTAAAGCAAATGGTGAGAGACTCCTTGAATTGCCAAGCCCTGCAATCATCTAGGCCCTCTGCCTGGAAGGGGGGCCCCATGGAACTCCTCAGATGGAACCCCTCAACAGTCATCCTGTAGAAGGGATGTTTACTGTTACTGGTGTGGGATAGGCATATCCAGTGTCAGTGCCACTCTGAAAACAACTTTCAGAGGGTCACAGACAGGCTAATTCAAGAGAAACTGGCCACCAGCACAGCCAGACCATTAAACTTCAGTGGGCCCCCAGTAGAGGAGTGCTCTAGCACCCTCAGAAAAAGTCACTCACTAACTACTATTGCTATAGCTACTTTTGTGTTAAAGCCAAAGCTTCATGGGACAAGAGTGTGGGTCCTACTGCTGATGTGGAAGCTCAAGTGGATGGATGGCCCACCCGAGTACTTCTGGATGGTGGCTCCCAAGTCACTGTAGTGTTCAAAGACTATTATGGTAAGTATCTGTCTCACAAAAAGTTGGAGCCTTTGGAAGGCTTGGACATGTGGGGTCTCAGTAAAGCTTCATACCCTCCTTTGGGCCTGATTTGTATCTGGATCTCCTTCCAGTGAACACTGTGGGAACTCTTACTGCTGTGCAGACATGTGCCCAGGTGTGCCCTCAGAAAAACATGTATGAAAAGATCCTGATTATTGTAGGAACCAATGCACACATGTTCTACTGCCTAAGTCAGCTGTGCAAAGAGTTTGAGGCCCAGCTAGGAAAAACACCAGTGCCCCTCCATGGACTGGTTAGACAAGCTTACATTTGCAAAACCACTGCACCACATGAGGCTGAATTGGTAGGAACTGTGTGTCAGGAATGATCTGAAATGGTGTTACACCCCAAAGCAGTGTGTGCCATCAAGGGAGTAGTGTGCCTCAAGGGACCCTGCCCAAATCAGTTGCTAATGCTGGACAGCCCAGAGGAAGCTGGTTTGCCAGAGGGACTGGCAGTTAAGCCTAGTATACTGCCAGCTAAAGCCCATGCCTATGTCAGACTAGTAACAGTTTGTGTGATGAATGTAATTGACCGCCCAGTGACCATTCAAAGGGGGTTGACCATCTCTCTGATCTATTGTCCTGACCTTGCCATACAGCTGCAAAAGAAAGAGAACCCCACTCCAAGTTAGACCCTTCATTGGTTGAGTTTGGAGTCCCTTCCTTGTCTGTGGAGTGGCGGAGCAGAATTCAGAAAAAGCTGTCACAGCAGACAGAAGTTTTCTTTTCGAAGGAATGGGATGTTGGGTGTGCCGGGTTATGGAGTACCACATTCAGGTCATAGATGAGAGACTTTTTTTTTGAAAAGTCAAGACGACTGGCCCCGGCCAACACTGATGATGTGCAAAAGCACTTGCAGGAGATGCTGCCTGTAGGCATCTTCAAGAATCCAGGAGTCCCTATGCATCCCCAACTGTAGTTGTCTGAAAGAAGAGTGGGGCTCTCAGAACGCGTGTGGACTACCAGACTCTAAATAAAAGAAAGGTATCCCACCAATATACTATGCCACAGGTCCAAGATGCCCTAGAGATTGTCTGAGTGGAAGCCAGTGGTTCAGTGTGATGGCTTTGAGAGGCACTGGGTCCAAATAGCACCAACAAGAATAGTGCGGTCAAGAATCGCGTGGTAAAAATAGCACAGATTTTTTGTTTGCAGGGGGCCTCCGCATCCTGCATCCTCCCTGGACTGAAGGATTCTCACTCTGGGGGGGGGCCGGATCACGGTGAAAGTTAGGATTCTTGGGGCCGTGGAATACTGTTTCCATGGCCCCATGTAAAAAAGTACTAAATCCTAATGCAAAAAAAAAGTTGGAGACCAGGATTAGAACCCTGGTCACAACTACTGCTGGTTGAGCTGCTCTATGCACCAGCCTTCCACACCACGGGAACAGCTCAACCAGCCTCCTGGTGCCCTTGTCTCTGTCTAGCACCATGAACAGTGACCAGGGGAGCGCTTGCAGCAAGCACTGTAAATCCCTCCTTGCTGTCCTGTGTAGCACTTACCAGACTAGCGCTGTGAATTGTGGCGCTATTTTGGTAGTGGTCTTCCAATCGGGTACTGATTTGAAATCTGGCTGCTATCAAATCCCCATGGCCGAGCAAAACTGAGAAAAGATTGCATTCATCTCTCCCCTGGAACTCTATGAGTTCCTCCAAATGCTGCAAGGCATCTCAGGGGTTTCTGCCACCTTCCAACAACTGATGGAGAGAGCAGTGGGGGTCACGAACCTGCTGGAATGCACTGTGTACCTGGATGACATTATCATGTTTGGGAAAACCCTGGAAGAAGATGAAGCTCAAGTGTTCAAAGTACTCAACAGACTGGAAGAGTATCACCTCAAGTTGTCCGTCAGCAAGTGCCAGTTCTTCATGGTCTCGTAAGTGGGTCTCATAGTGTCTTAAGACAGCATTTGCACCAGTCCTGACTATGTTCAGGCAGTCACTACCATGCCAAAACCCACCCAGCTGAGAGAACTTCAGTTTCTTGGGATTTCTTGACTATTACCACAGGTTCATTAAAGATTAGACCAAGATCATGAAGCCTCTGCTGGACCTGATCCAAGGGTACCTGCCTGCTAATAAAATAACAAGCATGCACCACAGTCCACTCCTGACAAAGTTTACTACAGAGTGCATAACCTGTTTGGTCCAAGATGGACTAGAGCTTGTGATGAAGCATTTGAAGAAATAATAAGACAGCTGACCAATGCCCCCATATTGGCTTATGCAGACCCAGGC
Organism: Neoceratodus forsteri; assembly: GCA_016271365.2. NCBI lineage: Eukaryota > Metazoa > Chordata > Ceratodontiformes > Ceratodontidae > Neoceratodus > Neoceratodus forsteri. Next base: position 1,571,979,587 of record CM057455.1, read on the forward strand.
AAGCCACATGTGTTGCACACATATGCTAATCTCAGTGTTATAACAAGAACATCCACAAGGACTCTGACCCATAGCTTATACCAGTTGCAGTTTATCACCATCAGAACAAAATTATTTAGTCCACAAGCTGGAGCTTTTAGTAATCAAATTGACAACATTCGATCAGTTCTATGTGTACTTATATGGGGCCCACACCACAGCTCACACTGATAATAATCCACTCATCTATGTGGCAAAATTGGAAGTTGCAGGCCATCACTGGTTGTCAGCCCTCTCAACATATGATTACTGTGTGGAGTATCGCCCGGGGAAAAACAACATTGATGCTGATATGCTATCCAGAAGATTCCACCCAGGGGTGTAAGAGGCAGAATGGATCCGAATACTAGAGGCAGCTGTTCAAGCTTTCTTTAAATTATATGACCTGGAAGAATCATAAAACCCCAGTGAACCACCTCATCTGGTGGACAGCTTGGACGGCCTGTCAGACTGCATACCTGTAGCCTATTGCAAGGTTTTGTCCCTCAGTAAAACTGCTTTGCTACAAATGAATCCTCAAGACTGCAGAAAAGAGCAAATGGAGGACCCTGCAATCTGAGATATTGTCAAACCCCTCCAACAAGGGGGACACCCAGAATTTGTTACAGTGAATCATCCAGACACCTCCCTTCTACTCAGAGAGTGGAACAGATTGAAAGTACATGATGGCGTGACTTACAGAGAACCACAGAGCAATGATGATCCGAGTCTAAAACAGTTGTTACTGCCAGTGAGATTCAGAAAAAATGGCTCTCAAAGCCCTGCATGGTGATTTGGGACATTGGGGGGTAGACAGAACATTGGACTGAATTAGAAGGAGTTTCTATTGGCCCCAGATGAGTACAGAGGTGGCAAATTATTGCGAACAGTGTAGATCATGCATCCAGTGGAAAACGCTGCCCACCCGAGCAGTCCCTTTAGTGAACATTACCACAAGTGCTCCATGGACTTGGTTTGCATTGACTTTTTGAGCTTGGAACCAGAGAAAAGGAACATTGCCAGTATCCTTGTGGTGAGAGACCACTACTCCCAGTATGCCCAAGCTTTTCCTGCAAAGGACTAAAAAAGCCACAACTGTAGCTATGAGACTGGTTGAAAAGTACTTTGTTCACTCTGGACTGCTACAGAGAATCCATTCCGACCACGGTCAGGATTTTGAAAGTTGACTGATCAAAGAGCAGTTGTCTCTATGGGGAATTAGGAAGTTCTGAACCACTCTCTACCACCCTCAGGGCAACCCACAGCCAGTAAGATTCAATAGAACTTTGCTGAATATGTTGGGCACGTTGGACTGTTGCAAAGAAAATCAAACTGGAGTCAACAAGTGAGCATGCTCGTCCATGCATACAATTGCACTGAGAGTGATGCCACGGTGCAATCTCCATATCTGCTTATGTTCAGAAGGGAGGCCAGGCTTCCAGTAGACCTTGAATTTGAGGGTGTCATCTGATGGGGACACTTTAAAGACTTATAGCAAATATGTTCAAAGACTGAAACAGCAGTTGGATGATGCTTACCAGCAGCCAAAGAATTGTCTAAGAAAAGAAATATGCAAATAAAACCCAATATGACAAACGTGTCAGAGCTCATGAATTAATTTCCTGGAGACAGAGTCTTGGTTTGGAACTTGAGTTACCTGAAAAGAAAAAGATTGCAGACTGGTGGGACAACATCCTTTCTGCGGTTACAGAAAAACTTGTGGACTTGTTAGTGTACTGAGTTTGCTCAGAAGGAGAGCCTCAGAGAAGTAAGACTGCACTGCAACCATTTGCTCCCTATTGGACAATTAGATGTGCCAAATCTGGACAATGGCCCAGTAATCCCCCAGAGAATGGAAACCAGGGGCTCTCATGGACACAAAAGCAAAACTAGTCAGTCTGTCCACAGCCTAGATAACTGTCCACCTGGGCCTCCCAAAAGGCCCTCATTGGAACCAGTATCAAGGAAAATAGAGTCTTCTGATGAGGAAGATGATCTTGTTAGATATTCCACTGTGGACATTCTCCATCTTTTGATTACAATTTTGGGTGTTTCAAGTCTTCTCATTTGGAATTTTTCATTCTCCGAATTTTGCTAGCACACTATGGCCTTTTGGGGTGTTACACTGCAAATTTTTAAACTTTCACCAAGTGCACCAGCAAAAGAACTCGGGCAATGTAGCTACCAGGCCTGTACCGAGACTCTAGTGTAATGCTAGGGTACCCAGACTAAATGTCAATTGTGTCACATGTAAAGCTATAGTTTATTTCTGGTACCAGTTAAAAAGTTACTGCACCCTGCATAAAATGACTCATCTTTTTGTGCCCCTTGTTTGGGCGGGTGCTTTCTTATGTAACCCCCTTACAAATGGGGATTCCCAAAAAGTCTTCCTTGAGCTTGCCTAAATGCTCACTGCCAGGCTGATGTCCTGCGTTTTAGCAGTTTAAATGTGATTACCAGAGCTTATATAGCCTCTGTGTACTGTCTCTTTAAGAGCTGCCTAATTGCAGCTTAAGTAATCTGAGATGGAGCTCTGTTGAAAGATGTAACTATTTGCTGAAAACCATTTAGAATGATAATGATAATGTAGTTCGTCTAACCTGCTTTCTTTGTAGCAAGGACTGTTTTGTTTGTCTCCACTATCTTGTTTCTGGACTGCAAATTGAACCAATCAGTTCTGGTGGGACCTAAAATGTAGCCGGACTACAGGAGCTGTCTGAATTCAAAATCTATAGGAACTGTGGTTTGAGTTTTTGTGCCTTTTTTGCAACTGAAGGGGGAGCTCTTGCTTTGACTGACAGCCAAATCAGCCAACCAAAGCTTTTGGATCTTGGGGAAGTCTTGGGCTGCTTGCAGTTTTCAGTTAGAACTAAGCTGGAAGCTGAGCAAGAAGGAGCTGAAGTGATTCTGAGAGCAATCCCGAGTGGATTCGCATGGGAGAACTGTGAAAAGGCTGAGAGTTTGTCCTTCATGTATGCCTGCTGCTCCTGAGAGGGAGAGAAGAGAATTATTTTGGATTAAATCCAAGTCTGTGTGACTAAAGTAAGCTACTAAAGTGGGCCAGGCTCAACCTGAACAAGACCGAATATTTTTGCTGAATGTGATTGGCCTGTCAGGAGTTCCAGCTACCCCTAAGCTCCCGGTGTGTGCAGAGACTTTGCGATTGTGCCCGGGGAGCGCTTTGCCTGGTACAGTAGAATTCCTGAACAAGTAAATGTGCTATGAGCTGCTAGTGGGTTGTGAGTTAATTCCCCACTGTGTGAACTGTGTTCTGCTTGCTGGAAGCTGTATCCAGCCCAAAATGGACTGCTTCTGAACTTGTCTCCATGCAGTCTGGGCTTTGCCAGACTGGCCCAGCCAGACTACCCACTGCACAGAGAAGCCATCGACGAGAAACCTGCCTTGGGATCAACCCTCTGCTCCATACTTGAACAGGAATGACGCCTCTGCAACTTGTGTGGGCCCTGCTTCTCTAGGCATTCCAGATCAATCACCTACAGTCTCGATTTTCGTCCAGCCTGTGTCCAGTCTTGGGTATCATGAGTAAATACTAGGGTAGCTCCCTACAACAACAGCTTAATCTGAGTGTGTCATCTGATTGTCTTGTTGTTTCGCTTCTTTACTAACTGAGCCCTCGGTCTGGATTACAAATATTGTGTACTGTGCATGTTGTGTTTTCCATCACAGGGCCCCAACCAGCTGCAACCCCAGGCAACTGTCCTGGCTAGCCCATCTCTTCTCTACCTGGGTACCCAGAGGTGGACTGTGTGGGGGGACTCAAAGCACATGCATAACTGCTTGATTGATATAACCTTTAAGCTAATTAACCTGATTTTGCCCCTCCCTTGTTCAAGTCCCCTGAATAAATCAGATCTAACTTTTTCTGCATGTAACCTGACTGTGGTTCCACTTTGTGCTCAAAGTACTGTACTGTTGCTATTTGCTGTGCTTAACCTTGTTTTACAGTGGGTCCCCAGGGTCAAGCCAGAGGAACCAGCCCTGGTGGTAAGTGCAAACAGTGTGTGGGTACTTGTGTGGTGTACCGGGGTATTGTGAAAGTGATTATTGTACAGTGTTCAGGCCACTAGAGGGGAAAGAGGAGGGGTTACAGTGTCCCAGAGGGCTGTGTCCAGGTTAGCTTGACCACTACCAACCCTGACCTCCGGGTGGAGGCACCCGTTTCAGAACTCAGGCCTCTTAACCTGCTACAAGCCAAACAGGCAGGGGTAGTAGCTCTTGGGATAGTGCCACCTAGGGGTTACACTTATACAGTGTAGAGTCTGAGGGGGTATAGTGCCCTGCATTACAGTGTCTCTGAGGGTGCCTGTCTATAGGGTCAGAGTGCTTGAGTTGAAAATTCATTTTCAGCTGCCAGGTCTGTGTTCTGTAATAAAAGCACTGTTTATTGTTTGAAATTCATCTGTGTTTGTGCACTCTGGTTGAAGTGCTTATTGGTGAAGGTGATAACTCTTTGTGGTCCTTAAGGGGCGGTCCAGTCCAGTGTTGGGAGGTGTGCAGGTATCGCATCCCAGAGGGTTGTACTGCTCACAACATTTGGCTTACTTATTCTATCTAGATGGAGGCATTGCACTGCTTATTATCTTTTCTGGGACAAACCCCTCTCCCTCACTACAGGAGAAAGAAATAACCCAAACCCTTCAACAAGGTGTGCCCTGTACAGTCATCAGGCAGGGAGTGTGAACCCGGTCACTGTGCCACAGGGGTCACATTTATTAAAAGTATTTGCTGTTCAGCTGATGTGTGGGGTTGTCAGAAAAATAATCATTAGTCATGTGCCATGTTTCGACCAATGAGGTTACAAGATTTTATAACCCATTTTTATAAAGTACAATATGTTAATCAGATGGTTGCATTGATTGAGATCTGGGTTTGAATCATAGGGAAATGTGAATTTGGTGAAATGCAACTCTTTAAGATGGTTGAACTCTATTCCTCTTACCCCATCCTAAACCCTCTCCCCCTGCAAATAAACCATGGAGTTAATGTTTTGCAGCAGAAATGGATCCTGGGCCTAATTTTAGTGAACAGGTTACTGACAAATGGAAAAGGTAAATGGTGAAACGGAATGTGGGGAGGTTTGAACCTAGTAAGTCCATGTTGGGGTAACTGTTGGGGAGGTGGGTTGGTACGACATCCCAGGGGTTGCACTGCAAGCAATCAGACCCACTAATATGTTCTCTGGGTGAAGGCACAGCCATTTTATTTCACTTTTTGGGAAAGGACCCCCGTAAGTCAGCTTTTGGAACCCAGGCCCCTTATCCTGTATCCTAGGTAGCAGGTAGGGGCAGTGGCCCTCTCCAGGACAGCACCTGAGAGGGGCTACAATAACATGCGTATGCAAACTCTGACACAGATTCTAAGGAAACGTTTGCACAACAGTATAAGTTATAGCCCCCCCCAAAAAAATATACCACAAATACCTCCATGAGAAACTTCATTAGATTTCACTTATTTCACCAAGTTTTCTTTTCTGTTTTCTTTGGTATACAAGAAAGGAAAAAAGCAATAGCAATAAATGTTAAGTTGGGGACTTCCATTGACATCAGAACCTGATGAGGATGTGAATCCCTGGAGCTCCGTCCCCAGTGGCCAACAATCTAACTAAATCCTCATAAATAACAGGGTTTTACTGCTTCAACGTTGATCAGTTAAGTATGGCTAGCAACTACAAGAATAGGAAGAGGCTCTTACCACGCAAACATATTGTTTGGCAGACTCCAAAGAGGAAACCCCCAGGGCCCACTGAAAAAGGCTGGGGCTACTATGGAGCTCCTGGAGGCCAAAGTGACAGACAATTGAAAGGGGGTGCAGGAGCTCCGACACCATGCCAAAGATATGGAAAATGGCCTAACAGAAGGAACAGAGACCACTGATCACCACAGTGTGGCTTTTAAGTACTTGCACTGCCAGGAGCAGGAGATGGTAGACAAGGTGGATGATCTGGAACTCCACTCCCCGTGCAGTAACTTCCATATTCATGGACTACCTGAAGGGACAGAAGATGGGGACATGGTGGATTTTATTCAGTTGCTCCTCAAAGAATTACCAGAATGGTCTATTAGTGATCCCATGGACATCGAGTGGGCTCTCAGTGCCTTAGCACCAGAACCTAAAAATCCCAGGATAAGGCCATTCTGCTTCATAGTCCTCAAATTTCTTTTTTTTTTATTTTCTTTTATTTATTGTCCTCAGATTTCTAAACTACTGAATGAAAATGAAAATACTTCTGGCAGACTGGAAAAAAAATCAGGAGAGAGCTACTTAAGCAAGACAATCGTATGCAGCTCCTAGCTCTAGCACAATTTAAGATCTTCACAAATAAAGGCCCTCAATTCTTTTGCACCTTAGTGGAGGCTAAACCCTTGCTCTGCAGCCTGGGGATCTCAGCAGAATTATTGAACTCACCAGCTCCAACTGTAGATCTCATTCCAAAACAGCAACAATGGCAGCTGGTTGGCAAGAACCAAAAAATTACCCTCATGTCTACCTCCTCTGGGCCATCTAAGAGTTGCAATGCGATTTGTGCCAATGTTCGCTGCAGCAATAGCAGAAGCCAAGGGAACAGAGGGCTCCAGAATGAGGTCAACAGAAAGATGAACGCTGATCACAGCACTTTGGATTCAATTTGAAGTCACTTTACTTAGGTTGTTGCATGGTAGCCTTGACCTCAACACACAACCAGTCATGTATGCAGTTCGTTGATGGTGACTCTGAGCGGCAGCTTCCTACTGTGCAGTGCAGTTTAAATTCAACCAAAACGGTTACTTCTTTCTTTATTTTACTTCTTCCTAGTAGTTTGTGGCACATCAAATGGACTTTCATCTGCTTCAGATGCTGCTTCTTACCTGAACCTAAGGACTGAATGATTCAATGAAATAGGAGGCATCATGGTGCATGACCGTCAGGTGAGTGGAGTCATGGGGATGCAGGGAGCGCAGGCCAAGATGCCACACTAAACCTAATACGGGCCTGTGCGATTTATCCCATGTAGAAACCCCACGTGACTTTCGGTGGGTGCACCAGCCTAATGGCAGCCTGATTCAGTAGCTCTACCCCGTCCAGATTAAATCCTCCCAAATCAGAAGGAAATTTAACCCATCCATCGACAGGACTCAGTGGAGATTGTAGCGATATGACTTCCAGACATAAACAAAGAGAGAGGAATGTCAACCAGACGAATACACAGCTAAAAACATTACTGGATTATGCCCAGCCTCAATCAGCTAGTACACCGGAATCCTCGCGGCAGGCCGGGGATACCTCGGAGGAAAGAGAAGAACGAGAGTGTACCATAACCTCCAAACAACTATGCGCCATGTTGCAGAAAATGAGCGAATCTTTGGAGCGATTGGAAAGGGGAACTGAAGAAAATAAAAGAAAATTAGAAAGCCTGGAGGGGAAAATGGGACAAGTAGAAGAAGGCCTAACAGACTGTTCAAATATGGTAGATGTCCACAACGCGGCCTTAATAGACCTACACAGGAGGGGATTGCAGCTGGAGTCCAGACTGGAGGAACTTGAAAACAGAAACAGAAGAAACAACATAAGAATTCATGGACTGCCTGAAGGCACGGAATCGGGCTCTATTCTGACTTTTTTCGAGTCTTTTCTAGTGGAGATACTAGACTGGCCGGCAGAAAAGCCTTTAAATATAATGAGGACCCATCACTCATACCTAGGCCAAAAGACCCGAAAGCTCGTCCCCGGTCAGTAATAATAGCCTTTTTGGACTTTCGCACTAAGGAAGATTTATTAAAGCGGGCGTGGTCAAGGAAGGAGATAATATTCGGGGATACTAGATTGTTTTTCGATCAAGATTATACACCACAATTGTTGGCCCAACGTAGGAAGGTTTTAATGGTGGTTCGAGCTCTACAACAAAGGGGCATCAAAGCATTTGTAGAATATCCGGCTAAACTAAAAGTTGTAACGGAAAATGGTCCTAGGAGGTTCGCTGACCAGTCAGAGGCAAAGAAGTTCTTGTCATCGGTGGAGGTGGAGATTCCCCAGGAGGCGATTCAGGCAGGGGGAGACAGATTGTGACTTGGAGGATGGCAAAACGTGGGAACAAAAAGAAAAGAGTTGCATGACCGCACGGACGTTTCCGGTTTGTGGAAAATAGTGCAAGGGCGAGGAGATTTCACTACGAACTGGGAGATTACTCCTTCGACAGAACACAATGAGGAAAACCTTCAGACCTGAATTATAGCTGCATTGATCTTACAAATCTCTTTCCAAATCTGCCAGCAAGACCATGTTGACGTGGACTTACCACTGAACCTTCAGTAGTAGATGGTATTTTTGACCTTCTTGCAAAAGGATGGGTATAGTAGGGCTAATATAGGAAAATTGGACCGGGTGGATATATTCTTTCTTTTTTTGTTTTACTACTAAAGCGCTCGGGTACAGTTGTGGGGGAGGGGCCACTTTGGGTAACCAACAGCCCGCGGTCCCTGGTTGAAGGGGGAGAGGAGGGAACAGGGCAGCTGCAGTCTTGAAGTGGGGTTCATATATTTGAGATCTGGAGACTTGGGTGGTCGGGGGGCCTGGGGTGGAGGCGCTCTGATCGACATGACGATCAGTTGGCAAGATAATAACTCTCAATATTTAAAGGCAGCCCTGGAGGTGAGATTGTGACTCAACGGGGTCAGCACTGATGAAGGGCTGTTTCCTGGTAAATGAGAAGCTTCGAGGCTAACACCTCAACCTAGGTTGGTACCTCTATAATGAGGGGCCACTAGAGGAGGCTCCTGAAGTTACATAAGACAAACATCAAGAAAAGAAAACTGGAAGTATGAATAAATAAAATAGATAAAGAAATACTGATTGTCTGTCTGACTTAGGGGTGTCCCTTCCTCCCCCCGGACCCCGCGTTGGCTGTCTACATTATTACAAATAATCTGGTAAATCTCAATAAATATTAAACTGATTAACAGTAGATCACTTATGGATGTGAAGGAAAGAGTGCGGTTTTTGGCCTTCAGGGCCCCCACCCCCCCGAAATGTGAGGAGATCATGGTTGGGCTGTGGGGACCCGGATAGCTGGCAAATCCCCCACAAACTGTTATATAACCTGGACATTCAGGTATCAGATTCCCTGATGGGTTTATGATCTGAATTAAGTAATTTAGTTAGCCGAGTGATATGATCAGGATAAGAAATGGGCGGGGATTCGATCCCCTTTCTCAGGCTGGTCAAAAATGCTTGGATTAGCTCTGAACATGTGGTTCATTAAGAGGGCTGGTGCAGAACAAATACCTGGCTTTTAGGTAGCAATGTTCAGCCAGGCAGACGGCCTACATTTAAGAGGTCATCCATCCACACCTCATGAAATAACACCTCTGAGAGGGTGGACACAGGGTGAAACCACCTTGAAAGCATTCCTGTTCAATACGTTGCAATGTAGTATAAGTTCTCAAGTATTATGTAATATGCTTAGCAAAGTTTTTGTTTATATGTGGTTGACAAAGCACAGATGCTCACGAATACTCAAAAAGCTAGCAATGTCCCTTGGTAAGGAGATGATACTCCTTTTCCCTCATCTAAAAGATCATGGCTGATTTAAATATAGTTACACCAATGTAAATGGGGTAAATAATCCAGTAAAAGGGCAAAGATTATACAAGATCTCAGGAGGAGAAAGGCCACTGTTGCATTTATTCAAGAAACCATTTAACTCCGGCAGAACATCTCAAGTTAAAAAGGTCTTGGGTGGGTGAGGTATATGCCTCGCATTTTGAAAAGAGTCCACACCATAGAGGTGTAGCAATCTTGATCAAACGAGATACCCCACTGGTGGTAGAGAAGGTTCGCACAGATCCAGAGGGTAGGTTTGTACAGATACAAGGATCATACAGGGGCCAGAAGTGTACCTTTTTGAACATTTATGCCCCAAATGAAGAAGCCCGCAGATTAGCTTTTTTGGAGAAGATCATTAAAGAAGCAGTTACGGATGTACAGAGTTTAGTAGTCATAGGCGGGGATTTTAATGAAGTAATACATCCAGGGGCAGATAGTTCCGGAGGGGCTAGGGGTGGGACCACATGTATGGGGAAACTAATCCAGAGACTAAATCAAGAATTAGGCCTATCAGAGATCTGGCATTTTATGCATCCAAGGGAAAGAGATTTTACTCATTATTTCCCCAGGCATGGGGGTTACTCCAGTATAGATTACTTTCTTCTATCGTCTAACTGGCTACAAAAGGTGGAAAAATGTGACATTGGACTAATTATCATTTCAGATCATGCCCCAGTTGCCCTGGCATTGGTCTCCACGTCGGCCCCTCCGCAGTCCTGCTGGAGGTTAAATGTAAGCCATCTTCTAAGGGAGGACTTTGGGGAGTTGGTAGGGGATGTCATCAAGAAGTTTGAACAGCACAACCTAAAAGAGGATACAAGTGAAGGGATAAGATGGGATGCACTTAAATGCTGCTTAAGGGGGGAAATAATCCAATATTCAACCAGATTAAAGAAAGAGAGGATCCAGACTAGATTGCTACTGGAACAGAAAATCACCCAGTTAGAGACTCAATATCAGGTGGGACAGGATACACAAATAAAGCAGGAGCTGGACAAGGCAAGACAAGAGCTAAATCAGATGCTTGATAGACAAATTGAAGGGCAGTTAAGATATGCTAGGCAAAAATATTTTGAACATGGAAACCGAGCGGGCAGACTGTTGGCATGGCAGCTAAGACATGAAGCTGCTAATAGAGCAGTGGTTCGGTTAAGAGGGGATGAAAAGGGCCCCACGACTACATCTCCGACGGAGATCCTAAATAGATTTAGGAGATTTTATGCAGACCTCTACACAGCGGAAACAGCTCCTGGGCACCATAGAGCAGTACAGGACTTTTTGGAGTCCTTGCCCATCCCTACATTAAAGGACTCGGCCAGGGCTAATCTTAATTCCCCAATTACTATAGGAGAGGTGAGGTCACAAATAAAGCACCTTAGAAATGGTAAGGCCCCAGGTCTTGATGGCCTACCAGCCGAATTCTATAAAAGGTTCTCTGCTAAAATAGAGGACTACTTGGTTGGTACATGTAATGAGATTTTATTACAGCACAAATCAGCGCCACCTTCCTGGAATTTGGCCCAGATTTCGGTCATCTTGAAGCCAGATAAGGACCCTGAGCACTGCGGTTCATACCGCCCCATTTTCCTGTTACCGGTAGATCTAAAAATATTTACAGGGATTTTGGCGGAGAGACTTCAGGCATGTATTGCCCCTCTCATTCACCAAAACCAGACAGGATTTATTGGAGGGAGATTTCTCCAAGACAATATAAGGCACTTATTAAATATTATTACAGCCCAGAAAAGCAGCACAGCTTTCCAGGTGGCCATTAGTATGGACACTGAGAAAGCCTTCAACAGGGTGGACTGGCACTTTATGTTGTCCACCCTGTCGAAGTTTGGGTTGGGGGAAAATTTTGTTTCAGCCATTGGAGCACTTTATCATAAAACAGAGGCAAGGATCAAACTTAACGGATTGCTATCTGATAGAATACCTTTAAATAGAGGAACAAGAGAGGGATGTCCCCTCTCCCTTCTAATATTTGCCCTAACATTGGAACCATTGGCGATATGGATAAGAGAGAATCCCGAAATTAAGGGGGTGAAGGCAGGGGGACTAGAACAAAAAGTGGCACTGTATGCCAATGATTCTCTCTTCTTTTTAAGAGATCCTCAAACCTCCCTACCACACTTACTAAATGCATTGAACAAATTTGGCGCACTGGCTGGTTACAAAATAAATTACACCAAATCAGAAGCAGTGGTATTAAGTGGGAATCCTCCGAAGGATCTCAGAGAGAATTTCCCGTTCAAGTGGGCCCGCAATAATACTTTTCGTTATCTAGGGATACAGGTTTCTTTCGACAGATATATCCCGTCTATTCACAGATAATTACATGAAGCTGTATAAAAGTATGCAAGCAGATTTTGCCCACTGGAAACTGTTGCCCCTGACCCTATCATATTGTGCCTCCTCAACTGTACAAATTACTTGTGTGTTTGTTGTTCCCCTCATTGTCCCCTCCCTTGTTCCCCCAGGTCGCATCTGGAAATGAGTGGTTAGCCGCTCAGTATGCCTGCCTGGTTAAACTCTTAAATAAACAAATAAATAAATATGGTAAGATCCAGGTTATTAAGATGAATATTCTATTTATTTATTTATTTATTTATTGCATATATTCGGAATTACAATCCTTCTACCGAGATGGTTGTTTCTCTTTCAAACTCTCCCGATCCCTGTAAAACCCAGTTTCTGGAAACAACTAAATAAAGAAATTTCTAACTTTATCTGGTCAGGAAAACGCCCACGAGTTTCATATAAGACCCTAACACGGTCAAAAGAAAGAGGTGGTTTAGGACTACCCAATATGTATTTTTACTACTTAGCAGCTCAGGGGTCACAACTAGTTTCATGGGCCAAACAGAGGATAGACTCCAGCTGGTACCTATTAGAAGAGAATTCAATGCATAACTATAAATTATGGACCCTGCCTATGTCATAGATATCCCCCCGAGTTTTGGCATCTACAGATAATCCATGGGTTAAACATTCTTTGCGTAGCCTTATAAATTTAAAAAAGATAACACATACCCCGAATACATAGGGACCCCTTACCTTGATTAGGTATACATCGATCTTTCCCCCTCCCAGGGCGGATTCTGGGTTTGCTTATTGGGAACATAAGGGCCTCACCACATTTAAACAATTCATAGACGAGAATGGTTGTCTCCCCTTTAGCTCTCTACAGGAGCGCTTCTCTCTCCGCAAAGAGGATTTTTATAGGTCCCTCAAACACGGCACTTCCTTACAGAGGAAGGAAATTTCTTAAAGATAGGCAGGATCTTACTTCACTTGAATCTGTTGGTGGGACTCTATAAAATTAGGGATAAATTGAGATACCTGTCCCATTATATACAATTTTAATAGATTCAACGGGGACATCAAACTTAGAAGAGATACGATTAAGGTGGGAAAGAGATGCCAAAATAACTATTACTAGAACAGAGTGGGATCACAGGCTTCAAAGGGGTTGGCAAGTCTCCTCGGCCACGATGTGGCGAGAATTTAACTGGAAGATACTCACTAGATTTTTTAGAACTCCCGAGATAACGGCACATTATAATCCAAAGGCCTCTTCGGCATGCTGGCGCCTATGTGGAACACAAATGGGTACACATTACCACATATTTTGGGGGTGTGACAGATTGTTAAGGTTCTGGTGACAAGTACATTCGGTGATGGAACGAGTAGCGCTTTTCTCTATTCCTTTTACATTTCAGGACCTAGTGCTAGGCCTCCCCACCTTATCGATGGGAGGACGCCAGACAAAGGAACTATGTCAGATAATGAGAGTGGTTGCATTGAAATGCATCACTACTAAATGGCTATCCCCAGAATCCCCCTCCCTAACAATGTGGGTCTCAAAAATAGAAGAAATAGAAAGAATGGAAAATATTACATATACACTGCACCTTAAAGTTGAAAACTTCCAAAACATGTAGCGCCCTTGGAGGCTGTGGAGAGAGGGGTGGAGGGGGGAGCAAGAGGAGACAGGAAAGAAGGGGAAACAGGAAGACATACAGAACAACAACTTAAGCAGATGGCCCATACGAGAACTGAGGGAAGGGACACAAAAGGGAAGAAGGAAAAAGGATATGTAAACTAAGGGAAATAGAGGTATTGTGATAAAAAATGAAAGGGAAAAATGGATGGAGTAACTGTGTAAAAGTTTATTTTTAATGTTGTATATTTGTAGTTTGTAGAATCATATGGACTTGAGTTCATCGGTCTGGGGAAAGCTAAGATCTGTGATGATAGGAGATGAAACTCAGACTATACTCCCGAAGGAGCAAGATCAGAGACAATTGTTTCGCTGCAAGAAACTGTGCCATTACATCTGAAGCTCAAAGCAGCCTGCAGTGAACTTTTTGTTTTCCCAGGATCCATATCTGGATAACCAGTCTCGGTAACTTTAGGAGGTCTAGATTACTTAGTTTATCTCAGTAAATGAAAGATCAAATGTCAAATTAACATATCTGTAATGGAAAAAAAAAATGATAACTGAACTGTATGGATCTATATTGGTATGCTTTTAATGATCAAAATAAAAAGTAAAGTTTAAAAAAAAGAAACCCCACGTAATTCAAACCATGGGGAGTTATATATCGCTTATATAGCATCCTCCCCTGTCCAAAATAGTGTTAGTCCAGAATCAATCTGGATACTACACTAGAACTGAGGTAATAATGGGGAAACAATTCATAGGGCCCAGCACTAAAAACACCACCCTCATGACAAACTGTTTGTCATATATTGTGCCGGCATCAGTACTTAATGATTATGGACAACGTCACAAGCACTATGTGGCAAATTGCTGATATCATTTAGAGACCCTCGGAGGGACAGGAACTCGTGGAGGACCAGGCTGCAGAGTTGGTGGCCAGCATGGGGGCATCCCAACCTGGGCTCAGCTAAACACACGAAGTATATCTTCACACATATATATAGGTCTGCCCTTGTGATGATGAATGATTGCTTTGCAGTGGGTCAGCAGTCACCCAGGAATGGGGAATAATACATGGCAAGGCAATACAGAGGTCTGCAGGTTGGAAGCAGGGGGGGCATGTTCGCTGAGAAGCTAGTTTAACTCAGAATGGTGGGGGGTAGGGAGTACTTACAGGGACTACACATCCATAGTTAAATGATAGATCAGAGTGTCTTGGTCTGGCTCCTGGTGCTTGCTCTACCTCAGCGCTGTCTCTACTTGTAACAGAATGTTTAGGTAACACTGACTTCAGATCCAGTGCATTCAGTAAAATTTTTTGCTGTTGGCGGGGGGTAGGAATTATCATTTGTTTTTCAGAGTAGAAGTGAAGGGCAGAATTAACCACGGTATGGCAAAGGTGGAAATAAGTGGTCCATGTAGCACTATAGCTGCGGATGTCCAGCCTCAGAGCTGGGACCACCGGGCAATGGGTGGGCAAGGTATACTCCTCCTTTTTAGAGCACCCACACAAGAGAGGGGTGGCAATCTTAATTTATAAAACATGCCCCTTGGAGATTATGGGGACAACCCAGGACCTTGAAAGCAGATTTGTCAGCGTAAAAGGAATGTACCACTCAACCCCCTGTACCCTATTAAACTTGTAGTCCCCTAATACTAACATACTAAAATGCCAGCAGAATAGGCCTAACGGTCTTTCGCGTCTGCTCATTTGGTCAGCCCCCACCCTGGGAGCTGACCTTGCTGCCACCCGCCTTCTCTGGCTTCTCCCTTCCCAGTTCTGGATATTCTCGCTGCATTGGATTTTGCTTCCAGAACCCTTCCCCTGTACCTGTCCCACCCCTCTGAACCCTCCACCATCTCTGCCTCCACCAGCCCCCTAGGCAGCGCATTCCATGGCTCCACCACCCTCTCAGTGAAGTAGCACCTCCTCCTTTCTCCCTGACTCTTCCCTCCAGCTTCCACCCATGCCCCCAGTGGCCCCTCCTTCCTTCAAAGCACCCTGACTGGTCCTTCCCTATTTACCCCCTTCATGTACCTGAAGACCTCTATCATGTCCCCCCGGTCCCTTCTCTCTTCCAATGTGTACATATTTAGCTCTTCGAGCCTCTCCTCATAGTTCCTGTTCCCCAAGCCTCAAATAATTTTGGTTGCCCTCCTCTGGACCCTCTCCAGGAGTTTAATGTCCCTCTTTAAGTGTGGCCTCCAAAACTGCACGCAGTACTCGAGGTGCGGCCTCACCAGGCAGTTATACAGAGGGAGTATCACTTCCTTCTTCTGGAGGTGATCCCCCCTAGCGATGCATCCCAGCATCCTGTTGTCCTTGGCTGCTGCCCTCCTACAAGTCTCCAAGTTGTTCTTCTTGACATCCACTACCACCTCCAGGTCCCTCTCAGCCATTGAGACTTGTAGCATTCCCCCCCCAAGGAGTACACTTGGTCTGGGTTTCTGGCCCCCAGGTGCAGTACCTTGCATTTCCCTTCATTGAACCTCTGCTTCCACTTTCTAGACCATCTTTCCAGTGCCTCCAGGTCCTCCTGTAGGGCCACCCTTCCCTCCTCCCCATCCACCACCACCCCCAGTTTTGAGTCATCCACAAAGAGACTCATCTCACTCCTGATACCTGTCCTTATGTCAGAGACATAGGCGTTGAACAGGAGGGGCCCAAGGACTGATCCCTGTGGGACCCCACTAGTGACCCTCCTTGGGGATGAGACTATCCCACCAACTACAACCCTCTGGGTCCGGTCCTGGAACCAATTGCCTATCCATCTGATCATCTGGTTCCCCACCCCCATTTCTCCCAGCTTATCCAACAGGCCCTCATGAGGAACAGAGTCAAATGCCTTGCTGAAGTCTAGAAAGAGGATGTCCACTAGTCTACCCAGGTCCAAGGCACTTGTCACCCAGTCATAGAACTCCACAGGGTTTGTCTGACATGATTTCCCTGGGACGAATCCATGCTGTCTATCATTCAGGCACCCTGACATTCCCAGGTCCCCCCCCAGCCTCTCCTTGACAATGCCCTCCATCACCTTGCCCACCACCGATGTCAGGCTGACAGGCCTGTAGTTCGCTGCCACCTCCCTTAATCCCCCCCTGTGGATAGGCACTATATCCGCCACCTTCCAGTCCTGGGGCACCCACCCTGTCCTCAGAGAGATGGTGAAAAGCTCCGCCAGAGGTTTCGCCAGGACATCTGCAAGTTCCTTCAGCACTCTGGGATGTAATTTATCCGGCCCCGGTGCTTTCTCTGTCTTAAGGGACCTGAGGGCTTCCCTCACTCTCTGCTGTGATTTCCTCACTACCTCTTCTCCTGCTTAGCCTTCCCCTCCTGCCAGTGATGCCTCCCTCTCCCCAGGCCTGCCGATCAGTAAGGGTCTCCCTCCTCAGTATCACTGTCTCCTCCCATGTATGATGCAGCACCCCCATTTTCCTTGGTGAAAACTGAGGTGAAGTACTCATTTAGTACTCAGCCTGCTCCCCCGGGTCTTGTGCTCATCTCTCCCCTGTTTTAATCCTGTTAATCTGCCCCTTCACCCTTTGTTTTTCCCTAATGTATCTAAAGAACTCCTTGTTCCCTGATACAGAAAATGCTAGCTTCCTGAAACAGACCCTAATAAAGCATATCACAGACGCAGGACACCTTTGTTTAGTTGGAGGTGATTTTAACACAGTACATCAACCCGCACTGTATAGAGCAGGGGGAGGGGGGCCCAATCAACAATAAACAGAGCAGGGAGGTGCATCAAACAGATAGCCAAAAGGTGTGTTTACACAGCCGCCTTTGTACCGTAGCAACCCCAGTGTGTGGGTTGTAGCAGTACAAAAGCGGCTATGTGGAGACTTACCGTAGCAAGGTAAATCATCCTGTAATCCTCTCCTGAGCCAGCTCAGGAGTAAGGACGAGCTCTGGAGCTGCATTGCTCACTCCCAGCATGCTTCACTGCCCCTCCAGACTTGCAACCCCTCTTGAGCACGGGTTGCATCAACGCTAGGGTTACCACCTGTCCCTACTTTCGCAGGACAGTCCTGATTTGGGCAGCTGTGTCCTACGTAAAAACATGAAAAATACTAAATGTCCTGACATTATAGTACAAAAGAATATTTTCAGACTTTCCTCTAAATGTGGCAAAAACTATAGCACCTTAACTAAAATACCTTAAAATGATTAGAAACACTAGGGAACATCTAAAAAACTGCAACACTTAGTCTTAATTCTGATTATTTAGAGAAAAAATCTGTTGTGTTGGGTGAGGTTGCATATTGTCCTACAAAAAATCATGTTTCAGTAAGAAATGTCCCACTTTGGACTTCTTAAAAGGTGGTAACCCTAATCAACACAGAGAGGGGGCTGTGTAAAGGCAATTATGACTCGGCTCTGGAGGTCAGGGGAGCACTGGAACAGACTTCATAATGAAGCAGAGCAGCTGTAAACAGACCTAAAGAGGTGGAATAGACTGAAGTGTGGAAATTCTTCAACCCCACCATAAAAGACTACACTTATTGGTCACCACCTCATACCACCTATTTTGGACCTTAACATACTGCAAGCAACTGGAAACTGAATGCGTCACTTTTGACAAAGACTTTGAATCTTTAATCATGGCAAAAGTCAATGAATATTTGGATTTAAATCCATAAAAAGAGACATCTGCATGGGGTAAGGTGGGATGGCTGTAAAGCCTTTCTCTCCAGCCACATTATTAACTATGCCTGCAATAAGAAATAACAAAGAAAACCAGATCGATGGTGAAGAGGTCTGAGACACTGTGCATGCCTTACCTTTTCCCATGCCAGCAACCTGGCTTCGGGAACAGACTCAGTTCACTTGGGGTCGGCCCGGGCAGGAGAGGATCAAGTGTTCAAGGGACAGTTCTCCCCTTCCAGGGTAGGGTGACATGTTAGTCTGGTATACAACTGTCACCAGGTGGAGGCCTGGTGTCAGTGCCACAGGGGCAACAAGAATGGGAGAGTGGCTGGCCCGCCGGTGCAGCAGCACAGTGTCCATTTGCGGTGCCAACATCCTGGGTTCGGTGATACATTTGGAAGTTGGAGGCCCAGCTGGAGGGGGGAGAAGGATT
The DNA here is from genome assembly GCA_016271365.2 of Neoceratodus forsteri. Lineage (NCBI taxonomy): Eukaryota > Metazoa > Chordata > Ceratodontiformes > Ceratodontidae > Neoceratodus > Neoceratodus forsteri. Next base: position 1,571,998,235 of record CM057455.1, read on the forward strand.
GAGTGTCCCAGGGACTGCTGTCCTTCTCTGGGAGCAGGGGAAGAGTGTCTGGCACTCTGTGGACCTCTGGCGGAGGCTGGGGGTACTGTCACTGCTGATGCCACACGTTCAGGGGGGTGGGGTGGATGCTGGGGTCATTGCATGTCCCCACCCCCAGAGGTCCAGCATAGTTAAAAAATGCCAGCTCCATTCATGACAGCCCCCGCTGCTGCTCCTGTTGAGACTAATGCCCACTGGGGGGGTCCTGCTCCGATGGCCCCGCCCTGGGGTTAAGCCAGGGACAAGAGACCAAAGTTCCTTGGGGAGGGGGTGCCCACCTGGTGGCCCTGACCAGCAGGTTAAAGCCTGGACATAGGGGTGCAGTGAGTGGGGTTGGGGGTGAACCCTCCGGTAGGAGGGGTTGGAGATTGGAACCAAAAAAAAAAAGAATGGGAGGGTGCCAGAGCATGAAGTGCACACTTGATGCTTTTATGGCAAGGGGCAGGAACAAGGAAAATGGAGGCTTGGGCTTTGTGAAGCTCAGCCCGTGTCCCAGTGGTCTGCCCTGTCGCTGCAGTCTGAGGCTTCACTGGATATGCCTGTTAGGGGAGAGAGCGGCCCTTCCCCTCCCACTCCACTGGGGCATTCTGCGAGGATACTCCACTATGACCAGAGAGAGGTGAAGGATGACTGTTGGAATGGGGACAGGACTGATAAGTTGCCCAAAACCTGCCAAGGAGGATGTCAAACTAATCTTATAGATTTCTTTGACTGGGTAACCAGAGTGGTGGACCAAGGAGGAGCAGTTGATGTCGCCTACCTTGACTTCAGCAAAGCTTTCAATACTGTTCCACATAGAAGATTGATTAATAAGTTGAGTAGGCTCGAGGTGGGTCAGAAGTTGATCAACTGGGTGGCAAACTGGTTGATGGGCAGAAAACAGAGAGTGGTGGTAAACGGTATACAGTCAGAAGAGATGAAGTCACAAGGTGGGTACCTCAGGGATCAGTCCTGGGGCCAGTTCTCTTCAATATCTTCATCAGTGACATTGCAGAAGGACTGGAGGGTAAGGTTTTTCTGTTTGCAGATGACACCAAGATCTGCAACAGAGTAGATGATCCAGATGGGGTGGGCAGAATGAGAAGAGATCTGGATAAACTAGCAAAATGGTTGGAAGAGTGGCAACTGGAGTTTAACGCAAAGAAGTGCAAGATCATGCACATAGGGAAGAGAAACCCTGAAGCCACCTAAAGGCTGGGAGGGGAGTTGCTGGCAGTCACAAGGGAAGAAAGAGACTTGGGCATCATCATCACCGATAATCTGAAATCATCCAAGCAGACCACTAAAGCAGTAGGTAAGGCTAGGGGGTGTTAGGGTGTATTAGTAGGGGTATCACAAGTCGTAAGAGGGAGGTAATAATCCCTCTTTACAAGACACTGGTTAGGCCTCATCTGGAGTACTGCGTGCAGTATTGGAGGCCACACCTTCACAAGGACATTAACCAAATTGATGCAGTCCAGAGAAGGGCAACCAAAATGGTGCAGGAACTGCATCAGGAAACATATGAGGACAGATTCATGGAGCTTAATAGGTATACCCTAGAGCAAAGGAGGGAGAGAGGTGATATGATCAAAACATTCAAACACCTTAAGGGCATTAACAAGGTGAAAGAGTCAAACATGTTTCACTATAAGAAAAATAGCAGGACAAGAGGACACAGCATGAGATTAGAGGGAGGCCGATTAAGGGGCAATGTGAGGAAGTTCTTTTTCACAGAAAGGGTGGTGGATGCATGGAACAGCCTAGCTCAGGAAGTGGTGGATATGAATACAGTGCAGGGCTTCAAACATGCATGGGATAGGCATAAGGGAGCAATACAGATGAGTATGAATAGATAGGCCATTGACAGAGCAAAGGCCGATGGCACATTCATAAGGCAGAAAAACAAATGGGCAGACTGGATGGGCCTTGAGGTCCTTATCTGCCGTCAACTTCTATATTTTTATGTTAAAACCTTTGTGGCAAAACAGAAACAAACATTACAAGCACAGCTAGACCTTGAACACAAAATGTTTGATCTCAAAACTGAGCATGAAATCACACTGGATGAACATCTCAAAAAAACAACTGGACAAAGAAAAAGCCCAGCTGATGAAATTACTGGACGATAAAACTGATGGTGCACTCAGATACTCCTGACAAAGGTATGAGTCAGGGAATAAGGCAGGTTGCCTTTTGGCTTGGCATTTAAGAAAGGAGGCAGCTAGCCAGATCATACTGAGAATATGCCCCAACCAAGGTTCACCTACCACAGTCTCAGACAAAAAACAGGTCCTTTAATCCTTTACAGCTTATTAGAAAAACCATTATAAACAGGATATGGTTGACCAATTTGATGTAAAACTTGATAAGTTTTTCCAGAAGGTCCAGGTAAAACAACTGGTGGATGAGCCCGAAAACTCCTTAATAAGCCCCTGCAAGATGAAAAGATATTAGCAGTCTTTAAAAACCTCAAGGCTAGGAACTCACTGGGCCTACGTGGAATCATTTTTGAGTTTTATAAACACTTTCAGGAGATCTTAACCCCACTGTTGGGCACTGTGGGAAGGGAGATACAGGAGGAAGGGAGGCCCCCGCCTCATGGAGTTATGCTGAGCTCACGGTGCTCCCCAAACCTGTGAAGGACACTACACTGTGCAGTTCATGCTGGGCATCTCCCTTCTAAATGTGGACATGAAAATTTTCATGGCAGTACTGGCAGAGAGACTGCAATGATGTGTGGAGTCCCGAGTTCACTCAGACCAAACTGGCTTCATTTGGAGTAGAGTCCTACTGAACAATATTCGGTGCTTTCTCAATTTATTCTGTCACCAGAAACACTTTCTGTACCTCTCCCTGGCCATATTTATGGACAGGGAGAAAGCATTCAACTGGGTGAACTGGGGATTCCTGCGCTGTACAGAGAGATGCAGGTGGGGAGGCCCCTTTCTGACCAGTATCTCAGCAATACATGCTGTCCCGCAGGCATTAGTTAGGGTCAATAGGGCACAATCAGAGCATTTTATTCTGACACGAGGGACAAGACAGGGGTGCCCTTAATCTCCTCTATTGTCTGCTCTTTGCATAGAGCCTCTTGTAGAGGCAGTACACCTGACACTAGAATGAGGAGATCAGGAGATCGGGGGTTGGGAACACAAAGTGCCCCAGTATGACAACGACTTACTCTTTTACATCACCCCAACCTGAAACATCTATCCTGGCTCCGGTGGAGGAATTGAGGCAATATGGTGAACTATCGGGGTACAAGATAAATTATTACAAATCAGAAGCCATTCAGTTGAGTGGAGTATGTATCTCCCAGTTTAAAGCAGGTTCCTCATTTTGTTGGGCCCACAGAAATATGGCTTGATACCTGGGAGTACAGGTGACTCCTACCCTTCACAAATTATTTGCTCTGAATTACGAAACCCTGTTCAGAGAGGTGCAGGCAGATATTGCCCAATGGAAGCTGCTACCCCTAACAGTGGCAGGTAGTGCTGACACCCTGAAAACTAATGTCCTGCCTAGATTTCTTCTTTATTTTCAGACACTTCCGATACATATCCCAGGGATTTCTGGAGTAGATTAAACAAAGAACTCTTGACATTCATTTGGGCAGGAAGTAGACACAGAATTGGAAAGGCTATTTTACACGTCCCTGAGATGGGTTGGGTGGTGGGGGTGACTTGGTATGCCAGACATAAAAACGACTACTTGGCAGCACAAGTGACTCCTGTGGTGGCCTGGAGAAATAGCAATTATATACAGGGTGGTACAACCTGGAGTCAGAACCTTCCCTCCCAGCTCTATTATATGCCCTCCCACACATCCGATTCACCCCAAAAACCTGGGAACACATGCAGAACCCTCAGACCAGATACTGTATACCCTGCAGATTATAACAAATACCTAGGCTTGCCACAGACACTGAACGCTAATAGACTTCTTAAAATAATAACAGGGGATCCAAATTTTGATCTTCTTAAAATAGATACTGGCTTTACCAGATGAAATAGAAAAGCACTTACTAGATACAACTCATATCCTTGTTGGGGGGTGTCACTGTGTTACACTGATACCCTCCAGAATAAGTTTCAGCTCCCTAAATAAGATTTTTGTTCAGATACCTGCAAGTTAGGCATCACCTTTCTTTTTTTTTTTTGTACTTTATTTCTTCCTCCGGGGTCCCCAGGTCAGCTTCCATCCTAGACACATGTCCAGCCCGCATTCCAAATATCAGGCTGCATTTCCTGTTCCCCATGGCTTACCCCCGTAGGCGGGATGGCAAGGAGCTCGGCCAGTTACTACTCGCCTCAAATAGGATCCAGTTCAGAGAGCGCCATTCAGGGTTGGGGCCTGCATCAGGTGGCTTCTCATACAGCTGACCTGGGACCATTTTTTCCTCATTTCTTCTTCCCCGAGAATGGGGTGTGCAATGATGTCTAGGGAGGGAACATGCATGCGTCCACACGCATTCCTCCTGACACCTGCCCCACTCAGTACCTGCTTGCAGGGTTGGTGCTCTGACCCCCAGCAGCTGCCAGGGGTCAGGAACGCACCGACCATTGGGAACCCCCCTCCCTGGAGAGGGAGAGCAGTCCCTCTAGGCTCAATCCCTCTCCACCCATGCCAACCCCCAGAGGCCTGCACTCATTCCCGAACATGGGTCACCAGCGTAGCGTTAGGTAAGGTGACCAGCGCCTCAGCCCTCGGCACCACCGGGCCGGCCAAGATATTACCTTTCTGAGAACAAGAGGGTAAGTCGTATTAAAAGGGAGTTAACATCCTGGGGAAGCATCTTATGTTAGGTTGTAATGCTGATAGGAAAGGAAAAATACATCACTCAGGCATACCAGATGCTGCAGGTTGCAGGTCTAGCAGGCATACAAGGAATTAAGAACAGCTGGGAAGGAGATCTGGCTCTTCAGATTCCAGATGAAGCTTAGAGCTATATAGTAGAAAGGGGCTGGAGGGTTACAGGATCCCCAAGGGGGTGGGAGGTTAAATGAAGGATCGGGATGCCTTATTTTCATACGTACACGATCATCAAGCACTTTGCAAGGGGGACACAGAACTATGCTGGAGAGGGTGTGGTCAAACCTGTTCTCCCTTCCACATATTTTAGGCCTGCTGAAAAATGACACCCTTCCGGGTTGGGGTCCACTGAATTTTATCACAGATTTAGACACAGAACATCCAATATGAATTTGTACACCTGGTGCTAGGAGCCCCACTTCCCATTGGTTTTAGGAACAAAACCTCAGAGAACACTATTTGGAATACTGGGAGTAGCAACTCTAAAATGTATACTTTCGTCATGGCTATCAGCCAGTGTTCCAGTCCTTGACATGTGGGTGCAGGCAGTATTAGACCATCAATCAATCACTCAATCAATCAAAACTTTATTTGTAAAAGGCGCCTTTCCAGAACCAAGGCGCCTGTACATAACATAATAAAAACAATATAACTAAAACAATAAAATTAATCCAGTCCTAACAACATTTAAAAATCAATGTACGCATGTTTAAAAAGATAGGTTTTTAGTACCCCCTTAAAGGTGTGGACAGTTGGGCAGTCTCGTACCTGACGAGGCAGAGAATTCCACAGGGTCGGGGCCATAAAGTTAAAAGATCTGTCCCCAGAGGTCTTCAAACGAACCCTGGGAATCTCTACCAATCCCTCATCAGTGGATCAGAGAGAGCGGGAGGGACAATAGGGATGAAGGAGATCTTTCAGGTAGCCAGGTCCCTGATCATGTAGGGCCTTATAGGTCAGCAAACCGACCTTGAAGGTGATTCGCCAGCATATTGGCAGCCAGTGCAGTCCGCGGAGCACAGGCGTTATATGACTGGACCTAGAAGAACAGTCAACAGACTGGCTGCCGCATTCTGCACTAGCTGCAAGCGGCGAATATCAACCCCAGTAGCTCAAGACAAAGGGCATTGCAGTAGTCAAGACGGGAGGTAACGAAGGCGTGGCCCAAAGTAGGAAGATCGTCAGGAGGAACCAGGTGCTTCACCCATGTGATGTTACTCAGGTGGTAAAAAGAGGCTTTGACAACTGCCGACACCTGAGATTTAAGTGTCAAACAGTCATCAAACACAACGCCCAGATTCCGCACCCAGTCTGAGGTAGTTAGCTGAACACCCCCAAGCCATAAGCCTGAGGGAGATCCCGCCAACAAACCCGCCTCCCGGCGACCTGGGTCCACGACCAACACCTCAGTTTTTCTGGATTCGACCACAGTCAACTCACATTCATCCAGTCCTGGATTTCGGCCAGACAGTTGTTAAAGACCGAAAAGGCAGCATCTTGGCCAGGCACAAAAGACATGTACAGTTGAGTATCATCTGCATAGCAGTGAAAACTCAAACCGTACCACCTAATAATCGCTCCCAACGGCAGCATGTACACCGCAAACAACATGGGTGCCAAAATGGAGCCCTGTGGCACCCCACAGGATAGGGGGAATGATGTCGAGGAAAAAATCCCAGACACCACCCTCTGAGTCCTACCCTCGAGGAAGGATCGAAACCAACTGAGGACTGTACCAGACAGCCCACAGATAAATCGCAGGTGCTCCAGTAGCACATCGTGGTCCACAGTGTCAAATGCTGCAGAGAGATCAAGAAGGACCAAGATGGAACAGGTCCTTCGATCTCTTGCTATTAGGAGGTCATTTAGTACCCGGACAAGGGCTGTCTCGGTACTATGTCTCTTCCTAAATCTGGACTGGAGAGAATCATAGACATTGTGGCTGGTCAAATGATCATCCAACTGCAACGCAACCACCTTCTCAATAACCTTTCCCACAAAGGGCAGGTTAGAGACAGGTCTGTAGCTAGCCAGACAGTCCGGGTCAAAGGAAGGCTTCTTAAGAAGGGGCTGAACCATAGCCTCCTTCAGAGGATTTGGAAAAATCTCCCTCTCCAAAGACCTCCAGACTATCTCAGCCAGGACTGGGCCGATTTTATCTACACAGCCCACTAGGAGACGTGTAGGGCCCGGGTCCAAACCACAGTTAGTCGGACGCAATAATCGGATGACCATCACAATGTCATTGATTGTGGGAAGGCTGAAGTCAGACCACACAAACCGGGTGTCCGACATCTGCCGACCATCACAACTCCCACTGGGGGGGTCAAGCAGACATCCGACCTGATTGTGGCAACCTTATCTGAAAAGAATTGAGCAAACTCCTCACACCATTCTTGAGAAAAGGCTTTTCTGGGCTGAAGACAGATTGGATTGCACAATCTGTCCACAGTCTGGAAAAGCTGAGCTGGTCTATTCTGTGCAGCAGCAATCTCTCTGGACAGGAATTCTGCCTTCTTACGAGAGATTGCTGATTAATAGACCATGTAATGGTCCATCAAACTAAGTTTGTCACAATCCAGGCCTGATCTCCGCCAGCGCCTCGCTAATCTTTGTCCAACTCTCCTCAATTCCCTTAGAGTCTCATCAAACCAAGGAGACCTAGGGCGAAGAGTGAGGGGACGAACATGAACAGGAGCAATGGAGTCCAGGGCCCCTGCTACCGCCTTATTATTGGCAAGTATCAAGTCCCCTGGGTCCATGCAATCACTCGGTAAACCCGATAGGTCCAGCACCGCCATCAGGCCATCTGGGGAAACACCCCTCAGAGGGCGGTACCGGACCATCTCCATAGGGGCTGGCCTACTAGGGGTGGCCCCAAAACTGAACCCACTGGAATGATGGTCAGACTATTTGACTGGTTCCACCACCAAATCGATATCTCCATCCCCAGTAGGAGCACCAAATCCAATGAATGACCACCAATATGGTTTGGGGAGGAAATAACCTGTGTGAAGCCCAGTGAAATCATTAACTGGCAGAAGTCTTGACCAAACTGCGAGAGTTCATCGTCGACCCAGGCATTGAAATCCCCCAGAACCAACCATCTGGGGGATCCCAACGTCAGGTCGACAATGAAGTCTGCTAATTTCCTGCAGGAAAACATTCTCGGCCACCTGGTGGACGGTAAACCAGAAGAAGAATCCTGCAACTTCACACCCTCGCCCATGATACATTCAAAGGAGTTGGTAGTTCCCATTGGTACTTCCACTAGGCCCAGTTCCGATCTAAAACAGATGGCAACACCCCCGACCCTACGATCCATCCTAGGGCGGTGTATCACCGAGTACCCGGCTGGGACTGCTGAAGCCAAAACTGGGCCAGCATTTTCATCCAGCCAGGTCTTGGTGATGCATGCCAGGTCAGATGTTCCAACAAAATCCGCTATAATAGCTGTCTTGTTTTTAATAGACCTGGCATTGCATAACACCACCTGAGTAGGATAAGCATCCGAGAATGACTGTGCTACCTGCTGACTACCAGCAGAACCCTTGGGTATGGGAACCGGCCAGGGAGGACCCCTTTCCTGGACCCATTTCGCCTCAGGGCATCTCCTTGTCCCCACTATCCCTATCTGCCCACTCCTTTCCAGTCCCTCTCCAGGCCCAACCCTCGTCCTCCCCTTTTTCCTAACAATCCCCAGAGCCCTACACCATCTATACACCTCTGGTGACAGGGGAGGACAGAAGAAAGGACAGAGATCCCTGAGCCTGGAGGGGAATAATACCCAACCTTCCTTATGCCTTCCCAACACATATTTGCTGCGCTAAACAAATACCAACAAATAAACAATCCCAAACTACAGATTTAACCCATACCCATACCCAAACATACAATAATCAACTATTTCAAGAACCATAAAATCAATAAATACCCCCAATCACCCACCCTCAAAAAAGAAAAAATATAAATAATCAAATTCAAGCAGAAATAATAAAAATCAGCCAGTGAAAACAATCATAAAATAAATAATATAGTTTGTTAAAACTTATAACTGTAACTTAAGTCCAAGGATGTAAAGTTTATAATGAAAAAGGAAAAAAGATAAAGAACAGTTCTTCAGCTGCCAAAGGCCCTCTCACAACCTAGGGAGGCCAATAGAGCACAGGTACTCTCACTTCCTGAGCCCAAAAACTTTATTTTTATTTTATCATTTAGCCCCCGAGCACTCTCACTACAGGTGGAACCGAAGAGGCACTCTCACTGCCTTCAGATGAGAAACAGAAAAAAAAATAAAATAAAATTCAAAGTCTGACCATAACCAATAAGTTCAAATGAAAATTAAGATCCTCTTCTTGAAGTTTGGCAGGGCAGTTTAAACCAGTTAACCCTTAAGGAAAACTGAGAGGACTGGTCTCGGTACAAATTAATCGGAGGAAGCAGAGAAGTTCTGAGTACGGGCCAGGCATGTACACAGGCAGACAACAGAGAGTGAAGACTCCCCCCCCCTCAACCCCAAACCACCTAATCAGGCTCTATCACACCACCCAAGACCTGCAGCCACAGATACCCAGAGGCCAGACTAACAAGGCCGACCCTGGAATTACTTAGGAGTACCCCAAAAACCTCTAGCTCCCCAGAGGCAAAGTGAGGCAACTCCTGCTTGGTCCCGGGCAGCATAGCCCACGATCACCCAGGCACAAAAAGGGGGAGGGGGTAGGAACCTCCCTCAACCAACACACCACACAGGCCCTGCTTCCCCTAATTCAGTACTGGACACTCCGGATTAGAAAATATAGTCAAACAAAATGAAATCCCAAAAAGGGGGGTGACACCAATCAATGAATCGGGTCCCCCACTCACAACACTTCAGGGTAACATCAGCAATTCATTCAGTAGACGCTCCACAAGTAGTCTCCTGGCCTTTCAGTCCCGAACAGCCCTGTCAGGTCCTCTGATTGAATACCTCCCCTTAGAAGACCGACAAATGATTATCCAAATATCGAGGGTTGAAAGTAATAAGTCCAACGAATCCAAATCATGACGCTAATCCAGAGAACCAGGCACCAAACCCCTCAATCGATAGACAACAAAATCCGCAACGGCAGAGTGGTAGCAAACCCAATAAGCCGAGCACACAGGCGATAGCGGGCGGAAAGTCAGCAGCCCCAGTACACACTGCACGATGGTCGAAAGATCCTAACAATATCGCTCGTAAACTGGGCACGCTCTACCGACATACTTGTTCCAACGCACCTGCTCCAGTACCGATTCGGAGCTCAGAATCACGAAAAAAAAAAAAATTACACAATCCAGTTTATTCAAACCAATCTGTAGAGTTTAGTAAAAACGCAACGGCAAACTAAGATAGTAACAGCAAAAACAGGCAGCAGGGACACACAAAACACTAAGCTGCAGAAACAGAAGCAGAAGCAGCTGACAGCACGCCCAGCCCGGAGAATGGAGAGAGTAACAGCGACTCTTGACTCTCAGTAGAGACCTTTATTAATTGCTGATTGCTATGGGAGGCTTACAGGAATGGGGCTGTGAAGGAAGCAGTGGGAGACCTCCCAGATGGATAGTGGTATATCCGGGAGCAACTGCCAGAGAAGCTGAGAACTCAACTACTACATCCATCTTTGAGCCCCCATTCTGGACACCAGATAAAAAGGAAATAAAAATCACGTAGGCAAGGTGAGTTTTCAGTTTGTTCACACCCAGTGACAAGTTTTACTCAGTTATTGTTCACCTGAATTGTTTTACTGCACATCATCAGCTGATAATCTATAAGAGTTCACCTTGACATGGTGTAAGGTAATGATGTACACAGAGAAAGTCAAGACATTCTTTGTAGAATTTTAATCAGAATAATTTGCCTGAAATGAAAAACAAAAACACTGGGACTTCCGGGGACGTCATTGAACTGATGGCCACTTGAATTTCTCGCTCTACACCCAGCAGGCTAATTCCTCTCGAATTTTAAATAAAAAGCACTTTTTTTTTTGAAGCTCTGAAAGACGAGGGGGAATGGCAGCAAACAAGGGAAAAGGAAGAGGCAACAGATTTCAATTACTTTATCCAGAAAAGGACTTACAAGCTGACGAGGTTCCGACTCTGAGGCCTCTGAAGCTTCATGCACTTCCACGCGGTCGAAACATTCAGGACACCATGGCGCACAACAGAAACAAACCCCTCCAAAAATTAACTCTACTGAAACAAAGTTACACAAAATTTTAGAAGAACTGTCTGGAATGCGATCGGAATTCCAGTCCTTTCAGGGCACCCTAGCTACCTTTAGATCCGACTTCACAATTTTAGAGAACAAGGTAGATGCGCTGGATGCAGCCCAGGAGGGGCAGAGGACTAAATTAGACAAAAACAGACATCGGTCGAGCTCCTCTCTAAAGTATGCTAGCTTACCATAGAACGTCAGGAGGATGCTTAAAATAGGCAATGCAAACAAAATATCAGAATCTACTCCACTCCGGAGAATAGTGAGGGTCAGCATATCATGGAATTTGTAAAATCTTTACTGCTTACCTCACTGGCTCTGGGGGAAGACTACTCTTTGGAACTTGAGAGGGTACACCGGGCCCTCGGCCTGAAACCAATAGATCCAAAGGCCAGACTGAGGTTGATTATTGTCCAGTTCCTTTGTTATAAAACCAAGGAGGCTGTACTCAAAAAGGCATGGACACAAGGCAAAGTATATTATGGCACCGATCGAATCTTCCTGGACAATGACTATGCTCCATTCATGATGAAGCACCGCAGAGAATACATTCCACTGTTCCCCACTTTAAGGCAGAATAAATTAAAATTCAGAACACCCTACCCCACAAAGCTGACTATCCATTACCCCACAGGGCAGCAAAGCTATGAAAACGCAACCTTGGCATTTGCAGACCTTAAAAAGAGAGGCTATTCCATACCAGAACATATGGCTCCCAGACAGAATATGAACACTCATGGCGGTTCAGAGGGATCTTTTGTTATGGCACAATAGGTACAACAAGAGACTATGGCTTTGGTGAAGAACCTGCTAGCCCAGTTCACAGCACTGGACACGTAAAAAACAGACTGTATGGCATCTACATCTTCCTAAAAACACAGTAAGTCACTGCAATGTGTTTCTGGCTTGCCTGTCTGGCCTTTGGGTCTCTGTGGGGGTGCTGTGGCCTTGGCGCTGGTCGCTGGAGCTGGTCTGGGGCCCGGTTGGGGGGGGCGGGCTGTTCGGCTGGGGGATGGAGCACACTGGGGACCTAACGGATACGCAATTGCTGAAAGGGAGTGAGGTAGAATGGGGAATGGGGCTCGCCAAGTAGAGCTAACCTCCCTGACTTATCAGGCTCTCCCCCCCTGAGGATCTCAGAGAGGACATGATTGGAAATATACATTTGTTTGCCAGGGCAGAGGTGACTGACATGGACGAGGAGTCATGGTGTCAGCCACAAGACCCAGGCACAAGAAAGGGACTGGGTTACCGTTATAGGGACCCTCTACCCACTATATACTAAATAAGTTCCAATCTCAGATCAACCTACACTTGGTCCTCAACGTGGGGTAATCAATTAACCCAGGGTAACTCGCTAGACAGGGTAATACCCGATCATTCAGATGGAAAACCTCCATGTGGTGGCAGGTATAAAACAGACCCCACGTGATGATCCTGGGATAGGAGAGCAAACACTCAGTGCTGTCTATGGATCCCCCGGGGAGATTTTCCTTGGAATGGGCTATCTCCTGGTGGGGTGGTCGAGCCTGTGGCCTGGGGCGGGGGCCAGGGCTCATGCTTCCTTCTGCGGGAGGACGCAGGGGGGCTGCCTGGCCTCTCGTTGGGGAGGGCCTCCCGCCTTCGCTTCTAGGGGATCCGGTGGCTGGGGGGGGGGCCAGCACATGCAGTGATTGAGAGTGGAAGAACAGAGGAAGGCAACATACCTCTACATAGACTCTCTTGGAGGGAAAGGGAATAAGATGCCAAGGATTGGGGGGGGGGATGCTGTAAAGAATGATACAGACTTGCCAATGCTGGCTTAGAGAGATAGAGGAAATAATATTAAATTCATCCTGAATTCTTGATTACAAGAAACCCTAAGGGAATTAGCAAATGGGATACACCAGCCTTTAAATATGGGTTTAATTACAGACTATTGGTATTAGTCAGTCACAAACTCCCTCCTATATCACCCGAACCTAACATAATGGGTGCAGGCACTGGACCCTGGAGACCAATTGGTCATGACGCACTTATTTCTAAGTTTTCCTACACCCCAAGCCCTTATCTTAACCCTCTTATATTTTTACCTCTCCGAGACGACCTTCCTAACCTTATTCCAATTTAAGGGTCGATGGGACCCTGAGGGATCTGCCTCCAAGATAGGAGTGCTCTTTCTCTCTGGGTAGTTTTACCCACCCAAATAAGGCCCACCCATGGGGTTGTACCTCATTTTGGAAGTTCACATTCGCACAAAGTTTTCAGGTTAACTATTTTTTACTCCCAGGATCAGACACAGTTGGTCAGACTTTACTCAGGTAGATAAGTTTAGTTTTCTACCAAACCTGTTTATATTAATGTTTGTAGGATATAACGTACAAGGAATAGGATATATATTACAAGGTGCTTGTCATTTTTTCTCTGGATAGTATAACTTCTAACAAGTACAGAGACATTTCTAAATGTGGGTTGATTGAGGGAACAATTTTACAGAACATGGTGAAAGAGAACGGGAAGGGAAATGGGGAGAGAGGAGGGCCCTTGGGAGCTGAGGGAGGCGGCGGCTGGAAACTTTACTCCCTGCAATATGGCTGATAGATTCTGTATTGTCTCACATAATGTTAATGGTCTGTCTGGACCAGTTAAGAGATATAAAACCCTAAAAGCACTCAAAAAACATGAGGCCAGGCCTACTGCTCCTACAGGAGACCCATCTCTCCTCTACAGAACAAATGAAGTTAAGGACATTTGGGTTAAACCGAATAGTGGAATCAGCTTACCAGAGAAGCAGATGGAAGGGAGTAGCCATATTGATACCTAGGTCCTCCCCATTCAAACTGACAGATACATATACGGATAGGGAAGGTAGACTAGCCCTTGCCATAGGTACGATGGAAGATCGTACTTACATGATTGGCAGTATCTACATTCCTCCAGGGAGTGACGCTTCATCAGTCCATCAGTTAATTGATATGGTCCTTGCACATACTCAAGGCATATTGATATTGGGAGGTGTTCTAAACTGTTTACTAAATCCCACTATGGACACATCGGCGGCACGTCCTTCCCAAGCATCGTCAAGGCAAAAACATCTTAGGAAACTGCTTAAGGAAGTAGGCCTGATAGACGTATGGAGACATTTGAATCCCTCTACAAGAAAATTCACGTTTTACTCCCATGCCCACAGACACTACTCTCATCTGGACTATTTTGGTATAAGTCAGGAACACATAGATAAGGTGCAACAGTCCACTATCCAAAATATATACCTATCGGATCATGCTAGAAGTGAAAACCTCTAGGGAACCCAAACTAATTTATTGGAGGCTAAATAATTCTTTATTAAAAGATCCCACATTCAAGCAATTACTGAAGGAAAAGATCTCAGAAATTATTAGAGACAATTTATCCCCACAAACTACGCCACAAATCCTCTGGGACACAATTAAAGTGGTCCTCAGAGGACATATTATAGCATATGCTACCCAAAAGAAAAAACAAATTGAGGAGAGATTAAGAGAACTACAAGACAAATTATAGTCCCTACAACTAGCACATATGCAAGAAGACACTTCGTTAGAGATACTGGTTAAACAATCCCAGCTAGAAATTCAGAAAATACTGAACCAAAAGACAGAACAGGTGCTGCTCTGACTTAGGGGCTAAGGCAGCTAGGATATTGGTCTTTCGACTTCAGAATCAGATCCAGGCCATTCATATCTCTAAAATCAAGAAACTACTTATAGGACAACCAGAATATTCACCAGGTGTTTCAACGCTACTATATGGATCTTTACTCTGCCCCCCACAAAATAAACTGGAGAACTTTTTTTCCAATTTAAACCTACCAACCTTAAACCATAAACAAATCACTAAATTATCCAACCCCATTACAATGTCTGAAATCTACATAACAATCCAAAATCTTAAAAATGGGAAAGCTCTGGGGCCAGATGGATATGGGGCATAATTTTATAAAGCTAATTGGCACCTTCTGAAAGATACAATTACATCTGCCATTAATCAAGATCATACCACAGGTGAATTCCCCACCTCCTGGTCACAGGCAAATATCTCAGCTATACTGAAACCAGGCAAACCCCCCCACCTATGTGAATCATATCGCTCTATTTCAGTCTTAAACCACCTGCCATTTCCCCAGCATCCAACAGAAAAACCTCGACCGCAGAGGGTAGTTGGTCCAGGAGGTTGGCAGGTGGTTAGGAGGAGCAAATCAGGTGCCCCATCACTCTCTGCTCTCCAACACATTACCTCCAAAAACCATATAAACACTACAAACAGGTATCTGCCTCTATCTCTGAAATCAAATAAAGAGGCAGAAGACACTGCAGAGCAGGACACTGCGCACAGGAGCTAGCACAACAAAACTCACCCAAATCAGGAACCAAACTAAACAAGCACAAAGGAAATCCAAAAATTCTGATCATAGGAGACTCCATGATTCGGGAGTTGATACCCATCTCCAGCCAGGGTGATGGTCAGATGTCTCCCAGGTACATCAGCATGGAGAGACACTGACCGCATTGCTAAAATTGTTCACAAGGCAGAAGAAAACATTGATGTCCTAGTACACATAGGGACTAATGATCTCGCCAGCCGGTCAGTTGTGGAGACCAAGGACACCTGACTAGGCTGGGTGACAAACTATCATCTATTTCGTCTGCATCTCCTCTCTGAGATCCTGCCAGTCTGGGAGAGGGAGCAGATGGACGGAAGGTCTGAGAAGGGGAGACAGGGGAGCTAAACACGTGGCTCAAGGACTGGTGCCAGGAAAAGGACACAGATTTGTAGGGAACTGGCAACAGTTCTGGGAGCTAAAGTTTTAAATTTGATGGACTGCATCTGACTAAAGAGGGAGTCAGTGCATTGGGGCAGAAGTTTGACGCCTTGCAGAATATTTAAACTAGCAATGGGAGAGGGGTGCAGCACCCCATATGTCGAATGGGAAGAACACCCTCCCCTCAGCTAGTGGTCAAACAGGAATTCAGCATGTTTGCAGTTCATTTGCATCACCAGGTAAGAAAAAGGTTCTGCTCCCCATACGATGCACAGGGTAATGCCAAACTTCACCCAACAACTAACCCACCAAAATCTGGCCAATGGAAAATCATGTACACAATGCTCACAGCCTGGGAAATAAGATCCCAGACCTGCAGGCACAATGTCAGAGGCTAAACTGACATAGTAGTACTAGTGAGACGTGGTTTACCAGTAACCACACTTGGAAGACTTCAGTACCTGGCTATGTATTGTTCAGAAGAGACCGAGGTGCAAAAAGGGGGGGAGGAGTGGCCCTGTATGTTAATGAAAATATCAAAGCTACAGAAATTCAGAATACACATAAGGAGCTAGAAGAACTGTGGGTCACCCTGGAAACAGGAAATGGGACAGCCATAAGAACTGGGGTTGTCTACAGGCCCCCAGACCAGAGGGAGGACACAGACACATTACTGTTAGAAGATATACAAAACATGACAGCTAAAGGGAGGTTCTGATAATGGGAGACTTCAACATGCCAGATACAGATTGGTCAATACCAGCAGGAACATCTGCCAGAACTAGACTCATAGTGGATTCCCTGAAGGGTGAGGGCCTCAAACAACTGGTACAGCAACCCACAAGAGACAGGGCTATCCTAGATCTAGTACTGACTAACAAAGAAGGGATCACAGATCTCCAGGTAGAAGGTCACCTGGGGCCAGTGACCATCACATGGTATGGTTCAGTTTGGCTACTACATCTAAATCATCCCATTCCAAGGCAAAAATATGGGACTTCAGAGGAGCTGACTTTGATAAGATGGCCTACAGAGTTAAGCTAGCCCTGGCAAAAAGAAACACAGGTGAGGGGGTACAGGCAAAGTGGGCAAGCATTAAGGATGCAATACTTGAAGCAACATCCCATTGTGTTAGACAGAAAAGGAAGTGCAAAAGAAGAAGGAAACCACTTTGGTTCTCAAATACAGTAGCAGAAAAGGTCAGAGCCAAAAGGCCAAAGCCAAAATATAAGGGAACACAGCGGGATGAAGATAGGGAGGCATACCAAACTGCCCTAAGGGAAGCAGGTAAGGCTGTAAGGCAGGCAAAGTCCCAAACTGAGGAAACACTAGCACGAACAGTAAAAGAAGGTGACAAGACTTTCTATAGATACATTAGTGAAAGGAGAAAGTCCAGAGGGGGTATTGCTAAGCTTAATGGAGAAAAGGGAGCATGTGAGGAGGAGGACCCTGTAAAGGCATCTATCCTAAATAGATACTTTTGCTCAGTATTTACTGAAGAGAAGGTAGGACAGGGCCCACAGCTCAGCATCATGGACACAGGGGAGAGAGGTGAGCACTACTCCCTTCACAAAGAAAGGGTCCTACAAGAGCTTGCTAAGCTCAGGGTGGATAAGGCAATGGGACCTGATGGCATACATCCCAGGGTACTAAAGGAGCTAAAGGAGGAACTAGCAGAGCCATTAGCAGAATTGTTTAGTGAGTCTCTGAGCACAGGAGAGGTCCCAGAAGACTGGAGAAGGGTTCATGTGATCCCGCCCACAAGAGTGGTAGCAGGGAGGAGGCGGGAACTACAGACCGGCAGTCTTACCTCAGTAGTGGGCAAGATCATGGAGGCACTCCTAAGGAAAGGATAGTGCAACACCTGGAACCATAGGGCACAGGATCCAAGACAGCATGGGTTTACAAAGGAAGGTCCTGTCAAACTAATCTCATAGATTTCTTTGACTGGGTAACCAGAGTGGTGGACCAAGGGGGAGCAGTTGATGTCGCCACCTTGACTTCAGCAAAGCTTTGACACTGTTCCACATAGAAGATTGATAAATAAGCTGGGTAGGCTCGGGGTGGTCAGAAGTTGGTCAACTGGGTGGCAAACTGGTTGACGGGCAGAAAACAGAGAGTGGTGGTAAATGGTATACAGTCAGAAGAGATGCAAGTCACAAGTGGGGTACCTCAGGATCAGTCCTGGGCCAGTCCTCTTCAACATCTTCATTAGTGACCTTGCAGATGGACTAGAGGGTAAGGCTTGTCTGTTTGCAGATGACACCAAGATCTGCAACAGAGTAGATGATCCAGATGGGGTGGGCAGAATGAGAAGAGATCTGGATAAACTAGCAGAAAGGTCAGAAGAGTGGCAACTGGGATTTAATGCAAAGAAGTGCAAAATCATGCACATAGGGAAGAGAAACCCTGAAGCCACCTATAGGCTGGGAGGGGAGTTGCTAGCAGTCACAAAGGAAGAAAGAGACTTGGGCATCATCATCACTGATGACCTAAAATCATCCAAGCAGACCTCTAAAGCAGTAGGTAAGGCTAGGGGGTGTTAGGGTGTATTAGTAGGGGTATCACAAGTCGTAAGAGGGAGGTAATAATCCCTCTGTACAAGACACTGGTTAGGCCCCATCTGGAGTACTGCATGCAGTATTGGAGGCCACACCTTCACAAGGACATTAACCAAATTGAGGCAGTCCAGAGAAGGGCAACCAAAATGGTGGGGACTGCATCAGAAGACATATGAGGACAGATTAACGGAGCTCAATATGTATACCCTTGAGCAAAGGAGGGAGAGAGGTGATATGATCGAGGCATTCAAACACCTTAAGGGCATAAACAAGGTGAAAGAGTCTAACATGTTTAAATATAAGAAAATAGCAGGACAAGAGGACACAGCATGAGATTAGAGGGAGGCTGATTAAGGGGAATGTGAGGAAATTCTTTTCACAGAAAGGGTGGTGGATGCATGGAATGGCTTACCACAAGAAGTGGTGGCTATGAATACAGTGCAGGGCTTCAAACAGGCATGGGATAGGCATAAGGGAGCAATACAAATGACTATGAATAGATAGGTCACTGACAGAGCAAAGGCTGAAGGCACATCTATAAGGTAGAAAAAGAAATGGGCAGACTGGATGGGCCTTGCGGTCCTTATCTGCCGTCAACTTCTATGTTTCTATGTTTCTATTATAAAATATACACAAGCATTTTGGCTCATCGGCTGGATGATATTATCCCACCCGATACACCCTGATCAATCAGGATTTATTAGGACACACCGGACCACAGATAATATAAAAAGATCACTATACATAATGTCCTTGACCACCACGTCAAACACCCCTCTGGTAGTATTAAGCCTTGATGCACAAGGTTAGAGATAAGGATGCCAGGTACTTATGGAAGATCTTGGTTGCGGCAGCTTTAAAAATTATCACAAAGAACTGGTTGCAGCCGAGATCCCCAGGGGTAGGGGAATGGAAGGATATAGTCAAAACCATACACTTGATGGACAGGTTAACGATCAATCTCAAACAAAAACCACAGATATACCAACAGAAATGGACTAGATGGTTACTCCACGACAGTGGTTAAGAGAGAGATGCCCGAACTTAACTAATGGAAATACTAATTCCTTCCCTCAGAGCCAGAGAATGTCCCCCAATAGACTCCTGATATAGGAATTTTGGATAATGGATAACTGGTTGTAGACAGTGGAAAGACGGAGTGCATCCCAGACAGTTACAATCACTGTTAGTGTTATAGCTAAACTGTATTAAGGTTGGCTACTACGAACTAAAAGTACTGTAATACCTTTGTGACTTTGTCAGTAAAAGGGGCTTTTACCCCAAAGAATAATAAGCGAATGATGTAACAAATGCTGGCAAATGAATGACAAATAGAAGCACTGGTTTTCATAGTTTTGAGTGTGCATCCTTGTGTTTATTGATGTGTCCCCCATTTTGCAGGCCAGATTCCTGCATTGTACCTCATTTTAAGTGTCTGTGTCCCTTATAGTGACTAAAGGTTGAGAGGTATGGGAGTGAGGATCATATAAATTCCCAGGTTCTTTCTGAAGATATTTTCTACCTGGAAAGATTTCTCGTGGGAACCTGTCACTTCCAGATCATGACATCATTCTTAGCAAATCACGATGGTTAATTTCTAATTATAAAATAGCAAGAAAAAATCTAGAAATCTCATTGACCAAGAGAGAGATCAGCTCGTACATTAAATCTCTATATATGCACAGTCATCCTGGTCCTAAACCACATCACACAATGAGCAAATCATTCCTCCTATAACCAGAACTATCTTCCATCAATCTCCCTACAACCAGAACTGATCTTCCACCACAAACATGGCTGCTACCCTTACACTGTAGAAACCTTCAACTGGGCCCTAAAAATAAAACTACCTTAAATATAAAATAAAACATATTAATTAAATGTTTACCAGATCATCCCATTCTCTTTATACACATAAACAAATTATAAACATTAAGCATTGTTTACAGTTTTCATTATAACTGTTTCTTTGCTAACAGTGAAAAATCCCCCTTCTATCTTTACCTGCTCGTCAGGGAACTCTCTTCTGCTTTCCATGAGAGTTAGAAAGTTGAGTCTTTGGCTCTAAAACAGGCTTTTGTGGTGTGTGTAGAGTATGTTAGTAGAGGAACCTTCTGCTTGTAGAACCAAGCAGAATTTTGAATCCCTGTGTTCCATGGTAAACATTCCATGATAAACATTCCATTTCTTGAATATGGGGAAACAGAGAAAAAAATTAACGAATGAAGAAAGTAAGTAATAATACTATATAAACAAAGAGCAAAGGTGGTAAATGACTCACCCTGCTGTTTATCTTTTAGGACAGAGTGAGCAGTTCATGATGCTGTCAGTGAGTGTGGCAGTTTTGAATCACACTCATGCTTGCAACATTGGGGAACTGATAAGCCTCTGTTATGGCTTCCTTTTAGTTTTGTCTACAGAGTGAGGAGAATGAAATAAAGTAAGGTGACTGTGTCAGACTTAGAATGAGGAAAATAACATTTGTGAATTGTTGTGGTTGGCAGGGGAATATGAAGCTTAAGTGGGCAGAGAGGCACACACTGTATAACACTAATTTAATCTAGCACCAATAGGCAGAAGGACTATTTTATGTTAAAAGCACAGATTCACTTACATTTTTACTTATTTAAAAATGTGTTTCAAAATAAAAAAAAAACGCTTCTAAAAATAAAGGGCCATTTTATAAGTGTAATAAGACCTCTGGGGTTGTGCATTACGGTTGATGACCGGCACTCTGCCTTCAGCCTCGGTGCCTAACTACACCCCTAGGAGTGCGGTTATCACACTGTAATGCACACCCCATCGTGTCTTATAGCTTACACATTCCAGGTACCCATGAGAAAAGGAGAACAGCATTTTACCTGTAAGCCATTGTATTGGTTTCCATTCTCTTACTGTTCTGTAATAACTTACCATGTCACACACTTCCCCATCCTTTATTCTATATATCATTACTGCTTTTTAGTAAACATAGTAGGTGTTCTGGATTTACACACTGCTGCTGGTCAGAACCATTTTAGAACTGAATGATGTGGGTTTTGTCCTTGATCAACTTTATCATTGTTAGCACAGTGCATCTGTGCGTCATGGGACTCTTATGTCTAAAACATAGATACTATCAGCAGATAAAGGCCGTACTGCTCATCCAGTGTGCCCAAAACCGGCCTTGTTCTGGTAAATGCCCCTAGCGGCCATCCCCTCCATGCCCCATCACCCTTCCCATGTGCTGTCCGACTCTATTTTATAAACAACCCATCCTCCTTTTCAGTGCAGACAGCCTCCTCTGGGATTCTGGAGCTTGTTCCGTTTTTCTCCCACACTTTCTGTAATATTCTTCCTGATGTTTTTTCTGAACTCCCTCTACTTACTGACAGCTTGAAGGAGTTGCCCTGGTGGCCATGTTCCTACTCGGTGTGAATAACTGCCTGAAGTCTACCTTGTTTATCCTGTGTAGGTGCTTGAACATCTTTATCATGTCCCCCCTCTCCCTTATATCCTCTGACGTGTGTATGAGGATCTCCTGCCACTCCCTGTATAACTTTCCCCTGCCATCCCTGAATCATTTGGCTGCCCTCCTCGGCACTAACTCCAGCCTCGCTCTGTCCTTTAAATGCAGGCTCCAAAATTGCACACACTACTCCAGGTGCACTCATACCAGAGATCTGTTATCTCTTTCCTTGTGCTACTTATCCCCTTCCCTATGCATCCCAGCATCCTAGTTGCCCTAGCCACAGTCCTCCAACACTATGTTGATGCTTCCAAGTTTTCCGTTATTAACCACTCAGTCCCTTTCCTCTGTTGTCCTCTCTGGCATCTCCCCGCCCATCTTATGTCCTATTTTCAGGTTCTTGTCCCCCTGTGTGCATTACTTTGCTCTTTTTGGTGTTTAATTTCAGCTGCCACACCATTGACCCACCTCTTCAGCCTTTCCAGTTCCTCCCTCATGGTTCTTCTTACCTCAGGAGCCCTTTAGCATCAGTAACTTTTTTGCACTTAGCTGGCTGGGTGCAGCTGTCCCGGAGGTGTGCCTTTAAGAGATATTTAAATGAGCATAGGGCAAAGCCAATCAAAAGACAGGAGGAGGTGAGAGGTGTTGAATGCTTCAGAATTTTTTCTCCGCTGGACTGAGCAATATTGCCTCTGAGGTGCCTCCCAACTTTCCTTGTTGACAGCCTCCTAGTGCTTATCTGGGTAAAGTTTTCCTCATAAATTATTTCCTTTAGTGTGCTGAGTGAAAGTTTTACTTTTTCATTAGCGCTGTGCAAATTTTTTATTTTTAGTGCAACGGCGCTATTTTGACTATTTTTACCACAACTATTTAGTTTAAAGCCTGATTTTATCGCATTTGCTTATTTTTGGTGGTTTCCTTCATTTGTGAGACAAATACTTGTGGGAACCATTGAATTAGGGACAGTTGCCTTGTTTTTTACCTCAGACCTCACGGGGTTTACCACGAGGCACCTGCAGTAGATTTCAAATTTAAATAGTGCCTGGGGGTTTTCTCTCTAGATTGGCAATTATGAGGAAACCTTTTTTGTTATATTACTGGACCTTGGTATCATCTGTGTCAGGACTGTCCGTAAGGGTCCAGTAGCCACCTGTGCGCAGTTGAGTATTACTGGATTTTAAGATTGGCACTGTATAGTCCCCAGTTTTACAACCCCCCAAAAAAGGCACTAGTAATAGACAGTTTGATTAACTAGGGCAAGACAGGCCGGTGGCATTTTCACAGAAACCTGCACTCAGTTCATAGGTCCAGAACTGGTTTGCTTTGCTTAAATTGGACATAGCAGACAAACCTTTAATTATTATGATTGAGGATAAATCAAAGGGTTCCTATGAGGGGCCATTCAAAAGTACTAATACAAAAAGAAGAGGTGCTGAGGAACCCTCCAGATCCCAGCCAAAAAATAAATCTTCCAAAGATGAAGTTCATGGAAACATAGACTTTGACGGCAGATAAGGACCGCTTGGCCCACCTAGTCTGCCCATTTCCCTACCTAACGGACAAGCTGCAGATCCTAGTTAACCAACAGCCTACTTCCTCCTACCCCCCACTATTTATTTATTTGCTTTTGTTTACCAGGTAAGCACACTAGACAGCCAATTGCCTATTTTCAGGAGCGACCTGGGAGGATTACAAAGGGTGACACAATAAAAAGCATTACAGGGAACAATACCATCAGCGTAAGGCAGAGTCTAGGTAACATACAATAACAACAAGCAAAGATATATTCCTTAATAGATAACCACATAAATACAGGCACTGTCAATGACATACACTCTGAGATTCAACCAATTCATCCTAAGGGAGAGGATGGGATAGGGAGGTTAAGGTGTGGGGGGGTGAGGGGTGAGAAAATGGGGAAAGAGTGGAGAGGGAGTTTCCTAGGTAGATCCACACTGAGCAATCGAGGCAGTGAGTGGGCTCAGGACTCAAATTGCCTTATGTCTGTCCCATGCATTCTTGAATTCCCCCACTGTTTTTGTCTCTACGACCTCCTCAGGAAGGCGGTTCCATGTATTCACAACCCTCTCTGTGAAGAAATACTTCCTCAGATCACCTCTGAGCTGTCCACCCCACTATCTTCAAATTGTGCCCCCTTGTTTTTGCACATCTCTTTCTGAATGATGCTACCCTCTTGGACTTTGTTGATTCCTTTGAGGTATTTGAAAGTTTCTATCATGCCCCCCCCCTTCCTCGAGGCTATACATCTTTAGTTCCTTTAGTCTTTCTTCATATGTCTTCTGATGCAGACCCTGCATCATTTTGGTTGCCCTCCTCTGGACAGCCTCCACCCTGTCTGTCTTTGCGGAGATGGGGTCTCCAGAACTGTACACAGTACTCCAGATGTGGTCTTACCAACTGTCTGTACAGAGGGCCAACAACTTCCTGTTTTCTACTGGTGATGCCTCTCCCTATGCATCCCAGTATCCCCCCAGCCCTCCTTACTGCCTTCACACATTGCTGGCCCACCTTTAGGTCATCTGATATGACTACCCCCAGGTCCCTTTCCATTTTTGTTGTTGTCAGTATCTCACCCCATTGTGTACTCTTCCCCTGGGTTTTTGTTTCCCAGGTGCATTACTTGCACTTCTTTTGCTTGAATCTAAGCTGCCATACATTTGACCATTCCTCCAACCTTGCCAAGTCCCTTTTCATCCTTTCCACCCCACCTTGTGTATCAACCCTGTTGCAGATCTTTGTGTCATCTGCAAAGAGACATACTTTCCCTTTCAGTCCCTCTGCAGTGTCACTTATAAAGACATTAAAAAGGACCAGCCCCAGTACTGAACCCTGCGGTACCCCACTAGTAACCCTCCTTTCTTCACTGTGGACTCCATTTACTATTACCCGCTGTGTCCTGTTGTCCAACCAGTGTTTTACCCAGGCTACCACCCTAGGACCCACTCCCAGGCTGGCTAATTTGTTTATTAATCTTTTGTGCGGGACTGTGTCAAATGCCTTGCTAATGTCTAGGTAGCCCATGTCCACAGCCCCTCCCTGGTCTACTGTTTTGGTCACCCCAGTCAAAGAAATCAATTAGATTTGTCTGGCATGACTTTCCCAGTGTAAATCCATGCTGCCTTGGGTCCTGTGCCCCACTGGCCTCTAGCAGTTATTTCCTTCAGAAGTGATTCCATCATTTTCCCTACCACTGAGGTCAAAGTGACAGGTCTGTAGTTTCCTGCCTCTGTCTTGGTCCCACTTTTGTGAAGGGGAATCACATCCGCCCTCCTCCAGTCCTCAGGTACCACCCCATCCTCCCATGATTTATTAAAAAGGGTAATCAGTGGTGTTACTAGTTCTTCCCTTAGTTCTTTTAAAATTCTGGGGTGAATCCCATCAGGCCCCATTGCTTTATCTACCTTCAGTTTTAAGAGTTCTTTCAGAACCTTTTCTTCTGTGAAAGGACTAATATCAACCCCCCACTCCAGAGTGCTTCTATTGACCAGATTAAGTATTTCCCCCTGCTTTTCCATTGTGAATACTGAGCAGAAGTATTCGTTCAGTGTCCCTGCTTTTTCACTGTCTCTCTCTGCCCAACCACCTTCCTCTTTGTTCAGCCTCAGTATCCCTGCCTTACTCTTTCTGTGCTCCCTAATGTACATATAAAAGGTTTTATCCCCCTTCTTAACCGAATTGGCTATCTTTTCCTCGGTTTGGGCCTTTGCTATTCTGACTGCCTTACCCGCTTCCTTCTGCTTTAACTGGCACAGTTCTCTGTCCTGCTCCTTCTGTGTTTCCTTATACTTCCTGAATGCTATCTTTTTTTCCCTTTACCTTCCCCGCCACTTCTTTTGAGAACCATAGTGTTTTTTTCTTTCATTTTGATTTATTTGCTTCACACAAAGACTTGTTGCCTCTGTGATTGCGGTTTTGATGTTTCCCCATTGTTGCTCCACCCCACCTTCTTGCCTGTTTGCTAGTGCTTTTCTGAGGCACTCTCCCATTTTGACAAAATCAGCCCTCCTGAAGTCCAGTACCTTCACTTTTGTGTGGCTTGACTCTACAGCTAAGTTTATCGTGAACCACACTGTTTGGTGGTTGCTTGTTCCCAGATGGCTACCCACTTCAAGATCAGAGATCCTCTCTCCATCCCCATTTGAGAGTACCAGGTCTAAGACTGCTCTCTCCTGAGTGGGTTCCAAAACTAGCTGTCTGAGGCATGCCCCCTGTAGGGCATCGAGAATGGCCCTGCTCTTGGATGTGGCTGCAGCAAAGGTGCTCCAGTCAACACCTGGCATATTCAGGTCCCCCATCAGCAATATCTCCCCTTTCTCTGCCATCCCAAGGATGCCTTCTATAATTTCCTTGTCCATTTCCTCCCCCTGAGACGGGGGTCTGTATACAACCCCATGCGGATTGTGGAGCCATTTCCAGTCTCCAGTGTTCATCACAAATTGAAAAATAATAAGTGACGAAAAAAGGAAGCTTGATCAAGCCTCTGATGAAGTGGCTAAAAAGAAACTCTGTCAAGACAGATATGCTCCTGTTGCTCCTGGGAAAACCAATAGCAAGACAACAGGCAGCTTAAAGCATTCAGAAAAAACAAAACACTTACAAAATGCCCAGGTTCTTCTGTCAGTGCAAGATATGGAAAAAGCATGGCAACTGTTTCAGACCCTTAAAAAGATGGGTCCTCAATTTTACTGGGGCTGTCAAGCACTCTTCCACAGTTCTCTCTTCTGTAGACTGTGAGGGTGACACAGATGATGATCAATTTTATAATGCCCCTGACATGGATTTTGAGGGCCTTGAGCCCCAGGAGTCCCCAGACCCTCACCTTGGGGATCCCCCGGGTGACCACAAGGATCCTTCCTCTATGTCTACATTTATACAAAATAAGCTGGATACCCTGGACCTCCCTATGCAGGAGCCCAACCAGGATGTCGAAGAAGATTATAGGGAGATGAAGGGTCTTTCATCCTCAAAGACCCTGGCCGTCCCTATCTATAATGCATTTAGAAAAAATACCTTGAAGGTGCTTCAACACCCCACTTCAATATCAGGGGTTGATAAGTGGCTTGAGAGAAAATATAAATTGTCTAAAAATGGTACAGAGTTCCTGTCTGCACACCCTAGCCACAAAAGTATAGCGCAGCAGGCAGCTTGTGAGAAAGCTGAAGTCTCTTTGTCACCCTCTCTCCCTGACAAGGATTCCAAGAAAATTGACTTTATAGCAAAGAAAATGTATGCCACGGCTTCCCTGCTTCTCAGGCTTTCTTCTTACATGGCATTCACAGCCAAATATCAGAAAGCCCTTTGGAAATCTGTCCAGACTATCACCCGCAACGGATCAGATTCTATGGTGCAGGAGCTGGTAGCTACTATGTACCAGTTCCACATGGTAGATGACACCAATGATGCAGCCTCTAGAGTGATGGCCCATGCCATCTCTCTGAGATGCTTCGCCTGGCTTAGAACAGCCAGTCTGACTACAGACACTCAGAACAAGGCCATGGATTTTCCCTGTGATCAAAATATGTTGTTTGATTACAGAACCACTGACTACATGAGAAAAGTCAATGAGTACAAGGCCTCCTGGCAGAGCCACTCATCCAAGCCTAAACCCACCACCCCTCAGAGATTCCGTCCCAGGGGTGGTAGGGGCAGAAGTTTTGTTCCCAGGCTTACAATCCCTATCCCCAATCTGACTTTAGCCAGTACTGAGGGGTCTTTCAGAGGCAGGGGCAGAAAGGGCCAAAGAAGAGCTACCTCTATCCAGCCATCTGCCTCTCAGTCTGAGTCCTGATGTAAGTGTCCAGGTCGCCTCCCTGTTTCCAGTTGGAGGCAGACTCTCTCACTACTGTATCTTCAGCAATGGTCCCTCATCACTTCGGACAAGTGGGTGCTGGAGATAGTGGAGAAAGGTCTGTCATTACAGTTCAAGCAGCTGCCAGACCTCAAGCGTACCCAGGTGTCAAGCCCTCTGTCCCCAATACAGATACCGCTGTTGGAAATGGAGGTACAAAACCTTCTGGCTTCATGAGCAGAGGAGAGGGTCCCCACCCATGAGAAGGCCAAGGGCCTCTACTCCAGGTATTTTCTGACACAAAAGAAAACTGGGGAGTGGCGACCTATCTTAGATCTCAGATATTTAAATAAACATCTGAAAAAAATCCAAATTCAAAACAGTCAAGTATAAAAAAAAAAAAAGCCTTGATGCACAAAAAACCTTTGATAGGGGTTCTTGGCCCTTTTTATATTATATACTCCACAAACTCGGCTTCCCTGAGACATTCCTTAAAATTATAAAAGGCATCTATTCCGACCTGGTAGCCACCATCAAAATAAATGGGTTCCACTCCTCCCTATTCCCCCTTTATAGAGGGATGAGACAGGGATGCCCTTTATCCACCTACCTCTTTGCCCTTTACGTTGAACCTCTAGCCCAACACCTCCAACACCAAAAAGATATAAGGGGCTTCACAGTAAATGAAGAGGAGCATAAGGTTGCCTATTATGCAGATGATCTTCTTTTATATATCACAGAGCCAGACAATTTGCTCCCTGCTCTCACCCAGAGTCTGAGAGAAATGGAGGCGATTTCAGGGTATAAACTAAATGCAAGTAAGACTGAGATTTTGCTTGTGGAGGGCAACCTTTCACAGACAGTGAAACAAGCATACCCATTTAAGTGGGACAGACATTCACTATGCTACCTCGGAATTCAATTGACGGTGGACCCCACTAAAGTCATATCCCTAAATTACGACCCTCTGTATCAAGCAGTGAGGGAAGATCTTAAACGGTGAACACACCTTCCAATGCCTTTGTTAAATCAGATCCAAACCATCCAAATGAACATTTTACCTAGGCTCATATACTTAATGCAAAACATACTCTATATATTAAAACAGATGGAAATAACAAGATGGAATAGGGCAATATCTGCCTTCATCTGGCGAGAGAGACCTCCCAGAGTGGCCTTTACTAAATTAACTATGGCCAAGGAAAGAAGGGGGCTAGCTTTACCCAGCATACAGAACTATGCTTTGGCAGCAATGCTTGCACACTTAACTCAGTGGCTCAGACACTCCACCTCTATACTGCCCTGGGTGGAAATCGAGAGAACATCTGCTGCTATACCCCTAGATTACACGACAATCTATCAACCGCCACAGATACTGTCATCGACAAACATTCCCTTCTTTACCTTAAGTCTACTACAGGCATGGACAACATACCTTAAGAGATCCATGAATACACGCGGGGCCGCGTGGTTGGGGATTCCATCTTTAGACCTACTATTCTTACCAGCCAGGTTAGACCACAGATTCCATCAGTGGCACAGACTAGGATCAATACACACATTTCAATTTTATGAAGGAGGAATTTTTAAATCCTTCCAACAATTACAACAGGAGTATGGACTACGACACCAGGATTTATATAGGTATCTACAGATACGCCATTTTCTGTTGTTCAAGTTCAAGTTCAAGTTTATTGCAGGAAAACTCTGTTGAGCAAGCTCATTCACAAGGAGGTCCTGGAGCATGTATACAGTCAGGAATACATTACATAGAAATAAAATCACAGTAAATAAGATACAGTTTAGGTTCATATGGTACACAGTGCTCAAATTAAGACATAACAAGGTAGATATAAACAGCATAAACCTGGTAAGAAACATTAGTAGTCGAGATTGTACAGCCATTGGGAGAGAGCAATTACATAGGAACAAGAGTTGAGGATAAAGCTTAGAGGGGAGTAGGAAAAAGGCCGGAGGGAGTGAGGGGGGGAGATATAGATGTAGAGCATAAGGGTAGTGAAGAGTTTTAATAGAAAAATAGAGGAAAGAGGAGGCAGGAAAAGGGTTAGGGGAGGTAAGAGGGAGAATGAGATAAGTGATGAAGATAAGGGGAGAAGAGAGTCTTAAGATCAGCTGAAAAGATCATTTTGTTTAGCCATACTGGACATTTCGGAGTAATAGTCAGGGCAAGTTCTAGAAGGATTCCAACAGGACTAGGGCTGTTGAAACGGATAGGCCTGTTGAAATGGATAAGCCCAGACACCATGACAATACAAATACCACCGCCCCCCCCCCCTTTGCTTAAACAGATCCAGGAGGAAACCCAGCCTAGACACTTAATTTCTAGATACTACAAATCATACCTCTCAACTGTCACACATTACCAGGTACATCACTCACTTTAACCCTCAGAAATCCTTTGTCCCACATCGAGGTAGTGATATTCCACATTTCTCATAGAGGTTTTAAAGCAGAAATTCATAATTATCTATTGTGTTCAATTATCAGCAAACATTATGAACACCTGTGCACTGATAGCCACAGTGTTCTGAGCTTGCAGTGCCGTGCTTGATGATATGTCCCACATTTTACTCATTTGTCACACATCTTGTCACACATTTTGGTAAAGAAAGGTTGAGAGGTATGCTACAAATCGATAAGAGACATTCCAAGACAGGACTGGGATAGAACACATGGGAACTAGGAGGGAGACCTGGTGACGATCATACCCTGAGAAGACTGGGAGTGGATCTGACGAAACCAGCACCACATTACTAGCTCATATTCATGGAGGGAGTTTGGCTGGAAGGTGGTGACTCGGTTTTTCAGAACCCGACAGTTCACAGCCAGGTTTCATGACACTGGAGATGCCAGGTGCTGGAGGAGATGTGGGGCAGAAGTAGCCACACATGCACATATTGTTGGGCCTGTCCTGTGTTACTCCAGTACTGGGAGGAGGTTGTAGCAAACTTACAAGATTTGTTTCCAAACCTGGGAAATATCACACCGGAAATTGCACTACTATTAAATTACCCGAAACAGTTTAAAACAAAACATCATATTTACCTGTCAAACATACTTTTAACTGCTGCTAAAAAAGCAATAACTCGTAGATGGCTGCAGCCTGAGCCCCCCACATTAACCCAATGGGAGTACTTAATATACGACATATACAGAATGGAAAGTGTGACAGCTAAAATTAGAAATGGGACTCAAACCCTCATGAATCGATGGACGATATGGCTGTTGTACATCGTGGAGTGTAGACCAGACTTTATCCCAAAGATCTAAAAAAAAGTGCCCATAGTGAAATCTGCAATATTTACTTAATGTTCAGCCCAGACAACACCAGAAGAAGACAGATTTTCAGAAACATATATGAGGCAGCGGGGAGTGCGGTGGAACCAGTCTGTCACCCTCCCCCCGTAATCAGCCCTGGGTACCCCCTTTTTTTTGTAAAGAATCTAGATGTTACATGTATTAGCACCACATGACCATATAATAGGAGACTACAATTGACCCAATACGTATGAAGATATGATTTTTCTTTTGTCTTTCCTTTTTGTTTCCTATCTGTCAAATGAAATTATACTTCTGTACAAAAACTTCGATCACAAGTACTTTGTAAAGAAAAACTTCTTCTTGCAATAAAAATCTAAGTTTAAAAAAAAAAGGAAAACAAAGACACTGTGATTTATCTTGTACTGTATGCTGATAAACTGCATCAATAAACATGTTTTAAAAAAAAAGAATAAATGTTAAGTCAAGCCAAAACTGCGCCCAGATCTTCTGACATAAAATGATTATATAAATTTGAAAGCCTGTTGATCGTTAATAGTGTACTAAAACACAAACCTTCAAGGGAATAATTTGCATAAATAGTAGCAGACAACACTAGATTATGAAGCACAAATTATCTAGTTGCAGATCATAATTTCAAGGGTACCAGTCAATGACTCACCTATATAGCTTTGGGACAAGATAATAAACCATAAAAGTACTCTTTGTTGCTGAGAATGGAGTTATATAATCAAAACATACTGTACATATATTGCATACCTCAATGACAGCTGTATGCCATCAGTACATTTCTAAAAACCTATCTGAAACTGAGGGTGTGTGATTTTTAAATTTAGCATCTGTAGCAAACTTTGTTTTAGAGCTAGATGAGTATGCTTTATGATACAGCTTTGTTTTTGTATAACATCTGCCATGCATTCCAAATGACAAAATGTTACAGGATTATAAAAAAAAGTTGAGGATAATAATAGTACAGCAGAAAAGGCAATGATGCATGAATTATATTTGGAAAAGGTAGCAATTATAAAGCATTATAAAATAGCAAGAAAAAACTCTAGACATTTTATTGACCGAGAGACATCATCTGACCGTGCATTACATCTTTATAAATGCATGGTCAGGTGCCGAATCTCATGTTCTCCCCCAGAAAACCCACTCAGAGCCATTTTATAAGTGTAATAAGCCTCCCCAGGGTGTACACCATAGTATTTTAATGCACTTCCCAAGGGCGTAAGGACACTCGGCCTTTGGTCTCATGCCTTACTACATTCCTGGGGTATGCATTAAAAAACTATAATGCAGATCTGTTGTGGCTTATTATGTACATGATAGAGATCACTGTGGCTTGGCCTGGAGATGCCCAACATGTTACGTATCAGTAAATCTAGTTACAAGGCACTGTTGATGGAGACACATTGGGCCCGATTCTCAAAACTCCCAAGAATGCCTCAAGCCCTGGAAATGCCAAACATATGGTGCATGAGGCTTGTGGCATTTCCTGGCCAGTGATCTGGATTCTTGATCCCGTGTGTCTATTACCACAAGTTAGACCTGCTTTTTCTGGTCTAGCTTGCTATAATCTCAGGTACCCATTTTACGGGGCTTGCACCAAATAAGCAGTAACATTGTCATGAATGCACCCAATTTTCTTGAACTGAGTGCATTCTGTGGCAAAGTTTTTGGCACAGCTGCTCCAGCCGTCGGGCCTGACGCAGGGCTTGACACTAGCCTTGCGTCACCCTTCATGAATCCGGCTCATTGAGTCATGGATAGGGAAGACACATGTGTGAACGAGCTCCTGCTTATGACTGGATGTGTGTACGTTAGTATCAGGAGAATCAAAAGGGGATAAAAGAAAGAAAACTACTTCTTCCTTTGGGTAGTTCTGCTTTCAGTGCCGCCTCCCCGGTAGCCTTTGATTCCGCTGTGTATAGAAACTTCATTTCAGCCTCATCCTGCCAAGGTACCATAGTAGTATCACATAGTAACATAATAATTTAAGGTTGGAAGGGACTCTAGGTCATTTTCATAAGCAGGGACAATCAAATATGCTGTGTAAATAAGACCTAAATTACAGAAATTTCCCACTCACCCTAC
Source organism: Neoceratodus forsteri (assembly GCA_016271365.2). Lineage (NCBI taxonomy): Eukaryota > Metazoa > Chordata > Ceratodontiformes > Ceratodontidae > Neoceratodus > Neoceratodus forsteri. The sequence goes on from CM057455.1 coordinate 1,572,031,295, forward strand.
TACCCAGGGGAGCCAGTGATTCTCTTATTATTTTTATTTTAGTTTTCTCTTTCATAATGACACACAACATGTTTTTCTTTTTTTTATTTCAATAGTTCAGAAAACAATTTTGAGCAAATGCTCTTTTACAAAGGTTCTATGTCTGTACAACAACATACAACCAAGTTACAGGAATAGACAGAAAATACAACAAATGCTATACAATTAGTACAAAGACAAATCGCATGACTCCTGTAAATATTTCAACTATGCCTGGTGATTACAATATCAAATTACGTAGAGGTGAAAATACATTCTGCGAGTAGAACAAAAAACAACCAGTTACTGATATCCATCAGGAGAGGAGCGTTAAGGGAGCACAGTGCAGAAAAAGGGGTAGCAGCCTGGAGGTCAGGCTTAGTCAAAGGTCCTAGAAGGGGGAATGAGGTCCTGACCATGCTAGTGGAGAGAAGAGCATGGGTCAAGGGAGCTGGTGCCGGGGGGGGATGAATGCTTGATACAAGTGGGACCACGAGATAAGGGGAGTGGAACCATGCAGGGGAGATGCAAGTACAGTATTGGAGGCACTAGTCAACAGGAACAACAGTGTAAGAGCAAAGAATGAGTTGGGGTGGGGGGAGGAGGATCAAAATTTCTACTCAGCAAACCGACAGCACCCAAGCTACCTGCAATTACAGGCAGCTGCCTCAGAGAGATATATCTTCAGCTCAGCCTTGAAGGATGGTAGGGAGTAATTGTGGAATGTATGCACAGGGATTTGATTTAGCCGGAAGGGAGTTCTGTATACAAAGGAGTGCTGACCTATTGTCGTCTTCATGAATGGGCAGCCAATGAGCACCTTGCCTTTCCTCTGGTCTGGTGGCTAGAGCAAAATTCTGTGAGCATCTCCTCGAGGCTAGGGGTGGATTTTCCTAGTATAGCTTTCTTACCCAAGAGGCACGTTTGAAATTTTATTCTATTTCTGAGGCTGAGCCGTCCGGTTTGCTCGTAGAGTGAGCAGGAGTGAGTTAGGTTGTCAGCTCCAAGGGTGAGTCTGCAGGCCTTATTTAGGGCCATCGATACCCACTTGAGTGCAGTGTCAGTTGCCACCCCATACACTACCAAGCCATAGTCAATGACTGATAAGACAGAGAGGAAACAGACAAGCACAGGGCAGCAGGCATGAAGATATTGTCTGTGTCTGTACAGTACACCAAGTTTAGAGTTTACCACTTTTATGACTTGATCAATGTGGGGTACAAATGAGAGTGTGTCATCAATGGTGACGTCAAGGTACTTGAAACACTGTACCTGTTCTAGGGGTACATCCATGTTGTTCGTGATGGACAAGACCGGGGATGGTTTCTTGTGGTGGGGGCTGGAGATCAGCATTGTTTTAGTCTTCTTATAGTTAAGGAGAAGTTTCTGCATACTGAACCGGTTTTCCATGAGGGAGAAAGTGGATTGCAGCTCCTGCTGCAAGTGATCCAGCTGGGCACTGCTGTCCAAGATGACCACGTCATCTGCATACAGGATAGTTTTAGTTGTGCATGCCTCCAGTAATTTGTTTAAAAACAAAATGAAAAGGAGGGGGCCCAGGATGGATCCTTGGAGAACCCTAAGTGCAATTTCCCTTGGGGAGGAGGTCGTAGTTCCAGGTTTACACACTGGGATCTGTGGAAAAGATAGTCCTTGAACCAGTGGACTGCATCTGAGGAGATCCCCAGGTTCACCAGTTTCTGTAGCAGGATGGGGTGGCTGATGGTGTCAAAGGCTTTAGTGAGATCTATGAAGATAGATCTCACTAGTTTACTACCATCCAGAGCCTTGTGTACAAAGTCGGAGAATTCCACTAATGCCGTGGTCGTACTGTGGCACTTACGAAATCTGTGCTGCTGTGGGCACAGGAGGTCATATTTATGAAGGTACTCGGATATCTGATCGGCCACTATCCTCTCAAGGGCTTTTGATAGGGGGAGAGGATGGATATCAGTCTGTAATTGACTGTACTGGTCCGATCTCCACTTTTTAGCATGGGGTGACCATTGCAAGCTTCCGTTTGTCTGGGAACTTAGCTATAGAGAGCATTTGTTAAACAGTTTGGTGATAGGTACCAAGAGCTCTTTCAGTGCAATTGCCACCAGCTTCATATCCAAGTTATCACTGCCAAGCCTTGTCTTTCCTAACACTTCGAGTATGAATGTTCTGGCTTCCTTAGGCCTGATGCTTCTAAAGTAGAAATTAGGGTGGTTTAGACTTACATTAGTGTTTGGTGAGGGTATTTCAGGCTGGCTTCCACTAGTGTTCTGCACAGGTGAGCCAGGGTGGTTGAGGTAGTCAGGTGGGAGGACAGCACTGAGATCAGAGAAGGCCAAATTAAAGTATTCAGCAATGGTATGTGGGTCAAGGGTTGGGGTACCATTGATCATTAGCATGGTAGGGTGCTTCTTATCCTTTTCACCAAACAGTTCCTTGATATTCTCCCAGAACCTTTTACCATTACCCCAGCTACTGTCCATTTGTTCCTTGTAGTATTTTGCTTTTGCCTGTCTTGTGAGGTTGGTACACTTGATACGAGTGGCCCGGTACTTCTGATAGTCAACTGGATTACCAGTGCATCTGGCCATATTCCATAGATTGTCCCTGTCCTTCATCTGGTCCAGAAAGTCTCTTGTAATCCACCCATTTGGGGATCCCCTTTTCTTCCTTCTCCTCACTGGGGCAAAATATCACAGATGCCCTTGAACCTGTCAGAGAAGAACTGAAGTGCTTGATCTATGTCATTAAGTTTGTCCAAGGGGGACAAATCAACAAGGGATAAGGCATTTTTAAAGGTGTGAGCACAGCCATGCTGAAGAACACAGCTTAGAATAGTGACAGGAGGAGCTTTTTTGTCCTTAAAGACCCAGTGGCAAGCGACTGGCAAGAGGTCACTTAGATAGTCAGCCAGCACAGTAACATTTTTTATCCTAAAAGTGGTATTCATGATGAGCCAATCCAATAAGGTGCCCTTGCTGGTCCTACGATTAAGTCTTGTGTTCTCAGAGACCATCTGGGTAAGGTACATATCAGCATCCTGGTCTTTTTGTGGGTCTATATCCTTGCTAAGCCAGTTTAGGTTAAAATCACCAGTAATGATAATTTCCAAGTTCCTCTTCAGCTTAGATAATGCTTCCAGGACCAAACTGAGTCCAGGCTTTGCCTTGGTGGGTGGGAGATAAACTGAGGCAATGGTGAGTGCCTTGTTTTGCCTACCAATGAGGAACTTTAAGGCCAGCAACTTATACTCATCGTTACTGGCAGAGATCAGCAACATTGTCCCCTGTAGGAATTCCTTGATGTAGATAAGGCAACACCTTCCCCGTTTTTCTACTCTATCAAGCCTGAAAGTAACATACCCCTGCAAGGCTATCGCGGTATCTTTCACTTTTGGAGTGAGCCATGACTCAGTCAGGCTAATGATATCAGGGTTGTGCAGCTGAACCCAGGCTTGGAACTGGGCTATCTTGGGGAGCAAACTGCAGATACTAAAGGCAACAAATCTTCAAGCCACTTTGTGCTTTACAGTTTGTGGACCAGCCGGTTGAAGATCCTGGGTTAGGATGAACAACCCCAGAAATTAATAGCAAAGAGAAGAGAAAAAATTTGACAGCAGCCAGTGTACAGCGTTTAGCCAAACCTCATTTCCTATCATGCCTGGGGATAGAGGCATACTGCCTTAGCCTACCAAGTGGCACATACAACTGGGCTAGGATGAGTTAGCTGCTGCAAACTGTGAATAAGGTTTTATGCAAAGGAGCAGGACTCAGTGTCTTGGCTCTTGATTCATGTTTTCATGTTCCATGTTGTAACTCATAGGTGTAAGAGATCGTGTGGCTTTGTCCCTGGTCAGCTGGCATTGAGATATAGAGGTACTGCCCCACTAGAGGTATGATAGTGAGTAGAATTATGCAGGATGTAGCTAGCACACTGGCCATCATGTGATATGACAGTCCACGTTGAGCTGCAGTGCTGTACAGACTCATTGAAAGTAGCAGTGCAATGAAATTGGACAAAAAAAAAAACTGACCCTACTTTTTTTCACTATTAAATATTCCTGGCATTTTCCCATTTAGTTTGGTGGTGAAATGTTCTAGTTCCACCAAAATTTGGGTCTTTTATAAATGTTTTAATTTAGTTTTTTTCTCAAAAAAAAAAAGATTGCCACTGCATTTGCTTAGAAATAGTACTGTAGACCTGGCAAGGGTTAGACTCAAGAAAATGAGCAAAATTCATGGTGAGCAGCAAAGGTGGTACTTAGAAAAGTAGATCTGATAGGCATACTAATTTTTTTTATTAATTGTTGCTGAAACAAACTTTTTGAAAATAAAAAAAAAATTTCTACTGCACTGCTGCTTTAAAATAAATGGACTCAGACAAACATTTAAAAACAAACAAACAAAAAACCAACAGTTGACCAGCTCAACAAGACCTCCTTTTTTTGTAAAGAATCTAGATGTTACATGTATTAGCACCTCATGACCATATAATAGGAGACTACAATTGACCAATATGTATGAAGACATGATTTTTCTTTTGTCTTTCCTTTTTGTTTCCTATCTGTCAAATGAAATTATACTTCTGTACAAACACTTCGATCACGTGTACTTTGTAAAGAAAAACTTCTTTCAATAAAAATCTAAGTTTAAAAAAAAAGAAAAACAAAAACACTGTGATTTATCTTGTACTGTATGCTGATAAACTGCATCAATAAACACGTTTTGAAAAAAAAAGAATAAATGTTAAGTCAAGCCAAAACTGTGCCCGGATCTTTTGACATAAAATGATGATATAAATTTGAAAGCCTGTTGATCTTTAATAGTGTACTAAAACACATACCTTCAAGGGAGTAATTTGCATAAATAGTAACAGACAACACTATATTATGAAGTACAAATTATCTAGTTGCAGATCATAATTTCAAGGGTACCAGGAAATGACTCACCTATGTAGCTTTAGGACAAGATAATAAACCATAAAAGTACTCTTTGTTGCTGAGAATGGAGTTATACAATCAAATCATACATATATTGCATACCTCAATGACAGCTGTATGCCATCAGTGCAGTTCTAAAAACCTATCTGAAACTGAGGGGGTGTGATTTTCAAGTTTAGCATCTGTAGCAAACTTTGTTTTAGAGCTAGATGAGTATGCTGTATAATACAGCTTTGTTTTTGTATAACATCTGCCATGCATTCCAAATGACAAAATGTTACAGGATTATAAAAAAAAGTTGAGGATAATAATAGTACAGCAGAAAAGGCAATAATGCATGAACAATATTTGAAAAAAGGTAGCAATTATAAAGCATTATAAAATAGCAAGAAAAAACTCTAGACATTTTATTGACCGAGAGACATCACCTGACCATGCATTACATCTTTATAAATGCATGGTCAGGTGCCGAATCTCATGTTCTCCCCCAGAAAACCCACTTAGAGCCATTTTATAAGTGTAATAAGCCTCCACAGGGTGTACATCATAGTATTTTAATGCACTTCCCAGGGGTGTAAGGACACTCAGCCTTTGGTCTCATGCTTTACTACATTCATGGGGTATGCATTAAAAAACTATAATGCACACTTATTGTGACTTATTATGTACATGATAGAGATCACTGTGGCTTGGCCTGGAGATGCCTAACTTGTTATGTATCAGTAAATCTAGTAACAAGGCACTGTTGATGGAGACACATTGGGCCCGATTCTCAAAACTCCCAAGAATGCCTCAAGCCCTGGGAGTGCCAAACATATGGCGCATGAGGCTTGTGGCATTTCCTGGCCAGTGATTGGGATTCTTGATCCCATGCGTCTATTACCACAAGTTAGACCAGCTTTTTCTGGTCTCGCTTGCGATAATCTCAGGTACCCATTTTACGGGGCTTGCACCAAATAAGCATGAAAATTGTCATGAATGCACCCAATTTTCTTGGACTGAGTGCATTCTGTGGCAAAGTTTTTGGCACAGCTGCTCCAGCCTTCGGGCCTGATGCAGTGCTTGACACTAGCCTTGCATCACCCTTCATGAATCCAGTCCATTGAGTCACGGATAGGGAAGACACGTGTGAACGAGCTCCTGCTTATGACTGGATGTGTGTACGTTAGTATTGGGAGAATCAAAAGGGGATAAAAGAAAGAAAACTACCTCTTCCTTTGGGTAGTTCTGCTTTCAGTGTCGCCTCCCCTGTAGCCTTTGATTCCGCTGGGTATAGAAACTCCATTTCAGCCTCACCCTGCCAAGGTACCATAGTAGTATCACATAGTAACATAATTTAAGGTTGGAAGGGACTCTAGGTTATCTTCATAAGCAGGGACAATCAAATATGCTGTGTAAATAAGACCTAAATTACAGAAATTTCCCACCCACCCTACTACCCAGGGGATCCAGTGATTCTCTTATTCTTTTTTTTTAGTTTTCTCTTTCATAATGACACCCAACGTATTTTTCTTTTTTTATTTCAATAGTTCAGAAAACACCTTTGAGCAAATGCTCTTTTATAAAGGTTCCACATCTGTACAACAACATACAATCAAGTTACAGGAATAGACAGAAAATACAACAAATGCTATACAATTAGTACAAAGACAAATTGCATGACTCCTATAAATATTTCAACAATGCCTGGTGATTACAGTATCAAATTAAGTAAAGGTGAAAATGCATTCTGCGAGTAGAACAAAAAACAAAAAACAACCAGTTACTGATATCAAATCAAATCTTTATTTATCCAGGCGATCATCATTGAGCAAGCTCATTTACAAGATGGACCTGCTGTTGTCCAAGACAGTTATACATACATAGATTGAGAATACAAAGTACAACACGTGCAAAGAGTTACAAACAAATTTACAGAAAAGTGGTAGGTGCACGATATACAGTCCAAGCATTATTGTAGGAACATACATGCATCACTCAACTTTGCTGCGGTATATACAGACTCCATGTATGCAGAAGTTGAGGTGGTATGTTAAGTCATTCTTAGTCAAGCCTCCACCAGAGGTTACAATTCTTTGCATTTCAGCCCTCAGTGACCGTTTACCATACTTGAGTGAGGGTCCTGGGCTGCATAGGGGCCCCTAATGAGGTCTGTATGTTCTGCTTAAACGGTGAGAGGAGAGTAATATGGGAGAAGTGGTGCCTTGGGTTCCAAGGGCCACTATGGCAGCTGACTAGTGGACTTAATTAAAATAGGAAGGGGAAGGAACTAGGTTCGTGGCTGGATGTGGTAAGGACATGGAGTGAACCGTCAGCAGGACAGCTAGGAACTATGGAAACACTTACAGATTTCGGCGAACGTTTTGTCATAAATGATCTTAAACAGGGCAAAACTGACAGGAGAGCTGAGTCTCAAGGATCTTTGTACCCTGTTCCAGAGCGTAGGCAAAGCATGGCTTATGGCAGCCCTGCCAAAGTGGGTACTGATCCTGGGGATTTTCAGAGAAATTAGAGAGTGGCTTCTTAGTGTATAGCTACTGACTGGGCTCAGGGGGAGGCAGGCAACAATGTAATCTGGGAGTTTGTTGGCAAGGGCTCGGAATGTCCAGAGTGCTGCAGTTCTACACCACCTATATTGAAGGGAAGGCTACCCTACGGCTGCATATAAAGAGCAGTGATGTGTGGAGGATGGGAGACCAGTTATAAATCTTAGTGCTCTGTGGTACAGGACATCCAGTTTTGCAAGGTGTGAGATGGAGCATTGGCCATAGATAATGTCGGCTTAGTCGATTAATGAGAGGAAAGTTGATTGAACAAGCTGTCTTTTTGCATCTGCAGTCAGATGGTGTTTAATTCTGAAGAAGAGGCCAAGCCTCTGCCTAAGCTTTTTCATCAGTTCTTCTGTGAGCTCCGCAAAGGAGAGTTTGTTGACCAGTCATATACCCAGATATTTGAATTTAGGCATGAACTCAAGATCTTCGCCTAGAAGGGTAGTTATGGGAGGAAGGGTACCAGCAGCAGCAGAATAGGCCCTAGTGCTAGACGCGGTAAAGAGCATGGCCTTAGTTTTTTTTGCATTTAGCAGTAGCTTTTTGTTGAGAAGTTGATGCTGCAGCGTATTGAATTCAGTTTGTAGATCTGTGCATGCGGCTCCAGGGGAGTCACGGCTTAGATAGAGCACTGTATCATCGGCAAACAAGTGGATACTGGCTTCTGTAATGCCTAGGTCCAAGTTGTTAATGTAGATGGCGAACAGTAGAGGGCCCAATATGGAACCGTGTGGGACTCCTCTTTTTATTGGTTTGAGAGGAGAGAGCTCACCTTCGGCCTTAATTTGTTGCTGCCTATCAGAGAGATAATCCTGGAACCAGTCCAGTGAGGTTGAATCCATACCTATGGTTTTTAAGGTGGAGAGAAGTAGGCAGTGGTCGACGGTATCGAAGGCCTTGCTGAGGTCTAAAAACACAGCACAAACAAATTTTTTGTTGTCAAGGACCAGTTGCCAGTCATTAGTGACTTTGGCCAGCGCCGTAACAGTGCTATGCTTTGCTCTAAAGCCAGACTGCATGGGGTTAAGCAATGCAGAGTTGTCTAGAAATGATCTCAGCTGTAAATCCATGACTTTTTCCAGCATTTTTGAGAGTATAGGTAAAAGATTGGCCTATAATTGTTCAGGTCACATGGGTCCCCTGCTTTAAATAGGGGGATAACATGAGCAGTTTTCCATTCCACGGGGATAAAGCCCCGGGCTAGGGACAGGCTGAATAAGTGTGATATAGGTGGGGCAAGTATGTGGTATGCTATTTTCAGAAAGTATGGGTCGAAGGAGTTGGCTCCTGCACTTTTTCTGGTATCTAGCCATAGCATAAGGTCTTCAACTTCTTTTATGGTGGTTGGGGAAAAGGAGAAGATCATATCTTTGTTACTTTGGTCTGCAGGCTGGGCGGTGAGCTGTGGACGGAGACTACTTACTGGTGCATTATCGAATGCCATGCCATGCTCTATCAGGAGATGAGCGTTAAGGGAGCAGACTGCAGAAAAAGGGGTAGCAGCCTGGAGGTCAGGCTAAGTCAAAGGTCCTAGAAGGGGGAGTGAGGTCATGACCATGCTAGTGGAGAGAAGAGCATGGGTCAAGGGAGCTGGTGCGGGGGGGGAGGATGAATGCTTGATACAAGTGGGACCACGAGATAAGGGGAGTGGAACGGTGCAGGGGAGATGCAAGTACAGTATTGGAAGCACTGGTCAACAGGAACAACAGTGTAAGAGCAAAGAATGAGTTGGGGTGGGGGGAGGAGGATCAAAATTTTTACTCAGCAAACTGACAGCACCCAAACTGCCTGCAATTACATGCAGCTGCCTCAGAGAGATGTATCTTCAGCTCAGCCTTGAAGGATCGTAGGGAGTAATTGTGGAATATATGCACAGGGATTTGATTTAGCTGGAGGGAAGTTCTGTACTCAAAGGAGTACTGACCTATTGTCTTCTTCATGAATGGGACAGCCAATGAGCACCTTGTCTTTCCTCTGCCTGGCGGCTACAGCAAAATTCTGTGAGCATCTCCTTGAGGCTAGGGTGGATTTTCCTAGCATAGTTTTCTTACCCAAGAGGCACGTTTGATATTTTATTCTATTTCTGAGGCTGAGCCATCTGGTTTGTTTGTAGAGTGAGCAGGAGTGAGTTAGGTTGTCAGCTCCAAGGGTTAGTCTGCAGGCCTTATTTAGGGCCATCGGTACCCACTTGAGTGCAGTGTCAGTTGCCACCCCATACACTACCAAGCCATAGTCAATGACTGATAAGACAGAGGAGGAAACAGACAAGCACAGGGCAGCAGGTGTAAGATATTGTCTGTGTCTGTACAGTACACCAAGATTAGAGTTCACCACTTTTATGACTTGATCAATGTGGGGTACAAATGAGAGTGTGTCATCAATGGTGACACCAAGGTACTTGAAACACTGTACCTGTTCTAGGGGTACATCCATGTTGTTCGTGATGGACAAGACCGGGGATGATTTCTTGTGGTGGGGCTGGAGATCAGCATTGTTTTAATCTTCTTATAGTTAAGAAGAAGTTTCTGCATACTGAACCAGTTTTCCATGAGGGAGAAAGTGGATTGCAGCTCCTGCTGCAAGTGATCCAGCTGGGCACTGTTGCTCATGATGACCATGTCATCTGCATACAGGATAGTTTTAGTTGTGCATGCCTCCAGTAATTTGTTTAAAAACAAACTGAAAAGGAGGGGGCCTAGGATGGATCCTTGGGGAACTCTAAGTGCAATTTCTCTGGGGGAGTAGGTCATAGTTCCAGTTTTTACACACTGGGATCTGTGGGAAAGATAGTCCTTGTGTAACCCCTTTGTTACCCGGGGTTACTAGAATCCCAGTAAGACCTAGTGGTAGGCAGGGAAGGCAGCTTGTGAAACTCCAGTTTAATGGGTTTCACACTGTCTCACTCTGTCCTCAGTCACAGCTGAGACTTGAGAGATGACATCATTATAGAACTGTCGCAGCTGCATGAGCCACATTTGGAATCTTCAGCTCAGAGAGTGAAGTTTATAACTTTGGGAAATTCAAAGTCAGTCTTCAGTTTGTCCTTAAGCAAACAAGAAGGACACCAGTAGTTGTCTGTTTCCCCCCCCCCTCTGGGGGGGAGGAAAAGTTCTCCGTTGGCTCCAGGGGCAATCCCCTTCTCCCACCCTGGGAAGAAAGCTGCCTGTTTTAATTTAAGTTCAGTCTGTTCATGTATAACAGCAAAGGTTACAGTACTTCGCCTGTGGGGCACCTGCAATGGATGGGTGAGTGTTTGGCTCCATTGGAAGGGGCAAACAACTTCTTTTCTTCAGTTGGATTTCAAGTAAATGTGGACTGCTAGTTGGGAGGACTATGTCAACTAGGACAAACAAATAGAGCAGTCAACTGTTTAAAGTTTAAATGGATTTAAAGTTCACTGTAGAGGGGGTGCTTCAGGTCATCCACCGTTCAATCTACATTTTAAAGTCTAAAGTTTTCTGTGTGTCCAGAGAAATGGCCGGGTATGGGCTGTGGGAGCTGGAGGTGGGAAAACCCCCCATCTTTAGTAACCAGGTCCACCTCTACGGATTTCTTCTGTGTTTTGCTACTTGCCTCATGCGCTTGGCCAGTGATGGGTGGGTCCAGACGGGCTCTAACTTGAAAATCTCTAGGAGTCACAGACTCTAAGTGGTGTGGGGAGCCACAGGATGGGAAAATTACTCCTTGTATGATGGGAGTTTCGAATGGAAGTACGAAAACAAATCTCTCTAGGAGTCGCAGACTTCAAGTGGTGTGGGGAGCCACAGTTTGGGAGCCTCCTGGTTTGATGGGATGTCTTTCCAAGTAAAGTTTGGGTTCATTCGCCAAGTGGACCGTCAGTCGAGTGGCTGGCAGGGGAGCCGGGCCAGTCGGGCTATGTATCCAATGCGCATGCAAAGTCCGGGCTGAGTGCCTGGTGGGTCCAAAGCCAGACATCTGTAGTAATGTGTTCATTCCTCAAAAGGACCGCTGTGTTTAACCTCTGATCTGCATTACAGTAACGTAGCCCTTTGGGGGACCATGCAGTGCTTTGTTTATGTTCAGTGAGTTAATAAATAAAGTCACACTGAAAAATTCCAATTCTGGTTCTGGACATTACAGTTATTGCTTCCTGTAGTTGGATTTACTTGGGTGCCCCTGAGCAGAGTAGCCAAACCTAGGTCTCTTATGCCAGGTAACCTCATCCTTCCCCGAACCCATAGATACATATGTATACCCATGTTACAAAAATGGGAGCATATGGGTTACAAAAATGGAGGCACCGCTTTGGATTTGTTTGGGAAAGAAGGTGCTTGGGCAAGTAGACTAGCGTTTTGGCTGTCTGGCAGTTGGTAGCCCAAAAAGTTAAAGCAATTTCCCTAGTGTGTGCTGTGTGCTGTGAATCTTGTGCTGCTGTTTAAAAAATGCCAACTGTTTACCAAGGAGCTGTAAAGACAAAGTGTGTGTCCTTGTCCTGCATCAACATAGTTTACAGCGCTTTGTCAGTTTTAAATAAAGTTCTGTGAAGGAAAGTGTGGAAAACTAGGGGTAGCAACAGAGCAATTATGCCCTGGACGTTGGAAATGCTTTCTGTGCAATGCTAGAGACTGCAGAGTTAATGGCAATGTTACATGGCTGAAATGGGCTCCCTGTGTAGAGTCAGTTGAAAAAAAAAGTGCATCTTTTCAGTTTAAATTTGCCTGCTTCGGCGATCGCCGTGAGAGGGCCCTCATGAGGAAGAAGGGCTCATTTGCATTGCGTCGTGTGGTTGGTCAGTTTGCCATTAGTCCCCCTCAGCCAGCTCTTCAGAGTCTGCTTCAGCATTTGAGAGGAGACAGAGAGTAGTGCATGTACTGGCAGTGGAGGAGCATTCGCAAGTGTTCAAAGCGCTGTAAACAGTAAAAAAGTGACTTTCCAGTTAAAAATCGGGCTCAACCCGCTTATCGATCGTGGGATCAGTGAATTGTGTGGTTAATACTAAGATTGTGGAGACTGCCCGCCAGTTTGCAATCTGAGGCCTTCAAAATCTGGCTGCAGGCCGTTTTACCCCATCGCAGCAATCTGCTTCAATAACAGTGAGTAAACGAATTAAAACTGCTCAAATCAGTGATTTTCAGTAATGCCATATAAAATGTGTGTGCAGCTGTGTAGTCACTTTGCAAGTAGCGATTGTGTGATGTCCTGCTGGCAAGTGCAAGTCTGTAAAGCCATTAAATGTGTGCATAGCAATGAAAAGTAGCTTCAGTTTAAAGCTTGCAGCCAGAGAGAGACTGTGGGTTGTAAAATAAGTGCAACACTAGTAAAAGCAGGCAATCCTGTGCTGAAACCTGAAGTTTTAAAAGGGACTGTAATTAAATGAATGTTGCCAGCAAATGAAAAGTCCAAGGAAAATCCTGTAAATGTGTGAACAGCCAGGACAGAGCAAGTTGTGCAGTTTAAAATAAAAGTTATTAGTAGCTGATGTAAATCGGGTGCGCAGTGGCTTGACCCAGAGTCTGAATGTTGATGCACAGGAGTGCTGCCGCCGCCATTACAGGGTGGGTAGTAAAGTAAACACAGCAGCAGAGGAGCCATTTTAAAGCTACAGAGTGTGTTCATTTAAAGTGGGACTTTCAGTTACAGTGAACTTTTGTTTGTTTTTCTGCAGTTATGGCCTCAGGACTAACTCTCAGCACCGGATCATGCCCGGGTTGCAGTAACAGCAGCAGTAAATAGATTGAGAGATATTGAAAATTGGTGCTATAGAGGGCAACTCCCTCCTGATGTGGCAATTCCTAATTATCCAGTGCGTGTATGCCAGATGTGTTTGAGTGCTGGAAGGGATGTCTTCATGATTCCTCACTGTGCTGGATGTCTACAGAAATATGGCTTGTATAAAGTGCCTCAAATTCGTTTGGCTCCCACATGGACACAACTTCAAGAATCTGCAGTTGGCAGCACACAGCATCAGGCGGAGCCTGTGGAGGAAGGTCCTCGGGGAGAGTGGCACAGTTAGAGAGTGCAGAATTAGAGACTGAATCTGAAATTGAAGCATTGGATGCTGGATCTCAGAAGGCAAGTTCAGATAAAGCATCAGTAGTCCCCTGGTGGGGGGCCTAGCCCAAGTCTCGAAGGTGAAGATGAGATGTGGAGGCCTTTGAATGGGAGGTGTCGACCTCCGCCTCCCAGTGATGAATGGATAGTCTCAGGGGTGAGAACGACTGCTCACTCCTGGGCTCAGATCCTCAGTGAAGAGGAAGATGAGGGGGAACCTATGTGGCCTTGTGAGATAGGAACGGGTACACAGCCTCAAGATCTTGCCTCGGAGGAATGTGTTCAAGAAGGTGGTGATGCCACTGCCCTGGCTTCACCAGAAGAAGAAGAAGAAGTCAGGGATCCGTTTTTAATTTCATTGAGGATGCGAAGCTGGCAGAACCAGGACTGGCCACCCCCAAGCCAGGCCAGCGGTCTCAGATTGACCAAAGCAAGTAAAGAGGAGAGACTGGTTCGTAGAAAGGCCAATGAAATCTTTGGTATGACCTTTCCTACCTTTCCTCGGAGAGTCTGGGAGGAGATTGAGAACTGCAGGAAATCCTGGATCTGGGATGAAGCAATGAAACATGTGCATCCTGGGGCTAACCAGCATGTAAAGAATAGACTGTTCCACGAAAAGTATACACAGTGGAAGAGAGGCAGGACACTGTTTATGGACAGAGTGAGAATAGTGGATGGAGAGGGACGCGAAGTCTCCCACTGTGTGAATTATGTGTGTCCAGACGGAGTAATAATTCAAGACCCTGACCCCCTCTACTATTGGCCTCAGTGCAAGGACCTCCCAGTAATTAAGCCCGAGCCTACAAAATGGAGAGCCGAGCAGTGGTAGTCAATACTGCCACATCTAGACTGTGAAGTGCCCTTATTGAACTGCCAGTATGAATAAACAAGAACTCAGGTGCCCCATATTCTTCAGTCCACAGTGTACTGCCCTAATCAGCAACCATCTACTGGTACCACCAGATGACTTCAGATCCAGAGAGGACACCAGCCCAGCTGTTTTCCTGTTCATCGCCTGGTAATCGGATGATGCCGGACCAGCTGTTTCTCTTTTTGTTCCTGTTCTAAGGTTCCTTCTCCAGTTATGACATCAGCCCAGCTGTTTCCAGATGTGCACTCCTGTGGGTTCGCTGGAAGATGTCCGCCCAGCTGTATCAGAAGAAATGCTGCCAGGGAGAGTCTTCGGAAGGGACCAGTTTTGTGAATTCCGAATACTTCAAGAGGCTGGTAAGTCCGCAAAACCCTTTTTATTCTATCTTTATGACATTGCAATACACACCCTACACTACAGACTTCAAACAGTGTGTGAACTGTCCGCAAAGACTCTCCCCTTTGGGATTATTGCCTTAAAGAACTATGCTTCACGGGGCTCCGGTCCAGGAGAGACTCTTTAATGGACTGGCCTTCGGGCCTTGTAGTCACTAGTGGGACATTTAGGGCATTCCATCCCCCAAAGGTGTATTGTTACCAATGTCATTGTACTTTAATGTAAATACTGTTTTCTACCTTTTCTAAAAAAATCTTTTTCTTTTTTGGGATTGTTCAGTGCTTTTTCTGTGTGGTAAGGGTTGTTGTTGTTGTTGCTGTTGTCATTGTTGTTGTTTAGATAGACTGTACATGCAGATTAGGATGTTTTTTTTTTTTCTTTTTTGTCTTTTCTTACAGGTGTTCCTGGAAGACAGAAGAGAAGACAAGAAGAGGAGGAGGGGCTCATCGGAGTCCCTCGACAGTGCTTATGGTGTAGAATTTAAATGTACTGTGTTATTATTGCTAAAGGTTGTAGTTGCAGGCTGCCCAAGGTCGGGGAGGTCCACGGGTTTTGTTTTTGTTTGGGATGTTATGTTAGAGGCAGATAGGTTTTCCCTAGAGGGTTAGGGGGGATGGACAGGCTGTGGCCCTGACCTGCAGTAGGGGCCGCAGTGCTGATCTATCAGGGCTATGCTCTGGATGGTTCTACCAGAGCCACTAGGTGTCCATAGAAAGTGGATAGAGTAGAGGCTGAGATGTCAGCTATAGGCCTCTAGGCCCTTAGTGTTGCCTACCTGTGCTCGCACATGGTAGGAGGGGGCCTGATCACCCCCCTCCGCAGGTAGCACATAGGGTGGGATGGCCTAAGGTCGGGTGCATAATGACTGGGGACAGTCATTTTCCTGGTCAGGCGAATGTAACCCCTTTGTTACCCGGGGTTACTAGAATCCCAGTAAGACCTAGTGGTAGGCAGGGAAGGCAGCTTGTGAAACTCCAGTTAAATGGGTTTCACACTGTCTCACTCTGTCCTCAGTCACAGCTGAGACTTGAGAGATGACATCATAATAGAACTGTCGCAGCTGCATGAGCCACATTTGGAATCTTCAGCTCAGAGAGTGAAGTTTATAACTTTGGGAAATTCAAAGTCAGTCTTCAGTTTGTCCTTAAACAAACAAGAAGGACACCATTAGTTGTCTGTTTCCCCCCTTCCTCGGGTGGGGGGGAGGAAAAGTTCTCTGTTGGCTCCAGGGGCAATCCCCTTCTCCCACCCTGGGAAGAAAGCTGCCTGTTTTAATTCAAGTTCAGTCTGTTCATGTATAACAGCAAAGGTTACAGTACTTCGCCTGTGGGGCACCTGCAATGAATGGGTGAGTCTTTGGCTCAATTGGAAGGGGCAAACAACTTCTTTTCTTCAGTTGGATTTCAAGTAAATGTGGACTGCTATTTGGGAGGACTATGTCAACTAGGACAAACAAATAGAGCAGTCAACTGTTTAAAGTTTAAATGGATTTAAAGTTCACTGTAGAGGGGGTGCTTCAGGTCATCCACCGTTCAATCTACATTTTAAAGTCTTAAGTTCTGTGTGTCCAGAGAAATGGCCGGGTTTGGGCTGTGGGAGCTGGAGATGGGAAAACCCCCCATCTTTAGTAACCAGGTCCACCTCTACGGATTTCTTCTGTGTTTTTGCTACTTGCCTCATGCGCTTGGCCAGTGATGGGGTGGGTACCCAGATGTGGGTCGCAACTTGAAAATCTCTCTAGGAGTCGCAGACTCTAAGTGGTGTGGGGAGCCACAGGATGGGAAAATTACTCCTTGTATGATGGGAGTTTCGATTGGAAGTACGAAAACAAATCTCTCTAGGAGTCGCAGACTTCAAGTGGTGTGGGGAGCCACAGTTTGGGAGCCTCCTTGTTTGATGGGATGTCTTTCCAAGTAAAGTTTGGGTTCATTCGCCAAGTGGACCGTCAGTCGAGTGGCCGGCAGGGGAGCCGGGCCAGTCGGGCTATGTATCCAATGCGCATGCAAAGTCCGGGCTGAGTGCCTGGTGGGTCCAAAGCCAGACATCTGTAGTAATGTGTTCATTCCTCAAATGGACCGCTGTGTTTAACCTCTAATCTGCATTACAGTAACGTAGCCCTTTGGGGGACCATGCAGTGCTTTGTTTATGTTCAGTGAGTTAATAAATAAAGCCCACACTGAAAAATCCCAATTCTGGTTCTGGACATTACAGTTATTGCTTCCTGTAGTTGGATTTACTTGGGTGCCCCTGTGCAGAGTAGCCAAACCTAGGTCTCTTGTGCCAGGTAACCTCATCCTTCCCCGAACCCGTAGATACATATGTATACCCATGTTACAAAAATGGGAGCATATGTGTTACACTTGAGCCAGTGGACTGCATCTGAGGAGATCCCCAAGTTCACCAGTTCCTGTAGCAGGATGGGGTGGCTGACAGTGTCAAAAGGCTTTAGTGAGATCTATGAAGATAGATCCCACTAGTTTACTACCGTCCAGAGCCTTATGTGCAAAGTCGGAGAATTCCACTAATGCCGTTGTCGTACTGTGGCACATATGAATCCATGCTGCTGTGGGCACAGGAGGTCATATTTGTGAAGGTACTCAGATATCTGATCGTCCACTATCCTCTCAAGGGCTTTTGATAGGGGGAGAGGATGGATATCGGTCTGTAATTGGCTGTACTGGTCCGATCTCCACTTTTTAGCATGGGGTGACCATTGCAAGCTTCCATTTGGCTGGGAACTGAGCTAGAGAGAGCGATTTGTTAAACAGTTTGGTGATAGGTACCAAGAGCTCTTTCAGTGCAATTGCCACCAGCTTCATATCCAAGTTACTGCCAAGCCTTGTCTTACCTAACACTTTGAGTATGCATGTTCTGGCTTCCTTAGGCATGATGCTTCTAAAGTAGAAAATAGGGTGGTTTAGACTTACACTAGTGTTTGGCAAGGGTATTTCAGGATGGCTTCCACTAGCATTCTGCACAGGTGAGCCAGGGTGGTTGAGGTAGTCAGGTGGGAGAACAGCACTGAGATCAGAGAAGGCCAAATTAAAGGATTCAGCAATGGTATGTGGGTCAAGGGTCGGGGTACCATTGATCATTAGCATGGTAGGGTGCTTCTTATCCTTCTTACCAAGCAGTTCCTTGATATTCTCCCAGAACCTTTTACCATTACCCCAGCTAATGTCCAGTTGTTCTTTGTAGTATTTTGCTTTTGCCTGTTTTGTGAGGTTGGTACACTTGTTATGAGCGGCCTGGTACTTCTGATAGTCAACTGGATTACCAATGCATTTGGCCATATTTCATAGATTGTCCCTGTCCTCATCTGGTCCAGAAGGTCTCTTGTAATCCACCATTTGGGGATCCCCTTATCTTCCTTCTCCTCACTGGGGCAAAAATATCACAGATGCCATTGAACCTGTCAGAGAAGAACTGAAATGCTTGATCTATGTCATTAAGATTGTCCAAGGGGGACCAATCAACAAGGGATAAGGCATTTTAAAGGTGTTGGCACAGCCATGCCGAAGGACACAGCTTAGAATAGTGACAAGAGGAGCTTTTTTGTCCTTAAAGACCCAGTGGCAAGCGACTGGCAAGAGGTCACTTAGACAGTCAGCCAGCACAGTAACATTTTTCATCCTAGAAGTGGTATTCGTGATGAGCCAATCCAATAGGGTGCCCTTGCCGGTTTTACGATTAAGTCTTGTGTTCTCAGAGACAATCTGGGTAAGGTACTTATCAGCTACCTGGTCTTTTTGTGGGTCTACATCCTTGCTAAGCCAGTTTAGGTTAAAATCACCAGAAATGATGATTTCTGAGTTCCTCTTCAGCTTAGATAATGCTTCCAGGACCAAGCTGAATCCAGGCTTTGCCTTGGTGGGTGGGAGATAAACTGAGGCAATGGTGAGTGCCTTGTTTTGCCTACCAATGAGGAGCTTTAAGGCCAGCAACTCATACTCAGCGTTACTGGCAGAGATCAGCAACATTGTCCCCTGTAGGAATTCCTTGATGTAGATAAGGCAACACCCTCCCCGTTTTCCTACTCTATCAAGCCTGAAAGTAACATACCCCTGCAAGGCTATCGAGGTATCTTTCACTTTTGGAGTGAGCCATGACTCAGACAGGCCAATGATATCAGGGTTGTGCAGCTGAACCCAGGCTTGGAACTGGGCTATCTTGGGGAGCAAACTGCAGATATTAAAGGCAACAATCTTTAAGCCACTTTGTGCTTTACAGTTTGTGAACCAGCTGGTAGAAGGTCCTGGGTTGGGATGAACATCCCCAGAAATTAATAGCAAAGAGAAGAGAAAACATTTGACAGCAGCCAGTGTATAGCGTTTAGCCAAACCTAATTTCCTATCTTGCCTGGGGATAGAGGCATACTGCCTTAGCCTACCAAGTGACGCATACAACTGGGCTAGGATGAGTGAGCTGCTGCAAACTGTGAATACAGTTTTATGCAAAGGAGCAGGACTCAGTGTCTTGGCCCTTGGTTCATGTTTGTATGTTCCATGTGGTAACTCACAGGTGTAAGAGATCGTGTGACTTTGTCCCTGGTCAGCTGGCATTGAGATATAGAGGTACTGCCCCACTAGAGGTGTGATAGTGAGTAGAAGTACGCAGGATGTAGCTAGCGCACTGGCCATCATGTGATATGACAGTCCACGTTGTGCTGCAGTGTAAACTTCTCAAAGTACATCAAGACTGTCTAACAGTACATACTAGCAGTCCACCTCTAGTGGAGTTGCAGTGCTGTACAGACTAATTGAAAGCAGCAGTGCAATGAAATTGGACAAAAAAAAAAAAACTGACCCTACTTTTTTTCACTATTAAATATTCCTGGCATCTTCCCATTTAGTTTGGTGGTGAAATGTTCTAGTTCCACCCAAATTTGAGTCTTTTATAAATGTTTTAATTTAGTTTTTTCTCAAGAAAAAAAAAAGATTGCCACTGCATTTGCTTAGAAATAGCATTGTAGACCTGGCAAGGGTTAGACTCAAGAAAATTAGCAAAATTCATGGTGAGCAGCAAAGGAGGTACTTAGAAAAATAGATCTGATAGGCATGCTAATTTTTTTTATTATTAATTGTTGCTGAAACAAACTTTTTGAAAATAAAAAAAAACATTTTCCACTGCACTGCTGCTTTAAAAAAAAATGGACTCAGACAAACATTTAAAAACAAGCAAACAACAAACAAACAAACAGTTGACCAGCTCAACAGGACCCAGACCTGAACCATGACTTCAGGTTATTTCATGCATGAATTCATGTGTAAAGTAAGCCATGATGTTTACATGCAGGTATATAGAATTTGTATCTCAGTGTAGTATGTTGGTCACCTTTTTTTTTTTTTATACTTTATTTTTATTATATTTCTTAAAAGCATAAGAAACATTACAATCACATATGCCAGACATCACATTTGACACTAGATCCATCCAATGGCATATAATCTCATAGTTTAACACATAGATTATGGAGATGAAGGGTATACCAATAAAACCATGACTAAATATGAGTCCAGAAGTTACTCCTTACAAGAGTTTAGAAGTCAGTCTAAATACGATGAGTCCACTCATTAAGTGGAAAATGGCTATTACAGATGATATGACCCCTCTCCAAAAATATTCCCCAAATATTTAATGATTCAGAATACATGCAGTTGGCAATGAGTATAACTCTTTATCTGCTATTTAAACTAAGTTATTTATTACTTACATTGTCAAGCAGGGCATATTTCCCTTTCAGTCTCTTGTGAGGAACAGAACAGTGCTAAATTACAACAATTGGCACTTAGTGGCATTAAAGATTACAGCCCTATTAAGAAAACCTGCAGTTCAACAGAGTCCAGCAAACAAACTTTCAATCCATATTAAATTGGATACAACGGGATGACCCAGGACCTTTCACCATTTCAGGTCTCTTCTTCACCTGAATTGGAATTCGATTCCTGCTCCCTCCGAGCAGCAGCAAACTGCTTTTCGATCTGTTGAGCCCAACAACCAGCTTCCTCAGGATCTGTGAACTGATATGCATGGCCCCCATAAGATGTGAAGGTGGGCCAGCAAAAGTAAAGAGCAAGAGACCGCTAAGCTATGGCATTTCGCTCAAACTCCATCAAATTTCTTGCAGCGAGGTTGCGTCGCAAAGGAGAGATCGGGGAACATATGTATTGTGTGCCTCTGGTAATTCAAATGATTCACTGACCTCGCCACCTGCAGGATGGTGTCTCTAGTAGTGACTCCATCCATCACTAACAGAACAGTCCTGGGCAAGTCTTGCTGAGACGTTGCTGTCCGTGGAGAAATCCAGTAGGCTCTATTTAAATGGGAAGACAGGTCCGGGGGAAAATTTAGTGCATTAGGCAGCCACTGCTTAAGGAAAGGAAAAGAAAAGGATCTGCTTCTTCAAGTTCCTCTGGTAGGCCAACCAGTCACACGTTGGAGGCTTTATTAGCATTTTCCAGGGTCTCCAGTCTATAATGCAAGTTTGTGTTTTCTTGCACCAGTTTGGTTGATGTTGTTAGTGCTGTGGTAGCCTGCGATTCTGCTGATGCAGCGGTTTTAGTGGCCACCTTGATTTTCACATCCTGATCCCCCATTCTTTGAAGAAAGGTTTTTGATCTTCATGTCAATGGCCTGCACTGACACCTGGAGAGCTTTCCATGGTGGTTCCAGCCCTGTTCATTCTGGCGCAGAGATTGAAGCCTATGGCTCTGATTGTAGCTGTGACTTCGAGCCCCCAGGGCCTCCTTTGTTCGTCCTCCCCATCACTGTTTTTGGTATCAATCTGCTCCACTCAACGTGTGATTTTACTTTCTGTAGGCAATTTAGACTTTTATTTTAGTTTTAAGCAGATTTTTTAAGGATAAATGACGTGCCAGGTACACAGCAGATCTGAATCACATCTACTCAGTAAGATGCTCCACAGCAACCCCCTGGGCACCTTTATTAAAAGCAACCCATACAAATCAGCATGGGCTACTGTGGTGGAAAGGAGTTAATATATGGTCCCCACGGTCTCTCAAACTTTTCAAACCAACTCCTAAATTCAGATGTAAGTCTCTCAAGGAGAAGAGTCTTCAGTACTAAGTAGTGCCACTTATCTAGGGTGTCAAGACCCATGTATTTTGTATACACCTTCTAGCAATTAACAGAATTCTGATCACCCTATGATAAGCATCCCAGTCCTCTTCATTCATGTCCTCAATTCCAGGCTGCTTTATCTTTCACTGGGATTTCTGTTATCTGAGATATTTTGGGACCTACTTCAGACCAGAAGGGATGAAGAGTCAAACAAGACCAAAAATAATGCAAGTACGTCCCCCTCTCTTTATTACATCTGCCACGTATTGGGGACACACCCACACTGAACTTACTTACTGTGCTGGGTGGCATGTAATCTGTTAATGAAATTATGTTGTGCCTCCTTGTAAAGGTTGCACATAGTTAAACCCATATGAGTGTCTCATATAGTACTCCAAGTTTTGTTTGGGATTCTGCAATTTAGGTCCTTCTCCTGCTGATACTTTGCCTTCAGTGATCTATCTGGGGATTTGTCTCTGAGAAGTGAATGGGCCCTTGCCAATAAGCCCCTGGGTCCTGCCTTGCAGACATAATGAGCTGTTCCATCCCAGCCAGGGGTGATTCCATGGGATTCTCTCTATCCATTTTGTAGTGGCTCTTCCAGCTTTGAGATACCTGTACAAGTGTGTAGTGGGTATGTCTACTTCCTCCTTTAGGGCATAAAATGATTTCATTATGCTTCTCCCAAACTTATCATTTATACATTGCACTCCCTTCTACTACAGAGGCTGGATCCTGCATCTTGTAGACCAGGCAGAAAAAAACAGTTACCTACTTACCGTAGCAGTAGATCTTTGAGAGAATCTCTTTCATCAGGTCACACCTTTGGAACTAATAGCTGCCAGGCACTAGGGCCACACGGAAACTTTTGCAAGTAGTCTGCCAGGGGCCACCCACAAGGACATAAGACATCAGCGTATACATAATTGTGGTGCATCCTCTCCTCTCCTCTCCTCAGTTCCCCACCATAGATCTGCTTGGAGGACCTCCTTCTAGGGAACCAGGAGAGAACCCAGCACCCTACAAATCAGGCGAGACAGAGGGCTGGAAAAATGAAAGAATGGAGATAGCATCACAGAAGTCCAGTGGTGCAGACCCAAAAGGGTGAGGGAGGGTGGGATGGCATGGCCTGATGAAAGAGACTGTCTCGAAGATCTAGATTTACAGTAAGTAAGTAACATAATCTTCTTCAAGCATATCTCTTTCATCAGGCCACACCTTTGGAATGAGTCCCAAGCAGTACCGAAAGCTGAGAGTCTGGGGGGCTGAAGCCTATAGGCTTATGACAGCAGGTGTTGTAGCATGGCTAGGCCAAAGCCAGATCATCTACGAGAGGCGATGTCCAAACTGTAGTGTTTAGCAAAAGTGTGGACAGTACTTCAGGTGGCATGTGCACAGATCTCTACAGTGGATACCTTCTGAAAACAAGCTACAGAAGTGGTTGTGCCTCTTGTGGAGTGGCCACTAACCACATAGGGATGTTACTTACCATACTGCCTGTAACAAAAAGTAATACAGTTTGCTAGCCATTTGAAGAAGCACTGTTTCAAAACTGGGGCGCCCTCTTTTCCAGGGTTGAACAAAACAAAAAAGTTGTGAGGATGTCCTGCAGTTCTTGGTACAGTGTGTATAGTACCTGAGTATTCCATGCCCATCTAAAGTATGGAGCAATGCTTCCTCTGGACTGGCATGTTCTGGATAATACGCTTGCAGGAGGATGATAATTTAATGTAAACTCAGACACCACCTTTGGTAGAAACTTAAGATTTGTATGCAAAGACACCCTGTCTTTGTGGAAAATCAAATAAGGAGGCTCACACACTATTTATTTATTTATTTATTGAAAATATCGGAATTACAAACCTTTGAGTCAAAGACTCATTTACAAAGGCTGCATTTCAGAAAATACAAAAACAAGGTACAATACAAAAATAAGATACAGTCAGAGTGCAACCAAGGTACAAAGTTACATGAGGCAGTAGCATACATAAAACACAGAGGTACAATGTCAATGATAGATATATATAGCATATACAGTGCCTTCAGAAAGTATCCCCCCCCCCCCTTGGATTTTGTCACATTTTTTGATGTTGCAAACTCAAATTAAAATACATTTATATGGGATTTTTTTGTCACGTATCTACACAAATTACTCTATAATGTCAAAGTGGCATGAAACTTCTGGAATTTTTTGTACATGTAATTTAAAATGAAAACCTGAAATGTCTTCATTTGATAAGTATTCACCCCCTTTGCTATGACACTCCAAACTGAGTTCAGGTGCATCCAGTTTCCTTGTGAGATCACTCTAAAACTTGAATGGAGTCCACCTGTGGTCAGTTCAAATGGTTGACACGATTTCAGAGGAAATACACCTGTCTATATAAGGTCCCACTGTTGACAGTGCATGTCAGAGCAGAAACTCTACCATGAAGACCAAGGAGCTGTCCGTAGAACTTCATGATAGAATTGTGAGGAGGCATAGATCTGGAGAGGGGTATAAAAACATTTCTAGGGTGTTGAAAGTTCCCAGGAGCACAGCCAAGTCCATCATTAGGAAATGGAAAGATTACGGAACCACCCAGACTCTTCCTAGAGCAGGCCGTCCTCCCAAACTGAGCAACCGGGCCAGAAGGACCTTGGTCAGGGAAGTGACCAAGAACCCAATGACCACCCTGACAGAACTACAGAGTTCCATGGATGAGATGGGTGAACCTGTCCAGAGGACAACAATCTCTGCAGCACTTCACAGATGTAGCCTCTATGGGAGAGTGGTTAGACGGAAGCCACTCCTGAGAAAAGGCCACATAATAGCATGCCTGGAGTTTGCAAGAAGGCACGTGGCAGACTCTGAGACCATGTGGCAAAAGATTCTCTGGTCTGATGAAACAAAAATTTAACTCTTTGGCCTGAATGCAAAGCACTATGCCTGGCGCAAACCGAACACAGCTCATCACCCATGTAACACCATCCCTACCATGAAGCATGGTGGTGGCAGCATCGTGTTATGGGGATGCTTTTCAGCGGCAGGGACTGGGGCACTTGTCAGTATAGAGGGAACAATGAATGGAGCCAAATACAGGCACATCCTTGAGAAGAACCTACATCAGTCTGCAATAGACCTTGGATTGGGGCGAAGATTTACGTTTCAACAGGACAACGACCCCAAGCATACAGCCAAAGCAACACTGGAGTGGCTTCAGAAAAAGAAGGTGAATGTCCTTGAGTGGCCCAGCCAAAGCCCAGACTTGAATCCCATTGAGAATCTGTGGAAAGACTTAAAGATTGTGGTTCACCGATGCTCCCCATCCAACTTGACAGAGCTTGAGCAAATCTGCAAGGAAGAATGGGCGAAAATCCCCAAATCCAGATGTGCAAAGCTGATACAGACATACCCAAGAAGACTCCAAGCTGTAATTGCTGCCAAAGGCGCTTCTACAAAGTATTGACTCAGGGAGGTGAATATTTAAGTAAACAAGATATTTCAGTTTTTAATGTTTCATAAATTTTTGTTACACAATATAAATATTTTTGGCCCTTTAAATTGTTGAGCATGCTGTGTGACTCAAGGGGGAAAAAATCATTTCAATGCATTAAAAATTCTGGTAGTAACACAACAAAATTTGACAAAATCCAAGGGGGGTGAATACTTTCTGAAGGCACTGTAAACAAAAGAAAAAATATGGGCACAGTAAACACAAAATACAGGCACAATATGTAGATAATTCTGAGAGAAATTGAAGGCAAAAGAGTAGAACTAGACTAGTAAGTACCGGGTACAGGACTGGGAAGGAATGGGAGGGTGGGATAGGTAGGGAACAGTGCAGAGAACTAGAGGAGAAAGGGATGGTGGACAAAAGGAAGGGGGAAGAGAGCAGAGGGAGAGGAGTCAGAGAAGACATTGTCTTAACTTAGGGGAAGCTCAGGGATTGGTGAGTTACAAGGTGAGAGAGAGAGGGAGACACTAGAGCATTGCAGTTCTAAAATCCTTCGAGCAGAAGTGATTGCAACCAAAAATAACGCCTTCCAAGAGAGAAAGCATAAGCCAAAAGCTGTGGCTGGCTCAAAGGGAGTCAAACTGAGCTTTTCCATAATAAAATTCAGGTTCCAAGCTGGGACTGGATTGCAAATAGGGGGCTTTAGATGTAGAATGCCCCCAAGAATGTAGGGCTACCTCCAGCTGTGCCATCTTACAACCATCTATAGGCACATGGAAAGGTGATAGGGGCAGACAGGTGCACTTTGAGTGAAAAATACTGTAGGCCTGATCCCCTTCCGATCAGGTTCAAGGGAAAGGAAGTCCATACAGACCAAGTCCATCGATTCACTACTGGTGATGTTTACAAGAGGTGCTGCTCATTTGGGTAACGTCTCACATGTGATGCACCTATTACAGCTTTTGCAATGTCTTTCCACCTCCATAGCCATACGAGGCAAGTAGAAGCGGTCTTGTACCAGGCCCACAGTCTTAACAATTCCCAAATGTCCCATGTCTTCATGAAGTGCTTGCAAAACCATTCAGTGATACTTTTTGGGCAGTACCAGTTGCTCTCTGGGGAACTGAGTCTGTGTTTTAAAGATATGATACAACAGTCCATGCTTTAATGAAAACTTATCCCACTCTCAGGAGAAGTAATACTTCCAGCAGGCTTGCTCTGACTTGAGTGGATGACAAACCCTTTTCTTTGGCTAGGATAATGTCTCATAAACTAGCATCTGCTCGCTGTGCTTTTCTTAAATCTGGAGGAGATAAATGAGGCAAAAAGGTGTTGTGAAGTGTGGTGAATCGTGAGTACACTTTTGGTATGGCATCAGGATGTACTCCAAGCAGGTCCACAGCTTGGTCTGGGTTGGTGATGGCAGGTCGGTCATCAGGCATCATCATTTGGCAAACAGCTTTCACTCCATCTTCCGATATATGGGTCCAGGGCCCCTCCATGGGAGAAGTATTATGGGGTGTCTGGATAGTGCATCTGCATCTGTTGTTTCGCCCAGGATGATATTGAAAATGGAAATTGTAAGCTGATAGTGACGAGATCCATCTATGCCCAGTGGCATCCATCGTGGTGGTGGTCAGCGCATGTGTTAGTGGGTTATTGTCCGTTAGCACCACGAATCTGGCTCCGTACAGGTACTCATGGAATTGATCAGTCACTGTCCATTTCAGTGCAAGGAATTCTAACTTATGGACTGGATAGTTCTTTTCAGAAGGAGGCAAACTGCAACTGGCATAGGCAACAGGTCTAATACCTTTGTCATGTTCTTGGTAGAGTACGGCACCAAAACCTTCCATGCTGGCATCAATGTGCAGAATTTATGACTTGGTGTAGTCAACAAAGGCTAGTACAGGAGCTTCTGTTAAGAGGTGAATACTTTACTTGCTTGGTATTACTTGTTTTTTGGGACAAAATAAAGCCGTGGCCCATCGAGATTGTCCCCCACAATTTGTGGGTCATTAGATCTCAGCATAAGTTCTCCTTTATCCATAGTTCCAAATTATATTTAAATGCATCAAAACTAGATTTGGTGATTAATTCTTTGGGCAAGGTATTCCACAGCTTTGCTGCTCGTATGGTGAAAAAAATTTCCCCTTTTGTTAGTATTAAAAGGTTGTATTTCTAGCTGTTTCTTATGTAATCTAGGGACTATCCTTCTGGTTGAATAATCAAGTCCACATTGGGTCATAAGAGTGGGTGACTGACATATTTTATAAATCATTAACAAATCACCTGTTTTTCTCCCAGTTTCTAACGAATATAAACCAGTATGTTTCAATCTTGAAGTATAATCAAGATGTTTAAGTGTTGGAACAATTTTAGTCGCTCTTCTCTGAATATGTTCTAGGCAAGATATGTCTCCCTTAAGATAGGGGTTCCAGAACTGGGAGCTGTAGTCAACATAAGGTCTTATAAAAGTCCTATACAGGAGGATAATGCATTGTTTGGTACGGGTAATGAAGGTTCGTTTAATTTGTTTTAAAAGACCATTGGTCATTTTAGCTGTTTTTAAACAGTGTTCCCTAGATGTAAGTTTGTTATTTATCAGTATCCCCAAATCTTTTTCATAACTTGATGTTTTTAGTTTAATATTATTAAGATAATAATCATGCATTGGGTTATTTCTTCCAAAATGAAGAACCACACATTTTTCATGATTGAAAAACATTCCGTTCTCAATTACCCACTGTTCAATTTTCCCTAGGTCAGCAAATAATGTTTCCAAATTATTAAGGTCATTAACCCTACCCCCCAGTTTGGTGTCATCAGCAAACTTTGAAAGATAATTATTTGGTCCAGCTTGCATATCGCTAATGAATAAATTGAACAGTGTAGGTCCCAATACTGAGCCCTGAGGAACCCCGCTCATTACCAAGCCCCAGTCAGATAGAATGTTGTTAAATTTAACTTTTTGGGTTCTACATGTAAGCCAATCAGGCATTGCTTAACCCCCACACAGAAAGTCACTGTAGAGGCTGCAAAGGCAAATGCTTTAAGTAGCTCTGGTAAAAAGATCGATAAATTATGGTGACCTGTGATCCACTGTCCGGGAGGGTGTCACACAGGTATCCCTCAATAGAAATCTTTATGGTAGGAGTGGGATCCATCAGTCCAGATGGTGACTTGTTTCTGACAGATGCATTAGGGCTGGTCCATCTTACAGAGCTGTTCACTTTTGGAGTCCCAGGCTGCTCCCTCACTGGGCTCCATTGTCATTTCCCTGTGGCTGTTGCTGTCTCTCCCATTTCTGGTTCACTAGCTGCTGATTCTCAGGCCTAACACAACCTTGTGCAATATTTCCATCTTCTCTACAATGAAAACAGAACCAGTCATCTCTGGGTTCAGTTGAGGATCAAAGGCTGACTCTTGACTCAGAGGAAGGATTCAGCGGGTACCCATGCCCAGGTGGCAAGTAATTGGCTTGTGGGCAAGATATCTGTGTCATCTGTATGGCTTTGACACACTCAATAGTTCTTTTACCTACATTTTCAGGTCTGAGATATCATTTGTTCTTGGCTACTTTCAGCTTGAGGCTGCAAGGGGAAGGCTTTCCCAGTAGACACTCGCAATGAATTGACAATGTCTTCCTGTGACTCTTCCTCTCTCACCTCATCAAGAAGCTGTCTGAAATTAGGAGAGTTTCCTTGGTGTTCTTTTAGTCTTAATGTTATCCAAATCCAATGGGAATACACAGCACCACGTAAGATTTGGTCGAGTCTCATTTGGGCAACCTGTGCAGGGGTTATTCCTCCAGCTTCAACTATTTTACTAATCATTGTCTCTATTCAGGTCATGTAATGGGACAGTTTCTCTCCCACTTTCTGGGTTGTGGCTCCCAGTTGAAAATTGAAGTCTTCCTTATGCTCAAATTCTCCATAGGAACTTCTCAGTATGATGAGATGGTCACTAGCAATGCAATCTGGTTGGCTGGCTCGCAGTGATCGGATGACCTCCAGTGTCATACCTCTCAAACTCTTCACTATGCATTTGCATTTCTCGTCATCAAAGTATTTCCATACTTGCACCATCTGGGTGGCTTGACTAATCAAGCTCTCATAGTCATCCTCACCAGAAGCAGTGGGGATAGTGCCAGAAAAAGTACACAGTCTTCTATACTGTTCACAAGGTGAACTCAAGTAAGGGGACCACTCAGGTCCTCCAACCCAGGGTTCACCAGTGGGTTTCTTCTTTGTCGCGTCACTCTCTTGGAATATAGCTCTAATGTCTTGAACTGTCTTCCCCTCAGTGACTAACAGCAAGCGTAACTTCTTTTCAAAGTTACTTGGTTCTTTAGTGTCCTTGGCAGGAGGATCTGGGCTGGCATGGATAATTAAGACCCATGGGATAGAGTCTCCACTAGCAGGGAGCTGATCAGGCACTCTGGAAGGATCAACATCCTCTTGGCATTTTATCAAAACTCTATAGGCTTGCTGAGCAGAACTGTAATTCCTCCCACGTTCAATAACTTTTCCTAAACATTTTATGCTGCCTAGGATACTTTCAACATGGTCCCTTGGGGTTGCGTCAGGGATCCCTTGTACCAAAATTGCTTTTTTTGGATCAACATCCACACCCTTGCACCAGTCTCGCAATGAGATGCGATCCATAATGACTTTTGAAATTTGGGGGGGGGGGGTACCAGACTATTCCCAATAGAAAGAGAGTGGTGCTGCAGAAATGCCCAAAAATCCCAGTGGTAGCCTAAAATTTTGTAACCACCCCCTTCCCTTCTAGCTGCACACCCACCCAGAAGTGGTGCTGCCTAAGGGATATAGGTTGGCACCTGGGTTCATGGTTAGAATTGACTTGGCAAGTGGCATGGTGCCTCCACCTATGGGGATCCTTATAGTAGCATACTACCAGGGTGCTTCCCCACAAGAAATTAAATATAGCCCCCTTCCCTGGTAACAGGTAGAACAATATACAGTCCCCTTCCCACTTATCATTCTAAGCATTCAAATATTACACTACACAATAATGCAGATAATTCAATTGCAGTAAAATAAACAAGGGGGTTTATTTGGGGGATGGATAATGAGGTAAGGTGCAAGGGTAGCAAAGGGTATAAGGATACACTGCTATAAGGATCCCATAGGTGGAGGCACCACACCACTCGCCAAGCCAATTCTAACCATGAACCCAGGCACCAACTTACATCCCTTAGGCAGCACCACTTGCGGGTGGGTGTGCAGATAGAAGGGAATGGGTGGTTATGAAAACAGAGATGTCCCCCAACTCCCGCATCTCCATGCTGTCCTCAAGCAACCTTGGAAAAGATGGCCACCCCAAACAGTACTTGCTTATCAAAGTCCATTTTCAATAAAGGGATACAGTTCTGGCTGCATCTGGCTGCATGACTAGGACCCTCCTGGTCCCTTCTGGTGGTTGTTGGGTCCAGGGGGGCACTCTTGGGGGACAGACGCTCCGTCGGAAGCTCCATTTTGTGGGCTCCTCAGGAGGAACTGTGTGGCAAAATGGCAGTTCTGGTGCTAGGAATCAGTGGACTTGTAGTCCCTGTAGCTGCCATGTTGTCCCCTTACTCCTGACCCTCTGGAGGCTAGAATTGGGTCAGGAGCCCCTCTAAAAGTTATTATTTTCATTTATGTTGTTCCCCCAGCCCCCTTTGCTGTCCAATGGGGCTGGGGAGAGGATTGGTAGAGCGGTGCTTCTGCCGCGGTTCTCAATGGGTGCTTGAGGTGCCAGAACAACTTTTGCAGCCTGTCTTTGTGCTCCCTACCCCACTGTGCAGCAGTTCGGGAGGTGGGGGAGAAACACTAGTGTGCAACTCACTGGCTGCTGCTTTTTTATGGGTGCATGAGGTGCCAAAACAGTTGGTTACACTCCCCAGCCCTGGTGACAGTCCAGGATCAGACTGGGGGAGCAAGGATGTGAGTGGCTCGCTCGCCACAAGGGATCAGGCGCAGGAGGCACTGCACTAAAGTTATTACACTCCCCGGCTCTGTTGGAAGTCCAGGAGAGGGCCAAGGAAGCAAAGCAGTGAGCGGCTGCATCAGGAGCTTCGGGTGGAGAATGACTCGGAGGCCCTCAGGTAAGCTCCCGACTTGGAAGGTGGGTTACATATCATATCCTAATTGTCTTATATCACCATATTGTAATCTCCTTGGTCATGTTTGAAAATAGTCATTTCTATGTCTAGTGTGCCTACCTGGTTACCAAAACAAACAATTGAATAAATAAATAAATAATTGGTTTGTGTTATAGACTTCCAAGCATAAACTATGAATTATCAGAACAAATAAATGATGAGCTTGAGAAAGCTTGTGAGCTTGGAAGAGTTATGTTCTTAGGAGATTTAAATTTCAATGAAATTGTATTGGACAAACTAGAAGCAACAAAACAACACAGTATAGCCCTTTTAAGGACAATTGAACAAATAGGTCTTAAACAACATATAAATATACCAACAAGAGGAGAGAATATACTGGATATAGTACTGAGCACTAATGAAATAAATGTCACAAACTGTGAAATTTATGCACCACTAGAGAATAATGATCATAACAGTGTCTTTTTCTTCTTTCAAGAATGTATCCCAGTAATGAAGGGGTGTAGGGAGATTTATAATTTTAACTCTGCTAATCAAGTTCTTATTTATGAAGCCCTTGAAAAAATCAACTCAGAGGTGCCACTTAGAAACAAAACTGCTACCAAAATGTGGGAAACAATAAAAAGACACATATTTATGGTATGTGATAGACATATAAAGAAAATAAAAAAAATTAAATAGAGGCATTAAACCAAAATGGTTAACAAAAAGTCTAGAAAAATTACTGAAGAAAAAATGTCAACTCTATAATCAAGTCAATAAAACTAGTTCAGAAGATAAATGGTTACAATATAAAATATTCATAGAAAATGCAAAAAAACGATTCAGAAAAACAAACAAAATATAACGATAGGGATAGCTAGCAATGCTAGTAAGGACAACATGAGAACATTTTATGAATATGTAAATTCACTTTGTAGCTCAAACTCAAGCCTATGTTCTATAGTATTGGATAACCAACTCATTGTGGAACCTGAAGCTATTGCAAATATATTTAACTCATACTTTGGGTCTGTAGTCTTCAAAAAAATGGCAAAGTCAAGTGATTTTTCAGTTGAGATCAAGACTAAAACTGAAATAACCACAGAATCTACTATAGGAAAAAAGAAATTTAAAACTGCACATTCACCCAGACCAGATAATATATCGCCAAAATGTTAAAACTCTTATCACCTTATATAGCTACCCTGCTAAGAATTCTGTTCCTGAAAGTGTTAACTGATAATGAAGTACCGACGGATTGGTTGTCCGCAACTGTGATGCCCATACACAAAAAGGGTAGCAAGGCAGATCACACAAACTATAGACCTACAGTATTAGTTTGACGTCCATCCCGGGGAAGGCCATGGAGTCCATTCTCAAAGATATGATAAATGGCCACTTGGAAAGTAATGGCCTTAGGGATAGGGAACAGCCTGGGTTTGTAGTGGGTAGATCATGTGTAACAAATCTGTTGTGTTTTTATGAACAGATATCAGCAACACTAGATAGAGAATTACTGGTTGACTGCATTTACCTGGATTTTTGTAAGGCCTTTGATAAAGTCCCACACAGTGAAATTATACAAAGTCTGATAGATATTCAAATAGATCATAGAATCATGGGATGGATTTCCAGCTGGCAGGGAGCTAGAACACAGAAGGTGTGAATAAATGGCTATTACTCTACCCCTGTGGCTGGGACTAGTGGGGTGCTGCAGGGCCCGGTCCTGGGACCTGTGTTATTCCAGATATTTATATCCAATATGGGTCAGCAAGCAGCCACTTGACTGAGTAAATATGCAAATGACACAAAACTTGTGGGTATTGCTACTACTGATGAAGACACAGCCAAGCTTCAAATAGAGCTAAACAACATAGTAAAATGTGCTGACTCTAGAAGATGAGTTTTAATATTGACAAATGTGTTATGCACTTAGAGTGCTAAAACAATGAATGAGCCAATCTCCTAAATGGACTACCTCTTAGAGAATCATATCAGGAACAAGAGCTAAGAATAACAATCACTAAAAAACTTGCTTATGATGCACACTGTAATACCCAAATAGCAAAGGCTAAAAAGTACTCTGAACTATTAAATGAAGTTTTAGAAGTAGGGACAAACAGGTGATAATGCCTTTGTATAGATCATATGTCAGATCATTACTCGACTGCGGCAGCCCTGTTTGGGGTCGAATAACAAATTGTAGTTCTGACAGAAGAGAAAAAATTCAGAGGCAGACTACTAAATTGATTTATAATCCAAAGGTGCTATCTTATAACAACTGCCTTCAGAAATTAAACCTGCTGTCACATGAGAAAAGAAGAGTACGGGGCGACCTACTATTGTGATGTGACATAATGCAAGACAGCTACCTTCTAAGCGAATTAGACTTGGATTTCAAAACTGATAATATGGGCACAAGGGGCCATCCACTACAACTAAAAAATGTAATACAAGTAAAAGGAAGGCCTTCTACACACAGAGGATAGTGAATCTGTGAAATGGACTACCACTGGAGGTCATAATCAGTGAAGACAAACAACAATTTAAAAGAAGATTAGACCAATATATTTTAGATGGAAACCATTTGTCTTATTATGGGTAAAATGACAGGAGCTCACATGGGCCAACCGACTTCTCAGCTCCTTACACCTTAATATGCACCTTAGTAACTGGGTTGACAGGAAGGAGGGACTGCTTTGGTGATGTCAGTGGCGGCATAAGAGATGGCTGTGGCAAGAGAGTTCCTTGCGGCATTGATGGGGGATTAGCAGTAGTCCCCATCGACAGGTCCCCTGGAATAGGGAGGCCAGGCAGTAAATGTCTGATGATGTCTGAGAAAAACAAGAGAACTGCCTGAGCATTGGCACCCCTTTGGTCAGTGGGTGTGACTGGTAGAAATCAGCAGAGGAGGCTGGGTCCCTGACAGTGATGTATTGGCCATAATAGGCCCAGTAGTGCCTACACCATGTCTTGACCTAGGTGTCATGTCTACAGTCGAGGGCAGTCTGCACTGCCACCAGAATAGATGGTGTCGAAGAGGAGGTTGTACCTGTAGGGTGCAGGGCAACCTGAAATGTGCTGGGGAAGCCTTCTCCTTGTCCCAGTGATTGTGTTTGTGACTCCCAGATGTTATCTGGTGGGCCTTCAATGATTGAATTTCAGTTAATGGGGCTGGTGAAGCGGAGTTCTGTTGG
The DNA here is from genome assembly GCA_016271365.2 of Neoceratodus forsteri. Taxonomy (NCBI): domain Eukaryota; kingdom Metazoa; phylum Chordata; order Ceratodontiformes; family Ceratodontidae; genus Neoceratodus; species Neoceratodus forsteri. The sequence continues at coordinate 1,572,065,900 of CM057455.1, forward strand.
AGCTCCTTCTTCATTCTTTCCATGGTCTTTTGGAAAAAGGATTTCTCCAGAGTCCCTTTTTGGTGTCACCTGGTTGCAGAATTAAACCCCAGCAGATTTTTGCAGGCTTTAACGTGGTCTATGCCTAGGCAGCAGACACAGACATTGTGTGAGTTGTTGCCGGTGTAGATTTTGTCTCTGCACTCACATATTCATTCATTCATTCATTCAAAAGATTCACTAGGAAGACATACTGAGCAAGAGCTCAATTCCAGATGGGTCCTGGGGAAAGAGATAGGGAGTACAACAAAATAGATATAACAATAAATACATTTGGTACACAACACAATGGACAGTTGCATAGTAAATAAACAGAAGCAGTACAATGACAGTTGCAGTGCAGCAGATATATTATGAGACAGAACAAGTAATAACTAGTAGGACAGGAATAGATATGCAATAAACGCAAGTGGTACAATGAAATGGTACAAAGAGAAATAAGCAGCTAGCAAGGTTGAGTTATAACAGTAGAAGCGTAGTAGATACACTGACTGCTGGGCAGCAGGAACAAGGACAGCAATACAATGTGGGTGAGATGTAGAAGAGTACACAGACGGTAGCTAACAATATGATAGGTTAAATGCAGACAGGTAGAAGAAAAATATGCAATAAGTATTTAAAACAAACACCATAATATTGAGTTGCAGGAGGAGATTATGGAGATGAAGGTTGCGTAGATGGCCTAGAGAAACAGAAGATAAGAGGGCTAACTGATTGGGCAACTAGGGACAGAGTCTACATAATGCTAGTTATGGGAAGTCTATTTGGAGGTATAAGATTTAGGGGGGCAGAAGGAATAGGGGGTGAAGAGATGACAGGGATTGGCAAAAGCATAAAGGTTTTGTGAACTCTCTTAGAAGGAGGAGAGGGAACAGGAAGAAGTGACATTGCGGATGGAGGCAGGGAGGGTGTTCCATATTTTAGGGCACCGGAAGGAGAAAGCAGATTGGCCTGAGAAGGCTGAACACTGGGGAATCGCAAAAGTATGAAGGTCAGAGTTATGGTGGGAATAGGCATGTTGGGAGACATACAATGACATACAGGTCCCAGAAAATCACTCTAAAAGTGATTATGTTTTAGAAAAGAAATAAAAGGCTGCAATATGAAGTGATGTTTCCTTAGTGGTCCGATGAGTTTAGATTGATGGCAGGAGAAGAACTGGAGAGAGGAGTGGTTGCCCATGTTTATGCATATGCTGATGTCTGATACTGTCATGGGCAGCCCCTGGCAGACAACTTGCAAAAGTTTCCAAGTGGTCCTAGTGCCTGGCGACTATTAGTTCCAGAGGTGTGGCCTGATAAAAGAGATATCCTCGAAGAAGATCTCTGGGTTTGCATACACTGGAACTAATAAGGAGTTAGCGTTTTTATCTCCCACTTGCCTGTTATGCCTTCCTAGGCTTCCAGAGTGTATACCACTAGTTCTTGAGACCATGGTGTGGCTTTGTATGCCTTGAGGTCCTCTGGGTTTAAGTATGTGGATAAAGCTGGTCCAAGGTCATCACTTTCTAAGGACATTTAGCTAGCCCTGTTCTTCTTCAGAATCCATTCCCATATATATCCAATATGTGGAGCAAGATGATACTTTGCAATGTCTGGAAAGTTAAGGCATTTCATAACCACCCCCTTATGCTGCAGGAGACTAGCTCTTGGTCTTTTCTGATTCCACAGAAATTCAGAACATTGCTTTTCCAAATGCTGGACATCTTTTTCCCAGGGCCCATTGGCAAAATCTGTATTGGATATAAAATTATTGGGAGGATTTTAATCTTGATTAAGTTTATCCTAGCCAACCTTGAGATAGGCAGGGCTTGCCATCTTGCTAGGTCCCCCTTAAGTGTGGCCAAAATAGGTCTGTAATTAAAGTCATGTAAGTTTCTGAGGGTACCCCCCCAACCCCCACACACTTGGATTCCTAGAAAAGCAATACTGGTTGCTATTATTCTAAATCCCAAATGGATTCCAACCTGTGGCCTGTCCCCACCTGCGTCAGTTATGACTTACCTAAATTTATACACTGAGAAGCGGTCAGAAATTTCAGTGATTTTGGTCACCATCAGGATAGCTCTTTCTGGTTGTGTTAAAAACAATAGGACATCATTTGGAGGGCAATTTTGTGGAGAGGCCTCCAAGCCCCCTTTATGCCCACCATGTCCACACACTTTTTTATTTGTTCTGCCAGGGGTTCCATTGTCAGGGCAAACAGTAAAGGCAACAGTATAGGCAGCCCTGACTTGTTCCTCTACCCACTGCAAAGTCATGTGACACCCCACCATTTACTAATATGTTTGCTCTAGGGTCTTTGTGCAACATCTTCATCATATTGATATTGGTCCCCCCCCCCAGCCAAAACCTGGCCATGATTTCAAACAAGTAGCCCTAATAAACCCTATCAAAAGTTTTTTTTTGGTGTCCAGGGAGAGCACAAAGGCACTCCCTGGATGCTGACTTCCACACATAATGACATTCAGGAGCCTTCTCACATTATGGAAGGAGTGGTGGCCCTAAACGGAACCTGACTTAGCAGACTGGATGGACCAATGGTCTGTTTCTGCTGTCATTGTCTATGTTTACATGTAGCCCCTTGTCTATGGTGATCCCCCAGATCCCTTTCTTCCAACACTGTAGCAAAACAAGCCCAAAACAGTATGTTGCTCCTACCTATGTTTCTCCTCCCCTTGTGTAGGACCTTGCTACAGTGAATCTAAGACTCAAGAAGTCTGGCCAGTCACCTAGCTTGTTGAGGACTTCCTGAAGCTTGTTCCCATCCTCAGTGGAGTCCACAATCATGGCCAGCTGAGTGTCATCAGCAAACTTAAGCAGTCTACAGGAGACTCCAGATTCCACATCATTGATGGAAGTGTTGAATGTCACTGCCCCCACCACTGATTCCTGAGTTATGTGGAGTACCGCCTGTTAACCGTAACTGTGTGCTTTCTGCCTGCAAGTCAGTTGCGACCACCACCTTGCGTATGTATCGTGTATACCACACTGGCGTACTTTGATCAGAAGATTGTCATGCAGCACAGAAGAAGGCTCCCCCACCAACAATTGAAGCGGTTTTGTGAAAGGACAGGGAGAAGGCTGGGGGGTTTTATTATTCACTCATGGATCAGGGCTCGGAGGGGGGACCACTAGACTTCCAGGGAAAACTGAGGTTTTTTTTATTCTTACGATGATTGGGGCCTGGGGAAGGGGGAACCACTAGACTACCAGGGAAAATTGAGTTTTTTTTTCATTATTATGAAGATCGGGGCTCAGGGAGGGGGGGACCACTAGACTACCAGGGTAAGGGTGTTTTCTCTTTTATTCTTACATGGATCAGTACTGGGGGGGAACATTGCTCTGTGCACTTGGGCCGACGCTCACATGCAGATGAGTCCATAATGGGCATGCAAATGGCCTCATAGTGTCACGTATGCCCAATGGGCTCATCTGCATGTTTGGGCTGAGTGTCACCTATGGGGCCGTGGTGCTAACCAGTGTGTGCTGTGCTGTACCCCTATGGGCGGTCTTCAGCACCACACCCTGGTAGCGCTGCACCGAACATGGTGACCACTCACTGCGTGCTGTGCTACCAGGCTCCGATATTCAAACAGATAGCGCAGTTGGTTCGGATCATGCAATCTGTTTGAATATGGTGGCAGAGTGGGCTGGCCCTATTTTTTCACCCAGCGCACGTTTTTGCGAGTGCAGACAGATGGCTCTGAATAGGGAGACCTTAATATATTACCTCTTCACACTGACCTACAGTACTGGTGGTATGTTACCCTCCCCCCAACTCCCTCACCTCTCAAACCCATGTAGCCTCCCCCAGGGACTATAAGTCCCCATACCCTGTCCAAGCCGTGTTTATGACACGAGCTGAGAGATATGAGAACCTGAATCAACTAATCAACCTGGACTCCAGTTAGCCAGGTGAAGTGAATAGAAAATTCTGAGTTGAATGAGATTTGTCAGCCTGTAAGGTCTTTGACTAAAGTGTGCTGTCTTGGTCAGTTTGTGGGCAAGGCAACTCTTTGACTGTTTGGCTACATGATGGAAGCTTCACCAGAATGGAGAGGCAGGAGAAGCAGCTCACAAAAAGGAACCAGTTTACTGAGCTGAACCACAGAAACAAGAATGAGAAAAAGGGGTTTGGACAATAACATTTTCACTTTCAAACCACAACAACTCTATTATTACTACTGTTTTTCTTTGTAATCACTCCTATAACTGTAATTGCACTGGAATCACACCATCATTTACTGTACTGTACGCTATCACTTTAAAATGTGTACAGTTCAAACCCAGAGTTCACGTGGATCCGTTGGGTGCTGTAGATGATCATGCAGTTGAGAAGAATGCAAGAAAAGGAACCTCCAAGCATGAGCTTTCCACTGGTCGGCTTGAAGAGCTGACTAGTACCCAGAACGAAGGATTTGAAACCACTGGGAATCGAAAAAACCCAGGGATCTAAACCACACAAACTTGCATACCACAGGAGAGCCTCTGGGCCATCACAATTAACTCCAGGAAAGGAACAGAATTCTTGTATTTTCTAGGAACTTTAGTAAAATGAAGAGCTTCCGGACCTTCACCATGGATCCTGGGAAGATATCTAAGGAACTGATGTTGCAGTTCTGATGAATCTCTGGGCCATTACCACTGACCCCTGGACAGAATCTGTAGAATTAGGCACTGCAGCCTAATGAAATAGATGAAACCTTGAAGAACCTCTGGGACATCACTGTGGGATCTTGGAAAGGATCTGAAGAATGGACATGGACAAAGCTGAAGACATGGAAGATCTTTTTTTTTTTTTTTATTTTACTAATTATTTTACCAGGTGAGACACACTAAGCTGAAAGCTTGTTTGCAGGTGCAACCTGGGAGCACAAGAAAGTTAAGTGACTTGCTCAAGGTCACACAGTATGCACCTAGGGGGCTGTGGGATTCAAACCCAGGTCTCTAGATTTGCAGCTCAGAGCCTTAACCCACTGCGCCATACTGCCTCATCTCTCATCCAAGATCTCTTGGCTGTTGACCCTGCAAGACACTCTGAAGAACCTTAAACAAAAACCTTAACCTCACTGGGCATCATACCCCTACTGGTGAACCGGTGCAGTTCCCTGAACTGCCTAGCTAACTGTTACGGAGGGGTTGGCCTGAAAATCTGAAGAAAGCAGGTAAGAAGAAATTCTTTGGCTGACTACACTATTCTTATTCTTATTTCTGCCCCAAATTTTGTCAGGATGCAGTTGGATAGAACTGCCCCTGGATCATGCAGGAAGAACTGCTGACATGCAATGGGCAGAAATAAATCTGAGTCTCCAAAGCATGCTGTCTTTTTACTTGGGCATTGCTGGTTTCGGCAGTCTTTGGATCAAGCAACCATTACAGGGCAAATCGAGAACATACAGGGCAAATCACAAATTTCAGAGCAAGTGCAAGCAATCTGAAAAAAGTTCACAGCATGCAAGGGCAATATCTCAGTTTCAGAGCATGCAATGACCATACTGGGAAATAGAAGGCAATTTAAATAGTCTTGGAGCAAAACAAGGCAACTTTAATGTAATCAGGGCAATTTTAATGCATTCAGGGCAGTTTCACAGTATCAGAACATGCATTTACTTTGGGGCTGTCCCGTTAGAGGTGATAGGAAACAGTTTTTACATCTCTAGATGCCCTCCAGTTGTTCTTTTATTGGATACCCAGTATTCTGATATGGTTTTGACCTTTTTTGTTAAATGAATAATCTACTTTTGTTGCCTTTTTAACTACCCTGACTCCATCTCTCCTCGGCAGTTGCTGCTCTCTCCTTTCATATTGCCTGAACAGTCTATGACATCACAAACTCCCATTCCAAGCAATTCAGATGACTAGCATGGAATAGGAGTTACTGATGTTATAGAATGTCTTCAAAATAGAAGAAGAATCAGCATTTATATAGTGCTTTTCATACACAGTATCCCAAAGCACTTTACAAGCAATGCGAGGCTGGTAGTGAAGTGACTGAATGTGTGATGGCCATATCGCACATCATCACCCACACACAGCCTGGATAATTGCATGAACCAGTTTTATGAGAAGGGGAATGTTAGCCAGGATACCAGGAATGTTCCCTGCTCTTTGCGAAGAGTACCCTGGGTTCTTTTACTTCCACCTGGACACCCACCAGGATGGGCAGAAGGGATCTCGGTTTAACATCTCATCCGAGGGACAGCGCACCTCAGCAGTACAGCACCCCCCAATACTGCACTCAGATGCCAGCAATTTTTAGGTGCAAGTCCAATCCCGGTGGGGAACAAGAACCCATGACCTTCTGGTCCAGAGGTGGATGTGCTACCAAACTGAGCCACGCTGACACATATGAAACTCAAGAGCAGTAGCTGGTTGAGGAGAGTAGAACTCAATGTAAATCTGAGGGGACCCCAAAGCTACATTATTTATTTATCAGAAAATCATCAAAGCATATCAGAATACATAACTGGCATGGAAAGGAAGATGGAAGGGCAGTAAACTATATATAGATAATTTCCTATCTCCTTTAAATAAGCATTCCTGGAATAAAAAAAATTCTTGACCTTCAAATATGTTCACAGACAATTCGGCATTGTTACTTTCATTCAAGATTTAACAGTCACCTTGAATAGCTGTAGCATTTGCATTTTAAAATGTTTGTTCTGGTAACCAGGAGAACTCTACTAGGGCAGACACCAGGTAAGGGGAAACCTGGGTTAACTGGTTGAGCTAAACCTGGTTGTGCATGAACCACGGGCTATGCCCTCCCTCCCACAGGCATACACTTAAGTTTTACAGTAAAAACAGCAGTCTTGCCCTCTGGGCTTAGGGCTGATCATTATGTGCTAGGGGTCCCATGTTAACAGTCTCTCCCTTGCTAGGGGGCTCTGGGAATACAGTTCAAACACTTTTGTAGCACTTTAAAACATTAACAAGTCCTTGGCTAGGGCCATGGCAGCTATGCTGCTTGCTAGGGGCTCTGGGATCAGTTAAACTCCTTTTAAATAATTCACTGGCCCTAGATTTGGGCTATGACAGCTATGGCTCTGAGTGGCTAACGGGGGGCCTGTCTGCTCCCTTCCACTCTTTCCTGGCTGGAGCTGGTGTCACAGTACACTTTGATTTAGATAAACTAGCCCGCTTTGGGTTATCGTGTCTCTGGGCGACTAAACCACTCTGTTGTTAGCCCTGCTGGTGCTCCCATTACAGTAACTGGGGCTTGCTCTGTCCTTCATTCCACCCACCAGATACTGATGTCTTTAAAGAGAGAAAAAAATGCAAAAGAGCCGGCCTGCCCTATACTCCCTGCCCTTTGGGAACTTTTACTTAAATTGGGCCTTTGCCCTGCCCCAGTGCCTTCTACAGGAGCTTGATTTACTTAAATCAGGCCCACCCCGCCCTCTTACACCACCCTCTGGGAGGTCCCTTCTGTAGGGGCTTGACTGAACTCCCCCTTCCCTGTGGCCCTGGCCACTGCCCACTGCCCACTGCACTGCCTGGCACTTTAATTAAAATGTTTTTTTCTTCAAATAAATAGTTCTGAAGTGGGCGCTGTACTCCAAGTGAGGCCTCACCAGTGATCTATACAGTGGCAGAATCACTTCACTTCTCTTTCTTTTAAAACCCCTCTTTATAAACCCCAGCATCCTCCATGCCTTGCTGTATACTTTGTTGCGTTGACTCGTTTGCTTGAGGGAGTCACTGATTATGACCCTCAGATCCCACTCATCTGTTGAAGTGGCAAGTCTAACCTCTCCCATCCAGTACTCTTAACGTTGAATCTCAATTGCCAGACCTTAAACCATCTTTCTAGTTTTTCTAGACCCTTCTGAAGCTCCCACACCCCCTCCAGATTATCTATGCTGCCACATAGCTTTGTGTCATCAGCAAAGAGACACAACTTTAGCTAGATACCTTCCCCATGTCACTTATGAACATATTAGAAACACAGAATTTGTCAGCAGTATAGGACTGCTTGGCCTACGCAGTCTGCCCAGATGGCCTCTGCCTAGGCTGTCTCTGCAGACCCTAACTGGTCTTCTGTGACCCTCCCTCTTCCCTGCTTATTTACTAATATTCCCCTATGCCTATTCCACACGTGCTTGAAGCCCCCTACTGTTTTTGCCTCCACCACTTCTACTGGAGGTCTGCTCCAGGCATCTACAACTCTTTCAGTGAAGTAGTACTTCCTCACATTCCTTTTAAACTCCCCCCCCTGCCAGCCTCATCACATGCCCTCTGGTTCTAGTACTCTTTCTCATTTAAAAGATACTCCCCCACTGCACCCTGTTTTCCCCTGTGAGGTACTTGTAGGTCTCTATCATGTCCCCTCTTGTTCTTCTCTCTTCCAGGGTGCACATGTTGAGATTCCTCAGTCTCTCCTTTTAGGGCTTTTGGTGGAACCCCTGCATGATGTTAGTTGCCTTCCTCAGGACTGACTCCACCCTGTCTATGTCCTTTGTGAGGTGTGGCCTCTAGAACTTGACACAATACTCCAAATGGAGTCTACTCAGTTGCAATGCTACTTCGCTCCTTTTACTGGAGATACCTCTCCCTATGTATCCCATTATCCCACTGGCTCTACCCACTACTTTGTCACACTGCTCTGCCACTTGAGGTCATTTTGCTGCTTAATGTCTGTCAGTACCTTCCTCCATCATATACTCAGTTCCTGAGTTCTTATGCCCTAGGTGCAAGATTTTGCACTTTTTGGCATTGAACCCCAACTGCCATGCTGTTGTTCACTCTTCGAGTTTATCAAGATCCCTAAACATTTTCTCCACCCCCTCCTGAATATCCACCATATTACAGACTTTGGTGTCATCTGCAAAAAAGACATGCCTTCCCTTCCAGTTCTTCTGCAATGTTGCTTATGAAGACATTGAAGAGGACTAGTCCCAGTACTGAGCCCTGCAGCCCCTGCACGTCACTCTACCATCATTAGAGTGAATGCTGTTAACCACCACCCCCTGTCTCCTATCCATTAACCAGTTTCTAATCCAAGTCACCATTTTGGATCCCACTCCCAGGCTGCTCAATGTATCAATCTCTTGTGCAGCACAGTGTCAAAGGCCTTGCTAGAGTCCAGATAGGCCATGCCCAAGGCCCTCCCCTAATCTTTTTCCCTGGTCACCTACTTGAAGAAATCCATCAGATTCATCTGGCATGAGTCCCACTCCCATAAATCCATGCTGCCTGTAGTCTTGCAGCCCATTGGATTCAAGATACTGTACCAACCTTTCCTTTAACAGGGTTTCCATTAATTTCAGAGTACATCAACGGTTAATCTAGCCCCTGTTCCTTTCATAATATCTCAGTAACTGGGGGTTGGAGGGTCCCAATAGGATTCTGGAAAGATACAAGTATTGGTTTAAATTCCTGAGAGACTACTACCCCAGTACAAAGCAAGTCTTTGGTCAATATTTGTTTTCTTCAGATATCTTTTATTCAATAGCATATATCGTTCTGTTCTTTGTTCAAAGAAATGTGAAAGCCGTGTTAGTCCAGTCAATGATGTAGAAGAAAAAAGAAAAAAATAACAAATATGTTACAGGGAATGGGGAAAACTTTGTCTCACCTTTTTTCAGCGGATAGAAATGATCCGCATGAACATTCTCCCCTGCTTACTATATGTATTTCAAAATATTCAATTTTTTCCACCTAAATTTTATTTTAAATCCTGGAATAGATTAATATCAAATTTCATATGGGAGGCCAGAGACCTAGGGTACGATTCTTCCTTCTTCAGCTTTCCCTGGCATGGGGGATCAATCTACCTAATTTAGAGCTTTACGTTAAAGCGGCTTTTCTTAATGTTTCACTCCTTTGGCTGTGCCCCTCTTTTTCAGCCCCATGTAAAAATATTGAATTCTCTATTAATGACTTATACGATGTGGGAAAGATAATGTTTGCAACCGGGGCCAGTCTCCCCAACTTTGTCTCTTTAACAATCATACTGCCAATATCTTAAGAGTATGGTATTCCTTAAAAAAGCAACCGGCCTACAAGATATATTTTTCTTTAACAGATTACTGTTGGAGGATGAATATTTTCCAACAACTCAATCTGAAGTGGTTTTCTCTTATTGGTGGCAGTTGGGGCTTAATTAACTTTATCAGTTTTTATCCCCCAATGATATTGTTCCTTTTGATACTTTACAATAGGACTATGGGCTTCTAGATCGGGACCTTTTCAGATATTTGCAAGTGAAAAATTATATAGTACATCAACATTCAGATGTTTCAAAGCTACCTACTCCCTTACCTATTTTCCTGACCATGCTGAGGGATATGGGGGCAGGCCACCCATAGGGTCCCTAATAGGTTTCTTATATAACATTTTGAGAGAATATTTGGGGGACTCCACACAAACAGTTCTGGAGGGCTGGAACAGGGATTTGGATTTCTCAGTGCCTCATGTCTCCTGGGGGATCCATACTATTTACTGACAACTAAATTCCTGACACCTAATATACCAACACCAGCTTCCCAACACATCAGTTTACCGACACATCTACTGCCTGACTTTCAGTATCCAGACAAAAGTAAAATACCAGCTGTTTTTAAAAAAATCAACACAATTGTCGATACTATTTCGAGCTTTTCTAAAATGAGAGAAGCAATTGTCAGTATTATTTCAAGCTTTTATAAAATGAGAGAAGCAACTACACTTCCACACTATTATTACGAGCTATTACGAACAAAAAATAAAAGATTTTAAACAGAAATCAGCCATATGGTATCACCAGATCACCAGAGTTTGAGCAACCAGAGTTTGAAGGACAATCAGCAGTGGACACAAATTTGCAGTGTTGTTCACAAAAACGAGCTGAACAGAGTTTGAACACAGACTTTGGACAGAAAGCATTTTTTTAACACAAATCAGCAGTTCTGTATCATAAATCAGCAGTGGACACAAATCAACTAGCTGTTTAAGCATTTCAAACTGTGACGATTATGACTGTGACTATTATGCTTTTTTGTAACACAAATCAGCAGTTCTGTATCAGAAAATAATAGAAGCACATTTTCTTACCTTGTATGTTGTGAGTCGGGTGGTCACTGATCACTGTAATCCATCTGTATCAATTCAGACATTTTAAAATCAATCTTTATTAAGTAAAATTTTAAAAGCTTAAAACATCAGTGTTTCCAATGCACCATTAAATGGTTAAATGATGTGCACTGCCACGCAGAAATTCGAGAGAAGACAGCTGAGGCTACTATAGACAAAGTTGTTTGTGGATTACCTAGATCACCTACCAAAAAACGCTATGCAGAGAGAAAGAGATGAAAATTGCTAATGTTCTGAATGGCAAGCAACAGCGGTCTTCTCTCGAACAGATTTTAAACAGAAACCAGCCGTACGGTATCACCAGATCACCAGAGTTTGAACAACCAGAGTCTGAACAACAATCAGCAGTGGACACAAATTTGCAGTGTTGTTCACAAAAACGAGCTGAACAGAGTTTGAACACAGACTTTGGACATAAAGCATTTTTTTAACACAAATCAGCAGTTCTGTATCGTAAATCAGCAGTGGACACAAACTGAGAAATTCAAGAGAAGACTGCTGTTGCTTATCATTCAGAACATGAGCAATTTTCATCGCTGTCTCTGCATAGCATTTTTTGGTAGGTGATCTAGGTAGGCCACGAACAACAAACTTTTTCTATAGTATCTTCAGTCATGATCGCTGTTGCTTGTCATTCAGAACATCAGCAATTTTCATCTCTCTCTCTGCATAGCGTTTTTTTGGTAGGTGATCTAGGTAGGCTCCGAACAACTTTTTCTATAGTAGCCTCAGTCATGACCTGTTCTTTTTTAAGATGCTCCACAAATCTAAAAGTACCAATGTGTGAAGCCCCAACAAGTGCACTTAAACGTTGGTGCCATGCAGAGTTGAAGCTCATTGCTGAGCTCGTAGGAGTGGAGTGCATAGTGCAGAACTGACGTAAAAAAAATGCAGAGTTGAAGCTCATTGCTGAGCTTGTAGGAATAGGAGTGGAATGCATAGCGCAGAAGTGACGTGTAAAAAATGTAGAGTTGAAGCTCGTTGCTGAGCTCATTGCTCGTTGCTCAAGGTAAATGAACCAAGGTTCGTGTCGGGAATTTGTAATGCGGTATTTTAACTAGTCGGGTTTTTGAGCTGTCGGGACAACAGTGACGGTATAATAAATGTCGGCTGATTGGATGTCGAGAAATAGTACTAGACCCTCTCCTGGGTGAAAACAACCATAGCAACCATAAAAATCATGTGTTCTAATACATGGAGAGAATTTGCATGGAAATGTTGATATCGATTCTTTTGCTCCCTAGCATTCCTCGCAAAATACCTTCCGGCCTCTTACAGTACTTGTTGGAGGGGATGCAAATGTAAATTGGCAGATTTGGGCCATGTGCTTTGGTTAGGTCCCATGTTAACACCCTTTTGGTGTTCTCTACAGAAGGAGTTGTGGGATTGCTTGGTTGAATGGGTGGAACTCACGGCAGAAGTGGTACTGCTGTCAATCTTCCCAGAACACCGTCCCTCATGGCATAAAACTATGTTGCCCCTATATCTTTTAGCCGCTAAGAATAACTCGTAGATGGATATAATGTATGGTAAGTGCCTATTAACCACCATAATCAGCAGTCACACAGCTTTGTTATGCATTGTTTAGAATTTAAAAGTTGTTAACCACACTTCAGAACTTCCAAACTGTGGCATAAGAAAAAAGAATGCACCAGAGTTCCATAATTCTCACACATAGAATGCAAACAGTGTTTTTTGACCATACACTATAAAAGATGATGGCTGGGGATCGGGTGACAACCACGCTGAAATCACCTCTCGTGGTTGCTAGGGCTACAGTAAACCTCTCGAGCTGCGCTCTCGAGGTTTACCACGTTGCCCTAGCAACCACTCGAGGCGATTATAACGTGGTTATCACCCGATCCCCAGCCATTATCCTCTATGTCTACCACCATACCCATGCTTTTGGAATGGAGGCAGATTGTCATGGATATATATAGGCTTGAACATTTGAGAACAGGATTCCATGTCAGGCTCACTTCTTTGAGGGTTAAATGGCAGAGATGGATATGGTACATGGCACAAATAGATGCTGATTTTGTCTTTTAGGGAGACGGGGATAGTGGAGGTGTGTCCTCAGTTGTAGTGGAACTTATGAGGTTCTAAACACAATTTTGATGTATGAAGTGGTGCATATTTAGTTTTGGGGATTCAGAATTATTTATGGTTCTGTGAGAATATAACCAGAAGTGAAGAGTTTATTTTATATCTTAAGGTTATAGCTTTTTACCATGTTGAGACTCTGTGACCTTATCTATAGATAGATGTAAAGCCTTTTTTTAAGATTGGGAATATTGTTACTTTTATTCTTAACTGCTTTGCTACTTGTACGTATATGAAACTTTGTTCAATAAAAGCTATATTTAAAGAAAAGATAAGTTGTAGGGGATACCTTTTATTGGACTAACAAAATTATTTCTGAGACTAGCTTTCAAGAGATAATCACTCGAGACACATTTCGAGACATTATCTTTTGAAAGCTATTCTCAGGAATAATTTTGTTAGTCCAATAAAAGGTATCACCTGCAACATATTTGTTGTTTTGATTTCTTTTTTCTTGTACATCTTCTTTGTTCATAAATCAATGTTTTTTGATTTGCCCCTAGCATAATTGTAAAAATATACTACTGTTTGGGTGCTCACTGTACCTTTTTCAAAGTATGGTGGTTTAAATAAAAGTAAAATAGAAAATATAAATAAATAAGAAGATACTTTTTTTTTTTTTTATTTGTTTCATTTGTACGCCTTACCTCTTCAGCGGAGTGTGTGTCTATGGTTCCCCTTCAGCCCTTCGGCCTTCAGCACCCCACCGGCTGCAGCTTCCATTCTCTACCTCCTTCCCCCAACACACAACCCAGCAGGTACTTACCCTGCACACTGGGGAGTTCCTGGTGAGACGGGCTGGGAGGAAGAATCTTGGTGCATCTGGTGTGGTGCCGGTAGGCTGAGGCCTCATGCGCGATGGAGGATTCTGTTTTTCCTTTTTCCTCCTTCCATTCCTGTTGTCTGCAAGGGCATGCAATGACATCAAGGATGTTGCAATGTGTGCACCCACATGCTGCATGTCCAACATCTGCTCCACCATCCCTGTGATCTGTGCTACCGTGCACCATCCCCAGGCCACTACCAGGAGCCAGTGCTGCAGCGGCTCTTGCCCCCATCCTCCCCAGGAGAGGAGAGCTGTCCTCTGGATGCTCAATACTCTCCTCCCAGGCTGACCCCCTGGTGATCTGAGCTTGCGCCCAACCCCGGGTTGCTGACCTAGTGCAATGTGTGGTGTTCAGTGCCTCAACCCTCAGTGCCACTGGGCTGGCACTCCAAAATAAGAAGATATTCTAATGACTTAAAAATAGTATACTGTTATCTGTTCAAACTCTAATACTGTATGTTGTTTTATAAGTAATTATTTTTCTATTGGGCCCCCCCCAGCCTGCCACTCCTTTGGGCAGCTCAGTGTTCCCACAGCCTGCTAGTTCACCACCCCAATTGCCGACTCCCACCACCTGAATCCCTGACCTTACCTGGGTCCCAGAGGGTTCTAGCTTATCCCTGCCAGGGGGCCCCCCCTCCTGGGGGGAAATGAGGGAAGGGAGTAGTGGGCTTTCTAAGTCTTCCAGGGTGACAGGTGCGGGGGAACAGGAGCATTGTGCAGTGGGATCTGTGGCATGGTGGGACATATCTGCCGTCATCCACCTTAGCTGAGATGTACAGTTTTCAGTTTTTTTGGGCCCACCCACCTCACGTATGCATACAACTGCAATGGCATCCTGGGGCCTGGGACATTTGGTGGCATGTGGTCACCCACACCAAGAACGCCCACACTAGGCCACCACCAGGAGAATTTATGAGAGTGGCTCACAGCGATCACCCCACAGGAGGGAAGCATCCAATGGATGCTTGTAAATCCCTCCCTGCTGGCCTCTGCTTCTGGCATCTGGGCTTAGGGCCATGAACCTGGGTCACCAGAATGCCAGAGTAATGCCCCATCACTTGATGCCACAGAACTGGCTATTTTTCTATGTTTAATTTTAGGTGGAACAGCCTGTATACAAAACGAACTCCACCTTGTGAAGGAGCCTACTATTAAATTTACACACCCTAAAGGAAATAAAAAATAAAATAAAATAAATAAATAAATGTTCATTTATAAACTATATGGTACTTTCATTTCTAATAAGTTCTTTTAACTTCCAAAATATACTGTACTTGTTTGTTTTCTATTGTATGTATCTGTGGTCAATACAAAGGTTTATTTTTCTTTAAGTACAAATGGTGTTCTGTTAAAAAGATACCAAAGGGAGGATTTTAGTAATTCTATAGAAAAGGTTTTTTTCCCTAATTAAAAGGTCAGCTTGTGTATAACGTATTCTTTTACCTTGATGGCTAAAATAACTGGTAATGCATTAGATCGTCATTACTTCAGCACAGTTAAATTGTCTCTCATAGTTTATTTTAAAATATGTAATGTACAACACCTTTGAAAAATGAGTTGTCTTATCTAAATGTGAGCTCAACTTTTTTAGGTCCACCATTTCATATTTCAAGATATGGCAGCATTTAAACTATGTGCCGGCAGACAAAGTGTAAATGTTCTGGATTTTTTTTTATATTATTTATTTATTTATTCTCCTGAGCCTGGCAGGAGGGTCTGGTCCCTCCCTCAGAGGGACTCAGTCTCCAGCTCCACCGTTCCCCAGCCCAACGCACCCAAAATCCCCCATGGGTCCCCCCCCCGGCAGGGCTGAGGTGAAGGGGTACCAGCTTTCTCCCACCCCCAGAGTGAAATGTAGACATGGGGGGGCAGGACGGGACACTGGTACAGCCCTCAAGGAGCCTACCAGCTCCTTTTCCTCCGTGTTTTCTCCTGTCCCCCTCCTCACCGACGATGTACGTTGGCGACGTCCCTCCTGGCTTGCGTCTCCTCCCGGCTGATGCCAGAGGGTGATTGATGAGTGGGATGGCAAACCCTCCCTCCCTGAGAGAGGAAAGCAGTCCTCTGGATGCTCAATCCTCTCTCTCCCCTGCTGACCTCGGCGGGCCAGGCTCATTCCCGAAGCTGGGTCGCTGGCATGGTGCGAGGTGTAGTGACTAGTGTCTCCACCTCCAGCACCATTGAGCAATTGAGCAGGCCAAAATGTTCTGTTAAGTGTCTGGATTTTTTTTTTCTTTGCTCCCCATGCCCCCTGGCTGGCCACTCCATCGGGCCCCCTAGGGCACCCCACTGGCTCACCCTCCCCACCGCCAGTCATCGACCCCACATTGCAGCCCCCAGGTAACCCGACATAGCCCTTCATCAGATAGACCCCCCATGGGAGAAGGCACTGGTGGTGCAGGCCAGCACATTTGACTTGGCCTGGATGCTGCTGGGGTTGGTCCAAGCTGTCCCGGGGCTTCATGGAACTGGAGACCATCATCCGGTTGGCCAGGGAGTCATTTTTCCTGGGTTTTTCCCCTTGGGTGCATGACATGCAGGATGTCTAGGCATGATCCGATGTCTGTCACACTCCCTCAACAGCGCCCCAACATGCTGCCCTACCCCTGGCCTCTGCCAGAGGTTGACCAACATTGGGTTGCAGTCCCCCTTCCTCCTTCCCGGGAGATGGTGAGCAGTTGTGGGATGCTCGAGCCATCTCCCCCCGGCCGGCCCTCTGACTCCCAGGTCCGTTCCCGAACCTGAGTTGTTGGTGTCGCAAGCAGAAATCCAACTGCTGCACCGGCGGGCTGGCCCAAGTGTCTGGATCTTAGTAAAGCTAAGTTGCTAGTATTAGTGGAGCAATCTAGTAAATTAAAATATTACCTCAGTGTTGCACATATTGCTACGATACATATTTCATACTTTAGTAAATTGTGAGAAGCTGCTTTTGTAGTTCTTCTTTTGATGCTGCCACCACTACTGATACGCTGCCCACTTGTAGAAAACAGACTCACCGTGTGGTCCGGGGCATGCGATCTGATCCTTTTATATCTGGGTTACTGGCAGGTTCAAGTTCACATTCAAGTTTATTGAATAAAACATATGTATCAACAAACAAGTCATGACATACCTATACAATAAATAAATTGCAGTACAATAAAATCCAAACAAACACAATCAATACACTTAAAAATATCAGATCCCTTTAAAAATTAATACAAATCCCATCTCATATTTAGCTGAAAAGTTGTTTATAAAGTAGATATGGGTGCACTTTACAGTTTACATTTTCCACACAAGTGTCTTGAAGGATTTTATTTTGAAAACTTGTTCAGGGCACTACATCTGAAACTCATGTTTTTGTTCCTCCATATGGGGGCCCCAGTTGCCACTGTTATTTGCCCCTAGATCTCTGTATTTCTTAGAAAATTTAAATTTAGAGCCACATATTTCCCACCTATTTCCCATTCTAGCTCTTTTTTTGGCTGTTTTCCCAATGTCATAATATTCGACTTTTTGTCATTAACTTTCAGGTTTAGATTTGATAGATGTTCAATGCTGAAAGACAGGGCCCAATTTAAACCAAGTGGGGTTTGCAACAAAATTACTAAATCATCTGCATAACTTAATAATTGGACCCTAAATTGTCCTACCGTTGGATCAAAGGTATTTTTCTCTCTCATGGCCATTACCAAAGAATTTACATTAAATAGAAAGGGTGCCAGGATGCATCCTTGTTTCAGCCCTTTCTGTATATTGATCTCTTAAAACACTCTCCCATCCTTCCCAGCGCTTGTGTAATATTTATTGTTACATTGTATTATTTTGGTTAAGTCAAGTAAAGTGCCCGTCTATACTGTTACCTTTTAACATCTGCCATAGTAGTTCTCTACATATTTATTTATAATATATTTTAAAATAAATATGTTGTTGGTAAGTTACCTTTTTCTTTCTGAAACCAAACTGTAGTTCTGAAATGATATTCTCAATTGTTTCCCGGTGTTCTATTCTTGTTACTATTAAGCAAGAAAAAATGTTGAGGCTTATGCAGAGAAGTGTGATCAGCCTATAGTTCAAGGTTTTGTTTGCATCACCCCTTTTAAATATAGGAACAATAATGCCATTCAGCCAGTCAGAGGGGATTTCAAACACTGGAGTCAACACTTTCGTCCAAAGTTCTGAGGCAGCAAGAAAAACTTCAGAAGGTATCCCATCATACCCTGCTGCTTTGTTTGAGTTCTGGGACATAATAGTTTGACTTATTTCATTCTCATTAAATTCAAATGCTGTCTTGCAAACATTCCTCTCTACTTCTGAATTACCCGAGGAGTTATTATGATCCACCTTTCTGTCTAGTTTACATTTTCCCATGAAAAATCATCCCTATGTAGTACTATTTATAACTGACAGTGTATTTCTTCCCGGAGTTCTAGTACCAAAGGCAATCATCTCCCAAAACGTTTTACTCTAATAGACTCCTGCAGTTGTGACCAGAGTTCGATGTTATATTAATTTTTCTTCCTTTTTGTTTTTGAACTTATGACTTTATCAAGAAGGTATAAAATAGCACAGGCTTTTACCATCGATTCAAATGTTATCAGGTAAGCTTTCAAATATTATATCAGTGTACAGAGAAAAGCCTCTTTAAAAAAATTACTCAGTTAATACAGTCTGTTCACTCAATCTTTCTTCTTCTTTGTTACCAGGTGTTAACGATAATGTCCACTGGGGAAGCCACCCCTGTCTGATCATGAGGAGGTCCTCCCGTAAAGATATTGTTCCAAGTATTGACATTTCAGAGCTAAGCAAAACCTTCTACTTTTATATATAATAAACTTAAACAGTCATGTTACACTAAAAAAAATCAGACAACTCATAACTGGTTGGGTGTCATTATTTTAGTTAGTACCAAACTCTATTTAAATTAGCACCAATAATCATTTGTAAAAGTTATATGTAGAATACATTGGGGTTGATAAAAAGGAAAGGCATGGAGAGATGAATAACAAGAATGGCTAACTGCCCCCCCCCCATCAATATCCATAGTCACAAAGAACTCTGAACTAATGTATTTGATTTTATCTATGGTTGCAATAGTTGTTCCAGGGTGGTCCTCCCCCCTTCAGCTTCAATATAATCAAAATATGGAAGCCATCTGGAATTAAAGTGGGTAATTTGCAGCCAGAATTGAGCTGGGATGGCCTCCATATCGTGACACATTCAATATTTGTTTTCCAGGACATAAGACATGGCGGTGTGGGTGACAGCCAAGTCTGTGTTATTGCTTTAAGCACAGTAGCTACTATACTATAGTAAAGGTATTTCAAATTTGGGGTATTTATGCCATTCAGTGGGAGGTCCAGCACCAAGTTCGCAAAGACAGGTTCATCAGAGAGATCAAAAATGTTCATGACACTCCATTTAACTGCCACCCAAAGGGGCTGGATAACTGGGCAGTCCCAGAAAACTTGACTATGGGTGCCCTTCGCCCCACATTTCCTCCCGCACTGAGCTGTATGTGATGATTTATAATGACAGGAAATCATGGGGGTAATGAAAAATCTGACATTCACACACCACCGCAAAAACCTCCAGGAAGGGGATCCCGTGGTTTTAAATGTCCCTGTCCATATTTCCCTCCACTCCTCCTGCGTAAATTCCTCCCCTCTTTCTTCCTGCCATTTTCCTTGGATCTGCTGGACCAAGAGGGTGCCCACTCCATCCTGTAACTCCCTATAGATATTTGATATGAACTGCCTGGTGTTACCCAGCTTGCCATTTTGATAAGTAAGGAGGATCGGCCTTGGTGGATCAGTTGAGAGGTTTGCCAGCCCTACCACCTCAGTGAGGTAATGCCTGCATTGAAGGAATTTAAAAAACTCTCTGTTACTTAGTCCAAATTCCACTTGTAAAGTATTAAAAGATTTACGCTCTGGACCCTGCATAAACTGTGAGGCCTAAGGCCTAACTAACTAAGGCCTTGTCGTTCCCATGTTAGCAACACTGGGTCCCGATCAGAAGTAGGAAAATCAGGTAATTTAACTAAATGGATATATTTCCAAACCCTCGTGGGGATTTCCCACCATTGCCTGGCCTCAAGCCATACCTTTATAGTTTGCTGGGTCCATTTATTTTGAATTTTCTTCAAGTCTATTGGTAATGCTATCCACGGCACCAGGTCTAAGGGTGTCAGTCCCAAATCATATTCCTCTATGTTATACCAGCTGCCTCTCAGTTCTGGCGATATTATTTTAAGGATGGGGAGCAATTGGGCAGCTAGAAAATAATTGTAAAAGTTAGGGACTCCCAGCCCCCCTTTCTCTTTCCGCTCCACCAGCAAGTCCCATTTTTTCCAGGGTCTCTGCCCAGACCGGATGAAGTAGGAGAGTTTCTTACAAAGTTCTCTCCAGTCTAGTTTCGTGAAGGGGATTGGAAGAGTTGAAAAGATAAATAATAATATTTGGGCAGGATATTCATTTTTACTGTGTCAACTCTATTTGTAAACGTAAAGGGCATATTCTGCCATGTGTTCAGGTCCTTGAATATTTCTCACCTCAAAGTGGAGAAGTTATAGTGATATAGCTTAGTTAACTCTTTTGGGATCTGTATCCCTAAATATTTGATTTTCTCCCTGACCCATTTAAATGGGGTTGGTCCCAGTGGAGTAACCGTGGGGTCTGTGTTAAGTGCCAAGGCCTCTGATTTAGTTAAGTTAATTTTAAAACCAGACATCTTCCCAAACCTCTCCAGGAGATCCAAAGTGGGTGGCAGGGATAACCTTGGGTCCTCTAAATATGTTAAGGTGTCATCAGCATATAGTGACACTTTATTATTTTTTTTTTTTATTTTGAATTTTGTTAACCGGGTAAGACCACTGAGACAATAAAAGTCCCTTTTTCAGGATCGACCCGGGGTCACATGTTACATAGCATTACAATAAGTATCACAGAGCAGAACATTACATTTCATATCAGAACAACAAGTATCACAGAGCAGTACAGTGTACATACAGTAAATGTAAGACAGCTGTGGAGCATCATCAATTCCATGTACAATTGTTATATATACATATATATTACATTGTATATATTATATTTCATAGTAGCACAACAGGTATCACAGAGCAGTACAGTGTACAGACAGTAAATGCAACACATTTGTGGAGCATCATCAATTCCATGTACAGTTGGTGTATATATATATATATATCCGTACTGAGCAATACCCACACACAGATGCTACGTAGCCTGGGTGCTATAACAAGTGGGAAGGAGCATAGTGCTATAAATGTATAAAGGGAGAGGGTTAGAGGGAAGGGAAGAGGAGTGGGATAGAGAGGCAGGGACTGTAGAGGTAGAGGTGCCTCAGCAAGAACAGGAGCAGGAGGAGGGGGAGACAAGGGAGGTATATAGGTTGGACTTAAATAGAGGAAGAGAGGTACTGTTCAGGACACGTGGAGAAAGAGAGTTCCAGCTAGAGATAGCAGCAAATGAGAAGGACCTCCTAGTGTAGGTTAGGCACAGCTTGGGTATTTCCAGGAGGGGTAGGGATGCTGAGCGAAGGGTGTGGGGAGTTTGTTTTAAGCTTATTATATCCCTTAGGCATGGGGGCGTGAAGTAATGTACACATTTAAAAATAAGGCACATGGAGAAGTACTTCAATTTAGATTCATAGGTTAACCAGCCCAGAGAGGAGAGGACTTCACAGTGGTGCAAGCGGGAGTTGGCTCCCATTGCAAACCTCCCAATCCTATGGTAGGCCTGGGAAAGGAGAGAGAGAGAGAGAGAGAGAGAGAGAGAGAGAGAGGAGGAGTTAGTAGTAAGCAGCAGAGGGGCTCCATAGGTCAGGAGGGGAGAGAGTGATGCGGAGGCAATTCTTAGGCTGGAGGCAGGGGTGAGAAATGGTCAGATTCAATAAAGCAGCCCAAGCTTCTGGTTCATAGATCTGACAACGTTGGAGCCATAAAGATTGAAGGAGAGTGCAGTGTCCAGGATGAAGCCCAGATATTTGAAGGACATGACTGTCTCCAGGGTGTCACCCTTGTTTGATACGATATTGGGGGGTGGGTCTTTTGTAGAAGGGTGTCGGGAGAACAGCATGCATTTAGTTTTCTTCGTGTTGAGGACCAGCTGATGACAGCTGAACCAGTCCTCAAGGGAAGCAAAGTCATTGGCAAGATCCCTATTAATTGTGTCAGAGTTAGATGAGGAGCTATAGATAATGGCATCATCCGCATAAAGGTGCACTGAGGCACCACCACAAGAGCGGGGGAGGTCATTAATGAAGAGGGGAAAATAGAAGTGAACCTAAGATGGATCCCTGCGGTACTCCATGCGTTATATACCGGGGTTCAGAGAAGGAGCCATTCCATTTGACTCTCTGAGAGAGGCAGGATAGGTAGCTTTTTACCCAGTTCCAGGCATTGTTATCCAGACCTAGGGTCTTATATGTCTGATGTCCAGTAGAAATGCTCTTGATCCTGGGATCTATCCTGATCGCCTGGGCCAAAGGTTCCATACTTAGGGCGAAGAGCAGGGGTGACAACGGGCACCCCATCTCATCCCCCTACCTATATTCAACCCATCAGACAGTGTTCTGTTGACCTTGACCCTTGTTGTGGGATGTCGATAACAAAAAGATACCCATTTTAGAAAATTCCCCCCAATTCCCATACGTTCCATTACAATTTTCATCTAAGTCTAATTGAGGTGATCAAATGCCTTTTCTGCATCTAAGAATAAAGCTATTTGGGGGAAGGGGTCCTTAGAGCCCTTTACCATAATATTCAAAAGCAGCCGAACATTGTCAGCTAGGTGATGTCGAGGAATAAACCCCGTTTGATTGGAATGGACTAATTTTTCCATGTATCTCTGGAGCCTTGTTGTCAAAATCTTAGTGTGGATCTTTAGATCCTGATTAAGGAATGATTTCGGCCTAAAGTCTGCACAAGCAGTACCACATTTGCTTGGTTTGGGGATGACTGTTATCATCGCTTCCTCCCAGGAAGGGGGTAGACGATTTTCCTCTAGGCAAGTGTTAAATACCTTTTGCAGCCAGGGTATTATAGTTTCCTTTAATTTTTTATAAAATTCTGCACCCATTCCATCCGGGCCGGGGGACTTACCCACTGCCAGTCCTGAGATGGTCTGTGCCATTTCCTGATAAGTTATAGGGGCTGATAACTCCTTTTGTTCCTTCTGTGAGAGCTCCAGAAGAGCCATTGAGTCTAAAAAGGCCCTCGTATCTGATGTTACCTGTGCCTCCAACTTGTCTTCCGCATAAAGAGTCTGATAAAAGCTTTTGAATTGCTGCGCTATATCAGTAGGCGTTACCCAGATTCTGCCACTCTCATCTACTATGCGTGGGATATTTCTTTCCATTTGGGCTTTATGGAGGCGAAAGGCCAGAAGCCTAGCCGCCTTCCCTCCCCCTCATAATATTTATGATTTGCAAATCTCAGCATCCCCTCTGCCTTTCTGTCCTCCAGCTTCTAAAGTTCCATTCTGGTTATATTTAATTCCCTCCTAGTTTTCTTTTTCCCGAGTTGTTGTTTTAGTTGTCGTTCTAATTCCTGGATTTTGTTGGTAAGTTGGGTGACTTTAGCAAGGGTTAGCTTTTTTTGGCCTGCAGCAAAGCTAATGGCTTGGCCCCTGAGGACTGCCTTAAGCGTATCCCACCATATCAAAGGTAAGCAGTCCTGCACTGAGGAGTCTGTTTCCAAATTAGTGGCCACTTGTGTTAGTTTAGTGACAAAACTTTTGTCATTTAATAATGAGATGTTGAGCCTCCACATCCTAGCTCTAGTGTCCTGTCCCCACTGCAGTCTGAGTGAAACTGGGCTATGGTCTGACAATGTAATTGGGTGTATTTCAGCCCCCCTTAACATAGTGCAAATCTGACTGCTGTGAATAAAACAAGTCTATTCTAGAATATGATTTCTGGGTGTTGAAGTAGAAGGTAAAGTCCTTCTCTGTTGCATGGAGAGCTCTCCATACATCTACCAAGCCCATTTCTGTTGTCCAAGCTCTGAGTTTTTTGGTGGCTGCTTCATTAGTAAGAGCCGTACAGTTAGATCGGTCTATGTGAGGGTAGGGGGCTATATTGAAATCCCCTCCTATTATAAGTTGACCCTGTGTTAGTGTTGCTAATTTTGAAAAAAGTTCCATCAGGACTCTATCGATTCCCGTATTGGGGGCATATATATTTACCAGGTTCACACCACCTTACCTAACAATTCCTCAGTAACTCTTACATAGCGCCCCTGCATGCCCCGGTCTGAGCCTGTGACCTTCAGTGGGCTATTTCTCTTTATAAGAATAGCTATCCCAGCCTTCTTAGAGACAGGATGTGAAGCTGCCCACACCTCGCCCACCCATCCCCTACGCAATTTTGCATGCTCTGCCTCTGAGAGGTGCGTTTCTTGAAGAAAAGCAATATCACTCTTGAACCCCCTTAGCTCATTTAGCAGCCTCGTATGTTTAACTGGGGAGTTCACCCCTTTCACATCATAAGAAAGTTTATTTAAACTACCCATTTTTAAGAAGGGGGAAAAAGAAAAGATAAGGAACCTCTCTGGCAATCCTGTGTGCCCCAAATCTCACGCTGATCCCTTCTGCCATTTCCCTTCCCTCCATCCATTTGGTGCCTCACAACAAAGTGTAACTTCTGCTTCCCATATCTGTGAGTTGTCTTAACAGTAAGTTGCATAACTATATACAAACCAGATAACAAATTTAACAGGTTTAAGTCAAAAATGTCATAGAACTGCATGTCCCCTGCAAAAGGCTAAGGGACGTGGAATAAGGCAAAGCTTTAAGTAAACTTCTAAGGAAAATAAAAAGCAAGGATTTTCCCACCCTTTGCTGGGCGTAGGATCGCTTGTTGCAATCTGGGCTGTGGGCACTCACTCTACCTTGTTAGGTAGAGATCTGTGGCCACTATGTATTCTGTCACCAAATGTGCAGCCAGACACCTTCTAATTATCTCCCCCACCCCTCCCTCCAGTAAGAATGTAACCCTTTCAGCACAATGTATTTACTTTACTTTACTGTACTCCCCGCCATCTTTTTGTCCCCGAGCATATTCCCCGATACGATCAAACACTTCATATCATTGTATTGGATAGAGTCACAAATCTTCCTGTCCCCCCCCCTTATTCTAAACAGTTGTTTATAGCTTAAAATCCCAGGGGGCATAGCTGTTGTGGCCAAATATGTGCCCTCCCCCATTTCGTTCCCAACCAGGTGGTGCTAGAGTTCTCCAATATCAATTGGGAATTTTAGCTCCAGCAGGGGCCGTAACCCTGTTTCCAAAATTCTCTTGCCCAATTTTATGTCACAGTACCTCAGCGCTTGGGAGACTTGGATGCCTGGGTAAACCCTTGTCCTTCTTGATTCCTCTTTTCTGCTCGACTGAGCTATGTGGCCACATCTATCAGGGCACCTCCTGAGAAACTCCCGGGTGGACCCCACTTTCTGCTCTGGCCCCTATGAATTACTGACCACACTGAGGACATTAGCCTCTGCTCCAACTTCTGTAGATCCATGTTGGGGGGATTAATACTGAGCTCCTGCAGGGTTGGTGCTGCTTCCAGCAGGCTGTCATAGGTCTTCAGTCCTGCTTCTGAAAAGATGTGTTTCTTTGCTGGATATTGCACCTGTGCCTTGATGCCTTTAGATTTGAGCTCTTTAATCACCTATCAAACTTGCTGACACTCTGATTGCAAGGCCGTGGAAAAGTCCTTGTCAAAATATATGTTAGCCTCCTGGTATTTCAGATCTCTCAGATGCCAGGCTTCTTTTAGTATCCAATCTTTCATTTGGAAATAAAGCATTCGAATGACCCACAACCTAGGTCTGGTGTTGGGATCTTTTGGTCAGGGCCCCAGGGATCTATGCACCCGATCTATATCCAACTTGAGGTCAGGAGGTATGGACATCAGGGCCTGAAGCAAATGCTGAATAAAATCTATGGGTGTCGCAAAGCCGTCTTCTGCTCCCTTGGGCATGCCATGTATCTGAAAATGATTGCGGCATGCCTGAGTTTCGAGGTCCTCCAGGTTAGATTGAACCAGTCTGTCCTGCTGCAGCAACAGCAAAATCAGCCGCTCATTCATGTCCTGGGCTTCAGATAACTCAGTGACTTAGCTTGCATTCGCCTATACTTTTTTGTCTAGAGATCGAACTTCTTGTCGTAAGTCCGCTAGCGACGAGTCGATTTTATTAACAGTGGCCAAAATACGTTGCAAAGTGTGGGCTGTGTCTCTGGGAGCATCAGAATCCTCCAACTCCCACTCCACTGAAGACTTCAAGGGTGAGCGGCCACGAGGCGCCAATGCTGCGAATCCCTCCTTGTCCCCGCCGAGAAGTAACTGTTTCATTTTGCCACCTGGCTTATTCCCTGTTTTCAGCGACTTCACTCTGGGAGACTTCCCGGCCATTGGAGGAACAGGGAGGAGTATTAATCTGCTGAGGTAGGCTTATAAAATATGCCAAATTCCAATTTTAATTAGGGGTTGATAGAGGAGCTCCGGAGTTCAGCTGCCTCTCATCGGGTGATGTCACCGGAAGTCCTTTTCTTCCTTTTTATCATTCCCTTGCATTCTTTCTTGATTTTAATTAATGCTCTACTGTGATTTATATCACCCTGCTTTTGAAAGGCCTTCCCAAGTCTAAATAGTAACTTTCTTATGTCATAACATTCTTTGTCAAACCATCTATTTTTTGTTACTGTGTGCTCCTTTTTTCTGCTGCCTCTGCACTGGCATGAGAACATCTAGTAACTGGGATGTTAGACTGCTGTACAATTCCACAATTCCCTCATATATCTGTACATTTGCATCATCTGTCTCTAGCACGGCTAACAATGATTCCACATTAGCCATATAATATTCCATATAACTTTTGACCAAATCCCCCGGTATTGGTGTCCTTTTTAATTTTTTTCTTGTTTAGAATGGCTATATAATTCTTTGCTAGCATCACATTTTGTTTATCAATGAGCCTTTGTATAACACAGAAGCTTTTCAGCATCGCTATAGGAGGAAAGTAGACACTATTCTACAATTTCTTACTCATCAGACTGGAGATTTTGTCAAAATTAAAAACATTGATTATGCCTAAGTCCAAAAGTGAACTCCCTCTTATCATTGGAAATGTATCATTTCCTTCTCTGTCCCCATGTGGTCTTCCATTTACAGTGCATGTTCTCCCAAGGCTGACATACATTTTTTCCCCAACTGGAAGTCACAGTATCCAGGGAATTATGCAAAGGGATATTAAAAATATCATCCAAATGCCAATGTGTAGATTTCCTGTCTTGTACCAATTCTTACATTAAAATCCCATAATAAGAGCATCATACTGCCATTACAATTATGCATGATGTTTAGTAACACAGTGCTCAAACATTCTAAAAAGTTCTGCACTTCCTGTAACACATTAATTGGTGGAGCATATGCATTTATGACAATAAATTGTGCTGTCAAGATTAGTCATCTAATTATATAAAAAGTATTGCCCTCCCATGTATAGCAGTACAATTTTTTTTTAAATTGGCTGTTGGCTTGCTGGCCTGACAGTGCAGCGGTAGTGCTACTGCTCATGATGCCAGCGGCCTGGGTTCAGAATGAGCCTGGGTCATTGGAGGGCTGGCTGAGGAAGGAGGATTGAGCATCCCACAGGACACTCTCCTTTTCTGGGGAAGGAAGGGGGATCACTGCTACTATGTGACTGCCACCTGGCTGACCACAGGTGGCAGTGCAGGCTGGAGTGCAATTCTGAGTCTAGGGACTGTGGATTGGCTAGACAGGATGTGCATATGCTGGGTGGTGACATCTGTCAGCCTGCCTCCCTGGAACAGGAAAAAGCAGCTGAGCCCTATGACAGCTCTGGGTGACCTGCAGGCCCTGCACCCTACCAACCTAGGCACACTCTGGGAGCACCATGAAATGCTTACTGAGGGAATTGGTACAGCTTAAAGTCCTCCATTGTGGGGAGAGGGTACCACAGGGCTACACTTGTGGAGCAAGGGAAGTCCTAGGAGATGGCAGGGGAGATGGGGTTGAGGCCACCCGGAAACCCTGGGATGGACTGATGCAGGCTGAAGGGGAGCATAATCAGAAAGCTAAAAAAAATTGGCAGTTGAAGATAAGGAAATCACCCCCCCCCCCGCTCTACCCTTAAGAATGACTTTATTTACTTCCCCGTCAAAGCATTGGTAACCTTGAAGTATAAAATTATTTTAATTTAACCAGGCTTCTTGTAAGAGGATAATGTCATGGGTAATGATTTCTTCTAGCCAAGCTACATCATGACGTTTACTGATTACTCCAGCTATGTTCCAGCCGATCATTTTAATTTCATTCTCTCATTTTTCTGTGCTGTTTCCAGAGGGCACAGTCATCATCTTCAGCTGACGAATGTATTATTTCCACTGGTTCTGTAAATTCCATTATTCTCTTCTGATTTTTTGTGTGGTGTGTTCTTAATCCTTTTTAATTGTTTAGTTTTGCCTCTAGTACATATGGGATTCCCCCTTATGTATTTGTTCTTGATTTACCTTCATTTTACCATGTACTTTTTGTCACTTTACTAGCATTTCCATAGTTGTATTAAGTTCTGCCCCCAATGGTCTGAAGTCCTGACTTGCTTGGATCAATTATTTTATTTCCTTACTATGCAAAATAATGCAGATGATGCCAGTAAAATCGTTACACTTACATCTATAAACTGTTACTATATCCTGCCATCTCATGTCCCTTCCCAACACACTCTTACACATATTGTACACTATAACTTTCAGTGCTTCTGGAGTCTCATTTTTAGTTGCCAACAGCATAGTTGTTAGCACCTATTGTGGTCATACATACTCTTTTCTGCATTTCAGTCAAGTTTAAGGTCACATTCAGTGTCAGTGACTCAGCTGCATGATGTCATTGATGATTTCAGTGACAGGGTTTTAGGTATTGAAGTAGGGTTTCAGACCTACACAAGCCTAGGCTTGATCCCCTACACTGCACACATTTGTCTTTCTCACCACAATTTTTGCTGTATGAGAGACATTGTTAGACATCATTGTATATGTAGTGAAGGATTTCAGCAAAGTTAAATAGATGACTTCCGAATAACTGAAAATAACTGAACTTAGTTCTACAGTATGTTGTAGTTAATTAAATTAGTCCTGGCTGAAGCTTGTTTAGATATGAATAAAATTCAAGTCACCTGTTTTGTAGGTTGTGACATAACCTCTCCACCACAGGAACTACAACTCACTTATCTGTAACCCAGTGGCACACTGCATAAGTGGTTGCTTAGCAGGTAAAGGATCAATGGTTCAAATCCTGGCAGATATATATAATATCTATATATACATATATATATATATATATATGTATATATATATATATAGTAAGATGGAAACTGACTTTCTTGGCGATTCATGGTGTTGTGGAGTTGAATAGTAAATTATATGAGAAGTAAATTTAGCTAAGAACAACAATTTATGAAGGCAAATAGCCTGCTAGGTTTAGATCCCCAGTAGCTTGTTTTGCAGGTTGGGACATAATCTCTACACCATATGAAATGCAACTCAGTTACCTGCAGCTCAGTGATAACTGAATGCGTGTTTGCTTAATAAGCAAATGATTAATAGTTTAAATTCAGATAGACCTAGTTTGAATGCTGGCAGAGACCTAAACATTTTTTTCCAACTTTTTTGTAAGATAGAAACTTAATTGAGTAGCAGTTCATGGTAGTGTGGAGTGGAATAGTTAATTATATAGGAAGTAAATTAAGCAAAGAACAACAATTTGTGAACAGTGGGGTGTACAGTGTCAAAGAACAAGGGGGTCAAAGTCTCCACAAAGCTAGGCATGCCTCCCTGAAATAAAGAAATTTTAAAAAAGCAGTGTAAATGGTGTATTTTCCTTCATTTAAAATTGTGTTTCATATAATTTACTCCCCTGAAATGAACCCGGACACACAATATCAGGCTAAAGGCCCCTTGATAGTTATCTCCCATACACACACACACACACACACACACACACACACACACACACACACACACACACAATTTAAGGGCTGAGAACTTTTATTTGTTGCCCTCCCTCAACACATAATCTCTCCACCAACCCAGCCATTCCTCAAAACACACACAGGCTCTTCTCCAAATCACTCCTCTAGAGCTCCTCCTCCAAAAAAAAGAATCCCAATTGGGTTGTTCTCCCTTGCGAGTATAGTGTACTCCTCCCCAAGGAAAAAAAAACCCTCAAAATCAGGCACTGTCCCTGGTACACTTGCAATTATAGTATATCCTTCCCCTCACCCAAAAAAGAAAGCTCACAAACACGTTGCTTTCTCTGGTACTCGCCACACAACAGTAATAATCTGCAGCAACCTTACCGGATATAGGTTATTCTGGTGACCAGGAAGGTGCAGTTTGCTCTGTTGAGTGGCTCTGGCTGTACAACAAACAGCAAGAAGAAAGCTTGGTCGGAGGTCTCTGAGGCTATCAGTGGCATCTCAGGATGTCACTAATAGCCACAGCAAACAGGCTGCTGTCTTTCTAATGTTATTTTATTTTAAATTAAAGTTGGCAGGCCAGACTCTAAGTCTCTAAGGCTGTCTCTCTAAGATCAGCATCCAAGTAAACAGTCTGAAGTTTAGACAGTGTCTTAGTGCCTACCTATTCACCTTGCAGCAGAAACTGATCACTCCAGGCGGCAGAACACCAATTCAAAACCCATCTGCAGGCCCAAAAGTCTTTCCTCATCTTTTACACCACACCCCCACCCCTTACTTGCTAACTCCATGATTAGCTGCTGCACTGTACACAGTACACACACCTACCCAAAGACCACCACCAACCACACACTGAGCTGCCTTGGAGGAGAGAGGAGCCAAGTTCCAATCAGCTGTGAGATTGATCTTCACCATACATGTCTGTTTCACCCAGCCTACCAGTGTTAACCTTGTCCTTATTCTTTTTTCTTTGCTATCTAAGCAGTGTAAATGGTACATTTTCTTTCATTTAAAGCTGTGTTTCGTACAGCCTGTCCCCCCCAAACAAACAAACATGCACTACACAGTATCAGGCTAAAGGCCCTTTGCTAGTTATCCCCCCCTCCCGACACACAATTTCAGAGCTAAAAACTTTTGTTTGTTGCCCTCCCTCAACACATAATCTTTCTGTCAACCCAGTCATTCCCCATCACACACAGGCTGTTCTGCAAAGCACTCCTCTCCAGCACTCCCACAGAACTGCACCTGGGCTGTTCTCCCTTGTGAGTACAGTGCTCCTCCCCCAAGGAAAAATATTCAGTCAGGCTGCTGTTCCTGGTACATTCCCAGTTACAGTATATTCTTACCCCCACTCAGAAAAAGAAAGCTCACAAACACACTGCTCTCCGCAGTACTCTCCACACAGCAGTAATAATCCTGCAGCAGCCTTACCGGATATAGGTTATTCTGGTGACCAAGAAGATGCAGTTTGATCTATTGAGTGGGCTCTGGCTACACAACAAACAGCAAGAAGAAAGTTTGGCAGGAGGTCTCTCAGGCTATTTGCGGCATCTTGGGGGTGTTGCTAATAGCCACAGCAAACAGGCAGTGATGTTTCTACTGTTATTTTAAATTAAAGTTGGTGGACCAGGCTCTAAGTCTCATGAATGTCTCTCCAAGATCAACATCTAAGTAAGCATGCTGTAGTTCATGCTGTGCATTAGTGCCTACCTGTTCATCTTGCAGCAGAAACTGTGATGACTTCAAGCAACGGGACACCAATTCAAAATCCATTTGCAGGTCCAGTAGTATTTCTTCATCTTTTTTTCCCCACCCTTCACCTGCTAACTCTACGATAAGCTGCTGCACTGTACACAGTGCATACACCTACCTACAGACTACCATCAACCAAACACTGAGTTATCTTGGAGGAGGGAGGAGTCATGTTCCAATCAGCTGCAGGAGTCTTCTTCTGATCTTCACAGTACACATCTGTTTCACCTAGCCTACCAGTGTTAACCTTGCCCTTATGCTTTTTTCCATGCTCTCTCTTGTCTCCGCATATGTGCTGCCATGCCCATACTGTGCTGTGTCAACTCACTTCCTGATGAGTCAACTGCTGTCTTGAGTCCTGACTCTCGATTTTGTGAGATGGTAATGTTTAGCTAAGAAATGAGGCAAGGGGTCTGCATTAATATGAACAGCCTTTAAAAAACTTTCAGATGGTGGATATTTTAATGTTTAGACAAAACCAGGGTCAGTCCCCTCCTGTGCACACCTATGTTTGTGAAGGTAAACTGCCTGCTGATATTAGATTCCATTCACTAGTCACCTATTTTGCAGGTATGATATAATCCCTACATCTTAGAAACTGTAGCTCACTTACCTGCAGTTCAGTAGCACACTGCATGTGTGTTTACTTAGCAGGCAAAGGGTCAGTGGCTTGAATATGAGCAGGGACCTAAGCAGTTTTTCAAATTTTTTTGTAAGACGGAAACACACTTGAGAATGATTTATGGTGGTGTGCAGTTGGAATAGTAAATTATATAAGCACATTTAGCTAAGAACAACAATTTGTGACTGTAAATCGCCTGCTGGGCTTATATCCCCAGTCGCCTGTTTTGCAGGTTGTGACATAACCTCAACATCATAGGAACTGTAACTCACTTACCTGCAGCTCACAGGCATACTGAATGTTTGGTTGTGCAGCAGGCAAAGGATCAGTAGTTCAAGTCCTGGTGGGAACATTAACATTTTTATGTTTGCTTGCAGGCATGTGCAAGAAACATAGTGCCACCATACAAGAATTCATAGGTGTGCCTCCCTACTTCCAATACACTGCTGACTTTTGCAGGAGCGGCCCCACCGCACCAATGAATGTAAGAGCTGTCTATGATAGCGTTTGCAAATGCAGCGGTGTACAGTTGAAAGAAAGCACCGAAGTGTGTAGGCAATTTGCATACTGCCGCCGCCGGCAGTATGCAAAGTGCCTACACGTCGGCACTGCAGTGAAAGAGCTGTCATAGACAGCTCCCCCCAACAAGTAGCTCACTGGGAGCCCACCCCAGTGTGCTCACGCGCCCCCCCCACACATACAGTATGACTGATGGGGGTGCCCAATCCCTCCTTCGGCTGCGCTGCTCTCTCCCCCAACAGAGTTTTAGGTGCCACGTTGGGAGCCCACCCCAGCATGGCAACAATCTGTAAGGCTGATGGGGTGCCCAATCCTCTGTCAGCTCCACTACCCCCCCCAAACAGCCTTCCAGGTGCCACGCTGGGAGCCCACCACAGCGTTGCAAATGTCCGTCTGCTGCCCTCAACACACTTCCAGGTGCCACGCTGGGAGCCCACCCCGGTGTGGCAAACCTCTCTATGGCCTATGGGGGTGCCCAATCCCCATCGGCTCCGCTGGCCCCCCAAAAAAACTTCCAGCTACCATGCTGGGAGCCCACCCCAGCATGGCAAACATCCGTGTCGCCTTCCTAAAAGGGAAAAAACATAGAAAGAAAAACTGTCCGCTGACTGTCTTGAGCCCCTCCCACGCCCACCTTCTGTGCACCCTGCCTCCCCACACCCCTCCTCACCCCATACTTACCTCTGGAGTCTGGCACAATGATGTTCGGTGGACCAGGAACACGTCTGCACTCTTGAAAGCCGCATCGCGAACTGAGGAAATTCCGTAAGCTGTATAATGGAATAAATAGGGTTTTTTCAACTTTGATGATATCTCAGGTATTTGGATTTTTACTAAAGGTTTTGAGACCCCACCCCATGAATTCTGGAACTGTCATTTTGTTATTCAGTCCTGAAAGGTGATTTTGCAGTCACTGTGCGAGACCACCTTTCAGGACTGATGTATGAAATGACAGTGTCACTGTTCATGAGGTAGGCCCCCAAAAACCCTATGTTGAAAATTTGGGGAAAAAATTCCAAAAACTGACTGTTTTACGAGCGTGCATTGCGCAGTTCCTACACATGCTCGTAAGTTTGCAAATTTTTAATATTTGCACACCAGACTTTCAACATTGCCATTTTACCACACCTCCTTATGAGCAGCACAGCTGTCATTTTTCACATCTCCCCCCAAATGTGTTTCTGTGCATGTAGTGCACAATGGCGCAGTCGGTGTGCGATATCAATGTTTGGGATAGATTAAGAAAATCACAGTGACACTGTTCATGAGCAGAGGTCTTAAAATGGCTATGTTGAAAATTTGACAAAAAAAATTCCCAAAAATGGCTGTTTTATGAGCGTGCGTTGCGCAGTTCCTATGCACGCTCGTAAGTCTGCGAATTTTTAATATTTGCTCAAATTTTCAACATTGCTATTTTACCACACCTCCTTATGAGCAGTACAGCTGTCATTTTCACATCTCCCCAAATTGTGTTTCCGAGCATGTAGCTTACAATGGCGCAGTTGGTGTGCAAAATCAATGTTTGGGACAGATTAAGAAAATCACAGTGACACTGTTCATGAGCAGAGGTCTTAAATGGCTATGTTGAAAATTTAGTGACAAAAGTCCATAAAATGACTGTGTTACTAGCGAGCATTGCGCTGTTTCCATGCACCCTCGTAAGTTCATGAATTTGTAATATTTTCAGTCCAGATTTTCACCACTGGCATTTTTCCATACTTCCTTATGAACAGTATAGCTGTACTTTTTCACAACATGGCCGAAATGTGTTTTCACACTTTCTGCGCAGAAATGTGTGGTCGCTGTGGGAAATCACTGTTTGGGACAGATTAAGAAAATGACAGTGACACTGTTCATGAGCGGAGGTCCCAAAATGCCTGTGTTGACAATCTGCTGTAAAAAAAAAATAATAATAATTACATTAAGGGTGTGCGTTGTGCAGTTTCTTTGCACGCTCATGACTTCACCAGTTTTTTTACCATTTTCACTGCAGATTTTCAACATTGCCATTTTTTTCACCTCCCCATGAACAGTACAGCTGTCATTTTTCACATCCTGTTCAAAATGTGTTTTCGCACCTGTGGTGCCAAATGCCGTAGTCACTGTGCAAAATCAGCTTTCGGCTAACAAACTGATATTGCCACTGTTCATATGGTGGGGGTCACAGAAAACCCATGTTGAAAATACCAATGAACATCTGAGGCATTAGGGTTTCCAACCATAATGCCCCACCCTGTAGAGACTGACAGGCATCAGGGGTGTGACTTGGGATTGTCGCCTGTAATGCTTATACCATTCCACCCCACCCACACCCTGCAGCCAGTGAGAGCATCAAGGTGTGCCTTGGACTTTGGCCCCAAAGTTCACCCCATTCTCCTATACTGCACCCATCTCACTGTATTTCCTGATGGAATGGGGTGAGCATAAGGGCCAAAGACCCAAGGCACACCGTGACACTTGTCGGTGTCTGCAGGGTAGGGTGCGATGAAATGGCGTGGCCGTTATGCCTGATGACCCAAAGGCACACCCCACCAATGTCACTGCCAGCAAGCAAACATTCAGTATTGACAAATGCTTGTTTTAAGATGGAAACATGCTTGAGTGGCGATTCATGGTAATGTGGAGCTGGACTGGTAAATTATATGAGAAGTAAATGTAGCTAAGAACAACATTTTTTTTTTGTGAAGGTAAATTGCCTGCTGGCATTAGATCCTAGTTGCCTGTTTGCACGTTGTGACATAGCCTCTACACCGTAGGAACTGCACCTCACTTACTTGCAGCTCAGTGGAACACTGCATGTGTGTTTGCTTAGCAGGCAATGGATTAGTGGTTCAAATCCTTGCAGGGACTTCAGCATATGTTTCAATTTGTTTTACTCTGCTGCGTCCATTCGTTCCCTTGTTTTTTGAACTGCCTGTGTTTCATGTTTTTTTTTTTATCTTGATTCCCCTCTTTTTGGCAGTTACAGTTGTTTTTGTTGCTTTCAGACACTCTTGGCAGTGCTATTTCAATCAGAAGAGACCACTCCCCCACCAAATTAAAGGAGGTGGTACAATCCACCCCTCCCCCTTTGCACATAGGCTTCTTTGTAGCAGCCTGACTCTTCAATCCTAATCCTGCCATTGCTGCCTTATTGTGTAGAGTAGTAGTGCAAGCTAGGCCTACCACCATCCCCCCACCCCAAGAATGCTCCTCACTCTCATTTCCATCCTCCCCCTCTTCATTCTACCCACAGCTCTACCTCCATCCTCCTTTCCCTCCCTTCCATCTAGCCAATCTCCCCCTGCCCAGACCCCTGTTCCCTCTCCTACCCTCACCTCGCCCCACTGCCTATCTGCTGAGCCACACTACCCGTGGCCACCTAATTCATCCATCCTGTCCTCCCCCTTCCTCCACATCTTGCTCATCAGACCCTACGTACGGCTCCATCCATCCCCTCACACAACTGTCTTCCAACCTCACACTATGCTACCCTAAGATAGGGAAATACTCCACCACCTCCATTTGCATTTTCTTGACCCTGCTCTTGTCAGGTAATGTGGAACTTAACCCTGATCCTCCCCACACCACCAACTCCACTTCCCCCAAGGGTATCTGCATTTTCCACCTAAACGCCAGAAGTCTACTCCTGAAACTGGACAGTCTTAAAGTCTGGATGTCCCAACACTCCCCACATATCCTTTGTATATTGGAAATGTGGCTGTCCTCAAGGATCCCTGAGTCGGTACTTGCCATCCCAGATTTCTTGCTACATTGCCAGGACCGGGGTAGATGAGGCAGTGGTGTAGCCATGTATATCCATGATTCCCTTACCTGCTCCACCACCTCACAAAAATTCAACCCTGGCACTCCTGAGTATCTACACTGCACCCCAAATTACCACAGATGTCCTCCTAGAGTGCATCTCCTTCATCATCTCCCTTACAAGTGATGGAGAGAGTGTACTGATGGGAGAATTTAATCTGGACTGGCTCGCTCCCTCATCCAAGTCCACCACCCAGAAAATCAAATCCCTAAACCTCTCACAGCTAATAATGGAACCCGCCAGATACAACCCCCATACCCCTAACCACACCCTTCTAGATTGGGATCCTTACATCCCACACTCACTACATCCCAGCCACTAGCATCCTTCCAGATGCACTAAGCGACCACTGCATAACCTACTGTGTTAGAAAAATCCATCTTCCCCACTCCACCCCAAATATATCAGCATCTGCCCTATCCGTTTCCTCGACACAAATGCCCTTCTTCACGATCTCACCATTGCCGACTGGTCCCCCGACTACTCAGCTTCCGACACAGACACTGCCCTCAATCACTTCCTGACTAAGTTTCACCAAGTTTGGGACCTCCAAAGCCCCGATGAAAAAAATGTGTGCAAAGAAATCTCATCACCCATGGATCTCACCTCAGTTAATTACCCTTTGCAAATCCCGATACCAGGCCTGGGCTTTACTATAAGTCCTCCCAATCACAAACAAATCTCCTTGCCTACAAAACCATCAGAAATAGTTGCACTAAGGCAATTTTTCTCACCAAATCCACCTATTTTAAGAAACATGTACACAAAAACTCCAGCAACCCTTCCTCCTTCTGGAAGACAGTACACTCTCTTGTCAATTCTATCGTGGTCTTCGATGACAAGCTGACATTTGAGACTCAGATGTCGGTGGTTGTCAAAAGCAGCTTCTACCATCTGAGGAACATTGCCCCGTTTAAACCCCTAATTCCACCCGAAGACCTGTCATCACTGGTCCACGCTTTTGTAACATCAAGACTTGACTACTGTAATGATCTATATCTCAGGGTCAGTGGAGGGAACATCCCCCAGCTGCAGTTAGTGCAGAATGTAGTGGACAGGCTGCTGACGGGACTATCTAGGTCCTGTCATGTGGCCGCAGTCCTGCAGGGTCTGCACTGGCCGCCGTTCAGGTGGCAGGTTCTCTTCAAAGTGGGCTTGCTCACTTATAGAGCTCTATACGGCTCGGGCTCTGGCTACCTGTCTGACATCCTTACTCCTGCCATCTCGGTTTGCTCCCTCCATTCCTCCACCCAGGGCCTCCTGGTGGTTCTGAGGACTGGACTGAAAACCTTGGGTGATCGCTCATTTGGGGTGGCTGGCCCTGTCATTTGGAACTCAATCCCAAGACCTTTAAGGGAGGCCCCTATGGTGGAGAGGTTCAGAAGGGGCCTAAAGACCCACCTTTTTAACCTTGCCTATCCTGCTGACGTATTTTAAACAGTGCTAACACATATATTTATTTTGCTGATTATTTTAATTGTGTTTTATTATTCTGTTTTATATGCTGCTGTCTACTACTGTACGGTGCCCAGAGCCCTGGGAATTGGCACCTAACTAAAAAAATTTTACTTTTTATTTTTTTAGTTACTAGCGCCCTGTCCCACAAGGTTGATGATACCTCTATCTCAGATCCTTCTTCAGTAGCAGAAATCTTCAACTGGTTCTTCACCACCTGTGCCTTTCCTGAACACCCCCTGCCTCATAGCCCCTGGGCTCCCTCCTCACCACCAAACAGTGGTTACCACTTCCCCCATGTCTCCACCTAGGAAGTTCTCAAAGCCTTACACCCGCTGCACCAAAATAAATCTAGCCCAGATGGGGTACATGCAAAATTGCTTCACCTGTTGGCAGCAGCCATTGCAGCTGCCCTTGCACACATCATGAACCTATCTATCAATACCAGTACAGTTCCTACCTGGTGAAAAACAGCCTATGTAATTCCTCTCCACAAGAGAGGTGACCTGCTGTCTTCTGGAAACTACCATCCCATCTCCCTCCTTCCCTCACTTGCAAAAGTACAGCAGCCATTAATATACTCCAGACTTTTAGACTTTATCACCTCTTGAAACATTCTCTCTCCATACCAATCTGTATTTCAAAAACATCATTCCACAGTCTCTTCCCTACTGCGAGTCACTAATGCCATCCCCCATGCCATGGACAAAGGCCATATTACAGTAGCCATTTACATAGACCTTGCCATGGCCTTTGACTCTGTCTCGCATGCAGTTCTCATAAACAAACTTCACTTCATAGGTCTAGCATCCCGCTCCATCTATTGGTTTATATCCTACTTAACTAGCAGACAGCAAGCGGTATTAGTCAGCAACTCCACCTCCCCCTCTCTACCCATCTTGGCACGTGTCCCCCAGGGATCGATACTTTGCTCTTTACTAGTCTCTGTTTTTATAAATGATCTCCCCTCTGTGTGCATCCACTCTCGGATCCATATGTATGCAGATGACACCGTCATCTTCATTTCGGGACCCGCCACAAAGAAAGTACAGCTTCTCCAACATGATTTCAACAATGCCCTGGCTTGGTTTAAAGCCAATGATCTCAAGGTAAACCAGAAAAAGACAGTCTCAGTGACATTCAGCACAGCTCAACAGCTCTCTAGGCTTCAGTCCCTACCAGTATTTCACTCACAGGACAACTCCCCCTAGACTCGGCTCAGGCTTATGAATACCTGGTAGTTTAGCTGGATCAGCACCTTAACTTCTCCACCCATATTCACACCCTAGTCTCCAAGCTCCATCCTAAACTGGGCTTTCTCTTTCGTAACAAGGACTCCCTCTCTCTGTCTGTTCAGCAAGAGCTTGTCTCAAAGATGATCCTACCATCCCTTGACTATGCTGACATCGTATACAGCACTGCCCCTGCCACCTCCCTCTTGAAACTAGACACCAGACTAAATTCCTTCTGCAGATTTGTATCTAACTGTCCACCTCGCACACACCACTGATCCCTTTACTCCCCCCCCATTGCCCCGCTCTCTCACAGGAAGCATGTTCACTTTTTGACCTTCATAGCCAAATTCTGGTTTGACTTCCTCCCACCCTATCTCTCCTCCTGTCTCAGACCTGATTCCCCCCTCTATACTCCCTCCACTCCTGGGATCCCCGCTCCTTCTCTATCCCCCACCCCCGCATCATGGCGAGCCAGAGTGTCTTTTTCTATCACCTACCCTTCATATGGAATACTATCTCCACAGGACTTCATAACTTCTCTACTTACCTGTCTCTCAAAAAACTTCTATGTCTCCTCCCAGTGCCTCCCTGCACCTGTCTTCCCTCCACCTGGGGGCGACCACACGCATACCTCTCTGCCTAGAACCATTTTGTCTGTATATCATTAAATGCACTTATAAACACCTTTTTTGGCACTTTACCTGTAAAATAACCCTAATTTGTTTGACTTTGTTGTTTTAATTTTTCTGTACAAGCTTTGTCATTGTTTTAATTTTCTGTACAAACCCTGATCCGTGTTTCTGTATTATTATTTGTTGTACTGCTTTGTTCCCCCGGGTCACACCTGGAAACGAGCCTCAGCTCAGTGTGCCTTTCCTGGTCACCAAAAGTTTAAATAAAACAAATAAATAAATAAATAAATAAAATTTCACCCTTATCCCTCTTATCTTGTG
This sequence comes from Neoceratodus forsteri, assembly GCA_016271365.2. Classification (NCBI taxonomy): domain Eukaryota; kingdom Metazoa; phylum Chordata; order Ceratodontiformes; family Ceratodontidae; genus Neoceratodus; species Neoceratodus forsteri. Next base: position 1,572,106,291 of record CM057455.1, read on the forward strand.
AATTAAGTTATTTCACCAATTTTGCTATTTATTTATTTATTTGCTTTTGGTAACCGGGTAAGTGCACTAGGCACAAGGATGCCTATTTTCAGACACGATCCGGGAGAGCACATTTTAGAAATACAAAATTGTGTATGTGACGCAGCACATGAAAGCAGTACAGTACAGAGTCAAGTCAAAACTTCAGGTATGGGGAGACCAAAATTTTGGCAACAAACATGAATAGGTTTACACAGTATGATGAAAATACAGCACAGTAGGACAGGGATCACAAAATAAAGTAAAGTAAGAACATAGGTGTTGCAATAGCGGGCATTCATAGAGACAATTCATCAAGTAATAAAGAGGTGGTTGAACTGGGAGGAGAGGAAGGGAGAGCAGTGGGGGGGGAGAGAGAGAGAGAGTGGGAGAGGCAGAGAGAAAAGATGCGAGAGAGCGAGGAGAGAGAAAGCAGAGAGAGGGAGGGAGAGGACCAGGAAGATTGAAACAGAGCAGGGGAAGAAGAGTGGAGCTAAGGCGGATTAAAGCAGGTGCAGGGGTTGATAAAGCATAAGTGTTCTTTGTGAAGTGACTTAAAAGTGGTATGGGAGGCTGCTTGTCGAATAGCTTGGGGTATGGAATTCTAGTATTTTGGAGCCACATTAGAAAAGGCGCGTGCACCCATATTGGTTCTGTGTCTGGGTATGTGAAAGAGGGCTTGGTCAGTCGAACGCAGTCCATAAGAGAGAGGCTGTGTGTCCAGTAGGGATGAAAGGGATAGGGGGAGGCCAGATCTGACAATACTGTCAATTAATGAGCCGAAGGCCTGGAGTCTGTGAGCAGAGGGGCACGGCCATTTTAGGTCACTATAGAGCTGGCAATGATGTTTGTAATATGGAGATGCGGAAGCATAGCGGCAGATGCTGTTGTAGGTCATGTCCCACTTATGGAGGGATGATTTGGAGTTAAAGAGGTAGGTGACTGAGCCATATGCAAGGGGTGGGAGAAGAAAGGCTTGGGCCACAGCAAGTCTTGCAGATGGGGTAAGGGCATATCTAGTTCAGTAGGCACTACCTATTTTGGCATTAACTGACTTACAGGTGGTTGTAATGTGTAGGTCAAAGTCAAGGGGATTGATCGAGAGTAACACCCAGGTATTTAAAGGAGTTGGTGCTAATCAGAGAAGAACCGTCCGCGCAAGGGATAATTAGGGCATTTTGATTCGCTTTAAGTCTGGCAGAGGAGCCGAAGAGCATGGAGTAAGTTTTACTAGAGTTGAGAATAAGATTGTTTTCAGTGAGCCAGGATTGAATATTAGCAAAATCAACGGCGAGAGGGTGGATTAAGTCGACAACAGTTCTGGCACTATGGTAAATAACTAGATTGTCAGCATAGAGCAGAGATGAACAGTTGGGTGCAAGGAGTGGGATGTCATTAATGAAGATAGAGAAAAGTAAGGGCCCAAGGATTGAGCCCTGGGGCACTCCGACGTTAATAGTGGAAAGATCTGATATGGCAGAGTTAAACTCTACAGCTTGTTTTCTGCCGGACAGGTAGCTTTCAAACCAGGCCACTGCATCAGTGGTGAAGCCTAGGGAGCGTAGTTTAGTAAGAAGAATGGTGTGGTTGACCAGGTCAAATGCCTTAGTTAGGTCAATGAAGACTGCACCTGTTAGGAGGCCCGAGTCCATGGAGGCATATATGTCATTGGTGAGTTTGAGGAGGGCGGTAGAGGTGCTGTGTCCTTTGCGGAAGCCATGCTGTGAGCTAGATAGAAGGTTGTTTCTTTGGAGATATTCTATGGATTGGGTGGACACTAGTTTTTCCAAGAGTTTGCTAAGTACAGAGAGAATTGCAATGGGGCAGTAGTTATTTATTTCCTTAGGGTCACCCTTTTTGGGATTGGGGTGACTTTGGCTATTTTCCATATATTTGGTACTATGCCATGGCATAGAGACAGGTTGAAAATTTTGGTTAGGGGAGAGGCGATGAGTGGAGCTACGGCTTTTACGGCTTTTAGGAGCCTTGGTTCAAGTCCATCAGACCCTGTGCTGGTGCTGTCAGGAATAGTGAGTAGCAGTTTTAACACTTCTCCTCTCTTTATACTCCGGAACCTAAAAGGTGGGTGTGTGAGTGTTGGATTGATATCGCCAGGGGGTACGGTGTTGAGGACAGGAGGGAGGGAGGTGAGGTAGTTTGAGAGATCTGAGAAATGGTCTGTGCTCCTCATGTCCAGTGTTTCTATATTCCAACTGATTATCTGGTTGTTGCTCACCTGCTTCTGCTAAAAGTGTTGGTAATGACACCATTTGTCCAAGATAGTTATTCAGATTTAGTATGATATTTATCTCATGTAATGCTGCTTGAATTAGTTTAATTTCTATGTGACAACAAATGTTTCATCTGTGCTTTCAATCTGACTCTCTTGTATAGTTTCTGCTTCTGTATCTGGGCAAAAATGAGGTTTGTTTGTTTGTTTGTTTCACTGATTATACTGATATGCATAATAATGCTCATTTTCACTAGTGACCAGAATAATTTAAACATTTAACAGATTTTACATTGACAATAAAAACAATGTAATTAAAAACAGTATAAATACAATACAAATCATATTTAGTCATTACAGTGGCATGACAACAACAAATTTTACCAAGGACTAAGACTTCATCTGAAAGCAAAAACAGTGTTACACTGAATAATGGTTGACAGAAGATTATTGTACAGTTTGATTGCATTGTATGACAAAACTCTCTGGCCCTGTTGAGTATTTCTGAATGGAGTAACAAATGAGAATGACTGATATTCTATTGCACAGGTATCTCTAATGTTCTTAGAATGAGTAAAATGGCTGTTTATGCACTGTTACCCAGAGTCATCTTATGTACAAATGTAGCTACTTTAACTTTTGTTGGTGTGGTGTGTGGTGTCTCCTTTTGCTGGATGTGCTGGAAGCTACTTGGAAGTCATATGTTTGTTTGGGCTGGCTGCCTTATCTAGCACACTGTTCCGATTGAGCGCAGGTGGGATTCACTTCGGAATTAACTTTTTTTATGATCTTCAAAAGAAAGACACCTCATACTCTCTTAAAGAGTGCACTGGTGAGTTTGAAGTGGAAGACCAGTTACAAACTGATATATACAGACCATATTGTATAGAGAATTGAATCTGGTTAACAATCCCAGCCCTGCCAAAAAATAGTATAGCAGCCCATAGTCAATTGTGGAGAAGAGGAAACTGGCAGCTAACAGTCTCCTAGTTTCCCTAACCAAATGTTTTCTAATCCTAAATAGCAATCCAGTCTTCTGATGAATTGTCTTAACTAGCCTAGTAAATATGTGGACCATATGTTAATGAACTGTCAAGCCCAGATATTGAAATTCATTTACCATTTCAATAAAATCACCATCAAGTGATTTAATTTTAAAATCTAAGTTTACCCTCCTACACTGGCCAGCAAAGAGCATGGCCTTTGGTTTTTCTTATGTTTAAAATCATCGTATTCAACCTAAACCAATGTTGCACATCATCAAAATCTTTTTGAATCAATGTATTCAGGGTCCCCTATCCCCCCTCCCTAAACAATACAGCGTCATTAACATGTAATGCCATCTTCGAGGAAGGGCAAACACTGAGTAAATTATTGAGAAAAGGGAGAAGAGCAGGGGTCCAAGAATAGAGCCCTGCAGAACTCCACAATTAGTTTTCCTGTAGTCAGAGAACAAGTCCTTAACCATAGTCCTATGTGTCCTATTGGTCAAATATTCACCACACCAATCAACCACCTCACCTGAGGCATTTAGGTGTGACAGTGCCTTAAGCAGTGGGGGATGGTCCACCAACTCAGAGGCCTTGGTGAGCTCCACAAACATCGCAGCCACCAGAATCGATTGCCCAATGGACGCAGTTAGCTAATCCCACCAAGTCCGTTTCAGTACTGTTTCTGTCAAAAACCATACTGCGCTGGAGTAGAAAGATCATAGCTCACCATAAAATAATTTAACTGCTCAAAAACTGTTATTTCTATGATTTTTTGACAGGGGGAAGTAATTAAATAGGCCTGTTGTTGCCAGGGTCCATTACTGGACCACTTTTGTGAACAGGATGAATAGTCATCAACTTCCAGGATTGTGAAAAAACACTGTGACACAAAGAATAATAAAACAACTTCATAACAGGAAAGGCCATGGAGTCCTTTGCTATTTTAAAGCAGCCTGCAGTCCAGACCATCCAGTCCTGAACAAGCCTTTGGATTATACCTATTTAAATAAAATTGTACATCAGCGTTAAAATGTTAAAATAAAATGTTGGTGAAAAATGGTTCATGGAAGTAAACATATTGCTGTCCTTTTCAGACAAGAAGTCTCTGAATTTCTGAAGATCTCCAAATTGTTCGTTAAATAGTGTGGCTATGTGTTCTGGATCAGTGATACGTTTTTGGTCATGTTTAAGTGTATATATATCACAACCAAAATTTTTCTCTGAGAGCTCTTTGAAAGTTTCCAAAAAATTACACTGATGACCCATACTTTGCAGCTGTTTATTTTTGTAATAGTCTATTTTAGTTTTCCTGATTAAAGACTTACAATTATTACACAAGGTTTTATACTCTACTAACCTCTAACTATCCCCCATTTTTAAAAATATATATTTTGCCCATATCTTATTATCTTCTCTGAGCATTTTCAGTATTTTGGAAGTAATCGATTCTGATGTATCACCCCTCACTCTCAATTTCTTTATAGGAATCGGGGAAACACATACCACATTAATCGTTAAGAAAAGTCTATTTAGGGCTGAATCAGTCTTGTCAATGGTGTCCAGGAATGACCAGCCAAGCCCAGACAATACTTGGCTGAACTTGCATAGGTCAAGATGCTTGTGATTATGAAAACTAATAGTAATTGGCTTTACTTTAGGCTTTTTTGCCGACCAATGACAATATACAGGACAAAGGTCTCTGATGTAATCCGGCAAAGTGCTACATTCAACTATTTTCTGTGGGTGAGAAACAACAATCCAATCAAGTATTGAGTGTACTCCAGATTTGTGACTTCAGTGGGTGACTAAATTTTCTACTTGGTGAAGACTGAGCTCCTGAAACAGCAAACAAAATTTATCCAAACTCCCATTTGACCAGATAGAATTAAAATCACCAACTTATAGCTATTCCCTATTATAGGGTAACTTTTAAAGATACTGGGCCCTATGCACTAATGGGTGGAGTGGCTACATGCTGCATATCTTGGGCTTGTAGCCACCCCACACCTATTGCTCCCCCCCCGCATGGGATGCACCAATGGGGGGCGTGCAGCACCTACCTGCCTGATCCCCTGGCTGTGCGAAGGGCAATGTGCCGGGGTGGGTGAGGGGAGGGCAGGTACTATGCGCCATGCACTACAATGCATAGTGCTGGCTGCGGGGGTGTGTGAAGGATTGCACAGGGTACGACAGGGTGAACCCTGCAGTAAGCCCTTTATGTGCCCCACGCACACTACATTTCACTGCCTGGATGGGTGGTTGGCCTACACTACCAACTGGACCACTGCTGCTGGACTACCCCACGGCTGCCTGGCACAACTAAGCACACAGCGGTGCATGGCATCTACCTGGCACCCCCCACACACTCACATGGGCACTGGCCAATGAATGCTACCCCCCAGTGGCACCACTGGTCAACCCCTGCCCCGGGCCACCCAGGCATGTTGTGGGGTACAGTGCCCCCCAATGGCACCACCGGTCAACCCTGCCCCAGGCCACCCAGGCATGTTGTGGGGTTCACTGCCACCCCTGCACCACCAACAGACCCCCACCCACCCAGTCACAGTGACCCACTCCGGGGCCGGCTCTGTGTCCAGTCCGGGCATCCGACTGGATGCCCAGCCGGTTCGTGTCCCCACCCCCGGCTGCCCTGTGAAGTCCTGTGGGTTGGAGGGCAGGGCTGTGGACAGGTGGCTGGCGGTCATGAATGCTGCCAGTGCGCACCTGTCCATGGGTGCGCAGCTACGCGGGCGGGGTACATGCTGATTCCACGTAACCCCGCCCCAATAGTGCATAGGGGCCAGTATGAATAACATTCATACCATCATACTGGAATCCTGGAGGAATATAAACTTCACCAACAGTAATGATTTTGACTCCCCCCAGTATCAAGTTAACTCTTTACTACTTGGAGCGCTTTTTGAAGTCAAAGTTTTTCATTGCGTAACCTTCAGGCAAAATTGAGATAGTAGACAGAAAATCACATCTGGACTTAATTTGAGGAGGTGGCAATTCAACCACCTTTAAACCCTCTCTTACATAAAACATACAACCCCCATCCTGCTTGCCCATTCTATCTTTCCAACATATTTAGTACTCACCTATCCGAATACAATTGTCTGGTATGCCATAATGTAGCTATCATTTTGAAATTTCTACAAGATCAATGGAGTTCACCGTCCAGGCCTCAAAATATTCTTTATTAGCTAAAATACTCCCTACATTCAAATGGCTTATCTTCAAAGATAGTTGCAATCCCTTAGCCTGATTAAAGGTACTGGTCTGGTCATAGGGGCCTTGGTGTAGATTAACACTACCTGACAGAGGTAACAACAATGGAATGAGTTTCCTTTGTCTGAACACATTAAAGAGCCACTGACGCCTTGAGAAGAACTTTGAAAAACATAATATTTAGACACAACACAGTTTATATTTCTCATTAACTCTGTAGTTCTTATCCCCATTAATTACTGCTGTGGTCATATGCATGAAAACAGGATAGTTGCTCCTTGAAGGTTCATCAGTTCCTATTGCTTCTTCCCAACCTGATATCGTAATGCTTTGATTGTGACATCACAGTTATTCCCATGGCAACAGATTATGATGTCACAACAAATCTAGTAGCACCCCTATGTATGTTTCAAGTTGCAACATCATAGGGGTGCAGTTGCGACAGGGACCCTGCACCCGAGTCTCTATCAGGCAGGAACCCAGCGGCTAAGTCCTGCAGCTTATGCCAACAGGAGACTTGTGCCAAATGGAGGGCACAACAGCAGACATTGCCGCAAGTCTGCGGCATTGCCCTGTAAAAGGGCGAGGCAGCTTCAGCTCGATCCCTATAAATTGCCTTTCTAGTTATGATTTTCCCACAACAGTCATAGTATGTCCTTCTGTCTCACTCTCTTGGGTATCTTAATGAGTGTCTTTCAGCTGTTCTCATTTTAATCAGACCCTCCAGTTTCTGAGTTGGATTCTTGATCATGTACTGCAATTCCAGAGTTGTGGTACTTATAAATATGAGGCATATATCAGTTACTTGTCATCTCTTGGGTTTAGTGACTTTTCTGATTTGGTAGTGTTATTTTGCCTTTTGGTATTGTCTTGAAGTTTATGACTGGCACAGTTTACCTCTCATTATCATGCTGCTAGCTGCCGACTGAGCTCCATTTGAGTGCGATTTACTGTAAATAGTGGCCGTGTTTACGCCGAATGGAGCAGCTTGAGTAATGTATTTATTTACAGCAGTACATGCACAAAATGGAGCTCAGTCAGGCTGGTTGGTGGTGGTGGGAGTGAACTGTGCCAGTCGCTGCTGGTAAGGGGTTGGGGAGCGGGGTGGTCTGGTACTGCTAGGTAGGGCCATAGATTACCAGGGATGACGGGCGACTGAAGTGTGTGTCTTATTTCATGTTATATATGTTTATGGGCACCATATTAATGGAGTTGTGGGGTGCGGATCAGGATGGGCTGAGGGGGTTTGCATTAATAAGGATGGAGGGATCGGGCTGAGTGGGATTAAGTGATTGGATATTACAGGGAATTGGAGCTGAGGGTGGATTTTATATGACTCTTGTGGGGGAATCATGGCTAGAGGGAAGCTTATGGGGACTGGCATGGGGACTACATAGCCCAGTGGGGCATTTGTAATGAATGTTGAGGGTCAGGGCATGGGGACTTCATGGCCCTTGTGGGTTTATTAGTGTATTTTGGGGATCGTGCATGGGTGGGGCTATATGTACTGGGGGTTGGGAAGTGGGCATTGACGCAACCCTCGGAGGGTGTAAGTACACTTACACCAGCTACAAGCTGATGTAACTGTACTTTGGCAGATGTCCTCCGGGAGTTGTTTGGGAATAGTGCCCTGGGGGACTTGGTTGCTGCCTTTCCAGAATAGGGTGCAGCTGCTGCCATAAACCCCCTAGCACCATGTCGCAGGGGGTTTAGGGCGTGACTGGTGGCATATGTCCACTTTGGCACAAGCAGCCTGCAGCATGTTACAGGCTACTTTGCAGAATACCGTATGTCGCAACTGCTGATGTAACTTGCTACTTGCACCATTTCTTTTTGGCACAACTCAAGTTACACCAGATGTAACCTTTTGACAATTTGGCTGATTGTTTTGTGGTCATTTCATTAGCAATAAACAATGGAGAGAAGAACTCTGAAGAAAATATATGAAATACAAGCTGAAGTTTGTCTAAATATTATGTTTTCCAAAGTTTTCCCAAAGGCGGCAGCTGCTCTTATGTTATACCAAACTGGCGGCTTTTTTAAGGCAATAACTCTTGCCCATTTGAGCCAAGTCGTGTGTTTAGAATAAGGAAAAATGTAACTTTAAGGTTTCTTTTATCAGCTGCAGAAGTTATTGGATGGATGAAATTCATTGGTATGGGGTTAGTAAATTTACTCAAGCATTTGTATTCAGGTATCCCTGGAGTTCTAAGTTCAAATTGCTTTGAGTTTGAATAATGCTCTTGATTAACAGACACAAAGGTCATTAAATAACTTAAAGTTAGAACAGACATTTGCCCTTAAAATTTACTAGTAACCATAAAGAAAAACAAACAAAAAAATATTAAGTAGCCTCCTCACAGCCTCCTGCTGGTGACTCCTACCCCTCCTCCGGGAACCATTCATGCAGAGAACCAGTCTACAGAAAGCTGCTTGTGAGGTTCTCTTTTTGTAGTGGGGTGCTGCCCACCCCCTCAGTCAATGTCACACCCCACGTAACAGTTTACCAGAGCTGACCACTGCCACCTGGTTGGTCCGGTCCATTGCACCTACACTTTAGAAGGCGAGCTATGCTGACTTGCTGCTGGTACCGACAGAGAAGGTGGGCTGCAGTGTTCCGGTATGAAAGGAGCACTGTTCAAAGAAGCAGATTAGTGGTGCTAGTCTAGGTGGTTCTAAACTTAATCTTGCCACATAGGGGAAATAAAATGTTCTACGTTCTGCAGGAAGGGATATTTCTGCCTCCTAGATCCTTGTTTGTATTTTTTTGGATAGTAGATAGGCGAATCTTATTTTGGTTAATGCTTGCTTGTGTTACTGGTTCCCCTCCATCATCTGCCTGGTTAGTTACCCCATCCTTCTGCTTAAAATTGTCCTGATCGTTCCTGTGCATCAACTCCTCTTGTTGTAACACTCCTTCTTTAATTACTTGGATGCCTTCACTTTCCAATCCTTAAATTTCTACTGGCAGAGTGAGGTCGAAATTGGTAGCTAACAATCTAACACTTCTAATGAGAGATGGAGATCTATTTGGCAATAAAGCACTCTCAACCCTCACAAATTTATCACCATCTATTAGCACCATTTCATTTCCAGGGGTCACAGAATAATTTAACGTAGTTTTCTGTTTATCTTTTTTTTAACTTGGGACTTCTCGGTTTTCTTTGTCTGGCCTCGTGTTTTGGGTTTGACCATTTTCACAGACGAAAGTCTTTTTTCCTTCCAGACATCCCCACGTTCAAGCACTTTCTCTGCATTGAATATATTACCCGTCACTGTTACCCAGTAATTTAAACACATGAAACACTTAATCACTTTCAACACTTAAGCACTTTTAACAGGTACAGCAAGTTTAAAACATGAAAATAATTGAAAAAAGGTTTAAAAGCACTAGAAAACACTGGAAAATCTTATATTTATATGGCTATGGCCTTTTTAAATTTTTTAAAAAGTCTCTTTGCGTTAAAGTCCCCACAGTTTGTACAATAATACTGTATTCAATCAGTCCAAATCCAAGATACGCAAGGAAATGTTGTCTCTCACAAAACTGGAAAAACAAAATCTTTGTAAAAAGTGTTGGTCTGTTGCAGGAAAGCCCATTGTTTTTCTTCTGTCTGGGCTATGTTTCCAAGGCCCAGTAGTCCCTCCAGTCCGCCTTTGTTCTACCAAGGTCCACTGAAAAGAGAATACATTCACAATCTAATAAAAGGAATAATAGAAGGAATAGTTGCAGTTTCACACTGCTATTTAATGTAGATTTACTGCTTCATTACGGTGCCTTATCCTAACCACAGGTTTAAAACTGCAGTCCCCTATACTGCTAATACTGTTAACAATACAGGCCTCTTTACTCCTTTTGCTGTTAGCAGTTCTCCCTCTCTTTAGACAACTCGACAAAAAAATTAATATCCGTTATCTGCACGAAGTGCAACTTTCTAAACAAGTTTCCAGCTGTCAGGCCTGCAGTTCCTTTAACAATACTATTATCAATCAGTATCATACATTAATTTTGTAAGATTTTCCTACTTCCACCAAAAAGTGTTTTACTCTGACTTACTTTCAAAGTTTGATTTATTCGAGTTTGATGCCAGGGAAAACATTGCCGCGTGAATCTATAATTTTCCCAGTAGTTAGGTTTTAACAGGGCTATCAGTAAGCTTTTAACAGCTCCTTCACCTGTCCCACTATATTTTCACTGTGACTATTTTGACTTTGCTGTGCCGAGATATCAGTCTTTCAAGAGTAAGCTTGCTACAATGGAGAGCTCTAACTTGCACTCGAGTTCTATAGCAGCTGTTGTCTCTCTGATCAAGCTGTGCAAACTATTACTTGTCCTCGTTCTATCCAGACTGAGTTTACCCTTCACCACCTCGTCTTTTCAGCACATACACCCACGTGACTAGTCCAACACGGAAAATGTGAACAATGTATTTGTAATTGGCTGCTACACTTTTTCAGCTTTCCTCCCAATTATCTCTAAGTTTTCTCTGGAAAAGAAAATTCCAAGTAACAATAATTAAGCTAAACCGGTGACATTAACTGTCCTGTACAAAACTGCAGTGAATACCAAACCACATATGAATCTAAATTAAAATGCAACTAATAAATGGTGCTATGTGATACTTTCAACAACACTATTAATACACTTCTACCATATACATATTGGCAGGGATATTCAAAGGAGTTGCACCAGCATAACCCCAGAACTGCACCCTGGGGCAATATTCAAAAGTGGGAATTGTGCAGGGCAATTCCTGATGTTCTAAGGCACAAAGATAATGTATGTGGCACATCTCCAGGGGGCATGCCCATGTATATGTGGCACATCCCAATATTCAGCCCGGGATGTGCGGTGCATCTGCTGGCACAACCCAGAGATGTGCCACATACCTGGGCTCACAGTTGAGCCAGTAAAAAATGTCTCAAGTGCTAGCCACCCACAGGTGCAACCGCCGGCCGTGGGTGGCAGTCCCCCCCAACACCATGTACAAGCACTCTCAATAGCCCCTGGTAGTCTAGTGGTACCCCTCCCCATCCTGAGCCACCGATCACCGAAAAATATAAATTCAATTTCCCCAGTGGTCCAGTGTCCCCCCCCTCTGCCCGTAACCCTGATTGTGGTAAAATTAATAATCGAAACACCCTGGTGGTCCAGTGATTCCCACCTCCCCACCCAAATACCTGATCACCGTGACAATGGCCATTAAAACTCCCTGGCAGTCTAGTGGTATCCCCCCAACCCCAACCCACACGGACCCTTAGCTTACCCCGTCATCGGTGGCGCATACTCACCCGCACACCTCCGTGCTTGCCCCCGAATGACAGCTTACAGCGTGTTGCTGCAAGCTTATTGGTCCCACACTGTGGACAATGGGCTGGCAGTGCATACTATAATAGTCATTCATAACTCTGTGAATGAATGACTTTACAAAGTTGTGAATGACTATTACAGTATGCACGGCCAGCCCATTGGTCCACAGTTTGGACCAGTGAGCTTGCAGCACATACTATGCTGTCATTTGGTGGGCAGCTCTGGGTATGTGGGTGGGTATGCTGCCCACTGGTTATGGGGGAGCTGGGTGGGCTGGGGGTCCTGTATGGGTGGGAGGTGGAGGGTACCACTAGACTGCCAGGGAGTTGTAATGGTCATTTCCCAGTGATTGGGGATTCGGGCAGGGAGGGGGGAGCCACTGGACCACCAGGGTGTTTCAAATATTAATATTACTGTGATCGGGGTTACGGGCAGGGAAGGAGGAACCACTGGACCACCAGGGTGTTTCAAATATTACTTTTACCACAATTGGGGTTACATGCAGGGAAGGGTGAACCACTGAACGACCAGGGAAATTGAACTTATATATTTCGGTGATCAGTGGGTCAGGATGGGGAGGGGGGTACCACTAGACTACCAGGGACATGACATACATATATTTCAGCGATCGGTGGGTCGGGATGGGGAGGGGGAGGGGGTACTACTGCAGTCCCTGGTACAGGGACCACAAGCTGTGCAGGATGCCAGGTGCATTTCGCTGGCCAGCCCTGCACAACACATGCAAATGGTGCCATAATGACATGCAAATGGCCCCATTTGTGTCTTGCATGCATTATGGCCCCATTTGCATATTGGTGTCTGAATATCAAGAATTTGTGCACGGCGTATCTTTGATGCACCAGCGCATTTCTCGTTCCTGGTATTCAGACCTGTCTGGGGGGATGCGCTGGTGCATTGTATTTGTGCAGCATGCATTATTTGACATATTCAGCATGGCACATCTCTTTTGAATATATCTCTTAGTTGCTCCAGTGCAACTCAGTTGTGCTGTGCCACCACTTGTCCCATTGCCAGGTGCAATTATGAATATCGGGCCCATAGTGTGCAATATTTATTGAATACAGATGTAAGTGTTAAAAAAAAAATGTTTCTCAAGTCACACTTACTACAGTTTCGATATTTCACCCTTCAGCCTACACAGCTCACACAGCAGAATGGTACATTTTCCATTATACTGATACTCAGTAGCTAAACAGCTATAAAGTTTTAAAGATTTGCAGTGTTATTCCATATTCCTTCCTTCCCTCCCTCTTGCTTCTTGCTCTGGTCAGTTCTCCTATTTCACCACTGTGCCTCTCTTGCTAATGCGCCAACACTCTGATGCTCTGTTATTTCATTTTCACCATCTCCTTCTCCTCTTGCCCAGTTTTTTTCCCCATCACTATCTTGTTGCTCTGCTGGTGCAGCCAGTCGTTGCCTGCACTTGCAGTCAGCTAGCGGTGGTCTCGTCATACCTGTATTAAAACACAATTAAAAAAACACGTCTGGGGGCTGATAGTCCATAAAATCTGTTAAAAGAAGCTTTATGAAATCCTTGTCTATTGAGACAAAGATGGCATACTGTTCCTAAATAAATTCAGGCTAAGTCATGTATAAACTCTTGGCTACTTCTCAGCCTCAAACTCTAATGTGAAGCACACATTAAGCATGGGGCTTAATGTTAAGCTGCTGCCCCTTTAAGAACACTTAGAACCTGCATGTAGCTAATTGTTGCACTGCCTGGCAGTGCCATGTATGCCAGTCAGTCAGAGAATATATTCAGTCTGGGGCTTGCCTTGTGAAGAGAACATCTGTTGTAGAGAATAAACCTTACTTTTTATTTTATGCGTCCGTCCAGTTATTTGCATGTTCCAGATGAGGTCCTCACCAGCAGCAACCGAAGGGTCTAGCAGACCACAGAGAAGGTAAGTGGTCCTTTAGAGGCAGGCCAAATACCAAAAATGCCACACACGGTGGAGAATGCGGCCATTCTTCTTTCCAGACCCCATCTCGCTTGCTTGCATCGCCTGGTACCCAAAAGCCATCACCCCAGTATGCCTGAACAGTCTGAATGTTAAATAAACTACAACCCTGGCTGCAGAAAAAAATATATATATGAAATGTGCCCTGTCTCATACAGCAGCCTGCAGTCTTCCTACTGTACAAAGATTACTGACAGTCAAACTGCAACCCTGCATGGCAAGTGGCTCCATGAATGAACTTTCAAAGTTAATTGTGCCAATCCTGAGCACCTCGGGCTCCAAACTGCAACCCCCCCTTCCAGCAGCATCACCTCGTGGCAAGGCCAGGTTCAGTTTGCTTCATTCTGCCATGCCAGCTTCCCACAGTAGAGCTCCCCTTGGAGCACACAGCACCATCAACAGTTGCCCAGCAAAACCACAAAGACCGCAGCTTCTGTCCCCTTGTCCGATGGCTCCCTGAAAGCCTCAAGCAGCTGCAGCTCTGCTCCTGAGCTTCCTACGGAGCGCTCCTCTCAACACGTGGCTCAGCTCTGCTCCCTCCCAACCACAGCATCCTAAAACAGCCGCCCAGCCAGCGACACAAGAACGGAAGCTCCTCCACAGCATGGCCCACTGTTCTCCGCTCTCCCAAACTGCTACTCTGCATTCCTACGGCCCAGTGCCTCCCTACTCACGGCTGGGTCACATTTTAAACAGGGCACACACTACATGCACAAATTAAAAAGAAAGCACCTCAGCCCTCCAGCTTCCTCTGTACTACTGTGGCTCCTCGAATCCAGCTCCCCTTAGCAGCAAAGGACAGAAATGGAGCAATCCTCTCTGCCACTCCACAAGCCTCCTGCCTGCAACCACAGAGCTCTGCACCTCCATGACTACCAACACGCTACACTGAGCTCTGCTTCTTCCCGCTTGACCATGCACAACAAAAACAAGCCATAAATAAATAGATTTGGGGGCAGGAAATACAAAAAAATATATACCGGACTACAGCCCCACGGAGTGATCCTTTATCATGCTAGCCACACTTTCAAAGGGAGCCATACAAACATTGCCCAAATAAAATGGGTGTCAAAGAAGAAAAAAAAAAGGCACCACTGTAAATAAGCTCCCTGACTCTCCAAACTAAAAAAATAAGTCACACGGAGCATCCCCCCCTAGCAATACTATAAGGCAGCCATACAAACAGCAAATGAAGGAATCTGTAACTAAATGAAAAAAAAAAGCACAGAAATCATAGCAGGGTAATACAATAAAATGGGCAAAAGGAAAAGTCAAAAGTGAAATGCAAACAGCACAAGCTTGAGAGACAACTGGAAACCAAAAATTCAGCACAAGCTCAGTAAACAAAATGGAGAGCAATCTAGTCAGACTCAGACTTTTCCCAGCATTTTGTTCACTCATAAAACAGCAAACTCCTGCCATTTTCACTGGGGAAGAAGCATAGCAAAGCGGCAATCGCCATTTTGCCCATTGCAGAGCAACCAGGCAGCCTCGTGGCAAGGATCCTCCATCTTGTACACAGCAAAATCAGCACGACAGGAAGTGACCCTTAACCCCCCTGCTGGCAGCCATCTTGCTACAGTCAGGCCAGTCAAAAGTACAGGAACTGCATGTCAAAGTTCGGTGGCCATCTTGTGAAAGGCACAAATTGACGTCACTCCATTGTTTAGTTTATTGTTCTAGGAATTACTACCTTTGAGCCAGAGGCTCTTTTACAAAGGTTCCACGTCAATTAGGTACAGTACAAAAGGTTACATAGATAACACAACAATTTGTGTTGTGTCAAGAGCAAGAAAACATATACAAATACATATCAAATCACTTGTGCAATCCATTGAAATCAATAGCAGTCCTATTTAAATGAATGGACACTGCAACAAATAGCTGATTTGTGCAACAAAATCTTTATTTAAATAACAAACAACACATAATTGAGTGGGAATTCTTTATTAAGATGTCATTTGATGAACTTTGCTACAAAAATTTGTACTTTTGTCTACAAAAATAATTTTTGCTCAGCACTTCATCCACAACACGACATCCTGTCTCCTGCATGACAGCAACTCCTTCTCACCTGTACGACCTTCACTCACTGAAACGAAGCTCATCTTCAACCACAATGTCCAATGACGACGACACAGATATGGGTGCCGGAGCGTCCAGAGTGCTACCTTCACCCACCTCAAGGGCATGGGGCTACAAAATCGAAACAATCTTGCATGACATCCAGTCATCCATCTCAGCTCAAGGAGCACCAGATATGCAAGCCATTCAAGACAACCTGACCTACATTAAAGCTATTTCACCACAGTCCACAGTCCATACCAGCCTACAACCAGTACCCTTCTCAGCCTTGCCTCATGAAGATGCTGCTTGACTGGCTGGAACAATTCCAAGCATGGATTTATTTCAATGGTTGGACTGATTGTTTGCACGTCTCCAATGCCTTGCTCTTGCTTTTGAGAGGGACTGCCATTTCCTGGTTCAACGCTCTTCCAAAACAAGTCAAAGGGAACACTACCACCCTGTATACAACTTTCAAACACAATTTTCTCTAAGCACACCCTCCCTGGTTATTGGAGCAACAGCTGTGAGACTGCACCAGGCAACCCTCTGAATCTCTTGAAGCCTTCATAGTGGACATTGAGTCTCACTGCAAATGCCTACAGAAAACAGAGAAAGATCAAACAACAGCCTTTGTCCGGGGCCTGCCTCTTCAATTTCATACCTATGTCATACAGCAAAAGCCAACCACCTGGACAGAAACCATCCAAGCTGCACAACTAGCCCAAGAGTCCATCTCAGTGCTTCAGTTTGCCAGTGCTCAGGTGCCCCAAACCTCACAACTGGCTGCACTCGCCACATGTGTCCAACAGCAACAAGCAATGACTGACAAGCTTATCTCAATTGTCAATACTTTACACATCAGCTCAACTGCTTCCTCTGCAAATTCTGTCAACACTAAGCAACCACCTCGACAGTGACCTCATCCACCTCCACCTTCACCAGAACCTGTAACCCGCCAATGGTGTGGATTCAGAGGACACACTGCTGCTGTCTGCCGAAAGCTAAAGTATTACAACAGGACTCAAGAGAACCAAGGGCACCCTCCACAGAGCAAGCAACATGATAACCGCAACTACTCCCAGGATCAGGGAAACAAGTGCCACCCAACAGATTAGGGGCTTTTGTTGGGCAAGGAACACAGCAACTGACCACCCCTCTGACTCTTGCAATTCAAACAAAATGCATCCTCCATCTGCAATCTCAGGCACACTCTCGCTTCCAGGGGCAAAAGTACCTGTCATCAGGTCACTCCTCCTAGCCAACTATGTACCTGTAACCATTGGAGATTGGTCCACAGACACCTTGGTCGACACTGGAGCAGAAATATCAATTATCAGCAGCAGTTTTCTGAACAACCAAGCTATTTGTCAGATACCTAATGTCTCTCCAGCGGACCAAAAGTACATTATCACAGCAAGTGCAGCTACAGTACCTATCACAGGCATGGTCTATCTCAAGCTCCACTTTGGCTCACAGCAAGCTACTATCAAGTTTTACATAATGCCTGATCTTCAGCCTGCAATAATTCTTGGCCTGAACTTTCTCAAAGCTCACAAAGCCATCCTAGACTTTGGCACAAACAAACTGTCACTAGATCCTCAGAGGCAACATGCAGCCATAGACAGTCACTGTGCCTCTTCAGTCAGAGATGGTTTTGATTGCCAAGATTCAAGGTGAACCACTTCCACAAGGTGTTGTTGGCATTGTCATGGGATCCCCATGCTGTATTCATCAGGTATGCTTCCAGGAAACACCTTATCGGCAGTGTATGGTGGCGCAGTCTTCCAAAAATGATGCAATTTTACAGATGAGCCAGTGATCATTTCAAAGGGTGCCAACATTGGAAAGTTTGTTTGCTTGTCTTCAGGGGACCAACTCCATCTCATGCAAGAGCCTCAGCCTGGTTCCACTACCTCTATTCCTGTCAGTACTATCACAACCACCCAAGCGTCAACAGAATTGCCCCATCATTCAGCAACTATCCTCTTCAAAACTTCCAGCATCTCCAACAGAATGGCAACAACTTCTGAAATTTCTAGAGAGTTACCCAGATGTCTTTGTAGGTCCAGATTCAGAGTCCAAGGGGTGCTATTGGCCCCCATTTGCAGCAAGAAAGTCTTGTTTTATTTTATCTAATTTCTTGTTGGGCTCCTTTGGGTCGTTGAATAGAAAGTGGCATCCTGCATAAGAGATTTTAAGGCGAGCTGACATTTGCAGTGAGTGTGTGATGCCAAGCTCCCTGATCCCAGCCTGAACTCTGTCAAAGGCTCTGCAGTGTTCTCTGGTTGAAAAGCTTAGGCCCAGGTAACAGTGGACAAGTTTATCACCCTGCAACAGTAATGGAGCAAGTTCCTGAGCTTTGGCCAAGAGTTTATCCTGCTGATGAGAACCATCTGTGGAAACTAGCAAGGTCCATGGAAAGTTTGTATTTTTGGGTTTCTTCCTTGGTGAAATGCGATAAACTTGTGGCACAGAAATGCCATGCAGGTCTCCAAACAACTGTATAAAGATTTCCTGTGTAAACTGGATTGGAGCTGGGGCTTCAGAACCTTCTGGGATGTCCAAAAGACGTATATTTTTTGATTGGATGGTATTCTCAACGCTCTCCAGCCAGTAATGTAGCAGCTTGTTTTCTTTGACCAAGCCGATCACTGCTGTAAAAGATTTATTAGTTGTCTCATTTAGTACTTTCGAGTCCATCATAACTTCCTCCACTTTGGATTCTATTAGCGTGAATCTAGTATTAAAAAGTCTCCACTTTATCGGAGAGGTCTTTCTCTACCACTATTACAGTGTCTTGGACAGCCTGAAGAGTGAGACCAGACTCCACTGTGTCTTCGCTGCTCTGCCCTCCCTTAGTGGAAGGTCTGGCTGGTGAGTGTTGTTTCCCTTTCCTGGGCTCCGGTGGTGGCTGATTCTCTGGTCTCCCCATGTTGCTTGCTGCAGATTTTGGTAATAAAATAAAGTACTTGAGCTCTTGCCCCTGAAGCAGTCTGCAATCTTAAAAGGTAAATGTAACACTCTATAGTTTTGATTTAGAGCAGCGAAGTGAAGGAGTGCTCTCCAGATCATCTTACTCGGTCGGCTGCTGGCTCCGCCCCCTCACAACCTTGCAACCTTAATAGAGAAGTGCATTGTACTGTACTGCCAAATAGTAAGTAAATCATGACTAAATAAAGAAAGAATAAGGCACATAGACTTATTATGCTGCAAACATAATATAACAATTGCATACAAAATACATTAGACAAGCAAAGCACAGTACACTACAGATTGTATGACAGATTTACTTAAGCTGTTTGCTCACCCCTGCTTTGTCACAGCAGTTTCGGCTCAGGTGTTAGGAACTCTAATCTCGTGCTTCACCTTTGGCTTCTCTGAGTATTTTTTCCAGCCAACCTCAGCTGAATGTAGAAAGGCCCAGTTGGGGGTGATGTTATGTCATTGTTCCATAGCCTGCCTTACGGTTAACAGTGCATGACAGACATCAGCTTCAGTGACCTGCATTGTTTGCTCCTCTTCCTCAGTTTCCTGGATGTCATCATCCTTTTTGTCAGCTGTTTCCTATTCTGGTTTCACCGCTGACACCACATTGCCTATGTCATCCACAGTTTGGTCTTCTGCTCCATCTCCTAGGTAGCAAAGCTCATCAAATTCAGTGGCAGACAATCCTTCTGGAGGAGGCAAGTCAGTTTCAGGTGTAGTGCCTTCTGTGTCTTTGGGGGGGGGGGAGTCTGTAGCAAAAACCTGGTTTGTTGAAACATCACTCAATGGTTTCTTGCTTGACACAGCCCCAGCCTCTTGGCATTAGATGGGCAGTCCAAGTGGTATGGTGTGCTCTGTGGTAGGGTCCCAGTGCTCTGCCAGGGGTTTTCAAACGCTGATTTACCAATAAGAGTCCAGGGAAGGCAGGCACTCAGAACAGATGGTTACAAACTTGTAAGACACACACAGTATCTCAGCTTTGACACGGGCTTTATTCCTTGTTGCTGGAAACTGCAGTTGCAGTGATACAATACAGAGATTGCAGCGTGCAGCTAACTTTGCCACACAACCCCTAGCGCCTTGACCTATGGTCATCCAAAGGGGATTCTCCCTTGGAAGACCATATGCTCCTTTGTCTTTTTTTGCTCTATCATTGCCTCAGCCTTAAAAGCTAGGGTGCCATAGCTGAGCCCAGTCGTCTCAGCACTGAAGATATTTTGAGGGGAATGTCCAGTGAGCAGGGATGGCAGCATGTTCTTGAGCCAGTTCTCGGCACCAATCAGCACCTTATCTGCCGTCAACTTCTAATCATGTCGGCATTCTGTTTTTCACCATGAGCACATTTACACCCAATGTTGTTGTGGGTTTTCATCCTCTGCAGCCACTCTTTGCTCGGGTTGAAGTCATCCCGTCCTGTGCTGTAGCCAGCTGGTACACCTTCTGTATAAGAAGGGGGCCACTTATCATTGCACCCCTCCCCTGGGCATTGCAGAACCATCTTAACAATGCCTCCTCCACCTCACTGTCTTTACTTTCCTCCTTATATTTGAGGGAAGGATTCTGATTTGTATGCCACTCTGCCAGAATCTTTTCTTTGGACCACATAAAGTCACTTAGTGTGGACTTCAGAATTCCAAAGTGAGCAGCATACTGATGAAAACTGAGCTTTGGCATTTTGTCAATTTCATGCAGCATCTCCACTTTGCGGGCAAGAGGGATAGCAGTTCTTTTGTTTTCTGTGGAACCAGTAGAGGTCTAAGGTTGCCTGATTGCCATCTTGGGTTGCTATGCTGTGAAGGGGGAGCAATGCTTCACTACAGACATGTAGGACTCCCTAATGTAGCATCGAAGCTGATTAGTAGGTGATTAGAAGGTGATCACATGCTAATCTGTGGCTATATAATAAAGCGGATTTACCAAGTATTATAGCCGCACTCAGGGGTATCGGCTGGGATAATATTATGTGCTCGTTCGATCCTGAAAGTTGTTAGGATTTCTTTAAACAGACGGCACTAGTTAAGAGATAAATATAGCCCTTTTATTGTTAAGCAAGATCAAAGGAATCATAAGCCAAAATGGCTGTCCAAAAATATTCAATGAGCATTGAGACAAAAAACCAAAAAATATTCTGTATATTTAAAATCCCAGACTAAGGAGCATTGGTCTGGCTATGTAAAAGTTCAAAAGAAATGCAAGTCTATGATAAGAAAGGCTAAAAAACATTGGGAATTAATTCTTACTAAGAACGCCAGTAAAGATAATGGAAAGATGTTTTATTCTTATATTAACTCTTTTAAAAAACCTACCTGTCGGGTTGGACCTCCTTTTGTATAACTTCAATCTTTGTTATGATCCCCTAGATATGGCTAACATTTTAAATCAAAAATTTTGTTATGTATTTTGCAACAAATCCATTCAAAATTATGTTAATATAAATGTAGTAAATGAGTCACATATCAAATGATCAGACAACATGGTTCAGGAGAAACTTAAATCACTAAATAATAAATATTCCCTTGGCCCAGATAACATTAGTGGTCACCTGCTATTTTATTGAATTTTTGTTGACCTGGTAAGCCCACTGGGTCTAGAAGTCCCTTTTTCAAGGGCGACCTGGGGGAGGGGGGGATACAGATGGTAAGCAACTGAAATTGAACCAGATTAAGCTGTTGGTGGTATTTTTAGTGAATGGGAGAAATTTGGCCAGGACACCGGAGAAATTCCCCTACTCTGTGGTAGGGGGAGCTGCTGGTGTTGGTCTGCAGAATGGCAGACGGTCCCGGGATTCAGGAGCAGCAGGATGTTTTTGGAGTGCAGGCAGCCAGAGGTTTTGTCCCTGATTTTGGCTCAAGGCTGTGCTATACTTATTGAAACTTGCTCAATATCTGTTGGTGATGCTGGACTGGATTTGCATGGCTCAGTCCATGCAGCGGGAGATTTTCTGCAAGAGAGCACTATTGGCTTTATTCCAACCGCTATCCCAGCTGAGACAGAGAGTATTCGGCCGATTTTGGAGGAGATTTCTGTGCTGCCGGATGGTGCTTCCTCGCTTTTGCTTGCCTGTCAGAGCGGAGATGTAGCTTGTCAGCAAGGAGTGAGTCAGCCCTGTGATGTCGCACTGCAAAGAATGCAGAACTCGGTGAACATAGACGCGGTTCCCTCAGTGTCAGACTGGTCGAAGGAGGAAGCTTTGGTGAACGCTGGCTGGATTTTTCATGAGGGCAAGTGGGTTCCTGATCCAACCTGGCTTTCTTTTTCGCAGGATGGTCCAATTGCACTGCAGAAGGTGTCTGCGTGGACATGGAGGATTCTATTACAGGTCAGCAACTTGTTACTGAGACTGAGGGGTGTGCTACTGATGGGGATTCCAGTGCTTCAGGGTTGGGACTTGGGCCTGGGAGAAGAGACTCAGACTCTGGCTTACCTCGTCCCTCACCCCCCTTCTCCTCGTCGACATAGTCATAGGACTGGCCCTCACTTTTCAGATCTCTTTAAAGAGAATAAGCTGGAGCAGGCCCCCAGATGTAACGCTGTTCGTCTACGTTATAGGGGAGGTTTACCTGATCATCCGGATAGGTTCTATGTTGCCAGGAAATTATTGAAGGAATCCATGCAGTTTCGTGCAAGTGATATTTTTGTCTTGATCAACATGAGAGGGTAGGATGTTTTCGATATCAGCTTTAAAACTTTTTCCGGACTTGATACTTTTTGGTATAAATATGATTCTTGCAAAACTTTGCCATTATGGATTCCATTCTGGGCTATACCTATTACGAAGCCTTTATTTTTTTTTTTTGCTCCTTACTTGCTCCTCTGGTCTGCCTCTCCTTCTGGCTGCTCAAGGACCCCCCCGACCCCCTCGCCCTGACCCCCTTCCACTCACCTCACATCGCAGCCATCCAGGGGTGGCCTGGTGTATCTCTCTCACCGGATGGGTCCCTCTCCTCCTAGGGGGAAGGCGCCAGAAGGGGCAACCAGCGCACTCTGCGATCAGTCCCCAGCACTGCTGAGGTGGATTCTGGGGCGTCAGTACACTTGAGTCGGCAGGAGCCAGCAGCCATCATCCGGCCAACCAGGGAGCCGAGTTTTATGCTTTTTCTCCCCTGGGGTGTGGTGTGCCACCAACGTATAGGCGAATGCTGACATCCACCACGCCCTGTGTAGTGGCGCTTGCTTGGACTGTCACCCTCCCGGCTTCCGCCAGGAGGTGGCAGACAGTGAGCCGCGTCCCCTCCCTCTCCCCACAGAAGACGAGCAGTCACAGGACGCTCAAACCTTCTCCTCCCGGCTGGCTCTCCAGTGACCCGAGTCCGTTCCCGAACCCGGGTTGAGGGCGTCGCAAGCAGAAATCCAACCACTGCGCCGATGAGCCGGTTGAAACCTTTATTTAAAACACTTACTGTTATGTTCAGAAATGAAGGGGTCAACGTAGGGGACATCCAGTACTGGCTTGAGAAAAAATGTGTAGTTTTAGGGCCTCCTGAAGCTATAATAGATGATGAAGGCATATGGACTGGGGGATGGCAGTTTAAGGTTAAACTCAACATTCTGGGGAACGAGGTCCAACACATTTCCAATAGCTTTTTCTTAGGGAAAGACAGAGGGGTGTGCTTTTATCCAGGCCACCCCAAGGCCTGTTACAAGTGTAGTAGCAAATGCCACTTAAGTAATGCCTGTGATAGAATCAAATGTACACTACGTGGGGATTTGGACCACGACAGTGGGACCTGCAGAAATGTTTTTTCTTGTAATTTATGTGGGGAACAGAGACATGCTTATCACCAGTGTCCCTGGGCTGGTCAGAACCGACAAGGGGGCCCTGACAAAGATACTTTAATTAATCAAGCATAAACTAGGTATAAGCATTATACCACTGAACGGGAATCCCCGGAAGAAGGGTCTTCCACTGATTTTCCTTCCCCACATTCAAACCCTGAGGGTGCTACACAGCCCACCACAGTCCCTGCTGAGGAACTAAAGGACAGTACCACTTTAGTTCCTGCAGCTCTGGACGAGGAAAGTATGCCTTCCCCTGCCCCCCGATGTGTCTGATTTTCAGCCCCCTCTGCCTAGGAGGGTCACAAGGGTGACTAGTAGACAGATTATGAAGTCAGTAGGGATTGTGACACAGAATGCTTTTCAGAGGATCACAATGGTAGTTCTGAGTCTGATGTGTCTGTTCAGTCTGGGGCTGTTTCAGAGATGGATGTTGAGGATAAGGGTGCTACGGAAGTTTTGGAATCTAAAAAAAAAGAAAGGTAAAAAGCAGAAAAAGGATAAGTTGTAATTGAATATGTTCTCTTTTTCCCGCCATGTCTTCCTTAAATCTAGTTTCAATTAATGCCTGTAGTCTTAAGAATTATAAAAAGAGGTTGGGTTTCTTTCATTTTTGCCAAACTTTACAAACGGATATTATTTTTGTACAGGAAACTAGATTTAATTCTTTGCAGGACATATCTCAGACTAAAAAATTATGGTTCAGAGGACCCTCCTGGTCTTTTGGGGCTGATGTTGCTGATGTGGTGGGTATTTTGTTTTGTCATCCTTGGGTGCGGGTGCAATGCTTAGTGGAGCTATTGCCTGGGAGAGTCTTTTTGATTGATTGTTGGTTTCAGGGGTTTTCTCTTAGACTTATTGATACCTATGCTCCACAGGTTAAAACTGCAAGGATTGACTGGTTTAAGGCCATCCATCCATATTTATATACCTCTAATCAGGTCATTTTGGGGGGAGACCTAAATTGCAGTCTGGACCTTAAAATTCGGAATCAGGTCCAGCAAAAAGTTTATTGTGATTCCCATGCTTTACAAGGTGTTCTGCTTAAATCAAATTTAAAGGATGCTTATAGGGAACTGCATAAGGATGCAGGATCCACATACCATAGGAGTGCTTATTCCTCTAGGATATATTATTTTTTTCTTTCCAACACTGATTCCCATTACTTGTACTGTGCATTTTTGTGAATTTACAGATCACCTTGTTTTAAAATGTACTGCTGGTTTGCAGAAAGTACCTCCCAGATTTCCTTCAGTAGCTTCAAGATGGAAGTTAAATTCCTCTCTTTTGGAACAACCAGAAGTTAGAATGCAATTATTTCTGGTCTTAAATAACCGGAAATAGGTGGCTGGTATGTATACCACTTGGGCAGAGTGGTGGGGAGACACTAAATTGGAATTGAAGAATTTTTTTATTTCTCTAGGAAAGAAAAAAACTAATATAGATTATCTTAGTTATCTGGACTATAGGAATCAATTTTATAGATTGATGTCCTTGCCCAATGCAAGTGATGTTCGTGTTAAAGAACAGATTGAACATGTTAAAAATAAAATGAAATTATTTCAATATAACAGAGCTAGTTCTCTTCAGGCTGAAATGAAATTTGGATTACGGAAAACTCCTTCCTCTGATCCTTTTTCAGCCTGTAAACAGGTTTTGGATTCTAAACTGATGGACGGTCTCCTAGACGAGACTGGTACGCTGAAACATACATCTGTTGAGATGTTGGATATCGTTTGACAATCTTTGGTACACCAGTATGGCACAGCCTTTCAACCTCAAAAGGAGTGGACTGACCTTTTAACTTTTGTACCCCCTGGTGTTACGCATTAGCAGAATATTGATTTGGTCGCACCTATATCTAAAGAAGAGGTTTTGGCAGAAATATCCCGGTTAAAATTAGGGATTTCTCCTGGGATGGATGGTCTTACTAACGAATTGTACAAAACTTTCCATTCGGAATTTAGTGAAATTTTACTGAATGTTTTTAATGAGCTTTTGGACACTGGGGTTCCACCTCGGAATTTTCCCACTGCGTTACTTATCTTTCTCTATAAGAAGGGGGGCCGTCATGAGATTGGGAATTGGAGACCTATAAGTTTACTTACTGCTGATTATAACATTTTGTCAGCCATTTTATGTCATAGATTGCAGAAAGTAGCACCCGTGATAATTCACCCGGCACAGACGTGTTCTATACCAGGTAGAAGTATACAGTTGAATCTGGCTTTGCTTCGTGATGTTTGTCAATATGGCAGATTGCATCAGTTGCAGGGTTATGTTTTGGCCTTGGACCAGTCTAAAGCTTTTGATAATGTTACACATGAATTTTTATATCAGGTACTGGAGAAATATGGATTTTCTATGCAATTTAGGGGTTGGATTCAAACTCTGTATAATGCTGCAATTTTGTATCCAACTGTTAATGGAGTCCTTGGTGCAGATATTTGTTTAAAGCGGGGGGGGGGGTTAGACAAGGGTGTCCCATTAGTCCTTTGCTATATACCTTCATTTTGGACCCTGTGATTCGGGAAATAGCCCTGACTCCAGAAATTTTAGGATTGACTCCATCTTTATGGTTGGCACCCCAGAAAATTGCAGTTTACGCAGATGATTTGTGTTTGCTAGTTTAGGATTCAGATTCCGGATCGAAAGCCTTACATCTTTTAGACCAGTATGCTGCTTTGGCTGGTACCACAGTAAACTAAAAGAAAAGTATAGGGGTTCATGTGGGGGTGGGACCCTTTGTTTCCTCTATTTCGGACATAACTGTCACTGATCAGACTATCAAGATTTTGGGCTGTCACTTTGGTACTGGTGATTTGGCTACTTTGAATTGGGAAGAGAAGATAGTGCTTTGGGAAAGGAAAGTGCAGGTTTGAAAGGCTTGGTCTTTTTCTAAATGGAAAAGGGTAATGATTATTAAACAGTTTTTATTACTTCTTTTTCTTTATTTGAGTAACATCTATCCAATTCCCACACATTTGGAAACTAGGCTGTTGAGTGTCTTTTTCCAAATGTTGTAGGGTAGCCTTTTGAACCTTGTTAAATGGGATTTTACATATTTGAAACAGCAGCAAGGGGGTTTGGGAATGATTCACCCGTTGTTTTTTTATTTTTCCTTTTTTTTGAAACCTACTTTTGAGATGGATTCCATGGTACCTTTTCATGAATGGCAATCATGGACTGTTACTCTGTTTCAGCCCTTTTAACAGAGCTGGGGGGCAGAGGTGCCTAGAATTCGTGCCCCTTTAGAAATTCCTGAATTTGCATTTTCAGCAATTAAAAAGTTGAGGATGTGGGGAATTACAAAGGCTCATCTTTGCGGATTGGGTAGGAAGGCCCTTTATATGGATATTATGGGACGCAATTTTTCAGTTCGGGTGAATTTTCCTAAATGTGTACCTTCTAGATTGCATTATTCTTTAAGAATATTGAATGACAAATGTATTCCTGTTTTTATGTGGGATGTGCTTTGGCTCAGTTGCCAAGGGAAATTGGGGGTTGAAGGCAACTTGAAACATAAACCTGTGGCAGAACGTCAAAGTATTCGACAAGCGTGTGTGGGACTGGAAGAAACCATGGAGCATTTTTTCTGCCCTGTTCACATGCACAGTCTTTTTGGACAGCTTTAAGTCTGCGATGGAAGCTGGGTCCTTTACTACATATCACCTATGAATGTTTGATTTTGGGGGATTTTGCTGGGTTCTTTTCTCGATATGATCCCAGCACTTTGAATGTGATCTTTGCTAGTATTAAATATTACCTATGGCAGGCAAGATGCCAATTCTCTCTATAGCATACTGTCATACCACCTTTGATTTTGTTACAACGCATTGAATCCGCTATCACTTTACAGAAGGACTGTGATTGGCTATTAGTGGGGATACAAACTTTTACTAGGTTTTGGAAACATATACATTGGATTCCTTAATTTTTGTACTGTGATTTCTGCAGGACTTGCTGTATATTGTCTATGTTGTTAAATTATGTGTTATGTACCTGATGTTTTGTTTCTTTTCAATAAATAATTCCCCTACTCTTTTCCGATAAGTGCCATGGGATCTTTAGCATCCACCTGAACTACCACCAATCCAGGCAGATGGGACCTCGGTTTAACATCTCATCCAAAAGACGCACCTCAGAGGTGCAGCACCCCCCTCATGCTGCACTACAGTGTCAGTATTGGGATATATCTACTTGCTGATCATATCTCTCACCCCTTATGTCTACTTTTTGAATATTGCCTACAGAACCATTTTGTGCCCAAAAAATAGAAGTCCACCCATGTAATACCAATTCATAAAAAAGGGCCTCGTTCTAATTGGGAAAATTATCGACCTATTAGTTCAACATCAACAGTTTGCAAAGTACTTGAAAGTCTAATAAAAGATCTCATTAGTGATACACTTAACACAGTTGATATAGAACAACATGGGTTTAAAAAGGGCAGGGGATGCCTATGCAATTTGATGTGCTTCTATGAAAACATTAGTATAAACATAGCTAATGGCACCCCTTGGGATATACTTTATCTTGACTTTAGTAAAGGGTTTGATGTTATGGCTCATCACGCCCTAATTGCCAAATTATTAGATACTAAAATAAATAAACATATGATATGGATCAAAGATTGGTTAGCATATAGAACACAGAAGGTCTTAATAAATGGCCATTTATCTGACTCCCAGCCTGTCACTAGTGGAGTCCCTCAGGGGTCTGTCTTGGAGCCCCTGCCTATTCTAAATATTTATAGCAGACCTTACTAAAAATTGTTTGTCAACTTCCATTAAATATGCGGATGATGTTAAACTTGGCGGGCTATGCGATAGTGAAGATAATATCACCACAATCCAATGAGACTTAAATAGTATATCAGATTGGGTTAATATCTGGGGTATGCAACTAAATCCATCAAAATGTAAGGTGATGCATGTTGGTTCCAATAACCCCTCAGCCATTTACATTTTAAATGGGACACCGCTGGAAATCACCACCAGTGAAAAGGACCTAGGCATTTACATAACAAACCATCTTGGGTATAACAAACAGATTAATGAGGCTATTAATAAGACAAATCAATTAGTATGAATTATCTAAAGAAACATTAAATCAAGAGATCCTGGAGTTATGTTACCATTATATAGAACTTATGCTAGACCACATTTAGAATATTCATCACAACTTTGGAGTCCATATAAAAGGAGAGAGATAGCATCACTGGAAAAAAGCCAGAGGAAATTTACTAAAATTATAAAAGGACTTTTTAATGTCCCATATGAACAACGTTTAGAAAGCTTGAATCTGATGCCATTATCACTTAGATGCCTCCGGGGTGATTTAATTTATATGTTTGATATCGTAAATGACCCGTACCTGTTTACTCAAATGGGTTTCATGTTTAAAAACAATATATATAACACCAGAGGTCATTCGCTGCAGATAAGTAGGGCTAAATTCTATCATGTATCATGGTAGTATTATTTTACCCAAAGAATTATCAATCCTTGGAATAGCCTACCTTTAGAAATTGTTACTAGTGAAAATAAATCAACATTTAAAAATCGCCTTGATAAATATATCATTAATAAAGCCAACTTTGGGTACTATAATTGATTATGGTGCAGTTATGGGCCTCTCAGCCCCCTTGCACTTAACTACCTCAGTATGAATCTTAGTATGAACTCTTTACCTAGATATTTACAGGAGGCACCCTCAGTAGAAACCTTTAAAACAGGTCTTAAAATGACCTTACTTCAGGAGGCATTTCATTCATAATTGCGATTGGAAACTGGATACAGTATCTTATGTTATTATATGGATAGATGCGTTTTAAAGAATTTCATGTTCTTGCTGACTTGTATTTTTATGGAAAAGCAATACTAATATTGTATTGTATTTAATTGTTTGTTTTTAAAGTACAGCACTCTGAATCCCCAGAAAGAGGTGCTTTATAAATAAAGCATCTATCTATCTATCTATCTATCTATCTATGAAAGCCAGGAATAAATGCACCAGGGAAGTCAGGGATGCAAAGGCTGCCTACTACCTCGCCGAGCTCGACTCCTCCTACCATAATCCTGCTAGATTTTGGGGCACCATCAAGGGTATGATGGGCCAGGACGCTAACAACCCCCTTCCAACTCAATTACACAATAACTATGGCCCCATTACTGGCAAAATGGAAATCCTGGATGCATTCAACAACCACTTCACAACAGCTGGCCTTGCCTTTGACACCTCCCCAGCTAACCTATTAAGGGACCAATTAAGCTCCCACTACATTGGTGATCAAAGAGTTGACTCTTCCTTTAGCTTCAAACCTATACTGTTGAAACAAGTTGAGGATCTATTATGGCATCTGGATACCAAAAAAAGTGCAGGAGCAGACCTTCTGGACCCCTTCTTTCTAAAGATTGCATACCATGTGCTTGCAGTCCCCCTAACACACCTCTTTAACCTTTCCCTAAACTCTGGCTCTATTCCCACGCTGTGGAAGACAGCCCAAGTAGTCCCCCTTCTAAAATCAGGGGACCCTATGGATCTTAATAACTACAGGCCCATTTCCATTTTACCTGTGTTATCCAAGATGCTGGAGAAATTAGTGAGTATTCAGTTAAGGGAATATCTGGACAATACTAACCTATTAAATCCAGCTCAATCTGGATTCAGGGCCAAACATAGCAATATCACTACATTAGCCAAGGTCACAAATGATTGGCAAACCGAATTGGATAAAAAGAACAATGTCTGTGCAGTATTCCTGGACCTGAGCAAAGCATTCGACACCGTGGACCACGAACTGCTACTCTCATCCCTACACTCCACTGGCCGAGATCCATCCTCCCTTAAGTGGTTCAGATGCTACCTCTCCGGTAGATCACAGCAGGTAAAAGCTGAAGGTGACCTATTCCCATTAAGACCACTGTCAAGAGGAGTCCCCCAAGGCTCTATTCTGGGTCCTATCCTTTTTGCCATTTATATAAATAAAATTGATTCAACCCTTACCAAGTCCTCAGTACACCTCTTTGCTGATGACACTGTTCTGCATGGCAGCAACACTTCGCCTACAGTTGCTCATGAAATCCTACAAACAGAATTCTCCCTGTTACAATATCAGCTACTCGAGGAAAAAGCTTCTGCTTAATGCAAAGAAAACCAAAGCAATGATGTTCACAACTCAAAACTCCACCAACACATCCTCTTCAATCAATCTCCCCCAGATATGCACTATACTTGGAGAAAATCTGGAGTATGTTGAAAATTTCAAATACCTAGGTGTGTGGATTGACAACAGACTTGACTTCACTCAGCATCTAGAACAACTGTTAAAAAAGCTTCGCCTAAGGCTTGGCCTCTCTATAGATTAAAATCCTTCCTTAACAGAGACTCAAAGATGAGATTAGTCCAGGCCATCTTTCTATCAGTCATTGGCTATGCAGACTTCCTCTATAGTCACTGCCCCATTTCCTACCTTCAAAAGTTGGATACCTTATATCATAGAGCAATAAGGTTCATTACAGACCTGCCATATAATACCCACCATTGTTCTCTCTATGATGCAATTGGATGGGTTTCCCTTCATGTCAGGAGGAGCAGAAATGCAGCTCTATGGACTTACAGAGCTTTATCAAAAAAACTCCCAAGCTATATCCTGGACTGCATCAACCAGAACACTCCTAGCTCCTATGCCCTAAGAAGCAACAATATCATCCTGCTCAAATTGCCCAAAGTCAACACCAAAATAGGGAGGGCAGCAATCAGCTATTCTCTAGCTATAGCATGGAACACTCTACAAAAATCCCTTAAACTGTCGATTATCATTCCACTCACATCCTTTAAGCAGCACTGTACAGCCTTCTTCACAGAGAAATGCAGTTGCTACCGCTAGAGATAGAATAGTCATCCCACAAAACTATACTCCAATCACATATGGCATATTCCTTCCAGTCAGACACCCCAGTATATGGCACCCAATATTCCATTCACCATCCTTGTACTCATTATGTGTGTGACTGTCATGACCCTCATTGGGATATATATGTACTGTACATATTGTAGATATTAGATTAACCTTCTCTTAACCGAGTTTCAACATGTGAATTCACTGTATATTATTGTGTTATAAACATCATTTTTTTTTTCTGTATGTATAACTGTCTTATAAGTATGTGATGTAATTGCTGTGTATCAACTCGAACCTTGACCTTATCAGGTCCATCTTGTAAATGAGCCTTGCTCAATGATGATCGCCTGAATAAATAAAGATTTGATTGATTGATTGATTGATTGATATTCCTTAACTGTACAGTGGGGCTTAGACAGCCATCATTCACACCAGTGAACTTCTGTGAACTGCTGTTAAGTGCTGTCAAGAGAACTCCGGCTGTTATAGGTGGCCAGTATAGATTGTTGTAACTACCCTGTATTGCATTGTACTCAATAGCTGGTGGTTTGGGTAGTTAAATTACAATTTTATTTATTTATTTAAATGTTTCACCAGGAAGGCAATACTGAGCAAAATGCTCGGGAGGAGGAGATAGCAAGTTACATTTCACATTTTACATCTGAACAGCAATTGTATTGACATAATCGCATAAGTTTCATGGCAGTATTTACAGGCATGCAGAGGTTATATATGCAACAGGGTATGTATCATGGAATGGAGAGGATCATATTTGCTATTCACAGTGTTGTATCCTAAAATAGTACATTTAGCATAATAGACAACAATTTAACAGAATGTCAAAAAGAGCTACCTGTAGGTACCCTACAGAGCAGACTATGGATTAGTAAAGAAGAAAGGGGCATATTAAGGGTATAAGGTGGGTAGAAAGGTAAGATGGAATCGTTGCTTTAGGAGGAGGCAGCATGTAAGCAGCGGTAGCTGTAAGGAGCAGATTAATGAGGGGGAGCTGATTTTATAGTTGTTGAGTGATGAGTGAGTAGTTTCAGGAGGCATGGGCCTGTGAAGGCTTGGGACAGGGGAAGTGTATGTTAGAGGCAGGAACATGTAGGGGATGTGAAGTTATGTAGGAAGGAGGAGAGGGCAGAGGAGGAAGTTGTGTTTTGGATGGAAATGGGGAGGGCATTCCACAGCTTGGGACATTGATATGAGAAGGTGGATTGTCCAGCAGTAGTTGATCTGTGAGGGAGGACCAGTAGTCTGGGTTCTATGTTGCAGAGGAGTTAAGGGGGTTGCGTGGGGATAGAGTAGAGAAGAGGTATGGGGGTAATATTCCAAACCAGAATTTGGCTATAAAGGAAGTAGAATGGGCAATGCATTTGGAATCAAGGGATGGGAGACAGAGATGGTGTTGTACATATCGCAGTGATGGGTGTGAGGGGGCAGGATAGAGCGAAGTGGCAGAAGGAGTTATAGATAGTGTCCAGTCTGGCCTGTATGGATTTAGGGGTGGCACTGTAGACTGTGGGCAGGATTTTCAAACTGCACCCAGAAAGGGAAAGTGAATGAAAGCTTGCAGTACACACTGCAAGCCCATTGGTTGACAGTGTCGACCAATGGTATCGCAGTGCTTACTGTAAGCTGTCATTCAGTGACAGCTCAGTCAGTGGGCAGCTGTGGAGGTGTGCGGGGGGGGTTCTGTCCACCAGCTGCAATGGCCATGCTGGAATGGGGAGCAGGGTGGGGTGTGGGTGCCTCAGTGGGTGGGAGGATGGGGGGTTCACTGGACTACCAGGGAAATATTGGGGTTTCTATTCTGTGTTACAATTAGGGCAGATGGGGGACACTAGACTACCAGGGTATTTCAATCTGGGATTTTGCTACGGATGGGGTCAGGGATGGGGGGGGCACCACTAGACTACCAGGGATGACTAGGATATTATTTACGTGCATGGATGGAGTTCGGTAAGGATGGGTGGGACACTATACTACCAGGGATGAATGAGGAAGTATTGTAATATACAGTCGGGGTTTGGGAAGGGAGCTGGGGCAACTGGACTACCAGGGTAATTTGCACCGGTATTATTCTATGGATGGGGTTTGAGGAAGGAAGGTGGGGACACTAGACTACCAGGGATGTGTGGGATGTGATTATTTCTTTTATAATCAGTGTTTGGGGGGTAGCCACTCAGGAGCTGGTGGCTGCTGTGTTGCACTGTGCAGTACAGCAGCCCGCCTGTGAGTGGCTATGTTTTAGGTATGGTTCTTCCATGCCTAACTTTGTGTGGCACATCTCCGAGATGTGCGGGCAGCTGCACCACACATCACAGCTGAATATGGAGATGTGCCGCATATGCAAGGGAACGCCCCCTCCGGATGTGCTGCATACATTATCTTTGCAGTGCAGCACATCCAGACTTGCGCGCACACCCCTGCCCTTTGATATAGCCCAAGGGCGCATTTCGGAGATGCCACCGTGCAACTCGTCACAGTCGGTGCATCTCCTTGAATATTCAACTTATTTCTGCATAGTCAAATGAGGAGGATCATTTTCTGTATCCGTGCACGGTGAGCCGGCAGTGGAATACAATCATTATTACGGTATAAGGCACCAACCTTTGGGTGCAGTTTCTCAATCGTTGCATTCATGTCTACAGAAAAGTCCAGGTGTTGGTCTAGTCAAACTCCGAGATATCTGAAGGAGGTGACGTTTTCTAATGGGGTACCATTTAAGGTGTGGAAGATTGCTGTGTGTGGGGCTGTAGAAAGTCTCTGCCTAGTGCTGAAGGTCATGGAGACAGTCTTTTTGGCATTTAGGAACAATTGGTTGGCTTGGAATCAGTGCTGTACCTTACTGAAGTCCTGCTGTAGTCTTTCTACCATATCAGAATGGGAAGCACCAGAGGTATATAATATGGTGTCGTCCGCATACATGCGTATATTGATAGAAGAGCAGACAGCAGGTAAATCATTTAAGAATATTGAGAAAAGGATTGGGTCGAGCACTGAACCCAGTGGGACTCCAGTATTGATGGGAAGGGGGCAGAGGGGAGGAGTTTATCTTGACTGATTGCATCCAACCTTGAAGGTAGGATTGGAACCAGGCAGTGGTTGTGTAGGAAAGTCCAGTGTATGTTAGTTTGTGGAGGAGCAGGGAGTGCGATACTGTGTAGAAGGCCTTTGCCAGGTCAACGAATATTGCGGAGGTGATCTGCTTCTGATCCATACTGGTGAATATGGAGTCAGTAAGCCGAATGAGGGAGGTGGGTATGGAATGGGACTGTCTGGAAAGGTGTGAAAAAGGAGGATGAGTCAAGGTAGGGGATGAGTTAGGAGAGAACAATGTGCTCTTGTCATTTTGCTAGAATAGGGAGTAGGGAGATAGGCCGATAAGTTACTTGGGTTTGTAGGGTCTCCACCCTTAGGGAGAGGGATGACTGTGGGAGAGTTTCCACTTAGGGACTGAGGCAAGAGAAAACGATAGGTTTAGAATTGTGGCTAGAGGTGTACAGATGCTGGGGGCAGATAGGTGCAGTAGCTTGGAGTCCAAACCATCTGGACTTTTTCCTTTGCTAGGGCTTAAGGCAAGGGGGAGCTTTAAGGATGTCATTTGGGGAGATGGGTGAGAAGGAAAAAGGTGAGACTGTGTTGTTGTCTGTGGGGCAGGTGTAGTAGGAGGAGTAGTGAGAGAAGTGAAGGGGAGTGTGGCAAGGAGTAAAGAGGCACAAGAGGTGAAGAAGGTGTTGAAGATGTTTATGACATTGGGGGGGCATCAGACAGTGTGGAGTTACCAACTGTGAGGACTGGAGAGGGTGGTTTGAGTGGTATCTATTCCGGAGACTGAAACTTGGAATCCTGAAACTCATGGGACCAAGTTCAGTCTCCCGACACCTATACGCCCGACAGGAAGAAGCTGATGCTGACAGAGGTATGGTAGCGGATGTGATGGACCGCTACTCTACCCTTAGCCAGGCATCAACAACTCCCTGCAAAATGCGGAAGCTGGCCGAGCTGCTCCTGTGGCATGGAGGCCCGAGTCAGTGGCAGCTCAGCCAGCGTGGCCTCATAGACCCAGGTTTGTTTCCCCGACATGGACAATTTTGCTCCATGCTATTCCACCCCCCATAACTTTTTATTCTTACTCCAAGGTCTGCTCCCCTCAGAGTTGGTTATTTTTAGTTATGGGGTGTGTGGAGGAGAGCCCCAGACATATTTAACCCATGCTCTTTGAAATTCAGTCTCCCAAACTCGGGTCTTGTAGAATTCAGGATACTGAGTTTCAGTATTGTAAAATATGTTCATTTGAGTAGAGGGGTAGAAGAGGGATTGGACTACTTTCCAAAATTTGGTAGGGTGGCTTATATTGTGGTTAAATGATGAGGCAAAGTATTCAGCTTTTGAGTACCTGGTTGCAGAGGTGCAAACGTTTCTAAGTTGACAGAATTGTATTAGCTGGGAATAGGAGCCGGAAGCCTTACGGGCTTTCCAAGCATGGTCGCGGGCCCACATACAGGCCAGAAGTTCTGAGGTTACCCAGGGAAGGTGTGAACCTCTTACCCTAGTTTGTTTGAGGGGGGCATATTGGTTCCAGATCTGCAAAAACATGGTGCTGAAGTATGAGAGGGCATCGTCTATCGTAGGTGCATTAGAGATGGGAAACCAGTCAGTGTTGTTGAGATCAATTAGGAGAGGGATTAGGTTTAGTGAGCAGTAAGAACATAACATTAGCATTGTAGGGGGTGCTTTAGGTTGGTGGATCTTGCATATGCAGCATATCATGTGATGGTCACTGAGGGAGTCTGGGAGAATGCCATAATCAATGATGTTGTGCAGGTGAGAGGTAAGGGCCCAGTCTATAGGGGAGTGGTTATTGGATTTAAGGTTGAGGTGGGTAAGCTCTGTGATGAGTTGTGTTAGGTTAAGGGATATGATATTGTTAGCGGTTTTGCCATGGGTTGGTGACAGCCAGTCTACATTGAAATCACCTAAGATGTAAAGCTCTCCTGAGGTGGCATGTGTGGTTATCATGGAGATGAGTTCGCACACTGCGGAATTGGGAAGGCCAGGGTGTCAGTATGCGGCAGCGATACATAAAGGTAGTGTATGAGGTAATGATAGTTTTAGTAGCAGTAGTTCATATTTGGAGTCAGTGGAGATAGAGAGTACTGGAGTAAACTGGAGGGTAGAAGACAGGTAAACTGCTACGCATCCGCCTTTGTTGGGTCTATCCTAGCGAATTATATTGTAACCAGGGATTTGAAGGGAATGATCAGTCATGTGAGAGCCAGGTTTCTGTGAGAATTAAAATATCTGGCTGGAGGTTTAGAATGATGGTCTGGAGCAGTCTTAATTTTGGGGCAAGGCTTCTTATGTTGAGGTGAATTATTCTTAGTCCCTTAGGGAGAACAGAGGGGGAAGGGGAGGTTGGGCCAGAGTTGGTTTCAGTGTCTCCAGCAGTGAGAAGTAACAATAATATGAGCAGTCTAATGTGGTTATTTAATTCCTTAGAGGACTTTAAGCTAGGTGGGCGAGGGTGGGAAAGGGGGTGGGGTGGTGTTGTGAGGGCAGTAATAGTGAAAGACGTGTGCCAAGGATGCTAGTGGGAGGTGGGGGAGTGATGAGCATGTTGGATAAGGGCTGTGGGCTAGATGTTTGAGAGAGAAGGGTGAGGTGAGAGATGGGGATGGGTCTGGGTCTGGGGTGGGGATGTAATGGCGGAGGGGTACAGGGATGGTGACAGGGAAACTAGCTTTGTTAGGTGAGGGAAGATGAAAATTGTAATTAGTAGCATTGCTAGTTGTGTTATTTGAGGTGTGTGAGGATGGGGGATTTTGTTACCTAGTTGGATTATTAGGAACAAGCTGAGTTGTGAATGTTCTGTTAGCTAGTGAACTGAAATGGGTGGGGAAGGGAATAATAATATTATATCTGCTGTAACTTAGATTTTCAGGGGGCCATTTTACATAGAACAAACAACCATGGCAGGAATGGGGAGAAGAGATCGATAGAATGAGATGGGTAGCAGACCTTAGCAGAGATATTTCAATGAGCACAACAAGGAAGGAGCTTTTTGAAAAGATTAACAGAAAAGGGGTCACTTAATAGGTAGAGCGCTACAGTGCAGAGTTACTACATAGAGACAGTAAGAGGGAGTTTATTTACACTGCATACAGAAACAGTCATATAATTGCTATAGCGCTACCCTGCTACAAGAAGCTATGCTGGAAAGGTTAAACAGACTTTACTTTGTGCAACAGGACCGCAGTTAACATTAGGGGTGTAGCCAGGGATTTCAGTTCTGCACACCAAGTGGACTCACTGCTACCCCACCCCCCTTGTTAGGGTGAGCTACCCTCCCCCCCCCGGGGTGTAGCCAGACAATATTCAAATGTTCACCAGGACCATGTTTGTTGCCTCATTTGGCACAATTAATGCAACTTTTGTATCTCATGACAATGGTTGTTGCCATGCATGGGTAAATACAAATGCCATGTATTTTTCCCTAAGACACCCACATACCAGCCCAGAGCCTGTAAAGTTGTATTGTCCTTGGGATGCAAAGAGAGTATTATTGACCAGTCCTTCTAGTTTCGACTCCTATGAATAAAATTACAGAAAGGTTCAGTATTTTCTTTGTTAGTTTCAATGGAAAAAGGAAGCAGTTCAGAGCATATTTGCTACCCCCTTAAATAAAATTGCACACCATGGAGTGCTTGGAGTATGCCTGCCTACACCCATGGTTAACATAGCCGAGCAGTATATCTAGCTGATACAGGCAACGCAGTGCACTACGTGCACATCCTGGGGGAATTCAGCAACACAGAGTAAAAGTACAAGAACATGTAAATGCAGTATTATAAATATAGAGTGAGATCATCAGAGCATACACTGAGTGTAGGAGCCCCAAGGTAGGTTCACATTAAAGTCCTGAGCATCTTATATAACAACACCAGGCATGACTACAATGATGAAATATAGTGACAGCCTAACATTAGAACCTGCAGGCTAGCATTGCAGAAAACACTTTATCAGAAAAGGACCCCGTTCAGCCATGAAAACCCATTTGTACTATACTTACCAAAATAGGCTGGCTGCAACAATATTATACCATAAACAGCTGACTATACATGTATTAAGTCTATAGCTTTGCCAGAGTGTGCCAAAGCATTAAACAGCATCACCCAGGACAAGGGCACAGACACAGCCCGTACTGCAGTATAACACAGTTAAATAGGTAACTAAAACAGGGAAAACCCTGTAAACTCATACAGTCTTGGACTGTTTTATTGTGATATTATACCACTCTGTTGCAGTGAGCATACTGAGAGCAATCAGTAGCTTTGGACGACAGAAATTAAAGGTCCAAATATAGTAGGGGTAATGGCGTTGAATGACAACATTGTGTGGGGTCACTATCTGATGTTCCACCACTGGTGAGAATGCATGTGGGGGGGGGGGGCTGAGATAGTACCTTCTCAACCTTCTGTTCCTGTCATCTGAAGAGGTATCTGATGTTCCTCCACAGGCAAAAATGTGCGTTTGTGTGGGGGGCTGAGATGGTACCCTCTTGACTTTCTGTTCCCATTGTCTGAGGAGGTATCTGATGTTCCTCCACAGGTGAAAATGTGCGTGTGTGTGTGTGGGGGGGTGGCTGAGATGGTACCCTCTTGACCTTCTGTTCCCATTGTCTGAGGAGGTATCTTATGTTCCTCCACAGGAGAAAATGCACATGTGGGGGGGGGCCTGAGATAGTACCTTCTCGACCTTCTGTTCTCGTTGTCTGAGGAGGTATCTGATGTTTCTCCACAGGCAAAAATGCACGTTGGGGGGGGGAGGGCCTGAGATAGCACCTTCTCAATTTTCTGTTCCCGTCATCTGAAGAGATATCTGATGTTCCTCTACAGGAGAAAATGCACACGTCGGGGGGGAGGGCCTGATATAGTACCCTCTCAACCTTCTGTTCCTGTCATCAGAGGAGGTATCTGATGTTCCTCCACAGGCAAAAATGCACGTATGGGGAGGGGGGGAGCCTGAGATAGTACCTTCATTACCTTATGTTCCCATCATCTGAGGAGGTATCTGATGTTCCTCCACAGGCAAAAATGCATGTGGGGGGGGCCTGAGATAGTACCCTCTTGACCTTCTGTTCCCCTCATCTGAGGAGGCATCTGATGTTCCTCCACAGCCGAAGATGCACGTGGGGGGAGGGCCTGAGATAGTACCCTCTCGACCTTCTGTTCCCGTTGTCTGAGAAGGTATCTGATGTTCCTTCACAAGCGAAAATGCGCATGGGGGGGAAGGCCTGAGATAGTACCCTCTCGACCGTCTGTTCCCATCATCTGAGGAGGTATCTGATATTCCTCCACAGGCGAAAATGCGTGTTGTGGTGGGTGGGGGGGGCTGAGATAGTACCCTCTCGATCTTCTGTTCCTGT
Source organism: Neoceratodus forsteri (assembly GCA_016271365.2). Lineage (NCBI taxonomy): Eukaryota > Metazoa > Chordata > Ceratodontiformes > Ceratodontidae > Neoceratodus > Neoceratodus forsteri. The sequence continues at coordinate 1,572,146,223 of CM057455.1, forward strand.
CATCTGAGGATGTATCTGATGTTCTTCCACAGGCGAAAATGCGCATGTGGGGGGAGGACCTGAGACAGTACCCTCTCAGCCTTCTGTTCCCATCGTCTGAGGAGGTATCTGATGTTCCCCCACAGGTGAAAATGTGTGTGTGGGGGGGCCTGAGATAGTACCCATTCGACATTCTGTTCCCGTTGTCTGAGGAGGTCTCTGATATTCCTCCACATGCAATAATGCATGTTGTAGGGGGGGAGGGCCTGAGATAGTACCCTCTCGACCTTCTGTTCCTGTCATCTGAGGACATATCTGATTTTCCTTCACAGGGGAAAATGCGCATGTCGGGGACGAGGGCCTGAGATAGTACCCTCTCGACCTTCTGTTCCCATCATCTGAGGAGGTATCTGATGTTCGTCCGCAGGCAAAAGTGCGCATGTGGGGAGGGGACCTGAGACAGTACCCTCTCGGCCTTCTGTTCCCATTGTCTGAGGAGGTATCTGATGTTCCCCCACAGGTGAAAATGTGTGTGGGAGGTCTGAGATAGTACCCTCTTGACATTCTGTTCCCATTGTCTGAGGAGGTATCTGATATTCCTCCACAGGTGAAAATGCGCATTGTAGGAGGGAGGGCCTGAGATAGTACCCTCTCGACCTTCTGTTCCTGTCGTCTGATAAGGTATCTGATGTTTCTTCACAGGCGAAAATGCGCATGTGGGGGGGAGGGCCAGAGTTAGTACTCTCTTGACCTTCTGTTTTCATCATCTGCAGAGGTATCTGATGTTCTTCCACAGGTGAAAATGCATGTGGAGGGGGAGAACCTGAGACAGTACCCTCTCAGCCTTCTGTTCTCATCATCTGGAAAGGTATCTGATGTTCCCCCACAGGTGAAAATGCGCTTAGGGGGGAGGGCCTGAGATAGTATCCTCTCGACCTTCTATTCCCATCATCTGAGGAGGTATCTGATATTCCTCCATGGTGAAAATGTGCATTTGTGGGGGGGCTGAATAGTACCCTGTTGATCTTCTGTTCCTGTCGTCTGAGGCGGTATCTGGTGTTTCTCCACAGGCAAAAATGCACTTGTGAGGGGGGGAAGGCCTGAGATAGTACCCTCTCGACCTTCTTTTCCCATCATCTGAGGAGGTATCTGATGTTCTTCCACAGGTGAAAATGCACGTGGGGTGGGAGAACCTGAGACAGTACCCTCTCGGCCTTCTGTTCCCATCATTTGAGGAAGTATCTGATGTTCCCCCACAGGTGAAAATGTGCGTGGGGGGGGACCTGAGATAGTACCCTCTCGACCTTCTGTTCCTGTCATCTGAGGAGGTATCTGATGTTCCTCCACAGGTGAAAATGTGCATGGGGGGCCTGAGATAGTACCCTCTCGACCTTCTGTTCCCATCATCTGAGGAGGTATCTGATGTTCTTCCACAGGCAAAAATGCATGTGGGGGGGAGGGTTTGGGATAGTACCCTCTCGACATTCTGTTCTCAACATCTGAAGAGGTATCTGATGTTGCTCAATAGGTGAAAATGCACAGTGGGGTTGGGAGAGGGCCTGAGATAGCACCCTCTCGACCTTCTGTTCCCGTTTCAATTAACCGTTACAAGCAATCATCTGTTTTAAGGGTGGGTGTTATAAGTGCTGCTGAGTGTACTTCTTTTTTGTACAGCCAAATTAATTTGACAGTAGTGCATCTTGGACAGAGGGGACTATCCAAGCACAGCAGTGCAATCTCACATCTGGGGAATGGATGGTTTCGACTGATTGGGAGACACAGTGATATCACCACGGTGACTTCACCAAACTGTTTAGGTCCAGAATCTTGCCTGATCCTCCTCCCAAAGCTTCTAAAACTCTATAATCAGCATAGTGCCTGAGGGACATTACAGTTCCCCTCCCATTGACCTTTTTGTTTCAGCCCACACCTGACTTTTTTTAATCTTTCCTATCCTCAGACAGGTTACCAGATTTCAGCACAGTTACTTGTACCCCCCCAAACCTGGAAATTGATTGTGTTTTTTCAGATCACTCCTATTTAACATTTAGACAAGCTATAATGTTAAAAAGAATTAAATATATTGAAATCAATCTATAGCAATTAAAAGTACTAATAAGGAGATTCGATAGAATGGTAGCGACCAGGACAGACACACTCCTCTGAAGCTCTGTACTGTAGTCCTTATCTCCCAACAGAAGGTTTGCCACTTTCTAGCTCGAAAAGAAATAGCATTTAAACAATATTTCATAATAATCCTTAGTATTTGTGTGATTTCCAGTTCCTGTTTATTATTTTAAGTCAGCTTCAATCAAATCCCACCTCCATATTGAATCGGAAGCATGTTGGTTCAGCTGGTGAGTCACGGCTTCACTTTCTCTGCAGGGAATTAACAATGCAAATCTCAATCTCTGACAGAAGAAACACCTAAAAGAAAAAAAAAGGAAGCCACAGATAGAAGAACTACATCTCCCCAACAATACTAAAAAATGGTACAGTATTTGATAAAACTATTATCTGCTCTTGACATAGACTTCCTACAAAAAAAGGAAGGGAATAAATAGTGCTAGTGCCTATGTAGGAATAGCCACTATCTTTGCTTTACAATATTACAGAAATTTAAAATAAAATATGCAAAAAATGGAAGATATGGAATCTGACAGTACACATAGTTATGGGGATCTCAATAAAAGATCCTTAGCTGAAACTGACATTATTGATGATCACGTCACCAAAACTGTCTCTTTTCACCACGTTTCTGCTGAGCATTTTGAAAAAAAAGGCCTTTTACCATCTAAAATAACAAGCACTGTATCAAGGGTATGCCACCACTGCAGTGAAAACTTTACAGTGATGTTGTTGACAGCGACAACAATGACAGATCGCTGTAAAGTCCACTTGGGACTCCGGCATGGCTTCCCCCGGGTCTTGCATCCCCTCCCCAAATCAGCTCTGACTCAGAGTTGATTATAATAAAATACGGGAGGGGGGGGCAAAGCCCCCGACAAAACACAACCTTTTTGCCTGACGGCTTGTGGTCGGCATAAAGCCATCGATGTAATGTTGGTCGGCAAATTTTTTGTCGACCAGCTGTCATAGAACCCTGTATCAAGCTATCAATAAATGATGCTTTAAAAAGTACACAAGGAAGTTAAATGAGGTGGCTGAACATAAAATCAGAACTACAGAGACACAGAAGCCAGAGTTAGCAGCCTGGAGAGCTCAGTGAAAGAAATTACTGAAATAATTGCTAACTCTACGAAAATTGTTAATTTAGAGTCTAAACTAAAAGATCTCGAAAATAGAAACAGAAGGAATAATCTATGAGTGTTTGGTTTAAAAGAAGGAAATTGAATCGCCCAATCCTATTTCTTTTACCAACAAACTTTTGATAGAATTTTGTTGGGGCTCCACCAGACGGCTCTTATATTCCTATAGAAAGAACTCATCTTTCACTAAAAGTAAAGCTTGATTCCTCTGACAGACAGAGGTTGCTTGTTTTCAAGCTACCCAAGTTTCAACATAAAGTGCATATTTAAAGGACGCTAACAGACAGGCAAAACATTGAATTTGAGGTAGGTAAGATTAAAATATTTAATGACCTTTGCGTAGAAGCCATTAGGCAAACAGATGCTTTCCTGATCATTAAACAACACCAGAGGAAAGCAGGGATAAAGTACAGCCTTATTTTTCCTACGTTGTTCAGAGTGTGGACCCTGATTTTTCCTACGTTGTTCAGAGTGCATACCCCGACTGGTGTAAAGGAATACAATGGCTTTAAGGAAGCTAAGCAAAGGCTCAGAAGAGACCTTCCAGAGATATTTTTAAATTCTGACTTCTCACCTAATCTAATGAGATTCAATAAAACCAAATAATAGACTTCAAGGTTACTCAGAATGATTTAGAAAAGCTCCCTTTCATTTGAAGTTGCTGTAATGATTCTGTAAATGTTTAATGACGGAAACAGAATTGATAGTGGATGAACAGGAGGAGATGGTGGGCATGGGGGGTGCACTTGAGGGTAACTGACCCAAAAAGTAAGATGAACCTACACAATATCCTCCAGCATCAATACTGAAATATAATTCAGAGTATTAGATGACCCAGACTAGGAATGATCAAGGGAAGGCCCTTTGTTTGTATGTTATATAGTCATTGATGGCACCCAATTGTTCGGAGGGGGTTAACTCCTCAACATTCAGAATGGTCACAGAATAAATAAACATAAGTGCCATTTAGCTCTAATTATGTCCATTCTTTCTTCTTAGCAAGACAGTGCAACAGTGCATTCTCAGGTGGCATTCCTGGTTGGTTCAAGGTGCTTAATAGCACTGAGACAGTGCATCTCTCCAAATCCATTATTGGAAGATCAAAATTGTTGCTTGTATGTTTGGAAAAAGATTACTGGGTTTATTTTGTCTCAGTTCATCTTACCCACCCCATGGCATGCTATTTAAGGATTTGTTAAACAAAACTGAAATGCAAATAATTAACAAAATGGAAATTATGGTATTTACGTGTGCATTCCTTACACATGGAATACTTAGTGCTGTCATGGACATATAAGTTAAAAGAAAAGGGGATTGCTATTATGTATAGATTTCCATGTTTCTAAATATACTAATATTAAGGCTATACTACTATGCATGTGAGTGGTACCGCGGTAAAGGAAGCTCTTACTGAATGTTATGGAAATCCTCCATTTTGATTCAAACAGCTCTGGACTTCAGTTATTATTCAAAAATGCCACAAGATAAGAATGTCCCTATTCTAATGAAAGTGTGACTGTTCTGAGTGAGGGGTCAAAGTATCCTGATGCAAAGGTCTACATGACCTCATATTGATTTGATCAAAAGGCTGCAATGAAGAGACTGCACCTCAAATTTCACAAAAGCAAGGACGAACGGCATACTTTTAATTATTTTTTCTATTAAAGTATTGAATATGCGTAATCTGATTTCTCCGCTGAACTTTCACATATTCAAATGAAAACAGGGAATACAAGATGCAACTAGAGGAAGGATGTTTAATACCAAACACTGATAGCTACAACTTGCAATTTGGAGGTAAAGCAAACTAATAGTAACATAATAAGCAAACTAATAATAATCAGTTTATATCACTAGCTCGGGCCAGTTGTTTGCTATATGGAAAAAGTTTGTTGAGAAACAATTTACCTCCACAATTGAACAATGCTCAAGAAATAGTTAAAAAAAAACAACTGATGGTCTAAGAATGTATTTCATGTCTTCCTCTTATTTGTCATAATATCTACAAATGGCACCAGAAATTATTTATATGAATGGTAATTTTGCCTGTATTTAAGGGAAGTGAGGGTATATTAAGTAGCTGATAGGTAGGGACTGCCCTTATTTTATGGGAAAATAATATGATATCATGAATATGATAACATGAATAGAAAAGATACCCAAGTTAAAGGATGGGGTGGTTAGAAGTTATACATCTCAATAGATTATCGTATGGATATGTTTACTGACTATACTGTAAAAATTACAGGCCTATAACGCTGATCAATACTGAATCAAAACTATTGGCAAAAATTCTTACAAATAGAATAGAGGGAATAATGGGAAAACTCATAGACCCACAGCAAGTAGGATTTATGATGGGAAGACTGGCATCAGACAATGTAAGGAAAATCTACCATCTAATAGAAAGAACTGAGAAATCCACTCTTCCTATGGCCCTAATGTCAATAGATACAGAGAACGCATTTGACAGAGTGGATTGGGAGTATCTTTTCGATACTATGGGAAAATACAACTTTCCTGAAGAGTTCATAAAATGGCTTAATATTTTATATAGAAAACCTAGTGCAGCAGTGATGACAAATGGGATAAGGTCTGAGCAATTCAAGATGGAAAGAGGCACAAGACAAGGATGTCCACTTTCTCCTTTATTGTTCATACTCTCAATAGACCCTTTAATTCAAAGGCACTTGATCTAAACAGTGACTGTATGGACAGCACTGTCAATAACAGTGCCATCCAAACAGCACTGATCAAAAAAGTGACAGCAGCAAATGCCGTTAACAAACACAGCACCACTAGTAGCGATCGCAAGTCTGGTTTGTGATCGCTACCACTACTGGACTGTATTTTTGGGGGGGGCTCTGCCCCCCATAATTAAAATGATCAACTCTGAGTTGGAGTTGGATTACAGGAGAAAAAATAAAATTCTGAAGACCAGGATTAGAACCCTGGTCTCCAACACCACTCCAACCAAGCCACTCATGCTTTAGCACTCCACACCGCAGAAGCAGCTCAGCCAGCCTCCTGATTTCATCTCCCCTTGTGGTCTCTTCTAGCACCATGGACAGTGACCTGGGGTGTGCTTGCTACATAACGCTGTTATTCCCCTATTTCTGTCTGTGGAAGCGATGTATAGACCGCGTTGTTCTCTGCAGTGCTATTATTGTAGCGTTGTTCTAACCAGATAGGTAATTCAAATGCTAACTAATGATACACAGATAAAAGGAATAAATATAGATGGGGATACATTTTTATGCTCACTTTTTGTACATTACATACTTTTAACAATTACAAACCCACTACACTCTATCCCAAATATATTATTGCACACAAACTGGTTTGGTTTTATTTCAGGGTTTAAAATGAATAAGCATAAAACACACTCATCACTAAATGGGGTTGCTTTAAAAGAGACATAATGAAATGGGGACTTAAATGGGAGCCTGAAAGAAAACAGAATATCTAGGTATTACAATGAAGAAAAACTTCTGGAAAACAGTAATGGATAAGTTACAAGAGCTTAAAGCCAGAATTGAAGAAGATTTAGAAAGATGGAAGTAGTTATCTATCAATTTGTGGAACAGATTAGAATTAATACAAATGAATCTTCTCCTGAGAATATGGTATACATTTACAATATCTTCTATCTCAATATCAAAAAGTTGATTTTTAATGATTCAAAAGATAATAAACAAATTCATTTGGAATTACAGAAAAAAAGTCTAAATTACTCAAAGTTAACAAGAGCCAAAGAGAAAGGAGGTTAAAAAATGTATGATTTCTAAATCTATTTCTTGTTATACTTGGCACTGCAGGCTGCACAGTGGCTGAGAGATCAAAAGAATGCAGATTACACACCAGAGTGATTAAATATTGAAAGGAGAATCCTAGAAGAAGATAACATAAAGGCAAATTCATTGTGGTGTATTAAAAACCTACAATATTAAAAGCCGTATAATGAGGGAAGCCATAACAGTATAATATAAATGAGGAAACTATTAACCTGTCACAAATCTATTGAGCAACCACTTTGGGGAAACTCAGTTCTAATGCTAAGAAGGAACTACTCTGAAGTGGAACAATGGAAGATAAAAAGCTAAGTTCAATTAAAAACATTTTAGTGGGGAACAACCTTCTTAGTGACCAAGAATTTATAAATACATTTGAAATGGGCTAATGAAAATCTGTAGACATATGAAAAGATTAAAATAGCAATAACAAATACATTTGTAAGGCAAAGAGAAATACATAATCAAAATGGAAAGATTGAGACCTTATTAATGACCTTAAAATGGCACCAAGCTTATGAACACTTTACAAACAAATTCTAGGGAAGGTTAGCGGTCTGCTCAGGAAGCAATTCAGTGGTCGTAAAACACTTAAAAAAAAAAGACACAAGCAACTGGAATTGGAGCGCTATATGGGAGATGCCACATAGGAGCTGGTTAATTACAGAGAAATCCAATACAAAATAATAATCTTTATTACACGCCTACAAAAATGTGGAAGATGGGTATGAAAGGGGACTCAAGATGTCAGAAAATGCGGTAAACATGAAGAAGATATAACCCATATGGTTTGGGAATGCCCTAACATAATGCAACTGTGGGATAATATTAGAAAACACTCAGAGGTGGCCCAGTGGTGTGGAGAGCTGAGGCATCAGTACCTTACCTCCTGCCGTGCCGACAACACGTTTGTGGTGTTAGCGGGTCATCGGGGGTTGGCCAGGGAAGGAGAGGATTGAGTGTCCGGAGGACAGCTCTCCTCTCCCAGGGAGGGCAACCTGGCAGTCCCACCAAATGACTGCTTCCAGGTGGAGGCCTGAGGACAAAATGGGTTATGGATGCCAAGGAAGGGAGGGTGCTGTGGAACTCCGCAAAATGCATATGCCGCTATGTATGATGCTGATGTGTCACACCCCAGCAACAGGGAAGGAAGAAAACCAGGAAAAAGGCGACGACTGGCAGGATGATACTGGCCCTCCACAGGCTCTGCACCCACCAGCTGGGCACCTCTGTGCCAATGAAATAAGCCCTGGTGGATGTTGGAGCGTCAGGGCTGGGGAGACTGGTGGGGTTGGTTGCCACATGAAGGAGCATAAACAGAATATGAAAAAAAAAAAAGGAAACACTCAGAGGGTATATCCAAAATGGAAGACAACATCAACTTTTATACTTGTATTCTGGGAAATTTTGAAGAAGGAAATGGGCTCTCTGATAGCAAACAGAATATTAGAAATATGGTGGCAATGGCAGCAAAAAACAATACTTAGATTATGGATAGATAGCAAACAACCATCATTTGAAGAATGGTGAGCAGAATGGATTAAAACTCTTAGATTAGAAAAACTAGCATAAGATCTCTGGGAGAGTAATCAAAATTTTCAAAATAAATGGGGAAAACTAATGGAAATTATTATACAGAGATAACAATCACATCTCAAAAACCATAAAATGAATACATGAAATAAAGAACAAACACAATTCGTTCAAATACTTAACTGATTTAAAATAAAGGTATAGCATCCTTTGTGAATACTGTAGACATAGACGCATAACTACTAATCCATTTATGATGTTGGACAAGTAATATGATAAACCTAAGGTACTACATTACTTCTTTCTCATCTTCTCATTACTTTTCTTTCTCTTTTTTCCTTTTTTCTGACAAAAATCTTCTTTAAATACTCTTTCTTGACTTTCTTCTTATAGGTAGAAATGAATATTTTGGAAAACAAATATAAACTTAAAATAGTAACTACATTAGTAGGCTGTTATTTAGCATTGTTACTGATTGGTACTTCTTGTTGTTATATGTTGATTCTGTTATTTTAGATTAATTATTTTTTAAGGCTTGTATTTAGAAATATGTTTTAGATATTATTGTTGGTTACAGTGATTTATAATGATTTGAAAAATTGTTTGGCATTTTCTTGAAAATCTAATAAAATATTTATTAAAAAAAGTATGAATACTCTTAGATTGATGGTTTTCATATCTATATTGTGATTACACCTGTTTAACAGTATGCCAACCAGTAATAAATGGCTTTGAATTGGTAATCGGGTTCCCCTCATATTTAATAAAATAAAATAAGGCATAAGTTGATTGTATTATTTACAAATGTCATTTTAAACTTAGTATTAATTTAGATATATTGAATGAAAACTCACATCTCTCTGCACAACAGTAACTAATTCACCTCTTAGGTTATTTGTAACCATAGCTACAATATGATTTACTCAACCTGCCAGTGACCCAGCTATAACAGGGTCAGATCTCATGCCTCGGACTACACAGTGAGTCTGTTTTCTAGAACTGGGTGGTGTATCAGTAATGTTGGCAGCATCAAAAAAAAGAACTGCAAAAGTGGCTTCTCATGATTTACCAAAGTATGAAATATGTATCATAACAATATGCGCAACACTGGGATAATGTTTTAATTTACTAGACTGCTTTACTCTTATACTAGTAATATAGAATTACTAAGATCCAGACACTTAACAGAACATTTTCACTTTGTCTGCTGGCACACAGCTTAGGCACTGCCAACTTCTGAAATATAAAATAGTGGATCTAAAAAAAGTTAGAGCTCACATTTAGGTAAGACAACTTGTATTTCAAAGGGGTTCTATGTTGCATGTTTTAAAATAAACTGTGAGAGATAATAACTGTGCTGAACTAATGACAATCTAATGCATTACCAGTTATTTAATGCATCATAAAATAACCCATTATGCACAAGCTGAGCTTTTTGATTAGGAAAAAACACCCCTTTCTATTGAATCACTAGAATCCTCCCTTTACTATCTGTTTAACAGAACACTGTTTGTACTAAAAGATAAAGAAATCTTTGTGCTGACCACAGATACATACAATAGAAAACAAGTGAGTACAGTACATTTTGGAAGTTAAAAGAACTCATTAGAAATAAAAGGACCATAACATTTATAAATGCTGATTTATTCATTTTAATTTAATATAGTGAGAGAGCAATCTTTTTTATTTTATTTTTATTGTTTTGATAAAATATGACAAATATATTTATCCACTATATTGGTTACAGTGAATAGAAATGCATAAAGACTTTCGAGTTTACAACAGTATAGTATACTCTATATCCTGAGTTACTCCATATGGGGGAAACCAGAAATTACAAAGATTTGATGAAAATATAAAACAGATCAGTTGTATGCTCCACAGCCATTGAATTTATACAGAAATAGAGTCTAATAATTTCAGAATTGGTGCACTCTGCACCACGTACGTAATTCCTGATGACGCTATAAATCCATGCTAAACCAAGATATGTTAGAAAATTTAATACAAACACTAGTTGAAGTGTAACTCCCATAATATGCAACCTAACCAGTACACCTTATAGTGTAAAAATACTAGTTTGGTTACTTTGGTTTTATAAGACAAAAGCAGGCCATTTGCCATCTTGACTGTCTCCCACTTCACAGTGGGTGAATTTACCCTTTTTAAGTTGATTTCATGTACTCATCTAGAACTCTCTTAAAACCTATCAAAAGTAGTAATATTAACATATTCCTGGGGTAGTTTATTCCAAACTCTTGCTACCCTTACTATATAAAAGCAACCCCTTTTATTTGTGTTTGCTTTGGGTATGATGAGCTGTTATCATGCGACCCCAAATTTGCCATCCTCCTTGCATACTTGAGTCCGCATTGTACCATTAGTTGTTGATTTTGCAAGATATTGAACATCATTAGAAGGTTTCCCCTAGTCCTCCTTTCCTCTACACTAAACAACCCTGTTTCTTTCAATCTATGTGCATGTGTCCTATCCCTCAAATGTGGGATCATCTTTGTCACTCTTCTCTGGACCCTCTCCATCATATTGACATTACCCCCTCAGATGGGGTTCCAAAAGGGGACCCATAATCCAGATGATTTCACACGTACTGTATGCATGATATATGGGTAATATGCATTGTTCATTCCTGGAAACAAAGGAGCATTTCATGGTTTTAACTATCCAATTAGTGGTTGGTACAGTTTTCCTACAATAATTAGAACCTGTAAATGTATTATTTATGATGATTACTATCTCTCTTTCCACCACCTTGATAGGTCTGTTCCCTATTGTATATTGCTAATAGGGATATTTTTTTACCAAAGTGTAACACTGTACATTTCTCGTAATTAAAATCCATTTTATTGTTTAACACCCATTGCTCAGTCTTATCCAGGTCCTTTACCATTTTGTGGTATTTTGATATAGTAGCCACTTCACTACATATCCTTGTAGGTGTGCTGACACAAGGTTGACACCACCACCACAGTGAATACCAGCACATTGACAGAAATCACCTGTCTGTGGCGAGTTGCTGTGCTGGTGTGCAGAAGACACCGGTGGTGCATTTCCTGGTGTAGCGCCCCCCCAGTCCAACTCCAACTCAGAGTTAGAATCCTAGCAACTGGGGGTGTGGGGGGCACAGCCCCCCACATGGGGGGTTCTGGGGTGCAGCCCTCAATAGAAAGAACCAACATCCCCGAAGCTACAATGCCGACAGTCGGCATGGTAGCTGTCACTGTGGGGGATGTTGGTGCAAGCACTGTCGAAGCGCTATAGTAAAACCATTTTTGTATCATCTGCAAACTTGGAAACAATATTTGTGACTCTCTCATTCATGTCACTCACAAATAGACCAAACAATATTGGACTTAACACGACCCCTTGGGGATCCCACAATTAACTAGTCCCACTTCAGAAAGCAGCCCATTTATTCTGACCCTCTGTTTGTAATCAGCCAGCCAGCCTATGACCCATCTCACAAGGCATGGGCTTAGCCCATCTTCCCAATCTTATCCATGAGTTCCTCATGTGGGACTTGATCAAAGGCCTTGCCAAAATCCAACAAGACCACATCCACAGGGGTACCCTCATCCAATCTTCTGCTTATGGTGTAGGTCATGTCAGACAAATCTAATTGATTCCTTTGACTGGGTGACCAAAGTAGTAGACCAGGGAGGGGCTGTGGACATGGCCTACCTAGACTTTAGCAAGGCATTTAACACAGTCCTGCACAAAAGATTAATAAACAAATTAGCCAGCCTGGGAGTGGGTCCCATGGTGGTAGCCTGGGTAAAACACTGGCTGGACAACAGGACACAGCAGATAATAGTAAATGGAGTCCACAGTGAAGAAAAGAGGGTTACTAGTGTGGTACCACAGGGTTCAGTACTGGGGCTGGTCCTTTTTAATGTCTTTATAAGTGATATTGCAGAGGTACTGGAAGGGAAAGTATGTCTCTTTGCAGATGACACAAAGATCTGCAACAGGGTTGGTATGCAAGGTGGGGTGGAAAGGATGAGAAGGGACTTGGCAAGTTTGGAGGAATGGTCAGAAGTATGGCAGCTTAGATTCAACACAAAGAAGTGCAAAGTAATGCATCTGGGAAACAAAAACCCAGGGAAGAGTACACAGTGGGGGATGAGATACTGACAACAACAAAAATGGAAAGGGACATGGGGTAGTCATAGCAGATGACCTAAACGTGGGCCAGCAATGTGAGAAGGCAGTAAGAGGGCTAGATGACAAGCCTGTATTATAGTCATCTGTACTCAATTTAGATGTGTAAACTGAAAAGAAGTATTCATTAAATGAGTTGGCTTCCACCAGGTCTTCATTAATCAAGTTACCATTTACACGAAATGGCCCAATTGTGCCTCTGCTATTTTTCTTTCTGTTAATATATTCAAAGAAGGCCAGTTTTAATTTCTCTTCCTTGATCATTATCTTTAGTTTCTTCAATTCTGCGTTATATTTTTGCCTTGATACTTCAGTGGAACCCCTCTTTAATTTAAAGAATGCTTTTTCTTTTCATTTGATGTATTTCCTTATTGCTACAGTAAGCCAAGGTGGAACTTTGCCTCTATTGTTATATCTCTTTTTTAAAGGGACAGATCTTTCTTCTAGATCCAAGATTGTTGTTTTTAATAGTTGCCAAGATTCCGCAACAGAGAGGCCACTCATTATTTTTTCCAGTCTATAGTGTTTTAGATTGTTTCTAATATTCTCAGTTTGTGCTTTCCCATCATATCTAATTGTGGGTAGTCCAATTTGTTTTATTTTGCTTGACGTTAATGTGCATCTAACTGTGTTGTGGTCACTTCTACCAAGGTAACTTCCTATTGAGATGTCAGAGATATCATATTCTGTATTAGTGACAATTAAGTCCAGGGTATAGTCTCCTTCAGTTGGTGTTGTTACTAACTGGTCAAGACCAAATTCCAATAAACTCTATAAAAATATGCTTTCTAATTCATTCAAACCTGTCAGGTCTACCCAGCTTATTCCTGGCATATTAAAATCTCCAAATAAAATCATGTCACCTTCATTAGATACTTCTCTTATTTCTTTAATGAGCTCATCATTGTATTATTTTTTTGATGATAGGGGTCTATAACAGTTTCCTATTACTATTTTGGACCTGTTCCTAAAATGTACATGAACCCAGATAATTTTAATTTGATGTGTTATCTCATCTTCTGTATAATATTGTTGACATTCAATCTCATTATTCACATAGATAGACGCATCACCACCCTTTCTATCTATTCTGTTTTTTTATGAAACAGATGATATCCTGGGATATCTATAATCCATCCACTAGCCTTGTCCCATCAAATTTCTGTAATTAAAGCTATATCGACCCTTTCAGTTAGTATAGTTACTTCAAGCTTTTTTTTTCCTAGATTCAGGCTTCTTGCATTTAACAGAAAGATTTTACATTGATTTTGTTTTGTTTAATTTTCATTAAAGTGCCCAGAGTTAGTATTTTATTGCCCTGTTCCCCTTTACTTTTCAGTTTAAGGACCTAGTAATGAACTATTCCAAACTTTTTCCCAGGACTTTGCACCCTCTTTTATTCAGATGAAGTCCATCCCAACTAAATAATCCCCAGTTATTTTCAAATGATTCCCGGTGTGTTAGGTAGGCAACATTGTTTTTTAGAGTCCATTTTCTAAGCCACTCATTTACAGGTTTTATTTGTTTTGTTTTTCAGCACACTGGCTCTAGGGACAGGTAGAATCTCAGAAAAGCAAACCTGCTCAATAGCGGATGCACTTTACCTCACAAACCCCTTTCTTTAGTTTGCATGTAATAACCAACTAACCAACTAACAGCAGTTTAACATTAACATGTTGCCAAGACCTATGTACCTTAGATCCCACAATAGACAATGGCAGGTGCAACAAGTACTAACAAGTAAGAGGGACAATTACTTCACTATACGTGCGTGCAGATTGTGGAATACTTTACCTCAAGACCTGGTCAATGTTAATGATTTTTATAAATTCAAGTCACAAGTTGATAAATGGTTATTTGGATCCTAACTAGTATACCCACTAGGAGTGGGAGGTAGTATTGATGGGCCTAGTGCCTTCTTCTACCTAAAAAAACATGAGAACATGAGAAAATATGAGGACGTGAGTCAGTGCTTTCATTAATAACTACTGAAATACACAGAACTGTAAACTTGAACAGTAGGAAACAAACTAGTCTAAGACTGAGAGGGTGACATAGCTATGTACGCAAACTGGCTTCTGAAATCAAGTATTGTAAGAGAAATACCTATATCGTCATGCTGAGTGGTAGTCTCCAGGAAAACTTTGGAACTGTGCAAAGGATTAGAGGCAATATGCACATGTACCACACCATGACAATAAACCATGAGGCAGGAGCCATCTTATCTCCCACATTGTTGTCGGAGACAGACACCCACACTCGCAGAAAGCATTAACAAATTTAATGTCTTCCCTTGCTTATATTTGCCAATTCGAGGATATGTAAAACAGTTTTCACCTGGGACCACCATCACATAAACTGAAGTATATACCATGTAATATCATTATGAACTTTTCAACAAAACTCAGCTGCAATACATAAAGAAGACATCATAAATGTAAACAGTCCCATATAGTCCTTTAGTCATTACCCTCAGGTTCCAGAGGCTCTTTTTGGGCACTGTCATCTAATTTCAAAGCTCCTAGCTTCTCATCCACCTCTGCTGGATCAGAGTGTACAGACGTTTTCCCTGCATAGTTCAAAGTGAAGTTTAGCAGGGAATTGCAAACTGAGGGTTATGCCTAGGGTTCTAAGTCTTGCTGAAACAGGTTAAAAGGCTTTTCTCTGCTTTCTCATCTCATAGCTGAGGTCTGAGGTTTCCCTCCGCTGTAGACAAATGTCTTTTATTCTTGGCTACCATAAAGATCATATCTTTTATGTGAGGGCTGCTGGCAACTAGAAACAATGTGTTAGGTTGTTCCATGTCTGTTGGCTAGTGGTGAGGTGTTATATGGTACACCTTTATTATAAGTCCTGAGAGTTGCAAGTCCAAAAGTTTATTTGTAATTCTGTGGCACATTAAACAGGGTTTGCTCCCTTTGATTCCTCTGGAAGACCCAACAGTCTTATGTTTACTATGCAAGCTCCTTCTTCTAGGTGTTCTAATCTTAATCGCTCTATAATCCTAAAGACTCTGTATAATATGTACATCCCACCTGCTATCCTGCTGTGTGAATTTACTAAAATACTTAAAAATACTGAAAATGGCATAGTTAATATAAAAAGTAGATGTCCTGGTGTAATAGTTATCATGACAAGAGATTTTAATTCAAGAATTGGGCAAGATATAGAGGAAAATCAATTAACTGGAACTTGGATGAAAATCTAGAAATTCCCAAAAGACAATCCCAGGATAGAATATTAAATAAAAAAGAGTCATGTATTAAAATTCCTGGCCAAATACAATTTAAAGGTACTTAAAATGGACACACCAGAGGTGACTGGGGTAGCGAAATTATGTTCCCCACAGTCAATGGGGGGGGGCCGACTTGTGTCTAATTGATGCAATTGAATTCAGGAAGGTTAAGTCCTTCATTGTAGTAAAAAATTGGGATAGTGACCATTTTCCTTTTTATGTCACTTGACACTTCATCAGGCAGTCATCTGCAGAAACCCTATATTAGAAGAGGATTCAAATTTAAGATTAAATGGAATGCATATACCAAGGAGGCAGTCGAGGTGATTATTGATAGCCCAGAATCAATGAGGTTTTTAAATGAATTTATAGCTGGGTTTTATACTATGAGCATTAGTGGTAATGAATTTATCAATGTATTCTCTGACTATATGCACTTTGTGATAAGTCAGCTACAGCCAAGACATAGAAAATTGAATCCTTGTTGAACTGTGAAAACTAGGGATTGGTATGATGCAGAGTGTAAGAACTTTAAAAAAAATATTCATAAAGTAGGGAATCTTTCTGTAAAAAATGATAACATAGTTAGCAAAATAGCACTGCAGAAGCTACAAGCTGAACACAGAAGATTACTGACTAGCAAAAATAAAATGCCTAAAGAGCACCTGTGGATCACCCTTCAGGATGCTCTTTGGAATAAAGATATGAAAACATTCTGGTTGCTAGTAGCCTATGGATGTGCTGGAGGCAATAGAAAGTTTAATATTAATGCAAATATCTCTGCTAATGAGTGGTTAAGACATTTTAAGTCTGTACAAAGTAACAGAGTCTAGTATACAACTATACAGCATCAATTTGAGCCATGATTCTAGACTAGGGGAAAGCTGTAGAGGAATGGCCCCCAGTCCATATCAGTGAGGTCAAGGCAGCTATAAACGCACAAAAAAAGGAATAAGGCATCAGATATCGATGCACTTCCTGCAGAGATTTTTCAGTATAATGTGGACTATTGGGCAAAACTACTAGTTCCTATTTTTACCACAATGAATAATACTTTAATATTGCCCAAGGATTGGAACTGTGGTGTGATTGTTCCATTATTTAAGAAAGGGCAATATAATGATTCTAAGTGTTACAGAGCCATCATGCTTTTACCTATTGATCAGAAAATATATACTAGGTTAATTCTAGATAGGTTAACAAATTGGAGGTTAACAAACTGGATGGAAGAACACGCATTAATATCCGAGTTCCATTGTGGTTTTAGAAAGTCTCACAGTACCTTAGATCTGGTATTTACCTCATGGAAATGTATGTGTTTAAGAAGGGAAGAAAGTTGTATACCTGCTTTGTAGATATAAAATCAGCCTTTGACTCTGTTAGTCATGAAATTTTATGTGACATGCCACTACAAATGAATATTGATAAAAGATTATTTTTGGTGTTAAAAATGTTATATACTAATACAACTGCTGGTGTTAGGTTATCAAACAATGGTGCACTAACTGATGTTTTTGAGTAAAGGTATGGTCTAAAGCATGGATGTTTGATTGCCCCAACTGTTTTGTTTAAGTAAAGTAGATACATTCCCCCCCAAGTATAGACCACGAAGATATAAAAATTATGTTATATGCAGACAATGCAATTATATTATCCCAGGCATCCCTTGGGTTGAAGCATGGGATAAGCATAGTTATGGCTAAATTAAAGCAGATACAGCTTGAACTTAATATTGATAAAACAAAAAATATGATATTTGGGGGGAAGAAGTTAAGTAGATGGGTTATAGATGGGCTTGAATTTGAAGAGATTTTGGGATATAGATACCTAAGAGTATTATTTGACAGACATCTTCATGGAAACAACAAATTTGGGGAGTAAAAAAAAATGCGTGTAAGACATCACAAGCAATTAATTCATTTGGTCATAAATTTGCTAATGATTCTTTCAACGCACTGAAGTTAGCATATGAAGCTAAAACTGTTAGTCAAAGTTTATACAGTATTAATTCCAAAACAATGGAGACTACGAACCTAGAAGCAATACAAAACTTCTTCTTCGAACATATTTTAAGCCTTCCAAAAGATTGCGGGTCAATAGAAAGCGTATCTCCTGGAACTTAATCTCTGTGGTTGCAATCGTTAGCCCTCGCCTGTGCCTACTCCCTTGCTACCTCCAGCTTAACCACTCCCACTCTCCCCAAGAATCTCTTATGGAAAAATGCTAACGGTACCGTGTATCTGTCTTAATACCTGTGAGCCTTGTGATACCTGCTGTCTCTGTGCCAAATGTTCAATACCTTCTCCCTAACATGTATCACCTAAAACTTCTGCATATTAATACCTATGTATGTATTCTCTGCAACTAAATAAGTATTCAGCTAAAGCTACTGTATTTGAGGCACCTATGTATCCTACTTCCTATTATGTATCACCTAAAACCACTGTATATCAATTCCTATGTATGTATTCACTGTAACTAAATATGTATCAGCTAAAACTACTGTCTAATGTCATCTATGTATGTATTCACTGTAACTAATTCTGGGTCGCCCCTGAAAAAGGGAGCTGTGGTCTCAGTGGGCTTACCCGGTTACCAAAATCTAAATAAATAAATAAATAAATATTCAGAGACGTCTGGATGCGCGCAGATAATGATGCGCCAAGCAAATAAGTTGGTCCGGCTGGCTCTGGTGCAATATTTAAACAGAATGTGTGATCGGACCCTGGATGTGCAATACACAGCAAGTGGCCCCCATGTATGGCGCAGCGCATCCAGGGTGCAGGGCTGAAGACCGCCCATATGGGAATGCGTAGTCATACCTGTATGCACCGCAACTCCCATGGGCAATATTCAGCCCAAATATGCAGATGAGCCCATTGAGCATGCATGGTGCAATGGGTCCATTTGCATGCCTATTATGGGCTCATCTGCATGGCTGCGCCGCTGTGTTGGGCGCGGGCCAGTCATCCTCAGCCCTGATCACTGTCAAAATAAAACACAACCTGATCCCTCTTTTCCATAGTGTAGTGTTCCCCCAGCTCTGATCTCTGTTAAAATAACGCACTACCTGATCCCCCTTTGCCATAGTGTAGTGTACCCCCAAGCCCCAATCTCTGTCAAAATAAAACACAAGCCAATCCTCCCTTTGCCATAGTGTAATGGCCCCCCCAGCCCCGATCACTGGCCCAACAATCAAACCCCCCGATCCCTGTTCCTTGGTGGCTAGTGGTCCTTCCATCCCCCCACCCTGTTAGGCATTGACCCACCACCCCGCACTCCACCATTCCAACTCATGCTGGTGACAGGCACAACCCTCTTCACCCTGCTATGGCCAGTCACCGACTGATCAGTACAGGAGCAAGTACAGTAAATAGTACATGCTCATTGGTTGTCAGCTGGGGAGGGGGGGCACTACACTATGGAAAAGGGGGATTGGCTTGTTTTATTTTGACAGAGATCGGGCCTGGGGAGGTGGGCCACTACACTATGGAAAAGGAGGATTGATCAGGTTTTATTTTACAGTGATCGGGCCTGGAGAGGGGGGCCACTATATCATGGAAAAGGGGGATTGGCGTGTATCTTGTTTTGACAGAGATTGGGGCTGGGAAGGGGGGCCACTACACTATGGAAAAGGGGTATTGGATTGTGTTTTATTTTGACAGAGATTGAGGCTGAGGGGGGGGGCTACTCCACTATGGAAAAGGGGGATCGGATAATGTGTTATTTTAATGGTGTTCTGGGCTGGGGAGGGGGACTGTGTACCCGGCCCTAGACTACGTGTGGGACACCAACCTTCCTCGCGCATAGTTAAAGTAGGATTTCAAAAGCGTAACTATGCACTGGCCATAGTTATGCTTTGGGGGGGGGGTCAATATTGTGATGTGCAGAATATGCATAAGGGACCTCTCATTTGCATAGATGCATCACAATATTGTGTGCAGCAGCGCAGTCAGGGGTGTGTGGTGCATCAGTGGCCGTTGAATATGACCATGACCCCGATGGCCTGTGCAGGTTCTGAGATGCGTGGCACATCCAAGGATGTACTGTGCATCCCTTCTGAATGTGTGACCCTGCTTGTCTGTTTTTTTTTGAGACTAGAACTAGGACCTATCCTTTGAAGCTAAAATTATGATTTGTATGGTTAATTTTTGGCAAAGAATTTTACAAATGGATAATACAAGGTTACACCAAAATTGCTGGGCAGAGACAATAAATAATGCACAGAAAAACAGAAATACAAAAAATTGCTTTGTCAAACTGAACAATATGATTAAAAAGTTGGAGATGCCCGGGGGGACACCAGAGAGCCATCTTTCAGGTTGGATGCACTCCTGCAGTCTCTCCCACTTGTAGTGGCAATTTTACTAAAAAATATCACTTTTATGGTATGGTACTTAAAAAAGAGTAGCAGTTCTGGATACAGCAGACTTTTTGGAACCTGACGATATCAAACTTGCCAAGGTTTGAGGCACAGATACACAGCAACATCTATAGAAAGATATGATGGCATACTTTACTGAGAATGCAGGTCCCACATGTAACAAAGGGCCTGAGAATCTAATGATCCAGTCAGAGGCACTGTGGCAGGTTTTCCTTGAGTTCGTGAGGGACATGGACTCCAAATTACAAGCAACTCTGCAAAGATTGGAGAGCCAAGCAGCCGTGGGCTACACAAAAGTTTCTAACAATACACTGGGAATATACTCAGAGACCAAGGAGATTACGATGGTTCCAGAGACCTGCTCTGCGAACGCTGTCCAACCACATGCAGCATTAACTGGGAAGGATGGTCATCAGATCCATGCAGCGACCTTTATAGACGATCACAGCCCTCTATGCGGATGTGCAGTAGCCTTCACACTACTAAGCGGCCAGATGGCCCCACAAGTGACCACATACCAGCTACATCCTGCGATGGCAGAGACTGAGGACTCTTGGGCCTGCAAAAGGGTTGTTATGGTCACCGGAGTGCTGCATCTTCCAGAATTTGGTGGGGCTTATGCAGTCAGTAGCCATGTCTTTTTTTATCGGATCCACGCTGTCTCTGGAGCAGTGCAGCCATGATTGGAGACCCTTACAATTTATCACCCTATGTATTTCACAAGACTCCTAATGACTGATGGCAAGTTCATTGTTTGCTGGGCCTGCTCCATGTTGTTACAGTTTGATTCAACAAACACATGAATATGAATGAACAGTGAGTTACTTAGACTGAGTCTGGACATTGACACTTAAAAGTTTGTTCTGCATTTCGATTTTAACTGTTTAAACTGTTCTGGTTCTGGGATTACTGGGGAGGGGATACATTGCCTTCCAATTCTTTTTACTATTCACGCTGGGCAGCACGATGAAGGGGACTGTGTATTAAAATTATATTTTGAGTAAGTGGCAAATATTGCCACAAGGTGGTCTTGGGGCCATCATTTGGTATCCCTTTCACCAAGTGCCATATGCCAGAATGTTTATTAGTTTAGCTAACATTTTCAGCTGATGTTCCAGAGCTGTACAGGTTTTACTTACAATTCTACTGTACTAATATCATAGTAAAGTTCTTGTAGTATGTATGTTTGCTATTCATGTGGGGGGGGATGACTGCTTAAGGAGTCACTACTATTTTGTATTTACTCCCTAGTTATATGACAGGTTTAAATAGCAATCTTTGGATTGCGTAGAAATTTCTGTTTTAATTATCCCTACTGGAAATACCTTATACTGCTGAAGAGGCTGGCAATTGTCCAGGATTATTGTACCAAATTACATGGGTCAAATAATGTGTGTATCAACTATCTGTAAATGTGATATATGTCTCCTATGCCCTGTATGGGATTTTGTGGATGTTAATTGTCTGCTTACACAAAAATTAATAAACATAAAGTAGCAAAAAAAAAAGTTGGAGATGCCTGAATTATGGTTGCAGAGAGCCAGGACATTAACCACCAAGTACTGTAAAGAACTTGTGCTGAGAATTCTAGATGTTTTTACACAACAAATATAGGAATAGTATGTGCTATTTACTGTGAAGGATTTTATTTGCAAAGTAAGGTGACATTGGGGCCAGAAGAATGCCATTTGTAGAGCTAGATTAAGGCCCTTGCCCATAAGAAGCCTTAATCTAGCTCTACAAATGGCATACCTATTTTCTCTTTTTTTCACAAAATAGTAAATATTTTTCTGGCCCCAAAATTGCTGGACAGAGACAATAAATAATGCACAGAAAAACAGAAATATAAAAAATTGCTTTGTCAAACTTAACAATATGGTTAAAATGTTGGAGATGCCTGAATTATGGTTGCAGAAAGCCAGGACGCTAACCACCGTTTGAAAGAGGGGCCTTAACCGTTTGATAAAGGGGGTCACCAGTAATTATAATTTGAATAGATAACAGTATCTTGTATTAAGTCATTAGAATTTCTTCTGATTTATATATATTTGCTATTTTACTTCTACTTAGACCATAATACTTTATAAAAGGGTACACAGAGTATCCAAATGTCAGTCTGTTTTTACAATTATATTGGTGGCAAGATAGAAAACATTGATTTATGAACAAAGAAGAGAATGACATATGCTAATGAATAAAATATATCTAAAGGAATCAAATATTGACCAAAGACTTGTTTTGTACTGGGTAGTAGTCACTCAGAAATTTAAACCAATACTTTCTATTAATTTCCCCACCAGTGAGATGAAACTGACCAGTCTATAGTTGTCAGCCTCCTCCTCCCTGCTGTCACTTTTATGTAGAGGGACCACATTTGCTTTCCTCTAGTCTTCTGGAACCACATCTGTTTCCAAAGAGCTGTTGAATATGGCAGCAAGCACTTCCCTGAGTTCCTTTAGTACTCTTGGGTGAATCCCGTCTGTTCCATAGCCTTGTCCACTTTCAGAGCTGCAAGTCCCTTCAGGGGTCTTTCCTCTGAAAAGGGACTTGTGTCTACCCCCACCACCACCACACACTTTGTTCCTGCTGCTCCCTTGTGGTCCATTTCACCCTCTCTCCACTGTGAAGACTGAGGAGAAGTACCTGTTCAGGATGTCTGATTTTTCTTGGTCCTCTTCTGAGTACTCCCCCGCCTCGTTGCCCTCCTTAGCCTCACTATCCCTCTACTTGCCTTCCTCCTCTCACCTATGTACCTAAAGAAAGTCTTACCTCCTTTAGCTACCCCTTGTCTATCTTTTCCTCTGTCTGCACATTTGCTGCCCTCATTGTCTTTCCTGCTTACCTCTGTTTTATTTGTTGCACCCCCCTGTGCATTTCCTTATACTTCCTGAATGCCACCCTTTTTTCCTTCACCACCTTGGCCACTTCCGAGAACCATAACAGTCTCTTTTTCATTCTGGTCTTACTCTCTTCCTTCGTGCAGAGGCTGGCTGCCTTAATTATGCCCTCCCTTATTTTCCCTCCTCTGTACCACAAACCTCCAAGGCAGTTTCTGAGGAAGTCTCCCATTTCTTTAAAATCTGCCATCCTGAAGTCCAGAACCCTCATCCTCATGTGGTTTGCCTGTGTTCCCATCCTAATGTTAAACCACACTGTATGGTGATCATTGGTACCTAGGGGTTGCCTACTGTGACGTCTGCAATGTTGTCCCTGTTTGTAAGCACCGGGCAGAGCACTGCCCCATCCCAAGTAGGATAATTGAGTTGCTGCCTGAGAAAATCCCTTTGTAGAATCATGGATGGCCCTGCTCCTTGCTGAGACTGCCATTGAAATGCTCCAATCCAGATCTGGCAGATTGAAGTCATCAACTAGTAGCACCTCCCCCTTACTTGCCATCCTGAAGATAGGTTCCTCAAGTGCCTTGCCCAACTCCTCTCCATGCACTGGAGATCTATATACCACCCCTGTACAGATAGTGGACCCAGCACCTGTCTCCAGGATGACTCACAGCACCACCAGCCCTTCCTTTTCCTCTGGGTGCCCCTGTACTTCAGTGGCCTTATTTCCTTCTCTTTACATATAGTACAATCCCTCCTCCTCTCCTGAACAGAGAGAAGACTGGTGTGGCCATGTCCCAGTCATTGCTGTTAGTTCACCACAACACTGTTATGGCCACCAAATCTAGGCTAGCCTCTGTTATTTTGGCCTCCTGGTCCAGAATTTTATTTCTCAAACTTCTTGCATTGGAGTACATGGCTCTTCATGCCTTATTCCCTTCCTGCCTGCTTCTCTTCTCTCCTTCTACTGTACCATTCCCTGACACTCCCCTTGGCCAACCTCTTCCCTTATCTTCTGTTACCTGTCTCCTTTACTCCTTCCTTCTTGCTTCTCTGATTTACACCCTCCTTGTCTTGTACTTTGTCCCCATGGCTGTCTTTTTTGTGCCTTTGTCCTGGTGGAGTTTACTCCCTTTGGGCCCTCCTTGTGGTTTCAACATCTAGGAGGGCAGCTGCTGCCTCCCTTAGTTCTACAGCCTTCCCCCAGGATCATTTAAATGCTCATCCAAGTAGCTTTTAAAACTCCCATTAAGGACTGTGGCCCCCTTACTGGAAGGATGCAGGCTGTCTCCCCTATAGAGGCCCACATCTTCCCAGGTTGGCCCCCAATCCCCAGTGTACCCAAAGCCCTCCTCCATGCAACATGCCTTCAACCAGTTGTTAAAAGCCCTGGTGCGGAGTGTCATTTCCTCTCACTGGCCAGATACAAGTAACACCTCTGCAAAAATCACTGTGCATGCCACCTACTTGAGGCCCCTCCCCAGCTTCCTGAACTTTCCCTGCACTGCTCCTACCCTGTCACTTGACCGGATATTTGTCCCTCGGTGGAAAATGAGATCTGGCTCCCTCCTATCTCCTGCTGCCCTAATGATCCTCTGGATTCACACTCCAGCCCTCTAAGCCAAAGCACCTCTTAGGCACTTCATCTCCCACTCCCTTCCTCCCCCTGCCTAACAATACAGTCCCCCAGCAGCAGCTGCTTCCTTCGTGGCTGGGGCTTCTTTCTTCCTCTTTGGGGCCCCCTCTTCTGAGGACTCCCACTTCCTTTCTTCCCACTGCTATGGGTGCCACCTCCCACTTCTTTGTCCCGCCAGTACAGCAAAAGGAATTCTACAGTGGTACAGGCTAATGAGTGTGTACTCTTGCCCACCACTCCCACCCTCCCAGAGCCCACCAAGGTCCAACTGCTCTGCCTCTGCCTAGGCATTCTTTGGGGGAGCGGTGGTAGACTTGGTGGACCCTGGGACAGAAAGTTCTTTGCACCCTTGCCAGTTCGGCCCACAGTCCAGCAACCTCTGCCCTCAACCCAGAGAGGTAAGTACACATATGGCAGCACCTCAGTCTCCAGAACGTCCCGAAATACTGTAGCTCCACACCCGTTGCACTGCACCGCTCCCATGGTCTTTCCTTCTTTTACCTTAGTGTCTGCTGAAACCTCCCTATACCTTACTGCCTCCTTTCTATGCCCATTGAATTCCTACATCTCACTTTGCTTGTTTGAAATTTATTTGGTTTCCCCACCCTAGATAGGGTGTCTCTTGTTTTTTTTTGCACAGAGCTTTTTCTCCACAGATGGTTGAGGCAGGCTGTTCAGCCCTGGCCCACCTCCTCCCAACCCAGCATCTGCTGTCCATGGGACCTACCTGGTCAGAGAGTCCTCCCATGGCTTGCCCCCATGGTAATGCTGGAGGAGGGAGGGCTTTTCTCCCTCCCAATCCACAGGTCCAGGTCAGACTAAGTAGCCCGGTCAGCAGTGTGGGTCGAAGGTAAGAAGCAGGGCTTCCTTAAGCCCCGAGACCATCCTTTTTTTTTTTTTAAATTGCTTTTTATATCACACTTTTTTCATCCACTCCGGTGCTTCATTCTCCCCCCCTCACAGGGGATAATGCTGCGTGGTAGCAGAGGCTGTCATTTTTTCATTGCTGGCTTGTTTCTTTAGTCTCAGGAAGTCCTGCCCCTGGAGGACTCTGGCACAAGGACCAAGATCCAGGCTGTGGATGTGCACATGTACATCCCAGCCAAGCACCTAATGACATCCTCCCCTCCTCAAACTGGGGGTCCCATGCCTCCTGGTGCAACAGCCAACCCACCCCTTCCCAAGGAGGAGTAGAGCATCTGAAGGGATGCTGAAACCTTCTCCCCTTGGCAAGCACCCGATGACCCAGGCTCATTCCCGAACCCAGGTCACCAGCATCAGAGGTGGTAGCACTGTCACCACGTTGACAGGCCTGCCTGCCCCGACCATCCTTTTTCTGTTTTCTCACTTCTTCCCAGTACTGCAGTGACATAGAGGATGCATGCATGTGGAGGCATGCATGCACTCCAGAACTATGGCCTCTTCCACCCACCCTGACCTAGTTTGCCTCCCATGTGTTGGTGGTGGTGCAACCGGCCTCCACTGGGGCAGTCAAGAGCCGGGACAACATGTCTCACTGATCCGGGAGAGGAGAGCTGCCAGGCAGGCACTCAAACCTCTTCAAGCCCCCCCCCCCGCTGATCCCCGACAACTCAAATTAATTCTCGAACTCGGGTTGTCGGCATGGTGAGAGGTAAGGCAGCACGGTGCCTCTGCACCCTGCACCACTGGGCCAGCAGGGTGTCCCTTGTTTTCCCTTTTTAACCCACCTACCCATGCCTAACTTTCTCTGGGTTTCCACCACTTTTTACCCTCTTGTCTGAACATCATTTGTTACCCTATTCTAGACAGGTTGCCTCTTACTTTCCTTTTTCAACCCTGTTACCTGTGCCTACCGTATCCTGCTTCCTACTACTCCTTACCCACTAGATGTTTACCCAGTACCTGTAGCTACCTACCCTGAAGCTGACTACTTCCTTTTACCAGTACCCAGTACTGTGTTACCTCCTACCTTTGGCCTGGTGTTCTTCCTGCAGAGTCTTCTATGGACTGTGGATTATCTGCAGACACCTGCAGACTCCTAAAGCAGATGCCCCAGTTCTGCACACATTTGCTGGGACACAAGCATGATGGGACGTGCTGAGCAAGGGAGTCTTTTATAGTGATCTTGTTAGATGGCACAAAGCCTCTGGCATCTCCACCCCTGCAATCACACACCTGATTCACAGGGCTTACTTAATCTACTCAACCCCTCCCCCGCCTAAGATTAATTTCCTGAGCTGGGTTCCCTACACTACCTGTTACACATTTAAAGACAAGTCTCAAGCTGCCCCTAACACTGATTAAAAATCTCTTTCCTCCACCTACCCACTTAAACTGCTACTTTAAGTATGGAGAGAAAATGTATGTATGTATGTATCTATCTATCTATTTACCTACCATCCATCCATCCATCCATCCATCTATGTATATACATAACAGATAGTTTGAGATAACTGGTAAGATAAATATGGGATGCACAATGGAAAGACTCAGAATATGCCATTCATCATCATGAGTGAGGGGGCAGGACCATAACTCATGAGTGACAGAGCCATAAGTGAGTTATGAAAGTCCTGCCCCCTTACACGTGATGACAAATGTCATATTCTGAGTGAGGCCATTGTGAGTCCAGTTTATACAATGTATTTTAAATTGCAGAGATTTCAGATTAATTCTAATAATGAAGAATACACTTTCCGTTTGATTTCACTGCTCTGTATTGAGTGCAGCAGAGGTTACTGTGATGTCATCAGGCATTGTTCAAGCCGCTCTCCCATTGATTAAAGAGATCTGCCAAGCTGTGGAACTGCACCACATATAGTGGTGCCTTACCTCCAGGGAACGCCACCTGTGCAGATCTTTATAAATGTTCTTTGATATTTTAAAAGTGGAAGGAATTGTAAATTTGCAATCCTCGGATCCCTTCCACTTCCTGGTATCTGGAGATGCCCAAGATCCGCCCTTGTTAGTCACCCAGTGCCCCTAGTTAATCACAAAATGACCATTACGATATATAAAAACATTGAAAAAGTTGCCCCCAAAGACTTTAATGGAGTGCATTCCTGTACTCTCCCTGGGCACACATCATTACGTGCCTGAGGGCGGGGACAGATCTTGGGCTGCTTCAGATACTAGGAAGTGGAAGGGATCCAAAAATTGCAAATTTACGATCCCTTCCACTTTTAAAATGTTAAAGATCATTTATAAAGATCTGCACAGACGGCGTTCCCTGGAAGTAAGCCACCACTATATGTGGTGCAGTTCCCATTTGGAGGAGGCTTGGTAGGTCTCTTTAAGAGCTCCTTTGTGAACAGCCTCAAGTGATGATAAATGGCGATGACCCACCTAGAGTGTTGATAAATGATTTATCATTTTAGGTCTTCAGGCCATAGAATTAAATAAGGGACACACAACAGGGACCTGTGTAATACATGATTTATTTTCACGAGTTCTGTTTTTTTTTTTTTTTTAACTATTTATTTCTAAGATTTATGATCTTGCAGCATAAACTGTAGTACACAAATTAAAAGAGATGAGCTACACAGACCTCCACATCAGCTGTACAGATGCATTACAAAGAAACTTAGCAGATCCGTAAATCCAAGCAGTGTGGGTAACTGCCAGTATATTAATTACAGGAGTAAAGTGCAAACTGATTATCCCATAGAACGATACCACTCTTACCCCAGGATATTACAGATAATCAATAAAGCCAATATATCAGGTCCCGTACAGGACTAAAATAGTGTGAGGGGCAGAGTGGCATGAACAACTGTAGTCAGGTATTTAAAAACGATAGCCTGGGCTCAGTTAAGTTGCTTTGAAAACCCATAGTCTAAGGCAAAACAAGGCAACTTGCCCTATAGGTACAGTATAGAGCGTTAGAAAAACTGTAAAGTTCACAAACTGAATGGTGGTCTTTCACACCAACACTTATACTACTACAGTATCAGCCTGAAACAGTCGATATAACATTGATCATTTATATGGAACAGCAAACATGACAACTTATCCAAGAGTAAAAAGAAACAGAAAATATCACAGATTATATGAAAGAAACGATAATAGTATACTGTAAGAGGGCTTATAATAGCAGCCCTTCTGCTAAGCTGTAAACAGAGACAGCTTTAGCATATGAAAGGTACAATGGGCAATTGTCTCATTGGTACCAGAAAATAAGCAAAACCAAACCCGATTCCCTGATCAGAAACACACTGAAGGCCCATTCAGAGGTACAGTACTTCATCCGTTCTCATCAGAGGTGGTTTCAGGAGGGTTTGACTTCCCGATAAGTTTCTCGGCAAACTGGGGTGCTGCGATTGGGTCCACAAAAATGTGTGACTTAGATGCATGGTGAATTTGGAGATGCACAGGATAGTTGAGCCACGCCTCTATGCCATGCTGCAAAATTTCTTTTTTAGCCACCTGTAGCTCCTTCTTTCTAGCTTGTGTCTGTGCTGAAAGATCAGAAAAAAAGCTACGTGACTGCCCTCCCACACTATTTCTCCTCGAGACCTGTCAGCTTGCAAAAGGGAAATCCGGGCTTCAGGGACAGACAGGGTGGTAATAGCAGTGAGTGGCCTCTGCTGTGGGTCACCGCGTGGTCTGGACTGCAGAGGGATCACAAATACCTTCAGTATTTTTATTTATTTATTTACTTTTTGTTGACTGGGTAAGTGCACTAGACAAATTCTGCCTATTTTCAGGCAAGACCAGGGGGAAAGGGGATACAGATGAATGCTACCTGACCTTGAAGCAGATTAAGCTGTTGGTGGTAGTTTTTTAGTGAATGGGGGGAAATTTGGGGCCAGGGCACCGGGGAAGTTCCCCTACTCTGCTGTAGGGGGAACCCTTGGCTGTCTTTCACAGGATGGCCACTTCTCAGCAGATACTGGAGAGGAAGGTTGCAAGTGCAGCGGAGATGGCCTCCTCTCCTGTTCTTCTCTCACAAGAGGCTGCTGATGTGGTTTTTGCAGTACCAGATTTTGCAGAAATGAATTCTGAGCAAGAAGAAGATGGCACACAAACGGCATGAAAACACATGCTGAGCCTACTAACAGTAAGGATACCTCTTGTGTAAATGACAAAGAACAGAGAGGGATTAAAATCTTAGACCCGGAAGCTGAAAGAACTGGATGAGGCTTTGATGGAGCTGACTAATGCTGTTGCCAGGACAGCTGAGCTCACTGACAAAAATGAGGTGAGTCATAGCTCAGACATGCAGGTGAAGCAAATACCTGAAAGCATTTTGCAAGACTTTCCTCTGGATTCCCCACTGAAGTAAGCTGGCAGTAAAAAAGACATCGAGTCTTTGTGCCTACAGCCTGAGAAGGTGTACAGTGCTGACATAAAAAAAGCCAGGGAAAAAGCATTTAGGGACTCGGAAACCTGCAAAGACTTCTAGCAGTGGAAGAAATACATTAACAACACAGCAAACGGCACAATAAGGTCCAATCTATTCTTTTCTAGACTGAAAGAAATTGGGAAGTAAGACTGATAAGGACCTGAACTTTGATGACTGGATCCCGCAAACTGCACTTGAAAATGTGGGCTGGACTGTAGGGCCTACAGGCCAGTGGACTCCAAATCCTACAGACCCTTCTTACCAACGGTTGCTGAAAGAAGCTTATTCTACAGTGGCCACCAGCACAAGCATCAATAAGAGCTCCAACAAACCCCAGGGTAACTCTGATTTAATTGCTTCTAGATCAATTAATAATGTTACAGATATTATACATGTTACCACAAATGACACGTCTAAAGAAAAGGAAAGTGTGCCAAATGTGTCGTTTACTACTGAAGCTAGGCAAGACAACCATGTTGTACAGGGAGGGAACCCTATTGATAAGAATGGTGAGGGAAATACTGAAAAATACAAACCAAACCCTCTTTTCAAACTTTCAGATTTGTTTCCTACCAAGGGAGTCCCAGATCCTAGGGGCAATGCTGTCAGGCTCCTTTTTAAAGGTAGCTTAGAATCCCCTCCTGACCATTTGTATATAGCCAAAACTTTGTTAAAATAATCCATGCATTTTTTTCCTTCTGTAATATTTGCCCTTATTAGTCTTGGGAATGGGAACTTTGATATTAGTTTTAAAAGTTTATCAAATCTGGACTGTTTTTTGGGCTCAGTATGAGTATTTAAAAATGTCTCCTGTTTGGATCCCCTTTCATGCAATCCCACTTACAAAGCCTTTAATAAAAATTGTCATTATTATGTTTAAAAATGAAGGTTTACACGTGGACGATATTGTGTTTTGGCTAAAACAACGCTGTGAACCCTTAGGAATGCCCACTCCTACTTTGGATTCTGAACAGATTTGGGATGGGGGGGTGGAGAGTGAAAATAAAACTCTTCTACTGACGCAGGGCCTGCACACTTGCCAAGTTCCTTTTATTTGGGAAGAGACCAAAGGACCATTTTTTACAATGGACAACCCAGGTCATGTTTTAACTGTGGATCCAAGGCCCACCTTAGTAATGCCTGTGATACTGTTCGATGCAACCATTGTTTAGAATTTGGTCACCTGGCTTCGGCCTGTCTGAACTTATTTAAGTGTAACCTGTGTGACCAAACAGGGCATGTATATGGGAGATGCCCATGGGCCTCCCACAATAGGGATGACTGCCTCCCCTGGAAGGATTTATAAATCAGGCTCAACATTTATTGCAGATCACACAGCCCAACAGCATACAGCTTTGGTACTGGTAGAAGATCTCCCTGAACAGTCCACCTCTGAGCATTTAGAAGTACAGCAACCTCCCATCTCCCCCTTTCTGAGAAAACATTACCAACAGAACAAGCAGAAGCAGCACAAGTTGATATGCCCCCCCCCCCGTGATAAAGAAACTTCTTTCACTACTGTAACTGCAAAGAAAAGATTTAGACATGGGAAATCTGATACAATCAAAAATAAAGAACACCAACCAGAGTCCCACATGTGTGAGTGGAAAAAAGAGAATAAATTCTCAGTATTACACCCAGAGTCCACTGATAGGGATTCAGACGAAGATAGCCTAGATTCCTCTTCTGTCACAACTGCTACACAGAGACTAAAGATGAGGAATCAATAGCAAAAAGAACCAGACAGAGGCGTTCCTCTAAAACCCCCTGAGATATTCTGGTAGTTAGGAACTGTGTTTCTTCTACACACTAGCTCTACTATGGGAAGTCTATCTATCAGCACCTTACATATTAATAGCATTAAAAATAGAAATAAGCGAATAGGAGCCTTGTTTTCCTTAAAAGAATTAAGAAGTGATATTATTTGTTTACAAGGCACCCGCCTTAAAACACTTTCTGACTTGCAAATATCTACCAGAGAGTGGGATTTGGGCTGCTTTCTGGTCCACGGTGACACATGTGATGGGGTGGGAATCCTTTTTGCAAACCCTCTTCTCAGTGTGTCCAGGTTGGTGGACATTCACCCTGGTAGGGCTCTCCTTATTGATTTTGCTTTTGGTGCTGAGAGATTTAGATTGATCACATCCTACGCTACCCTGACAAAGGCACAACGTGCTTTTTTGTTTAGGGAAATTCAACCTTTCTTACATTCATCTTGTTTAGTTTTGTGGGTTGGAGATTTCAGTTGCGGGCTTTCCAAATCTCATAGAGGTCTCCGTACTGACAAAATGTTTATTGATTCCATAGCTTTAGCTCAAATCACTAGTACAGCTAAACTGATTGACGCATATAGGAAAATACACCCCACTGGGGGTTACACCTTTTTTAAAGGACCTTTAAGAACAAGGATAGATTTTTTTTTTTATCTGAAATTCTCCATATAGAACACATAGATACAGTTCCAAATGCCTTTTCTGACTATGTAGCTCTTAAAGCAATAATTTCCTGTGGGAATGCCCCTCGATGTAAAAAGAACAGCTGGAGGCTAAATGAATGAGTTTTAGAAGACAAAAATATTATAAGATCATGGAAACAGGAATGGACTGCTTGACATTCAGTAGCTGTATTATACTCTGATATACAAGAATGGTGGGAGGATACAAAAAAACTTGGCGTTCTTTCTTTCAGAAGAAAGGACATGGTAAAACTCAAAAAGAGTATGTTCAGTACTTAAAATTGAGACATCAGTTACAAAGGCTTATCTCACTATCAGATACTACAAGGTATGCTTATAGTGAGCAGATCATAACTATTAAAAAACAGATGAAAGACCTGCAATATAATAGGGTAGTATCTCTACAACAGGAAAGTAGGTTTGAGACTCAGATGCAAAGAAATTCTTTAGATCCCTATAAAGATTGTAAGAAAAGAACTGAGAGTAGGATAATAACTAGCCTGATAGATTCGTATGGACATAAGGTTAGTTCTCCATGTGAACTTTTAGATATAGTCGTTACACATATTACTAATCTTTTTGATCAACCCCCCCTCCCAAGATGTAACCCTTCTGGATACACTTAAGACCCTAGACCTACCGCAGGTCTCCAAGTTAGATAATCAGGAGATGACCAGGGAGATTACTAATAATGAGATAGAAGAAGCCATTTCTTCATTACCTAGTCACACAGCTCCTGGTTCAGATGGTATAAGTTCCAGTTTCTACAAAACCTTTAAAACTGAACTTT
The DNA here is from genome assembly GCA_016271365.2 of Neoceratodus forsteri. Taxonomy (NCBI): domain Eukaryota; kingdom Metazoa; phylum Chordata; order Ceratodontiformes; family Ceratodontidae; genus Neoceratodus; species Neoceratodus forsteri. The sequence continues at coordinate 1,572,179,637 of CM057455.1, forward strand.
CACCAGTATTGGCTTTACTATATAACCACTGTCTACAAGAATCCAAGTATTTGGCTTCCATGTTAGAAGCTATATTGGTACTAATTTATAAAAAAAAGGCAGTACAGAGGATATTAACAACTGGCACCCTTTAAGTTTACAAAATACAGATCTTAAGATTTTAAGTAAAATGTTATTGTCAAGATTAACCAAGGTAGCAGACTATTTGATAAGTCCATATCAAACTTGTGCAGTGAAGGGAAGGAGGCAACAAGATAGCCTAATTATCCTCAGGGAGCTTTTCGCTAGTGGGATAATGGAAAAGTTCAGGGATATGTCTTGGGGTTGGATCAGGAAAAGGCATTTGATAGGATATCTCATCACTTTTTATTTTCAGTTCTAAAAGCCTTTGGCATTTCTGAACAATTTGTTTTATGGTTACAAAGTTTATAGCAAGATTCCTATCTATTGCCTCATGTGAATGGGTGGTTTGGGAGAAAAGTTAAGATTCGTAGAGGTGTTAAGCAAGGGTGTCCATTAAGCCCCATTTTATATGTTTTGGGTATAGATATTTTGATACGAATGTTATTGGGACATGCTGAGTTGGAAGGAATATCTATTATTCCCCATCTCCCTGCTATTAAAATATTGGCCTATGCTGATGATTTGGTTTTGCTTCTTTCACTGCAATATAATGAAGAGATTGTAAATATGATTTTGCATCAATATGCCTCAATGTCTGGATCTCAGATCAATATTAGTAAGTGTAAAGGGGTTATAGTGGGTAGCACTCCCCTTCCTTTAGTAGGTCAGATTGCAGGAATATCCATTTCTGATTCCCCTATTTCCATCTTGGGTCTTGAGTTTTGGCCAGGGAATAATGCTAAAAGAAATTGGGAAAAGAAATTAAGTAAGGCTAGTATCCTAGTTAAAAGTTGGAAAGGGTACTCATTGTCAAAAAAAAGGAGGGTTATGTTAATCAAAATCTTACTATTGCCATGTTTTTTTATACCTAAGATACATTTTCCCTCCCCCTTCAGTATTTTTTACAGAACTTTATGATATTTTTTTTCAAGCTTTGTGGGACTCCAGGTTAAATCCTATTAAAAGAGAGCTCACATATCTCCCCATTTCTAAAGGTGGTATTAGTATGGTAACTCCAGTAGCTTTTTATACAGTATCTTTTTGGAATATAATTTAAGTCGTGTTTTTAAGCCTGGGTTGGTACTCTGGAAAGACTTAGTTATGTCTTGGGTGCAGATAGCACTACCCTCATGGGAAGAGAAAAGACCCAGAATCCTGGCACAAGTGAAAACTATGCCTATATATGGTAAAGAATGCATAAAGAATGCTATTAAATGGGGGGTTTCTCCAGAACAACTATCGATCTTCAATAGAAAAACAATACAGGCAGAAATTCTACAGGTTGAATGCCATGCTAAAGTTGAATTTCCGCATTGTGTGGAAGCTGACATTCCTTACATATTGCAACAATTATCAAATCCAAGGGTTCCTGCATATGTATGGGATTGTGTGTGGCTAGGGAATTTTGATAGGTTAGGGGTAAAAGCAAATCATAAACATAAACAAATTTCGGAAAGATACTGCCCCAGAGAAGGTTGTGATGGCGTCCTAGAAACCCAACAACATTTATTTTTGGACTGTCCATACTCACAGGGTTTCTGGATCTTTTGACTCAAGTTTGGGAAATACCAATTTTTTTGAAACGTTCTTATTCTGGACTTATGTTTCTACCAGAAGATGCTCTCTGTGCAAACTATCATAAAGACACTGTATATGTTAATCTTGCTGTAATTAGATATTCCATGTGGCAAGCAAGGTGTGTGTTTCTATTGCAACAGATAATAGTAACTTATCTGGAGCTATTATCTAATATTAAAAATGCATTAGTTAAGATACAAAAGATGGATGAAAAGCGCTTTTCACCAGAAAAGGTTAAGCACCTGTGGATTAACTGTGAGAAATGGTTTATGTAATCTTCTGGTTTCTTTTATGTTTCATTTATATTTTTCTCGTCTGTTTTATTTTTTTCCCTTGATTCATTCCAGTTTAACTAAAGTTTGTATATGATTTTGACTATAATTGCTGACATACTGTTTGTATATTGTAATGAAGTCCACATTTATAAATAAAATTCCCCTTCTCTTTTCGAGAAGTGCCATGGGATCTTTAACATCCACCTGAACTACTGCCAGAACAGGCAGATGGGAACTCAGTTTAACATCTCATCTGAAAGGCAGCACCTCAGGAGTGCAGCACCCCCCTCATGCTGCACTTACGGTGTCAGTATTGGTATTTTAACCCACGTGCCTGGTGTGGGGATAGAACCCGCAGCCTTCTTTTTTTTATCCTATTTCTATTTTACGCCCTATTGTGGTGTAACCAGCAGGCTCACTTGCATGATGGGGGATCCAGTGCAGCCACACACCGACCTGCCGGAGGGCCTCCCCATGCCACTCTGAGCCAGGCCGGGCCCGGACTCCCTCAGCATGATTCCACAACAGTCCTCTGGGCAGGGCAGAGCATGGCCATCAAGCTGCATGGTCGTGCCCAGCCATTTTCCTCCTTAGAGCCCTGGAATGCGGACATGCAATGACATCTGAGGTACAACGTGCCGACGTCCGCTGTACTCCACCCCCATTGGCACCAGCTCTGGTAGTGCCCCTGATTATCACTGGGGGCTGCTGCAGAGCGGTGAGAACCCTCAATTCTCCCCAGGATAGGACAGCAGTCCTCTGGATGCTCGATTCTATTCCTCCCCTGCCGACCACTGACAACCCGGGCATGTTTCTGAACCTGGGTTGCCAGCATGGCATGAGGTGTGACGTCCAGCGCCTCGACCCTCAGCACCACTGGGCTGGCTAAACCCATAGCCTTCTGATCTCCCGGCCTCAGAGGCGAGTGTGCTACCTGCTGAGCCACTGACACTGCTTTTACACCAGAGTCAGGGGTTAATGACTATAAGTCCTGAAAAATCATTCTTGTCACAACTGGTAGAAATTCTGTTGCACCCACATACCTGGGAGGAAAGCCCACAATCTGGATATTAGATTGCCTTTGGTTGTTCTCCAGACTTTTGATTCTGGATTTTAAAAAGGAGAACTCCCGTACATGAGCTGCATTGCAATCGGCCCACCGGAGATTTGCTTCCTTTGGTTCCTAGCTGCAGCATTGTCTTGTAGAGTGTGATCATCTTCTATAAACTTTGCTTCGACAGCCACCAATCTCTTATTTGTCTTGTCTCCAGTCACCTGTATTTTCATTAGCATGGCGAGAATTTGCACCGATGGGAGTTCAGGCGCTACCAGTCCACTTGTTTCAGCAGGCCCTGAGCTTTTAGCTGAGCTTTGCGATGCATGTTTTGCATCCTTTTTAGGTCCCATAATGCTGCAGAGCAAATTTGATAAGTCCCAGTGTAATCGTAATGCAACTTTGTGTGAAAAATCAGATATTTTTAGCACTTTTCAATAGTAGGAAGTCAGAGCTGTTTCAGAATACTACTGCCATGTTGCTGCTCCACAGTGCCCCCCCTTCACAAGTGCTGTTTGACCTTGGGTAACCTCACGAGTGGTGTTAGCCACAAGTGATGTGCCCAAGGTTAAACAACACGAGTGAAAATTAATCATGTATTAAACAAGGTTCCTGTTGTGTATTTCATTTATGCAATAGGCAGTGACCTTGTTTTTTTATGTGACCCACTGTTTTTAATTTTTATATTTAAAAGTTCGATGGTTGTTTTTTTTTGTTTGTTTTTTGGTAAAAATGCTCCTCCGCTTGTCAGTAGCTCTGTTGCTAGGGTGGTTGCTATGGACACCACGTCATGACACTAGTGCTGACACAGCAGCATCGCACTGGATTGGTGAAGGAACAACTTAACAAAAATTAAGCGGAAACATGGTGTTGTGGTTTAGTGAGGAAATCTTCTGGAGTGAGTGGCAGTTTCTCGGAGAGGCTGCTGTTTAAATTGCTATGGTTCTTTTTTTTGTTTGTTTTATCTTATTAAGAAAATAAGTACCACAGTGTTTTTCATGCTGTGTGCCCATGGATTATGAGGTATGGCAGAAGGAAAAGGAGCGTGTTGATAGAGAGACAAGGGTTGGAGGGTCATAACACTAAATGCTAGGAGTCTGGGGAATAAGGGGGTGGAACTACAGGCTCTCCTGGAGGAGGGGGGGAGTGGACTTGGTGGCCATAAACGAGACATGGGCCACCCAAATCCATGACTGGGACATGACAGTTCCGGGGTACGGATTACACCAGAAGGATAAGGAAAAAGGGAAGGGGGAGTGCTGCTGTACGTAAAGGAGGGATTAAAATGTGTAAGGGAGGAGGGAGATGAGGGAGATACAGATAGGATTCCAAAAATATATCACTAAAACTGGGGGTGGTGTACAGGCCACCCTCTCAATCTGAAGAGTTGGACAGGGTACTGGCAGAACAAATCAGGAGGAACTGCGGGGCATGGTGATAGTAGGGGAGTTCAACCTGCTGGGGGTGGAGTGGGACACACCCACAACAAAGAACAGAAGGGAGCAGGTAATGCTGGACGCCTTCCAGGAAAGCTTTCTAGTACAGATGGTCAAGGAACCAACTAGGGAAAGGAACACCCTTGACCTTGTACTTACGAATGGGGAGTGGGTGAGGAATGTGAGGGTGGAGGAACCACTGGTGGGGAGTGACCACCGGATAGTATGGTTCCAGTTACAGATGGCTAAAGAGAGGGGGGCATCTGGCACAAGGATGCTGGATTTCAGGAATGCCAACTTTAAGATGATGAGGGAAGTGGTACAGGGGTTCCTGTGCAAAATTCAACCAGGTATGGACACATAATAAAGGTGGGAACTGATAAGACAGGGGATAGTGGAGGCAACAGAAACTTGCTGTAGGGCCCAGACTAAGAAGGCTAGGGAAAAGAAACCCAGCTGGATAAACAAAGGGGTATTAGACAGGGTGAGGAAGAAAATGGCAGCTTACAGGAGATACAGAAAATTGGGGAGGGAGGAGGATAGGGAGGAATATCTGCAAAAGCAAAGGGAGTGACCGGGGGTGAGGGCAACCAAAGCGGCAAGAGAACTCTGGCTGGCGCAGGGCATGAAAAAGGGGGAAAAAAGACTTCTTTAGGTACATCAGGGAGAAAAGAAGCTGTAAGGACCAAATTATAAGAATTAAGAAGGAGGGGGATGGGTGGAAGAGGGGGGTGAAAAGACAGAAGTGCTCAATGACTACTTCCATTCAGCCTTTACGAAAGAAAGGTAGGGGGCGCTACCCATAGTAAGAGGGATGATAGAAACAGATGGAGGAGGGATGACGGATGGAGAAATCACAGTGAGGAGGGTGCTGGAGGGGTTAAGGGCATTGAGGGTGGACAAGGCACCAGGACCGGATGGAGTATATCCAAGAGTGCTGAAGGAGCTGGCAGAGGTCCTGGCAGAACCCATGGCAGAAGTATTTAATTCATCTCTAGACACAGGATGCGTACCCCAAGACTGGAGACTGGCTTGCATGGTTCCCCTCCACAAGAGTGGACCCAAGGAAAAACTGGGGAACTATAGGCCAGTAAGTGTAACACCCACAGTGGGAACGCTAATGGAGATCATCCTAAAGGAGAGGCTAGTGGTCCTACTGGAGGTGAATGGGGTGCAGGACGGGAGGCAGCATGGCTTCGGCAAGGGCAGATCATGTCAGACCAACCTGGTGGAATACTATGACTGGGTGACTAGGTAAACTGACGGGGGCCATGCGGTGGATGTCCTCTACCTAGACTTTAGTAAGGCCTTCAATTCAGTACTACATGGGAGACTCAGAAGCAAGCTACGGGGCACAGGGGCAGGAGCAAAACTGGTGGGGTGGGTGGAAAACTGATTAAAAGATAGGCAGCAGAGGGTGGTGGTAGGTGGGGAATACTCATCCTCTAAGCCTGTGACAAGTGGTGTTCCACAGGGGTCGGTGTTGGGCCCAGTGCTGTTTGGCATATTTATTGCAGACATCTTGGAGGGCATCAGCAGCAAAATCAGCCTATTTATGGATGACATCAAGATGGGAGCGGTGACTTCTGATGACGTCATGCCCACGGAAGCAACTTGAGTGCGAAGCTCCATCTCCTCCAAGGCTACCAAACTCCTAAACTCTACAATTCAAAACAAAATCAGGGGCATACATATCTTAAAACAGTGTGGAGATGCCCAAAAAGAAGCCAGACCAGAAAAAATGCTCACCCAAACTGGCAGATCGCAAGGGATGGGGTACCAACAGTGATAGTTCCCAGGTCTCGAGTCATGGCGGTCCACCACAGCCAGAACTCGTAACAACGCCAAACATCTCCAGGCAAATGGATACTGTCTTGCAGGAGCTTTGGGACTTCTGAAAGGAGACCCACTCTACTTTTGTGGCGCTCCGAATGGATATTGGAAAAATGGAGCGGTGTCTCGATTCCCTGGAGGAACAGGCAGCTCAGTCAGACGCCCACGTGGAGTGCACCGAAATGGCCATGGTGCAGCTCCACCACACTATTCAAGTCATGCAGGATAGGATAGAGGATGCAGAGGCCCAGAATTGCAGAAACATTCTTAGGATTTCGGGCTTCCCGGAGGGCAGTGAAGGCAGCAATCCCATACAATTTCTGCAGCAGTTCTTCCGTTCCAAGCTACACCTGCCTGACAGCTGCACTCTAGAGATAGATCATGCGCACCGTGCACTGGGCCTGCAACCTGGCCCCTCCAGCTGTCCTTCCTCAATGGTGCTCAGATTTCTAAGATTCCAAGAAAAGGAACTAATACTGCACAAATCGTGGCAACAGGGGACCTTACATTTCAGAATCACCGAATATATGTAGACGATTATCCCCCCTGATAGCTGCACGCCGCAGGCCCTACGCTCCCATCCTAAAGAAACTCTGAGAGGCTAAACTCAAGTTTAGGACCCCATATCCATCCAAGCTAATGGTGCAGTTCCCAGAGGGTCCAGCAACATTCGAAAATGCTGAGGATGCTGCCCAAGATCTTTGTTCCCAAGGCTTCAAGGTCAATCTGGCTCCGAAGCAACAATCAACTGGGTCCCTCACAACAAAATTGGCGCAGAAGGCCTGGAAGCAGGTACCACCAAGAGAGGAGCATCAGAGAGAGGCCATTTCAGTGATACAACAAATTGCTGCTGACCTGAGGAAACAGACAATGGACACCTCGCTGACCACATCAACACCCCAGGCCATTAAATTAAGGGACTTTCTGGAGCACTTACTTCATTGTTTTACAGGTGAGCTGATTTCCTTTTCTCTCCCCTGTAGCGCTTCCTGATGCTTGTGGTTGTCTCACTTCCCCTTTCCCACTCGAGCTCACTCTGCCCATATCAGGGCATGCCTGGCTGGAGTATTCAGGGGTCGGGGAATACGTACATCCCCACCCACCCTCGTGGCTTTAGGCCTTACAGATCCCTGATGTTCAGACCCCTCCTGGGGGTATCAGGGGCTGGTCATTGCCTCTCTACCTCAGGGTATGTGGACACCCAGGCGTGCGGCTGGATGGGTGATGGGGGGCCCGAGTGTGGGATGTGGGACTTCCACTGGGGGGGCGCGGGACTGGCCCCGAACCCAACCTCAGATGCCGTGATTAAGAGGTCTCGGACAGGTCGGTGGCACCTACCCTCATGTTGCATCTTTGGTATTGTGTGATGGCCTCCAGAGAGGACCCACTGAAGGGTTTCTAATCAGGTTCTGGGGCAGTCATCATGAAAATCCCCAGGACCATGGCAGGATACTAATGAGCCCGGGATGGGTACCCGGTTCCCCAGCTTTGACTTTATTGAAGGACAGACACTCTGGGCTCAATCAGGCCTACCTCTGGGACACGGAAGGTCAGATTCCTCCCCCCAGATACTGAGGGCCATTGCGTGTGCGGTGACAGACCCTGTGGTCCATCTACAACTTAATTCCCTTGCCCGCCGGGCTGTCTTCTGGGGTTGGAGGGGTGGGGGCTCCTCCCCCCCTCCCGGAACACAGACATTGGGCTGGGACCTCAATGTGGCCTGACCACAGTAGACAAAACATGGGAGCCACTGTACATTGGGCTACCCACATAATCATAACAAAAGAGTTTCTTCTGTTTAACCAGCTCTTACTCACAGCCTTGGAGGAGCCAAGGCATGACTATACCCCTCTCTCCTTTCCCCGCCCAATAGACATTTACATCTAGTGCCGTCTGGTAGGGACAGGCTGAATTAGGCAAAGTCTGGGGACTCGATGCTTTTTAGCACCAAGCCCCAATGGAAGTCACCTTTAGTTTAATAGGCAATGCCCAGTTGGCAAACGCCTATGGAAAAGTTGTTCTAAGTTGGTTTTTATTCCCCCTGTTGTTTACCTCTTTCTCAGATTCCCGGTTGGAGGGCTTATGCCCTCACCCTTCAACAAGCAGGGCCTTGCTCTAGGTAATGATCTAGGGGACCTGTTTTTTTCAGCTAAATAAACCCTCATTACACCTATCAAGATATACAGATGGCTAGCAAACATCTTAAGCCCTGCTCCCTGAATGTGAATGGTTTACGGAGCCCCATAAAGCGTTCCAGGATATTGTCACTACTGAAAAAAAGTCAAGCTGAACTGGCTTATATTCAAGAGACACACAGGTCAGCTGAGGAGCATCAGAAATTGACAGCTAGAGGATTCAACCAGGTTTTCTTCTCTGCATATGGGGGGGAGGAGGAGGGGGGTCACCATCCCGATAGTCAGCCACACCCCTTTCCGGGCTATTAAGGAATGGGTGGACCCGGAAGGCCGTCTGATTATTGTACAGGGGTTGCTACAGGGCCACGAGGTGATCCTAGCAAACTTATACTTACCCCGGGTGCTAACACACCTACAATCCGTCACCTCCTGAACAAAATAGTCGAGCTGACCCATGGGACACTAATACTGGCAGGAGACTTTAACATAGCTCCCAGCACTAGCATTGACTCCACAAATAGCTCTAGGGGAAAACAACCAGCACCCGATAAATTTTTTTAAATGCTTTGTTGGGGAGGTTGGCTGGCTCGACATGTGGAGATCCCTCCATCCTAGGGATAGAAAATATACATTTTACTCAGCAACACATGGAACCTATACCCGTATCGATCATTGTTACACTCAGCTGGAATCCCTGGGGGCAGTGGTAGATTCCTCAGTGGGAGATATTTCCCACTCTGATCATGCTCCCCTGATAACCTCCTGGGACTTGGGGGGGGGGAGGATGGAGCGGCGTAACACCCTTTGGAAGTTCAATCCGATCCACCTTAAGAGTGAAATCTTTAGAGAATTCCTGAGGGATAGGATAGAGGAGACTCTGGAGGATAATGCTGACCCAGGTGTCTCCCCCCCATCAGATGGGATACCTTGAAAGCAGTCGTATGAGGTCACCTAATCAAATACAGAGCAACCCTTGCAAAAATTCGAAACTCCAGATGCACACAACTAGAACAGACCCTCCATTTTCTCCAGACTGCACATCAGCAAGGGGGCCATACAGTCTCCCATCTGCAGATGCATTAAATTACTTCTTCACCGAAGGCCCCAGGGCTCTCATCTCTGACTCTATAGCTCAAAACCCTCACTCGCTCTCTCTCTCTCAGCTCTAGGAAACTTCAGCCTCTCCCCTCTTCCCATGGCTGATTCCTAAAGGAACTAGCCACTCGTAAACATGGTCTCCAGTGGGTGTTTGGATGGCCCAACTTCCTATCTCTGTAACATCCTATCTCGGCCTACTTCTGCATCAACACTGAGACTATTTTAAATGCATAAACTGTGTTGTGACAATGTGTTTTGTCAAACTTGGAGTTTTTTGCAGGGTGAATAGTTGTCTTGCCATTAAAGGAGAACTATTTTGAACCAGCAAGCCTGAGTTTTCTATTGCAGCTGTATTTTAAATACTAGTACACACTGTGTTATTTTTCCATCTTTACTGGCCGCTTGATAAATTCAGTGGGTGTTTTTGATTTGCATACTGCTAGTAAGGGCCATTTTAGAACTGTATGACACATCTTATGTCAAGAACTCCCATTGTTGGCATAGTTAATCCATGTACTAAAATGGACTTATGTGGTTCAAAGAGTCACATAATTTACATCACACAGTTCTAAAAAGCATTTTGAGACCTCTGTTCATGAACAGTATCACTGTGAATTTGTTAATCTGTCCCAAACGTTGATTTCTCACAGCGACTGTGCCACTGTGCGTCACATGTGCAAAAACACATTTTGGGCAGGATGTGAGAAATGACAGCTGTACTGTTCATAATGAGATGTGAAAAAATGGAAATGTTGAAAATCTAGAGTGAAAACATAACAAATTGCTGAAGTTACGAGCGTCCATGGAAACTGTACAATGTACGCTCGTAACACAGTCATTTTTTTGGAATTTGTTCACCAAATTTTCAACATAGGCATTTTGGGACCTTCGCTCATGAACAGTGTCACTGTGATTTTGTTAAACTGTCCCGAACGTTGATTTCCCACAACAATTGTGCCGTTGTGTGTCACATGTGTGAAAACACATTTCGGGCAGGATGTGAAAAATTACAGCTGTACTGTTCATAAGAAGGTGTGAAAAAATAGCAATGTTGAAAATCTGGAGTGAAAATATTAGAAATTGCCGAAGTTATGAACGTGCGTGGAAACTGCACAATGCACGCCCGTAACACAGTCATTTTTTGGAATTAATTTTTTCACCAAATTTGCAATATAGGGCTTTTGGGACCCCACCTCATGAACAGTGGCACAGTCATTTTGTTAATCAGTCCTGAAAGGTGATTCCAAGCAGTGACCGCGAAATGACCTTTTGGAACCAAATAACAAGACAGCAGAGCATGTGTTCATGAGGTGGCATCCCAAGAACCCCATGTTGAAAATTTGGAGCCAAAAGTAAAAAAAAAATGGCAGAGATATCCACCTATATTGACCCCCCATTGATGCCGTTATACAGCTTACCGTGATTTTCTTCAGTTCGCGGTCGGCTTTTGAAGAGTTCAGACGTCTCCCACTTCACCGAAGATCACCGCGCAAGACCTTCTGGGGGTAAGTATGGGGTGAGGGGGGTGCTGGGAGGTGGGGTGCACAGAGGGTGGGTGCAGGGGGGAAGAGGGGTATCCTGACGACAAAGGACCATTTTATTGTTTACAGGGACAAATAAAATAGAAAACATTGGGGGAAGGTTTTTTCCCCCAGGTTTTACAGAACCATACATTTAAGCACACTGGGGTGGGCTCCCAGTGTGCCACCTAGGGTTTTTTTGGGGGGAGAACTGAAATCAACAGGGATTGGGTACCCCGTCAGCAAAGAAAGCATGTCTGTGTTGGGGGGGAAGGGGACATGATGCCGACGGGGATTAGGCACCCCGTCTACAAACAAACTGATCTGGGGAGAGGGCATGCCGACAGGGGGATTGGGCACCCCCGAGGTCGGCTTTCTGGGGATTGTGAGAGGTGGACAGCGGGAGCCGCTGCCATGTTTATTGAAACGTTTCACCAGGCAAGGCACCTAAGGGAGGCATGTCATCTGTGCCGCTGCATGATGAGCTTGTCCCCGATTGCAGCGGCACATTTGATTCAAGTTGGTGGCACTTTGCATAATACTTGTATCACAGCTAGCATGCTGGCTAATTGGAGAATGAGGGACACACGTACTAAAGCATGCCCTGCATTCGCCAACACTGACACACCTCTGCATTTCTCCTACTACTATAAAATTTTGCTTGTGCACATGCAAGACAACATAAAAACAGAAGGTTTGACATAAAAAGACCGACACACCTTCCACTTACTTCTTTGATATTCTAAAATATTAAGAGATGGGGCCGGCCTGTTCATGCAGGGGTAGGAATTCCGCCTGCAACGCCGGTGACCTGGGTTTGAATCTGGACTTGGGCCGTCGGATGGCTGGCTGGGGAGGGGGATTGAGCAAGCCATGGACTGCTCTCCTCTTCCAGGGAGAGAGGCAGTGTGATTGACTGTTTGGTGCAAAAGTGCGGACCCCAGGCGGAGGTTGGGCGATCCAATGCGACCTGTGCCTGATATGTATGGGGAGGTGGGATGGACGTCAAGTTTGTCCCACTGACGTCATTGTATGTTCCACCTCCTGAGGGAATTAAACTAGCATTCCAAAAATGGTTTTGCCGTTGCAGGATGATGCCTCCACACTGGACCCTACGCCGCTAACTGGGCTCCCACTAGCGAGCCATCTACCCATGTCTGCCATGGGGGGGGGGATGGGGACCCCCTGGTGGCCCTGCCCCTGGAGGACAAGCCAGGGGTGTTCGGGAGTGAGTAGTCTCGGGGCAAGTGTCAGGGCAAAGCAGAGTGGCTGGTGGAGGCCGGTGGTGAACCGCCAAAAATATATATCTGTAATAAGAGTTAAGCTGGAAAACCTTTCCAGAGGGAGGGCAATTTTTAGACTTGGTAACCCTGATAGCATCAGTGTGATAAGCTTTGTGTAAAGCCAATTCTATAGAAAAGGAAATCTCTCGATATGGAACCAGCTTTAGTTGCAAGGAACAGGCATGTGTGGACTGCCACAAATAAAATTTAATGATCACAAAAAACAAAACCATGGTACTTGGGTTATATTTTTTCCAAGCCAGGAAGTGAATCCCCAGTAGCAATTCCTGATACATAGTATTACGAAGAAGGGCCATATTACAGTAGTCAGCAAAAAAAAATCTCAGAAACCTCATGTTTATGGGCATAAGCGAAACAAATGATCCCAGGTTTCTAAGCTAGCAAGACACTCTAGTCTGGAACAGCGTTGTTCCTCTAAGCTTTTATGTTTAAATGTGTTTTTCACCCCCAATCTACTGTGTGTGCTAAGCCACAACAGGTCCTACATCTGCTGTGGTAGTCTGTCATTGGAAAGGTGTTGTAATATCCCATATTCCACACCTACAGGGCATTCCAGAAGTGCTGGCTGCACTATAAATACTGTAGAATGAATTGTCTCGTATAACTGTTTCCAAGAAAATGATTCTAACTGTACTGGTCACAGCTTCCACTCTCAAAGTTTAAAAAAAGCCAGCCTCAAATACTCAGGATAGACAGTTCCAGTGCCACATTTAAGAATACATAACTTACTCAGCTCCCAACAGGGCAAAACAGGAGCCATCCATTCATTAACTAAAGTAACTCACAGTCTGTCTTCCTGACATACAGATTTCTGAAAATTATGGGAAAAAAAACTATAAAAACCAAATGCAATGGGGTTAACCATTCCCACACCACAATCTTTTTTTTCAGTCTGTTTATTCACCGAACCCGGAACTCTCTCAGGCTACCCCTACACACTTACTGTTACTCTACCACCCACCTGATCCCATCTCCTCAGAGGTAGCTGTTTTCCACCATCCTCCTGCCCACCTGATGATCCCGTCTTCTCGGAGGTAGCTGTCTTCCACCATCCTCCTGCCAGCAGACCCCCCAGCTCTGAGCCCCCGAGGTAGGGCTGCCTCCACTCCAGCACTCTATCTATAATCAAATGTGCCGGCCAAGGTGGTGGAAGTACAGAGGGGGTGGAGACAGGGCCCGGTATTTGATATGCGGTGACGTGGCCTGGAGGGGAGCTGTCACCTATCCAGGAATGTGGGTTTTTCCGTGCTTTGTGCGGGTTCCCCTTAGGAGCGCTGGCGTGCAAGGAAGCCAGCATGGCTCTGCCATAGGCATCTGCCACGCTCCTCCCCTTAGCTGCTCCTCACTAGATGTACCCCCGGTCTCCACCAGGGGTCACTACTGTGCTGGAGACACCCTGGATCCCTCCCCAGTGAGAGGAGAGTAGTCCATTGGACACTCGATCCTCTCACTCCCCTGCTGACCCCCAGTGCCCGAGCTCGTTTCTGAACTTGGGTCGCTGGCATGGTGCGAGGTGTGGCATCCAGCCCCTCAACCCTCAGCACCACCGGGCCAGTCCCACACCACCATCTTCAATGCTTAAATATCTAACTCTCCATTTTATAGGATTAGGCCTGCTCCCCCAATTAAACAAACAAACAAACAAAAACTAAACTATCTTGTTTCAACGGGAGCTGGTGGTGGGAAGACATAACTAATATAAAATACAGATAAATTCTTTCAGCTTAGATTGCTTCCAGCTCTTCTGTCTCTGAACATGTACTAACGTTGTTTGTAAACACTTGTCCCAATTAAAAGCAGCCATGTCTCCACCATCACAATTTATGCCCAAGAGATCAAGGGATGTACCTTCTACTGGTATCTAAGTAATGACCCCCTGTTGTGCCCTGAAATCTCCTAGTCCCCTGCTTTTTGTTAGGTTTATTACTGAACCTGATGCAGTGGAAAAGGTACTCAAAATACTTTCTAGCAAGGGGCCAAACAAGGGATCCCTTTAAAATATACTGACATCATCAGCATGAGCCAAAACGTTAAGAACCTTTTGGTTCTCATGAAAAGTGTGTCCCACCAAAGTACTATTATTGTGAAAGCTACATAATAAGGGACCAATAGCAAAGGTGTAGAGAAAGGGTTAAAGGGGGCCACCCCTGTCTTACACCTCTACAGACTATCCTGCTAGCTGCCTGCCAACCATTTAACTAATGGATTCACTGCAGCCTGACAGTATAAACACTGAACCCACCCTATGAATTATTCTGAGAAGATATACACCTGGAGGACTTTGAATGGGAACACATCTGACAGCTTATCAAAAGCTTTTTCTTGATCTATCGACAAAACTATCCATCTAACTGTCCCGTGTTTTCCCATTCAAAGACCTCTCTTAATGTGGCAATGGTGTCCTGTACTGATCTACCTGGAATGGAACAAGGTTGATGGGGGGGAGGTTATGTAGTTTGCTGCCTTCTCCAGTCTTTTTGCCAAAATCTTGGATAATATTTTAAAATCCATATTCAAAAGACTGATTGGTCTCCATTTCTTCAAAACTTCCTTTTTTTGTGCAAAAATATCAGCTGTACCGCAGATATTGGGGAGTGGGTAATGAGTCACTGGCCAGAATATCACCATACATGGTTCCCAGAGCTGGCCTATGTGTACCAAAAAGGTCCTGTAGAATTCAGCCAGGAGGCCATCCTCCCCTGGGGCTGTATTACTTTTCAGAGATTTTTACTGCAGTTTTAACCTCAGGTAAACTAATTTGTTAGAGAAGGAATTCCTTCACTGATTTAAGTATACCAGGAATCTCCAGGGTCTCCAAAACTGAAACTGGTGGCCCGCCCGGTGGCGCTGAGGGTTAAGGCGCTGGATGCCACACCTCACACCACATCGGTGACCCGAGTTTGGGAATGGACTCGGGTCACCAGGGGTTAGTTGTGGGGAGAAAGGTTGGAGCATCCAACGACAGCTTGCCTTCTCCAGGGGGGAGGGACGGGATCCAACCCGGCATGTGCTGACCCCTGGCGGAGGCCTGAGGACTAATCAACTCTGGAGGGGCTGCACACATTGGGGGGTGGACATTGTGGATGTCAGCGGAACTCACACATTGACATCAGGGCATGCAATGTCCCTACAGAAAAGGGGAAAATCACCCTCCAGAGCCGGGAAGATGGAGCGCTGAGCCTAGTCCTGATGTGCCACCATCTGCCAGCTGTCTCGGGGGATCTAACGAGACATAAGGTACAGGAGTGTTCTGTCCCACCCCAACCCTGCCCTGGGTGCAATCCGTGGCAGGATGGAGGGACACAACCAGCTGGTAAAACGATGGAAGACAGGCTACATTGATGACTCCTGATGGGGCAGTGCAGTAAAGGCAATAGGTGGAATCACTAAGTCTCAACATGTTGTTCTGTGATACTAACAAATCATGGGCAGCTCATAACTGTCTCCTGGACCCATCTTGTAAGCCTGAAAAGAGCATACTGTCTACCTTGTGTTGGCAAGCTTTAAAGGCATCAAAAGATTGTCTAGACACCTGGGTACCGAACTGCAGTTCCTTCACTAATGACATAGCTCTATCATATTTAAAGAGGGAACCGGGTTGCCCTGAGGCGGGTCGCATGACTGGGCTTCCATCAGGCCTATGGCTTGATGGTGTCCAGCTCTCGACCTCAGACCGGGTGCGTAACCTAGGCATTATTATTGATGACGGTTTGACCCTGAAATCACAGGTGTCTGCTGTTGTCAAGTCTTCCTTTTATCAGTTTAGGAATATTGCCCGGGTGAAACACCTGGTTCCTATGGCTGACCTTCCTACATTGGTCCACGCCTTCATGACCACCAGCCTTGATTACTGCAATGCCCTGTACCTAGGGCTACCAGGGGTTGACATCTGCTGCTTGCAGCTAGTGCAGAATGTGGCAGCCAGGATTTTGACTGGTACATCTAGAACTAGTCATATTACACCTGTGCTGCACGGACTGCATTGGCTGCCTGTTCAGTGGCAGATCACCTTTAAGGTCGGATTACTGACCTATAAAGCCCTACATGAACAGGGACCCCAATATGTGCAAGATCTTCTTACACCCTACTGCCCCCTCTTTCACTCCAATCCACCAACGAGGGATTGCTAGAGATTCCCAGGGTTCGATTAAAGACATCTGGGGTGCATGCATTTTTTATGCTGACCCTTCCCTGTGGAACTCTCTACCTCATCAGATAACAGAGTGCCTGACCATCGAACGTTTTAAAAATGAGCTCAAAACTTACATGTTTTCTAAAGCTTACTGTGGATGATTTCAAAACACTTATGATTGCTTATTAATTGTTTGTTGTTATTTAACTCTTTGTTTTAATGTTTGTACAGCGCTTTGGTTTCTGAAAAGCACTTAAAAATGAAGTTTTACTTTTTACTTACTTACATTACACTCCTAGACAGGGTCCAAAGGAGGGCAACCAAAATGATCTGGGGCATGGGGGAGAGGACCTATGAGGAGAGGCTCAAGGAGCTTGACATATATACCCTGGAGGAGGGGAGGGATGGGGGGACATGATAGAGGTCTTTAAGTACATAAAAGGGATCAATAAGAGGGGCTCAGTCAGGGTGCTCCAAAGGAAGGAGGAGGGGGCAACGAGGGGGAATGGGTGTAAGCTGGAAGGGGTAGGCTCAGAGGGGAGAGAAGGAGGTGTTATTTCACTGAAAGGGTGGTGGAGCCATGGAATGCGCTGCTCAGGGAGTTGGTAGAGGCGGAGATTGTGGAAGGGTTTAAGAAGGGATGGGACAGGTACAGGGGAGGGTAAATCTGATCAGGTCCATTGCAGATGGAATATCTGGGACTGGGGACGGTATAACGCAAGGGGGGGGGACACCAAAATTGGCCCTCAGTATGGGTGCTGAAAATTGAGCAGACTCGAAAGACCATTAGGCCTATTCTGCTGGCATTTTAGTATGTTAGTATGTTACACTGTAGGTCCTTCATTTGGGCCTTCAATCTATTAATTTGATCTAAGAACTCTCCCAGAAACCTCTGGGACCTGTCAATCGATTTATGTAAGTGTGACTGGAGATCCAGATATTTCCTATAGGCTGTGTTCACATTTTTTTATGACAATTTTTGATAAAACTTTTTTTAAATCAAGTTTTGTATCCTCCCTCCACTGGTATGGGGAGTCATAGGTACAGGTCACTGTCCGTAAGGCTTCCCATCCAACTCTGACCTTTACCTCAGCTAGTATAGAGAGGTATTTAGTCTCCAAGTACCCCGCCTCCATCAGGAGCATGTACACTGTATCACTAGGTGGTCCGATGTTTCTATGACAGCAGTTTAAGCTCTGATAACCTGTATAGACCATGATAAAAAAAAAGGGAATCAATTGTGGGAAGACAGAGGGCCCCAAAAATAAGTGCACCCCCCTGAGGATGCAGCAGATGGTACACATATCTGAGACCAGCTGTTTTGATCATATCAGAAAGAAATGAGGAGTCACAATAAACTTTTTTACCCTGAGTCAGCTGTGTGTGGGGGCAATTAAAATCACCTTAAGATCACTTCTTTGCAGTTAAGTTGGCTGACATCAGGACAGCTCTACGATCGCCACACTCTATGGACATTGCTTCTGATCAGCGCTTGGCCACTAGCCTCCAGCTTTTCTGGAGTAACTTCGACCACCCAGAGTTCATGGATGTCATGAGGATTGTCCAGGGTGCAAACCCTACTTACTGTAGTTGGATCCAGGACCAGCTTCCCTGATTTTGGGTTGTATTGATTCCATCAGTCCAGTCCTTGCACAGATAGTCTGGTGCTCATTGGAAACAGGTGAAGTTTCCTAGCTCCCTGAAGGAAGTGGTGGTAACACCCCTCCTGAAGAAAGCTTCTTTGGACCCAAACTGCCATGAGAACTGTAGACCAATCTCTAACCTTTCCTTTTTAGGGAAGGTGGTTGAGAAGGCAGTGGCCGTACAGCTGGAGAGCCATTTGACCATCCATGACATCTATGAACCTCTCCAGTCCAGTTTCTGAAAGAGGCATAGTATGGAGACAGTGCTGGTTCGGGTGCTCAATGATCTCTTGATGGCTAGAGATCAGAAGAACTGTTCCATCTTCATTCTTCTAGATCTCTCATCAGCGTTTGACACTGTGGACCAAGGGGTTCTACTTGGTTGTCTGAGGTTCATCTGTGGCGTGTCAGGTACAGTCCTCAGGTGGTTTACATCTTTCCTCACTGGAAGAAGTTAGAAGGTGGTGTCCGGGATTTATTCCTTGGACCCAATCCCCCTGTCATGTGGGGTTCCTCAGGGATCAGTGTTGTCCCTCATGTTGTTCGCAGTGTATATGCTGCCCCTCGGAGACATTGTAAGGAAGTATCAGCTGAGGTTTCACTGCTATGCTTTCCAGCTCTACCTTTCTTTCATACCTGACCAGGATGGAGCTCTCTCTGTCTTTAATAACTGTCTAGCAGAAATCCAGGAGTGGATGTATACGAGCTGGTTGAAGCTGAACTCAGGAAAGACTGAAGTGCTGGTTGTGGACCCAGGGCACTGGATGGGGGGGGTTGGGGTTGGTTCACCCTCTGGGCTTTTTCTTGGGGGTTTATCACTCCCAGCCTCTGAGCAGGTCGCGAAACTTGAGGTAATTTCTGAAGGGCTGGCGCTTGCGTCGCAGTAGTCAGCTGTCATCAAGAACCTCTTTTACCATCTGAGAAACATCTCCAAGATTAAGCACCTTGTTCCGTTCTGTGACCTTCCCATGTTGGTTCACGCCTTTGTGTCCTCACACTTGGATTACTGCAACTCCCTGTACCTAGGGCTACCTGGGGTGGAACTCCGCCATTTGCAACTAGTGCAGAATGCAGCAGCCCAGCTTCTGACAGGAACCTTTAGGTCCTGTCATATTTTTCCAGTGTTGTGCGGTCTGCACTGGCTGCCAGTACAATGGTGGATTACCTTTAAAGTCGGTCTTCCAACTTACAAAGCTCTACACGGACAAGGCCTGGGCTACTTGAAAGAGCTTCTGGTACCTTACCACCCCAGTGATCACTCCGCTCAGCTGGTGAGGGGTTGCTAGAGATCCCACGGGTTTGTTTAAAATCTTCTGGAGCCTGGGCATTTATGCATGTGGCCCCTTCCCTTTGGAACTCTCTACCCCGCCAGTTACGTGAGTGCGTGACCGTGGAGGGATTTAAACAAGCTTTGAAAACCCATCTCTGGCACCAAGCATTTGGTGACTGATTGGACATATTTATTTAATTTAGATGTTCTTGGTCTTATTTAACTAAGCTGCTGTGATATCTGTAATATTTGATATTTTTTTTTATTTTGTTAGGCACCTTGGTTTTGGAAAGGTGCCATAAAAATACAGTTTTATTGCTATTATTATTATTTATTATCACTAACCTGGACATAAATAAGAAGGGTAGAACCTCCTTAACAATTTCAATCTGGGAGGCCATTGTCTGTGGGGTGTATATAGAGAATAATGGATGGGGAAGTGTGTGATATAAGAATTTAATGCACACCCGAGGTGTGGGAAGCATCCCACACCGAGGGTGTGCATTAAATTCTCATTATCAAATACTTCCCTATCTTTTATTTTATATAATTGCTGGTGAGCAATTTTCCAGTATAAATTCTGTGACCCCCAACAGACATAGTCTACATACACACACACACATACTTACTTTGCTCTCTCTCTCACACACACACACACACACACACACACACACACACACAGTCTCTCTCCCTCCGTCATTCTCAAGGAATCCCTGTTTGGCAGCTTCACTCCATAGTTATCTGGGGCACCAAATAAAGCAGCAGCAGCTCACTTCTCCTGCACCTCCCACTCCAGTTTCCCCAGTTGAGCTGTGCAGCAATCCCCAGAGTCCCTCTCCCTCTTACGCTACAGCTCACTCTGCTCCCAGTTTTATTCTTTTTTTTTTTAAATTAACAGCTGAAATCACGATCGCGATTAGGCTCGTGCTTACCCGTGTTAGTTAACTGCAGACTCGTTCTGCTGACTTTCTGTGTTCCCCAAAGGTAGCGAACTGCAGGATCAACCAGATACTTAAAAAAAACGTAATATTTAAGGTAGGATCGATCAGATATATTAAAAAAAAATACAATGATTACAGGAAACTGATGGTGAAAGTGAAACTGTGGCAGCCACACGCTAAGATACAGAGCCGAAGACACCATCTTTTGGGAACTGCTTAGCCCGCCCACATTCAAAACAGGAGCCAATGAGGGAGCGCTCCCTTTTAATAGACAGAGCGTGTGAATGTCGTAATAACCGACTGGTTATTACGGCAAATATCAACTCAGTGAGCCCATTGAAAAAATTGCTCACCAGTAATTATAAGCATATAATCTGCATCGTAAGCCTCCCCAAGAAACAATCATCAGCACTCTTCTGGGATAAATGTCTACCAACTTAGTGTCCAATCATGGCTCTGAAAGAGGACTCCTACCCTATCACAGGGATCAACCCCAGTAGACCAAAAGGAGGCCTCCAAGGTCCACATAGTTATTGTCCGGTTAACATCATGTTGTGTTTTTAATCTTACATCCTAAATAAGAAACATGCCCACTAGCAACTGGCTCAGGATAAAAAGAGTGGTAGTGCATTTCCTTTGAGACTTTACTTACATACTAACATACTAATTGCCAGCAGATTAGGGCTTACAGTCTATCAAGTCTGCTCGAACCTCAGATCCCTAGTTGGGTGCCGAGGCCCCCCCCCGCCGTGTTCCAGAAACCCCTATCATCCATCTCCACCCCCCTGGGCCAGGCCATCATGATACATCCACTTTCTGTGTCTGTCCCACCCTCTCTTGAAGCCCTCCACTGTGGATCTCCGAACCATCCAAGGGTCCACCACCCTCTCAGTAAAAAACCCCCACCTCTTTTCCCCCCTCACCCTTCCACCTTCCAACTTCAAACCATGCCCTCTGGTGATACGTCCCTGCTTTAGTCTAAAGATCCCCTCCATGTTTACCCTATTTATTCCCTTAAGGTACTTGAAGAACTCAATCATGTCCCCCCTGTCTCTCCTTTCCTCCAGTGAAAACAGGCAGAGCTCCTCAAGTCTGTCCTCATACGTCAAATCCCCTATAGTACTTGTATCATCTTAGTTGCCCTCCTCTGTACCCTCTTCAGGAGCTGTATGTCCCTCTTCAAGTGCGGTCTCCAGTACTGTACATAGTACTCAAGGTGTGGTCTAACTAGTCCATTGTATAGCGGCAGAATCACTTCCCTGCTCCTAGAGGTGATCCCCCTTACAATGCATCCCAACACCCTGTTTGCCTTGCTAGCCACTCTCCTGCACTGCTCAGAGTTATTCATACATGTATCCACCATGACCCCTAGGTCTTTTTCCCCTGTTGAGGCCTCCAGCACCTCCCCTCCCAGAGTGTACCTGTGTTCAGGGTTTCCCCGACCAAGATGTAACTCCTTGCACTTGGTGATATTGAAATGTAATTTCCGTGTGTGAGCCCAGCTTTCCAGGGTGTCCAAGTCCCCTTGCAGGGCCAACCTCCCCTCTTCCCCCTCAACTACTGCTCCTATCTTGGATTCATCAGCGAAGAGACTCATTTCACACCCTACACCCGATATGTATGCATTAAACAGAATCGGACCCAGGACTGAGCCCTGCAGTACCCCACTTCCGACCTCTCCAGGGTTCGAGAGCTCCCCACTGACCTCTACTCACTGGGTGCGTCCAGCTAGCCAGTTTTCAATCCATCTATCAAAATGCCTACTCCCAACCCTGTCAGTTTCTCCACCAGACCATTGTGGGGGACATAGTTAAACGCCTTGGTGAAGTCCAAGAATAATACATCCACAGGCTTTCCCCTGTCCAGTTCTGATGTTCACAAGATTGGTTTGACATGATCTACTTGGCACAAACCCATGTTGCTGACTATCCAGACCTCCCACCTCCTCCTTTAGGCTGTTTACATTCAAAGTTATAACCAAAAAAGTGCTCATGGACAAAAACATATAGAGAGATAATACAGTCAACCTCATTACAGTGAAAGACCCCTCACCCTCAAAGACTGGGATCTAGTTCTGCCCTTTTTGTTTGGGGGGGCGTCTCAGACCGTGAGTCATCCAGATCAGAGGATCTTCTTGAGAAGGGATACAGGAGAGTTCAAAGTCTGCATCTTCCTCTTCAGAGTCCCCCCACATCCTTTTCTCCTGTAGGATAGTAAACCTATTGGTTACTGGGATCACTGCATTTTTAGCAGGTTTAGGCCTGTGACTATGATCCCATTTTTTACTAGTTACTGGTCGTAGACCATCTGCTTCCTCCACTGATGTAGGAGGAAAAGGCTGAGGCAAAATAAGGGGGGGGGGAGTGATGGGGGTATACCAGACCGGTTTGCTTCTGGTTCCATCTGGGAGTCAGACAATGGCATGTCTCCAGGAGGAGCATTATCAGGAGCAGAGGCTGGTGATGATCTGCCCTCACCAGACTTGGAGTACTGTGGCTGCTTGAGGGTGGGCTTCCCAATAGCAGGAGCCTCTGTGGGTGCTGTTTCCTGTATGGTGTCCCCAAGTGAAGGGGGGCCCTCGCTCTGAGGGGGGAGTTTGCTGCCTGGATGATTTTCATGTTTCAGTACATGAATGGAACAGCACCGGAGTAGAACAGGTGTAAGACTGGTATCTTAGCCATCAGCAGAAGGAAGCAGGGAAGTGGCGGACTTTACCAGTCAGCTAAGATGAGGTACCTGTTCACTGCTTGGTAACATTCACTGCTGGGAAGGACAGAAGGTCAAAGGTAGGCCAAAACTGAGAATAGGAGCAACTCCCTTTCTAGGGTAGGAGTATCAAGGGATTTAAACAGGGTACAGGGAACACTAATAGCAACCTATCCAGGGTCAGGTAACAAAGGGTTAGAGGAAGGTGAAAGTGCTACTACTACAACAGGAAAAAGCAGACCCCTAGGACACACCTGGAAACGAGCCTTGGCTCAGTGTGCTTCTCCTGGTTACCAATTTTAAATAATAATAAATAAATAAAGTTAGGAGGGGAAGGAAGGAGGAAAACTCTTCAGACAAAAAAGAACTACTTGTTGAGAGGGGTAGAAGGGGAAAAACCCTCTCTAGGGTAAAGGTATAAAGGGGCATAGCAAACAAAACGAGTATTTGTCACTGTTGAATGTTTGCTTGCATTGCTGTTGTAGCGGGTCATGCTTGTACACAATTTTACTGAACATTAACCCATGACAGACTAAATGAGATGTAAAATGTCATTTGCAATAGGGTCCTGATTTTACACAATTGTATACTCCACCCCAGTATAGTAGAGGTGAGATGTGATTGATATTTCATTTTTAGTGTGGTCCTTCTTTTATACTGTATTTTTCTAGGACAGATCATTTTAGATGCAACATCTAACCAGGGGAAGGATAATCACTTAAATGGGGTTCAGTTGGGTTGCTCCACAGAAGAGAAGGACCTAGGGGTGATCACAACAGGGAGCATGAACAACTCTGTTCAATGCAGAAGGGCGGTGGCAAAAGCCAACATAATGCTGGGGTATATAGCCTGAGGGATCTCCTCCAGAAGTAGGGAGGTTATCCTGCCCCTGTATAGGTCGCTGGTCAGGCCCCACCTGGAGTACTGCATGCAGTACTGGTGCTCGTTCCTGAAGGACATCAAATTGTTGGAGGGGGTACAGCATAGAGCTACAAAGATGATCCAGGAACTGGAGAGCAAGCCATACAAGGAAAGGCTGGGGGAGTTGAATATGTACTCTCTGGAGGAGAGGAGGGACAGGGGAGATATGATTGAGACCTTTAAGTACCTGAAGGTAATAAACAAGACTAATACAGAGAGGATTTTCCAGAAGAGAAAGGGGCAGGACACGAGAGGACACCAACTGAGACTGGAGTGGGGTAGATTCAGGAGAGAGATGAGGAGACATTTTTTCACAGAAAGAGTGGTGGACAAGTGGAACTCCTTGCCGGGTGAGGTAGTGGCCTGCAAGGTGGTAGACAGCTTCAAGAGGGGTTGGGATAGAGTAAGGGTAAGGGGTAATAGGATGTGGGGGAAGGGAGGGGCAGCAGCATTATAAGGTGCTAGCTGTGTACTCGAGCAGACTTGATAAATCATGAGGCCTGTTTCTGCTGGCATTTTCGTATGCTCATATCCATTGTGAGTGTATAGCTCTAGTAGTTTTGCCTCAATTACTTGAGATACAGAACACTGCAAAATAAAAAGTTTACAATGCAAGAATCAGATTTAGTTTTTGACTTTTTCATTGTATAAATTTTATTTTTAAAGGTATTACTATAATTGATGTGTGATGACTGTTGATAGTCTTGCTGAAACCCTAATGCCTCCTACTGTCTTATCTATACACCATGTAAATGTTAACAATTACTGCATTAAATGTTTCACAGACAGACTGACTGTAAACATGCATTGTATCCATTTTAATGTCTTTGCGTGTAATAAGTATTGCATCTGTTTCATACTTCTATGGTCAAGGACACCGAATACATGTAGGTTTAATATCCCCCTCCCTTTTAATTTATTGCAGATCATCTCTGTGTAAATCAGTTTTAAAACAAGAGACCAAAAGCTGTAACGAAGGATGAGAATGTGGAAGGGCAGTGCTCACATTCAGTATAAAGTGGCCTGAGCGATCCATCTGGAAATGGTTGCAACCACATGGAAAAAGACAAAAAATGGGGTTCTCCAGCAGCAGCTTGAATTGACGAAATGCATAAACATGAGGAAAGCCTGTGCCTCCTAATAGGTCACGAAACACACACTGATACCATATGCTGCAGTACCCCCGCCTCTCACGGGGAGGAGTGCATGTGGCCCGCTAAAGGTAGGCAGGGAGGAGCTGCCCAAGCCTCAGGGGCGGAGGAGGCAGCTTCCAGAGGGTATGTCCAATCAGTGGGGAACCACTGAAAAGGGGCTGGCCCAGGTTGCTCCAGTAGGGAGGGACCTGGCAGGGTTTAAAATGAGCGGTTCAGGAGGGTTCTCCCTCTTTTAACTGCTTGTGAGAAGGAACCTGTGCATCAGAAGGAACACCTACCTCACCACTAGTACACCCCTAGGTAAGCCCTTTGTTTATCTATTGCATCGCGCCTGCGGCCTTGTTTTTGTCCGTTCCCTCGCTTGTTTCCTTCTCCCTCTCTGTCCCATCTGGGCCTTTATCTTACCCCCTGACCTGCTGGCATTCTACCTGTGGCTGTTGCAGTTTTCCCTCCTTGCAGCCCATCTTTAACCCTGCCGGGACCGATTTTCTACCCTCCTCCCGGTGACTGCCTCTGTGCTTCTGTCACCTCTCTTCCTCCACTTCATTTCTTCTCCCCTAAGATCTGTCCCCTCCATGCCCCCCCTGGCCGCTTTTCTTCTGGCTGGCTTGCTAGCTCCTTCAGGCTTCTTTACAAGCCCCCTCTACCTCTCCTCCTGTCTTCCAGCACCCATTAAGTTTCCCTTTGGGTGCCTGCTGCAGCCCGTGGCTCCCTTCTCTGGTTTGTGCCATGCCTGCGGCTTTGTTTTTTGTCCCCGCTCTTTTGCCTGTTTCCTTTCCCTGGTTGGCTCCTCTTTCCTGCCCTCCATGGCCTTTTTTTGTGTCTTCCGACTGCTGGGCCATCCCTGGCTGGCTCTTTTGCCTTCTCTGGGCTCCCTTTGTTCTTCCTCTTTCTTGTCTTCTCCTCCCCCCTCTTTCTTTTTTCCCCTCCTTGGGACTTGCCAGTTTTCTTTTACCATTTTTCTGTTCACGTTCCATTACCTCCCCCTTCCTGCTGTTTTTTCTTTGGAGCTCCACCTTCCTTGGGTTCTTCTCGGCCCGGCATCCCAGGCCCTGCTTCCTTTGGCTTGGCGCGCTTTCTCCCCAGCAATCCTCCCCAGCCCGGTTGCTAATTTTCTCTTTCCTTTGTCCGTTCTCTTGCCTACCTAAGATTTTCCACTTGCCCCCATTTTGTTGTATCCCTGCGCTCCATTTTTGGCTTCTCTTGCCCTCTCCAGTCTCTGTACAGGGTTCCAGGCCCCTCAAGATGTGGCAGCCCCTGCCTTAAAGGGCCAGTGCACTTTTGCTGGTGAATTTACCTCGGCTCCGTTGTTCTTCCTTCCCCAGCTCCAGGCGCTCCCACCCCATCATTTGAATTTTATTCTAGTCACCTAATTTCAGCAATTTATACCTACACTTATATTTTTGAGTGCAGGCAGTATAGTTCACAGGTTATAGGCATCGAACTGTAAACGAGGAGACTTGGAGGCTTGAAGTCCTGGTTTAGAATCTCATCAATCTCCACTTGTATACATGTGATTTTGAACAAGACACTGAACTTTTGTATAATAATACTAATATATCTATATATATATATATATACACATATATATATATATATATACATATATATATATATATATATATACACAGTATATATATATATATATATATATATATATATATATATATATATATATATATATATATATATATATGTGTATATATATATATATATATATATATATATATAATATTAAAACCTGAAAAGAAATAAATAAATAACAGCCGGATCACAAAGTGACGGAGTAGAATAATGGATAAGGCATAAGCCTCTGGAACTGCAGATTGGGGGTTCAAGCACCACCATAGCCTTGAACAATATTTGGCCAGCCCAGGGGAATACAACATGGGACGGAGGGGGCCCAGTTTTGGTGCACTTGGTTAGATGAGAGGTTTGTGGGGAATGCTACTAAGCTTATTTTCTTTCCTTAAATTTAGGTACACGCTTAGCACTGCTTTGCCCTGCAGTTTTTTATGGGTACAATATGTCAGCTCATCAGGCTTGGCCAGTGCAGAGAAGTCAGATGCCCCTTGCTTCTGCTGCAGCCCGGACGCTGGGGCAAGATATGGCCTTGCGGGACACGCTGCATCGTCTAAAAGACATTGGGGGTTCTGATTGGATGCTGGCTGTATCCAGACTAGAACCAGGTCTGCAGGTTGCCTCCTCGGGGGGCCACCAGGACCTGGCAATGGCCCTTAACTATGAAAATGAACAGGTGTCCTCTGGGAGGACGGAAGGGGAACAGTGACAGCCAAGGCAGAGCCAGCCTTCTGCTCACCTCTTGGAACTGGTGGCAGAAAGCAAACGGGGTAGAATGAAGGGGCAAGGCAGGCAAATGAAGCATAAGGCCCAGGCATCGGTGGATGAAAGCCAAAAGTGTATAGAATCCGAGCAGTTCGGAGATGAGGGCTCTGCCACGGCGGACCACGTGCAGCTGCTGGTCACACCCAGGAACATGGAGGATGAGTCCACGACAACACCTGTGGTTTAAACACAGCCCAGCGAGTATGAAGGGGACTACAAGAGCGATGCATCCGTGGGAACAGCTGGGTCAGACTCTGAGAGTGAGGATGAATTGTCAAGCGAAGGTCCAGACAGTTTACCAACTTGTTACAGGGGCCCACCCTCAAAATATTCGAGATTGCGGCAGAATTTAAGGGGGATGGTGAAGGACGCTGTTGCCAAGGAATGAGCAAAGTGCAAGACTATGAAAGGGAGAGGCGGCACGGCAGATATCTGCCACCAAGCATACCCACGTCAAACCCATTTTGCCCGTAGTGCACAAGACCAGCTGGGTGGTGACTGTTATAGCTGGAGTGCACAGCCAAGGGTGCATGGGGATCAACAGACAACTACTCTTGGCATGCCCCCCCTTGACCTTGTGTCAACTGAAACAAGAGTCGGGGTACCGAATAGGGTCACTCAAGGGATTCCATCTTCATGAAGGCAAACGATGGGGCAGCTGTGGAGTCCAGTTGGATTCAGCAATATGCCTGCACCCCTCTCGATAGCAGGCACAGGGAGAGGTGCACCACCTAACCAGCCAGCCGGCATGAACCTAACAACCTCACACTGGCCAGCATTACCTTGGGAACCTATGTGGAGCCAGGGTCCGCATATGTGGCCGATCATGTACAGGGCCATGGGTGGCATACCAGCCAGCATGGGGCCTCCATAAACCCATGGGGACTGTGGGGCATGTCTCAGCCAATAGCCATTCACGGCAGGATGGGTACGGGGGATAGAGGGGCACAGGCTAAGATTCCAAACACACGGGGCAAGGACACCTCGCAGGTGTCTATGGGACATCCCCTCCAGGGCACTTGGACCGACACACAACAGTGTCACATGGAGGAAGGGCTCCCATCATGGCAGTAACTGCACCAGACAGGTTGGGCACGCCCATAGAGGTGCGCCCACCAGCGGTCAACAGCCAGCAGAAGTCCTCCAATACCAGTACGGCACCACCACAGTCAGGCACACCTGACACTGGGACCCCTCAGGTAGCTAATGGGCAGCCCATACAGATGGCGGTAGCCACACAAATCACAGTGGCCTCAACCACTTCTAAACAAGGAGATATGAGAGCACAAGGGGCTGTGGTCCAGGTGTGGACCAGAGTATCAGCTCCTGGGCCACAAACCTTGCAATCAGGTGCAAACAACATGACTGGAAAGGGTATGGGTGGGGGCCAGCAGCATGGCCACTGCCACAGCCACAACATGCGAGACATCCTCCCTGACACTGGGGGCAGTGGCACAACAAAGAGCAGCACAGGGTTGAACCATTGGGCATATGCTGGGGTTGAGGATCCATTGGGGATCACCTGTCAGACACAGTTCAGGAAAAAATTTGGAAAGGGAAAATTATCAACATGTTCTCATTATTGCATCGGGAGCTTCCAGAGAAGAATGACGATAAGAAAGGGAAAAAAGAGGGGCCTGGAATGTACAAAGTCCCTTTCACATTTGAGAACTAGGCTGCTGCCTTTGACATATTCATATCAGTATACAGGACGAAGCACCCGGACAAATTGATTTCTTTGCTGAAGTACCAGGACACAATCAAATTTGCTCACCTATCCTTTGATGGATACACGTGGCTAAAATACGATGAACAATTCCACCTAAAAATGGTGCAGCAGTCCAGTCTTAATTGGGAACATACACACATAGACCTGTGGGTATGATATATGACAAGGGGGAGGCCCAGTGTTGTGACATATACTGACACTGGCCATGTCATTGCCAGACAATCGTGGTAGACAATAAAAAAGAACCATGGAAAGCTGGTAAGAAAACGTGTTACAATTACAATAAAGGGAAGTGTTTTCATTTCTGTTGTAAATTCAGTCACATCTGTAAAAGTTGGGGGGGAAGGGACACCAGGTCACGGACTGCAATCATCAGGCTGGCAGAGGGCAGGGTAATGAGGGAGCCGGGGGAGAAAAAGGAAAACAAGGGACTGGAAAGTCTGGCTAGATCGCCAGTCTGGTTCAACCATATGGGTACCTGGCTTTCCTGTTACCCTGACAGGAAGGCTGCTCTTTACTTGATGGAAGGTCTTCAACAAGGTTTCAATATCCCATACAAGCGACCACGAGTTGGGACAACAGCCCACAACCCAGAATCAGCAACCTTACTCCCCAATATAATCAAGCAGAAAAAGACAAAGGAAATCGAGGTGGGCCGGCTAGCCAGCCCCTTTGACAACCCCCCTTATGCTAACATCCTTTAGGGCTAGTCCCAAAGATGTCAGTTGACAAATACAGGCTGATACATCACCTGTCTTATCCAAAGGGTACCTCGGTAAATGATTTCACTGCTCTCGAGGACTGTACCGTACAATATGTGTCCTTTGATGCAGTGGTGCAACTGATGCAAGAGCTTGGCCAGGGGCACTTATGGCAAAGAGTTACATAAAGTCTGCATTTCAACTCCTCCCGGTGCATCCCAGCGACCCCAGCCTATTGGGTTTTAAATTTAACGGCCAATGGTATGTGGATAAAGCAATGCCCATGGGATGCTCAGTAAGCTGTGCAGCTTTTGAGGCCTTAGCTACCTTTCTGGAATGGGCAACAAAAAGGTACACTGGGAATGGGCACATAATACATTACCTGGATGATTTTCTGTTTACAGGTCCTAGTGGAACGTGGATGTGTGCAGATACGCTGGCAGGTTTCTGGGCCCTTATGGAATATTTCAGTGTTACATTAGCCCTGGAGAAAATGGAAGGCCGCAACACTTGCCTCTCTTATCTGGGCATAAAGGTAGATTTGGAGGCAATGGTTTCTCGCCTACCGCACAACAATGAAGCGGTTTTGAGCAAAATGTTGGGGGGAGTAGGGAAGGTGAAGAAGGTGTCCCTAAGGTAGTTGCAATCTGTTGTAGGGCACTTGAACTTTGCCGGGCAGTCCACCTTGGGAGACCATTCCGGAGGTGAATGGCCGCCGCCACAACTGGGGTTTCACAACCATACCACCACATCAGGGTGTCACGGGGAATGAAGGCAGATCTAAAGGTCTGGGAGATGTTTTTGCAAGGTTTTAATGGGACAGCCATCTGGCAGACACTGGAGGGTCAGCTCCATGACATGGATCTGGTCACAGATGCCTCAGGTGGAATCAGTTTTGGTGCCTTTTGGCGGGAGTCATAGCTTGCAAAGTGGGGGCCCCAGGAGTGGGTAACGCTGGGTTACACTAAAAACATCACACTAGTTGAAATTTTCTCTGTCATGGTAGTGGTGAGGGTGTGGGGGCACAGACTGGAAAATAAGTGGGTCCTGTTTCATACAGACAATAGGGCAGTAGCAGACATATTGAACTCACAGACTTCTAGGCCTGAGAAGATCATGAAGGTTCTGCATGTTTTTGTGCTGTGTTGCCTCCGGTACAATATCTCTTTCAGAGCGCAACACTTGCCAGGCAGACAAGATGTGATTGCTGATGCCCTGTCTCGCTTACAGCATGAGCAGTTCAGGCGGCTGGCTCCAGGGGCAGACCCACTCCCCACACAGATACCAGAAGCTGTTTGGCAACTGGGGAAGCAAGACTGCAGCAATTGGTATAGCTCTCTGTAGCCCCCTTGACATGGAAAAAATACATAGGTAGCTATGTGGTTTTCCAAGACTTTTGCGGTCACAAGGTAAGCATGACACTGCATGAAATCCAGAGGCAAGTCCAAAGCTACATCCTTCATCTGGAACAGCTGGGGAAATCGCCTGCAGCAATACGCCTACAGGTGGCGGGTATCTAATTTCTCCGCAAGGCACAAGGTTTCCCAGACCCTACTGACAATTTCATTACAAAGAAAATGTTACAGGGGTTGGCAAGATCGAAGGGGAGGGAACAGGAGTCAAGGAAGCCCATAGGCTTGACCGAGCTCTTTGATTTGCTGACGGCACTAACAGTTACGTGCAACTTGGGTTACGAAACCCAGCTTTTCAGAGCCCTTTTTTCTTGTGCATCTTCTGGGTATCAGAATTGGTACCACAGTCCTATGTACCCAGACAGACTGCAAACCTGCAAGTTGACGACTTCACCATCTGGCAAGACAGAATATGTCTACAGTTGTGCAAGTCAAAAATGAATCAGTGCAGCCACCAGCCTTCATAACGCTATTCAAGGCTCTCGGGGACATATGTCCATGGTCACTAATGTAGGAGTACCTAAGTGCAAAGTTGCAGGAGCTGGGTCATTTGTTTATCCACAGGGATGGAAAACCGGTCACGAGGCACCAGTTCACAGTCGTCCTCAGGAAGGGTTTGTGGCTGGCAGGCTTGGATCCAGATTCATTCAATACCAATTCATTCAGAACTGGTGCAGCCACTGAGGCAGCCAGGTGTGGGTTGAGAGAGGACCAAATAAAGGAAGTAGGCAGATGGGCCTCCAGGGCATATAAAGGATACATTAGACCGCAGCATGGGAGATCCAGCAGAGGGCTGAGGGTCAAAGCCAGTGGGTGTTGCTCAGTTTAAAAATTGTCAACAGTCATGACACAACACTCACACTCTCTGATTTGTTCTTCAGGCATGACTACAATGGCACCACAGATCTGGACTGTTGGCCACTCGTATGTGAGGGAAGCCTACGTAAGAGGCTGTACGCAAAGCAGTTGGGCATTCAGAGAGGGCGAGCTCTCATCCAGTGGGCCAGAAGAGGGGGATGAGATGGGGGAGGTGCATTGTTGGACACAATTACAAAACTGTGGCTGAAAAGGCAACCACCTGTTGCACTGGTGCTCCATCTGGGAGGGAACGACCTGGTCACCCTGGGGGCTCCTAAGCTTATTAAGGAAATAAAAAAGGGCTTGATCCATCTTAAGGAGCTTTTGCCTCCCACTGTCGTGATGTGGACTCAAATCATTCCACGGCAGCACTGGACAGGAGCATGCAATGTAGGGGCTATTGATAAGGTGCGCAGGGCACTGAATAGGGAGGTGTCCCACTTCACTGCCTTGCGAGGTGTTGAAGTAATCAGGCATTTTCTGATCACCAAAGCAGATAAGGGTTTATACAGTCGTGATGGTGTCTACATCTCTGACATAGGAAAGTACATCTTTAACAACACGCTACAAGATTTCTGTGAGACGGTCTTATTCAGGAAAAGTAAGACCCCTTGGGCATTGGTGGGGGATACCTGTTGGACACATATGTAAAGTGGCGGTAATTCAAGGTGGACCCTGAAAAAGTAAATTCTCCTGATACAACAAGTGAAAGAAAATGGCTATTGGGTGACACCCAGTACAGGCATGCTCCTCGTCGAACGGTCAAGGAGATCCCAAAATTCGGAGAAAATGGGAAGGGGGGGGACTGTCTGGAGGAGAGACATGGCCATGGATGGGTCTGTCTGACTGATGGACCAGAGTTCCCCTGACAAGCATTAGGAGGAGGGAGAAAAGGTCCAGCCGAGACATAAATTTGTTGCCCTAGAGGGTCTTACTGAATTGTTTATACCATGTGTACATAGTTGTATTTGAATATGAATGTAAAATGCTAATGAAGTATGATAAGTATTTCTATGAATATCCTAAGTAAAAGAGCTGTGGCCTTTTCATTCCAAAATCTGAGTGGTGGTGGTGAATTATTGATTTGGGAGTCCGTTTGGGCAAGTATCTGGTGCAACTGTATAATGGCAATGAGTCAGAAACAGCAAAAAAAATACAGAGCTCACAGATAAAGGCTTACAGTAGTAACACATTTATTCTTCCATCCACAGAGGACGGAAGAATAAATTTGTTACTACAACGAGCACGGTATATCCTTTTGCATTTTCTGCCTCCTAACTGGCTTGCACCATGTTACCATTGTCTGTTCATGTAGATCCCACAGCTTTCGTGTCTCCTGAGAATAACACCGTTTCATTCTAACTTCTCACTGGTGGACAAAAATGACTTGTTTCTGCAATGAGGCATGTCCATCCAGTTTTAGCTAAAAGCTTTTCCTCTTGGTTGGCAATGACTGGAGTGAGTGACATGCAACTCTCAGTGAGAGCCTCAACATTCCAGGCTGAGAGAATTGGTAGAGCTATCAGCCGGTGATGGAGCTGACGGGCAGGGCTGGGGAGAGGGCACATAAACAAAAACAAACAGAAAAAACACACACACGGAGGCTGCGTCTGCACACACATACATACACACCCTGAAAATTCAAGAAACATCAGTGACAGTCCAACAACCAGTGACAGTGAGACACATGCATGCAACTGTTGCTCACCTGGGACCTGCACACACCAGGGCTCACCTCCATGCATCGGACTGTCCTGCTCCTCATCTGCAACCTTTCACAGGACTAGGAAAGCAATCAGGTATGCCATTGTGAATGTGAAGGGGTGTGCTGGGGGCACACGTTCTAAAGCTGCTGAAAACTTTGGAATAAAGGTTGCAAATGCAATTAAACAAGAAACCTTTTCAGCAGACCCACTAAAGAGCATGTAGATCTAAACCTCAGTAGAGAGCCATAATGACGCCACTCAGCTGATTGGTGGCCAGTGTCATGCAGATGTGGGAAGGCAGCTGCTGTCTGATAGGCTCTGCTAATTCTTTTCAACTACAGGAAGTTTCCACCCATCAACTGGCAGAGCAGTGTCATGATCAGCCTCACTGATCACTGGACTGTCATGGTGGAACCCGCTGCAGTTTGAGCTGCGAGCTGCACTGTTCCCAACACTGACACACCTCTGAAATCCAGTATCACAGCAATATGTTTACTTTGCGCAAGTGCAAGTGTGAACATAAAAATTAAAGTATGTATAAGCCAAAAGTACAACAAAATTCGTAAGTCCAAAAGGAGCTTTCATACTATTTTCTAACAAAATGCAGACATACTCTGCCTCACAACACAGATAAAGGACCATAGTGCTTATTTTTCTATATATGTTCTTTTTTTTTTTTTTTTTTTTACAAACATACGAAGTTTGCTAGCAGATAAGGGCCTAGAGGTCTATCAAGTCTGCTCGAATGTGCAGCTAGCACCCCTTATTCTGCAGCTGCCCCTCCCTTCCACCCTTCCCATTCATTGACCCTCCCACTTGTCCTGTCCCATCCCCTTTTGAAGCAGTCCACTGTTCTACTGGATACCGCTTCTGCAGGTAACGCAATCCACCCAGCCACCACCCTCTCTGTAAAAAGTGTCTCCTCATCTCCCTCCTGAACCTTCCTCCCTCCAGTCTCATATCATGGCCCATGGTGTCCCTCCCTTCCCTTACTTTGAACAGCCTGTCTTTACCTGTCTTGTTTATTCCTTTCATGTACTTAAAGGTTTCAATCATGTCCCCCCTGTCTCTCCTCTCCTCCAGCAAGTACATGTTCAACTCCCGCAGCATCCTCTCGTATGATAAGTCCCATAGCCCCTTGATCATCTTTGTCGCCCTGTGCTGCACCCCCTTCAGTAATTTAATGTCCCTCTTCAGATACGGGTGCCAGTACTGCATGCAGTACTCCAGGTGCGGCCTAACTAATGACCTATACAGTGGCAGAATCACCTCCTCCCTCCTCAAGGATATACTCCTTGCAGTAGAACCCAGCATTTTGTTGGTCTTTGCAGCTGCCTTCCTACATTGTGCCAAGTTGTTCATTGACCCTGTAATGAGCACCCCCAGATCCTTCTCCTCCTCTGTCTGGGCTAGCTGCACTCCACCCAGCTGGTAACTCCTCCTTGGGTTCTTCATCCCAAAATGCAGCACCTTGCACGTTTTGGCATTAAACCCCAGTTGCCAGGTGTCTGACCAGGTTTCACGTTTTGCCAGATCATCCTGCAACCCCTGCCACCCCCATAGGTCATCCACCTCTGCTCCTACCTTGGTATCATCAGCAAACAGACTGATCTTGCTCATGATGTCCAATGATATGTCTGCAATGAATATCCCAAACAACACTGGTCCCAACACTGAGCCCTCTGGAACACTGCTCATCGCTACCCTTGGGTGTGAGGCTCCCACCCACCACCACCCTCTGCTGCTCCCTGAAGCCAGTTCCCTACCCATCTCACCAGCTTTGCATCCGCCCCGTGCCTTCTAACTTACTTCCCAGCCTTTCGTGTGGCACCGAGTTGAATGCTTTACTGAAGTCCAGATACAGGACATCCACTGCATGGCCCCTGTCCAGTTGCCTAGTTACCCAGTCATAGAACTCCACCAGGCTGGTTTGGCAGGATCTGCCCCGTATGAAGCCATGCTGTCTGCAGTCCTGTAGTCCTTTGGCCTCTAGGAGGGCCACCAGCCTCTCCTTCAGGATAGTCTCCATTAGCTTGCCCATGGTAGATGTGTGGCTCACTGGTCTGTAGTTTCCCAGTTCATCCTTGGGGCCACTCTTGTGGAGGAGCACCACATGAGCCATTCTCCAGTCCTGAGGTACACACCCTGAATGTAGTGAGGCATTAAATAGGTCTGCCAAAGGTCCTGCAAGGATCTCTGCCAGCTCCTTCAGGTGAAAAGAATGCCTCTCATCCCATTTGTGCCCTGCATATTCCATCTGCAGAGATCGTCAGCTTGTATTCCTGCA
The DNA here is from genome assembly GCA_016271365.2 of Neoceratodus forsteri. Lineage (NCBI taxonomy): Eukaryota > Metazoa > Chordata > Ceratodontiformes > Ceratodontidae > Neoceratodus > Neoceratodus forsteri. The sequence goes on from CM057455.1 coordinate 1,572,215,799, forward strand.
TTACATCTGTGGCAGGACATTTGGGCTGCAGGAGACAGGAGACTGCCAGTGGTGAAGGAACAATTGCTTGGACTGTCTGAACTGTGGGTTTGCTTGCCAGTGGTGAGGAAAAAAACTGCCTGAACTGCCTGGATTGCGGCGCTCTGCACAGCTGAGTTGGTTGGTGCGAGGGGGCTCAGGGGAGCTGATGACCAATCAGAGTGTTGGAGGGTGGAGTCTGAGCTCCATTTAAATCAGAGCCGCGCGCTCCAGCGCGAGCGGTTAGTGGCGCGAGCGCCACTCGGGAGAGAAAATTCCTAGGTGCAGATAGAGGGCTTCTGGTCTGATCATTTCCTGTATGAGTTCCCCAGTGAGTAAGTTCATCTAAATTATTTGAAATTTGAAGTTGGGGCCTTGTCCACTAGGTAGCTTTGGGCGGGTTGCAGAACAGACTGGAGCCTTCCTTTTTTGGGGGGACCCTGAGTAATTGAGAAATGGGGGCTTTAAAAAATGTGGTTTTGTTTTCTCCTAATTTGTCTGGTAATATGCCCAGTGTTTGAAAATGATGTAATAGTACAAAATGAGGAGGATGTGATCCCTGTTGTTTATTTACGACATCGGTGGGAGGGATTTTAGTCTAGTAAAACACAATACATGGGTTCCAGGAGAAGAAATTCCTTTTCCCTTATAAGAGACTCTGTAGTGGGGTTAAATACATGTAGAATAATTATGCATTTTAAGAAACAAGATTTACAAACAAATGTCTGTCTTATTTTATTGATGGGAGGGGATATTGAAATAAATCCTGGACCCACTTCCTGTCTGTTTAAAGTAATTTATGATAATACAAGGAGTTTAAAGAATAAATTAGATATGTTAAGAGCTTGTGAGACTGTGGAGAGTCCTGAAATTATAGCACTGACAGAGACCTGGTTGACCCCAAATATAAGTGGAAGGGAAATCGAGTTACAGGGATATACCATGTATAGAACAGATGGGAAAAGAAGGGGGGGGGGGGTGTTGATGTATTTAAAATGGGAGTTGGGTGAAACTGTCATGATATATTCAGGGGAACTAGGGATGGTGGAATGTTTGTTAGTATTAATAAAGGATTTAAATATGGTTCTGGGTATAGTATATTCTCCCCGAAAGCTAAAATAGAGGAGTTTGTTAAATTGGCTCATTTAATACAACAATATACAATGGGGTTGGACTTATTAATGGTAGGTGATTTTAATGCAGCGTGGAATAAACCTAGGGGAAATGCTTTAAAGACAAGTTTAAATGTGTTGAATTTGCACCAAAATATTGCAGTTTCTACAAGGAAAACACATATGACAAATGAGGGGAACATATTGGATTTGTTTTTCTCTTCAGACGGTATTCAATTTTTTTCTATGGAAGTGAAGCAACCTATATTTGGAGATCATTCCTCTATTGTATGTGTGGGGGAAATGAAAAATAAGAAGGAAATGCTTGTGAACCCAGTTCCAAAGAAAGTAAGGTATCGAAATTTTAAAAGATATAGTAGAGAAGTTTTTTTGTATGAATTAAGAAAATTTAGGTGGGATGGGTTGTTTTTAATTCCTGATTTGGATTGGGCTATTGAGGAGTTTTCTAAAATGTTTGTACAGGTCTGTGATAGGGTTGCACCTTTTGAAACTGGTGCCCATAAAAAAGTAAATGTTCCTTGGATTACAGATAAAATAAAATATAGTATACGTTATAAGAACAAGTCATGGAAAAAGGTTAATAAAACTTTGGACCCTGATGATTGGATTAAATATAAGAGTGAACGGAATAAGCTTAAAGAAGAAATTACAATTTCAAAAAACAGTACCATAGAACTAAGGTTGAATATAGTAATGATCCAAGACAACATTGGAAACTGATAAAGTCATTTGAAAATGCTGTGGAGAACAGACAGCCCATTCAAATGAGGGAGGGGGATATTTTATTGTCAACATTTGAGTCTGCAGAAAGGTTAAATCAATATTTTGTTTTATTACCTGATATAGAAATCTTAAAACAGCCTATTATAGAAGGAGAGCAAGGGGATAAGTGGCCATTAAATATAACAAGGTTCAGGTTTAAAGTAACTACCTGTAAAGAGGTAAAGAGAGAAATAAGGAAACTTAAAGTAAATAAAGCTTCAGGATTGGATAAAACAGAGAATAGGTTTTTAAAAGATTCTCTGGATGTGATTGCCCCTATTCTGGTAAGACTCTTTAATTGGAGTCTGATGGAAAATAAATTTCCAACCCAGTGGAAACAGGCAAAGATTGTACCAATTTATAAAGGAAATTCCCCAGTGGAGCCAACAAACTATAGACCAATTTCACTATTGTCATGTTTGTCAAAGGTCTTGGAGGGACTGGTAAGGGGGCAGTTGAGTAAGTACCTGGAAACAGGTTCTCTGCTGTCTCCTTGCCAGTCAGGATTTCGTAAAGGGTATTCCACGGACACCGCACTCACCGATTTAGTAGATAACATCGCCTCCCAGTTAAACGGGGGAGGATCGGTGGGGGGCAGTGTTCGTGGATCTCTCCAAGGCCTTTGACACCATAGACCATGGTAAACTGTTAAGGAGAATGAAGAAATTGGGAACAGATAGCGAAACTCTTCCCTGGTTTGATTCTTATTTGACAGGCAAAGTTCAACAAGTTTTTGTTGACGAAATTTCATCTAAACCAACTTTTGTAAGTAGAGGAGTTCCCCAGGGATCGATTTTGGGCCCTTTGTTGTTCTTACTGTATGTAAATGAACTTCCAACAGTGGTACAAAATTTTGTTTTGAGTATGTGTGCAGATGATATTGTTCTGCTGGCTAGAGGAACCACAACTCAAGAAATGGAGAAGATTCTTCAAAATGATTTTAGTAGGATGGAAGCATGGTTACATAAATCAGGGTTGGTATTGAACAGTAAAAAAACAAATTCAATGGTATTCTATAGTACAGGAAGAAGTAAAAATAAAAACTATTTTTCAAAAATTTTAATAAAAACAGATAAAAATGAATCTTTAAATCAAGCTGAGTCATATAAATACTTAGGGATTATCATAGACAGTAGCTTGAGCTTTAATATTCATATAAAGAATCTTGTCTATAAAACAAATAATAAATTGGGGACTTTTCGCAAATCTAAATATTATTTGGATTATCAAATGAGGAAAGATATAGTAAATCAACTGATTATTCCTTGTACAGAATATGGGATTCATATATATGGTATGTCAAGCAAATCAAATGTGAGGGCAATTCAGGTCCTTTATAACAGTTTGGCTAGATTTGTATTAAATTGTGAATATTATACTCACCATTGTGAAATGTTTAAGATTCTAAAGTGGGAACATTTAGAACAAAAAAGGGACTGAAAATGGTTAAAACAAATACATGGGGTAGTTCATCATAAACAAAGTCCTAAATATCTTATGGATAAAATACCGTCTTTAAAGTATAATCACTAACATAATTTAAGATATAAAGGGGGCAGTAAATACGTAATGCCTAAATAAATAACAAATATGGTGAGATGACCTTTGGTATGAAGGTCATAAACCTGTGGGCACCTATTGACTTGGGAATGAAGCAGATTCAAAAACCTGAATCTTTTATGAGAGCCATTGATAAAGGGTTGCAAATAAGGTGTATCTGTAATGGATGAAAGAAGTTCTTTTGGAAACCACTGCACTATAAATTATAAATAATGAATCTGAAGGAACTGTTTTATGTGGTTATGTGATGTTCTTTCTGAAATGTAGATTAATACTAATCATGTTTGTTTAGTGAAGCTGTGTAACATGTGTGTAGGTATGTATGAAATAAGTATGTAACATAAATGTTTAGAGTGTAACTTAAGTGTTTTTTAATTGAAGAACACAGGTACATCTTGAAAAAGGGTTTTGACCCAATGATGTAATAAACCATCTCTACCTGTATAAAAATAAACTTTTACTACTACTACTACCTTGGGGTGGATGCCATCTGGCCTGGTGCCTTGTCCACCCTCAGTGTCTTCAAACCCTCCCGAAGTTTGCCCTCCATGATTTCCCCATCTGTCACCCCCTTCCCCTCCTGTTTCTGCCATTTCTCCCCCCTTGGGTGTCACCCCCCTCTTCTCCTTAGTAAATACTGAGCAGAAGTACTCATTTAGTTCTTCTACCTTATCGCACCCTGCTTCTACCCAGCCCCCTCCTTCCTAATCCTTATTATGTGAGCCTTACAGCTCCTTTTCTCCCTGATGTACCTAAAGAAGTCCTTCTCCCCCTTCTTAATGGCTTGTGCCAGCCTGAGTTCCGTAGATGCCTTGGCTCCCCTTACTGCCCTTGTCACCTCCTTCGATTCCATCAAGTACTCCTCCCTGTCCTCCCCCCTCCCTGTTTTTTTGTACCTCCTAGAGGCAGCTCTTTTCCTCCTTACCTTTTCTATGACCTCCTTGCTCAACCAGCTCAGTTTCTTAGCCCTAGCCTTCTTGCTCTGGGCCTTTGCAGCAGGTTTTGGTTGCCTCCACTATCCCCAGCTTTATGAGCTCCCACCTCTGGTTAGTGTCCATACTAGATTGAATTCTGGCCAGGTACCCTTTTACCACTTCCCCCATTCTCCCAAAGTCAGCCCTCCTGAAGTCCAGCACTCTTGTGCCAGATTCCACTCCTTCCTTGCTCATATCCAATGTGAGCCATACTGAGTGGTGGTCACTCCCTGACAGCGGTTCTTCCACTGTAAGTTCTCTCACAAAGTCCCCATTTGCCAGCACAAGGTCAAGGGTATTCCCTAACCTGGTTGGTTCACTGACCATTTGCAGCAGGAAGCTGTTCTGGAAGGCATCCAGCAGTACCTGCTCCCTTCTGTTCTGGTTGTTGGGGTATTCCAGTCCACTCCTGGCATGTTGAAGTCCCCCACAATCACCACACTACCCTTCTCACAGGTTCTCCTGATTTGTCCCACTAGTTCCCTGTCTAACTACTCCGTCTGAGATGGCAGCCTGTACACCACTCCAATTCTGAGAATCCTATTCTTGGAATCCTGGATTTGCATCCAAAGTGACTCCATGCTACCCTCCTCCCCTTCCTCCCTTACACACTTCAGTCCTTCCTTCACATATAGTGTCACACCCCGTCCTTTCCCAATCACCCTGTTCCTATGAAATAACCTGTACCCTGGTACAGACAGGTCCCAGTCATTGTATTGGTTGGCCCATGTTTCTGTGATGGCTGCAATGTCCACCTCTCCCTCTGCCATGAGCACCTGTAACTCTGCAGTTTTCCTCCCAAGGCTCCTAGCATTAAGGGTAACCACCTTCCACCCTCCCCCCCATCCTGCCCTCCTTTACTAGTATTACTAATAGTACTTGCCATTTGTCCTTTGTCACTGTTATGGGGGGTTAGCTCATATGCCAACCTGTGGTCTCTGCATGTCTCCTGCCCAAATGCCACTCCCGTTCCTGTTTAAATTCCCAACTTCCTCTATGTACTCCTCCATCCTCTGTTTCAACACTTTCTTTCCTCCTCACTCAAGTGTAGTCTGTCCTTGGCATAGAGACTACTGTCCTCCCAGGTCCTCCCACCCCCAACAGCCCATACCCTTTAGCACAACACCAGGTTCTTAGCCATCTGTTAAATTCCTCTATTCTCAGCTTGCTTGTTGTGCTTTCCTTGAGCACCGGAAATATCTCTGAAAAAGTTGCTGATCTTCCTGCCTCCTCACATAATTGTTCTAGTTCCTCAAACCTCCTCTGGACTATATCTACTGTCTTGTCAGCCAGGTCGTTCGACTCATGATGTGTAATTAAATGAGGCTTGTCCCTACCCCATCTATCATATTTCAGAACAGATTGTCCCACCCTTTCCGCTGCCATTCCTGGCATGGCCTCCACCCAAATGTGACTATGCCTCTCTCCCTTGCTACTCCACCTGACTCCTCTTAGTACTGAGTGCCTCAGCACTAAGATTCCACCCCTCTTACTCCCTGCTTGCTTCCATTCATCTCCCTCTCTCATTTCTGGATCCTCTTCTTTTTCCTCCACATTATTTCCCCCTTTTGCCCCTGTTGCAATTCTCCCAGCAGAACTTCCCCCCGCTCTGGTTTGGTCCAGGCATTTATCAATTACTCCTCTAATTTCATCATTTCCCTCCTCCACCTTCTTCCTCTCTAGCAGAGCACAACTATTTTCTGAAGACCCTTCACAAATGCCCGCTCCTTCTATCTTCATAGTAACCTGTTCTCTCCTTTCCACTCCATGACTTTTGCCACTTCTTCGCCTCCCCTCACAAGTCCCTATCTCCTCCTTCCATTTGTCTTTTGTCTCCTGACCTGGTTTCTCTGGCAATCATTCTTCCTGGCCTGGGCCCCTTTGTCTCTGCTTCCCTTCTTCTGACCCTCTCCTCACCACTATTGGCTTAAATTGCCCTCCCTCATCTCTCCTCCTTCCTCCCTCCAGTATTAGGCTAAACCCACCCCCAGTCTGCTTTGCCTGTTTTTGTTCCTCCTGCAGACCCTCAATCTCCTGTCTAAGTTTCTCTATGTGGTTGCACACTAAACATCCTCCCACACTCCAGGCAATTTTTTGCTATTTTTGTCCTCCAGTCACCCCATGAATGCCCCTAATGGAGCTTCAGCCCCAACCCCACTCCCCGACCCACCATGTCCAGGCTTACCTCCTGGGTGGGGCCGCTGGGTGGGCACCCCCTTCCCACAGACCATGTAGGCTGGCCCTGGCTAATCCCCCAGGGTGGGGCCACAGGAGCGGGTCCCCCTTTGGATACTGGTGGCCTGCAGGAATGGCGGTGGAGCAGGGGTGTCATGGTCAGGGGAATGGAGAGAGGTTTTTTCCCTTTTTACCTGGGGGCAGGGATGTGCAATGATGTCCTGTGTCTGCCCCGTCCCCTGCAGGCTTTGGCACCAACACGGTGGGACCCCCCCAGCCTCTGCCAGTGGTCTGCGAAGTGTGTCGGACACTCTACCCCCTCCCCCCCAGAGAAGGAGTCTGTAAGATGCTCAATCCTTCTCCCCCCAGCTGGCCCTCTGATATCCTGAGTCTGTTTCCAAACCTGGGTCATCGGCATCACAGACAGATGCTCTGCATCTGCGCCGGTGGGCCAGCATGTATGCTCTTTTCTTATGTTCAAAGTCTTTATGAGGATCCCAAAGTAATTATGTACCTACAAGTGTGTTAAAATGCAGGGTAGTTATGTTTCAGTTCTGAACATAAAGATCAACACCTCGAAGGTACTGAGCTGGGCAAAGGGTAATTTGCTGTCAGGGCTGCTAACTGGCTAAACGAATTGTCTGATACACTGCTGAATCTTCCCAGGTTTAATCAGTTTAAGAGATCTTTGCAAGTCCGCCTTTACAGTCCATTGCAATTGTAAGCATTAGAAAGTTTTATTTGGTTTCTTCCTGTACATAACTTGTGACTTTTATACAACAATCTGTATAGATTTCTTTTCAAAACTGTAAGTAATTGTTCTGTCTTAAGTGCTTTGAGCCTGACTTGACTGCATTTCCTCTGGAACTGCTTATTGTACTTGTAATTTCTTTTGTGACTACGTATTTGAAGTGGGACTTTTATAAATGAGCACTTGTTCTCCAAGGTAATCTCCAAAGTTTTCAATAACTAAATAAATAAATAAAATAAAATGAGATAATTTCTTTCCAATTTAACTTATTACTCTAGTCTTGCTCATCTGTTAAATTAATACATAATGTTGGATACGAGCTTGATACTGTTGTATACATGCTCCGTTTGCTCTGTTTCATTAAGACAGTAAGCACTTTACCTTAAAAATGCACCCTCTATAGTAATTTCCTTTGTTACAATATAGTCCAGATACTGATACTTAAATCATTTCACCTGCATAAATGATATAAGTAGTAATGTGTCCTGCACTCAAACTGTGTCAACAGCATCTGTATGCTACTCTCCTTCTTAATTAACTGTAGGGGTGACCCATCAATATAAACATTTAATTTATAAAAAAAAAAGTTTTTTATTTTATATTCTCATTATATAAACACTATACCCCTTGTGACATTTCAAATGTGCTTATAAGTTAACTCTGTCTTTCACACCACAGCAAAGTACATAACAAGTCTTGTTTCGGGTTTTAAACCTTTAAGTTCCCACCTTCAAATAGATGTGCGCTTAAAATGTTTGTAGCCAAGGTGCTGAATGCCAGTGGGCTACTACCCCTGCCTGTTGACCCTCTAACAGGCTAAGGGGCCTGGGTCCTGCTATGGTGTTGGTTGGGGGTTCTATCCCAAAGTTATAGTAAACAGCGTGGTGCCTCCAATCAGAGTGAGTTATAAGTGGGTCAGGTGACTGGTTGGCGCAGCCCTCTGGGATGCTGCACCTACCCACCTCCCCTACCAATCACCCTACACACTGAATACCCAATGGTTTCCCAATGCCAATAACCATAAGCACCTGGTAATTGACAGTCACAAAATACCCCTCACACAGCAATTCCAAACAAAAAATCACAACTTTATTGGGGGTTAAAAGGGGTTAGGATAGGGGTACCTGGACTAGGGATAGCTGTGAAGGAAAAGAGATAATTAGTGTAACCCCCTTGCAAATGGGGGTTCCTAAAAATGCCAGCCTGGGCTTACCTAAGCCCTGTACCTCTGTTCTTTTCCTGCTGTCTCCCGGGCTTCTCCTGATTTGGCTCCAATTTTTTTTCTGGTTCCTCAGGTCTGCTTTGCCCTTCTGTGTGCCCCAGTTGCAACCCAAATGAAAATCCAGCCCCTCGGGGCTTAAAAAATGCTACTTGCAAGTGCCCATAGTAAAAGTGCTGCCTCCAGAAGAGCAGAATTTGCATTTCAAAGCACCCATGTTAAAAGTGCTGCCCCCAGGGCAGTGGGACTCATGATGGTGTGAAAATTGCCCACAACGGAATCGTTCATTTTGCGGTTGCCTCAGGGACAATGCTGTGGGTCCCGGGATCCCTTCCACCTAATTGGGACCCGGTGACCATGGACAGTCTGCTGGGGGGCCACTCAGATAACAATTTAAAGAGTTTGACCGGGGCTCAGGGAAACATGCCTGAGCCGGGCGCTGGTCATCTGAATAATTAATAACTGTGTGCTTAGCTGCCCCCAGGGTAGCTATGTTCGGCTTTTGCCAACAAGTAAAGAATTTAAATGTTTTAAATATTGCAAGCTGTTGCTACAAGTGTGGGGTTATACCGTATAATGGGGGAGAGTGTTCTAAATTAAAAATAAATGTTTTCCCTGGCAATTTCAGTACTTTTGGGACTCTAAGTGTAAGCCTGTCAGCTGCTGCAGGGGGAGCTTTACTAAGTGCAGTAACGACAGGAAAACCGAGGGAGCTACATTCCTTATCTGCGTAGCGACTGAAAGTACAACCTCTGAGCTGCAGAACTGTGGGGCATTGGGGCAAATAATTATTTCTGACTACACCAGGTCTTCATCGACCTTTCCAAGGCTTTCGACTTGGTCGACCACTGACTCCTACACCACAAATTGAGTAACATAGCCTTGGACACTCATGCTCTCAGGTGGTTTGAAAGCTACCTTAACAGTTGCTCTCAGAGGGTCAAGTGGAAGGACAAGATCTCTGATCCACTGCCCCTTAAGGAGGGGGGTACCTCAAGGGTCCATACTTGGTCCCCTCCTGTTCTCCTTGTTTATAAATGATCTACACAACCACTGCTAACCTGAGTGACCTAGGTCCTGCCCTCCAAGAGGACCTACTCACTAAGGAGGACTGGCTTACTAGGAATAAAATGGTCGTTAATACTACAAAAACCAAGGCCATGGTGTTCGGACCCAGATCCAAAACAGATCACAACACTTACAACTCACTTCCAGGGCAGGTAACAAACTTGAAGTGGTTGCCTCCACGAAATACCTTGACCTTACTTTAGACCAAGGTTTCACTGTAAAACAACATGTTGACCAAGTCACCAAAGTCATTCACGGTAAACTTGGTACACTCTATCGTCTCAAGGATCAACTGATCCCTGAAGCCAGGACTGCCATTGCCTCAAGTGTCCTTCTCCCAACATTCATCTATGCTGCCCCGATACTTCAGGGCACGGCCAAGCTCGAGTTCAGTAGGCTACAGGTCTTGAACAACAAGGTTGTCCAGTTCGCCACTCAGTCCCACTCTAGGAGCCACCACTGTGACTCTCTAGCACTTCTCAGTCAGCGTTCATTTGAAGCCCATCTCAGGTTCCCAGTGCTCTGCCTAGCACATAAGCTAATTAGCCCAGCACCTCCCCCAAGCCTCGCAGAGTTCATAACTGCCAAACGAAATCCTCGCAACCTACAGACCTTGGGCCAAACTCTTCTCGTAGTCCCTAGGGTAAGAACCAAGACAGGGGGCATGTCCTTTTCCCACACTGCTCCTTCCCTATGGAACAACCTTTCTCCTGAGGTTCAGGAAACTCCATCACCTGCGAGCTTCTGAACAAGACACAAGGTACATATGTTTGCCACGAGTCGATGCCACTGCAAAGTTACCTGACACTTCCACACTACCCCACTACCTGAGCACTTACCTCACTCCAACTTGAGCTGGGAGCCCCAACCCTTCTCCATGGGCTGTCCTCCAATAATACTCTACTCGGGTAATTGTGATGCAGGTGCTGTTCTGGCTCTCCTCCTTTGTTTCACTTTGCTAATCTTTGTAACATGTTACGTAATATGTCATTGCTATATATAAATATTTACCCGTTTACATGCAATAATCTACATCTATAATAATTGTGTATCCTACTAGTCCTGTAAATCCAGGGTCGCCCCTGAAAAAGGGACCCCTGGGGCCCAGTGGGCTTACCCGGTCATCAAAATTCAATAAATAAATAAAATAAATATATTATTCAGAACTGTATCTAATCTGCTATAAGGGACAGTGGGTTAAGCAGCCACTGCAAGCAGTCACAGCTAATCGGGAGGCAGAAGTAGAAAACCAGGACTTGTAGGACATTCACTGCACCTCATGGGTAACCACCCAAGTGCTCATGGGGACTCACAGGGACCTCATTTTAGGTGCCAAATCTCCAACCTAATTGTGCCTCGAGTACTGTGATTGACAGGTCCCTTAGCCACTTGGAGACCTGTCACCCCATCTTCTCTGCCAATCAGGAGTTGAACTAGGAGCCCTATAAGAGACAGTGTTTGCCAGTTTTTCTTCAGATCAGCCAGAGTGAGAAGAAGGAGAGCAGGCTCCAGCTTGCTGGGAGCCCCCCACAGGGGTGGGGGCTCAGGCCCCTCCCATGCCACCAGGCCTGGGTCACTTAGTTACACCCCTCCAGTAATCAGGGGGCAGCTGTTATTTTTAGTCAAAGTTACCAGTTAATGAAAATTTAGAATTTCTGCAACTGCTAGTCTGGAGGTTGCCAGGAATGTCCTCTAGAGGCTAGCCCTCCCTCTCACGTCAGAGAAAGATGTGGAAAAGAAGACCATTTACCATGCCTCAGTTGTGAGAGAGCTGAAGAAGACTTCAAGAAGCCTTTGATTGTGGATGCAACCCGTGGAGGACTTGAATGAGTACCCTCGTACCTGCTGGTTTGAGGCAGAAGCTTTAAAAGTAATCTTGGGGGCCTTGAGCCTCGCTACCAGATATTTCTACTATATGATGAAATCTCTGAATTATCAGTCTGGGCTACTAACCCCATCAGAGACTGTCTAGTTCAAAGTTAATATGGATGCATTTTGTCTGTGGCCCAAATGGCTAAATCGCAGGTGCAGCAAGATGCCTTAATAGTGAATCATATAAATGTGTGGCAATTTGTTGTTGCCTTACGGGTTAGAGTCCTGCCTCTGTGGAGCTGACTGTCAAGTCGCATTTGCCACTTCATGGGACAGGAGGCCCTAGAGCATATTGTGTCTGAGTTATTCTGAAGAAAATGTTATCTTTGTCTTATCCAGACTTCGTCTGAGAGCACTCGCCATAAGTGTAAAAATATCTAGACGTTCTGGATGAGACTTTGCCTATAAATGTTGTCTTTGGTATAATAGATGTACTGGATGTGACTTCAAGTAACTGAATGTAGGATGCTTGCTAAAAGTGTCGCTGTCTGCTTAAGCTGAATGGATGTCTATTTTGGGATGTAAATGTACTGGATGTGACTTTGTTTCAAGGGAATTCAGATGTTTGGCAAAAGTATCAGTTTCTATCTATATTAGATGGGACTTTCAAATGTTGTGCCCAAATATTCAGGATGTTAAATCCCAAGTAGCTGGTCCTAAAATATTTGGAATTCTGTAAATGCAGGGCAATCCCTGCCGTTCAGTAATTTCAGGGCAATCTCTATCATTCAATAATGTGCAGGGCAATTCCTGGCTCTTTGTGACCAGCAGGGTCAATAGCTGCTCATCTGCTAATTGCAGGACAATCCCTGCCTTTATTGTATGTAGTGTCTGTAGCCATTGCAGGAATCTGTCTCCATGTTGCCTTCTCCCTCAAATCAATAGCCGGCCAACTCGACCAGCTGCAACACCCACCAGGACTGCAACATCTTGGACTGTGGTATCTGGGCGTCCAGTATAGTATGAGATTGCGGGGTTTCTACTGTATCTGGGTGCTGGTACCAGTGTGGGTATTAATAATTATTACTATGTAACATATGATTTGTCAGCAGCTAGATAGCCAGGGCTCTGGGTATCATAAGTTGAATGGTAAATTGTGATTGTTTTCTGCCTGTTAGTATGTAGCTACCCAGCTGGAGGGTTCATCAGCAAAAGCCAAACAATCTGTGTACATATGTAAATAGTGAGCAAATAATCTCTATGCCACATCGCTGTTCCTAACTCCTATACCCCTCAATTAATCTCTTGCTATTGTTGTTGAAATATTTGGTGTGAGCATATTATTGGAGAGAGCCTTTAAATGCAAAATGTTAAAGTGTGGGGAAATGTCTATTGGGGCATGTCTGCGGAAGGTAAATGGTCATTGTCGGAGGTGTAACAGCTCAGGGGGCTACATCCATTACCAGCTTACCCATGTAAAGCACCCTGAATGGAGGCACTGCGAAAAGGTTTAATAAATATGGTTATCAACTAAACAAACCCAAACCCCTCAGCCTAGCTTGTAAGTAGTAGGCAGGGGTGTAACACTGGGGATAGCGCCACCCAGGGGTTACAATAGTAAGAAATAACAAGGCAATAACAACATGGGCCCGGAGGCCAAACTACCCCTGTGATCCACCCCCACTGGTACCAGTGGCATGTTTAAAAGGTCTATCTGGGTATCCAATAGGTGCAGGCCTGGATGGTGTCATGGGTTGGCTGGCTGTTGGGGCCCTAGGACGTTAAAAAGTTAAAGGTAAATGTAAGCTGAACACTCCCCTTGAATTCCAGGGCAATCCCTGGGTACTCACAATTTAAAGATTCTCTGGAGTCTCTAGCTCAAAAGGGCTCCACAAGCCTGGGAGTGATGGGCTTAGTTCTTAGAGGGCATGTACTGAATAGCAGAAGGGTGCATTGAAGCCTTGGTTTTGACTGAAGTTCTGGCAGCTTGTCCCCTTGATTGAAGATCTGGCCTCTTGTCACCTTTGGCCTCTTCTGGACCACTGCAGAGCACAAACGCAGGTTCCACCCAGCCTCAGAAGTCCCAGACCCGGGAGTGGCTCCACAGCCTGGCCCCCCCAATGGGTTCTAGATGCCCTAGCACCCCAGCAAGCGCCAGTGACCCCCTGAGACTGGCATGCCCTACTTGAGAAGGGTTAGGAAGTTCCCTCCCTGGCTCTGGATAGTGCCTCTGTAACTGGAAGAGATCATCCTTTTTCTGTACCAATGCGCAATTCCTGAGGCAGCCAGGCAACTTTCCACTTTTGGTCCACAGTACCGTGTGCCACTAACTTACAAACTTTAAGCAACAGTTCCACTTCACACTGGGATGCACAGCAATAGCAAGGATCCTGAAACATGAGAGCACCAGCTCATCTTTTTCTCACATGGTCTCTAAATATCAGTCTAGCTTCCAAAGCAGCTTCAGCAGGGACACAGCTTTCAGAGAGCTGTCCAGTCCTCAAACAGTTTCCACACAGCCTGGTTTGCACCCAGCTCCAGAAATGTTCAAGCTCTTAAAGCAGCTTCTCAAAGTCCAACCAAAGTGCAGGATTTCTTCAGCAGAACAATTTCTCCAAAAATAAATGGCACAGTCCAAAATACCTGTAGTGCTCTCACACCACATCAGCCTCTCCCTCTCAGACAGAATTCACCTTCCTGTCTCAGAATCAATTTCAAGATTAAATCATGTAGAAGGCCTCAGAAAATTCAGCTCTCTCGGCACAGCTCCTTCCTGACTCAATGGGAGTCTCGCCAAGACTAACCCAAACTTCCCAAAATCTCTGGGATTTCCTCCCCAAGCTCTTGCCCTCTGATTGGCTGTCCAGTGCTATCAACCACAATTAATGACTCTCCAAGCCCTCCGATTGGCTGCATCCGTTGGTGCCTGAAAGTAGTTCACTCCTTCTGATACAAGTCCTCTAAAACAGTTTTAGGCGCCTAAACACTGGATCGGCTGCTAAGCAGAGGTCAAAGTAACAAGGAAGTGGCTGCTGGTACACCTACAAATGCAGTCCCACTTGGTTCTATAGCATTTTCAATTTTGGACATTTTGTGCAGCCAGAGTATTTACATTTATTTTATAATGTTCCTAATAAGTGATAGGGACCCCTGTCCTCTGTTAAGCAACTGCATAAACATTCAAAAAGGCTCCTCCAGTTCCCTATCGCTTGTTCCGTTTAAAGCAGTCCCCACAGAGCAGCAGCTGGCTCATTAATATTCATGAGCTGGCATTAACATCTACAGAAACCGTTTACTAAGCTCTCTCTCTTGCACTGTTTTAAACATAAGAGCTGCTCTCTGGTCACCTCCCCCAAGTGTCCGAACCCCGCATTGGGCAGCATTCCAGGGCAGGAGCCCGAAAAGTACAAGGTAAGCCCCCAGAGTGTGGCTACACTCTCCCCACCTTAAATGCTTGGCTTCCATGCCAAGCCTATAAGCAAAGTACTATAAAAATTGCAAAAAGGTGAGCTTTAACATTAACACACTATAACAGTTCTAACTACACACCTGATTCCTATCTATTGCACCATGAACTATTTAAGAACATGAACACATTATATATAGTTCAATATATACTTTGCCCTTTAATTAGCTACCTGGCTGCATAAGATGCGGCACCCACATGTTTAAACTTAAGAACTATAGGAACTTTAGTACCTCATAGTATACTTGTATCACTCCTTCCCTTTGTACTTTTTCATCTCCCTCTTTTCCTTTTGGCTACCTTCCCTTCAGGCCTGCGGGGTTTAGCACTAACAGGGCACATGGACACCCTTTCCAGGTACCTAGGTGTGATATATATCCCCTTATGTACTACAAATAAGAGCAGGTCAGTGGGCACCCCGGTGCATCATAAGTCAGTTTTAGTAGGGGCCGTACAGTCCTCCCTGACCGACTTGGGGTTTCTTGCACTTCAGGTCTAGTGGCTACCTCCTGTTTGGAGGCAGAGTCCATGTCACTTTCCCCTTGGCCTGTGCCTTCTTCTTCTGTGGGGACAGGGTGCTCCAGCTCTTGCTCTCCTGCACCACTCTGTCCAGGACTGCTGTCTTAGGGCCATTCAGAGGACCCAGTTGAACTAGTATTCAAGTTCGATGTGGGCTCTCCAAAAGGCATTTCTTCAGGGGAACTGCTCTGGAACCACTAGTATTCAAGTCCAAAGTGGTCCCTTTGAGGGGGTAGAAGGAGCAGCCTTCTCTTCAGCACCCTGCTCCCCAGGCACAGCCATGCCCACCTCTCCATGTCTGTCATTCCTGGGGACCTCCGTGTCATTTGCAATGAGCCCTTCTGTCACAGGACCAATTTCTAACATCATGCGCGGTCCCCGAAACAATCTCTCTAGTTTAGGTGTATGGTAGAAACACACAGGCATGCCATCAGGCTCTCTGTTTGATTCATCAGCTGAATCTTCTTCCTCGAGTACCTCCTGTAACTGGGCAGGTCCAGCCCCTGTAGCATCCCCATCTTCCTGCTTCTGTCATCTGCGTGAAGCAGCTTGAGTGATTGGAAGTATAGGTGGCTCTATCAAATCAGTTTCTGACCCAACAATTTTATCTCCAATGGAAAGGAGGTGGTTCCTGTGCATCACTTTGCACCCTCTGGTTTCTCCCTCTGGTTGAATCTTGTATACAAGTAGCCCTTCTAGTTTCTCAACTACCACATATGATGTGCTTCCCCACCGGTCAGCGATTTTATGTTTCCCAGGTGTGTCCAGACTCCTGAGTAGCACTCGGTCACCGGGCTCCAAGTCTTGTGCCCGCACTCTTTTATTATACCTCTCTTTATTGGCCTGATTTCGCTTAGTGGCTCTGTCTGAGGCTAGCCGATAGGCATCATTCAACTGTTGTTTCAGCTTTCTCACATGTTGCAAATATTCATTCTCTTTGATGCCATCTGCTGACACTCCAAATCACAGGTCCATGGGGAGGCAGGCCTCCCTCCCAAACATGAGATTGTAAGGTAGAAACCTGTGGCATCATTTTTTGTGCAATCGTATACGTGGACCAAAGTGCTTACTCATTGGCTCCAGATATGCTAATCTCTTGCATCCAGGGTGCACAGCATGTCCAGTAGTGTCCTGTTGAATCTCTCAGGCTGTCACCCTGGGGGTGGTAAGGCATGGTTCGAGACTTTCTGATGCCCCATAAGGAAAAAAGCTCTTTTATCAACCGGCTCTTGAAATCATGTCCCTGATCCGAATGGACTCTTTGAGGTGCTCCGTAGTGGACAAAAAAATTCTTGACCAACACTATGGACACCCTGGAGGCCCTCTGGTCCTTGGTGGGGTAAGCTTGAGCATATCAGGTGAAATGATCTGTAACTACCAATATGTTGCAGATATTCCTGGAGTCTGGTTTCAATGTGAGAAAATCGATGTACACTAATTCCATTGGTGCACTGGTACTGATACTAACTAGCAGAGCAGCCTTTTGGGGAGTTCTTTCCTCTGGATACACTGCCAACAGTTCTTGCAATAATATTCTACATCAGCTCCAATCTTGAGCCAACAGAATCTGCTCTTGACCAATTCCAGGGTGTGTTTGCTGCCCAAGTGGCACACATCATCATGTAAAGCTTTCAACACCAGGTCATGGAAACAGTCAGGCAATACCAACTGCACACGGGGTGCCTCCTGCTGGTCTTGAGTCACTTAGTAGAGCAAACCTTTCTTTAGCTGCAACTTTGGCCATTCTTGCAGTAACAACCGGGCATGCAGATCACTAGCTTTTACGTGAGCTGGGTCTCCTTTTCTCTAAAGCACTTGGATTATCTCCATTTTTTTCATATTCTGTTTCTTCACCTCCCCTCAGAGAACTCTCTCTGGCATCTTCTGCCTCTGGTCTCTACCTCCCATCTGAGATGCTTCTCCTTAGCTCCTTCACTCTGCCTGACACGTCCCCTGGATCTGAGTCCCCCTGGGAGGGGCCACCCTATCTGCCTAGGGTGCTCTATCTATAGTATAGAGTGCCAGGCTAAGTGAGAGGCACCAAGAGAGAGCGCACGGTGTTGGGAGTGTGGTCTGGGGCAGAGGTGTCTTCACCTATCCCCGAGGGATGGGATTTTTCACTTAGATCCCTTCCCCCGAATGTGGGATGTGCAGTGCCATCCAGCCCATTACATGAGCACTCCCACACACATCCAGAAGACAGCCGTCCAACATTCCCCCTTCCAGTGTGGTCTCTGCATCTGCAGTGCACCCAGTCTTTACCGGGTGCTGCTGTCTGTGCAAGACAGTCACCCCCTCCCTCCCAGGAGAGGAGAGTAGTCCTACGGATGCTCCATCCTCTCCTCCCCAGTCGACCCCTGGCGTCCTGAGCTCGTTCCTGAACCCTGGTCGCCGGTGTGGCACGAGGTGTGCCGTGCAGTGCCACAACCCCCAGCGCCACTGGGATGGCAACAGATTATCTCCCCCATGATGGAACTGTCCTGCTGTTCTTTTTGTAAGTCCTGAGTAGTCAGCTGTGAAAAACACCTCATGTCCAGGGTGGTCAGGTGGCAGTATACTACATGAAGGCAGTTCCCAGATGCTCCTAAACAGTCCACTAAATGAGTAGCATCTTCGGGAGAAGGGGAATTGTCACCATCAAATTTCTTACACAAAGCTTTTACCACTTCTTCAGGTATCTTGACCCAGCTGGAATGCTCAGCGCAGAGTCAAAGGCTGTTGGGACAAGGCATCGGCATCTATATTATTCAGCCCAGGCTGGTACTCTGTGCTGTAGTCATAGGTAGACAGATATGACAACCACTGGTGGCCAGTTACATCTAGTTTGGCTGTAGTCTGTACATAAGTGAGTGGGTTGTTGTCTTCCCAGTAATCTTTGCCCCGTACAGATAATCGTGAAATTGGTCCACAATAGCTATTTCAATACTAAAAATTCCAGCTTCTGAATGGGATACCTCCTTTCTGAGGGGCTGAGACTCTGGCTTGCATATGCCACTGGGTGCAGGCCCCCTGGATATTCTTGATACAACACTGCCCCATGGCCATTAAAACTTGTATCTGTATGTACGATATAGGGCTTCTGTCAGTCGGCATAGGTGAGCACTGATGTGTGAGTCAGGTAGTATATAACATCCTCAAAAGCTCAATCACACTCCTCAGTCCACCAGGAGCCAAAAGGTTCAGATGGGTGAAAAATATTTAGGTTATTCAGCTTGGTTTCCTGGGGGAGGGGTCTTTTTGGACATATTTGTTGGAGGATACCCCTGTAGTAAGTTCAAAAGAGACCTGACTACTCTGGTGTAGTCCCTCGCGAATCTCTGGTAATACCCACAAAAGCCAAGCAGCTGTTGCAGTTCTTTCAGCTTTCTGTGTTTAGGTCTGGTGGTGAGGGCCTCCACTTTACTGGGATTGGTCTGAATGCCCTTGGCAGAGACAATGTGTCCAACATAATTGACTGAGGCCTGGAAGAATTGACACTTGTCAACAGAGAGCTTCGGGCCAAATTCCTCCAGCCAGTCTAACACCTTGAGTAGCCATGACTAATGTTCTTCCAGAGTCTTTCCAAACATGATAATGTCGTTCAAGTAAACCAAGCACTCCAGCAGGTTTATGTCCCCCACAGCCTTTTCCATAAGGTGCTGAAATGTCGCAGGGGCGCCCGAAATGCCTTGAGGCATTCTCAGAAATTCATAAAATCCTAGAGGCATATAAAAGCTGTCTTCTACCAATGCAGTGGGGCCATTGGAAATTGATAATACCCACTTCTTAAGTCCAAACCTGAAAACCACTGGCTGTTGTTCAAGCAGTCTAGAGCATTTTGTATTCGTGGCATCATATATTGATCGGCACAGTGCGCTTGTTCAAGGTGCGGTAGTCCACACACATGCTGACAGACCCACTCTTTTTCCTCATCACCACTATAGGTGATGCATATGGACTTCGGGACTCCTGGATGATACCTACAGCCATCATCTCTTGAAGGGGCCCTCCTTACATCATCTATGTCAGCTGGGGTGAGACTTCTGGATCTCTCCCTGAATGGGCACTCATCTGAGAGCCTTATGTGATGCTGTTCTCCCATAACGCAGTCAACGTCCCACTCATGCAAGAAAAACGCTTTTGTCCTGGTAGCCAGCTTCTTCTGGACATACTCCTTCCATTCCTACGGGATGGTGGAGTTACTCAAATCAAACAAGGCAGGGTCAATACCACCATAATCACCTCTCCCTGGAGCAGCGGGCTGCACAGCTGTGTTGGCACAGTAAACTCTGGCTAATGTCTGGCCCCTTCTGACAACCTCTTCTCTGTCAGTTATGTTCCTCACACACACTGTCACTCTTCAGAACATAGGCATGCGCCCGCGCTGGTACGACACTGGGCTTCACTAATAATCCGGGTGGCAATTCATGTTCCTCAGGGGCATCTAGCATTAAAATGTTGTTCTTTACCTCCTCCTTTAACCGCACTACTCCATTGAGATTACATTCCATGTTGGGTGGCAACACAACCTCCTCTGCATCTCTCCTCCAAGCTATGCCCCCAGACTCATCTACATCTTTGGGGGGGGTTGCCCTTGTCTCATATAGACCTCTTGGTTTACCGGGTGAATGGGTAATTTCTTCCCTTGCTGTTCTGCTTCTCTGGCTTGGCAAAGCCGAGCAAGCCTCCCGAACATGTGAGCATTTGTGCCCACCAGCACAGGTACCCCATCATACACACCAGTCTCAGGACAGATTAAAGCCAGGGTCTCAAGTGCATCTCCTCCTCCAGCCACATTAGTCTTGAAGGCCATCCATACTCTGACATATCCAAGGAAGGGGTAAGACTTCTCATTAAGCCCCCACACATGTAGTCCTTCCAAGGGCTGCAATTCCAGGTGGGATAAGTGTCTGTCATACCAGGTCTTGAAGATGATAGTGACCTGGGAGCCACTATCAAGGATGGCACAGGTGATGACTCCTTTTATAGTGACAAGGGTTTTAGTTGATGGCCCCAACAGCCTGTGCATATCAAGGAGTGCAACTGAGGTGGCTTGTGCTGAAGAGGCTTTTACTTTAGCTACGAAGCTGGACCTGCATGGGGCCCTGGTATATTCTCCTTTACAGGGCCCCAACGAAGTTTCTGTGGCTTTCCTTCCTTGTCCAATAGTCTGTTAGCCACTCGAAGGAGATCTGCTGTTGACCGGCACCCTCTCCAGTAATGGCCATTCCTTCCATACTGGTAGCAGATTATCTCTTCTCACTTAGGTTGTCCAGGGTAGTAGGCCTCAGGAGGCAGTCTGGGTGGTGGATAGCTTGGGGCCCCTGGACACACTAAGGGAGAAGAAGGGGAAACTGGGGCTATTGCTTGGGCCATAGCTACTGGTCTGGGAGCCCCTGCCCTTACCACCCCCTGGATCTTTAGTTCATTAACAGCAAAACACAGTTCCTGCAACTGGGCTTCAATGTCAGGGATCATAGGAGGCAGTGTAGGTGACATCCCCAGGCCCATAATGGGGAGGCGGAAAGGGCTGCCTGGATAGACTGTTCAGTGGAAGCGTCAGTGATCCTAGTAGGACCAACACCAACCCTATCCAACATGTCCCTGCATTCTTTCAATAAGTTTTTCACCTCAGAAACCTCAGCTGGGAAGCGGCTTCCTGGATCTGGGCAGTAGCTACTATAGTGGGCTGGACCCCCATTGGGCATCCCTTTCCTTCACCTCTCTCACCTCCCTAAGCAGCACCCAGAGTGGAGGTGGCTTATTCATTTTGTCTTTTAGGCTCAACCTCAGTAGCAACAACTCTGAGTACTGGGCACCCCTCAGTACTTGTTCTAATCTAGTCTTATTCAAGTCAGAGGCCTGGATCCCCCCACTTTCCTATATACCTTCTGCAGGGCCTTCGGCCGCTGCACATATTCAGACAAGGGCTCCCCCTTCTGCTGACAGGTTACTCTGAACCCCCACCATAAGTCTTCACATGTCTCTGTGCTACCAAAAGCACTGTCCAAGGCAGCTATATAGTCTTCTACCTTGGCCTCAAGGTCAGTAGTCCAGAGAGATCAAGTGGCATCGAGGGCAGGGCCCCGCAAGCTCTCTGTTGATCTTTTCTGTTTTCCCCCTTCACTGCACTGCCAGTGTTGGAGCAGTGGTAACACATAGTTTATCCAAGACTCATAATCTTTCTCCCCCATGGGAGTAGGCTTTACCCCTGAAAACATCTTCAACTTCCTATAAGATTCCATGGGGGCAGGCACCTCTCCAGACCTAAGCTTCGCATCTGGCTCAGGGACCCATAAAGGGTCAGGTTCTCCTTCCCGGAGGAAACCACACTGAACATTGTCACTATAATCCAGGCTTCTGCCTTACCCTCTGTCTCTATGGCCTCCGGCACCCAAGCAGCCTCTATGGCATTTAGGCATTCCATCAACACTGTTAACTTCTCAGCACATGAATCAAGCATCTGTCCCCACACTTTCACTTTACCTAATTTCATTATGGCAGACAAGTGCTTGTTTATTTCACCTTTGTCCATATTGGGGGGGGTACTCCTAACAACAGAAAGGACCTCTAGGTGTCCATCCTCATACCCCCGCTCCATTCCACCAACCTCCCTTTATCCTTTTCTTGAGGCCTACATTTCGGCAAGGGGGGGTAGACTTGGGTGTTGGGGACCCTACAGGGGTCCTTACAGTTGATTCCTCCTTGGTGAGCATGGCTGGTGAACAGGAGATCCCAGCGGTGCCTCCAAAGATGTAGCCCAGGTGCCATATGCCAGTGAGCTGCTACCCTTGCCTGTTGACCCTGTAACAGGATAAGTGGCCTGGGTCCTGCTGCAGTGTTGCTTGGGGGTTCTATCCCAAAGTTATGGTAAATAGCATGGTGCCTCCAGTCAGAGTGAGTTATAAATGGGTCAGGTGACTGGTTGGCACAGCCCCCTGGGATGCTACACCTATCCACTTCCCCTACCACCCACCCCACACTGAATACCCAACGGTTTCCCAATACCAATAACCATAAGTACCTGGTAATTAACAGTCACAAAATACCCCTCACACAGCAATTCCAAGCAAGAAATCACAACTTTATTGGGGTAAAAGGGGGTTAGGATGGGGTACCTGGACTAGGGATAGCTGTTGAGGAAAAAAGATTATCAGTAAAAAAATAACATGGCAATAACAACATAAGCCCGGAGGCCAACCCCCCCCATGATCCACCCCCACTGGTACCAGTGTAATGTTTAAAAAGTCTATCTGTGTACCCAGTAGGTGCAGGCCTTGACAGTGCCAAGGGCTGGCCAGCTGTTGGGGACCTAGGACGTTGAAAAATTAAAGGTAAATGTAAGCTGAACACTCCCTGTGAATTCCAGGGCAATCCCTGGGTACTCATGATTTGAAGATTCCCTGGAGTCTCTAGCAAGAAAGGGCTCCACAAGTCTGGGAGTGATGGTCTCAGTTCTCAGAGGGCAGTGTACTGGACAACAAAAGGGTGCACTGAAGCCTTTCCTTGACTGAAGGTCTAGCAGCTTGTCCCCTTGATTGAAGATCTTGCAGCTTGTCACCTTTGGCCTCTTATGGCCCATTGCAGAGCACAAACGCAGGTCCCACCCAGCCTCAGAAGGCTCAGACCCAGGAGTGGCTCCACAGTCCAGCTCCCCTAATGGGTTGTAAATGCCCTAGCACCCCAGCAAGCACCGGTGACTCCCTGAGACTGGCATGCCCTACTTGAGAGGGGTTAGCACGTTCCCATCCTGGCTCTGGAGAGTGCCTCTATAACTGGAAGAGATCACCCTCTTTCTGCACCAATATGCAATTCCTGAGGCAGCCAGGAAACTTTCCACCTTCGGTCCACAATGCCGTTGTGCCACTGACTTCCAAACTTTAAGCAATAGTTCCACTCCACACTGGGATGCACAGCAATAGGAAGTGTAACCACCCATTCCCCTGGGGTTACTAGAATCTTATCAGTATTAGAGTTAGGAAGGTAGCAGGCAGCTGGTAAGGAGCTCATTAGGAGCTTCTTACACAATGACATTGTATACCAGTTAGCCTGAGAGAAGAATGATTAGGTCATCTGGAACTCTTGCAGCAGCATAACCCTTTTCCTGTATACAGCTGCTCTGGGGAGCTTAGAATGTTCAGTTAGTGCTGGAGTCTGAGTATGGAGGTAAGAGTGGCAGAAGGACTTCCAGGTGGGCTCTGAGTCAAAGGCCCAGGACTTCTCACCCTAGTGTGGAGTACAGTTTCCAGCTTCCAGTGAAGTAGTGGAGACCTTTCTACAGCAGGATTTCCCGATTTCTACTCCCAGTGAAGTGGAAGGAACTGCTTTTCCTCAGTGGGTTCAAGGGACAATCCCCTGATGATCCCTTGTGTGTTTCAGCTGCCTTGGAAAAGAACTTGAGAGACTGTTTTACCCACTACCCAGGAAAGGTACCTTTTTGTTGTTCCATGCCCAGTGGATGGGACAACTAGTTCGTGAGTACAGTTTTAAGGAGACAAGTTCTCCACATATTTAAGGGGAATTTTTTCTGGGGCGTGTGTGTGCCCATAGATAAGGCTAGAACGCATCTGTCAGTGTCCCCGGTTCACTCAGGAAAGTGCATTTCTGTAAACTGTTCACCCAGGAGAGTGCAGTTTGTATTTTGGTCACCCCAGTGAGTGACAGAAATGGAAAGTATGGGACTGCTAGCATTTCAGTGGGGAATGAGGGTTTCAATGGGGTAACCTTGAAGAAATGGCAGAGACTGTCAATCGGGCAAAGGGTGGGAGGAACACCATCCTGAAGGCTCACAAGACAGGGCTTACTAGTTCATAAGAGGCACCAGTTTTTACCTGAGCAAAGGCCAGTGCTACAGGTTTAGGTGTGTGGCTGAGTTTCACATAATTGCACCTATTTTCAAAGGAGAGTTCTGAGTGTGTGGCTTAGTTTCACAATATGTGCACTCATGGGAAGAAAATGTTCTGGTGCGTGGCCAGGTGTCCACTATATGCACCATTGGGAAATAGGAAGAAGTTCTTTTGTGTGTTCTCGGACTGTACTACATGCAAGGAGAGTTTGTGAAATGTACCTGTCCTGCATTGACCATGGGGGTCCACTACTGCTTTAGCTTTCCATCTGGTAAAGCCATACTGCACAATCCCAGTACCTGTTCTGGACATTCTGATTCTTGCTTCTGGTTGTGTGGATTTACCGGGGCCCCCTCAGCAGTTTAGATCTAGCATGTGCCTAGCAGCCTCTACCCTGGACCTGGGTTGTAATTTTTACACAAGGTTTGTGTGTTTTGTTCTTGTACCCCCACCCCTTTCTTCCTCTAGAAATGAGCCAGGTATTCATTCTAACACCAAGGGTGGTACCAGCCTTTGAAATGCAAGTGGTATGCCATATTCGAGTACCAGTGTCCAGATTCCATGAGGGCTATGCTTTCAGAGATCTGTCCTTTCCTCAAACAGTTTCCACACAGCCTGGCTTGCACCCAGCTCCAGAAACTTTCAAGCTCTCAAAGCAGCTTCTCAAAGTCCAACCAAAGTGCAGGATTTCTTCAGTATAGAATTTTTTCCAAAACTAAATGGCACAGTCCAAAATACCTGTATTCTTACACCAGATCAATCTCTCTTTCTCATACAGAATTCACTTTCCTCTCTCAGAATCAATTCCAAGCATAAGTCCTGTGGAAGGCCTCAGATAATTCAGCTCTCTCAGCACAGATCCCTCCTGACTCGATGGGAGTTTAGCCAAGACTGACCCAAACTTCTCAAAATCTCTGGGATTTCCTCCCCAAGCTCCTACTCTCTGATTGGCTGTCCAGTGCAATCAATCACAGTTAATAACTCTCTGAGCCCTCTGATTGGCTGCATCTCTTGATGCCTGAAAGGAGTTCACTCCTTCTCCCACAAGTCCTCTGAAACAGTTTTAGGCACCCAAACACTGGATTGGCTGCCAGGCAGAGGTCAAAGTAACAAGGAAGTGGCTGCTAGTACACCTGAGAATGAAGTCCCACACAGTTCTATAGCAGTTCCAATTTTGGATATCGAGTGCAGCCAGAGTATTTATGTTTATTTTATAATTTTCAAAGTAAGTGATAGGGACCCCTGTACCCTGTTAAGCGACTGCATAAACATTTAAAAAGGCTCCTCCAATTCCCTATCTCTAGCTCCGTTTCAAGCAGTCCCCACAGAGCAGTGGTTGGCTCATTAATATTCTAGAGCTGGCATTAACATCTACGAAAACCCCATTTCCTAAGCACTCTCTTGCACTGTTTTAAACATAAGAGCCACTATCTGATCGCCTACCCCAAGTGACTGACCCCCGCAGTCCATTTTGGGCAGGATTCCAGGGCGGGAGCCTGAAAAACACAAGGTAAGCCGGGGTTACACATTTTTCTAGATTTATGAAAAAATATAAACTCAACTAAATTATAATGGTGAAGGGGTTGCAAGAAAGCCCAGGACCTGTTTTCTTTGCTTCCTGCCCCCCTTCCCCCACTGATCACCTCCCAAGACAGAATCACCAAGCCCTAGAGTAGTGTTTCGGCTGCCACTCCCCCACACAAAGACCCCAGCAAATCGGGGGGGGCATTCTACATATAAACCACACCTCCTGAGCCATGCAGCAGACAACTCAAAAGCGGTCCCTTTATTCCTACAGAGGAGCCGCTTGAAACAAAGACTGTGAGCCTCCTCACCCAACCACACCAGTTGCCATTGCCTGAGGATGCCCTGCGGCCACGAGGAAACCCAGGACCTATTTGCTTTGCTTCCTCCCCTCCACTGATTGCCTCCCAGGACAGACTCACCAAGCCCTATGTAACCCCAGGTGGCACTGTCTCAAGGGCTACTACCTCTGCCTGCTTGACTACTGACAGGTTGAGGGGCCTAGGTTCTATGGCAGGTGCCTCCACCCAGAGGTCAGGGTCTGTAGTGGTTAGACTAGCTTGGTCACAGCCCTCTGGGACACTGAGAAACTCTTTTATTCCCTCTAGTGGCTCACATAGTACACAGGAGTTACAGCCCCAATACCCCACGTATACACACTGTTCACCCATAAAGTACCACTTACCCTCGAGACTGATTCTGCAGCATGTCTCTGAGGACCCCCTGTAAAATAAGGTTAAACAACATACACGGCAAAATACAATACTGTTTCCATCAGTACCAACACCAGAGACAGTATATAGTATAACAACAACAAATCTGATTTATTTAGGGAACAGTAACACGAGAGAGGGCAATTAGGTTAATTGGCAGAATTAAATCACAGTACTGTGCACACATACAGGGTCTGAAAAGTCACACTCTGGGTACCCAGGTTGGGGGGGGGGCTAGCCAGGTCCATTGCCCAGGGTTGGCGGGCTGGTGCAGATGGACGGTGCACTGTAGAAAAAAATATATGTACAACACCCAATTGTAATTTGGAGCCGGATGGCTCAGTCCATGAAGAAGTGAAACAACAATAATTCGATGACACACTTGTAATTGAAAACAGGCTGCAGGGGAATACCCTGATTTGTACTCACAACACCCAAGCTGGGGATCAGATGGAGAATGTCCCTCTGGATTGCCAGAAGAGCAGGGCATGAGGACAAGGTCCTTGTGACTGGACCCCACTGCAGTTGATAGCAAGCGGATGTAGTCCGAATTAAGCTGGGATTTACTTCCAGCTTCAGCACTAATTCACTGTACAGGGATTTGAAATAGTGATTCCCCACAAAGCTCTACATGCATTTATATTTAAAGGAAAGTACTATACCAGGCAGGCTGCTCCTCGATCCCGATAGTACTGCAAAATACCGGAGCACACACAGCTTCAGTTCCTGACAGACCGAACACGATTCAGCAATTTCTCCAGTCCTCTACAGGGTGAGCCTGGTTTCCACACTTCTAGTGCTTCTTTCACCTCACAACTCAGTTCAGTCCAAACTGGCACTCACACAGGCTGCAGACTGGAAACTCAGAGATCTCCACATGGCTTCCCGTCTGAACCTATACACACGTAGAAGCACACAGCTCCTTCTCTCTTCACTGCCACAACTGATCTGCTCTTTCCAGTCACAGAGCAGGGCATTTCTTTAGCTCCACACTATTCTGTTGGCTGATTCAGCTGTCACTCACAATAAGACTCCCTCTGTTGGTAGAAAGCACCAAGGTGAGAAACTCACTTCCCAGAGTCACTGCCCATACAATCCCCTTGTGGCTGGCTCAATTTAAGAGTCCAAGTTCTGATTCGTCCACAGGTTCCATTTTAGGGCTCCCTCAACCCAATTGGCCCAGCACAGCAGTCTAGGTCCAAAATGGAGAGGTAACACACACACAGAGTCCCAGCTGTAATAAAGGCAGGTTAGAAAAACTACAATTTTGCTAATGCTTTAAATGATTACAGGCAAACAGTTACAGCTTTCAGATGGGCTTCCCTTGCACCTTCAGCGACCATAAAATGGAGCAATTACTTCGCAGCTCGGGCGGGATTCGAGCATTAAATACACAGTTCCCCCTTACAATCTAATTAAGTCTGCAACCAGACAGCTCTTAAAGAGACAGTACATTGAGGCTCAGACAGCACTCACTTGCAAACACAGTTAAGCAGCTCAGATGCCGACCACCACCCAGGCTTGAAGCATTCAGGCAAGCTCCTGGAAGACTTTTGGAACCCCCATTTGCAGGGGAGTTACACCTAGAGCTGTGTTTTGGCTGCCGCTCTCCCCACACAGACCTCAGCCAATTGGGGGAAATTTTACATGGAAACTGCACCTCCGTGAAGGGCTTACAGGACAAGTGGCCCCTCCGTGCTGTGGCCCTGTGCAAAGGAAAGAGTGCTAAGGACATCAAAGAGGGAGTCTGCCTGTGGGAATCTGCCAAGGGAAGCAGCCAGTGGCCAGGTATGCTGCCTCTTTGGGCATAAAATGACAGTGAGTTGTAAAATGGACCTATCCCCCTTATGGCTGGTAATCCTTATTGAGTTTATATAATCTGCTAGTGTAGCTGCTGAGTGTTACACATCGAAAATGTTCCTAACTGCAATACTCCATAGGGTTTTTAATAGCTGCTGATACTCCTGGGTAGTCAGACTGTAAGTTATTTAAACAGTACTCATTTGCTACCTGACACTAAACTGAACATGTGCTGATGTCTCTGTACACTTGACTGGTGACGCATGAGTGGCCAGATCACAGGCTCTGACTCTGTTCTTACTTAGTAAGCATGAAGCACCAATGTAGCCTTGAAATCATTATTATGTAAACTTAAGGTAAGGTGAATGCTAGCTGCCTGATCAGTCTAAAGTGCACTGACGAACTGACAAACAAACTGCCTGCCTATCCCTAATCTTATAACACAGTATAAGGATGCCATTTAAGTTACTTGATTGTCTGTAACCACACAACATCCTGTTTTAAAGTCTGCCTACCACAGATTGCAGGTATATGCTAATAACTGCTGTTTATTGGTCAGTGATAACTGTGGCTTCTGCCCTGTTATTACTGCAGTGTCCTGTCAACACCCTATTTATGGTTGCCTACTTGAATTCCTGCCAGCACCCCATTTAGAGGCTGATCCTTCCAGGTTCTTTCACTTAATTTGTGCTTCCACTTCCTTGTTACTGCTGTGTGCTGAGTGTGTATTGTGTGGTGATTAGCTCTGCTTTTCCCCCAGGTTTTTGCAGTGTGCAGTCATTACCCTGTTTTGGGTCTGCCCACTTTTAGGCCCTCCCCCATAATTTTTGCTAGTAATTGCTTATAGCTGCTGGGATACAGTTACCTATTTTTGGGATAATCTCTGCTTTTGGCCCTGACTTACTGCAGTATAGGGTCTGTACCCTTTTCAGGTTTCTAATTTTTGCTTGCTGGTAATTACTTATAGCTGCTGGGTTCTAGTCATATATTATACTGGATTTAGTTCTATCCAGGTTAGCCCCCTTCTATTATTCCTTGCCTATATTTAGCAGCTACTGCCCTCTCAGGAGGTGGTGGTAGTTTGGTATACTCCAGACATTCCCCACTATGTAGAGTGTTGCTAATTCTTCTTGCTTTGGTCACACTCGGCAAGCACATTAACCTCCTTGCAGCAACCCTACTAATCAGCTCCCTCATAACGGGATTCCATGATGTCTGAGTCTTGTGCTCCCATCCTGGCTATAGTCCAGGCTACCCTCTCCTAGTTCTCCTTTACCAACAGCCTGACCTCGCTTCTGCCCCCACTGCTTTCTTTCTTTCTTGAACTTTGTTAACCAGGTAGGCTCACTGAGACTGAAAGTCCCTTTTTCAGGGGTGACCTGGGATTAATTACAAATAAGACAAGGCAGTACCAGGATACATTTAGAGGATCATCAGGGTAAAATAATACAGGGTACAGCAGTCAGCAATTAATGACAGTAACAGTAAAGAACATAAGGTAACCTCTGTGTCTCCTGGCCTTCCTGGAGAAAAGAGATTGTCACCTCCTGGGTGCTTTCATAACCTCATTAACCCCCTCTGGGTTCCCCCTACCTGCCTCCTGCAACCCCATGCATCTCTTTCCCAGGTATCTCGTCACTGGTACAATGGCATCAGGGCAGCGGCCACCAGTGCACTGCAACCAGTTTGATACTCACAGTGGCTAACTGGTTGTCAGAGTGCCGTGCAGTGAGACCACTGCATGGGTGTTGGACTCCCTCCCCGATAAACCTCCCCTTTGCAGGTGATGATATAATTGTTTCAGGGGTGCGGGGCAGGTGGGCATAGCCCCCTGCAAACAGCCTGGATATGCCCCGGTACTTTGAGCATGACAGTGGTTGTGCGGCACAATTGCTGGGCGACATGGTCGCCATTGGGATTCTGGTGTCACTCTAGTGATGGTTGCCCTTCTACATGTTGCACCAACATGGTAAACCCCTTTCCCATACTATTGCTACTTCTAGCGGGAGATCTTGAAAGCAACCCAGGCCCAGTATCCTGCCCTCTCACTCACAGTGACCCCTTTGGCTAAACAAGCATAGCCTTAGAATTGTGCATATCATCATTTGCAGCCTCCTGTCCTACAACCTAGATGTCATAGGCATCAGTGTAACATAGCTGAAGCCTACCACCCCACACTCAAACTGTTGCCTGAATGGTTTCACCTTGTTAAGGCACGACTGCCCAGGGCCCAAAAAGGGTGGTGGAGTGCTCTGGTATTTCAAAGAACCACTTAGTGTCACCCTAGCCTCCTGCAGCTTATCTGATCACTTAGATAGCGAATGGCTCATTACAGAAATGTCTCTTGGGTCTGCAAAAAAGATTTACATTGATTGCTGCTACAACCCCCTCCCAAGGGTGGAATACCCAGCCTGACCCACTTGCTGGATGGCATAGACCACCTCTCTCCCACTAGAGAAATCATTATGCTGGGAGACTTTAATCTGAACTAGCTAACCAGCACCCAAATAGAATGCTGTGAATTGTTAAAACAACTCAATCTCGACCAACTCCTTACCACCATGGGTAGCTATATGGGTGTGCTCCATGCTCAGACCGCATTTGCTAACATTAGGAGCATGTTTTTTTAAATCTCAATTTAGTGTTATCATGCTCCTGCACAGTACCAGGAGCATAGTCCATTTTGCATTATTGTACATGGCTCTGAGACTTAGGTACATGCCCAAGAATGACTTATACTAATTTTAGTTATAATAGAGCTGTTCAAACCAACTACCGT
The DNA here is from genome assembly GCA_016271365.2 of Neoceratodus forsteri. NCBI lineage: Eukaryota > Metazoa > Chordata > Ceratodontiformes > Ceratodontidae > Neoceratodus > Neoceratodus forsteri. The sequence continues at coordinate 1,572,246,897 of CM057455.1, forward strand.
ATACTCAATCACCCCATATTTCTTGTATGTTTTTCCTAACGTGAGCAGTATTAATATGAGCATGTGCAGGGTGACCAGAGTCATAAATGTTTTCAGTTAAAACTCTTGGAAGAGACGGATGCTGCTGTGATAGCGGATTAAGTTGTACTGGAACAGCAGGTTTGCAGAGACAGGCATGCACAGCTACTGCCAGCATAAGTTAAGGCTGTCTGTGGTGGTCAAAACAAGTGGCTGGCTGTGTGGGATGGAATGGGTGGTGGGGGTGCCATCGAGAGGAATGGCCATGTGTACCTGTATTTGTAACCATTCATTAACGGATTTGAGAAGGGGTCATTCAGTGTAGGCCAGGAGTACTAACCCTGGCTTGGGTCTTTTTTTTCTTTAGACCTTTGGGTATGTGGTACAGGAGACGAAGACTGTAGATTTAGGGAAGGGGTCACCTCCAAGCACATCGAGATTTGCACTGGGCTTCAGTACTTGGCCATTCAAAAGCAACTACCATGGCAGGCATTGGATGCTCTGTCTCTCTGTCTTGGGACTTTTGGCTTAGAGACCAGTTATCTCCGACCTCTGTCTGTGTGCAGGTGGCTGCTTAGCTTAGTCAGGAGTGGACATATGGGAAGGAGCAGAGGAAGTTGAGACTGAACTGTGGAGTCCAAACTGGGCTATCTGCACGGGTGATCAAAGGTTGGGGGTTGAAATTGGCATTGGCCCTCCATTGGTCACATGCTGGAAGATTTTGAATTGGACCAATAACATTTTTTTTTAGCTGGGCCTCCTGTCTTGTACTGGAGAAAAAAAAAAACATTTAAATAAGTGCACCAGTTGGGCTCGTGGAAAAGACTGGGACCAGTACTTTCCCAACCACTAGTCTTCCCGTCTAGCAGCTGCAAGACTAAATTTCGACCACTGAAGGTGCAGAACCGTAGAGGGATTGGTCCTCACTGCCACAGGCACCAGTTTGCCCGTACTTTAACAGTGAAAGGCAGTATAGTAAGTCTGGCCAGGTGCAGGTGGTACTGTTGTGTGTTGTGGCTTCAAAGTAGTTTTACACATTACAAAAGCACAGTGATGCAGCAGAGACAAATAAGCAGACTTGGTCTCATCTCTCTCTAGATTTCTTGGACTCTTCCTCCTCACTTGGGGTGAAAAAAGTCAGCTAAAGAAAAGTAACTCAATATAACCAGCTTTAGAATATACATACGACCATTCCAAAATTGCCAAAAGAAAAAGGACATATGGTTTAGTTAGTCTGCTCGAGTTTGCAGACCCCCCCCCCAGTAACTAATGCTGGATCAACCTCCCCCAATCTCTTCCTTTACTTCGGCCTCACCACCACCTTTCCCCATTCCATGCAATTTTCCCTTTAAGCCTGTCCCAGCTTATCCTGAAGCTGTTTAAAGTCTTCAGGAGGACAACTTCCTTTGGCAGCTTGTTTCATTTTGCCACCACCTTCTCAGTGAAAAAGTGTCTCCTCATTTCCCCCTTCAAAGCATCCCCACACTAGTTTGAGACAGTGCCCCCATTGGTCTTGTTCCCACTATGGTCGAATGAACCCTCAGAGTCACTTTATTGAAATCCTTAAGGTATTTAAAGGTTTTGACCACGACAGCTCCATGCTATGTAATGTAATATGGGACTGTAAATTATTAGTAGGTCCCACAGAACCTCCAGTACTATCAAACAACTGATGATTTAATATCAGGAAATTGATAATAAATATAAATGTAGGTAGGAGCACAATTATGGTTTGAAGGAGCACATACTTCATGGCACAAGTTCTGTGAAGTGTGCTTCTCTGTTTCGGAGGAGCACGCCATGCTAAATCCTTAACACTACCCCTGCTTACCACCCTGACCGCCTAAAGAGTCGGTCCTTGAACCACTCCTTCCTGGACTACATACGGATTAGAGATGGGCGAATGTTTTCTTCCGCCAGTGGAATTCTGGTGAAATGCTGATTTTGTGAAATTTTACTAAACTTGTGATTTTTTTATTTCCATCCTATTTAAAAAGTATTTGTCCAAATTGCACCAAATTTAGAACACTGATGTTCCCAGTGCCCATACAGAAGTGTAACAAGTTTCAGATTTAAAAATGACTGATTTATAAGCCTCCAAAGTGTCGGAAATTTTAAAATTACAGTTAACAACTACGTAAACTGAAAGCGTTTGTTCAAATTGCACCAAATTTGGTTTGTTAACATTACCCATGCCCATACATACGTGTGCCAAGTTTCAAATCTTTAGTTTTAAAGGTGACTGAGGTATAAGCCTCTGAACTTTCAGTAATTTTAAAAGTTACATTTCGTAATTACATAAACTGCTGAATTTTAAGCCCCTGTAAGTTTATTTTTTTCTTTAACTTTATTTACCGGGTAAGTACACTGGCGATAAAAGCCTTTTTCAGGGACGACCCTGGTACAAATACACAAAAAGTATACAGTCACACTGATGCGTGGACAACAGGTGATACAGAACGATATGTAAAGAACAATATTTACATGATTGCAAGTCGACTTGTACAAAAGATAAAAGTATATACGGGGTGATAATTACATGAATATGCTTGATGGCTGAGTGCAGTTACATGATTAGGAGGGAGATGAAAAGGAGGTGCAGGTAGTATGGGGTAACAGGGAGTTGAAAGCTAGAGAACAGAATATCACCAATGTTGTTAAGTTCACTGACGCTAAATCTAGAGAATACTGGATGGGCAACTGTGCACAACCAGTGTGTTCTGCCACAGAGGGGCTCTGATTCCCTTCGCTCTCGAGGTGCATGGGAATCAGAACCCCGAAGTTGCAGAACACACTGTTTATGCATAAAGTTGCTCATCCTGTATTTATTAGAGTGTATAGTATTATATAAAATGGACGAGGAAGTCCCTGTGTCCTAATTGGCTAAGACTTGGTTCTAGCTATTGCCTTAAAGGGGCACTGTCAGCTTTCCTTCCATGTTTTTTAGCCCATCTCAGCAATTTGCCTCTTTGTACACTCATGTCCCACACTGACCACAGAATACTCCCACACACACATAAAGTGATAATTTGTACCTGTTTTTCAGTTTATTCACAAAATAGCTTTTCTACTGTCCCGAGTTTAAAGCATGCGCTGACTGGAAGTATACTAGCGCTGAGAATGCACGTCTGCCAGGGAGCGCAGCCCCGAGGTTCCACTTTTGGCATGCACATCTTAAAAAACATTTCCTCTGCCAGAGTCTTTTATTTGGAAATGTTCTTGCCATCTTTCTTGAAAAAGTGAGAGTACTGCTACATACATTTTAAACATGGACCCACTAATCCCGCACGTGCACATGTTACTCTTGAGCAAAGATCCTGCGCATGTGCAAGAGAATGCCAGAGTTGAGCATGTGTGGGATTTCGGGTCCATGTTTAAAATGTATGTAGCAGCATTCTCGCTGCTAGCTTTTTCACAAAAGACAGCAAGAACATTTCCAAATAAAAGACTCTGGCAGAGGAAATGTTTTTTAAGATGTGTGCTGTAAGTGGAACTCAATAAGGCCTCTTATAGATTTGCACTTTTGCACTAGTATACCTGCCAAAGGTGGCTTTAAACTTGGGACTCTGGAAAAGCTATTTTGTGAATAAACTGAAAAACAGGTGCAAATGATCACTTTTTACATGTATGTGAGTATTCTGTGGTCAGTGTGGGACATGAGTGTACAAAGAGGCAAATTGCTTAGATGGGCTAAAAAAACTTGGAAGGAAAGCTGACAGTGCCCCTTTAAGAGAGCACTACCAATGGCTAAAAACAAGTCCTTGCCAACTGTGGCAACTCACAGAATTCATAAGGCACTTGCTTCCTAATCTCCATCACAAACATGGCTACAACCTTTATTCATATATAGAAACCTTCAACTAGGCCCTATAAATGAAAGTCCATTAAATTAACTAAAGCAAGTAAATAATGTAATGCTATTTTCACTCAAGAGCCCCTTCTTACACACATACACAAATTTAGAAAATCAAATACTATTCAGAGTTTCCATAGCTGGTGTTTCTTTGATGATCATGAAAAATTCCGCACCTACCCCCCACCAGTTTGTCAGAGAACCTTACCTGGCAGCATATAAAATTGAGATGCTGGCTCCACTTGAGGCCTATGTGTGTGTCTGTGTGTGTATGCCAGTGGAACTCTGAAGAATTTTGAATTCATGTATTCCATGTTACCATTCCGTGTGTGTCTGTGTGGGGTGGGGGGCATTCTACTACTGGTATAACATAGAGCTTTGAATTCTTCTATTCTGTGATAAGCAATCACACAGTACTGTACACTGAATATGAAGAAGGACATATGACTGACAGGTGAAAAACATCTGTGGAGGGACTATTTGACATTATTTAGCAACATTGTATTATAATTGTTGTGAGCTTGGAAACTTATAGAGTGTTGTTTTTTAAAAGTTGCCACTGGGTCCAGTTTATATAAGTAATAAGGCACTTCAGGAACGTTGGTTGTACTAGGTTTACCCCATGGTTAGGGGCTGAAATCACTTGGCTTTGCCTCATACCTTACAATGTTCTTGACCATAAGGTAAACTTAGTACAATCAACGCCCTGTCATGCCTTATTGCTTAAATATGAAATGTGCGCATTGTTTTTTTTTTCCTCTTTCACAGTAAAACTGACTTGTGCAGTCTCTAGAGGTTCTAGAATGCTTTTTTACCACAGAAGGGTACAATCACATTCCATGATCTTTGAACTGTGGTACAACAGCATTTTGAAAAGGATGGATTTCTATACAGAATAATGTTCTACTATATACTATATTAGGCTTTAAGGTAACCACCATGGTCCAGCAACAGAACGTCATGCTGCCATGCTGACGACCCGGGTTCAGAAGCGAGCCTCTGGAAGTCATGTCAGGAGGCAGGTCATAGCTATGGCAAGCCTTACAATCTCTATTTTGCTGTTTCTCTTACTCTTCCAAGAAAGTATGCATCTAAGGTTTTACTTATCTAGCTCCAAAGGTGGCTAAGTTCTAAGCACAGAAATATTTTCAGAAATGTTCACATATATATATTAAATTGCTAGACTTTGAGCCCCTATGATGTCCCCATTCTTCAACCAAATGTCATGAAATGTGGCATGCTTTTAAGGTCTCTCCCAGACAAATTGCATGCCAAATGGCAGATGCCTACCTTTAACACAGACCGAGTTATGGCCAATTAAAGAATTTTGGAAAATTCCAAAAAAGTCACACAACTTCGCAACAATTTATGGAATTTCGTGAAAATTCTGTGAATTAAGAATTTGCTGATTTCACCCATCTCTAATATTGACCAATGGCGAGGACATGGTCCTGCCTGCCAAAGTCCTATCCGTCTCTACCCTCCCCCAAAATTCTTGATCTTTAGAGACTTCCCTTAATACGATACCCTCTGCCTGTTGTTGGATATAAGGGCAGTCAACTGGCCAGTCCTACACACAGTGCCAGATATCAACTCGACTTTAGGTTTCCTCACTGCAGCCCTGACTCCAATCCAGGGAAGGCACTTCCCCCAACCACCTGGAGAATATTGGGTAGTAACACGAGATGGCTCTCCAAAGACCTCCTTAAGAAGATGAAGGAGAGAGATGCCAAATGGTCTGCACACAAAGTGTTCCCCTCTTCCTCCCTCCCTCTGGAACGAGTACAGATGCCTGTGCAACTTCTGCAAACAAATGAACAAATCATGCAAGGCCGAATACCTCAGAAACCTCAAATCCCGTAACCTGAGCAACTCCAAAAAGTTCAGGTCAGCGGTAAACTCCCTTATCTCACCTGGAACTGCACAGACTGCCATTAAACATGTAACTGGGGCATGACCTTTAACCCACCCACCCAAGGTTGCCAAAGCCCTCAATGCCAAATTTGTGAACCTCTTTGACTACTTCGCTAAACTTCCCCCATACGACCCACTCAGTGTCCTCCTGGCCAAGTCATGGACAACTCTGGCATTCCATCCTTCTACTTTATGGCGATCTCCCCCCAAGAAACCTAGAGCACCTCATGTCACTCCCCAACAAGGGTAGTGCTGGCAGTGATGGCCTCTGCCCATGATTTCTAAAACTTGTAGACCATGTTATTGCCAAACCTCTGACTATGCTTTTTCACCTTTCCCTTAACTCCTCATTCATACCCCGTATCTGGAAACGTGCCAGGATCATCCCCATTTTTAAGTCTGGCGATCCTCTACTAGTTGACAATTATCACCTTATCTCCAGCCTCTCCCACCTAAGTAAAATCCTTGAAAAACATGCACCAGTAAATCTCAGACCACTTGCCTAAGTACAGCCTCCTCTGTCCTCAGCAACACAGCTTTAGGAAGGGCCACAGCACCACCACAGCCCTGGCTTGCTTCACCAACCATGTTTACAGAAGCACATCCTGCTAAATAAACTGAGCAGCATTGGGCTCTCCACTGCGTCCACAGCATGGTTTTATGACCACTTCTCTAGACAAACCCAGGCTGTCTGAACAGGGGGTGCAATTGCAAGTGCCTGTGAGGTCCTTACTGGGGTCCCCCAAGGAACAATACTCAGACCCATCCTGTTTTTCCTGTTCGACAACTCACTTCCCATGGATAGCAACATGTGCAACTTGCTACTGTACATCAGTTACCTTATCCTACACCACAGTACTAAGACCCTGGCTGAATTTTCATCCGCACTCATGGGCAACTTCAGCGCAACCCAGAAATGGTTCCTTGCAAACAGACATCTGGTAAATGCCTGGAAGACTAAGGCCATGCTGTTTGGATTAAAACCCAGACAGCTAGGTGGGCTGGTGATACCACCTCTTTTTGCATCCAGTCTCCTGATGGCTCACCCCTTGAGGTAGTGACTTCCTTCAAATTCCTGGGAGTCACCCTTGACCCCGTACAGACATTTGCTGATCACATCGGACTCACCATCCAGTGCATTAACCAGAAACTAGGAGTCAAATACAGGCTCAAGGACTATAAGACTCCACAAGTCAGACTCGCCCTTGCCCAGGGCACCTTACTCCCCCTGCTGGACTACTGTTCTCCTACCTACACACAGATCACATTCTCAAGCCTGTCCAGACTAAACACAACCTACAAAAACATCTGTAGGTTTGCCTTGATGGCATCCTACCCCATGCATCACTGCTCCCTCTCCCTGGTTCTAGCCTGGCTTCCCCTTCAGGCCCACTGGGACTACCTCCTAGGTTGCTTAGTTGACAAATCCATCGGAGTAAAGAAGGTGTCCCCCCCCTCCTCCTACTGAGGCCTAAGCTCTGCCATCGAGGCCTCCGGACTTCTTTTAGCCTAGTATTAGAGTGTCCACAAGTCAACATGCATATGGACCAGAAAGTCTTCTCTTCAGCTGCCCCAAATCTTTGGAACAGCTTACCTTATCCTCTATGGACCCTGGGGTCATACCCCCATTCATATCCCACACAAGGCTTCCCTTACTGCTACCATCACCTGTAAATGCCCCCGGATGGTTAGCAGACTCCACCCAAGGGAAACCAGAGTACCGTATTTTGACTCCGGAAACTGTCCAAACTGATCGTTATTACTGTAATGAAGTATGTTGGGCATTGCACTGCCACTTAAACTCTGTGTACTCTAACTGCTTGTACTGTGGTCACTTTATAACCAATTTTACACAATCCTGTACCATTTTGTTTCATGTAACTTAATGTTTCGCTTATTTATTGTAACTACTTGCTGTCCCCTGAACCTTCTGTACTTGTTTTCTTCTTTAACCATGTTTGTGTCATCTTTATGGCCCTGGTCATGTCTGGAAATGGTTCCTGGGATCATTGCACACAACAGGGTAACAAACAAATACATAAATAAATAAACAAATAAACTACAAAAGCATTCTCAAGGCACATCGTCTCCCTTTTGCCTATATTAACATTCATGCTGCAGAACATAATTGTCTTTACATGGTTCATAATTAATTTTATAAAACCTAATAGCTTTGAAGTGAAGTAATGCAGCTTTGAAAACACTCACTTTTTCTGGTCAATGATGTTCTCTTGTCTGTGGTAGTCTTTAATAAATGAATAAGTGACACCCGGTTTATTAGTTGGACAGTTTTCATTTTCCACATTGCATAAAAAATTATGTGAAGTGTCCATCATTCTGCAGTACTCACTGTTAAATGACATGCCCGCTCCCCTTTGTATTTAGTAGCGCACGGAGCACTGCCAGCGTAAGGTATTTATATCTGTCCTGCGGAGTGCAAGGCTGCGGAACAATGATGGACAGAGCATCAACCAGACTCAGTCACTCTGGTACCCTCCTCATCATTGTCCACATTATTGACCAGAAAACGCGAGTGCTTCCAAAGCTCGTGTATTTCAAACTAAATATTATGAACTGTGTAAAGACACAGTTAAGCTTGCAGCATCAACAGCAACATGGCAGAAGACAGGTGCTCTGCCTCGAGAATGCTTTTTTAAGTTTACTGTTGTTCAGTTTAAATTACTTCATTTCAAAGCCATCACGTTTTACAAAAAATATTATGAACCGTGTAAAGACACAGTAAAATTTTGCAGAATGAATGCCAATATAGAATGGAGGACCACAGTAGCACTCTAGACAAAAGAGTACAAAAATACTCCCAAAAATTGCAGAAGTACAGCAAGCCAGTGTTTACTGCACCACAGGAACAAAAGTGCATCACTAAGCCCCAGCACTTCAGGTTCAAGTGTGGCTTGGGACCTGGAGCACCGAGGCTTAGAGCCATGTTTTTGTTTCTCTGGTGCAGTAAACACCGGCTTGTTATACTTCTGCAGTTTCTGTATTTTTGTACTTTTTTTACTAGAGTGCTACTGTACCATTGTCCTCCATTGCACGTTGATTCTGGGTGTTGCACCTGTTCATGTCCATGTGTGTGTAGCTGCTTTCCCTGAATGTTAATACAGGCAAGAGCCAGATGCTCTGCCTTGAGAATGCTTTTTTAATTTGTGCCATTTTAATTTAAATCAGTTTATATTTTTTCAATAATCCTAGAAAAAATGTTTTAAGCAGATCCAAACTGCAGTGGAAAGCCATAATGACGCCACTCAGCTGGTTGGTGGGCAACAGCATGCAGATGAAGGAAGGAAGCTGCTGTCTGATAGGTGCGGCTACTTCTTTTCAACTACACAAAGTTTCTGCCCATCAACCAGCAGAGCAGCATCATGATCAGCCTCGCTAATCATTGGACTGTCATGTTTGAGCCAACTGCAGCTTGAGCTGCAATGGATCCCACAGTGACATACCTCTGAAATACAGTATCACAGCAATATGTTCCTTTTGTGTAAGTGCAAGCATGAACATGAAAAGGGGAAAACTAGAAACACCTATCAGCGGAACTGTACAAAAGTGTTTCCAAGTAATACTGGGAGAGTAGGAATTGAAAATACTGGGAGTGGCGCAGTACAGTGGCTGTGGGGGTGACAGTTTTCAGAGACCTTCTGGTGACTGCAGTGCTGCCCCATCTGCACAAACCTCTCTGGGTTGAGGGAAGAGGTTGCTAGACTCCAGGCTGAGTTTGGCTGGAATTCAGGGGGCCTCTTCCCCCACCCAGGGGCCACCAAGTCTGCCACTGTTACCTCAGAGGATGCCGGGAAGGAGGAATGGCTGGACTATGGTGGGCTCTGAAAAGGTGGGGAGATCAGAGGTACATTCCTCAACTGGTATTTTTTTTTTATTTTATTTTTATTTTAGTCTTTGGCAACCGGGTAAGGCCCACTAGGCACAAGTGCCTGTTTTCAGGGGTGACCTGGGAGCACTGGGCTGTTAAGTGACCTGCTCAGAGTTACACAGTATGTAAGTGGAGATTGTGAGAATCAAACTCAGGTCTGGTCTGCTGGAAGTATTACGCTTGTTCTCACCTTGTTCCTCTAACCTCTAGGCTATACTGCCAACCCAACTGCATATCACTGCATAATTCCTACACTGCTTTGGCAGGATGGGTCTGCTGGGAGGAGGCACCTGTGGTAGTGATCAGGGGATGTGGGGGAGTCCTCTGTTGTGGAGACTACAAGGAGGGGAGGGTAGAAGACCCCAGAGGAGGAGGAGGAGGAAGCAACTTTTGGTTGGGGGGGCTTGACTGTGAGGGGGATAGATCTGGGAACAGGAAAGGGGGGAAGGGAGATTAGGTGCCTATGTGGTGCCACGGCCTGGAGGGATGGGAAGCGATCCTGAGGATCACATGGGCAGCAGGACATGAGGAACAGCTGGATGACATTGTCCACCTGGGGACTAATGACCTGTCTAGGGACATGACCTCGATAGTGGAGAGAGATTTTAGGAAGCTGGGAAGGGGTCTTAGACAGGTAGCGCACTCAGTGGCTTTTGCTGAGGTGCTGCCTGTCTATGATGGGAGGGGAGAGGGATCTTCACAGCAGGAGCATCAACTCATGGTTGAAGGAATAGTGCAGGGAGGAGGGGTTTGACTACACTGGGGACTGGGGACCAACTTGGAAGGATAAGGGCCTATACTGGGGTGATGGCCTGCATTCATCCGGGAGGGGAACTGCAGTCCTCAGTGGATGGTTTAAATGTTACTTTGATGAACATTTAACCTAGCCAAGGGGGGGTGGCAGAAGGAATCAGGAAGGTAGAAACTGCCCCCCCAACAGGCTTAAGTAGAGAGTAGGGAGGACCAGACGGAGAGGAATGCTCCAGGGTGTAATTTAATAAGGGAAGCAGGGTGATTGAAATGAAAGGGTGTGGGAATGGGAGGGCAGAAAGGAAAAAAGGGGAGTAACAAACACAGTGGTAACAAAATTTGGAAGGCCACGTGTGCGAATGCTAAAAGTCTAGGAAATAAGATTCCGGATCTAGAGGGCATCATGGTAGAGGATGACCTGGATATTGTGGCCATTACTGAGTAATGGTGCACTGAAAACCATGACTGGGACATGGCTATACCAGGCTATACTCTGCTCAGGAAGGACAGGGTGGGAAAGAAAGGAGGGTGTGTGGTACTTCATGTGAGGGAAAGCATAAAAACGACAGCGATGCAGAGAATATGGGGGGCAGCGTTACTATGGCCAACCTGGAGATAGGAAACAGAGCCACTATTCACACTGGCATGATCTACAGACTTCCAGCACGGGGAGGAGGAGTTAGGTAAGTACTGGTGGAAGCCACTGGCAAGATGGCAGAAAAGGGGTAGGTGTTGCTGCTGTGGGACAATCTGCCGAATGTAGACTGGAGCCTCTCAGATTCAGCTAGAAGCAGGGATGTCCTGGGCTCCCTTGGAGCATTCCTCAGGTAACTAGTCTACAAACCCACCCACGAGGGGAGATACTGGACCTGGTACTCTCTAACAGGGACCCAGCACCTCCTTTTGAAGAATCATGAAATTCAAAGTGCTAGGGGTCTGAGCTGGAGCAGCAGTTCTTGCTGTGGGACACATGTCTGAATTCTAATGAATAAATGCATTTTGGGGATTGAAAGGTAATTCCTTGTGTTTGTTTTGAGTGCCACTATAATCATTGATTGTTTCATAGAAACATAGAATGTTTACGGCAGATAAGGAATGCTTGGCCCACCTGTTGTTCAGGGCAGGCAGACCTTCAGTAGTGTGCACCAGTCCAGTACTGTAGGTCGCAGCAAAACTTGCAGAACTGAGTACTCACTAACAGGGACAGTGTTACAGACATCAAGGTAAAAGGCCATCTTGGGGCCAGTGATCACTGAAAAGTGTGGTTCAATATAAGGAAAGCTGCGGAACTGAACCACACAGCGGGGAGGTTGCTGGACTTCGGGGGAAAATTTTGTAAAGATGGATGAATGCCTCAGGCATGACCTGGTGGGGGGATGATCTAGTTGGGGTGGAGGAACAGTGGGTGAAGCTAAAAGAGGGCATAGTGAAGGCAACAAACTTCTGCATCAAGCAAACGAGCAAAACCTGGTGGGGGGATGATCTAGTTGGGGTGGAGGAACAGTGGGTGAAGCTAAAAGAGGGCATAGTGAAGGCAACAAACTTCTGCATCAAGCAAACGAGCAAAAGCAAGAGGAAGAAACTCTGGTCAGAGCCAACAGGGCTGCAAAATAATGTTGGATAGGGTGAGAAAGATGAGCAAAACACCTGGAAAAAGTAATGTAGGATTTGTGGCAAAGTCTTACTAGGCAGGGAAAAAGGGCAGACTAGATGGGCTGATCGGTCCTTATCTGCTGAAAAATTCTATGTTTCTATAATGGACAGAGAAATGTCCAGAGAACTGTATATTCTCTTGTAGCTAAATAAATAAAGATCATTATGCTTAGTCCCAGCTCCAGTATGGTCAAACTAGCTTATGTGTGTGATTTCTTGTTATGGTGCCACTGATCCCCATTGCCCCTGAATTGTGATACAAAGGTGACTGGTGTAGGTGCAGTACTGGTCGTCATGGTGTAAGGTGGACACGCTCCTGTATGAGATGCCATCCAATACTGTACCTCCAGATGCAGGAGGGTGGCAAGGCTCTTACACACTATTTTTGTTAAATGTATGCTTTATACATTTAATGCACAAACTCCGATTCTAATGATGAGGCTACAGCAATGAGCTGTGAACGAGCCTGGGACACTCAGCAGACCTGGGCCTGAACCCTGCAACCTCCACCTGCATACTGTGCAATGCTGCTGCACAACTCATTCAATCACCACAGTGCCCCTAGGTCTCCTCCGAAAACAGGCACCTGTGCCTAGTGGGCCTTACCCGGTTACCAAAGAATAAAATAGAAATAAAATAAATGAGTGAGTCTCTGTCCTGAAAGGTCAGAATTATAAACAACTGCATTGCTCATAATGAAAATTATGTAAGCTGCCCCTAACTGTTTGCCATGTGGATGCATATATGGACAGGATCCACCTTCTAAAATGTAATTATGCTGATACAATAACAGTTATACTTTAATAACATAAGCATGGTTGCCTCAGGACATTTCCTCCAGATCCCACCCCAGGTTGCAGCTCAATGAGTCAAAGTTTTGCAGGTGTGCAAACAGCTGGTAGTACCTATGGAGTTTAGGTACTACCAGCTGTCAATACCTAAGGAGTTTGGGCAACAGCTACTCAGCATTGCACACAACATTCCACTTGTGGGACATGGGGGTGGATGGTGGGTGGAACAGACCAAGCAAAGATTGATATAAAAGTTCTACTGGCCCGGTGTCTATAATGATGTGGCTGAGTCTTGTCACACTTATGACACATGTCAGAAAGTGGGAAAGCAAGGGGACAAAGGCTTTTTTCCCAATCAAAAAGTTTATTGATTTTTTAAACCAAAAAAAAAGAAAAAAAAATACAGTAAAATTAAGTACATAATATGAACACTAGCTAATACATATTCAATAAAGCAGCAGTATTAATTTTACCACTAGTACTGAACTAAACAATTAGATAACTAATCATTCTATAGAAGGGTTGAGCAATACTGTAACATAAATAAGTTATATTATACTCATCAAAGCATACATAAAATATACAATAATGGATGGGGTGGTGAATATAATGAGATTTTACACACACCAGAGTAGTGGGATGCTACATAAACCCCGAGGGCCAAGCCCGAGGGGTTTATGTAAATCATCCTACAACAAGGGTATGTGTAAAATCAAGTTTACACACCACCCCATCTTTTTTTTTTTTATAATTGCTGGTCAGCAATTTTTTTGTTTATTTTGACACACACACGCATGGTTCTGGGTTGTCCTGTCCCGTTAGCGCTTACCTCTGAAGCGCATTGTGATACCCAATGCCAGTTTTTCTCCGGTGTGGATTAAAACTGCACGATGCAGTTTCTGAACGGCAGGATCAGCCAGATTGAGTAGAGAAGAGAATAAATGTTTAAAAATAAAAACACCCACATAAGTGGAATGGAGGAACAGCCATGTTTCATTTAGTGGAAAGCCCGCCCAGGAGGCGTAAAGAGCCAATTAGGATGCGGCTCTTGTTCGAGTGACATGGTGCATGTTCCCCGTTACAACTCACGAGTTATAATGGGAAATTATAACTGGGTCAGGCAATGTAAAAAATTGCTGACCAGTTATTATAATACATTTAAGTATTCACCTACTAACTGATACTTACTAAAAGTACCAGTCCTGTTCTTACACTTGTTTGACCTTCATGGACCAAGCAGAGGTTGATACACAACCTTTACTGGCCTGGTGACTATCGGGATGTGGCTGACTTGTGACACATGTCAGAGACTAGGAAAGCAAGGGGACAAAGGCTTTTTTTCCCCATTAAAAAGTTTACTGATTTTTTAAACAACAACAAAAAAATTCAATAAAATTAAGTACATAACATAAACACTAGCTAACACATATTTCAATAAAGCAGCAATATTAATTTTAACATTAGTGTAATAGCCCCCAACTTACTGCATGGCTGTTCTGGGGCCCTGAGGGTCTCAATTATACACATGTCCTGAGGGGCCAGCCTGGGTTCACTAATGGGTAGGCTACACTAGAGTAGAATGGTGCAGTGCCTCCACCTGGAGGCAGTGGTATTGGGTACCTGGTTGATAAAACACAAGGTTACCACCACCCAGGAATAAATATTTGTTCCCTCCCACCACAGTGATATTTCTGCATGTAGTAATAACACACACAAACAATAACCATGAGCCAGTATTATAAAATAAACTAACCTCAGATTTATTATACGGGAGGGGTAAAGGGGAAGTAAACATAGAACCAACAACTTGTTCAACAGTTGTACCCCACACAGTCCCAGTGCCACCCTGCAGGTGCACTCAGCTTTTCCCCCAAACAGCCGTACTGAATGGTGACAGTCTGTTGCAGCGGGTACCTCACTGAGTTGATGGTGGCTAACCAGTGGATGCAGGATCGGTGCACCGAGGACTTTGGGATACAGTGAAAGCACTTTTAAAAGTAACTTGTAGAACTTTGTAAGGGACCTCAGTAATAATTCACACACACGCAGCAGTGCCCTGTCCCCTCTATTGCTTGGGCTCAGCCTGTAAATTGCCAAGTCCTGCCTAGGACTTCACCCCCTTTGAACTAGCTATCTAGCTAACTAAAATGTACAAAATCTCCCTGGAGCTGCAGTCCAGAGGCACTTACAGTTCAGAAGACTTCAGGGGGTGATGGCAAAGGACACAATTTAGCAGTACCCTCTGGCAACCGCAAACAGTCTCTCTGTGCACAGCAATGTCTGGGCCATTCGCCTGCCAGGCCTTTAATCATCTTTGCCTCTAAAGTCTTTCATTGTCTTCACCTCTAAGGTCCTTCATTGTCTTTGCCTCTTCTGGCCTTTCATTGTCTTCACCTCTTCTGGCCTTTCTTCGGTGCAGGGTGCCTGGGAAGGCTTGGAGTCCCCTGGATGTCCCACTGGACACACAGCTTTCTCTGGCACTAAAACACCACTGGGCTCCTAGACAGTGTTGAACCCAGCACATACAACTCTTCTTCCAGGCTATACAGTTCAAACAGTCTCAAATACTTGTCTCTCCATTGGGAGTGCAGTTCACGTAGTCTCTATATATTTTCAGGCTGCAAATTACAAAACATGGTGCAGGTTCAGTTCTTGCACAGGGAAACAAATAAGCAGTTCAACCTTTATCCCCTGCTGCTAAATAAAACTTGTGGTGCTCTGCCTCCCACTTTGCTTTAGGGCTCAGAAAAGCCTTTATGCACCCAGACTTGCCCTTAGGCCGGTGCAGCCCTTCTCTACAGTCTATCCCTCTCGGATCTCTCTAGGATCTCCCCCTTTTACTGTGCTCTGCTTCTTTTTATACCAGTCTATATCTCCCCACCTGATTGGCCAGTTTGTTCCCAGGCTCACACTGGTGCACTTTCACCTTTCCCAGTGGCCACTGCTGCAGGGAAACTAATGGGGGTCGTCATTACTGTTTACGTCATGCTGCAATACAAATGCAGCTTAAATCTTTAAATATGGGCCATCACTAATGGCAAATAACACCCATACCATGACCGGTGGCACTTCTTTCAACATATCCTGGCTCTGTTACCTGTTCTGGAGATGAGAAAGTCCCCCAAAATGTGCCTGCACACCTACATACATTTTTAGAAGCTGTGGCTCCTTTAAGATCCCAACTGCGCATGCGCAGACTCATCATGCGCAGCCATAGTTGTTTACGTCCCAGTCCACTTCTTGGCTAGGAGAATGCTTTCCAGGCACCCAGAGGCACAACAACACACAGACCATTGGCCTGAAAGGAGGATACTCTGTCAGAAAAGAATAGAGCAAATTCTTTGCATAGTGCTGTTGAAAACACTTTTTTCGGCTGTAGACAGACAGGATGGAGAAGCCTGTCCACAGTCCGAAAGAGATAAGATGGTCTATTCCTCCCTGCTTCAATCTCCCTGGACAGGAACTCTGCCTTCTTATGGTCGATTGCCCTTTGATATTCACTGTAGTGATTTCTCAAAGCCAGTCTATCCTCCTCTTGCCAGGTCCTATGCCAGCAACGCTCCAACCTCCGACCCATGGTCTTCACCACCCTGAGGGCCACGTCAAACCATGTGGGTCTCAGGTGAGAAGACCTAGGTTGTATATGGACTGGTGCAATGGCATAGAGCACCTCGAAGACAGCCCTATTATAAGCTGCAACTAACTCATCCAAGCCAACTGCACTAACAGCACTAACACCAGAAAAATCAACCACTGCCATCAGTCCCTCTGGGGAGAGTCCCCTTAAAGGGCGGCAGCTGATCATCTCAACACGGGGCATGATCATCGGGGGAGCCCTTCACCGTACGCTGATCGGACCAAATAACACCATCGATCCCGAGACTGGTGACCTCGAGACCCAGTGAGAATACCAGGTCCAAGGTGTGGCCGAGAAGATGGGTCGCAGAGGCAACTGCCAGTGCTAGGCCCAGTGATGTTATCAGATGGAGGAGGTCAGAAACAAGTTGCAAGGATTCATCATCAATCCAGGCATTGCAGTCCCCCAGAATAAGCCATTTGGGTGACTCCAACACCCTGTCGGCGACGAAGCCTGCCACCTCCTGCAAAAATTCTCCACCCGACCCCAGAGGGTGGTAAACCAGGAGAATTTTGCAACCCGCACCTGGATCCCCACACACCGCCACACATTAAAATGACCTGGTAGAACCCACCGAATGCATGGAGAAGTTCAGGTTGGATCTAAAACAGATGGCTACACCCCCGCCACTGCGATCCCCCCTTGGGCAGTGTACCACGGAGTGAGTTATAAGACCTGAGGCATCATGGATGCACAGGGAAGGGGAAGGGACAGGTCATGTCAAACAAAACTGACAGATTTCTTTGTGTAACTAAGGAATTAGGTCAGGGTGGAGTGGCGGATGTGGCCTACCTTGATTTCAGTAAGGCTTCTGACATCATTCCCCACAGGAGACTAGTAAGCAATGGGTAGCTTAGGAGTGGGTCCAAAGGTGTAAACTGGGTAAAAATCTGGTTAGGGGATAGGTGACAGAGGGTGGTGGTAAATGGAGTTCACTCCAAGGAAGAAAGGGTGACTAGGTGTGCTTCAGGGATCAGGTGCTGGGACCAGTCCTCTTTGACATCTTTGTAAGTGACATTGCAAAGGAGCTGGAAAAGAAGGTCTGCCTCTTTGAGGATGACACCAAAATCTGCAATAGGGTGGACACTCCAAATGGGGTGGAAAGGATGAACAGGGACCTGAGAAAACTTGAGGAGTGGTCAAGGGTATGGCAGCTGGGTATCAATGTGAAAAAAGTGCAAAATAATGCACCTGCGGCACAGAAACCGAGAGACAGAGTACAAAAAGGGTGGAGTGGTATTGATAACCACCAAGCAGGAAAGAGATCAGGGGGTAATCATATCTGACAACTTAAAGGTGCCCAGGCGGTGCAACAAGGCAGCTGGGAGGGTTCATGGGATGCTCGGGTGCACTGGCAGGGGTATCACCAGCAGAGAGAAGGAGGTGGTGTTGTTTCTGTATAGATCGCTGGTGAGATCTCACCTAGAGTACTGTGCCACGTTCTGGAGACCACAACTCTGGAAGGACATAGACAGAGTGGAGGCAGTCCAGAGGAGTGCAACTAAAATGGTGCAGGGTTTTCATCAAATGTACTATAAGGAGAGACTAAAGAACGTCAATATGTACATCCTGGAAGACAGAAGGGAAAGGGGGGATATGACATAAATCCTTAATTACCTCACAGGGTAAATAAGGTACAGGAGGGAAGTATTTTTCAGAAAAAAAAGTGATCAAGAACAATGGGACATGCTTTGAAGCTGGAGGAGGGTAGATTCAGGAGCGAAGTGAAGATGTACTTCTTCACATAAGGAGTGGAGGATTCCTGGAACAGCCTTCCAGCAGCAATGGTGAAGGCGAAAACAGTGGTGGAGTTCATGAATACATGGTACAGGCATAAGGAAATCTTAGTGGAAAGAGACAAAGAACTGGAGATCAAGTAGGTTCTGTGGTAATACTGTAGGTAGGGAAAAATGGGCAGACTGGGTGGCTCAAGTAGTCCTCATCTGCCATCAAATTCTATGTTTCTACGTTCTGACAGCCATTTCTGCTGCTTTTTTTGCCATCCTACACTGCTGAGCTTTCCCTATTAGATGGTCTTAGTCTAGGCCATCTTCTCGGTTATGAGAGGCCCAAGGGCAGTTCCTATAGGCGTGGCCCTTCTCCTCACATAAACTGCAGTGGAATGGGTTATGGCAGGCTGTGCTGCTATGGCCATAATGAAGACAAAGCCCACATCTCTATTTATCATATATACTGCTATAGTGACTTACAGAACCACACTTATAGCAGGACCAGGGTTGGTCTTGATAAAAACAAAGGCCCCATTCCCTACCCAGGAGAAAATGGCTTGGTAGGTGAATCCGCCCATTAGACCCATATTTAAGCTCAGCCCTGAATTTCCATCCCCCCATCCACACCTGCTCCATATTTAGAACAGGAACTAGAATATCCAGTACTTCACATTTCTGGTGTAAGCAAAAGGTAATGTCTGTCACTCTGACCCCCTCATTTCGAAAGAGAACGGTCCCTGTTTTGACTGCAGGTTTAGTCAGTGGAATAACTAAAAAAGGATACCATAATGGAGTGTCCTTTAGGGTGGAAAACCATGCCCAAAAATGATCCAGGGACTTTGCGCTCTTAAAGCATATGTCACGTATCTCATCCTCTGCCACATGGATCAAAGTTCGTAGTATTTTTTATCAGGGTATGAATGACAGATACCTTGTCATTTGGATTCTCCAGGCCCGCTATGTAGCGTAGTTGCATTGCATTATGGCACTGTGCAGGCTTAGACTTGCCTGTAAACAGTTCAGAAAATGTAGGTGGTTGAGCAGAGTGTTCTGGAACCAATGCAGGGGTAGAAAACAATCCTTTATTCCTTGAGCTAAGGGGTGGGGGGTTAAGGGTAGCAGAGCAGCCTGATGTCTCGGCCTGGAGTCAATCAAGTTCCCTGTCGTATTCTGCAAATCTGATGCACCAGGCTTAGGGCTACCAGCAGAGCCCTCTGTGGTCGTAATAGGTGGCCCGGTTACCCTGTTCCCTCCCCAGGAGCGCCAGAACAGTTTCTGCCAGGTAAATCAAGAGCTGCCTCAATAATCTCTTCTCCCACCTTGGTAGACTGTGATGTCCCCAGTGCCTCTAGGAAAACAAGTCTCTTTAACAGCGGTAGGTGAAACAGTGGTAGATGTAACAGGACTTACCGTATGCTGAGGCTGATCAGTAGCTGGCTTGGAACATTCATTCAGTTTCCCGGGTATGTCTTGCTGCAGGACGTGCTCCATGATAGCAACTGGTGGGGGGGATTGGTAACGAAGGTCACCGTTGGGTTACTGTTGCAGAGCTACTTCGTCCCTCAGCCCATCTGCTGCCACTCTCCTTGACTGGTAAAGTGAAATTTTTCGGGAACTGGAGCTGACTTTAGCTTGAGATGTGCAGAGCTTGCAGTGGTGGTGGTGGACACATCAGTTTTAGTCACTGACTGGCTTACCTTAGGCGCAAGTGCCATCATTTCAGCTGCTGTTGGGACCAGACCTGGCAGCCATGAAACGCTGTTGCTGGATCAAATCTACCTGGTGGCTTGCAGTGCAGATTCCACGGAACATGTACCAGAGGCTGTAGTAGATGAAGTAGGTGCAAAATGACCTTCTTTAAGGCCAATCTGATCCCCTGCTGGTCTGAAACTGTCAGCTACTGTTTCCTGCTGCCTTGACACTGTCAGGCTTGGATGAGTCATCCCACCAGCAGGCATCTCCAGAACAACCTAGGACGGCTTCTCTGAAAACTTGTGACTTGTGACTACTTTGGCATCTTCCTCCACAAGAAACTGCAGTAACAGTGTTCATTACTCAGTGATACCTGCAGTAAGGATTTGCTCTCAGGTAAGTCTGAATCAGGTACTGCCATTTTCCACGTAACATTGCCATTCACTGTTGTATTGCATATACAGCATGGTACAGATGAAAAGTCAGAATTTTGGCTGAAATCAACTTCATTTCTATAGAGAGCATTATCAGCTGGTGTAATTCCAATCTGCTTTGCAGGGTCTGTCTCCACTAAGATAGAGCTAGCATGCTGTCTTCCTCCACCTCCTGGGTCGCACATCTTGCTGGCCAACAAGACAGCCACTCAGTGCCCCCCACTGAAGAGTAGGGGAATTTTTTAATGAAATTAAATAATGAGTATAAAATCTTACAATCAACAGAAAAGAAAACAGCTGTTGATCATAATGAAAAATAAGAAAATCCCTTCCAGGGTCAAAAAAGTATCATTAAAGAACAGAATACAATAATAAAGAAATAGGAGCAGTAACTAAGAAATCCAAGTAACAGATATAAAATGAAAAAAAAAACAATATAAAAACAGTCCTTGGAAAACAGTAAAATCAATAAGTAATTATACTAGCCAAGAACACGACCCCCACCAGTCATCAAAACAAGCAGCAATTGCATAGCGGTGTTCCCTGTCTTGAATACTAAGGATGTCATGCAGAATAATGTGTAAAAATTCCCCTTGGGGATATATTGCTGTTGCAAAACAAATCTACAGCGGATTTGCCAGATTCAGTACTTAAAGCTAGCAAGAATCACCCTCAAACTACTATTAGTATACTAATATCAGTGTAACCCCCCTGCAAATGGGGGTTCCCAAAAGACTTCCAGGAGCTTGCTTGAATGCTCCAAGCCTGAATAGTGTTTGGCGTTTAAGCCATTTACCATGTATTTTGAGTGCCCTGACAGTCCACTGCCAGTGTCCGAAAGCTCTCCATGCGAGCCAAATGTTGTGGACTCAGAAACTGTAACTCCTGGAGCTGAAAGTGCCCCAAGTTCTAGCCTCTCTACCCCCATGGAGACTCCCCTGACAAGTGCGGACAATGCTGAAAATGAGGCTCAGAGTGCAGAGACTGTAACAGTTCCCCCTAGAAAGACTGGTTGAGCTGTAAAGCCTGTGGTGCACCTCAGTTATGATTCCCTGGGCCGGCCAGTGGATCTGCCTCTCAATGTTGTCCATAAAGGAGTGTATGTGTCCCCGAGCTCATTGCCCAAACTGAGCGTCAGTGCTAACTCCAAGTTACTTGTGTTGCCCTCTAAGTATGGTGCCCTTGCCCCATCCAGCCCCAAGGTAACTGATAGGGAAGGGCCCCCACTCTTCAGGTTTCATGTACAAGAGGTAATAACTTGAGTTATGGTACAATGTGTATGTAATACTGTGTAAAGAGTGACGTACTGCAATGTTTCAGAAATGTGTTCTTGGTAAAATGATATATTGACTGATGATTACATGTGCGAGCCTAATGCAAATGTATATGGTTGCAGTTGAAACTTATGGGAGTACTTGCTTGACGCGGACGTCAAGCTTTCCCAGGCCAGGAAGGGTGTAACCCCTCTGCAAATGGGGGTTCCTAAAAGACTTCCAGGAGCTTGCTTGAATGCTCCAAGCCTGAATGGTGTTTGGCGTTTAAGCCATTTATCAGTGAGTGTTTTTAGAACCTCTGGTACTGTCTCTTTAAGAGCTGTCTGCTTGCAGACCTAATTAGTTGTATGGGGGACTGTGTGTTTCTTTGATTGAGTACCACTCGAGCTGCTGCCAATTCACTCCATTTTTGCAGTCACTAGGAGTGCAAAGGGAACCTATCTGAAAGATGTAACTGTTTGCCAGAAATCATTTAGAGTAATAATGAAATTACAGTTTGTCTAACCTGCTTTCTTTGCAGTCAGAACTGTGTCTGCCTAGTTCCCCATTCTGGTTTTGAACTGCTGAACTGGACCAATCAGTGTGGGGTAAGCTAGCTCTAAAATGGTGCCTTGGACGAATCAGAACTTGGACTCAATCTGAGCCAGCCACAAGAGGATTGTATGGGCAGTGACTCTGGGAGATGTAGTTTAGACTTCGGCGCCTTTTTGGACCAACAGGAGCAGTCTATTGTGAGTGACAGCCAATCCAGTCAAGAACTGGGAGGAACTCAAAGGAAGTGCCCGGTTTTGTCTGTTGGAGTTTCAGTGGAGCTCTGGCAGTGAAGAAGGAAGGAGCCCTGTGCTTTTTCAGTGTGCAGTTTTAGTCGGGAAACGTGTGTAAGGCCCAGAGTTCCGGTCTGCAGCTTGTGTAACTGCTTGTTAGGACTGAATCTGTCCTGTGAAGAGAATCAAAGGATATCTGAAGAGTAGAAACCAGGCTCACCCTGTAGAAGACTGGAGAAATTGCTGAATTGCACTCGGTCTGTCAGGAACTGAATCTGCTGTGTGTTCTCCGGTATTGTGCAGTAATTGCGATCGGATAGAGAAGCAGCCTGCCTGGTATAGTACTTTCTGTTTTACCATATAAATGTGTGAAGAGGCTTGTGTACCTCAAGTGAATCCTGCTGCCATTGAAGGACTTTTGCCTGTTACTGTTCACCATATAAATGTGAGGAGGCTTGGTTAGCTCAAGTGAATCCTGCTGCCATTAAAGGACTTTTTGCCTGTTGCAGTTTGCCATATAAATGTGTGAGGAGTCTCGTGGAGCTCAAGAGTAGCCCTGCTGACATTGAAGGACCCTATCTTGTTTGGAGGTCGTGAGTACTAATTCAGGGTCGCTCCCTGTTGAATTGCCACATTGAATCCAAATGGAATCACTGTACTGCTGACTGTTTAAACTAATTTTCTTTTCTCTGTGGGAAGGGCCCTACCAGCTGCCACGGTTTGGACTAGCCACTAGGGCTTGGGTACCCAGGGACAGTAACTGGTAGGGATAGGCCTGCACAGAGCCATAGGTAGATGAGTAAAGTGATAAGCTAATTAACCTGATTTCCCTGTCCTTGTTATATTCCCCCAAATAAATCAGAGCTGCTTGTTTCAGCAAAGTTATACTGCCTGAGGTATTTGTCTATGTTAAAGTATTGTACTGTGATTGTTGCACTGTATCTTATTTTATAGGAGGTCCCAGTGCCTGAACCAGCCCTGGGGGTAAGTGTATACTGTGAAGATAATTCTGATATATTGTGTGGGCCACTAGTGGGAAGAAAGGGGGGTTGCAGTGTCCCAGAGGGCTGTGACCAAGTAAGTTTAACTATTGCAAACCCTGACCTCTGGGTGGAGGCATCCGCCATTGGATCCAGGCCCCTCAACCTGTTAGTGGCAAATCAGGCAGGGGTAGTGGCCCCTGGGATAGCGCCATCTAGGGGTTACATCAGCATAGGGGAAAAATCCCCCCCAAAGAGCTTCAAGAGAAATAGTGCAAAAAATAGAGGGTGGGATATTCAAAGGGGTTGTGCATGGCGCAACCCACTAATCCCCAGCGTGATATTCAAAGGGATGTTGCTGCACATCCGGATGCACGGGCACCAGTAATGTGTGCGCAAGTTTGGGGTGTGCCCATGCATATGTTGCACATCCTGGATATTCAGCCCAGGATGTGCGGTGCATATGCAGGCACAAACCCACCTCGACCGCACAGGGGCGCAAAGATGTGCCAGAAAAAGGAACAAGATAGGGGACACCTCACAGGCCGCCACCATATTGCTGGGCGCAACACGGCAGCCGCCTGCTGTGGGTGGCCACCCGACTCCTGAGACACAGTACGGGCATCGTGTCCCCCTGCCCGATCGCGGGTGTAATATAAGTATATCCCTGGTGGTCCAGTGGACCCCACTTTATTGCCTGATCGTGGGCTATAGTTATAAATACATTCCCTGGTAGTCCAGTGGACCTGCTCCCCTGCTCGATCGCGGGCATATTATGGATTTAAATTCCCTGGTGCTCCAGTGGACCTGATCCCCAGCCCGATCGCAGGTGAATGAATAAACTAATTCCCTGGTGTGTGGTTCATTCACATTTTGGGACTGTGTAGTACAGTACGGTCTGCACACCCATTGGCCCATGCAGTGGACCAATGGGCGTACAGCCTTACTGTACGCTGTCAGTCGGTGGGTGGCCGGGCAGCTTGCGGGTGGGGAGCTGCCGCCTGCCGCTGACCGGGGCAGGGAGTGGGGTAGCGGGTCTGAGTGGGCAGGTGGGGAGGGGGGTACCACTGGACCACCAGGGAATGTAATTACACCGAAGGCTCATGATCGGGCTGGGGATCGGTCCACTGCACCACCAGGGAATTTAATTTCATAATATGCCCACGATCGGGCAGGGGAGCAGGTCCACTTGACCACCAGGGAATTTACTTTCATAATATGCCTGGGATCGGGCAGGGGAGCAGGTCCATTGGACCACCAGGGAACTTAATTTCATAATATGCTCACGATCGGTCAGGGGAGAAGGTCCACTGGACCACCAGGGAATTTAATTTCATAATATGCCCGCGATCGGGCAGGGGAGCAGGTCCACCGGACCACCAGGGTTTTAATTATGTTATGCCCGTGATCGGGCGCTGGGGTAGGGTCCACTGGACCACCAGGGATTTATTTATCTTATGCTCGTGATCGGGCATTGGGGCACGTTGCCCTCCGAGGGGCAGAGGACGTCGGTCCCTGACGTCTGCAGCCTGGCAGAGCACCAGGCGCAAGTCACCGGAGATCAGGGCACCTGCATGCCAAAGGGGCCATAATGACATGCAAATGGCCCCATTTGCACCTTGCATGCATAATGGCCTCATTTGCATGCCCAGCACTGAATATCGTGGTCCATGTGCCTAGCGCACTTGTGCTGGCGCATCCCCCTGCTCTTCACTTGCCACTTGCACTGGTGCAGTGCCACTGCGCCATACGCAGTGCGGGCGGCCCCAGTGCCATATTCCACGGTGCTGAGCCACGGCGCAGCACCCTTCAAAATCGTCCAGTCCATGCCCTGGCGCATCCCAGTTGTGCTGCACTCAGGCTTGCATTCCTGCCTGGCACAGTCTGAATATCTGGCCCAGAGTGTTTCCATCTATCCAAAACCAAGTTCCAAAAGTCTTGGATGTATGGACACTGAAGATAGAGGTGATATATAGTTTCAGTCACATTGGGACATGTGGGTCTGGGACAGTATCTTTCTGTCTGATCTTTGTGTTTTAGATTACCTTTGATGTTCAGTTGTTTGCGGGCACATGACCATACCACATCCCACATTTTCATGAGGATTCTGCAGTCAGTCAATAATGATCCGATACAGGTTTTGTCTGAAATAGATCTATCAAAAAAAATGGTTTGAACAAAAAAATGAGTATGGAGTACCATGTCATAAAAGGATTTACAATTTGAAGAAACAAGGAAGGACAGCGTTACCTCCCATTGTTTTAGTTTATCAAAACAATCATTAAAGTAACTAGTAAGCTTAAGACGGCATTTCTTTTTGTGCAAAAAAAGAGCCCACAGCCCATTCATGAAAAACTGTTCAATGTGCTTATGCAACTGGATGAGATAAGATGAGATGATGCTTGTGTAACTTGATTTGCTTTGTGGCTTTCCGCCTCTCTATCCGTGGGATGTACCACCCTGTAGGGGTACGGCGCAAGGAACCCTAGAGGAGGGTTCCCCCCCACAGGTGCCGTGGGAATGAAAGCATTGGCTAACGGTAGGTTAGGAAGAAGCCCACGGGTAAGAGAGATGAGCCGTTGGAGGAGGAGGGGTGGATGGTGGGCAACGATAAACGAATCCTAGAGGGGCCCAGGATGAGTGACCTTTTAAGCCCGATGGGAGAGTGACGTTATTGCTCTGCCCATTGAACCTTGGGCTTAAAGCCCTCCCATTCAATGTGCTTACGCAACTGGATGAGACAAGATGATGCTTGTGTAACTTGATTTGCTTTGTGGCTTTCCGCCTCTCTATCCGTGGGATATACCACCCTGTAGGGGTACGACGCAAGAAACTATAGAGGAGGGTTTTCCTGTACAGGTGCTGCGGGAATGATTGCGTCGGCTAAAGGTAGGTTAGGAAGAAGTCTAAAAAGAATACCCAAAGGTGTCGAGTATTGAAGAGGCGAGGATGATGAATGAATGAATTCTGAGAAGATGATAAGGGCTGACTTTCTAACGAGAAAGGGGAAAGCCGGGGCCACCATCCAACAGTGGAACCTAACTAATTAACCAAAGAAAGCACTAACTCTAACTAATATTATAACCATTGGCACGTAGGAGAGGAAACCCCCCTTTGAGGAGGAAACCTTTGGGGATCCAAGGCCTAGGTCGCCTTCCCTCCAGGCTGATGACATTTGATTTGAGGATGTATGTCGTTAAAGAGAAGGGTTCGTTAACGAGAGGGATATGAGTAGGAAGGATGATGACGGGATGGGAAAAAAAACCCAAAAGAAAGCACAGATTGAAGAGGGAACATGAGAATGCAGGGACCTGAGAGGGGTATGCTCGAGTAGGCGATGGGAAGGAGTAGATCCAGGGCCAGATTAAGCTCCTGGGGGGCCTGGGGCACTTGGACCTCTGGGGGGCCCATGCGTGTGCAGTGTTTATGACATGTGAAAATCCCCAACCCATCTAGGGGGGTCTGGGGGCATGCCCCCCCAGAAAATTTTGAAAAAAATGGTTGAAAATGGTGCACTTTATGGGGTTTCCTTATCGTTTTCTGAATTTTTTTTCCTACTGTAAAAGTGACACTTTATGCTGGAAAATACTGTACATGCCACTGCCTCAAAACATATATTGTATGTTTCCATGTTCACATATATGGATAGTACAAATTTGTATGTGCTTTCAGAATATGAATATATAAACATACGGTGGATATTTACATATAATATTTGCAAAGTGAGACAGCGTAGGATAAGGGCAGTGTTCAAACTTTGGGGAGGTCTGGTGGGGCGGGGCTTGAGTCTGGAAGGTGTTTACTACTCCATTCCAAAAGAAAGGGTGCTACATACAACAGCTCGCTAAGTTCAGGGTGGACAAGGCAGTGGGACCTGATGGCATGCATCCCAGGGTACTAAAGGAGCTAAGGTTGGAGCTAGGATAGCCATTAGCCATTATCAGAACAGTTTATTGAGTCTCTGAGCACAGGAGAGGTCCCATTTTTTTCTTTTTTTTTTTGAGAGTGACATCTGGAGTGCCTAAAGAATTGCTAGTACAGAGAGTACTCAGCAGCCAAAGACAAGTGTAAAGATGATTCACTGGCCACTGAGGTGGATGCGATAGGGATAAGGCACTGACTCCAGGGTCTGTTGGTGTCAAAGCCTCACATCACTTCTGCTAAAGCAAGAAAGGGCCAGAACTTGGCCACGCCAGAGTCCCTATGGAAGATATCTAGGGCAACAAAATAATCTCTGTATTTCTCCTATTATAGTGGCCCATCCGGCCTGAATGTGGACAACCTCTGTAAAAAGTGGTGAGGCCCCAGAAGAAGACAAGACTCAGTGTACATCAGGGAGAACTTAGAAGAAAGGTGAACCTCGATGAATATGGATTTGCAGGACTGGACTACACAGTCAAAGGTAGTAGAGATGTGTTCATCTACCCAGCATCCTTACAGGTAGTGTAAACAGCCCAGTTACACAAGAATGAAAGGGCATACCAATCAAGACAGTCTGACATAGTCAATAAGAAACAATTTCATCAAGAAAATGGGCTAGCTTCTCCATCAACCTTAGGGATGTACCCTGTGTAAGAGGTAGTGTAGTCAATCCAAAAGGTGAATAGGATGTCCCATGAACAACTTCCAAGCACAGTTACACTGAATAGTGCACAGGGGCATGTGCTGCATTTAGTAACTATCAGGAATATACCCCAGGCAGGGGAGGAGGAGGACAAGAAAGAAAAAGGTAGAAATAAGTTATGCTCCAGAAAGAAAATCCCTTGTGTTTGAGTATCTGCAGCCCTGCTCCTACCTCTCCTCATAATAGTGCTGTTTTAGGTGCAGGGCTGCAGCCTCAGCAGCCACTTGACTTATACCAGGAAATTACAAGCCTGGCTTTATGGAGGTAATAACTCTCTTTATAAGTAACAAAAACATTTGGTATATGGCTCAAATAGCTCCTAGGCAGGCAAACTCAGTTGTATTGGTTGGCGGCCTGGAGTCCATATTCGTGACAGTTGCTCTTTAAACGCCTTATAGAATTAAGTCTGTCTGTGCCTGTCAATTTACCTGCCTTCATATCTTGAATGACTTTGAAAATTTCTTGCGCAGTAATCTGGTTAATCCAGTATTTACATAGAAACATAGATTTTGACGGCAGATAAGGACCGCTTGGCCCACCCAGTCTGCCCATTTCCCTACCTACTGGATGAGCTGCAGATCCTAGTTAACCAGCAGCCTACTTCTTCTTACCCCCAACCCCCAGAATTGCCTTATGACTGTCCCATGCATGCTTGAATTCCACCACTGATTTTGACTCCACAACCTCCTCCGGAAGGCCGTTCCATGCATCCACAACCCTCTCTGTGAAAAAATACTTCCTTAAATTACCTCTGAGCCACCTCCCATCTTCAAATTGTGCCCCCTTGTTCTTGCACACCTCTTTTTTTGAAAGATGCTACCCTCTTGGACTTTGTTGATTCCCTTGAGGTACTTGAAAGTTTCTATCATGTCCCCCCTCTCCCTCCTTTCCTCGAGGCTATACATATTAAGCTCCTTAAGTCTCTCTTCATATGTCTTCCGGTGCAGACCCTGCACCATTTTAGTTGCCCTCCTAGACAGCTTCCATCCTGTCTATGTCTTCATGGAGATTGGGTCTCCAGAACTGCACACAGTACTCCAGATGGGGTCTCACCAGCTGTCCCATGCATGCTTGAATTCCACCACTGTTTTTGACTCCACAACCTCCTCTGGAAGGCTGTTCCTGCATCCACAACCTCTCTGTGAAAAATACTTCCAAATTACCTCTGAGCTACCCCTCTCTTCTTCAAATTGTGCCTCTTGTTCTTGCACACCTCTTTTTGAAAGATGCTACCCTCTTGGACTTTGTTGATTCCTTGAGGTACTTTTTTATTTGTTGTTGTTCTCACTAAGTTTGGTTACGTGACGTCCACCCATTATAGAAAGCCCTTAAATTTTATTTCCTGTTTGTGCATTCCTTACATCCTAGTACAGTGAACTGTAGTATTTTCTGTATCTATGTCCTTGGGTGAATAAGATAGCCTGTCCCTGTCATGTTGTGCATGGATCTTTTCATACCGCTTTCTGCCTGGGCCTTCCTTAACTTTAATGCCAGCAGACTGTTTGTAATATTTTTGGTTTATGTTCTGCAGCTTCCTTCTGTTTGGGTGTCTTATATAAAGCTTGCAACTTTTTCTGAATTATCATTTGAGTTTCTATTTGTTGAGCTGAGTTGTCTAGGTTTTCATTTTTGGAGTGGCTTCTAAGAAGCCACCCAAAAGAATTGAAGGCCCAACACAAGAACTGGGCAATGGAGGGGCAGAGATGCAT
Organism: Neoceratodus forsteri; assembly: GCA_016271365.2. NCBI lineage: Eukaryota > Metazoa > Chordata > Ceratodontiformes > Ceratodontidae > Neoceratodus > Neoceratodus forsteri. The sequence goes on from CM057455.1 coordinate 1,572,276,606, forward strand.
GGTAGCTTATTTGGAGTCTGAGGTCTGCCTGAGGAGTGGTGTTACACAGATGCAAGGCACTTTAACTTTTTTGTGCCAGTTGAGCGTGCACACTTCAGGGTAGTTCTGCACAGGTCAGAAAAGACTATCACTTACTGTGACAGTGGGACTGGGAGAAAGCAGGTGCAACCATGATACTGGGGTTTAAAAAGCTAAAATTACTGTTTATGTCACAGAGGGTTTAAATTACAGTATAGCCCACTTAAATGCATGCTGCTTCAACACATAGCCCAATTAAACATATAGGCCTTTGATATCCCAATTTCTTCTCTGTGCTGCCTGTGTTAAAAAGCCCTTTTTAATGCATTACCGTGCCCAGTTAAACGCACAAAAATATTAGCATTTCTGATTCTTATTTAGCATGTTCACACATTTCAGTCGCTGCTGAATACAGTAAAGTATCTGAATAGCTGATTTCTCAACTCCTTGGCACAAAAGAAACAACATATGCACTGACATGATAAAAATATAAAGGGCATGTGGATGGAGGATACCAAACTGATCTTAAAATGAGAGATCACAGCCCAAGTAGGAGACAGTAACAAGCACAACTGATCATAAAAACATTGATAATGGTTTTGTGAAACCATGGTGGCAGTTTACATTTTGGATAAATGAAGAATAAAAAGAAAAAAGTCAAAAATAAAGATTACCGAGGCAGAAGTAGCCTTGACACACTACAGCATCTATCTCTGCATCACTCCCAGTTACCTCTCCTGGCCTGCTTCACTGTATTTATAGAGGACCACGTAAACGCATAGCCTGCTTAAAGAGATTCACCAATGTAACGAATATTGCCCCTGCACCTGATATATAGGTGTTTACCTCATGGACAGATGTAATCTGTTTATTTTGCTGCAGTTTTACTCGTAAAATAGTTTTACCGGTCCCAAGACTTCCTGGTCTGGAAGGGTCTTTATATCGACCGTGCCAACATTTTATCACCAACTGAGCAATACCATGTAAAAAAAATTAGAAAAGCCGCTGCCCATACACTATAATGCCGCTCATCCCCAATGCTCTCCCTGGCATTGTGTCACAACTTAGCAGAGCGGGGCTGTACTTCAGACCGGAAGTTCTTGGGACCGCAAAATTATTTTATGAGTAAAACTGCAGCGAAAAAATTGATTATTTTTGCGGCATCTGAATCTTAATGTGCTGTCCATGAGGTAAGGCAGCTATATATCAGGTGCAAGGCCCAAGACCGGTGAATCTCTTTAACGCACGCTGCGGTGGACCTGAGTTATGTATTTAAAGGGAACTCAATTTATAAGTCCCCTCCCCCAAAGCCTTACCTCCTGGGTAGGCTTTTCACAAAAGAAAATTAAGTGCTTGCGAGTTACTTTTATATTATATTCATAAACTCATTATCGGGTAACATGGCTGGGGCAGCGCAGTAGCATCTTGTGTTAGAACATGGTACCGCATGGCTCACTTGTATGCTTCTCAATACAAGCAAGCCTGTGTGATACCGTGCTCTAACCCGATATGACACCACATTGCACCCGCCATGTTATCTGATGGCAGAGTTTATGAATATATAAAGTAAGTGCAATTACATTTTTTTTAATTTGTGAAAATCCTAACCAGGGGTGAGGCTTTGGGTGTGTGTGGAGCTTGTATAAATTGGAGTGTCTCTTTAAGAGGGCTGCGCTTCTAATTTGTCTTTTTTTCTTTTGTTTATTTAATTGAGTCAAAAAGAAGTCATGTCACCCACCCTTTTGCTTTTAGGCCCAGGGCATCCCATAACTATTTAACTTTTAGGCAGAGAGAGGTCAGCATCAAGGCAACTTCCTGTAGTACTGTAAAACAAGCAGCACTGCAGCAACTTCCAGCAAGATTCAAGATTGGAAATTTTTATTTAATAATCAACTCTGTCGATCTCAGTCTGTTTGAACAGCGGTTAGCCTGGGGCGGAAGGCGGAACCTGATCGGAGATGAGTCCACCCCAGCAGCAGCGCCAATACCACCTAGTCGACTGGAGTCCCTGTGTCCCTCCCAACACAACAACACATGTCTGCTCTAGTCAGCCTCTCCTACATCTGCATCGTGGTGCATTATAATGGAGTTTTTGCCCGTGCGTTCGGCTTTGATGGTGTCGTGATGCCATGCACAGGCGCGGTCGGTCCGGGGAGGGTCAGATGGTGAGAGACTACCGGGCGAGAAACGCATGGCGGCGATGAGGAAGGAGGGGAGGCAGTGCGTGGCCTTGTAGCTGGGGCGTGGCGAACCCTGGACCACCACGGCCTACCCACTTGGGGGAGGCAGTGCATGAGCGCTGGGACGCGACGCGACCTTGACCACCACATGACCACCACTTCTCAACTTTCTGCAGATCATGTGACAGGATCCCGACCCGATCCCCCCCCCAGCCATTCCTATTAGCATTAGCCAACCCATGCAGTGAATTAGAGAGGCAACAGCGGACACTGGCAAAAAGCAGGAACTGCAGGAGCCGCCAGCAACAAAACAGCAAGGGATTTAAAACACACGGCGGTCCTTCAGTGAGGCAGCGGCGAAGCGACCCACAGCCCACGAGAACTGGAAATGTGTTTTCGGCCCGGGGTACCACTTTCATGGGGGTCGGGGTACGGTTGCCCCATTTGCCCCCCTCTTAATCCGGCCCTGAGTAGATCCATGTAGAAGTCAGAGGAGCAAGGGGTATCCGGTCGTGTGCACGAGGAGATGGAGGATAATGCAGACTGGCTTGATTGAGCGATACAAGTGAGTGGACACTGAGGCCGATAAGGCATGCTTGAATATGCGATGTGAACGATTAGACCCTGAGGTCGGAGTTGATGTGGTAGCATAGGATTCAATGATAGGAACGTTCAAGTAAGCGATATAAACAGAAAAACCGTGAGGTAAGGATGAGTGAATGATGACTGGAGTTATGAACCTGATGCATGCGTCAGGATGGCCGTGGGTCGATGAGACATGATGGGTATACCCAAAAGAAATATCGATTGCAGGCCTTGATTGGAGGGAATCCTTGATGGCCAATACGGAATGTTAATAAGAAGAGACGGGAATGAACTTGGAAATTAACTTGGACGAAGGTAGCATGCCTGATAGAGCAATGCGAGTAATGAGGTTCCTTGAAAGGAGGTAGAGTCCGAGGCCAAAAAGGCATGTCTGGAACCAGGGGGTATGCAAACCAGAGGGTACGCTCAGGATGAGCGATCGAGAGGAGCCAAATCGGATAACGTACGAAGAGGAGTGAAGCTGTGAGTGGAGAGAATCCATGATGGCTGGGACGAGAAGAGGCGCTAGGCCGAGGAAGGTAACAGAGGAACAGATGAGGTACGATGATGGATTGAAGCCATGGAGGTGGGTGCGGGAAAGCGAGGCACAAAAGGACGAAGGATGGTAGGGAGGTCAATGGGGTAGCGTAGGACCCAGCAGCACGGGATGACAACTGCAGGAGGGTGAGTCAGATGAGGCTGGACAGAGTCAGTCAGAGCATATGATTAAGGACAGGTATGCCCAAAAGGAGCATATGGTGAGAAAGACCATGCAAACGGAGGAGTCGTGGTGCCATCTAGTGGTGAAAAGCGGCAGCACAGTATAATCTGGGTTCAAAAATTAGCTAATGATTTTTGATGAGCAGCAATCCTCCCCGAAGGGAACAGCAAAGAGAGAGTGGTCAATAGGAAGGAGTAATCAACGGGAAGGATGAGGTGGCATATGATACATGATAGGTATGCCCAAATGACAACCGAAGTCAGGAACAGTGGGTCGAGGAGGACGCATAGGATTCAATGAGAGGTATACTGATTGAGCAAAGGAAATAGATGAACCAAGCAGTCAAAATTGGCAAAGGAGAACCAAACCCATGAACCCGGACACATATGGGTGAAAAACGAATAGGGACTGTGATGGCAGGATAGGAATAAACCCTAAAAGAAAGCACAGTATAGATGTGCAAGGAGTAGAATGGAGGGAAATAACAAAGGAAGCCAAAGCTGCAGAACGAACGAGGAGCAGACACATGGCTGATGGTGAATCACAGACACAGTGGAATGATTAAATAGGCAAGTCCCAGCTGTGCACCGCAGCCACACCAGGAAACCGATGGCAACAAACAGAAACTACAACTGGAGATAGTGCATCCCATGACCCCAGGTATACTGCGTGAACAGTTGATAAGCGAGCTAGTTAAACTACGGTGCATACAACAGCACTCACGTGATCCCTCGTCCCAAGGAGGAGATCCAGAGACAATTATGCTAGACAAAATACAGCACTATCGTGAAGTACAGTACCTAAAATAAAGGTCATACAGCCAGCATCTACAAGTAAATCCCAACACCATCAACAGTCCAAGAAACAATTTTTTTGTTTTGTTTTCTGTGAACCCGAGGTATGAAAGCAACATACAGTGCACAAAATCAATCCAAAGTTACGGAGGGTCTGTGTTAATTGCCCATGCGAATACAATGTCTTGGAGAGAGACAGAGGGTCAAGAGAAAGCAGGAGAGCACGGCAAACAAGACCCAGGTAAAGAGGCGAGAAGGCCCGGAACGATGGCTAGTTGAGGACGAGGCGAAGCTGGAACACACTGCAAGTGCAAAGAGCCAGCCAGACAAAATTGAAGAAAGATACATTTTGACTGTGGCAAAAACAGAGCCCGACGAAAGAGAAGGCAGAAGAAGCACCAAAGCGCAGAGCACAGCCCACACACAGACCGGACAAGCTCAGAAACACAACTGCAAGGTTACATGATGCGAGGAGCGATGACAGGCCGACTGCCTGCCCAGGCGGACAGCCACGGGGGAGGCGAGGCAGGAGGAAGGAAAAGCTGAATTGAGCTCCCCTGAACTGCCAGGGAGAAACGAACAGAATGAGCAGCGGAGAGATGCCATGAAGAATGCAGGTGCAGAACCAGAGCAGGTAAATAGCTAGAGGAAGGGTACTGAAGGGATTGGGTGAATACCGAGCTCCAGGGGAGCCACATGAAACAGCAGCAAAACACAGGAGGACGGGGGGGAACTAACCGAAGGGGAAGACAGGACCGGGCAGCCGAGCGAGTGACAGGACAGACCAACAAAAGAGGGAGAGGGGAGAGAACAGGCAGACTAGTGAGATGAGGACGAGGGGCTGGAGGCATGAGGAAACCAGGCAGGTCAGAGGGAAGGAAGGCGGCGCCTCCGGCCACAATGAAAAATGAATCCTGGAGGGGCCCAGGATGAGTGACCTTTTAAGCCTGATGGGGGAGTGACGTTGTTGCTCCGCCCAGCGAACCTCGGGCTTAAAGCCCTCCCAAAGCAGTGTGGGACCTGACCCAAACAGTCCATATCTGGCAGGAGGAAAGTAATAGTAGTTTGAAGTTTGCAAAATGAAAATGCTATGAAAAAAAAAACACTATGGGGTTAAGCATCCATAATCCTCCAGACCTACAGTCGAGTTATGTGACACCTTGTTTGATGGGGTTCAATCTACTACCCCATAAACACTGAAAGAAGCAGCAGTACAAACAGACCTCCAGGTTTGGGGGGGGGACATAAACATAACTAAGATACAGAAAAACAGACATGAAAAATGATTTAATTAAAAAGACTCATTATTTTCTTTCCTATATTCCCTTGTTTCCATTGCAGGAATTTCTGATGCCCAGTACCCAACTGTCATTCCCAATTAAACTAGTGCCATGTTCCTGGGACCAAAGGGGATCCCTAATATCTTACAGGGATCTGTGGTATGGAATGGAATGGGAAGCCAGGGAGCCCAGATATGTGCAAGAGCTCTTTTTTAAATTGATAATAGCTTCAGTGGCATCTGAGAACAATCAAAGAAGCCCTTTTGCCACCATTCCAGAATCATTATTGGCCAATATTAAACACAGCTCGTCTACATATGCAAGTGTTTTTATTTCAGGGGACTGTGCAGACAAAGAAATCCCCTTAATGTGAGGGGAAAAATTCAAAAGTCTAAGCAGGAGATCTAGGGATAAAATATACAGAAGGGGGATTGGGGGCAACCCTGACGAACCCCTCGGTGTATCCCACATTTCCGTCCTAACCGGCTATTAACAAACAGAACCACAGTAGCAAGGCTATAACACTTCTGGATCCACTGGATAAACTGGGTTGGAAATCCTATGCAGCGAGGCACTTCCATAAATAGGAGTGGGAAACCTTGTCAAAAGCCTTTGCCTGGTCCAAGCTGAGCAGATATCCAGGAAAATTGCCCACATTCCCTTGCTCTACAGTTTCCCTTAATAAAATCAGGACATCAGTAATATTTTTACTGGGAATAGAACATGCTTGTGAGGGGTGGATAATTGCATCCAAAACCGAGAGGATACTTTTACTGAGAATTCTGGTGAATATTTTGAAGTCTGTGTTTAACATGGTGATGGGACGCCAATTTGACAAGAGTTTTATCTCCCTTCTTAAATAAAAAAATCAATAAACCCTCATACATCTCAGCAGGTAACTGAGATGAGTGAAGCAAGGCATTATAGAATTCCAGGAGTTCATGAGACAGATGGGGCCACAGCCATTTATAGAATTTACCAGGGGACCATCAGAGCCTGGGGCCTTATCAGAATGAAGAATATGGATCACCCAGTCTAATTCAGGTTGAGAAATGGGGACAACCAAGTCTAAGGCCTGTTGTTCAGAGAGCTGAAGCAGTTGGCCAAGGTGCAATAAAAAAACTATTTTGGATGTACCTAAAAAAGGGGAAACAAAGGTCTGCTGAACATGAGTTTCCAGGATACTAGGTTTGTCCAAACCCAAGCGTCCAAGTGAGTGAGAAGGGACCGCACATATTTCTGGGAGATACAGTGGTGGCAACTTTTGAAAGGGTTAGTCCGAAACTTTTTACCCTGGGTGCCAAATCTCTTCCAGTTCTAGGGATTTAAGTCAGTTGTATTGAAGTTGGACCATTTCCTTCTTTACTGCTGACATTTGTGCAGTATAATCAGGAATATGTTAGTTTTGCAAAGACATTAGGTTGTAAAGGTCAGTCTGTAAATCCAAATACCTATGTTGTTTGGAGTGTCCTAAGGCTAGAACAACATTACAGAAAACTGTCTGGAATCCCTTTTGCAATCCTCCCACCAATGGATGAGAGAATCATAAAGACCCCACACAGATTTCCATGCTTCCAGGAGTTGGGAAAGGTCACCAAGTACAACCAGACTGAGTAAAAGCTGGCATTTAAATGCCAGACACCCTGTCCCATAGTGACAGCAATGAAATTAGAGATGCATAAGCTAACAAGCCCATGATCTGAGGTTTCAATTGGAACAACATCAGTATGTGAGATGGGCAGGTTGTGGGAAACAAACCAATAGTCTAAGCCAGTGGACAAGGTTCCTCTAAGGTATGTGTGTTTTTGGGGGTGGAGGTCCTTGGCTATGTGCATCCACCAAATTTGTTTGAGAAAACATAGTCCATAAAAAGGACATACAGTATCACAAACAACTTTGTGGTTTTTGCACCTTTACCCATACTCAGGAGGCTACAGTTAAAATCGCCCCCTAACAGGATTGGTGTGCAGGTGTACAAAAAACATTGAGTCTGGCAAAATAATTCAACATGGGAAGCTTTGGTCTGAGGGGCATATACATTCAGTAGGCAAAATGCCTGACCAAAGAGGGAAATGTTGAGTAACAGGGCTCAACCAGGATGGATATCCACCAATCGGGTAACAAATATAGCCAGGTTTTAAAGCAGATGGCCACCCCACTACATAAATCCTCCTCCAGAGACCAGACCGATGCATACCTCTCAACTGTCACACATTACAAGGTACGTCCCTCATTTTATCCCTCAGAAACCCTCTTTCCCACATTGAGAGGATGACATTCCACACTGACCACTGAGACTGTTAAGCAGAAATGTATAATGATGGAAGATGCTAGGTTATCAGCGAACATTAGAAACATCAGTGCACTTATTTCCACAGTATTCTGAGCTTGCAGTGTCATGTTTGATGATGTGTCACACATTTTGTCCAGTTTTCACACATTTTGTCACACATTTCAGTGATAAAAGGTTGAGAGGTATGGACCGATGTACCCCAAATCCAGGCAGCTTGTGCTGCATGTATATCCATTAACTTTTGTACCTTAGTGTCCTGTAAAAAAAAGATGTCATGGTTAGACTGTTCAAGATTAGAAAAGTAGCAGTCCTTTTTTCCTCTAATGTAATGCTGTTAATATCCAGAGAAGCAAGATGCAGCTCAAAAGAGTGATTCATAAGTCAAAGTTCGAGTAATTTATTTTTAGAAAATGGGCTTTTTATTTCCTGGCATCCGACTGGCTGGTGCCCCTGCCGGGGGGGGGGGGGTACATTAACTTTCAATAGATGCCCAGTAAATTAAAAGTGCCAGCCCAAGTACCCCTTCACCCACAGATGAATCCTTGTGCTTAATGGTTGGCCACAACCACCAAACAGTATTTGAAATTGCTGCCATTTTTATCTCTCACTTAGCGAGAGATATTAACCCAACACTGTAAGTCAGTCCCAAAAAAAACACATAAAAACCTTCGTTTCACATATTTATGGTAACTTTAATTTTATTAGTTACAATGCTGTATTCTACCCCCCCGTGCCCCATGACTTTCTACATACTTCAGACAGAGCACTGTGCTCGTCTCGCTCCTCCAGCAGCCTGCAACTTTCACCGCCAACGGCTTTTTCCTCTCGCTAATCGGCAGCCAAGCATGCTGTCAAACCAAAGGGCCCCCTTTCCCTCAAATGAGGTCACTGCCCACTCACCTCCAGAAGTGCAAAAACTTTAACCCCGTCCCCCAAATCATGGCTCCTATCCTCCAAGATGTCACCAGTGTTTCTTGGCAGCACCACGGTTGCTTTCCCAGTGTTATTCCCACATTCTGCTGCATTGTCTCCCTGTAATTGAAAAAAAAGTGTTACACTTTGACTGTGTTTCTTTTTAAAATTAATTTGTAATGCATCACAACAGAGGGCTTTTAAAATGAACTGCAGACTCCCGCCACATCTGAAATACTTCAGAGGTGCCTGTCATTCTCCTGTTCTGCCAGATCACTGTTCAAAACTCTTCTGCACCTCTTCTACTCCCCAATATAGAAAAAAAAAGAAACGACAAAAGGCAGGCCTGCAAATGAAACTGTTCCGTTGGGGGTCAACTGTAGAAATAGAAACTGTGCTGTAGTGGCACCAAAAGCATTCCACTAGTTATGTTTTCATTTCCTTAACTACAGCATCTCCATTAGGACGAAGTTCTCTGTTCCAGTACAGGTGGAGGAACTATTAAATTACAAAAGTTAATCTCAATTAATTATTGTATTAACATTTTGTTTCTCTGCCATTTATTTTTACTGTGCCCATTTTCTAAGCGCAATAATGCCCGACAGGGTGGGCAGTATGGGCAATACCGCCCACCCTGTCGGGCATTATTGCTTGCATAGATCTCCGGGTTTCAGACCTGGTGCCCCATTTTTTTCAGCCGCCCGGAAGGAGGGATGAACCAGGATTGTCCAGATCCAATAACATGTCTTTTTGTGAAGACACAACCGAGGAAACATCGGAGTCATCCTCCTCCTCTGTGTCTCCCCATTGATGCAGTGAAGCATACTTGCTGGAGAGGGGTGGTGAGGGAGCAGCAGCAGTGGGAGATTTCTTCCATTTCCCCTTAGTAACAGTTTGCAATTCAGTCGTAGTCGGAATGGGGGGGGGGGCATGTCAAGTGCAGGAACAGTAGGGCTAGAAACTATCCCAGGAGAGGAAAGAGCATTGGAAATATCCACAGAGGTGTCCAAAACCATATCAGAGGAAGTGGGAAGTGGACCAAGTGGGGAAGAGGCAGCCACAGCAGAGGGCTATGCAATGCTAGCAGGAGGTGCCCACGTTGAAGCAGACAGTGGTGCAATCATTGGGAAGCAAGTCAGTTCAGCAGTCTGATGCAAGAGAAAATCTTTTTTTTTTTATAATTTCATTTTTATGGAGCTTTTAGCATATATAGTCGACATATCAGACTGTTTACAGTATCCAGATTTTACATATGGTTATGGAATCAATTCCATAAAGCATTTATACAGTAGGTTTACAGCTTTATGACAGAGGTCTCTATTACACTAGCTTTAATAATTTAGATAAAAATGAGAGAAGGATCAAAATACTCCATGCTCATTGTGAGAGATCTATCTATGGCAATTGATATTGAATAGAGAAGATCACCTGATCTACAGCTTAAAATGAGATTTTGTATTAGTTAGTGACCCATTCTGTGCTCCTACATGTGAAGAATTATCCTATCTCCCATCAACCACTCCACTTAAGGAAAATGAATGGTAGAGGGGTACAGAGGGAGGATAATTTGTGAGAGTCCCCGCAGCGTCCCAACCCAGTTTCTACATGAGGGGAAGGGAGAAAGTGGGAAGAGGGGTTATTTACACTGGTAAAGTAGGATTAGGGAGGGGGCAGTGGGTGGGTAGTCAGATGTGAGGGTCTAGAAAGGACCCTGCATGACTATAGTTATTTTAAGAGCTTCTTTCCCCGAGTAGTGAGACTCAGGGGACAAAGGAGTCGTCTTGCAGCATATAATATAACTGCCATCGGGACCATCTGGAATTAAATTGATCTCCTTGATCATTTAGGTTGTGAATTATCCGCTCTGTGTAGTATATCTGTTTAGTTATCTGCCACCAATCTTGAATAGCTGAGATTTTTGTGGTTAACCATACCTTTGTAATGGCCTTCTTGGCCTCCGTAAGGAGAAGGTGGAGGAGGTATCTAATGGAGGATTTTCTTAGTTCTCTAGGGAGTAATAGTAAAAGATATATTTCTCCAGTTAATTGAAATTGTGGACCAAAGAGTTCCCGCAGGTTAGCCTGGAGAGCTATTATAAAAGGTTGAAGTTTAGGGCAGGTCCACATAATATGTGAATGGGTCGCTCTGCCCTCTCCGCATTGACGCCAGCAGGCTGCTGATCCAGAATGGGTGTAGTGACTGGTGATTATAGGGGTTCTGAAGTATCTAATAAGGTTTTTCCATGCGTATTCACGCCACTGATGGGAACTGGTTACCTTAGAGACATATTGGCATACTTTCTGCCATTCCTCGGGAGTAATGGGGTGTTCTAACTCCTCTTGCCATTGGAGTCTGATATTATCAGTAATGATTAGACGTTGAACTTTTTGGGAGTGGTAATATGCTGAGAGTAGGTGTCTTTGCTCATGGGAGTTATTCAGTTGGATTTGAAGGCTGATTGGAGGGGGGTACCTGCGCGGGCGTTCGAGCCGAGACAGGCAGGGAATCGTAATAATCACAAAGCTGTAAAAACCTATAGAAGTCCCTGCGAGGTAAATTGTATTGGGTTTGAATTTCAATAAAGGGCCGTACAATTCCGAGTTGTGACCTGTGAGAGATATAGTAAGCCTAGTCTTTCCCACACTAAGAACCCATGATCCATTCTGTTAGGAATGAACTGGTCTAGGCTTGCTATGGGGCATATAAGGGATATAAAAGGCTCTAGATGTTGTGAGCTCCTTATAATTCTCCAAGCATTTAGATAGTGAATTATCCATGGATTCGTGAGGTTGGGAGGAGGAGATTCGTTGTGTTTCCCATATATTTTCCCGAAATAGTCCCTGTTACTAATAAAAGACATTTCAATTTCTGCCCAGTGTGGGCTAGCTATGCCGTTCTGCCTCGCCATCAGGTGTGTAAGCAGAGCTGCATTATGATAAAGCCGGAGGTCAGGAAGTGAAAGCTCCCCTTCCGATCTTGGGAGAGTGAGCACCTTAAGGCAAACTCTAGAGCCCGGATATTCAAACTGCGCCAGGCTGTGGTGCAAGCCTGGGTGCAGCACAACTTGGCTGTGCAGGGGCATTGACTGGGCGATATTCAACGGAGCTGTGCCATGACACAGCATCATTGAATATCGCACCCTGGCCACCCACAGTGCGCATGGCGCAGTAGCACTGCGCCAGTGCAAATGGCCAGAGTGGAGCAGGGGGATGAGCTAGCACAAGTTCCATTGCACTATGTGCAGCAAACCGCGATATTCAAAAGCGCACACGCAAATGGGGCCATAATCTATGCAAGGCGCAAATGGGGCCGTTTACACGTCATTATAGCCCCATTTGCATGCAGGTGCGCCAATCCCCAGAGACTTGCGCCTGGCGCCCTGCCAGGCAACAGCCGTCGGGGACCGACGCCCCTGCAGCGTGGCAATGTGCCCACAGCCCTTATCGCTGGCTTCAGTAAAATAAACTCCAATCCATATCCCTTTAGCGGACGCTGTCACCGTTTCGATCGCTTCAGATAAAATCCAACCAATATTCTTGGTGGTCCAGCGGACCCCGCTCCCCACCCGCCCACTGAGCCCCACCGCCCGCTTCCGCCAGCGGCGGAAGATTTTCATGCAGCTCGCTGACCGACACCATCGGCTGTGCAGTTCGTTGTACCAGCAGTTAACGAGATCAAGAGCCTGAGACATGATACATTCCAGATATGAGAATGGATCCATTCACATATCTGGAATGTGTAGTATGGTACGGGCTGCACGCCCATTGGCTCACGCCTGTGGACCAATGGGCGACATCTCACCGTGACAGTGTCAGTCAGCGGGCGGCAGGCGGTGGGGTGGGTGGCTGCTGCCCGCCACTGACCAGGGAGAGCAGGCGTAGGGCTCAGTGGACAGGAGGGGTCCGCTGACCACCAGGATATTGATTGATTTTATTTACTGAAGCCGCATGAGGCTGACAGCGTCCACTGGACCACCAGGGATATTGGAGTGTACTTTATTTTACTTAATCCCGTGATCGGGATGACAGCACTCCACTGGACTACCAGGGATATTGGAGTGTACTTTATTTTACTTAATCCCGTGATCGGGATGACAGCAGTCCACTGGACCACCAGGGAGTTAGGAGGGTCATTTCTGTCGGTATGCCCACGATCGGGCGTGATGGGGGCGCCGCCGGGTGCAGCCGGAGCTCGGGTGGCCACCCACAGGTGGCAGCTGCCGTGTTCGGCTCCCCGCACTGGCAGCTCACCTGTGGATGGCCATCCGTTCCTTTTCTTTGATCAATTTTAGCAGCTGCAAGTAGGGGTTGGGCGCATTTATTGACTCAGCACATCCTGGGCTGAATATCGGGATGTGCAGAGTATGCATGGGCACGCCTCCCCCACCTGCGCCACATACATTACTGATGCGCTCCAGCACATTGGGATTTGTGCCAGGCACAATTCCCATTTGAATATCACGCAAGGGCGCATCAGTGGGTTGCACATGGCGCAACACTGTTGCGCCATGTGCAACTCTTTTGAATATCTGGGCCTATGTCTCTGCCCTGCTCAGATGAATCTTGAGATGGAGCGATTCCATATCTGGAATGTTTTGTCCATAAAGGGAATGGGGACGTTCCGGAATAAATAAAGGGCCCTGGGGAGGATTACCATTCTAACTAGCTCTACTCTTCTGGAGAGGCTTAGCGGCAGTGTGTTCCATGTGGCCAAATCAGTTTTAAGTTGAGAGGTGAAATGGGCATAGTTATTTTTATAGTAGTCTGCTGGAGATTGGGATAATTGGATACCTAGGTATTTAAATTTAGTCAGGGTCCAGTTGCAGGGAAATAGGTTTTGTACATTGGAGGCAGGGAGTAGTGGAATGTGAGGATCTCAGTTTTGGTAAGGTTAAGCTTGTATCTAGATACCTGTCCAAACTCGTCCAACAGCTGCCTTATTGCTGGGAGTGATTTTTCCAGGTTCTGGAGGTAAAGTAGCACGTCATGTGCATACAACGCAACTCGGTGCTCCATGCATCCCAGAGTGACTCCAGTGAGGTTCTGTGAGTCCCGAATATACTGTGCGAGGGGTTCGATGAATAACGCGAATAAGAGCGGGGAGAGGGGACAGCCTTGCCTAGTCCCTCTGCCCAGCCGGAAATACCCAGAGTGGTGTCCATCTATCTTTACACAAGCCTGGGGGGCCGCATATATATTTTGTATGATCCTAAATAGGGTTTGTGGGATCCCACTTTTGTGGAGAACCTGATATAGGAATGGCCAAGCCACCCTATCGAACGCCTTTTCGGCATCAAGACTGACTAAGACTGAGGGGGTGTTAGCAGAGTACATCTTATGAGTCAAATGGAGGGTGCGCTTAATATTATCAGTGGTGGATTGGGTACTCACAAAGCCTGTTTGATCCCTATCTATAAGCTGGGGAGAAAAGAATCTAGGCAGTGGGCCAGGATAGACATAAATAGTTTGAAGTCAGTATTTAGAACCTAGATGGGTCTGTAGGAGCCACAGAGTTGGGGTTTTTTCTTGGTTTAGGGATAACTGAGATGGTTGCATACGACCATGAGGGCGGGGGCAAGTCTCCCTCCAGGACAGAATTGAATAGCCTCAAAAGTTTATGGTATACCTGGGATCTAGTTGCCCTGTAGAACTCTATTCTATACCCATCCAGTCCAGGGGCCTTAAGGGTTTTCGCTCTGGCTAAGGCAGTGGTCAGCTCAATATCTGTAATCGGAGTGGTCAGGGTTTCCCTCTGGGGGTCCGAGAGTTTAGGCATGGTAATAGGATGGAGATAATGACCTATTTGCTGGACAGTAGGGGTTTGTTCTGGAGTATATAAAGTGGAGTAGTAGGAAGTGAATGCCTCCGTAATGTTGTGCAACTTAGTTAACAGATGGCCATGTGAAAGGTGTCTGATAGTAGTTACAACTGAGTACTTCTTTTGTTTTTGGATCTGATAGGCTAATAACCTTGTTGCTTTATGCCCTACTTCGTAGTATCTTTGTCTAGAAAATCTTGCTCCAATGCGGTGGAGTTATTGTGTGCAGCCCAAGGACAGAAACAGAAGGTGTGGCCCTCCTCCTCACAAAAATTACACTTTGTGGGAAGGTGCAGTGCATACCAGAGTGTCCAAAGTCCCCACATAATGTGCATTTCTATAATTTGCAACTGTTACTCAAATGTTGCAGGGAGCTGCATTTGTAACAGGACTTGGGCTGTCCAAGGTAGAAGAGGATCCCCCCAGTCCCGCCCAAAAAGAAGCTACTGGGCAGATGTTGATTGCCCTCATCAGTATGGTAGAGTAGTATGATAAACTTCCACCCCACTGTCCATAAAAGTTCGCTATCCATAATGGGCTCAGGATTCTCCTGTAGAACACAACGTTTTTGGAGCCAGTAAGTGATTTTATTGACGTTTAACCCCTCATTCCGGAATGGAACTGTGATTGTCCTGAAGAAGGGATTAGAAAGGGGAATCACCATAAACAGGATCCAAAGAGGTGAGTCCTTGACAAAGTGATACTGGGACCAAAAGCGGTCCAAAAGGGCTGCTGTTTGAAAACTGACATTGAAACTGGAGTCTCCCGATGCGTGAATAAGCACATAGACCTTAGATGGAGAGAAATTCAGAGATTGCTTCAGGAGGTTTTTCCCCACATACAGGTGGTCCGGAGGCAAGTCCAAACCTCACTTGTAACACAGACAAACTGCATTCCTCCGTTTCGCAGGTTCCACCGGATGGTTGAAAAAACTGGCCTAGCTAGCAGGTTTTGTCTGGGCAGAAAAGTTGGTGGGAGGGGTCTGCAACAGATGGCCCAGAAGAAACTGAGGTCAAAATTTGAGTCTGGTGTGGAAGGGCATAATTAGGCAGTTCAGAGGATGCATTCAGGCAAGTGTTATGCGGAACAGTTCCACACAAAATCACGACACTCTCACCTGTTAAGAAATAACATTGAGTCCAGACCTGAGTAATGCAAAAGAACTCCTCTTTATTGAAGGCATGCAGGCAGCCACAGCAGTGAGGAGCAGGTTTTATCAAGCCTGTCAAGGTGAAACATTAGAGCGTACCTGCTCCTTGCTGCCTGCCATCAATAAAGAGTTCTTTTGCATTACTCAGGTCTGGACTCCTTGTTATTTCTTAAGAGGTGAGAGTGCTGTGACTTTGTGTGGAACTGTGATACTATACTGCCATTGAGCACCCAGTCCCCTCCAGCGGCTCTTCTGAGACTGTGTCATGTGGAACAGTGGGTGGCTCCTGAGACTGAGAGGGGAGAGAGAGACAGGAACAGGGAGGACAGTTGAAGGAAGAGGCATACCTGCACTGTGGAGAGCCTCGCTCACGAGGCTCGAACCGCTTGCAGCAGCAGCTGGCAGTGACATGTTGAGCAGTTGCCGTGGTGCAGCAACATTTCCAGTGTCATTCAAGGTAGCAGGGCTGTTTGGCTGTGATCCGGGCAAAGCAATGAAGGGGTCCAGAATCCAGGAACTGTCCGGCAACTGGAGCCAACCCACCTGCTGAAGCTCATTTTCTGGTAACCAAGGTTCTTCAGGCATCCTGGCTGGGTGTGTAGGTCCACTGAGGCCTGTGCGGGTATCTTGTCATCGGCATCGGTGTCTGAAATCGAGGAGTCCTGCTGAAATTTCTTTTCCAGCAATCCCGATGGGCTGCAAGTCTGCTGTTTCTAATTCTTGTCTTCTTCCAACTTGTTTTTTCTCCCTCATAAATTTAAGCTGTTTCAGTCTTCATTGCTAACAACTGGCGTTTCTTCTCCTCGAGGTCCAGTTGTAGTTTTTGTTCAGCATCCAGTATATCCTTGTCAGAAAAATCACCCATATCAGAAAGTGTTACAGAGACTTGCTGGTCATTCCATGTAGGAGCACAACCACCTCCCTCCTTCACTGCTTCCATCAGCCATACTCCCCTATCCTCTATGCAGAAAGCAGATTGCGTCCCCTGCAGCAAGAGTAAGGGGGGTTTTCCTGCTGACCTGGACAAAGTTCCCCATTCACTAAAAAGACCACCAGCAGCTTAATCTGGTTCAGTTTAGTTGGTTTCCATATGTATTCCCCATGAGGTTGAAAATAGGTAGAATTGTCTAGCCTTGCTTTCCGGTCAACAAAAGATCTTACCACAACTGCATCTACTGCTCATATTTGCTGTACATTTTATAGTATAGTTTGCCCCCATGTATTTTTGTCTCTGTATATATACTGCATACCACATATTATAGATTATTCCATCTTCTGCTCATTCTTGCTGTAAATACTGGTCTCTAAATTTTCCACGCCATATATTTCAGGGATTCATTACCGTTACTCTGTGTTTCCGCATCCCCCAGATCACAACTGGAACTGAGCCTGTCTGTACTGCTTCCTTTCTTGGTAAAAAATGATTCAAATAAACTCAGCAAATAAAAAAGCATTTTACCAGTGTTGTGCATATAAACATGGCATCCCCTGATGACAATACTGTACCATGAATTTTAGTAAAATTTCTATGACCAACAAGATACACAAAATAGTTGATTTTACACCTTTATTGGACTAACAAGTAATTAAAAAAAAAAAGCCTGTGACAAAAATTACATCCTGATGGCGATCTCTTGGTTTTCACTCTTGTCCTCCCGTTCACCCACCCGCTCTAGGTGAAACAGGGTCGGGGGCATCTGATGGCATCGAGTCTTCCTCCTCGTATCCAAGACACGCCTCTTTACTGTCCGTTCTACGGTGTGACATCTTTCATTTCTGGTTAGCCTATGCGAACGAATGGGCAGAGGAGGTCCAGCCAACCACACCAGCGGGCGGTTCAGTTTGCGCAGCCTGATTGGTCATTGAGGCACTGAGCTGAGCAGAAGCTTCTACTGAAGCCCTGCCTAGTGGGGGGGAGTATTGTGGAACGGTGTGCTACTAGGCTGTCAGCCACACACTTTTCTTGTGCAGAGTCAGGGTTGTCACTGGAGTCGCGCATCATCGCTTGTGCATAACAAGTGGCGGGAGTCGAATCATCACACCCCAAGATTAGCAGTGCAAGGAGAATGATCCCCGAAGCCGTACCCGGAAAATCCACGCCAGAGGAGCAGGTCTTCTACCCTCCTCCAGAGCTGCGGATGGATGCGCATGTTCCAGACGTAGAAAGTTATAAGAAGATGTACAGGAAGTCTGTGGAAAATCCAGAAGGTACAGTGGAGTAAAACAAGGAAAAAATCTGCTAAAATACTGCAAGCGGGTTGACATTATGTTTAAAAGCTTTAAATGTCATCACAGTTTTGTCTCCCCACTGTGTGGTGTCCATTCCAACCCCTAGCATAGTGTACAATATACACAATGTATAGTAACTGGCTTGAAGAAATAGTGATGCAGCATACAGCACAGTGTTCTGTAGTACTGTCTGCCTAGCATGCTTACTGTTTTTAAAGTTCAAGAAAAAGGAAGTATGGAAAATATTAGAACAGAGTCTGTTTAAAACAGTGTGCAATGATGAAGGAGGTTTTCATTTAAAATGGGTTCTAAACATCTTGTTTTCCAGAATTCTGGAGTGAAATTGCTAAGGAATTTTACTGGAAAAGCCCACCGAGGGGGAAGTTCCTGGACTATAACTTCGATGTAACCAAAGGGAAAATATATGTGAAGTTTATGGAAGGAGCAACAACTAATATCTGCTACAACATTATTGACAGAAATATAACAGAAAAAAATCTGGGAGACAAGATTGCTTATTTCTGGTAATGTCTTCCTCTGTGTAACCATTTAAAAATAATGCTAGACAACTGGCTGACACTTACAAATCAGTAGGTGAGGGTTTAAGAAATAAATGTTGACCCTGAACTTTGAAGAAAGTCAGTAACAGAGGCTTAGTCAGGTTGATCTGGTTGATCCGGTGTGGTTAGGAATTTGTTGCTTTTATGGCTGGTATTTGTATTTCTTGCAGATATCTTTCTGACTAACCTATTGGAGGTGAATCCCAACTATAGACATAAAATGGTAATTTGACAACATCAGGAAAGAATATTAGCTTTGACTAACAGCAACCCAGTAGGACTTTCCCAAGTGAACAACAAGTGGCTGGAAGATTTCAGACACGTTCAGTAATTGAATATATAAACAATAAATAGGGTGGCTTGCTAATGGGCTTGGGTGCAGGAAACAGAGGGAGGTGGTGGCCAGGCGCTACTCTGAATCCAGAGGAGTACTCAAGTCCCTCAGGGGTTGGTGCTGTGATCACTGCTGTTTATCAACGATCTGGAAGCGTGAGTCAGCAGGTTGCTTGGGTTCGTGGATGATGCTAAGCTAGACAGGGTGATGGACTCCCTTGAGGATGACAGACTTCAGGAGGGCCCGAATAAGCTGAGTGATTGCTTGGTCTTGTAGCTCTCTCCCCATGTCTGGGGGTATGGAGATGGTAACAGAGGGGAGGGTATAAACAATGGGGTCTATGAACTGTGTTGCGGGATGCCTACTCGCTGCAGACCTGTGGCATATATGCAATCCTAAGGGATATTTCTGTGCAGCAGGGGTCCTGTGGACCACTGCGTGCATACACAGAAGTAATGTGTGTCCCTTCTGCAGTGGACCCCGGCCAGTCGCATAGCTATGCACATGGCCGGTCCAGGGGAATATCAAGGGGTGTGCCCGCACTCCGTGCCATTCATAAATTCATGGACTTCCCGGAATCCCCTGCTCACGCAGAGCAGGAAATCCTCTTCTGGACCCAGGATGCCTGCCACAGTGCCCAGATCTATCCCCGCGCAGCAGTGCGCTGGGGGGGGCCGGGCCACAGAGAGGCACTTGGCAGTAGCCAGTGATCGAGAATGCTGGTCAGCGCGTGTCTGTCCATGGATACAGAGCTGCACAGGCTGAGTGCATGCCTCTCATATGTACTGGGCCCGGAATAGTGCATAGCCTCCAAATGAGATGCACTTACTTGACCTCCCGGTACTTAGGATGACATCCTGAACACTCGGACACTTTCAGGCCAGTCAGAGTATTAACAACAAAACCGTCTCCAGACATTAATGGAAGTCCACCCAGAACATAATTCCTAAAACAGAATCCAGTTGCAGAAGAGAGCAGGTTTTACTGGATGCCTTCCAGGAAAACTTTCTGGAGCAGTTGGTCAGGAAACCAACTAAGGAAGGAAACACCCTAGACCTTGTACTGATGAACGGTGAATGGGTGAGGGACGTTAGGGTTGAGGAACCACTGGTGGGGACTGACCACCAGTTGGTTTGGTTCCAATTACAGATGGCCAAAGAGAGGGGTGACAGACACAAGGATGCTGGACTTTAAGAAAGTAAACTTTAACAGGATGAAGGAAGTGGTGCAGGGTTACCTGGACAAAATCCAACCAACTATGGACACAGATCAGAGGTGGGAATTAATAAAACCGGGGTAACTGGAGGCAACCATCACCTGCAGCAAGGCCCAGAGCAAAAAAGCTAGGGCAAAAAAAACAAGCTGAATAAGCAGTAAGGTTTTAGACAAAGTGAGAAGGAAAAGAGGCACATATAGGAGATTCAGAAGAACAGGGAGGGAGGAAGACAGGGAAGTATATTTGAAAGAAGCAAAGAAGGTGCCAAGAGAGGTAAGAGCAACCAAAGCGTCAGGGGAACTCAGATTGGTGCAAGGCATAAAAAAGGGGAAAAAGACTTCTTTAGGTACATCAGGGAGAAAAGAACCTGTGAGGATTAAATTGTGAGGATAAAGAGAGAAGGGGAATGGGTGGAGAGGGGGGGAGAAGGCAGAGGTGCTAAACAGCTACTTCTATTCAGTCTTTACTAAGGAGAAGGGAGGAGAGTTACCCACAGTGGGTGGAAGGATAGAGACAGATTTGGGGGGGATGACGGATGGAGTAATCATGAGAGAGAGGGGGTGCTAGAAGGGTTAAAGGCAGTAGGGGTGGAGAAGGCGCCAGGGCCACATGGGGTGCATCCAAGGATGCTGAAGGAGATGGCAGAAGTCCTGGCTGTCCACTTGGCAGACTTGTTCAGTGCATCTCTGGGCACAGGGTGCATGCCACGGGATTGGAGACTGGCTCATGTGGTTCCCCTCCATAAGAGTGGCCCCAGGGATGAACCGGTGAACTACAGGCCAGTGAACCTGACGTCCATAGTTCGTAAGGTAATGGAGACCATCCTAAAGGAAAGGCTGGAGGCGCTGCTGGAAGTTAACATGGTGCGGGACAGGAAGCAGCATGGCGTCAAGAGTAGATCATGCCAGACCAGCCTAGTGGAATATTCTGACTGGGTGACTAGGCAAGTTGACGGTGGCCATGCAGTCGGTGTCCTGTACCTGGACTTCAGCAAGGCCTTCAATTCGGTACCACATCAGAGACTAGGATGTAAACTAAAGGGCACGGGGGCAGGGGCAAAAATGGTGAGGTGGGTGGAGAACTGGCTACAGGGAAGGCAACAGAGGGTAGTGGTGGAGGGGAAATTCTCCTACCCTAAACCAGTGACGAGTAGGGTTCCACAGGGGTCGGTGTTGGGGCCGGTGCTGTTTGGAATTTTCATTGCAGACATCTTGAAGGGCATCAGCAACAAGATCAGTCTGTTTGCAGGCGACACCAAAATGGAGGCAGTGGTGGATGACCGGGGGGGTTGGAAGGGGCCGCAGGAAGACTTGACAAGGCTTGAGGCATGGTCTGAAACCTGGCAACTCGGGTTCAGCAACAAAATGTGTAAGGTGCTGCACTTCGGATCTAAGAACCCGAGGAGAAGCTACTGTCGGGGGTGTTGTATGTGCAGATAGCAGTAATGGAGGAGAAAGATCTGGGGGAGCTCATAACAGGAGAAATGAACAACTCTGCACAATGCAGGAGGGCAGTAACAAGGGCCAGCAAGCTGCTGGGCTGCATTGCCAGGGGTATTACTTCAAGGAGTAGGGAGGTGATTCTGCCATTGTACAGATCATTGGTCAGACCACACCTGGAGTACTGCGTGCAGTACTGGTGACCATACCTGAAGAAAGACATTAGACTGCTGGAGGGGGTGCAATGCAGGGCAACCAAAATGATCCAAGGTCTGGGGGGAGCTGTCTTATGAGGCCAGACTGGCAGAGTTAGACATGTATTCACTGGAGGAGAGGAGAAGCGGTGGGGGGGTATGATAGAGACCTTCAAGTACATGAAGGGTATAATCCAAGCAAGCGTAGAGGGGTTGTTCAGAGTCAGTATGGGAAGGACACTAGAGGCCTTATAGTTAAATGTACAGTTGCCACCCCATTTGCTGCATCAAAGCCTGCAATTTTTTTGAAGTAACTCAATGTTCTTACTTTCATACATTTCGGAAGGGTTCTTGGTTTCATTATGCAGCTGAACCATTATTAAGCCTGACCACTTTGACAAAGTGACCCCACCTCCATCAGTCAGGTAAAAAGCATCACATTTTAACGTGCCATATTAGAGCTGAGGTCTCCCTAGAGGCCATAACATGAGGTTGGAGGGCGGAAGATTCAGGAGGGAAATGAGGAGGCACTTCTTTACAGAAAGGGTGGTGGCAGAGTGGCATGCGCTGCCAGCAGAGGTGGTGGCAAGCCAATCAGTGGGTGGTTTCAAAGAGGGTGGATAGGACAAGGGGGGGAAGGGAGGGGCTGCAAAATAAGTGTGTTAACAAAAACCTGAGCAGACTCGTTAGACCGGTTGGCCTTTTTCTGCTGGCAATTTTTGTGTGTTCATATTTTATCACAAAGTTCATGAGCATCTTCCTACAAGGAAAATTGTTGCAACAGTCTCTGTTATGATCCTAAAAGTCCTTCCAAGGTACATATTTCAAGTCACTTGTCTCCAAAAGGCACTTCAGTTTACCCACAAGGGTGGCAGTTTGCAATACTTCTGACACACTTCAAATCCTAGGTACACAGTTCAAGCAACCTAGTGGCACAAACATTCTCTTTCTCTTACGTCACTTCACCAGAGGCATCAGTCTGTCTTATTGCCCATCATTCAGAGGCCCTCTGACTGTACTAGTTACTGATACTAATATGCTCACATAGCTCAGCCCATAGGGACAGGTAGTTCACATTTGTTTTTTAAACTCAGTTATTGAAAAAAAAAGATGATGGAATGTATAACCATATATGCATTAAATTACTTTTACAACGGTGGATTCAGTTTCCAAGCTATATATCAAAAAGTCTGACATTCTACCCTCCATAACGTTTTTAAATATCAATATCCCTTAATACATTGCATTCAAGTTCAAGTTTATTGCAGGAAAGCTTCATTGAGCAGGCTCGTTCACAAGGAGGTCCTGAACATATACCAGAAATGTACAAAAAAAACACAGACGTTAAAGGGAAATCATAACAACAAGATATGGTGCTATATTAGGGAATAAAATGAATAAGATGAAGGCACGATAGTGAATAAAAATATACAAAGTAATACATTCTGAATGTGTGATAACACATTGCATCTACTGGAATATGTGCAAATACAGTGCAATGAAGAACATTCATGCTACAGGTTTAAAGGAAAACTACACCCCAAACTTGAAAAAATATATGTTGTGCAGAGTGTTTTAATTTGTATGTGAAGTTCTAGTGTTTCCTTCCCTCTGACTGGTATTAGGAGTTTTTCCCAAATTAGCCTGCTAGCTTTATGCTAGTTTTACGACCCCTGGGGTTCTTCATACCTGATAACGTAATTGCATTTCTTGTTCCCACAGTGCATCTTGTCTCATGTGACTGTGATGTAAGAGAGACCCAATATTCAGCACACACATGACAAACAAACTAAATATCTTGGAAGCTTTACAAGCTGCACAAAAATTACCAAATTACCAGCAGCAAAGTTTTTCAGGACAGTAAAACCTTTAGGATGAGGGTGGTCACCAAGCTGAATTCTACAGATTTTAAAATATAGCCATCTCTATTGTTGTGAACTGATTGTAATGCAATGCTTTCTGCTGGATTTATGGGCTCTGCTTCATCACCATCACATGTAACAAGATGCATTGTAGGACAAAGAAATGCAATAAAACTATTTGATATGGAGATCTCCAGGGGTCATAAAACTACGCTAAAGCTAGCAGGCTAATTTAGGAAAAACTCCTAATACCAGTCAGAGGGAAGGAAACACTAGAACTTCACATACAAATTAAAACACTCTGCACAGCATATATTTGTTCAAGTTTTGGGTGTAGTTTTCCTTTAATGCTCAGCATAGTGATAAGTGTGTTGTAGCATAGTGACCCTGTTAGAAGAGAAGGGGAAGAATATGGTGAAGACAAGGGAGAGAAAGAATGGTAGAGAACAGTGAGAGTGATGGGGGACGGGGAGAGAAACAGAATAGACCAAAGGGAAGGTGAAGACAGTAATAAGGGCGGGAAGAGTGGGAGGGGTGAAGAGACTAGGGAGAAAGAGGAAGAGAGAAAGGGATATGAGTCAGGAGCAGAGTGCGAGATTGACAGTGATGAGAGGCAGGGAGGCTAAGATAGAGGAGAAGTGACAAGCAATGGGCCTACGACTTGTGGCAGTTGCATGTTGCTTTAAACTTTTTTCTGGTTAAAGATTTGAAGAGGTTAATTGAGACAATGCTGGAGAGCTTGAGAACCAACTGCAAGTTATTCCAGGCTGCCGGGAGGGCGCAGGAGATAGCACTCCTGCCTAGGGACGTGCGTGTCCTAGGCACATCTAGGAGGATAAAGTCGGCCTTCCTTAAGGAATAAGTGCAATGGGAGATGTGTATGAGGGAGGAAATATATCCCAGGAGCTTGTTCAAGAGGATTGTGAACGTCCATGTCCCGAGATTAATTAATTGCCTAGTTGCAAGGGATGTCCAGCCAACGGGTGAGTATAAATCACAGTGAGGAGTTCTGATTGGAGCCTTGGTGACAAACCATAGAGCACAGTGGTACAAGATGTCCAATTTATGCAGGTTGGCAGGCAATGTGCAGTTGTAGATTATATCACCGTAATTAAGGAGTGGGAGAAATATGGCCTGGACGAGCGTTAATCTGGTCTCGGAAGGGAATAGGGACCTGATCCTGTAGAAGAATCCTAATCTGTCTTTTAGTTTGCTGGTAGGGTTGTCAGTGTATATATTGAAGGAAAGTTTGCTGTTGAGCTATTTACCAAGGTACTTGAATTTATCTACAACCTCAAGAGATTCTCCTAGGGTGGTAACAATGAAGGGACTTAGCGGAGTTTGAGTACGAAAGGTCTTGTTGAGGTTGAAAAACATGACCTTTGTTTTTTTTGCATTTAGCGGAAGTTTAGGAGTTGATGAGGTTCTGCTCGAGCTTAGAAAAATCAGCTTGCAGTTCCTCACAAACTTCGAACAGGGTTTTTTTTTTAGTATTATCTGTTTATCACTCCTGCGTCTGACCGGCCTCGCCTTCAGGCCCTGCCAAGGAACCCCCTTCCTCCCCTCTGAACCCACCCCGTCGCCAGCTCCCCGGCCTCACATTGCAGCCGGCCCAGGGTAACCTGACTTATATCCCTTCGTCGGATGGGTTCCCTCCTTCCGGGGTGAAGTGCCTCTTTGGCTTACCTTTCTTGGCCCTGGATGCTGCTGAGGTCGGTCCTGGCTGTCCGGGGGCCCTGTTGAGGCGGGGGTCCGGGCAGCCGTCATCCGGTCATTCAGGATGCCATTTTTTTGCGTTTTTTCCTGGCTCCCCAGGGGCCACTACAGAGTGAGGCAATCTCCTAGACCACCCCAGGAGAGGAGCAGTCCTCTGGATGCTCAATCCTCTCCTCCCTATGACCCCGGTGCCCAGGTCCGTTCCTGAACCTGGGTGGCTGGCGTAGTGCGAGTAAGGCACCAGCACCTCAACCTGCTGCGCCCAGGCCGGACAGGGTTTGTTTTGACGTGTACAGTATTGAATCATCAGCAAAGAAGTGCAGCTTTAAGTTGACTATATTGGTATTGAGGGAGTTGATTTGAATAGAAAAGAGAATAGGGCCTAAAATGGACCCTTGAGATACACCCCTGGTACTGGGTAGGGAGTCCGAGAGCAGGCCATCAACCTTAATTTTCTGGATTCTACCTGCGAGATAGCTGGTGAACCACTGTGCTGTGGATGCTATGGCTCCTAGCTTTTTGCGGATAAGGAGGACAAGGTGTGGTCCACTGTATCGAACACCTTGCTGAGGTCCAAGAAGACGGCGCCTGTGATCTGTTTGGCCTTCGTGGGCTGTGATCCAGTTGTTAGTAACTTTGGTGAGGGCAGAAATGGTGCTGTGATTTTGCCTGAAACCAGACTGGGCAGGATTGAGCAGAGAATAGCTTTCGATGTGCGCTTTTAATTGAGTGTAGATTAATTTTTCGAGAATTTTGGAGAGAGTAGGCAAGATGGAGATGGGTCTATAATTGTTTCGGTCACAAGGGTCACCTGATTTGAACAGAGGCAAAATATGGGCAGATTTTCAGCAGGTTGGTACTGAGGAAGTGGCGATAGAAAGATTGAATATGTGGAGTAAGGGGTCTGTGAGGTAATAATAACCTAATTTGAGGAAGAGTGGTTCCAGTCCTTCCGCACCACCACCCTTTCTGGTGTCTATTTTTTTAAGTTGGTCTTCCACTTCCGTGAAGGAAGCAGGATAGAGTTGGAAGGGATGTGGTGGAGGGGGAGCAGGTGAAGATTCATTGACTGAGGGAAGGCTGAGTAGCTTGGTATAGGGAGAGGAATCAAATGCCAACCCGGCGGTGGTGAAATGTGAATTGAGTTCCTCGAAGAGCCGGCCACGTTCTTCAAGTACCACTCCGCTGGCACGGATCTTGGTGGCAATGGAGGGAGCAGCTTTAGGTCCTTCAACAGACTTAATGGTCTGCCAGATCTTTGCTGAGTTCCCTTTGGCTTGTTCGAGTTAAGCAATGTAAAAGTTAGACTTGGCAGTGTGTACAAGTTTGACATATGCATTCCTGGCAGCTCTAAACACCTGTCAGTCGAACGGGCATTTAGTGTCCCTTGCACGGGCCCAGAGTTTATCGCGGTTGGATAGTGCGGATTTAAGGTCGGGTTTAAACCACGGGTGGGAAAGTTTATGAACTCTGGTCTTAATAAAAGGGGCATGCCTTTTTGCCGGCAGGGTTAAATTATCATTGAGGATGTTGACAGCCTCGTCTACTGTTTTGACTAGTTAGAAGCTTTGCCAGCTTGTATTTTTAAGATCAGACAAATAGCTGTCTGTTCAAATCATGTCAATTGTTGTATTCTATGACTTGTTGTTCAGGGCCAGTGACCACTGTTGAAATTAAAACCATATTATAGAATCACTGTTTTTGTCTTGGTTTCAAATCCATTAGTCAAGCTGGAACATAACATAACCAATTAACTGACATGTGTGACTGTCTGTCCCCCATGGAGTATATCAAGGTACCCTAAATCCTTTGTGTACCCAAGAGCCAGTTGTTACCTCAGCCCAGTCCCCCAGTGTGTGCCAACAACCCAGGCATGGTAGGGGGCATTTCATGCCACAGAGCTTCCTGGGGAGATGCAAGCCTACCTCCCCCAGACCCGGTACCAGGCACCCACTACCTGCTCCTCTGCAGCAGGGCAAAATGGTAGGGGCCCCAGCCCTTAAATCTACATTACCACACCATGAGCCCTGCATCCACTCAGGGAACTGGGCCTACACCAAAATGTACTCATAGCACCATGCTTTAAAGCCTCTTGCCTTGCTGTGGGGTGGGGCACAGTTGGGTGCGTAAAGAGTCTCACAGTTTAGAATAAAATGCATTTCTCTCATATTCACAGTCCATTCTCCTAGTTGCTCCCTTTCTCTCTCTTGAAGCAAAATTCCCCCTCGGCTTCCTCTTTCTCTCCTATTCAGGGGGTCAGTCCCCACTGTGGCATCTGTCAGCGGCAGCCGCCACGACTTCCTGTCAAATTTAAGTTGTTCTCGCTCTCTGGAAAAGTACTTCACAGGAGGGAGCACTAGCACTCCTTGCCAGCCATGCAGTTGCCTCCAGAGTGATGCAATCTGCTTCAGCTCTCTAGCCTCTGCAGTTGGCCACTCCCCTTTTGAACACTGCCTAAGTTCTGCTGTCTCAGCCTCCAGAGGAGTCAGAAGTTAACCCTTTGTGGTATGGATGCCCACATAATAAGCTACAAATTCTTTAGTAGTCCTAACTAGGAGCTGGGCTCCTTGGTGGAGAGGCGGGGGCCTACAGGTTAGTTCCTGGAGCCTCAGATTCATTGTAGCCAAATGCAAGGTGCTACATTTGGAGAGGAAAATAGAGGTAGGAGTGACTCACTACGGGGGACTCCTGTTGTTGTAGTCTTTGAGGAAAAAAGACCTGGGATGCATAATAGACAAGGAGCTGAAGCAGGTTAAGCAGTGGGCGGCTGTTGTCAAGCAGACAAGCAGAATGCTGGGGTGCATCAGGGTGGGGTGATTAGTAGAACAGTGGAAGTAATCTTGCCACTTTACAAGGCTCTGGTCAGACCTCACCTAGACTACTACATGCAGATGTAGTCTCAATTCAAAAAGGGCACTAAAGTGGTTGAGGGGGTGCATCACAGGACCACTAAAATGATCAGCTTATGGGTACAAAATCTATGAGGAGAGGCTGGAGGCCCTTAACATGTTCCATGTGGAGAAATTGAGGCTGAGTGGAGATATGAGCTCATTCTGTGGCATACTCAGATGGTATCAACAAGATTAAACAGGTCACAGATGTTTGATCTGTTTTACTGCAGCAGGACATCGGGACACAAACTGAAGCCCCGGGGCTGGCGAATTCATGGGTAACATTAGGAAGAACCTTTTCTCCGAGAGGCTGGTGAACCTATGAAACAGCCTACTAGTGGAGACAGTAGTCATGAAGACGGTACAGGCATTTAAGATAATCCTGGACAAATTTCTGCTTATAAGGGAATCAACTGACGCTCCAGATGGGACTAAATGATGTAGGTGCCTAGATCCGCTGGGATAGGGGACCGAGGCTAACCTTAAAAAGCTTCAGGTAGTTATGAATATTGCTAATATTAAACATATATGCTGCTGTGCTTCTTTCGATCCGCTATGGGAGGTAACTATGGCTTCTCCTGGTGGCTCTCCAACCTTGGGGTTCTCCCCTGATGCACGTCCAACCTTGGGGCTATCCCTTGTCTTACGTCAGGAGGTACTTAAGCTACTCCGCATCATTCCTTCTCGGGGGAGTGCCGGGCCTGATGAACTTGAACCCAGAATCCTCAGACTTGCTGCCCCTTTTCTTGCCACTCCAGTAATGAGGCTTTTTAACCTATCCATCACTACATCTACCGTGCCCACTGCATGGAAAGCTGCCAGGACAGTCCCAGTGTTCAAGAAAGGTGACCCCAGAGTTCTGTCTAGTTATTGCCCCATCGCTTTGATTCCTACTCTCAGCAAGTTGCTGGAGAAACTGATTCATGGTCAGATTTCTGCACACTTGCTTAAATTCAACCTTCAGTCACCGGTTCAACACGGGTTCAGGCTGGGCATAGCACCATCACTGCACTCGCCCTATTCACCAGTGAGGTCAAGTCTAATATGGACAAAGGTCTGCTCACTGTTCATTGTTCATTGACCTAACCAAGGCTTTTGACTTAGTTAGTCATACTCTTCTCCTAGATAAGCTGCATTCTCTCGGAGCCTCTGAACCCACTATAGCCTGGTTCTCAAGTTACCTTAATGACTGGTCCCAATTTGTCTCCTTTTGCAAAACCCATTCGTCTCCTGCCCATATCTCGGCAGGTGTCCCTCAAGGATCTATCCTCGGGCCACTGCTATTCTAGTCTTCGTAAATGATATCCCTACTTCCATACCCCACTGTAGCTCCATTATGTATGTGGACGACCTCGTACTTTTTTCTGCTTCTTGCTCAATTACTGACCTCAATGAGCATCTCACCTCTGGGTTTCAACACTTTCAGTCCTGGTTCTCCCTCAACTCTCTTATCCTTAACCTCCCCAAAACCCAAGCTATGCTTTTTGGGTCTTCTAAGAAAGTACTGGTGTTGTCCCCTAAGTTTTGTGTGCTATGCCAGGACGGAGCTGCTGTCATGAACACAAACTCTTTTAAGTACCTTTGGGTGATGCTGGATCCGGCCCTTGACTTTGCTACTCACATTAACGAAGTATGTCAATCCGTAAACATAAAAATCGGGGCAGCATACTGTGTGCACCACTCATTAACACCTGCAGCTAGAGTTTCGGTTGCCAGACGTGTCCTTCTCCCAAGGCTTCTTTATGCCCTTCCTATCCTTTCTCATGCTGCTGCTGTTCTTCATAAGTAGGACACTACCTACAACAATATTTGCAGATTTGCTCTATCTGCCCCTTGTCTCACCCACCATTGTCTACTCTACTCAGCCCTGCACTGGCTATCACCTGAATCGCATCGCCTTTTTTCACTGAACTGCTTCATTGATTCTATGACTAGAACTCCCTGCCCTTCAGCTTTAGCAGCCATGTTTAACCCAGTGTGACACTCCCATCCCCTAAGGTCCTTCTATCTGCCTTTGCTCGATGTCCCACTTTGCACTACAAAAATGGGAGAACGAGCATTCACCTACTTTGTTCCCAAAACCTCGAATACTCTCCCCCACTGACTAAAGGACAATTTGTCCAACTCCTCCTTTAAAACGGCACTCCTCTCTCACCTCCTAGCACTTGATACTTGTGTCTGTCCCCGTCCTGCCTCATCCAAGCTGACTTGATTACTGTTTTGCCTTACATTTGTATGTCTTTTAATTGTGCCTGACCTCATAAAACATCCCTGTGTGGATGGTCCTGTTGTCGTATTATTTTATGTCTTTCCCTGTGAGGATATCTGATGCAATTGTTCTGAATACCAGTATGTTCTAGTGTATGTTTTACTATACTGTATCTCGTACTCTCCCGGGTCGTGTTTGAAAATAGGCAGGTATATTGCCTAATGCACTTACCCGGACATCAAAAGCTAATAAATAAATAAACTGGTACCCTGGGTAGTAGAGTGAGTAGGGAATCTCTGGAAACTGGTACATGATTACACAGTATATTTAAAAACTGGAAAGAAAACAGTTACAAACTTCATTGGCTGAGAGATGACCCTGGCTGTGCATTAAAATGCTACCTATGGACGTTTATACTAAGAAGCCAGCAGAAGAAGGCCATTTGGTCTATCAAGTCTGCTCGTATTGCAGGGTCCACAGCTTGAGCTAATGTCCCTGCCCTCCCTCCCCACTCCTCCCATCCTCTCTACCCATAATCCTTACCTTTCCCCTATGCCTCCAGCCTCTCTTAAAGCTGCCCACTGTCTTCAATGAGATGACCTCTTCTGGCAGTACATTTCAAATGTCCACCACCCTCTCTGTGAAGAAGTGCTTCCTGACCTCCCTCCTAAACCTCCCACCTTCCAGCTTAAGACTGTGCCCCCTCGTATTATGGTTGCCACTCAGCTTAACAAGACTCTCCTTATCAACCTTATTTTATCCTTTCAAGTACTTGAAGGTCTCAATCATGTCCCCCCCCTCTCTCTTCTGTCTTCCAGGGAGTACATGTTTAGTGCCCTCAATCTCTCCTCGTATGCCTTACCCTGCTGACCAGCTATCATCTTTGTAGCCCTCCTCTGGACCTTCTCCAGCAGGTTAATGTCCATTTTGAGGTGTGGGCACCAGTACTGAACACCATACTCTAGATGGAGCCTTACCAGTGACCTGTACAAGGGCAGTATAACCTCCTCTCTCCTACTACTGATCCCCCTAGATATGCATCCCAGGATCTTGTTTCCCTTTGCTGCTGCTTTCTTGCACTGCGTAGAGTGCTTCAGGTCACTAGTGATCATCACTTCCAGGTCCTTCTCCTCCTCTGATGCAGATACTCGGACTCCACCCAGGTAGTACTCTGTTCTGGGATTCTTGGCTCCAATATGCATAATGTTGCATTTCTTGGCATTGAAGCCAAGCTGCCAGATCCTGGACCACTTACCCAGTTTTTCCAGATCTTCCTGTAGGTCCTGTATCCCTTCAGCTGTGTCCACTCTTCCACAGAGCTTGGTGTCATCCGTGAATAGGCACATTTTACCCTTAATGCCGTCTCCAATGTCATTGATGAAGACATTGAACAACACCAGTCCCATCATCAAGCCCTGTGGGACCCCACTGGTTACCTCTCTAGTGCCAGATAACTCTCCTCCCACAACCACCCTCTGGGTTGTGTCCCTCAGCCAGTTTTCCACCCATCTGGCCATCTTTTTCCTAACCCCGAGATCCACCAACTTCCTGATCAACCTTTTGTTGGGCACAGAGTCAAATGCCTTGCTGAACTCAAGATAGAGGATGTCTACTGCTTGGCCCCTGTCTACTGTTTTAGTGACACAGTCAAAGAAGTCAATCAGATTTGCTTGACACAATCTCCCCCCCCCCACCATGAACCCATGCTGCCTCGCATCCTGAAGACCATGCTCCTCTAGGTATTCCACCAACCTTTTCTTTAGTATGGTCTCCATGAGCTTGCCCACAATGAAGGTCAGACTGACTGGTCTGTAATTCCCTGGGTCATCCTTGGGACTGCTTTTGTGGAGGGGCACTAAATGTGTTGTTCTCCAGTCCTGCTGTATCACTCCTAACTTTAGTGAACTATTAAATAGGTCTGCCAGTGGCCCTGCCAGCTCCTCAGCCAGTTTCTTTAGTACCCTTGGATGTAAATGTCCGGGCCTGGTGATTTGTCCACCTTCAATGCCAGTAGCCCCTCCCTCACTTTATCCTCCTCTATCACTGCATCTGTGTCCCCCCCCCCACACCTCTTTTCCCTCCTGAAGTCACTGGTCCGTCCTTCTTCCTGGAGAAGACGGAGCAGAAATATTCATTTAGTATCTCTGCTTTCCCCCATTACCCTCCACCCACTCCATCCCTTTCTTAAGCCTAACAATCCCTTTTTTTTGTCCTTTTTCTCACTTGCTGTGTATATCGAAAGAAATCCTTCTCCCCATCTTAATTCCTTCAGCTATCTGCAGCTCCTTCTGTGCCTTTGCTCTCCGGACTTCCTTACTTGACTCATTCGCCAACCTTGGTAATTTTCCCTATCCAACTCTCTCTTGGTCTTCCTGAATTTTCTATAGGCCAACCTCTTTTCCCTTACTGCCTTGGCAACCCCAGAACTGAACCAGCTGAATGCTTTGGCCCTTGTGTTCTTCCCCCTGAGCCTAACGCACTCATCTGTGGCAACCAGTAGTTTTTCCTTAACGATGGACCACCTTTGGTCCACCCCCGTATCTGCTCTGTTGCCCACCAGATGGCTCTTTAGCACTTCACCCATTTTCCTGAAGTTTGCCCTCCTGAAATCCAAGATTTTGGTAATAGTCAGGATGTTTTCCCTGCCCATATCCAACTGGAACCACACTGTGCAAGGGTCACTTCCACCCAGTGGCTCCCTCCCCATTTGTGAGCACCAGATCAAGATTTGCCTCAGCTCTTGTTGGTTCAGTGACACCCTGAGTCAGGAACCCACTTTGCAGTCCTTCCAGGATCACCTGACTCCTAGTACATGTTGTGGATGGTATGCTCCAGTCCACCTTGGGCAGTTTGAAGTCTCCTACAATTACCATCTCTCCTTTCCCTGCAGTTTCCAATATTTGTGAGTTCAGTTCTCTGTCCCTCTCCTCATCTTGACTGGGTGGTCTGTAAACCACCCCCAACCTCACCTTTCTCCTTTTATTGGACCTTAACTAAATCCATAATGCCTCCACCTCTCCTTCCTCCAACTCCTCCCTCTTGCAAGTTATTCCATCCCTGATATAAACTGCCACCCCTCCTCCCTTCCTGACTACCCTGTCCCTCCTGTATAGTTTATATTCAGGAAAATTGCAAGGTTCCAGTCATGGTGTGATGTTGCCCAAGTCTCGGTTACTGCAGCTATGTCCACTCTCCTGTCTGCTAATAGTGCCTGCAGGTCATCCATCTTGTTTCCAAGACTCCACACATTCAGAGACACCACCCTCCACCTAGAATCTGACCTTCCTTCTCTTCTCTCTATTCTTCTATTCACATTTATCTGATTATTTATTTATTTGATGTTTATCTTTTGTGTAAGATCCCAAACTCAGAGTTAATTACTGATTATGGATTATGGATTACCGATGGAATCACTCATGTTGCAAATCACTACATTCACATACCATCTTTCAAAACCAATTTCTTTGAATATTGGATTTTACAGCTAGAAAACAACTTAAAATCAGTTAGCAAGTGATTTACCTGCTGGAGGCTTTGACATGTTCTGTTTGTGTTTTCCTATTTTTTAAAATATACTCACCTGGATATAGACCATTTTAACGCAAAAAGTAACTTCAAGGTGTGAATTAAAGAATTTGTGATGCACTTGCCAGGGGCATAAAGGCACTAGGAATCTGGCTACACCCTGGGGTGTGCATCACACATCTTTTGATGCACACCAACGTGGATTATTGCTAATCCATGTTGGGTGACCATGATTGACGCCAGGTCACGGGGTTATATAGAGACCCATGGACAGAATGGATGAATCATTGGTCCTTTTCTGCCATCATCTTCTATGTTTCTGTGTTTCTATGTTTCTAATTTATTTTACTCTTGCTTCTTAAGCAAGGATGGACATGAGGAAGACCATCATTGGGGATCCCCATGTGGCATGCATCAAAGTTTGGGCTGTGTACGGTTGCCTCCTTGCCTGACTTCTCCATCATCTCTCCTTGGGCTGCACCTGTGCTGTGATTACCACCCTGGGTCCCGCTCACCTGAAGTTTCTTTGCTTAACCTGACAACTGACACAGTGGCTCTGGAATTCTGTGTGTGTGTGTGTGTGTGTGTGTGTGTGTGTGTGTGCGTGTGTGATGCTTGCCCCAAGGGTTGGGGGAAGAGGTAGAACATTGACTTGGGGTGGTGCAGAATCAGAGAAGAAGGGTCCCACCTGGAGTGGACACGATAGTTTAGGCTGAGCAGTGTCTGTCACCTGACAATGGAGCTGGCTTTCCCCCACATTCCTCCCTGTGATGTTGTGCGCTGAGCCACTAGCATCACTTATGGCCGGAGTAGTTCTCCTGTGTCTCGTCTGACCCAGTCTCAGTGCCGCCTACAACCCAGAAACAAAGCGCAAACCAGGGACCTTGGCATGACGAGCAACTGCCCTAGCCACTGTGCCACTGAGCTGATTCCTACATTTTCTTTTTCTGCAAAACATCTAAGGGGATAGGGTGATTTTGGCTGTGGACTGTAACAGCCCCATTCTCATGTAAAGCAGGAGATTCCCTGGTGGCCCAAATGGACTTCTGATGGAAGCTGAATGTCTGGCCAAGCTCTGCCTTCGTCACTGGCTGCCCCTCTGTTTGTTGCCCACATCCTCACAAAGGACAGTGGCCATTCTCAGTAAGTACTGACAGCAAGCCCTTGCTCAGAGTGGCATGTGGGTGCAGGCAGGGCTTAGTAGGCCAGCTATAGTCTGTTATGCAGGGCTCTTGGTATGATTTTTGATTTGAGGGTTCTGGACTCTGAAAAAAATATAGTGGTCCTATATAAAAGTTTGAGAGTCCCTCAGAATTTTGTGAGGGTCCCCAAAGAAGTGCGGCATCATGGTTGTCCCCATCTCAACTGTCAAATTACACTAAGTGCTGTAAACTAAGCAAAAAATAGCTTGCAAAATGCCAGTCTGCCATTCCCCTTCATTTATTTGTTAGACCTACCCTTCCCACCTAGTCCTTCGGTAAATAGCCCACATCTACCCATCTGAGTCACAGGACCCTCTCCTTTATTAAAAAAGATACCCATCTGAATCCCACCACCATCCCCACCCAGCCTTTAAAGAGCTACTGACACTTCAAAGAAAACTGTAAAAAAAACCCCATAATATTTAGGTATGATTCAGCTTGCATTCCATATATATTCAGTAGATTTTTCCTGCCCATTATTTATACTTGAGGAAATTAGCATGAATACGTGATCTTTAGCCCTTCGAGTTCAACTGCCTCTATAGCTTACTCCCTACTTGAAGTCACAATTCTCTGTTGTGACATCACAGTCAATTGCCATGGGAATAACTATGATGTCACAAGTAGTGCATTATGACTTTAGGAAGGGGAGAAAGCAGTAGGAACAGATGAAATCCTCAGGAGCAAAGATCTTGTTTTCATGCAGATGATCTCAGTAATAAATAATGGGGAGGATAAATACAAGACTGACGTGAAAAACAAGCTGAACTGTGTCTATATATTTTGTTTTGTTAAAGTTCTCCTGAAGGCGTCAGCTGTGCTTTAATTACTGATTTTAGGGCCAGTTACTTAATTTTCAATACATATCTTCATGTTCTATACTGTGTGCCAATCCTCAGCTTTCTTTTCTCACCGTCAGGCCCTAATGCTGGTAATTTTGCAATGGGCGAAATTACCATCTCGGCCCAAAGTGGGGAAAAGAAAGCTGAGGATTGGGGCACGGCACTGGATATTACGATATGTATTAAAAATTAAGCAAAGGGTCTTAAAATCAGTAATTTAGGGCTGGGTGGGGACGGTGGTGAAGAAGGAGTCTTGGCCAATGAAGCCTGCTTCACGGAGACACACATCATGTACAAACATGTGTCCTGAACCCCCTCATTGAACATAAAGGACATGGGTATCTGTGTCCCCAAGAGCCCTGTTGCTGTTCGAATTGGGCCCTATGTGTACCACCAGGTACTGGTGTTAGTATTTATTTATTTATTTAGAATTTGGTGACCAGAATAGGCATGCTGGGCCAAGGTTTTTTTTCTGGGTGCGATCGGGGGAGGGGAAAATGGGGGGGAACAAAGACATATTTGTACAGTGTTAAAAATCAGAGTAACATAGTATGCAAAACAAAATATGAACAGTGCAATTGTAGTACAAAATTTCATAGTTAGTGATAAAAATAAAATCATACATCCAAAATGAAAATCATCAAACAGGAGTGCGTGTGGGAAGTTAATGCAAATCAAACATCACAAAGTGAGAAACAAGGTGCAGTATAGATCCCGTTAACAGCTGACATGGAAGCCCTAGATAGAAATACAGCAAACAGAAATGGGGACGATAGGTAAGAGCAGTGGGGGTGGGGAGGATGTGCAGAAAGAAGCAAATGGGGAAGGACAAGAATTAGCTACATGAGCAGTAGGGGAAATGAGTACTGAGATGGGGCTTCAAGGAGAAGATGGCAGAAAAAGGTATGTATAGGAAGAGGGAGTCTGTTCCAGAGATTTGGGTGTCAGACAGCACAGGCAGACTGATCTGTGGAGGTTTTGCAACAAGGGGTGAAACAGGAGCAGGCATCAGAGCAGAGGGAGTAGGAGGATGAGTTAGAGGGATAGAGCACAGAATGCCAGGAGGGAAAGAAGGAGACCCAGTACTAGCAAGAAAGGAGGAACTGTGGTGGAGGCATTGAGAGTTGAGAGATAGTGAGCGAGCTTGAAGTACACAGCAGTGAGGATTTGAGTAAGAAAAAGGGCATTAAGGGCCAAGTGGCAGAATGAATGGAAAAGGGGGAAGAGCAGGAAAACTGATATGGAGCCTTTCATACATCGTGCTTCACGTGTGTTCATACAGAGCTTGATACCCTTCACTGGCAACTTGGATCCCAAGAATTAAAACTTACTGTCTAGGTCAGATTACAGATGCACATGGAAGTGATGGCTGAAATGTGTCGCTACTGTATAAACCCCCTTAGAACTGTAATAGTTGCTGATTGATTGAGGAGGCAGTGTGGTTTAATGGATACAGTTGAGCACTGGCTTGCTCACCACGTTCAAACCCAAGCACAGTCGTTTACTTAGTGTGTGACCCTAGCAAGTTACCTAAACTCTCAATGCTTCAGCCCACTCAGCTATAATAATGACCTAAAGAAGGACCCCACTGAAAATGAGGTATCACATCTCAGCTGAGCTGTTGTGAAGTAAATAAACTGTAGAAAAAGACTGAAGATTGGGATATCACAGGAAGCCACGTTTATCTCTGCAGAGATCAAGGAAAACTTGGGCCAGGTGCTGGTTCTTAGGGCTACAATATCAGACCAAGGAAAAGTAGAGCCGCACACTCACTGGATGTATTTTATAAATTGTTTATTTGTACTGTAGCCAGCCACTCGTAAAATATTGGTGTTTTGTTACCTGTATTAGTCACTTTTTCAGAGGAAGAGGGTCCTGATAACTTGTTGCAGAGATAGCCTTGCTGTTCTACTGCTAGGTAGGTGACGATAGGTTGTGGTGCAGCAATCTCACTGTAGTGGGGAATGGCCGCTGGCAGAACTTGGCACTGCATGTTGTATGTGTATGTGCAGCGTGCTTGGGTTCACTGATTTCAGCACCCTCGGGGAGAAACTATGTAGGAAAAAACATCCCAGCAAGTGTGGAATGAGGCCAGTAGGTACCCTTATGCAATGCCGAGGCTCACTATCCCGATACTGACCTGCCCGGGCAGTATTGCCCGACAGGTTCAGTATCACGACAGTGAGCATCCTGACATGAGGAATCCCGGGGGACATTGACAGGGGTAAGGTAGCAGATGTGACGGCTTGCTACCTTGCCCCTGTCCCTAGCATTGAAAGGCATGAAGAATTGGAAGGCTGACAGAGCTGCCCGCTGCTGTTAGCCGGACTACACCGCGCGGCTCGACCGGCATGCTGTGTAGGCGTGGGTTCTATCCGTGATGCAGGCGAGATCTGTTTTACCGGTCCTACCCCTTCATAACCATTTTATTTCTAACTCCGAGGTCCGTTCCCCCCTCAGAGTTAGATATTTTAGTTATGGGAGGTTGTGGTGGGTGCAGCCCCCCACATGAGGGGTTCAGGGCCATTTATGCCTTGTGATTTTTCAATCAGATGCCCAAAATCGTATTTTCGGGCATCTGATTGATTCGGCAGGCTGGATTTCGGGCCAGTGGGGTCGGTATCCCAAGACTCAGGTTACTGAAGTTTAGGGATACCATAGTATATCCGGCCAATAACAGTTTGTCGGTCATGAACAGGAAACACCAGCAATTGTTGATTTAAATTACATGTTATTCATTGGGAAGGCTTTTAGCTTGAGGTTCAATGGGCAGAGCAACAACGTCACTGCCCCATCAGGCCTTAAAAGGTCACTCCTCCTGGACTGTTCCAGGATTTGTTCCTTATTGCGGCTGGAGGCGCCACTCCTTCTAGCTCTTTCCTGTGTCTCTTGCCTTGCTGATGCCATCGTTGTTTGCAGTGCCTCCAGCCGCTGACTCTCTCCATTTCTCGCCTGCTGCTTGTCTGCAGCTCGCTCCTTCCTACTTTGCTGGCTCTGCCTCTCTCTCTCTCTCTCCATTCCCCCTCCTACTTAGTTTTGCTTCTCACCTTTGCCTTCCATGTTGTTTTGTTTGTCAGGAGCTGCTCTTGTTCTTCCCCGTGTGCCGTTCCTGTGCTTGCCTAGGCTGCTGCCGGCGAGTATGGCCTCTGCTTCCTCAATTCGCCCCTTCGTTCTTGTGCTTGGCTCCCTCCCCACCCGTCCATCTGTGACTCACCTTCATGTTCCTTAAGGGATTCTTCCCCTCTGCCTCTCCTCGTCCGTCTCCATATCCAGTTCCGTGCGTCTCAAGTCGTGTTTCTCCATCTATCCCTTCCATGCGCTGGTGTGCTGCGGTCCTCTCTCTTCCTGGGATTCCTCATTCCTCATTGCCCCCTGCTTGCTTCTGGTGTTTCTCTTACCTGCACTGGCTCGCTTCTTGTTCAGGGGTCCTGTTGTCCAGCGCTCCTTGCTGCACCTGTTGCTCTCGCATGGCTGCCTAAACCCCTCCCTCACTGCCAACTCCTGGGGAGTCCGTGGTGCGAGGACCAGGACACTTCTCATGGCATGAACTGACAGGGATCAACCGCGGTTTGCCATTTGCATCTTCATCATGCATTTCCCTGTGGTTGCGACACTTCATTAGCCTTCAGTGCCACGTCCTTCCTCGATTCAGCGGTGCATCCTCTGTGTAATGCTGTGGTCAGTTTTTCCCTGTGCATGGGATTTCAATGCACGGTGCTTTTGAGCTGTTCCTCATTCGGGTGCCCTGGAGGTCAGTTTCCTTTTCGTTTCTCGTGGCTGCATCGGTAAGTGCTTTTATGTCATTTTCACTTCTTGACTGCTGTCTCCACCCTCTTCATTTGCTAATCCACTTCGCTCAGCTCTGCCCTCGCACCACACACTTGCCACGTCCCTCCGTGTTTTCTGTTTTAAAACCCTCTGCCTCTGTTGTTAGTCAGTGCTCCAGTGCCCCTGTGGGCTCCCTATTTACCTGGTGTTGGTGTCTCCTCCTGCTTCATTTTTCCTGGGGGGGGGGGATCCTGGCCCTGGCCAGCACCATGTCTTTTGCAGTACTGCTGTCTGCCACCAGACTGCTGTCGTTCTGCTGGTGGTGTCTGCCCCTGCTGTCTCTTCCTGGTCCCTCCCTTCCCTGCTGCTCCCCTCCCTTGTTCCTTGTCCAGCGCTCCCATGTTGCTGGACTGCCTTCCTAGCCCATTCCTCTCCTTCTCTGACCTCGGCTTTCTTTTGGGGGCTTCCCTATCCTGCCGTCCCGCAATACCACCTTACCCTACTCATTCACATTGCCTAATATTCCCTCCTGCATATGACCCTGCCTACACATCTCTTCCTCCTCCGATCCTAGTCCCTCGTTCTAGTCAAACCTATTCAGATGTCCTCCTGGTACTGCCTACTTCACCGTCGGCTGCCAGCTTCACCCGGCCGCTTTCACTTCTACCTTCATGTAATATTATCCATTCCTAATTTGGCTCTCAATGGACCCGGTTGGCATGCACTCCTATAGCTACCAATAACTGTAGCTTCCTCACAACATGAGCACGGTTCTCCTTTGCTTAGTCCGACCTCGGGGTCTACTGAGTTACATCGATTAATTGAGCATATCTCTCATTGGGTCTTTTGCTCCTTGGCTCGGGGCAAGTTTGTAGCCAATGGTCTCACTCTGCACCCATGAAGTCCGTGTCTAGAACGTGGGAAGGTCGGAGCAGGGTCCTTGCCCCTGGCCCATAGTGGGAATGTCTTCGCTCCGGGTGGCTTTGGTCGTCCCTCATCTCGGCGACACCTCTGGATGTAGAATTTATGACTTTCAGCTGCGAGGGATGAGGCTCTCATCATCAGAGCCCCTTTGGCTGCCCGAGCGGGTTCAGGGGCACCCTCTACGTCATTCTCCACCAAGACCACTTCTGGTTCACCTGGTTTGTTTCATAGGCTCGCATAGGCCAGCTGAGTGTCTCAGCAGTCATCTCTCTCTCCTCTCTTGCGCGTCTAGTTGCAGAGACATTGCTTGCAACCCTGAACAGCTGTCCATTTAGAAGGACAGAGAGAGAGAGCTTCCTCTAAATTGGAATATTTTCCTCCTCCCTCGATTTCGACTCTAAATTGTAGTAGCTGAGCCGTCACTAATCAAAACGTCCTTCAGCCTGGAGGGAAGGCCTTATTGCTGTACTGTATTGCTGATTGTCTCATGTATGTATGTCTTTGTCCTCTTTGTGACGAGGTACCTTTGTAAATGAGCCTCTGGCTCAAAGGTTGTTAAACTGATGTTAAAATAAATAAATAAATAAATAAGGCGACCTAGGCCTTGGATCCCCTACGGTTTTCTCCTCAAAAGAGGTTTTTCCCTCTCCTCCATGCCAATGGTCATAATATTAGTCAGGGTCAGTGCTTTCATAGGTTCCGTAGTTAGGTTCCACTGTTGGATGGAGTTGGATGGTGGCCCTGGCTGTTCCCTCTCTCCTTCAGAAATCTGCCCTTTTATATCTTGTCAGTTTCCTTTTGTTCATTGTCCTAGCCTTATATTGTTCTTCTCCCATCCTTCCTATCTATGTCTGTCACATTTATTTCCGGCTAGATATCTTCTGATTTCTCACCTCTTCGGTTCTCGACACCCTTTGGGGTATTCTTTTTGGGCTTCTTCCTAAGCTACTTTTAGCCAAGGAAATTATTTCTGCGGCACCTATGGGGGGATCCTCCTCTAGGGTTCCTTGTGTCATTCCCTTACAGGGTGGTATATCCCACGGATAGAGAGGTGAACAGCCACAATGTATCAAAGTCACACAAGCATACATTTCATCCAGTTGCGTAAGCACAATTGATTGGGAAGGCTTTACATCTGAGGTTCAATGGGTGGAGCAACAGTGTCACTCCCCCATCAGGCCTTAAAAGGCCATTCCTCCTGGACTGTTCCAGGATTCATTTCTTGTTGCCCCACCATCCACCCCTCCACCTCCAGCGGCTCGTGTCTCTTTCCCGTGGGCGTCTTCCTAAGCTACCTTTAGCTAAGGGAATTATTCCCATGGCACCTATAGGGGGGAACCCTCCTCTAGGATTCCTTACATCGTACCCCTGCAGGGTGGTATATTCCGCGGACAGAGAGGCGAACAGCCACAATGCATCAAAGTCACACAAGCATACATCTCATCCAGTTGCATAAGCACAATTGAAATAATTTTTATTGACTGGGTAAGCACACTAGATAATTAAATTCCTATTTTCAGGTACAACCTGGAAGAAAACAAAAAAGGTAGTAAAGTCAACTATTAGGTGAATACAGGATGTAGATTGTTTATGTTCCTTTAAAGAGCCCTGGATACCAGTTGGATAATTTTGAAAAATGTGAGACAATTCAGTTTATCATTCAAATATTTTTGCAATCTTTTTTTTTTTTGTAATATGGACTTTGTCGTCCTGCTCCTCCCCATCGACCCCCATCTGTTGTTGAACCCCAGCCCCTTTACCCCACCTCCAGGACTTACCCCATCTACTTCTTACCTCGCTGTGTAAGTGGGTGCCACAGATGCTGGTGGTGCAGTGCCTTTAGGGCTGCAGCATCATCCTGCAGCCAGGGGGCTCTTTTCCGCCTGTTATGCCCCTTGAGACAGAGCCAGTGGTGTGCAATGACACAAACACAGGCCACGAAGACAGTGCACGCTTTTAATGCCTGCCTCTGGCTTTCTGTTCTGGTGACTGCTGTTATGTCACCTAATCTCCACTAGGTGGCAGCTAAGAAGCAGTACACATGGCATACTGACGCTTCCTCGACAACTTTACTGCGACCGACACTACAGCGACAACAGCGCCAGGTTACTGTAGTGTTGGTGCGAGACACTGGCACTGCTTTCTGGAGGTATTGCACCCCCTCCCTGAAACAACTCCGACTCGGAGTTGATTATTAAGTAGTGGGGGGAGTTTCAGGGGGGAAGCCCCCGAAGAAAGAACAGCTAGATGTGACTCTCTTTATGCTAACCGTCAATGCGGTCGACATAACGGAGTTGCTATAACGTCGGTCAACAACAAAATTGTTGACCGACTGTCATAGATCCAGTACACACTGTCCCTCTACCTCGAAGGAAAAGATCTGTTGATGGATGCTAAATCCTCCTTCCCCCTGCCAGCTCCCAAGTGACCTTGGTCCATTTCTCAACCCAGT
Organism: Neoceratodus forsteri; assembly: GCA_016271365.2. Taxonomy (NCBI): domain Eukaryota; kingdom Metazoa; phylum Chordata; order Ceratodontiformes; family Ceratodontidae; genus Neoceratodus; species Neoceratodus forsteri. Next base: position 1,572,319,719 of record CM057455.1, read on the forward strand.
TTGCCAGTGTGGCGGAAGGTGAGGGGTCCAGCCCCTCAGTCCTCCATGTTAGTGACCTGGCTACAAGTTTATTGTAGCCCAGATTTCCATAGACAGTATTGGTACCTATGCACCAAGGGGCGCAGGGTACTCACAATAGGAGTGTACTCTGGCTGCACAGCTGCTCACCCATAGACAGGCGCATGGTGGCCAGCATGCATAAACACACGCCACCACATGGTGCCTTTCCGTGACCTACTCCCCCAGTGCTGTGCTGTGGGGGGGGGGGCAGATTGGAGGACACAAGCAGACATCCAGTCAGATGCCTCTCCTGGGTTTTGAAGTGGATCCCCTGCTCCATGCAAGCAGGGGATTTTGGGAAGCATGAGAAGTTACATGTTCAAAATAATGGGTGACTGCACGAATGGCACGCCCCCAGCCCTCCCTTTTCAAACCAGAGGGCCTGGCAGCACGGTAGGGGTGTTTCATTCCCCCGCAGCCTGTGGGGTCTGTTGGGGGGGGGTGCATAGCAGATACAGCAGGATACATGCTGCTGTATCCTGCATCCCCCTTGCCCGGCATTCCACGCCTTCATGAATGGCACGAAGTGCAGGAAAACCACCTGACACACATTTTACTGGCCACATGCCTAGCTGCACAGCTGGCCGGGGATCCAATGTAGAAGGGACGTGCGTCCCTTCTGTACATGCTGCAAAGGGGTGTGCGGGGCGCCCCGATGTGTGGCATTCTTATTTTAGACATGCCTATGTGCCGTGGATCCTCAGAGTGTAGAAACAATGCCCCTTTGTGCACTGAGGCCATTGTTTGTGGTCCTGAGGGGGCTGAACCTGAAACCCACTGTTTCACAGTTCTGTGCTTTTACTGTCTGTACCATTCAACCCAAAATGTATTTTGTTCAATTCTTTCTCCTTTTTCTTTATTACTGAGGGATGTGACATAGAAACAAGTTTACTGTTTCTTGGACTTTATGAGCTTTGGTTGCTTTTCTACACATGACATCATAATGCCCTGTTTATGACATCATAATTTTCTCCACAGCAACAGACTGGGATGTCATAAACAGAATTGTGACTGCAGAAGTAGACAAGCAGACAGAGCGAATAGGGCAGAGATGCTGTTTCCATACAGATGTCCTTAGTAATAAGCAAATAAGGGCGACAGTTACAAACAAATTTCTGTTCAGAGCCAACACGGCTACTTCAGAGCTGCAAGTCTGAGTGAAAGGTATTCGGAGCTCCCGCCGTGGCTGATGTCATACTTGTGAAGGAGCCCACCGTGCCCAAGATGACCACCATGACAGAGATGTGCATGCGTGATACTCGTGCATGTGCATTGAGTTCCTGGCAGCCATCTTGGGCACGGTGGGCCCTTTTGTTTCTCCTGCAACTGCGGAAGTGATGGGCAGAAATAAAATAGTGACCCCGCTGGGGGTAGGGGGGTGTGCGGCCCGCGGATGGGAGGGGCAGTGGAGAATGAACCCACCAGCACTGATGGAAGCACTGTGGACACGGGAACGCAGCACTGTGGAAGCACAGAGCTGAGGTATGTGGTCACGTGCTTCCAGAACCCCTTTTCACTCTCCTGGCCAAATGACTGCAGGGTTCTGCCCATGCAGCCATAAAAAGGGTACAATAGAAGTTCAATTGTGTCTGGATATTATGTTTTTTCAGAGTTGTCCCAACGGCGGGTTCTTTAAAGTTCTGTTAACAAGCATTGACAAATGCATCTTTGTTTTTGAGAAAGAACAATGGGAAGGGACTACAGACCACATCGCTGCCACCCCACCCCTGAAAATTAGTTCAGTGCTGTTTAACAACATCCTGATGTTCAGCTGCTGTTGGCTGTCACCACTGTGCACACTAGAAACAGGATTAGAAACAGGAGGTGACGTGGTGTGCTGAATTAGCTTGTTGCAGTAGAGCTCTTGGAAGAAAGCCTGACCGCGATTACAAAATCCCTTGAAGTGAGTTGGTTTGTTTCGGTTCCAAGTGCCTGTACTGCAGACCCAGCTACAGAAGCACAACCTACCATTCAGCACCCATCCTGGTGAAGTGTTAGTTTATGTTCAGATGGCTGGTGCACAGCCTCAGCACATACACTGAATTACCCCTCCCCAGAGGGTGACTCCTCTAGCGCAGGTTGAAATACATTAGTAAAGCAACGGGTGGAAGCCCACACTGAACTCGGTTGCACTGCAGTTGGCTTTTAAGGGGAACAATGTGCCACTGTACTCCAGCCATCATCACCAACAAGCACTGCATTCTTTGGGGATATTTTCACAATAAATGGCCGAAAGAAGAAGAAGCTTTTTAAAGAGGTCATGTAGCCCAAAAACAAAGTGTGTGTGGAGCTGGTCCCGATTTAGAATTTGTGTACTTAAAAGTTTATTTTTATTCACTGTTGTATTTTTGTTTGTTTGTATCTGGTTGATCCTGTCATCCTGTAGCCATGACATTTTCAAGCCAGCAACGCCCCAGTGGTATCCCAGAATCCCCAGCAACTAACATCTTTAAAGCTCTGATCAGCTGTTTGCCAGTCCTGTGGTCCTGCTGAGGCTTAGCCAGACAGACACATAGCTGATCAGAGCTTTTAAAACTCAAGAATCAGTAAATGGAAAGACGCAGGGCAAGAGCACTATCCGTCTCCCAGAGGGCAGAGTATCGCACCTGTGCTCATTGCACGTCTGCACTGCCCTGCCCATCAGGGAGAAAAGCAATCTCCTGTTACGGAGCTGTGTGACGTCACTTGACCGTCTCCCACACGATGCCCCAGACACTAGCCTTGGCCAGAGCTGGTTTCTTCCCCGGTAGCCTCGGGGAAGCTGCAGGCCACCCCCAGCCAGGCAGCCACTGGAGGACCAGGGAGAATGGTCCGGGGATCTGAATGGGGAGACCATCCCCTTGCCTGTGGTGGGGGGGGGAGAAGAGCTCGAAGTCAAACTGCAAGCAATTGAATTTACCACGGTTGCAGCCTGGCTGTGACGACAGCAGTGGGGGATTCTAGAATGCTACTGGTTCTTGGAAATGTCAGGGCTACAGGACAGCAGGATCAACCAGATATGACTGATTTTAAAATATAGCAGTGATTGAACATTTTTTTTTTTTAAGTACACAAATTGTAAATCTGGGCCAACCCCATACTTAAGTGTGCGGTACTGAGCCATGACTGTTTCAGGCTAGTAGCGCTAAACTATAGCAGGAAGCAAAGGTTACTGATTTTTCAAAATAATCCTTTATTGCTTTTCATTTCTGAAGTACTGTCTTTTCCTATATGCGGATTAGATACTTTTCTACCTAATAGTATTGGGTATGATGTGAAAAGCAGTGCTTCACCTGGAGGCTGACATATCTAGTTCAGTTCCTTCCACCACATCATCGGCATGTTGCCTTACACATTGTTACATTACAAGCACTGCTGCCTGAGATTGGTAATGTGACAAAATTTACCAGTCAAGCAGCTGGCGACTGGCTCTTCTTGGTTACTTACTAGTGATGTCATACTCAGTGAGGTTACAATGCTGATGATGTATAGGGAGGAGCAGAACTGACGATTTCAGCCTCCAGGTAGAGTACTGCTCCACACATTGTACCTAGTACTGTTAGGTACAAAATCTTTTAATTAGCAAAACTGAAAGAAAAAAAAAGTACTTCAGGGGTGGGATATTCAGCCCTGTATGCACGGAGGTGTGGTATATGCGTGTACATACCTGGGCCATGACATCCAAGGCCACAAGGCATGCATGCCTTGTGCACATCCACCCGGCCGCTGGCCACCATGGCATGTGCATGATGATGCCATTACAGCACTGGCTGCCACAGTGCACCAGTGTTCCGTGTCTGACACATTGCCCGTTGGCGGCCTCGGGGTGTGCGTGTGTGTGTGTGCCTGTGTGGGTGAGGTCCACTGTTCTGTCAGGGGTGCTTCCACGGTGACATGTCCCACGTCCGTCGTCGCCCCCCCTCCGGCCGTGTCTGTCGTGGGGCCCTACCAGCCATGCCTGTTTACCGTGCCCCAGTCCCTGGGACCTGTGTGTTGACCTGTTCACCTACCTGCATGTACCATAGTGCTCCTCTGCAATGGTGTCCCTGTGCCACTGGGCCATCCTGCACAGCTGGGGTTCCCGTCGTCCGGGGGGGGGATGCCCACCACCGTTGGCCCCGGCGTCCGGGTCATCCCCACTGCTGTTTCCCTCTTTGACCTCGACAGCTATCCCACGGTCAGTGGCCATGTTGTGTAGCACACAGCAGGCCAGGAATAGGCCACAGGCCTTCGAGGGGCTGTCCTGTAGGGCACCGCCAGACCTGTACAGGCAACGGAAACGTGCCTTCAGCAGTCCAAACACATGCTCGATGATGTTCCGTGTGCTGGCGTGTGCCTCGTTGTATCTCTCCTGCACTGGGGTCTATGGGCACCGGTACGGGGTGAGCAGCCAGGGCCTGAGTGGGTATCCGCTGTCACCTGTGGGGGAACATGTTGGGTTAGCACGTGTCAGTGTGGCTGCCCCCCCCCAGACAGCAGAACCCTCTACACCCCATGCATAACATCACACCCCCCACGCCCTGCCCTGTTGTGCAGGGCTTCCCTTTCCTGCTGCATACTCACCTACTAGGTGGCTGGTGGGGATGTCCCCACTCTCAAACCTGCAGCACAGTGCAGACTGGTGCCAGATGAAGGCATCGTGTACTCCCCCAGGGTGTGTGGCTCAGACATTGATTATGTGCCCCTTGGCATCACACACCGCCTGGCTGTTGACACTGGGGTAGCCCTTACTGTTGATGTAGGCCACCCCCTCTGGCCCCGGTGGTGTGCGGATGCCTACGTGGGTGCTGTCAGTGGCCCCTAGCATGCCAGGCGTATGTGCAACCCTGTGGAACTCCTGCATGTTTGCTGTATGCTCCGCTTGTGTGCTGGGGAAGTGGATGGATTCTGCAGCATGTGGCAGCAGTGCGTTGAGGAAGTGTGTGAGGAGCCATGACACGGCCGACTGGGTTATGCCTATGGTGTCCCCTGTTGGTCTCTGGAAGGTGCCCGTGGCAAGCAGGCACATCACGCCCGTGACCTTGGTCTCCACTGACAGGGCGTGGCTTTGTCTTGTGGGTGCCTGCATCTCATCACTGCACAGCTCACAGAGCTGCCTCAGAATCGCCCAATTCAGGTGGTAGCGGGCCACGATCTCAGTGTCGCTGTACTGTTCGAAGGTGGTGCGGGCACGGTACCACCTGTTCTGGCCATACTGCCGCCGGGCCCTACCATGGCTGTGCCGCTCAGCCGCCTGCCTCCTCACACCCCTGTTACCGCCTCCATCTGGAATATTGCACTGGCCATGGCCCAGCCTGTCCGACCCCCCCCCACAGCTGTTTCGCTGGGTTTTCCCGGCTTTATGCTGCTGCTTGGGCCCCTGCACTAGGCGCACTTTTGTGTTGGGGACCCACACACACGGTCTGGCCTGCCCACGGGCTCAGTCTGGGTCATGCACTCTGTCCCATTGCCCATTTTACCTCCTTCCTCTGTGACTGTCCTGCACCCCTGCTGCTGTCCTGCCTGGCCAATGGCCCTCACCCTGTCACTGTCTCACACTGTCTCTGTCCCTCACTCTGTCTCTCTCTCACTCTCTCTCCCTCTCTCACCCCTGCTCCCCTGGGCGCAAGCCACCGTCCCCTGCTTGCTCCATCCTTTTATAGGCTTAACTTTGCTCCATGCATGTCCCTGTTGCTCCATGCTTGCACCATCGGCCTGCTGTTGAATATCGCGCTGTTTATTCATGGCTACACCCCCTGCACTTGCGCTTGCATTCATTAGGGTTGCGCATTGGCGCACTGCAATTTGCGCAGCGCATTGTCACCTGCTGCATATCACTCTTTGCCGCATCTCCACTGTTGTGCTGGCACATCTCACTTGTGCCTTGCACAACCGCTTTGAGTATCCCACTCCAGATATAAGAAATGATAGCCAAACTACTTCTAAATGGTACTGTTCATTCCAGGCAGTACACTAGCTCTTTAAGGGTGTACGTTTGTTATGGCAGTCATGGAAGTTATAGATACCTTGGCATTTTTTTTTTAAATTGTCACGAATTTCACTGTTTTCACAGAACTGTATAACAAGGGTTCCTGGACCAGGACCAGCCAGTGACTTTTAAAAAAAATTACCCATAATAAAATTACATCCATACTATATGTTTTTTTGCCGTTAATGACAGCCTTACTAATATGTGTTGGGGTGTGTTCTATTTCAATGCCATTTGTTCAGTCTGCTTGCTCATTACATCTGAGGTTTTATTTACTTTCATAAAAATGAGCTCCAGCTTCCACATAAGTTTCATACGGGACAAAATAAAGGGCTACCGTTCCGTTTCTTGATGCCAATGCTTGTTGTGATAAAAGAGCATAAGAATAAAATGTTACCAGTGTTATGCAAAATGTAGCACCTGTGACAGTGCCAAAAATTTTAGTAATTTTTCCATGACCAGCAAGGATTTTTTTTTAATTATCCGTGGCAAAACTGCAGCCTTTGGGGTTCTTGGCTACAAAGCTTGAATTTTTATCTGTACTCTGCTTAGTCACTTGACTTAGAACTCAGTTAAACTGTGATGTGAGGATTACTCTCTAATGCTATTGGAAAGGGCATTTAAAATAATGCATTGTCTAAAATGGTGCATTTACCTTCTGCTCTTCTCAAGCGTACATTAATATGCACAGACAGCTGGAATCAGTTCAAAAATAATGCTTTGTCCATATTTTAGTCAGATTCATGCTTTCATTTTCCATGTTTTAGATTCATTGATTTTCACAACACTACATAATGACATTGACCAGAGAGGGAGGCTCGTAAACAGATCACTCAAACTGCAGCAGATTGACTGCTTCTTTTCATTCAGTGGGGGTGGGCACTGGGATACAGTTACAACGGTATACCTCAGAGTTCAGAGATGAATGCCCATTCATTACAAGCTAACAACTCTCCTACAGATTGCTGTGCATTATAAATGAATTTATTTTGCCATGGTTTAGCCAGACTGTGCTAGAAACATAGAACATAGAAACAGGGAGTTGACGTAGACAATCAGGAAGGGAGCCTCATGAGGGGGAGCTAGTGTTAGTCAGGGACCTGAACCTGATGGATACAGACTGGGACATCCCAGCAGCAAAGAACACCAGGAGTCAGGCACTGCTCAATACACTACAGGACTGCTTACTGTGAAGGTGGTCTGGGCTCCCACCCAGTAGGACATGTTCTACTTGGTACTCGCCAATTCAGATATTTGGGGGGAGGGAACAGTGGTCCCCTCTCGAAGATAGTGGTTATGGACCTCAAAACAAGTGGATTTCGGTCAGATGTGGGAACTATTTAGGGAGAGATTGGCAGGTGTAGACCAGATCGAGCGGGTGGAAGAACAGTGGGGTGGAATTAAGAGGGCACTTCTAGAGCAGCCCAGATTTTGTGCAAGGAAGTTCAACAAAAGAATCAAGTACAAAAGGCAGTTCTGGTTCTTGAAGGGGGTGAGGGAGGCTATGAGGACAGAACAAAGGACCTTCACTGAGCACAAGAGGAACAAGGGAGAGGAAGCCTGGCAGAAAAATCAGGCTAAATTCAAAAAGGCAAGGGTAGCGGTGAGGAAGGCAAAGGCAGACATGGAGCTGCAGATTGCTGAGGGAGTAAAACATGGGGAAAAATACTTTTTATGGGGAAAAGAGGAAAAAAGGAAAATGTGGGGGTAGCCAGGCTAGCTGAGAGGGGAGAGTAGTGGAAGACGACGTAGCAGAAGGCAAGTATATTGAACAATTACTTTTGCTCGGTATTCACGGTAGAGGAGAATGGTACCCAGTTAGATTAGCGCTACACGAATAGCGCCAGTCTACAGAGCGCTAGTTTGTGTAGCGCTAACACGGACAGTGAGAGGGGATATACAGCGCTTTCAGTAAGTGCTCACCTGGTTGCTGTCCATGGTGCTGTTACAGCACAAGGGCACTAGAATCCAGGAGGCTGGGCTGAGCTGCTCCCGTGGCGTGGAGGGCTGGTGCATAGAGCAGCTTAGCCAGCAGCAGTAGAGACCAGGGTTCTAATCCTGGTCTCCAAACATTTTACATATGTTGGGACTTACTTATTTTTACATGGGGCCATGGAAACAATATTCCATGGCCCCACGAATTATAACTTTCCCCGTGATCCACTCCCCCCCTCCCCTGGAGTGAGAATCCTTCAGTCAGGGGGTGAGGGATGCCCCCCCCCCGCAAAAACAAAAATGGTGCTAATTTTTTCCACGCTGTTGTTGTCGGCGCTAGTCTGACCAAGTGCCGAGGACAACAGACCCCTACTGGAGAGTGGTATCAAAAACACCACATTAGTGATTCAGGAAGTGAACAGGGTACAGATCTTGGCTGACGTGGTAAAAAAGGGTCTGGAAGCTCTTAGGGTAGACAAGGTGACAGGCCCACATGGCCTGCACCCATGGGGCCTTTAGCGAATTGGCTGCAGAATTGGCAGTACTCTTAGCCTGGCTATTTAATAACTCACTGAAGTCTGGAGTGGTGTTAGCAGATTGGAACCAACATAGCACCGTGCCTCAAGGGTGGGAGACAGGGAGGATCCACGTAACTACAGGCCTGTCACCTTTACCTCCATTGTAGGTAAGCTCATAGAGACCGTAGTCAAGGAAAGCTTGGTGTCCTGGTTAGAGGACAACAGACAAAAGGGCAAAAAGCAGCATGGCTTTGTGTCAGGGAAGTCATTCCAGACCAACCTGATGCTGTTTTTTAACTGTTCACAAAGCAATAGACAGAGGACAGGTGCTGGATTTGCTCTACATTGATTTCAGCGAGGTCTTCAATTTGGTACTACACAAGAGGCTGCTGAAAAAACTGGGGGACTTAGGAGTGGAACGGGGTTTATTCAGGCGGGAAGGAAATTGGCTTGGGGAGGCAACAGAGGATAGTGATGGACTGAGCTAAGTCAGGACAGAGTGGTCGTGAGCAGGGTGCTGCAGGGATCGGTTCCAGAACCTGTCCTTTTTAATATGTTCACAAGTGAAACAGCGGAAGGTATCCAGGATGTGTTGTATCTCTTTGCTGATGACGCAAAGCTGTATTTCTAGGTAGATCACAAGGAAGGGGTGTGGGAGCTCCAAATGGACCTTGAGAAACTAGAGAGGTTGTCTAAGATCTGGCAGTTGAGATTCAAAGCCAAGAAGTGCAAGGTAACACACTTAGGGAGACGCATCTCATGCATTGAATACTGTATGGGAGGGGGTTAGGCTGGCCACTACAAGAGAAGAGGGGTCTGGGGGTCATAATCAGTGAATCTCTCTAGCAAGAGTGATTGGAATAGAGCATACAGGAATGCGTCAAGGATGCTGGGGTATATAGGAGGAGGCCTTGATTGTGATTCTGCCCCTGAACAGAACTCCGGTGAGGCCTGACATGGAGTACTGTGCTCAGTTCTGGAATCCTTACCTAAGTAAGGATATAGACAGACCTGAGTCAGTGCAGAGAAGGATCACCAAGATGATTCAGGGCCATCAAGGCAGCTCCTATCAGGATTAGCTGGTGGCCCTAAATATGTACTAGCTGGGGGCTAGGCGGGGGAAGGGACATGATAGAAACATATAAGTTTCCTAGGAGTATAAACAAGATGAATAACGAGGACTTATTTGTAAGAAATCGAGATGCAGTCACTAAGGGACATGACCGGAGGGCGGTGGGGGGCAAGTTTAAGAGAAATGTGAGGAAATTTTACTTCGTGGATAAGGTGGCAAAACTGTGGAACATACAGATGTGATGGGGCAGCTACACTAAATGGGTTTAAACAAGGCTGTCACTGGGCAAGGGGACTCATAGTCCCTGGGGAATAGCATGGAATGGAGGGTGAGAGAGTGGGGATGATTGAGAAAACCCACCAGTGAAGTAGTGTGGGATGAGGTAATATAGTAAGGAAAGACCTGATGGACCTTCAGTCTCCTTTTGCAGTCAAATTCCCTGTTTCAGTGTTTCTATAGATTCAGAGTTGCAACTGCAAGCCCACACTTCCTTTCATTAGGTACTGTAGCATCTTGCTGATTAGACCCCACTGTAACAGCAGCGCTGAGCAAGCTAATTTTGTTGGAAACAGAAACGTGTCTGGCAAATTCAAAGCCTGTACAGTTATCTTTGCCATGAAAAGGTCTAGATTTCCCCATCCACGTTAGGTATCTCAGATCTTGGAAAAACACCTATTTAGATTCCTAAACAAATGCATGGTTTTTTTATACATATTGTTTTTTGTTTTCTTATTTTTTATTTATCAATTTTCTGAATGAACAATCAATATCCATTTTGCTCATACATGGTAAAAGCAGAAGCAATAGACAGATAAAAAACAAAATACATCCACAAACTGTTAATTATCACAGTAGATTAGCATATATTCTAGTACAGTAATAGTAGGGGGAATTCTAAGATAGTTATATGATTTTCATGATATTCATTATAATTTAAATAGCTGTCAACCGCTTCAAAGGTGAGAAGTGTTACCATTAGAGAGAAATAACAGAAAGAAGTAATAACGCAATCAGTGGATTACTGTTTAAACCTGAAAAGCAAGATTAGGGAATTAAATAACAAGTATGGACCCTAACTGACACTCCCCGATAGGTACATGCAACGTTTCAGAAATCCCTCAAAAGTTGTATCAAACAGATAATACAAAAAGGGTAAAACTACGGGACTATTAAAGTGTACAACATAATACTGCAGCATAAACTAAGTTAGAGTATATGAACAGCATGAGAACTAAATTTAGGATTCTCCGCAGATTGTCTAACATGGGTAACTGTTATTGGTGAACACTTGCGAATGGAAACATGCCGCGACTAAAAATCGCAAATCCCAAAATGGCAGCATATAAACACTGTGAAAAAGGCCCCCACACAAGAAGTTCTGTTGCAATATACAGCATCAAAAACAGAGTTGCTTGCTCTAAACACTGCAGAGAAAGCATTCCATAAACATAGTACACCCAAGTTCAGACGAAAGTGAATGTCACATAGAGAAAAGTCTCACAACAGTCAGTCCGCAGCATCTTCTGACTCCTGGGTCTCCTGTGACTCCTGGCATGCCACAAATTCGGCCTTCATCTTTTCGGTCCAATGACCCATGTCCTGGGGGTCAGTAAACTGCCAAGTTTTACCTCTGTATACTACACTGAGCCGGGCTGAAAGGAGAAAAGAAGGTACTGCACCCAAGGCTTGAAGATATTGTCGCACTGCATCAAACCTTTTGCAACGAGCCCTCATTTGAAAGGAGAGGTCTGCAAACAACTTTATATCAGCTTCGTTAATCCGTAAAGGGTCCGCAGCCCGAGCTATGAAGAGCACCAAGTCCTGAACCTCTGAACCAGATATTTTTATCAGGATGGTACATGGCTGAGTCTGCGAGTCTGAAGAACACGGGAGCTCACCTGGTATGCCCTCTTACAAGCAGACCAGTCCATTCCTTCCAGAGTTGGTAAGGAACCTTGTAGCCAGTGTATTAGAAATTGCAATACTTTGAAGCATTCAGAGCCCTCCAGGACTCCTACCAGTCGAATATTACCAGAGTGTATTTCATTTTCCAGCTATTCCATGCGATATTGTAGCTGCCCATTTTCTTTTGTCAACGTAGCTATGGCTGTCGAGGTGGTCGTAAGCTGTTTTTCAAAGTCAGTTATGGTGCCAGTCAGAGCTTAAAGTGCAGTCATGAGTTTCCAATTTCTGTAAAGTTCTTTCAATTTTAGGGTCCATGGCCTGCAAGGACTCTTAACATCGCCTGCCATGGGGGCTCTGTTGGTGGCGTAGTGCCCAAAATATCTGCAGCCTTACTGGTAGTTGGCTGCGGATCTTTGAATGATCCGGGTTGCTGCCCATTTGGTCAGCCCATGGCTTGAGTCAGATCGTTGTGCTTAGGATGGCAAGCTGCTGAAATTGGTACACTTTTAAAAGGCAAAAAAATTAACTTTAGATAAAGACTTGTCTGAAAATGTGGCTGTACCGAGGGGAGCTCAGTCTGAGTACGTCCAGCCTGGAAGATGGCTGTCTAGCGCCCCCCTCATATATTTTGTTTTATCCCCTTTCGCTGGTGTGGCCCTCTTCTACATAGCTGCAACAGTCCTATCCTTCCTTTCTCTGGCACTTGGCTTGGTACTTTTACTTCAGGGGTCCTTGATGCATCTCCTGTATCCATGGTTAACTATTTCTGGGGTTGTAAAATGGCCTTCCTCTGGCCTGTTATGGGTGTGAAGTCCAAGTGGTCCGTCAGGTCAGCAGGGCCCAAAAGTTGCCAGTGTCATCTGTAGGGACATGCAAGGAGTCAGGGAGCACACTCACACGCTAAGTGTTTTCGTGCTGTGATGCAGCCAGCATCCTCCTGCCCATCTGCTGCTCCAGCTGCACCGACAACTGTAGTCACCCTGGTGGTAGTGTTGCAGAAGTGACTATAACCCTTCCCTGGAGGAGGAGAGCATTCTGTGTGACACTCAGTCCTCCTCCTCCCCCATGTCCAGCCCCTGATGCCCCAGCCTCGTTTCTGAACCTGTGTCACCTGCGTGAGCCATTGTGTTTATCTGTGAGTCTTTGCAGTCCAGAGTTATTCATGTGTGAATCTGCCTGTAATTAAGGACTGGGGGCAGCCATGTGTTTTAGGCTCCTGACAGGCAATGTTGTCACTGAAGGTCTTGGCCCTGCTTTGACTGTAGATAATCCAACAGGTTAAATAGGAAATTGTCTGTGTTATTAAGTGTGTTTTAAGATGTTATTACAAGACTTTCTACATTTGTAAAATTTGTTTTGCATGTGCATTGAAACTAGTGAGTTATCACCTTTACATTTCAAACTTTCAAACTGTTAGTAAAAATAATCCAATAGAATTCTGGCATTGTTATGGTAGAAAATCCCATTCCATCCAAAATATTTCAGTAAGAAACTGTTATACTTTTAACTTCATCAAAAAAGTACAATACTCTTTTAAAAATGCATTTCAGGTTATGCATGTTTTAACAGTGTTGTCCATCCATGTATTTTTACAATTAATAAACACGTATTTGTGTTCTGTTTTTTTTTCCTTTTCAAGTCAAATCTTGATAGAAAGAGCATAATATTTTCAGAATAATAACACATGCTCAGATTGTTTTTACTGTCTTTGTCCAGGAAAGGCACGCTGAGCTACAGCTTGTTCCAGAGTGTGTTTTGGGAGCACAGGGAGGTTACGTGACTTGCTCCGGTCACACAGTATGCTAGCAGAGCATGTTGGAATCAAAACCCATTCTGCTGGATGAACAAAGCTTGTTCATAGCTCTTTGCTCTAATATCTAGGCTGTACTGCCAGCTGATAATCAAAAACTACACATTTCATGGCTAGCCCCATGATGCCAGGCCAGTAGGTATGTAGCCAAATTTGCATCTTGTAGACCTGAGTTCACACCCAAAATTTTAAGAGAAAATGCTGTAAGAGAGGGAATGGAAAAAGACAGAAGTTGGTGCTGTGGCAGTCCCAGAAATCTGTACTGACATGATGACAGCCAGGGTTTAGAAATCCTGATATGGGGCCCCAATACCTGTTGGCACCACAGAGCCAGCCTTGAGATGTGTAGTGTTTAATGATCAGCTGGCGGTATAGCCTACAGGTTAAAGCAATCCTGAAGATGGATTATGTTTACTAACAGTTTGAAATGTAAAGTTCATAACTCACTAGTTTCAATGCACATGCAAAACAGTTATTATAAATGTAGAAAGTGTTGTAATAACACCTTAAAACACACTTAATAAAACAGACGATTTCCTATTTAACCTGTTGGATTGTCTACGGTCAAAACAGGGCCAAGTCCCTCGGTGACTTCATTGCCTGTCAGGATCCTAAAACACATGGCTGCCCCAGCCCTTAATTACAGGCGGATTTACATATGAATAACTCTGGACTACAAAGGCTTACAGAAAAACACAATGGCTCACTCAAATTAGCTTTTTATGGTCTTTTCTGAAGATGACAGTTCTCTTTTAACTTATCATAAATCACTCAAGTTAGTGAGATTGTTTTATAATACGTTTTCAGTATCTTTTTGTTGTTTCAAATGTTTAATGAAGCTGCCCTTCTCTTGGCTGTGAACTGGAATGCTCTCCTACTGTTCCTGTGTGAGAGACCCCTACATGCAGGATAAGGGGTACCGTGGCTCTGTGTGCTGAATGGCTGAAATCATGTAAGCGATTTATAATTTAATGTATAAAAAAAAATAGTCTTGGTTTTGTCTGAAATGGGTTTTTTTTTAATTTGGCATCCCCTCACACTTGGCGCCTCTAGGTGGCTGCCTAGTTTACCTGTAATTAAGGCTGGCTCTGGTTCCATCTAGTTCACCCCCCATTATCACCCTCATGGCCGCTGCACATATAATGTGATTTGGTGTAGCTGCAATGTACTTTTGAACCCAGTAATGCGCTATTTTCATTATGATACTGGCACTGAGGGGTAGCTTGTGATGTTGGCACCTGAACTTGGGCGCCGTCTGAAACGGCGACGCATTATGGGCAAAAGCCCGAATGGCGATGGGGAGGGTAGGGTGACCAGATGTGGTGGGGTGGGCGAATGCAGCGACAGGATGTCACTATATGTACACACGCGTGGGGGGGTGAGCATGGGCTGGGAGGGGTGGAGGGGATGTAGGGGGTGGCGCTGCGATGGGTTGCCGAGCTGCGCTGTGGCGTCGTGAGTTGGCTTGCAGTTGCGGTGGGTGAGGTACTGGGTTTGGGTCTGGGAGCTGGTGCAATTTCATTGCGCCCGGCCGAAACTTAATTTTTGTACTCCCCTGACGCCACCCCGAGTTGAGAATCCTTTAATGGGGGATCTGCGGGGGTGAAGCCCCAAAGCATTAAAATTAAGTCCCCGCACCGCTCTTCAGGTGCTGAGGATGTCAGAGTGGCTAAAATGTTTTCGCCACTCTGACGTCGTGATAACGCGGCTCGCCGTTTGGCAGTTGCCGTTATCACATAGAACTGCACTGAGGCATGGAAAGCATGCTGGGAATCCAAGGCTCTATGGATCAGTATCTTCCTCCTGAGCATACTGCATTAGCATGCACTCATGGTTTACTGAATAGCATCAAGAGTTGAAAGTGCAGGGTCTCACTTTAGAGTGTAGGTGCAGTAGTCATGGTCAGGTGCCAACAGACTTGCCTTGGTAGCATATTATAAATGCTACCTGGAAGTTATTAGATTAGAGAGAGACATGTTCTCTATGGTATAAAAGCTGCTTAGGAGAACAGATCCTCTACACTCTTCCCTACTTGAAGATAGGCTTCCACACGCAGCTTTTCTCCAGGTGAGAACGGATGACTCCTTGGAGAGGTGTGATCAATTAAACAGGAACTTCAAGGCCAGGGTTGCCAGCATCTGGGCCTGTGGTTCCTTCACCTCTCACTCTTTGATTTGCAGGGTGACAAGAATAAGAAAGAGAAATCTTTTGATACTTTGATCAGGATATCAGCAGTTGAGTGTCAGGATGCGAAGTTTACAGCATTTGTAGTATTTAGCCCCGCCCAATGAACCTAGTGTTCCTCTAACCTTAAATTACTGCATTGCCGTGTATGCTGCATTGTCCAGTGGCTTGTCAAGTTGCACTGCACAACCTCGAGACTTGACCCTGCCATGACCCAACTTGCAAATAGAGGCAATGGTAGCTCCAGCAAGAGCAGGCATTGCTAATGCTTCTGTGGGCAAGGGGTTCTTTCTGGTCACCTTGAAAATGGTGGTATATGGGGAAGCACCAAGTTTGGTTGACAGCGACAATGCCGACCTCCCCTAGCGATGGCACAAATACTGGCGCAGGTATTGTGCCACCTGTTCTCAAGGTGTTTTCTGTGAGGCTGTCTTCCTCATCTGAGGAACTCTGCCCCTGCACCCCGGATTTTAGGATTCCAACTCCAGTCGGAGTTGGTCCAGGGAGGCGGAACATTGAAGGCGGTAACATGGAAAAAGGACCATTACCGCGAATGTCACTGTAATGGTCTTTTTTCCTGTTTCGCCATCGGGGTGTCGACGAAAAGGGGTGCACTGGTATATGGGGGGATAAGTTTGAATTTTTTTCCGTTAAGGCCCATATGGCCTGTATTGGTTCTCTGTCTTTAAGACTGTTTTACTGTATTTTTTATTCTTACGAAAAAATGAAGCACACACAAACAATGTCTGTTGAAAAACAAATTTTATTTTCAGACAGGAGATGGGGGGATAACCCAGGGTTGTCAGGGAGGGGCCTCTGTAGAGCTGATTCCTCACCTGGCTCTGGCTGGCTGCTTTGGGTCCTTTGGGACAACTGGAGTGTGGTGCGGGTTCTTCTTCCGGGTTGACCTCGTCCTGGTGTTGTTTTTGATGATTGGGTGGGTGGAGGGTTGGTTCCTCTCCATGGCAGCAATTTTTCCATCAGGCAATACCATGGCAATGCTTAATCCTGTAAAAATATTTTCACAGAATATTAACGGATTAAAAAACCCAATTAAAAGAACTAGATTCGTGCCATATTTACAGAATAACATAGCGGACTTATACTTTTTCCAAGAAACTCGTATGTCTGACCAAGAACACATTAAGTTAAAATGGGGGAAGCTGTTACAAGGTCTTTTTTCCCTCTCATCAGAGTGGTAAAAAGCAAGGGGTGGCCATGTTAGTCCCTGGTGCAACACAGCTGGAAGTGCAAAAATGTTATCGAGACCCTCAGGGGAGATACGTTATTTTATAGGGCAGTCTGTTCGCTCAGCCTGTCACTCTGGTAAATGTATATCTCCCTCTCTTAATTACAGTACCGCTGGTCCATACCTTTTTAAGTAAGGCAATGGAATTGTTACAAGGTAGACTTATCATGGGTGTAGATTTGAATATGACCTTTTCTGTGGACCTTGATTCCTCCCACCCCTCTTCTCATAGAATTTCCAGTGCTATGTGATACCTCAGCAGACATTTTGACCAGTTGGGGGTAGTGGATTTATGGCGGAGGATGTTCCCCAGTTAGAGAGCGAACACGTATTATTCAGGGAGACACAACACTTATTTCCGCTTGGACTATTTTTTTGTTACGTGTGAGCATTTTGTTTCTGTTTGTGATATAACAATAGGCCCCCATCTTTTATTGGACCATCACCCGTACTACTGAGTATGAAACTGGATGTAAATCTTTGTGGCGATTCAATGTTTCTTTAAGGGGCCCCCAATTCTGTACACACTTACAGGAACGCATTCCGCAAATCATGCAAGAGAATGCTTCGTCACAGGTGTTGGCCACTACCCTCTGGAATACAGTAAAAGTGGTACTAAGAGGGGACATTATTGCATATACGACAAGGAGAAAAAGACTAAAAGAAGCCAAACACAATACCCTGAAACAACAACTCCAGAATTACCAAATTTTATATAGGGAGGGATATCGAGAACTGAGGCTTAAAATTAGAGAAACTCAAAAAGAAATTCAGAAAATAATGGACAAAAAAGGTAAACCAAGCCCTATACTGCCTGAAGCAAACTTATTATGAGTGGGGGGAAGGGCACTCGCTTGTTAGCATGGAAAATTAGGATGTGTAAAAAGTCAGCTACGGTTCTCAAACTTAAACACCCAGTAAAGAAACATATTCACCACCGCGAGGAGGAAATCTGTATGATTTTTGAAACCTATTATAGGGAATTGTATACGAGGGGTTCCCTCACCATGGAAGAAGACAGACAAAGATCTTTGTCCCAACTTAACCTGCCGAGCCTCTCAGAGGTCCAACGTGAGGTCTTGGAGGCTCCCATTAGGAGCGAGGAGGTTCTCAAACAGCTCAGCGAGGCCAGGATACTGAAGTGCCCTGGCCCTGATGGCTATCCTGTAGAGTGGTGCAAGAAATTTTCTGATTTACTCCTCCCAGCCATGCTACAGGTCTTTAAGGAAGTGGCAGAGGGAGACCAGCCGCTGCCCTCTTGGGCCTCTGCGACCATAGCTCCTATACCTAAATAGGGCAAAGATACTACAGAACCATCCTCTTATTGACCCATATCCATTCTGAATATGGACTATAAACTGTTTATAGCTGTTTGGGCCTCTAGATTAGAAAAATTTCTCCCCACCAGACCAAACGGAAGTTTTTAAAAGTCGTAACACCATGGATAATACCCAGCGTTCCCTCCTTATTGCAGAATATCTCCAAACCAGGCATATTCCAGCAGCTTTTCTTAGCCTTGATGCCAAGAAGGCATTTGATAGGGTCTTGTGGCCCCTCTTGTGGGACACTCTTAAATACTTCCAAATCCCTGACTCCTTTCTAACCTGGTTACGAAATATATACTCACACCCCAAGTTTATATCTGGGTTACCGGGCACTATCCCAAACAATTGATCTCTCTCAGGGCACCTGACAAGGCTGCCCCCTTTCCCTGCTTTTGTTTGCCTTGTACATGGACCCCTTGACAGCAGCCTTAAGGCAAAATCCACTAATTGAGGGGGTCACTATAGGGCAACAAGATTACCGTTTATCCCTTTTCATGGATTATGTCCTGCTTACAGTAGTGTCCCCAGAGACCTCGGTCCCGGCTGTGTGGGACACATTAAAGAAGTTTGAGGAGCTGGCAGACTTCAAATTAAACATTGTTAAAACTGAAGTTCTTGCTTTCAATTTTTGACCGTCAGCAGAACTTCAACAAAACTATCCTTTGCGGTGGGTGGTCCTGAACACATACAAAATATTTAGGTATTTTCCTTCCCAAAGATATTAAAAATGTAAATTTGATTAATTACGAGACCATAACTATTGCTTTACAGGAAGATCTGGCCAGGTGGGGTAGGCTCCCCCTTTCATTTCATCAGAGGATAGAAGCCATATGAATAAACTTCCTACCCCGGCTACTCTACCTTTTTCAGAATGTCCTGGTGTTCCCGACTAAGCCCTATCTGACATCATGGGCAAGGATGATATCTAGTTTCATCTGGCGAGGCCAGCATCCTCGGGTTTGCTTGTTTTTGCTTCATCTCTCGTCGGTAAGTGGAAGGGTCAGTCTACTTAATATAGAACCGTACGTAAGGGCAGCTATGCTCTGCATTGTGTTTTTATGGCTGCTGTCTTCCTACAATCCTCCATGGAAAATTTTTAAAGTCACCTTCAATGATTTACATGATATTGACCCTGTCCTCTTTCTTCGCCCCCGGGAGAGGGAGCCAGCGTTGGTAAACTTCTACATTTATGCTTAACACCTTGAGAATTTGGAATCAGCAAAAGAACCATAAAAAATCTGAAAGTATATTCTACTAGTTCAGATTATTAGCTACAGAAGGTGATTTCCTGCCAGCCCAGATGGACCTCAATTTTTCTTGCTGGAGATACCAGGGTCTGGTATTCCATTTTCAATTTCTTGATAAAATTGCCATAGTTTCCTTTGAAGCCCCCCAGCAGATTTATGATGTAACAGAAAGAGAACATTATTGATATTTACAAGTCGGGACATACTTATATCATAAACAGAGACATCTTACAAAGCTCCCTGACCTGACCCCCCTTGTACTACAGATTGTAATGGATATATTAGGGGGACAAACCCTGGGGCCATTTGATAGGACGTGTTTATAGTGTTCTTCGAGACACTCTGGGGGATACAACACTAACCATGCTAGGAAAAATGGAATCGGGAACTGGACCTGGCAGCTCCTTATGAGACTTGGATTAAATTTGCACTCCTTGTGGTAAAAATTACTCTGTCCAACACATGGAGGGAGTTTGCATGGAAATGTCGCTACCTTTTTTTCCGAACTCCGGCACTCCTAGCTAAATTCCTGCCCCCTTCTTATGGTGCCTGCTGCAGGGGTTGTGGAGCAAATCCAGCCAGTCATAGTCATGTGTTTTGGCTTTGCCCAAAGTTGTCGGAGTTTTGGCAGTTGCTTCAAGGGGAAATGGAAGAATGCCTAGGAGACCGTATTGTGCTAACTGCAGACTTGGTTCTCCTTTCTATTTTTCCACACAACTGTCCACACTGGCACAAGTCCCTGCTTTTAGTATACCTATTGGCAGCTAAAAAGGGCATCACCAGTTGATGGATGTCGCCTATTCTTCCAGCTGTTCCGGAATGGCGAGAGATAGTTTTGGAGATCTAGTACATGGAGCGCCTCATGGCGTTAATTCATGATAAACTGCCCCAATTTACTCAAAAATGGATCCGGTACTTAACCCAGGTTGACCCGGACTTTGTCCCCTGGAGATAGATGGGGGAGGAGGGATGAAGGGTGACTGGTGCCACAGAGGGGACCTTGGGGGGGTGGTTACAGAGCCTTTTTTGATAGCATTTGGGCTGCCTATTTAACGTTTCTTGATGTTGAGATTTATTCTGTGAAAGTGTCTGACATTTCTATGCTTGTGGGTAGAGCATTGTTGCTTTTAAATGATGGCTACGTCCTCTACACCTGTTTCTGTTTAGTCAGGCTCTGTTTTTGAAGGTTTATACAGCCTACCTTATTTGTGATGTATATTAAGTATTGCCTATATTTGATGTTTCTTTCAATAAAAACTGTAAAAAAAAGAAAATGGTGGTGTACCTACTGTACTAAATGGTAGTATTGTGGTGACGGAAGGAACTTGGGTTCCGGTTTGTTCACCCCTCCTGTGGAGCAGCAGTGGCCGTAGCAAATTTGACTATGGATATACATCAGAAGATTTGTGAGCGGCGGAGCCAGTAGCCATCAGAGTGGGATGCATTTCCCTCAAGCGCCTGCCACAGCTCTTAACTGACAAACGTATTCAGTACCTAACTGAATAAGAACTACCTGAAAACTTTACACAACCCTGTTGCATGATCCTGGAGCTTCTTTTATTCTCTGTACTCCTGCCCTGTCTGCACTTTACTTTGTACCATTGTGCTAATTTGTTACATTGTATTCTCTCTCCTCTCCCCCTCCCTCCGAGTCGCACCTGGAAATACGCCTCAGCTCAGTGTGCCTTTCCCAATTACCAAGTTTAAAAGAAATCAATAAACACATAAACTTCTTTTTGACATTGCCAAGAATCCACAATAGGGAACCCCAAAAAAGGTACCAGGAATAGTGGCGGGAAGAGAGGGCAGGAGGACACATCCTCAAGCAGCTCAAAATCAACTGCTGCACCCAGCACAGAAGAGATGGAAATCACTTTGAAGGACCTTTTGCAAGCTGTAAAGGGTCTCGACCTAATAGTGGCCACTTAGGACCAAAAAGTGATTGATTTCCCTTTTTCCCATATATATTTTATGCTCATTTTCCCCAGCTTTCCTTGTCCTGTACCTCGTACGCGTGCATGTGGAGGCATGCGCACACTCGGCTGGCAGGCACCCTCCGTGACTGCGGCCCCTTCTGTCTACACTAGCCACCCCACCTCCACCCGGTGGCCACAGAACTATGGGGAGATGACAACTACCCCGAGAGAGGAGAGGTGCCTTTCGGCTGCTCAGTCTTGCTCTCACCCTCCCCATGCCGGCTCCCTGATGACCCGAGTCTGTTCCCAAACCCGGGTTGCTGGCATGACATGTGGTAAGGCATCCAGCGCTTCAGCTCTCTGTGCCACCAGGATGGCAAAAGTGATTGATTTCCAAACTCATCTCACTCTCTGTGAGATCCAGTCTTTGGCAGCTGTTCGAGAGGCTAAGGAGACAGCTGGGATACTGTTGCGAGCAGCAGCTGCAGCGACTGCCCTGGTAAAGAAAAATCAGGGGCTCAGGTAGAGGCTCAAAGCACTAGAAAATTTTACAAGATCACCGAACTTGAGAGTGCTTGGAGTCCTGGAGACACCAAGATGGACAGCCTAATGGACTTTGTGGCAACATGGCTTATGGAAACTCTGCACCTGGACCGGGATCTGATAGCTTGTCGACCATACAGAATCACTCCCTGGAGGAGGCCTGACAATATGGACACCTCACAAATTTTTCTGATTGTGCTGTCAGGCATGCACCAGTGAGACAAAATACTTAAATCTGCTCGGGTTGCAGGCCTGATCACCTTGGAGGATGAAGCGTGGGTATCCGTATACCCAAACTTTAGCTATACCTCCCACAACTGTAGAAAATCTTTTGACTCCCTGAGAGCTACTTATCCAGTTAAAGGTTGTCTAGTCCAGAAAGGTTTACTTGTTCAGTGACCCTCAGGAACTCCGTAAACAAGTCTCCAAAATTTTAAAAAGGTTGGCAGTCCCAAACAGGAGGTGGAGAACGACTCTGATTGTGAGCCCTGAGCTTTTTATTCTTGCAGAGAGCACAACAAAGTAAGCAAGCAATATTCATGATGATCAACCAAAACATTTACATTGAGCCCTGAGCTTTTTGTAATATCACTGTGAGTACGAGGAGTGTTTTGAGGGAGACCATAGATGGAGAGGGAGAGGGGTTTAAGTTAGGCACCATCATATTTAACTGAGTTATACAAACATATGAAATAGCCAGCAGAAGAAGGCCAAATTGGTCTATTGAGTCTGCTCATTAGTAATGCAGTGTCCCTGGCTTGTCATTGACCCTGCTCCCCCGTCAACCGTACCTTCATAACCCCTCCCTACGGTTCCGTGGTCTCCCTATATGTGTATCCTAGGCCTTTTTGCTGAGACTGTCTCTTCTGGCAACACATTTCATTTGTTCACCACTCTCTTCATGAAAAAATTTCTCCTAACATCCTTCCTAAAGTTTTCCCTTACCAACTTCGGAGTGTGACCCTCATGTTTCTTTTGTCACATAGCTTGCAGAGAACTTCCCTATCTACTCTGTTTATTCTCTTCAGGTACTTAAAGGTTTCTGTCATATCCTCCTCTCTCTATTCTCTCTTCTAGGGAGTACATTCTCAAGGCTCCCAGCCTCTCTTCGTAAGGCTTCCCCTGCTGTCCCCTGATCATCTTGGTTGCCCTCCTTAGGACCCTTTCCACCAAGCTGATTGATGGATTCCAGTACCTTACCCCATATTCTAAATGTGGTCTGACCAGTGACCTGTACAAGGGCAGTATGACCTCACTCCACCTACTGCTGAATCCCCTGGCCATACACCCCAACATTCTGTTCGCATTTGCAGCTTCCATTTTGCATTGTGAGAAATTATCTTCCCATTGTCAATCTTCACCATTCATTACTGCTGGGTGGGAGCCAGAGGCGTGCACCTGCTGGGAGCTTTTTTTTTTTTTTGTGTGTGGGAGGAGTCGGCGCTGATGGCACCATCCATGAGGCCACGCACTATGTGGCGCTTGTGGGTTGGCTGTTAGGCTCCGCTGACTCCTCCTCCAACCCAGTTCTGTTTCTCCCAACGTACAGAAAGCACCTGCTTGCGCGAGTAGAATAAAAGTGGCGTCAGCCACCTAGTTTGTCTCGACACCATTCTCCAACAACTTCGTTCGATGGTCCCTTCCATCCTGGTTCTGAAATTGCTCACCCGCCGCCGTTTTCACCCGGTATGCTGGTTCCATTTATTTTTCTAAATTCTTACCAGTGGCGCCGGGTCTGTTTTCTGTCATTTTTGTATGTTTATTTTGACATCATGTCTGGTTCGGGGGCTAGAAAGAAGTCTAAAGTGGGCCATGCCCCAGTGCGTTGGTGCCCCTGTGGCTGGCATTTCTCCATTTTGGACCAGCATGACATCTGTCTTCGCTGCCTGGGTCCCAACCACGACATGGACAACTGTGATGCCTACTTCTCCATGGACTGGCGCATATTAGAAATCTGCATGTTTAAAGTCGGCAGGGCCCTCTCGACTTTCGGAGGGCGGCGTTATAGGGATGCCATGGCAAGATCTCTTGACCCTTCCTCCGGGTCCCCTCCTGGGTCTATATGGCCCAGTGAGGAGGACAATTCCTCTTCTGATTTGAGGCTTGCTGTTGAGGAGGTTTCTTCCGCGGTGCTGGAGGAATGGCTCGATTCCCTCTGGAGCAAGGTCGAGAGCACCGCTCCGGCAGTCACCTCCTCTGACGTGCAGGCTCCCCCAGTGTCGTGGCCCATGGCTGCTGGGCCTGGCACCGGCGGACCCTCAGCACCGCCCACCAGCCCTGTCTTGGATTGTGTTTGTGGCACTGGTGATCGGAGTGGTGCTGCGAGTGGTGTCATGTTCCGCAGCAGCGCCATTCGCAGGGGGGCTTGCGGGGTCACCTGTTTGGCGGTGTGCATGGTCTCCTCCTCTTCGGAGTGGGATGACCTGCTGGCTGACCCAGACTGGGAACCCCATTCCTCGGAGTTGGGGAGCCCTTCCTGGACGTGACACCAGGTGCTCCGGTGCTCGTCCCTCGGTGGCCCTGGAGGCTGCAGTCTTCACAGGCCCCCACACTGACAGTGGCATCAGGGGCCAGGTGGTGGATAGTGGTTCTGGGGTCACCGGGTTGATGGTCTCAGGCTGGGACAGCTGCCATTCCTGGTGCTGCCCTGGCTACCGGAGCTAGGATGGGGCCTCCTCATCTGTGGCCTCCCTCTGGAGGCCAGCGAGATTGGGGATTTCCTTAGTACTGGATACGAGGAAGAGGGTGGCCTTGGAGTCTGAGGGGTTGAGGGATTGAGGTGAAACATGGGAGTCCTCCTCCACTACTCTTCGGGGGGTTGGGAGGAGCCACAGTGCCGAACCCCACTTCGCCTCCTCTGAGACTTCAGCGGTGCCCTTAGTGGGCGACGCTGGGGCATGCCCTTTTGAAACCATGAATCAGCCAGGATTTGTTCTCCAGTTTGTGGTGTTCGCTGACTGGATCGACCACCGGATCCCCCCATATGGGAGGCTCACCTGTGAGGTCTCAGATCCCTGGCAGAGGCTGGGCACTTTTGGTCAGGTGCCCTTCCCCATTCCCTCTGCAGCCACCACCTCCTCTCCTGGGCCATGTGGGTCCTATGGGATCCTTGACCTGGGAGATGTTCAGAGCTACTGCAGCAGCCTTCCCCAGGTATGTCAGGGCTATGGACAAGCAGGTCTTCCGCCTGTCCTCACCGCCACAGGAGGACCTCTACTTCCTCGACTTCGTCCTCTGAGGAAGAGGAATGATCCATCCACCTGTCCTCTGATGCGGAATTCAAAGAATATCAGCAATTCCTTTCGAGGTTAGTTCAGGAGCTCCATATCTCTCATGTGGTCAGGCGCAATACTGAGCGGGAGACGTGCTCTTTCCTGAGCAACTACAGTGTGAACCACCCTGTGATTTCTTCCTGGCCTATTCCCCCAGCCGCCTCTCCCCCAGCCCCAGCGGACTGCAGGAGGAGGTTTTGCAGGTTCCACCACTTAATAACATCGGCAAAGCTGCCAACATCCCTGACAGCTACAGGAACAATGCCGACTGTCGGCATTGCTCCCGTTGGGAGAAAGTCTTTTTCTGTGGGGGGCAGCATGGGCTGTGCCCCCGCACCCTCCCCATCTCTAATTATACAACTCCGAGTCAGAGTTTTTTCGAGGGTGGGGGCGGAACACCAGGAGTCATGGTGCCGTTGTACAGCGCACCACCACAGCGAACTGGCGAGATTTGGCACTGTGGTGGTGTTCTCTGTGCAATTGTCGTTCTTGTGGGGTGATACTGGTATGGCACACCCCAGAAGTCTTTAGGCTGTCTGCCTCACCGACCTTCAGGATTGATGGCCCTGGACAGTCCTTCTGGGCTACAGCCCCCGGCGCACGACCAACCACTGGATCCAGACCCCACAAAGTTTGACCGGTGGGGAAGAAGGGTATTCTCTTTGTCTCGTGTGCTTCCCTGTATTCACATCACATTAGGCTCACCATGCTGCCTACAACAGGCATGTATGGTCAGTGTTGGCACAGGTGTTAGCATTGTTGCCTGATATGGAGGAATCTAGGCAGGCCATCGCCCTCTCTGCGCAGGGTCTGGAGCTTGCAAGGCACTAGGCAAGTGCATTGTATGACGCCAGTGAGGTGGCTTCCAGACTAGTAGGGACAGCGATCTGCATTAGGCAGACTGCATAGCTTCGCTGTCAAAATTATCACCCGTGGCCCGGCGTAGGGTGATTTCCTCCATCTTCCAGGGAACCTGTCTTTTTCTCCCACAGGGCGAGGAGGAATTTGCATGGGCGTCTTCTGTCCCCCTAGTCACGGGGGACACCGCCTCGACCTGTACAGCCTTAGGCCATGTATGACCTAGGATGGCTAGAAGGATCTCCCCCTCCTGCATCTCCCCCACATGAGGCTGAGGGAAACTGTTCCCTCAGGGCAGTGCCAGGTCCCCTCTGGGGGGGGGCTTGGCACTCACCCAGTAGTAATGAATAGTGAAGATTGACAGTGGGAATATATGAAAATTACGTACCTACTGTAATTCTTGATCTTCCCTTGTATCTTCACCATTCATTACTG
Source organism: Neoceratodus forsteri (assembly GCA_016271365.2). NCBI lineage: Eukaryota > Metazoa > Chordata > Ceratodontiformes > Ceratodontidae > Neoceratodus > Neoceratodus forsteri. The sequence continues at coordinate 1,572,345,995 of CM057455.1, forward strand.
ATTCCAGCCCATCTTCCCCTCTTAGACCTCAGCTTCTGGGTGCCGCCTCCGCCCTGCTTGCCCTCCCCTTCTACGAGGCCAACTGGGGGAAGAGTCCCACTGGTACTCTTGTTTTCTTTTCTAATTCACACAGCATCCAACCTGAGGGGGATGGCGAGTAGGGTCTTCGCCCTATCCTTGGAGGGAACTCCCTGGGGTTCTCGGTTGGTTGCACTGTGGGGTCCCTTCCGTGACTTGGAATGGTCCTGTCTGATCCATTGCTAACTCAGAAAAAAGGGTGAGGACTCCTTCAGAGCATCCTATGGGAGGGCCCATGGGGACTTCCACCCCTTCTTACTGTCTTCTCTATATATAGGGGTTGTTTCTGGACAGGGTCCTCTCCTAATTAGAGGTTCCTCCCTTGGCTAAGCCCTCAAGTGGCAGGCTTGAGAGGGCCCGGCTCTGGGACCTTCATCCCAAATGCAGATTTAGGGGCAGGAGGGAGCAGACACTGCCATGCCTTATATTCTCCAAGACCATCTCAAGCTCTCCTATTCAGGACCGATGTCCAGCGGTTTCTGAAGCCTGACAGGAACCTTGCACCTCTGTCTTCATACCTTCCCAGGTCTTGAGAATAAAGGTGATCCAGCAGTCTCCTGCCTGAGCATGGCAGGGGTCTCTCGCCTTCTCCCCCTATCTTCTGTCTTTCTCACTTTCTTATTCTTTTCCCTCTCTTTCTCTTACTCTCCTATGCTGCTGACCAGGGGCTGGGGCCCTAATGTCCAGGTAGTGAAATCCTACTTCCCTTCTGTCCTCTGGCTGGCTTATTCATTTTTCAGTTTATATCCTTTCCTTTTCCTATCCCTTGGCTCCCTTGCCTCATCTTAATTTTCTCTATCTCTGTTTTTTTCCCTCTCTCCGGCAAAACAGAACTGGGGTGGAGGAGGAGTCAGTGGTGCCTAACAGTGAACCCGAGAGCGCCAGGTAGTGCATCGGCCTTGTGGGCTGCACCATTGGCGCTGACTCCTCCCACAAAAAAAAAAAGAAGCTCCCGAGCATGAGCGCATCTCCGGCTTACACCCAGCAGTAATGAATGGTGAAGATACAAGGGAAGATCAAGAATCACAGTATGTACGTAATTTTCATTTTCAGATCACTAGTGATCACCAACTCAGATCCTTTTCTTCCTCCGATGCTGCTACCCGACCCCATAGGTAATACTCGGTCTATGGTTTTCTGGCCCCAATGTGCATCACTTTGCATTTCTTGGCATTGAAGCCAAGTTGCCTTATCCCTGACCATTTCTCAAGTTTACTGAGGTATTCTTGTAGTTCTTGTATCCCTTCAACTGTGTCCACCCTCCCCCAGAGTTTTTGTGTCATCCGCAGACAGGCATATCTTGCCCTTTATGCCTTCCCTAATGTCGTTTATGAAGACTTTGAACACCGGCCCCAGCACCGATCCCTGAGGGACCCCTCTGGTGACTTCTTTGGTACTGGATAACTCTTCCCCCCACCACCACCCTATGGGTTCTTTCACTTAGCCAGTCTTCCCATCACCTTGTCATTTTCTCCCCAATCTCAAGATCCTTCAGTTTGCTGATTAGCCACTTATGTGGCACAGAACCGAAGGCTTTGCTAAAGTCCGGCTAAATAATGTTTACTGTTTTGCCCCCATCCATCGCCCTGATGACCCACTTAAAAATGTCAATCAAGTTAGTCTGACAGGCCAGCTCGGTGGTGCTGAGGGTTGAGGCACTGGACGCCACACCTCGCGCCATGCCAATGATCTGGGTTCGGGAACAGACTCGGGATGCCGGGGGTCAGCTGGGGAGGGAGAGGATTGAGCACCTGAAGGACTGCTGTCCTCTCCTGGGGTGGGTATTGGGCCTTGCATCACTTCCCAGAAGCCCCCGATGGAGATCAGGAGCACTGCAAGGAGTGATGCTATATCAAGGGGTGGAGCAGCGGCGGATGTCAGCACGTTGGTGTGCAGACATCATTGCACGTCCAAGCTCCGGGGGAACATGCACAACACAGAAAATCCCTGTTCCCTGGATAGGCGACGGCAACCTCCCGTGCCCCACTGCCACACACCCAATGCCGGGCTCAACTCACTAGCACTCCTGATCCCCTGCCCCGCCTTGGCTGTGGTGAATGGAGCGAGATTCAGTGAGCTAAGGTAGGTGGGGAGTGTCTGTCCCTAATTTTCCAGTGGGGCAGGCTTCATGCAGGTGGTAGCATGGTTGGCAGAGAGCAAGGTCTGCCTGAGAGAGTTCCAGGGGCAGAGATAGAGTTGAAAAAAAAAAAGTTCTTCTGACAGGATCTCCCCCCCAACAAACCCATGTTTCCTCTCGTCCTGGAAACCATTCTCCTCTATCTACCTTACCAACCTCTCTTTAAGTATGGTCTCCACGAGTTTGCACACGATAGATGTCAGTCTATAGTGCCCCGGATCATCCCTGGCTCCACTGTTGTGGAGAGGCACCACACAATGTTCTCCAGTCATGCAACACCACTCCCAACTCCAGGGATCCATAAAAGAGGTCTGCCAATGGCCTCGCGAGCTGCTCTGCTAGCTCTTTCAGTACCCTTGGGTGTATGCCGTCCAGTTCTGGGGACATGTCTGCTTTAAGTGCTAGTAGCCCCTTCCTCACCCTATCCACCTCAATTACCATATATGTGGCCCCGCCCCATCTCTTATGCCCTGACCCATTTTTTTCCCTAGTGAAGACAGAGCAGAAGTACTCATTTAATACCTCTGCTTTACTCACTTCCTACTCAACCCATCCATCCCCCTTCCTCAGCTTAACTACCTCGCCCTTCCTGTCTCTCTTCTCTCTTATATAGCAAAAGAAGGTCTACTTGGTCTTAAGCCGTTCTGCAGTTTCAGTTCTTTCTGTGCCTTTGCTTGCTGCATCACTTTACATGGCATTTTAGCTAACCTCAGGTGTTCCTTCTTATCTCAGTCTCTTGTATCTCTTGTTGGTTGCTTTCTTGTCCCTCACTGCCCTGGCAACCTCAGAGTTGCCTGTGTTGTATTGTTACAACTGCACTGCATGGGTGATGGGTGAAATTTTTATAGAGGGGGGTGAGGGTTTGGAACAAAATGTTAAGTGATCACAAGATGACCCTCCTCCCACAGTTAGGCGCATAACTTTGTGGAGGGCAATGGAGCAAATGAATGGCATTTTATCAGATTAGTGTTACTGGCCAAAATTGAAAAAGCATACTACCACAATGTCTAAACAATGTAACATGACACGTTTCTTCTAAACTGAATAATGAATGCACAAAAAATGAAATTCAGGTTTTCTACTCGTAAAGTGATTTTAATGAACTAAAAATAATGTTTTTTATTATTTTTAAACATGGCACCAAGCACTACATGGCATAATTCCAGATACTGACACACTAAAGAAACAGTGGTCTGAACGATCGCATTTCTAGCGCCTTCCACTTGCACCTAAAATTGGACATCAGCTATAGCGGACAAAATCACAACTCACCAGTGAGTCCACCATTAGCTGCTTACATTATTGTACTGAACTTTTATTCAGTTTTATTATTTGCATTTTTATTATTTTCCCCATTCTTCCTTTTTTATTTCCCTTTCCCTCCACCTCAGTTGTACCTTGAAATGAGTTTTAGATAGGTGTGTCTTTCCAGGTCACTCATTTTCAAATAGAAAAAAATAAATTCATTAATATTTCACCCTATCCATCTTCTTTAGTATTTGGCACACTTTGATCATCTTCTTTCTCAGCCTTTTCTTCTCTGTGTTAAATCATTTGAGAATGTCCGATCTCTTTTCATAACTGTTGCCCCTAAGCCACTTACCAACCTAGTTGCTAGATGTTCTCAAACACTTTAATGTCCTTTTTGTACAGTAATGATCAGAACTGGATGCATAACTCCAGGTGTGATTTAACCAAGGCCTTGTACTGGGAGAGGATCGGATTCCTTGACCCACCCCTTACCTCCTTCTAATGCATCCCAGCATTGTGTTTGCTCTTTCTGCCTGCAGCAGCATATTGCCTGTCTGACTTTAAATTGCGATCCATAGCTACCTTAACCCAGATGTCCTGGCGAGTTACCGTCCGATCTCCAGCCTACCTTTTTTGAGCAAGATTGTTGAGAAATTGGTGGCCTAACAGCTTGAGGATTGCCTGTTGTCCTCAGACATCTGTGAGCCTTTCCAGTCGGGTTTTCGGGCCAGACATAGCACTGAAACTGCTCTAGTGAGAGTGCATCATAATCTGCTCAGGGCTAGAGATCGAGGAGACAGATCAGTTCTTGTGCACCTATACCTCTCCTTAGCTTTCGACACTGGACCATGTCGTGCTTCTTGATCGGCCCTGTGAGTTTTGTGAACTCGCCAGTACTGTCATCAGATGGTTTGAGTCTTATCTCTTGGACAGGGTGCAGCGGGTGGTGATGGGGAATTTCTCTTCCTCCCCAGTGCCTCTGTCCTGTGAAGTACCATAGGGCTCGATCTTGTCGCCGATGCTGTTCGCAGTGTATATGCTGACCCTGGGCAAGATCATTTGACAGTACAGTATAGAGTTTCACTGCTATGCAGATGACATCCAGCTGTATTTGTCTTTTGCACCCAGAACATCGGGAGCTGTCAATGTGCTTAACAACTGTCTGGCTAAAATCAATGACTGGATGGCTTTCAGCTGGCTGAGACTTAACCGGCTAAGACAGAGGTGCTTGTGATCGAGCCTGGTCGTTGGCATGATGAGTTGTCACCAGGGTCTGACTCTGGACTTGTTCTGGGATCTGCTCCGCTGGTGGCTTCTCCGAGGGTGCGAAATCAGGGCGTGATGGTTGATAGCAGATTGACCTTTGAAGATCAGGTGTCATCTGTAGCCAGCAGTGGTTTTACTACTTGTGGAACATTGCCCGGATTAAGCCCCTCATTCCACTTGAGGACCTGCCGACACTGGTGCATGCCTTTGTGACTTCTAGGCTCGACTACTGCAATGCTCTGTACTTCGGGGTCACGGGAGGAACCTTTCACAGACTGCAGCTGGTGCATAATGCAGCGGTGGCCCGGTTGCTGATGGGCCTTTCAAGATCCAGTCATGTGACTCCGGTCCTGCATGCTCTGCACTGGCTGCCGGTCAGGTGGAGGGTCTTCTCACCTTTAAGGCCTATATGGGCTGAGTCCTGGCTACCTGTCAGAGCTTCTGACACCGGTGTCCTCTGCTTGCTCCCTCCGCTCCTTCGTGAGGGGCCTTCTGGACATTCCAGAGTTCAGCTCAGGACCTTGGGAGATCGAGCCTTCAGTGTCTCTGGGCTGATCCTGTGGAACTCACTTCCATCTGCAGTCCAGGAGGCTCCCTCGGTTGAGATGTTTAAGGGGAGGCTGAAGACCCACCTCTTCAGCCTGGCTTTTGGCTGCTGATGCTATCTTAAGTTTTGGCCAGTCCCTTGAAGACTGACCTCTTGAAACCTTTTAATGCTGCTGTATAATAATTTTGGCATGGTTTTAATAAGGTTTTGTTTCATGTTTTAAGTACTGCTGTATGTTGATTATTTATGTTTGGCACCCAGAGCCTCCGGGATTGGGTGCCTTATAAATACAAGTGCCTTGCCTTACTGTATGATCCTTCTCCTCAGCTGGGTTGCTGAGTGGTATCTCTTGCAGGGTGTATGTGTAACCCAGATTCCTTATCCCTAAGTATTGTACCTTGCACATCCTCATGTAAAACTTAAGCCCCCGTTTCTCAGCTCCCTCTCCTAATGTGTGCAGGTCCCCCTGCAGGCTATCTCCTCTTAATCACTTTTTTGGCAATTTAGCATTATCTGCTAAGTTGACATAGTCTACAGCACAGACCCCAAGACCACTCTAGCTAGACTGGACACCCTCTTTTATTCCTTCTGTCGGTTTGCTCTAGACTGTCAGTCACATACTCACCACTATTACCTTTATACCTCTCTCTCCTTCCCCCCACTTCAAGCCAGACACCTTGCTCACTGTTCCTCCTTTGTCATGAAATACTGTCTCGGTCCTTGGCCCTCTTACCTCACCTCTATCCTCTCAACCCTCCCCACCTACTCCCTTCGCAACTCGGGCTTCTGGTCCCTTGCTCTATCTCCTAGATCAACCACTGCTGGCCAGACCGCTTTCTCCTACTTCTTTTCTAAACTCTGGAACTCCCTTCCCTTATGCATCCGCTCTGCTCACTCCCTCCCATCTCTATCCTCTTTTTCTGAACTTCATCTCCCTTTCCTGCAGTTGCAACTGACCCCCTACTCTGCTCCACTTCTCTCCTCCTTTCCTTGTTTCTCCCCTTGTCTTCCCCCAGTCCCTCTGCTTCCCCAGACCCCTCTCCCAATCAGCACCCCTTGTAACCTCTTTGTGCTTCTCCCTCCCCTTCCACTTACAGTAGTCACCGTGTCACCGATTAGCATCTTCTTCTATTCCGCCTACTCCTCTTTCATCTCCCTTCCCTTTTCTCTGTCTGTATAGACCTACCGTTACAACCCCTCAAACCCCTAAATTACCCACAATGCACTTTATTTTCATACTGCTTCACATCCCATGCTTTTCCTTGAATAACTTCTAATCAAAGTGTAATTGTATTTGTTGGTGATTTACTGTGCTCTGTAATTCTTATTTTATCGTATCTGTTGTATTTGCACTTCGACTATTTCCTTGTCCTCCTCTACCCCCTCAGCTCAGTATGCCTTTCCTGGTGAAAATTTTGAAATCAATCAGTCAATCAATAAATCAGAAAACTCAGCAGCCTGCTGCTGCCCCCTCCTCCAGATCATAAATAAATATGTTCAAGTAATTTTATGCACTTGAAAAAGTAAATGCATTGAGTACTTAAAGTGAAAGCTCATACTGGCGATAGTCCCCTTCTGTAACTTTTAATAATTTTTTTTCAGTCGTAATTTAATAGGAAGGGATTGTAACTTGGCCCCGACAAGGTAGTCAACCGATCTCTTCCACTTCCGTATTGATCTCCACACCCCCACGCTATGACGTGCACCAAGGGAGAGCATGGGGGCATGCCTCATTGAATGAATGGGGGTATTTTTAAATTACTATTTTATGCATTATGATGGCGAGTTGGAGATTAATGGAGGCCACCACTCAACTAACAAGGGCCCAGCTAAAAGATGACACCATCCGGAAACATCTTCTGACAGAGCAGCACAAGAAAGCTGTTAAAATTTTGAAATTTGGTAGAACAAGGTCACCATTTGATATATGTCGCCATACCACAATTGGTAAGTTTAAAATAGTGAGGGGTGGTGGGGTAGGGGTTTGGACCTAGACCTAAACCAATTTTAATTTATTTGCAGGGAGAGCTTTCAGTAATGCAGAGGAACAGCATAGAGTGATTCTAGGCAGGCTGATGGAGATCCTATGTATGATGGCCAAAGAGGACATCCGTGTTAAAAAGTTTGAAGTGATAGCAGAACAAGAGAAACGCCAATGAGTTCATTTGAGCAATAAATACATTAATGCTGTTACTGTGAAAGAACTCACAATGTGTATTGGCAAGAACCTAGAAGAAAACCTGCTGGCAACTGTCAAAAATGCAAATTATTTTCAGTGCTTATGGATGGTAGTACTGACAGTGGTGTAACTGAAAAGGAAATGGTTTACGTAATGTATGTAAATCTCAATGGTCACGTGGAGACTAACATTTTACTAGTGAAAGCTGTATCAGATGGCACAAGTCAGGGATTGAAAAATCTCCTTTTAGACATTTTTACAGACTATGGCCTTAATATAAAAACATGGTTGGGTTTGGGGCTGATGGGGCATCTGTTAACATAATTTAAGATGGGATCTTGTTGCTCTTTTAAAGGAAGACATACAGTGGTTAGTTGGTGTTCATTGTTTCTCACACAGATTAGAACTGGCCATAAAAGATGCTTTGGATAACACCTGTTTCAACGATGTTTCAAACTTTCTGACCCAACTGTTTATCTCTATCAGAAAAGTCCTAAGAGACTCAGAGAGTTACGGTCCCGTGCCCAGGCCATTGAGATGTCAGTTGAGAAGTCCAAGAAGGCCCATGGCACACATTGGGTGCAGCATAAACTTCTTGCCACCCATGCTGTTACCAAATCATTCCCCGTAATTTGTGCCCATTTACAATCTATGGCCGCAGACCCAACTCATGACCAGGCCAAAGCCAAGGGAGTGTTGCAAATTATTACTAAATTCCAAACGGTGGCACACCTTGTAAATTTTGAACAGCTGCATCAGCCACTTACCAGGTTCTCACCAGCACTTCAAAAAGAAGTAGTTGAAATGCCAGAGCTACTTAGCTCTGTTGAAACTTTGAGAAACACTCTTGACCAAGCTAAGCAGAATGGTCCCATAGGTGACAGTGAACTTGACATTCTCTTAAAAAATGGGTCTAATGTTCTTTCAGGAGCATGTCCTGAAATCTCTTACAAGGGTGTAAAATTAACACATCTTAGTGGCCAAGTTGTTAAATGTTAAATGTTAAAGGTTAGAGGAATGGTCAGAAGTATGGCAGCTAGGATTCAATGCAAAGAAGTGCAAAATAATGCACCTGGGAAACAAGAACCCAGGGGAAGAATACACAGTGGGTGGGGAGGTAGTAACAACAACAAAAAAGGAAAGGGACCTGGGGGTAATCATATCAGATGACCTTAAGGTTAGCAATCAATGTGAGAAAGCAGTAGGGAGGGCTGGGGGGTATACTGGGATGTATAGGGAGAGGCATCAGCAGCAGAATTAGGAAGTTGTTATCCCTCTGTACAGACAGTTGGTGAAACCCCATCTGGAGTACTGTGTCCAGTTCTGGAGACCTCATCTCCGCAAGGACAGTAGTAACACTCTGGATACAGAAGTTGATACCAGCCCATTTACAGAAGAAAGGGTTCTGAAAGAACTCTTAAAACTGAAGGTGGACAAAGCAATGGGGCCTGATGGGATTCATCCCAGAATTCTAAAAGAACTAAGGGTAGAACTAGTGACACCACTGACTACCCTCTTTAACAAATCATGGGAGGATGGGGTGGTACCCGAGGACTGGAGGAGGGCAGATGTGATTCCCCTTCACAAAAGTGGGAGCAAGGCAGAAGCAGGAAACTATAGACCTGTTAGTTTAACCTCAGTGATAGGGAAAATGATGGAATCACTTCTAAAGGAAAGAATTGTCAAGTATCTAGAGGCCAGCGGGCACAAGACCCTAGGGCAGCATGGAGTCCACAGCGGGAAGGTCATGCCAGACTAATCTGATAGATTTCTTTGACTGGGTGACCAGTAGTAGATCAGGGAGGGCTGTGGACATGGCCTACCTAGACTTTAGCAAGGCATTTGACACAGTCCCACACAAAAGATTAATATATAAGTTAGCCAGCCTGGGAGTGGGTCCCAAGATGACAGCCTGGGTAAAGAATTGGCTGGAGAATAGGACACAGAGGTAATAGTAAATGGAGTCCACTCAGAAGAAAGGAGGGTTACTAGCAGGGTCCGCAGGGTTCAGTATTAGGACCAGTCCTCTTCAATGTCTTTATAGCGACATTGCAGAAGGACTGGAAGGAAAATATGTCTCTTTGCAGATGACACTAAGATCTGCAACAGAGTTGATGCACAGGGTGGGGTGGAAAGGATGAGAAGGACTTGGCAAGGTTAGAGGAATGGTCAAATGTATGGCAGCTTAGATTCAATGCTAAGAAGTGCAAGGTAATGCACCTGGGAAACAAAAACCCAGGGAAGAGTACACAATGGGGGGTGAGATACTAACAACAACAAAAATGGAAAGGGACCTGGGGGTAGTCATATCAGATGACCTAAAGGTGGGCAAGCAATGTGAGAAGGCAGCAAGGAGGGCTGGGGGGATACTGGGATTCATAGGGAGAGGCATCACCAGTAGAAAACAGGAAGTTATTATCCCTCTGTACAGACAGCTGGTGAGACCCCATCTGAGTACTGTGTGCAGTTCTGGAGACCCAATCTCTGCAAAGACATAGACAGGATGGAAGCTGTCCAGAGGAGGGCAACTAAAATGGTGCAGGGTCTGCAGGAAGACATATGAAGAGAGACTTAAGGAGCTTAATATGTATAGCCTCGAGGAAAGGAGGGAGAGGGGGACATGATAGAAACTTTCAAGTACCTCAAGGGAATCAACAAAGTCCAAGAGGGTAGCATCTTTCAAAAAGAGGTGTGCAAGAACAAGAGGGCACAATTTGAAGATAGAGGGGGGGCTCAGAGGTAATTTAAGGAAGTATTTTTTCACAGAGAGGGTTGGGGATGCATGGAATGGCCTTCCGGAGGAGGTTGTGGAGTCAAAATCAGTGGTGGAATTCAAGCATGCATGGGATAGTCATAAGGCAATTCTGGGGGGTGGGGGTAGAAAGAAGTAGGCTGCTGGTTAACTAGGATCTGCAGCTTATCCAGTAGGTAGGGAAATGGGCAGACTGGGTGGGCCAAGCGGTCCTTATCTGCCGTCAAATTCTATGTTTCTATGTTCTATGTTTCTATGACATAGACAGGATAGAGGTAGTCCAGAGGAGGGCAACTAAAATGGTGCAGGGTCTGCAAGAGAAGCCATATAAGGAGAGACTAAAGGAGCTTAATATGTATACCCTTGAGGAAAGAAGGGAGAGGGGGGACATGATAGAAACTTTTAAGTACCTCAGTGGAATCAACAAAGTCCAAGAGGGTAGCATCTTTCAGAAAAAGAGACTTACAAGAACAAGGGGACACAATTTAAAGATAGAAGGAGGGCAGTTCAGGGCAATGTGAGGAAGTATTATTTCACAGAGAGTAGTGGATGCATGGAACAGCCTTCCTGAGGAGGTTGTGGGGTCTAAAACTGTGGGGGATTTCAAGAATGCATGAGACAGACATAAGGCAATTCTTGTGGGGGGTAGGAAGAAATAGGCTGTTGGTTAACTAGGATCTGCGGCCTATCCTGTAGGTGGGGAAATGGGCAGACTGGATGGGCCTAGCGGTCCTTATCTGCCGTCAAAGTCTATGTTTCTATGTTTAAAACTTTTAAACAGCAAACTAAGAAATACATTAAAAACATTGAGAACTGTTGTGAACAAAGGTTCAGTTTGACTGATAAAAGTATTATCTATAACTGTGCAAAGTGTTAGATAACAAACTTTGGCCAGCAGACAGAAAGGAACTGGAGCTGTATAGGAACAGTGACATTACTGCAGTAGCTGACCACTTTGCAGCACTTTTGCAGCCTGACTGTGACTGCACTCTGCTACTTGAAGAATGGCAAGAGTTTAAGATTTTTGCTCAAATCAATTTCATCAATCTTTCTGCCTCTGCTATCTGGTCAAAGCTGGCATGTGATTTCCAAAATTCTTATCCAAATCTGTTGAAGTTTGTCAATATGTTGAGAGTATTTCCTGTGTCTAATGCAATAGCTGAAAGGTGTTTTTCAACTATGAACAAGGTAAAAACTGACTAGAGAGCAAGTCTGGCAGAGGATACTGTAGAAACATTGATTTGCATTAAAAAGCAGCCCCCACCCCAGTTGAATTCAACCCAGACAGGGCTGTAGACATATTTTTTAGTGCTAAACCAAGACGTCCTGGTGATTTGGCAGCTGCGGATGGTGGACCACCCCCCAGGCCCCCCTCCCAAAAAAAAACAGGCCAGAATTACTGGCTACATTCCTGGTGGAGAAGAGTAGCAACCCAGTACTTTTTGAAGTTTATGGTCAATCACTGTCCCAAATGGAGTAGTTTTATATGGGGCAGGGGGGTTCATTTTAAACTGATGTTTGTCACGACTCACGGTCACGCCTTCACGAATTTCACAAATTTATAGTCTGCTTTGGCAGACATCCTTCACGGCTCTTAAAATGTAGTTGTGCCGCTACGCAATTGCTGTATTTTCTGAATGGCTAACTAAAACAGTATCAGTCTCAGAAACCTGTGTACAATGTGTATTTTATCAATATAGAACAAGATAAGTAGATTTTATGGGGGTTTGAGCAAAAATATAAATATTTGGTAATTGCTAATCAACTTCGGTCAATTGCTAATCATTTTTTACTTTGATTAGTGAAGGCTGCTAATCAAGTTGGAGGTGGAAGACTAGATTTGCTGGCAAAGGCACCTAGCTTCACCTGAGCTCTTTTCTTCTAGGTTGCTTGAAAGGACAGAGCAAAGAACCTTACCAGAGCAAGGGAAAGGATTAAGGCTTCTTTTGGCTAGGCAGATTTACAGTGTTGTTATTTTTATTTTGTACTCACAGGGATTGTTACTGTTTGTTGCTAACATTTTATTGCTTTATTTTTCTCTGATTCAAATTGTTGCTGCCGGGTCTGCCTTCTGCTGCATTATTACAGGGTGTGCCTACAGGTATGTGCTTACAGATTACTGCTGTAATCTTCTGATTCAGATTGTCTTTTGCAAGGTATATCTTCTGTTACTGCTTTATTTTTCTCTGTAGCAAAGTGTTTCTTACAGGGAATATCTTCTGTGAAATTATTACAGGTGGTGCTTTACAGGTTTTACAGTTTTATCTATCATTAGGATAAGCTTTCAGGACTACTGCATTTGTTACTGGCTGATTGTTTCTGCTCTTACCTTCTTGTTTCTTTTGCCTGTGGTTCTTCTTTTTCGGCAGAGGAAGGGCCCAGCCACCCAACCCCATCCCCAACCACCCCACACTACACTTCTTTTATAGGGTAGCACAGTTGTGACATTTCCTGTAGCAAAACAGGAAAGGGCGGATCAGAGGGGTATCCACACAGTGACCTCATTTACAGGGGCACAAGTAATTTAACTTGTTATAACAAGTAATACAAAAACAAACAAACAAACAAAACACAAAATCAAACTTTTGATTTAATTTTCCTCCTTCTAATTACTCTGACCAGGTTATAAACCCAGCAGCTTATCTGGAATGAATATCATTAACTATAGGTACTGCGGAACACTTTTCAGAAGGGCAGTTTTACAGGATTTAGGACACTGTCCTACATGCTGGGCCATTGGAGATCTAAGGGCTCAGCTCCAGGCAGCATGGGCAGAGATTGCGCACCTCAAATTGCATATTCAAGAGGAAATATATTATAAGAACCGACCGCTATTTCCCTAACATCCAACAGAAGCACCTCAACCGCAGAGGGCAGTTGGTCCAGGAGGTTGGTAGTAGTAATAGTAGTAGTAAAAAGTTTATTTCTGATATGAGAAACAGGATAAAACCCAATTTAGCATCAGCTAATTTACAATGGGGTCCTACTGTGCAAAAACATCAGTTTCATTTTAAATACATACAGATACACACATTATACATACATGAGACACAATACATATATGACCAGGGAAAAAAACAAATAATAATAATTACAACAATAGACCATATATGCAGACATCTCAAGTACAGCAAATTTTTAAAGACATTGCTTCCTTTACAAGCCATGATTTTATTTCATTCCAAGATATTTTATTTATTCTTGACCTCAAGTGACCTGACAATGAATTCCACAATTTTGGACCTTCATATACATAACAATGTTGGCCCTTCACTGTTCTCATAAGTGGTACCCTAAATTTTACTTCCTCTTCAGATCTCAAACCTGCCTTAACATTCCACTCCTCCAGAAACTCCACTAGATATCCTGGAGCTTTTTTAAAGTAACAGCGATAAATTAACCATTGCACATGCATATTTCGCCGTTCTGTCAAGGATATCCAATTTAAGTTCCTGTAAAGGGTGCAATGATGTGTTTTCCAAGGTGCATTCAAAACAAAACGCGCATATCTATTATAGATAACGTCAAGCTTTTCTAAATTGCTCCTAGCTGCCCCTCTATATATGACATCACCATAATCGATATGCGGAATTATCATCGAATTCACAATCTTTAACCTGACATCAAATGAAAGACAATTTCTATGCTTGTACAATACCCCCAACTTGGGGGTTGGTAGGTGGTTAGGAGGGGCAAATCGGGCGCCCCATCACTTGGTGCTCTCCAAAATATCACCTCCACAAACCATATAAAAACTACGAACGGTATCTGCCTCTATCTCTGAAATCAAACAAAGGGGCAGAGGACAGTGCAGCACAGGAACTAGCACAACAAAACCCACCCAAAACAGGAACCAAAACAAAAAAAGAAAAAAGGGAATCCAAAAAACTTCTGATCATAGGAGACCCCATGATTTGGGGAGTTGATACCTATCTCCAGCCAGGGGTAATGGTCAGATGTCTCCCAGGTACATCAGCGTGGAGAGATACTGACCACATTGCTAAAATTGTTCAGGAAGCAGGAGAAAACATTGATGTCCTGGTACACATAGGGACTAACGATCTCTCCAGCTGGTCAGTTGTGGAGACCAAGGAACACCTGACCAGGCCGGGTGACAAACTATCATCCATTTCATCCGGCATCTCCTTCTCTGAGATCCTACCAGTCTGGGAGAGGGGGGCAGATGGACAGAAGGTCAGAGAAGGGGCGATAGGGAGCTAAACATGTGGTTCAAGGGCTGGTGCCAGGAAAAAGGACACAAATTTGTAGGGAACTGACAACAGTTTTGGGAATGAAAGTTGTTTAAATTTGATGGACTGCATCTGACTAAGGAGGGAGTCAGTACATTGGGGCAGAAGTTTGACATCTTTGCAGAATATTTAAACTAGCAAATGGGGAGAGGGGTGCAGCACCCCATACGTTGAATGGGAAGAACACTCCTCCCCCCTCAGCTAGTGGTCAAACAGGAATTCAGCATGTTTGTAGTTCATTTACATCACCAGGTAAGGAAAAAGGTCTAGCTTCCCGTATGACGCACAGGGGAAACGCCAGACCTCGCCCAACAACTAATACACCGACATCTGGCCAATGGAAACTCATGTACACAAATGCTCACAGTCTGGGAAACAAGATCCCAGACCTGCAGACACTAATGACAGAGGCTAAACTGGACATAGTAGCCATTAGCGAAACATGGTTTACCAGTAATCACACTTGGGAGACTTCAGTACCTGGCTATGTACTGTGCAAAAAAGGGGGGGGGAGGTGGAGTGGCCCTTTATGTCAATGAAAATATCAAAGCTACAGAAATTCAGAATACACATAAGGAGCCAGAAGAACTGTGGGTCACCCTGGAAACAGGAAATGGGACAGCCATACGAACTGGCGTTGTCTACAGACCTCCAGACCAGGGTGAGGACATAGACACATTACTGTTAGAAGATAAACAAAACGTGACAGCTAAAGGGGAGGTTCTGATAAAGGGAGACTTCAACATGTCAGATACAGACTGATCAATACCAGCAGGAACACCTGCCAGAACTAGACACATAGTGGATTCCCTGCAGGGGGAGGGCCTCAAACAGCAGGTACAACAACCCACAAGAGACAGGGCTATCCTAGATCTAGTACTGACTAACAGGGAAAGGATCATAGATCTCCAGGTAGAAGGTCAGCTGGGGGTCAGTGACCATCACATGATGTGGTTCAATTTGGCCTCTAGACCTAAATAATCCCATTCCAAGGCAAAAATATGGGACTTCAGAGGAGCTAACTTTGCTGAGATGGCCAACAGAGTTAAGCTAGCTCCGGAAAAAAGAAATACAGGTGAGGGGGTACAGGCAAATTTGGCAAGCATTAAGGATGCAATACTTGAAGCAGCATCCCATTGTGTTAGAGAGAAAAGGAAGTGGAAAAGAAGAAGGAAACCACTTCGGTTCTCAACAACAGTAGCAGAAAAGGTCGGAGCCAAAAGGCTGGCCTTCATGAAATATAAGGGAATGCAGCGGGATGAAGATAGGGAGACATACCAAACTTCCCTAAGGGAAGCAGGGAAGGCAGTAAGGCAGGTAAAAGGCCCAAACCGAGGAAACACTTGCACAAACAATAAAAGAAGGTGACAAGACTTTCTATAGATACATTAGTGAAAGGAGAAAGTCCAGAGGGGGTATTGCTAAGATCAAAGGAGATAAGGGGGCATGTGAGGAGGAGGAGGAGGACCATGTAAAACATCTATCCTAAATAGATACTTCTGCTCAGTATTTACTAAAGAGAAGGTAGGGTAGGGCCCACAGCTCAGCACCATGGACACAGGGGGGAAGGAGGTGTGCACTAGTCCCTTCATAAAAGAAAGGGTCCTACAAGAGCTCGATAAGCTCAGGGTGGACAAGGCAATGTGACCTGATGGCATACATCCCAGGGTACTAAAGGTGCTAAGGGTAGAACTAGCAGAGCCATTATCAGAACTGTTGAGTGAGTCTCTGAGCACAGAAGAGGCCCCAGAAGAGTGGGGAAGGGCTCATGTGATCCCTATCCACAAGAGTGGTAGCAGGGAGGAGGCAGGGAACTACAGATTAGTCCGTCTTACCTCAGTAGTGGGCAAGATTATGGAGGCAGTCCTTAAGGAAAGGATAGTGCAACACCTGGAATCCATAGAAGCACAGGATCCAAGACAGCATGGGTTTACAACAGGAAGGTCCTGTCAAACTAATCTCATAGACTTCTTTGACTGGGTAACCAGAGTGGTGGACCAAGGGGGTGCAGTTGATGTCACCTACCTTGACTTCAGCAAAGCTTTCGATACTGTTCCACATAGAAGATTGATTAATAAGCTGGGTAGGCTTGGGGTAGGTCAGAAGTCGGTCAACTGGGTGGCAAACTGGTTGACGGGCAGGAAACAGAGAGTGGTGGTAAACGGTATACAATCAGAAGAGATGCAAGTCACAAGTGGGGTACCTCAGGGATCAGTCCTGGGGCCAGTCCTCTTCAATATCTTCCTCAGTGATATTGCAGATGGACTGGAGGGTAAGGTTTGTCTGTTTGCAGATGACACCAAGATTGCAACAGAGTAGATGATCCAGATGTGGTGGGCAGAATGAGAAGAGATTTAGATAAACTGGCAAAATGGTCGGAAAAGTGGCAGCTGGGTTTTAACACAAAGAAGTGCAAGATCATGCACATAGGGAAGAGAAACTCTAAAGCCACCTATAGGCTAGGAGGGGAGTTGCTGGCAGTCACAAGGGAAGAATGAGACTTGGGCATCATCATCATCACCGATGACCTGAAATCATCCAAGCAGACCACTAAAGCAGTAGGTAAGGCTAGTGGGATGTTGGGGTGTATTAGTAGGGGTATCACAAGTCGGAAGAGGGAGGTAATCCCTCTTTACAAGACAATGGTTAGGCCCCATCTGGAGTACTGCGTGCAGTATTGGAGGCCACACCTTCACAAGGACATTAACCAAATTGAGGCAGTCAGAGAAGGGCAACCAAAATGGTGCAGGGACTGTACTCTGAGATCTTTTTTTTCTGTTTACAAATGAGCCATTGTATAATAGCAATAATGCACTCCAAGGTGTGTGTCTGTGTGGGATAATGTCATTTCTTGGGTGTTGGACCTACTTGGCCTGCAGCCTTGTGCCCAACCCCAGAGATGTGGTGTTATCTCAGCAGGACACACACCTGGTTGTACATTATTGCTGAATTTATTTATGCAATAGCAGTGGTGATACATTTGCCCTGATAAATATGGGGTTCGCAGTGGCCTGATTCAGAATATACAATGTATCTTCAGGTATGAGGGTGCAGAACAATAACTCATGCGTGGCAGGGCCCCAATTGAGTTATGTAAGTCCTGCCCCCTCACAGTTGATGATAAGTGGCATATTCTGAGCCAGGTCACTGTGTGTCCAATTTTTACAATGTATTTTAAATAGTAAAGCTTATAAATTAGTTCTTTTTAGAAAGTTTATACTGTTCCTGTTTGATGATTTCCCTGCTCTGTTTTGAGTGCAGTAGAATCCATGTGATGTCACCAGTCATTGTTCAGACTACTTTCCAGTTCATTAAGGGTTCCTTTGTGATCTGTCTAAAGTAGAAATAAATGTCTAAAATTAAGATAATTGACTTATCTTCATTTAGAATGGCTCAGTGTCTAAAATAAATTATCTGCAAGGTTTGACTCTCAGCTTCATTGTATAAATAGGGGTTGTTCCATTGGGCATGCAGAAATAAGCTTTTTATTTACAATGCAGCCTAGCAACAAGTGGCAGAGCAAAGTGCAGATTGGGACCAGCCCCCCACGCTTGAGTGTGGGGCTGTTTGTGCTGACCGTTCCCCTTTAACAAAAGCACAAACTGCAGGATGTTCTTTATGGTTCCTTCAGGGGCCAAAAATAAGGATTTGGCAGCCAAGAGCCATGAATTGCTCCTGGGTAGTGGCATTTTCCAGCAGACCAGGATCTATTCGGGCAAAGTCAGGAGTTGACATTAACACACATAAAAATGCATTGGGATGTGGTAGAAGCGGAATAAAATGGAAGGACATGAAATGATAAAAAAATGCAATTCTCTGTAGGAACCTTGTATAAATATTAAAAGAGCTCTGTAAATTTGTCAGGTACACATCATGTTAATAACTAAATTAATAATTACATTAACACATTCTCACAGTAAAACTGCTCATTGGAAAAGGTGCAGTTGGACTAAACTGAGACATAGAAGGAGGCACTTCGACATTTATCTTATACATTTGCTAATTAATTTAAAGATGAGGAAAGAATCTGTCAGTTAAAAACTACACTAATAGATGTTCTCCTCTTCTTTAAATTAACTGGCAAATGTACAAGACAAATGGCAAAGTGCCTCCTCCTGTATGTCTCAGTTTAGACCACCTGCGCCTTTTCAATGGGCAGTTTTACTTCTGCATAGGTGGATTGTGCAAATTCTTCACTTGCTTTTCTTTTCTCCATTTGATTTATTTCAGCTGTTGCTGTTTTTGTTAATCTTAGAGTTTACAACTCTAGAAAATATTTTCAAAGACTAAATTAAGTTTACTTAAAGGACAGAAGGGCATGGTGGTTCATGGTGCCAGTCTGTTATTTCAGAACTAGCCTGCTGCAGCTTGATATGACAGAGTGTAAGTAAGCATTAAGCCACGACGAAGGTGGCATCTAATACTGGATTAATGCATGGTTGGGAGGGCGTGCAACAGACCAACCATACATTAATAGCATTAGATGCCACCTTCGGAGTGGCTTAATGCACTTGTAACATGGGCCGCGCGAGTATAGAGCTGCCATGGTTCTATTTCACATCGTATGAACAACATAACACAGCGACTCACTATGTTTTCATAAGGTTTTTACTGCACTTCGAAAACCTGTTACAGACAAGCTTTTATATGCTGATGGGGTGAAAACATTGTCTACTGCTATATCTACAGAATGGTGTCTTTCACATCCTAGATGACTTATTTTGCGTTCTAGATGGGTTTTCATTTCATACCACTCGTTGGAGGTCTGCGGTGGAGTCCTTTCTGCGCCGATGTCTGGACTTCCGTGACGAATTTGCATCCTCCGTCGCTCACCTCTTCATGCTCCTGTGAGATAGGTCCGATGTCCTGCACTCCTTGTCATGCTCGATCTGGTGCTACTGCTTCTGCTCTCTTTGTGCTTCCCCTGCCATGCCGTTCCTCACCTCTGTTTCTGGTCACTCTCTGCCTACCCAAGACCAGTGTCCCTGTCACACTTCATTCTTGCCTCTCCCCGGTGCTGCTTATCTGGCTGTCTGGATGGTCCTGGTACTTCACTTTCGGCACGGCAGTTATGCTGGATTAATCCCCGCTCCGATTTCCCCCACGTGATCAATTTGAACCAATCGCACATCCCCATTTGCACATTCACTTTAGTGCCATGTTACAAGACTCTTTTCCCACCTGCCCACCCGTTCGGTACCTCACAGCATTGGTGTGAAAGTGATACTGTATTTTGCATCTAGACCACTGCCGCTGCAAGCCTGCCCCCATCTCCAGTTGACATGCTGAGCATCTCCAGTTGATGTTCTGAGAAGCATTTACTGTTAGGTTGCTGAGACGCTCTCCCTACCCTCCCTCTCAATGCAGCTCCAACACATCTCTCCATCTCCAGCACATGATGCATGCACTCTGTAATTCACCCTCAAAGCTGCCCTGAAAGTGCTGCAGCTAGCACCATTGATCCTATCTTATTGGGAGCAGCATGGCTCCTATGGAATTTGCAGGTGCTAATTAGCACCCAACACCTTCTTATTTCGGTCCCTGTTCCTGAGAAGAGTATGTCATTCTACATATTTTAACACTTTGATTACAAAAGAGCAATGACATGAGTGCTGGTAACGCAAGTCCTGTTTTAGCATAGGGGAGGTTGTTACACATGGTTTATTTTATTGTAAGTGTGGTATTATTACACCACAATAATACAGTTCCAATCCAAGCTACACATTAACTCTACATCCTTTATCAGGTTAATGAATTAGTATCTGTTTTGGCTCTGACTAGTGCTTCTTTGGAAGATAATCAAATATAATGAATGTGTATAACATGTAATGTGTAATTTTAAAATGTCATGTGATTGTACCTTTCTTTTCACTTTATTCCTGGTCCACCGTGCAAAGTACAGTACAGTATTTTTTTCCATGTGGTGAAACCCAAGATTTTCTCACAGCTTTGGGTGTATACAACACCTTTTATGACCAGTCCTTCATGGGGCTGAAGCCTCAGCTGGCACCTCCATTATAATCAGGGCTTCCAGTTCAGCTGTCCTTTCATTGTCACTATCAGAGGAGGGAATAGAAAGGCCAGTATCAGCCTAAATGCTACATGGAGCAGGGTGACAGAACCACACTCAACCATCACCTTGCTGCAGTGGAGAATGAGGAGAATGGAAGTGGTGGCTTGAATAGCCACATTTATTTCTCCAAAGCAGTGAGAGATTGGCTTGGACCATGGGGGGACTGGCGACTGCTTAAGAAACCTTGTTAACTTAGTCTCCGCCACTATATTGGGAGCAGTGAATTAAAAATAGAGCCCAGAATCATGTTTGTTACCCTGAGCTGCACCGTCTCCAGCCTGTCTCTGTCCTTCCTGAGGTGAGGACTCCCGAACTGGGTGCAGTACTCCAGGTGTGGCATCACTAAGGATCTATATAGGGGAAGTATTACCTCTTCCCTTCTACTATCGATACCCATTCCGATACATCCCTGCATCCTTACTCGCTTTGCTGTGTGTCTTGTTGTACTGACTCGATTGTTTGAGGGAGTCACTGATGATAACTCCAAGGTCCCATTCCTCAGCTGTAGTGCTAAGTCTCACCTGACCCATTCAATATTCTATTCTGGGGTTCTTGTTCCTTAGGTGCATTACCTTGTATTTTCTGACATTGAATTTCAACTGCCAAACCTTAGACCATCTCTCTAGCTTTTGAACATTGCTCTGTATTTCCCTGAGTCTCTTGTTGCTATCCACCCTCCCAAAGAGCTTGGTGTCATCTGTGAAGAAACACATCCTGTCCCAGATACCCTCACCAATGTTGTTAATGAACATATTGAAGATGACTGGTCCCAGAACAGATCCCTGTGGTATCCCTCTTGTGACCTCCCTCTCTGCTGACTTGACCACATTGACTACAACACTTTGCCATCTCCGCTTTAGCCAGTTACCTACTCGGTCTACTGTGACCTCAGCTGCACCCAGATCCTTTTATCGTCTTCAGCAGATGTCTGTGAGTCACTGAGTCGAAAGCATTGCTAAAGTCAAAGTAGAGCAAATCCACAGCAGTGTGGCCACGATCCAATTCCCCTGTCACCCAGTCAAAGAAAATATCATGTTAGTATGACAACCTCCCTGCCATGAGTCTGTGCTGTTTACTATCCTGGAGACTGTTGCTGTCCAAGTAGTCCATGAGGTCCTTTTTGACCAGTGGTTCTATCAGCTTCTCTGCAGTAGAGGTAAGACTGACAGGTCTGTAGTTCTCCACATATTCTTTGTCCTCCCACCCATGGAGCAGAACTATATCCACCACCTTCCAGTCCTTCGGAACTACCCCCGTCCTTAGCTGTTGAATAGATCTACCAGGGGTTCAGCCAGTTCTATTGCCAGCTCCCTGAGTAACCTTGAATGCAACGCATCTGGTCCCTTATCTGTTTTTAGTACTGCCAGCCCTTTCTGGGTCCTTTCACTTGAAAATATTGGCTGCCTCATCTCCTGAATTTCCTTAGTGGCCACTCTGATGTCACTCTCTGGCAAGGGTCCACCATTCTCCTTAGTGAAAATTGAGCTAAAGTAATCATTAAGGATAGTGGCTTTTTTTTTTTAATTAGTGTCAATGATTTAAAATGCCTCATTAACGAGAACAGCGGTGATGGCTTGAGAGGTTACATAATTTTTCACTCCACAGGGGTGGGGATGATAGATGACAGGGTAGTTTCAAAGGTACCATGGCACTCAGTATGTACCTGTAAGTGTAGAGGGTGTCTTTTAGCCGAAAACAGCAATTCAGTAAACTGAGATGCATGGGGGAGCTGTTGGTGGAGTGATCAATATGCTGTTCACTTTCTTTCACAAAGGATAGTGGGCAGCAGTTTGATGTATTGTGCACCCTGTGAAAGTGACGGACAGCCCAAATTCCCAGTATCATGATATGTTGTGCCTGACAGTCAGATCTTCACTTGGGGGACCCTGGCTCTTACTTTTAGCCCAGGATCCCTTCTTAGGCTGTCTGGAGGCTTAGAGCAATCTAAGTGGATACATGATACCTTTGGAAAAATGGACTGGCATCTGCCACTGCATGGCTATCCCTTGGCAGTCCTGGGGAAAGCTGGAAGCCATGATGGTAAGGACATTTCTTACTCCCCCCCCCACGTGTGAAGCAGGACATTGTGTGCAGCTGCAGTCAGTCACTGAGCGTGTACTATATACAGTATGTGCTCATTCATAGCTCAGTCAGTGGCTGGCCACGGTGGTGAGCTGTGGGCTGTGTCACTCGTTGTCTGGGTTATGGGTTGGGGGAGCAGGGTGGTAGGGCACTGTGGGGTGGGGGATCCACTAGACCACCAGGATATTGGAATTATCATGTATCCGGGGATCGTGGCCATCCGCTAGCCCACCAGGAACTTACAATTAATATTATGGGGATCGGGTCTTGGGGGGATGTCCGCTAGCCCACCAGGAACTTACAATTAATATTATGGGCAATTGGGTCTTGGGGAGGTCTGCTAGCCCACTAGGGCAATATGAAGTCATATCAGAAATAGGGGCTTGGGGGGGCTGCTACCCCATCAGGGCAATTTAAATTAATATTATGGGCGATCGGGGTTTGGGGGGAGCTAGCCCACCAGGGAAATTTATATTAATATTATGGGTGATCGGGATTGGAGGGGGCAGTAAGGCACCTGTCCATGGTGCTATTACCACCCATGGCTTGTGGCAAGGCTTCCTGATGCACTCTCTGTTTGGTGCAGGGCCAAGTTTGCCTCAAGCCACGGGATTCAGCCGCTGAGACCCTGCCTGATAGAGAATTAGGCAAACGGTCCCCAGCGCATTGGCAGTTGGTGCAAGCTGCTTGCACCCAACTATTGAGAATTGGCCCAGTATAACTGCTGCGGGCTTTGGCACTAAAACATAACATTCCTTACATGAGTCAGGTCATGACCTTTACATTGGAGTCCATCAGGTTTCCACACCAGACTTAAGTACCTTCATTTACGTTTAAATCCTGATGAAGTTAGGAGAGCGCAATAGAGACAGTCATGATTCATGCCTAAAAACTTCACAGGGAAACAGAATAAAAGGCTAAGGGGTCCTTCCCATAAATTTTTTTTTTTTGGGTACAAGGCTTTATGCTCCTCCCCCGTATGGCCCCCATCTGACCGGCTCCCCCAGCTCCATCCTCCAGAATTACTGGGCCATTTTTACGCCCGGGTCCAGGAGCGGTGCTCATGGAGAGTCGGTCGCCATCCTGCCACCGCTTTTTTTCCTCATTTTCCCCAATTTTTTACCTGAGGGCCCCAGGAGAAGGATGCATGTGTGTGGAAGCACGCATGCGCCTTACAGCCCTGGTACCGACCCTCCTCCTCCCGCCCCATTGGCCTATCGCCGGCACCCTGCTTGCGCAGCCCCTTGGCCTCCACCAGGGGGCAGCTGTGAGCAAGGGATGCCATATCACCTCCCTGGAGAGGAGAGCTTGCCTGTCCGCAGCTCCATCCAACTCCGCTCCCCCGTGCCGACCTCTGATGACCCAGGCTCGCTCCCGAACTCGGGTTGCCGGCATGCCACGAGGTGAGATGTCCAGCGCATTGGCCCTCTGTGCTACTGGGCCAGCTTCCCATTCATTTTTAATCTGTATGTATGGACTTGTATGTTTGTTTCTTGAATACTTAGACTTCAGTTATAAAAAAGAAACTGGCCCAGGCATCAACATGGTGACGGGTCTTGAAGAGAGTGGCGGGAGGGGAAATGAGAAAGGAGTGAGGTGAAGGTAATGTGGGAGCCAATAGAAGAAATGGGGCAGAGTGCAGTAGGGTGGAGGATATTCTTGGTGGAGATGAGATTAGTGTGTTTGCGGAGGAGAATGATCAGGATGGAGGAGGAAGATGGAGGAGGCTTGGTCATAGAGAAGAAAGCCTGAAGGAGGAGGTGGCATGCCCGACCGAGGTTATGGGGCACAGGAGAGAGAAGGACCCATTTCTCACAGACAAGAAGGAAGGGAGGGGGGCAGGTTTTTCAACTGGGTTTTACAACTTCACGCAGAATCTATATGAAGGCAATTCAGGGGTTGAGAGAACATTACCAGAGAGCAATAAAAATAAGGTGGAAGTATAGAAATAAAAAAAAAAAAACTAACATGAAATCTTGATGTTGGAAATGTTAACAGAGGTATACTATTATATAGGTAACTTCACAGTTGGTGTTTAATAAACTAGAAATCTGACCCAGCCAATAGTAGTGTACAGAACATAATGTGTGCCAAAAGCCCTCGTAATGTTGCAGTCTGTTTTCCTGTCTACTTGCTATAACTGTATTATATTTGTAGTTCTGTGTTGACTTAATGGTGATTTTTGGTTTTCATTACTGAGAAAAAAACAACTCCCCCACTAGAGTTTAAAATTGATTACTCTGGTTTTAGAATCCATGTGTCTGCTGAGGTAATTAAGTTAAAAGGCTTGCCCTCTGGTTAGCATGCTTTTACGTTGATTAAGATTTAGGTAGGCTCTGAATCACCAGTATTCCGTCTCAGACTGACAGGCTCTTCAGAGTGTGCAAGTTGAAGAGCCTGAAGTGCTTGTATAGTGTCCTTTAAATGCTCTTGGCACATTTTGTGTGAATTTGCCACAGTCACACAATGCTTGCGCAGCCGGTATTCTGGGGCTAGTTTTTTAGATGCCTGAAAAGGGCTTGATCTGGGTATCTGCTGTAACCGGGTCACCTTGGATGTTACATTAATTACCCCTGCCTTGTGGGCTAAAACATGGTTGAGGGACCAGAGTTCTTTTTTTCCTGATTGGGGGGGGGGTCGTATCTGATAAGGTTTACTTTACGCTTTGCCTCCACCCACAGTTTAAGTGGGTCTAGTGTCTGAGGTACAACCCCCTGGGATGCAGTACTTACCCAGCTCCCTCAGTGTCCTCCTCACAAGTAAAGTAACTGTGAAACCTTAAATTGAACAACAATGCAGTTAGTGACTTATTACTAATAATATACTGACAAGGCAAAATTTAAAATAACAAAAATATTTATTTGGGGATATTGACAAGGGATAGGGGAATGCAAGGCAAGACTGTTTTCAAGAAAAGAAACTTGTGAATTTTGATGAACACGGCCGAAGTTAGGTGCCTGACTAGGCTCGGCCTATAAACACTTTGAATCAGTTCCCACCACTACTAGACAATACAGCACTGATGTTGATTAGTATTACTGTACCAGCCCATCTGCACTGGCATTACCCATGTCCCAGTGGTACCAGTATAACCCTTAAAACCTTATAGGGAGCTCCCATTGCTTCACTGGGTACCCAACTGGAGAAATGGTGCGGGCCTGTTGAAGTTGCACTAGAACCACAGGAATGAAGCGCTTGATTACTTCTAAAGATAATAAATATAGCCCCAACATAGATACCTGGAGAAACACCCCAGTGCTTTGAGGTCTACAAACACCTCTTCATCAAGGGGGTTGGGCATCGTGGATTAGTAGCCGATTAAATAATGCAGGCACATATAATTAATACAAACAGGTATCAATCCATTCACACTAAGTATCTTCTTTTCAGCTAAGGCAAAGCAAATAATAGATCCAAAATACAAAGCCCCACATAGAGCAACGTATAACCTGGCACTGAACTCAAACAATAACATTAGAAACAAATAAAACGAAAATATACAAATGAAAAATAGAAACTAAATGTAAGCACATGTGGTTCTAGTGTGTCTCATTTCTGTGGCAGCACCGGGGTTAATCTACAGTGCACCTTATTTACCTGTTTTGCTGCTGAAGTTGCAGCTGGTTGGCCAGCGATGGTGCGCTTTAAATAAATGTTTTTAAACCCAAACCCCACAGGCCATGCAGTTGTTTAAAGTGGCAGACCTCAAAGAGAAATATGTGTAGGTCCTGGCCCAATAGCCAAATCTGTTGATTTGATGGCAAACATTATACAGTCCCAGTTGCAGGGCAAGCCCTAAGAGTACTCGTGGTTCAGGTGTTACCAACTTCTCTGACAACTTGGGCCCGTCATCCTCTTCCTCTGCAGGAACAGGTTCTCTTGAGCAGTTGATCAGTTGCTTGGGACGATCAGCTCAATGATGCTGATTTCAGGTGCCACTGGGCTGGAAACAGGCCTTCTGCTTCAGCAGTTGTCTTGGCCTTTCTGACTACTCTCTTCTTCTCCTAACCGTGCACCAGACACACTCCCCCAACCTCCCCCCACCCTTATCCCACTGTCTTTAAAAAGTCCCTCCCCAACTTCCCTCTGGTTTCCACCACCCTTCTCCCCCCATCAGCACCCACAAAATATAACCTACAAATAAAGAAAACAGTCCTCTGGTGCAGAGCGTCTGCTCTGTTTAGTGCCGACTCATGTCTCGTAATGGCTTTTATGAATGAATGGTGATGTCTTAGCTCCTAGTAAACCCTGTTTGTTTGAAATTTCAACTAGTCAGGTTTTTACTAGGAGCAAATATGACACCGTTTGTTCATTTGCGCCATTACCAGACAGCAAGTTGGGCTCGGCACTGAACAGAGCACTAAAGCAGATGCTCTAGCTTTCTTTATTTGCAGCCTTATAATGTATTTTGTAGGTGCTGTGTGGGGGAGGTGGTGGGACTCAGAGAGAGGTTGGGGTGGGAGACTGAGAGTAACTCTAAAAGACAGGGACTTGATGTGGTGGGAGGTGGGGGGACTAATGTATTTGGTGCACGGGTGGGGGAAGGGATTGCATTTTCTTACTTCTATGAAAGCAGCAGCGTGATGTGTGCCGGGGGTTGGGGGTTAACTTATTTCAGGTTCCGGGGGAGAAGGTTTTTCACAGCACAATGGGTGAGGGGGGGGAGTTTTTTAAGTTACAGAAAAAACCAAAATCCACCAGCAAAGTTGGCAGTTCAGCTACAGAATTCACAAATTGTTTCACATATGCAAATATAGTGGATTCGCACCAACTTCGCTGGCAAATTAAAAATACACAACATCTCTAGTCTTGATGCTACACTGAAAATCAGCAGTACACACAGGCCTCGATATTCAGAATTGCGCCTGGCAATGGTGCAAGTGGTGGCGGAGCGCAACTGAGTTGCGCTGGTGCAGCTAAGGGATATATTCAAAAGAGATGAGCCATGGCACATCTCCTCTGAATATATCCGGTAATGCGCACTGAACAAATATGGTGCGCTGGCGCATCCCCCCCCAGACAGGGCTGAGTACCAGGAATGGGAACTGCGCCAGCGCAACAGAGTTACACTGTGCGCAAATTCCTGATATTTAGCCAGCAGTATGCAAATGGAGCCATAATACATGCAAGGTGCAAATGGGGCCATTTGCATGTCATTATCTCTTCATTACATGGGTTGTGCAGGGCTGTGTGAAATGCACCTGGCGCCCTGCACAGCATCGTGGTGCTGTCTGAGGATGTCTAGTGGTAGCCCACTCCCCATCCCGTAGCCCCGATCGGCCGGCATATGTCCTTGTATAATCCCTGGTAGTCTAGTGGTCCCCCCTCCTTACCCGTAGCTCCGATTGCCTGACATATGTCTTTGTATAATTCCTGGTAGTCTAATGGTACACTCCTCCCTCCCCATAGCCCTGATCGCTCGACATACATCTTTGTATAATCCCTGGTAGTCTAGTGGTACTCCCCCACCCCTCCCATTACTCCGATTGCCCGTAAACTCGATGGAAAAAAATCCCTGGTGGTCCAGTGGCACCCCCTACCCCCCAACCCACACAGGACCCCTGCCCACCCAGCTCCCCCCGTCATCGGCGGGCAGCTGTAAACCAACCCGCGTACCTCTGTGGCTGCCTGCCGAATGACAGCTTACAGTTGGACCAATGGGCTTGCAGCTGATACTGTAAGATGTCATTTTGCGGGCATTGGGTGGGGGGTGCCTCTGGACCACCAGGGATTTCTTTCAGTTGAGTTTATGGGTGATCGGAGCAATGGGATGGGTAGTGGGTACCACTAGCCTACCTGGGATGTATAAATATATTATTTTCTGCGATTGGGGCTATGGAAGGGGTGGGGGGTACCACTAGACTACCAGGGATTATACAAAGATGTATGTCGTGTGATTGGAGCTACAGAGAGGGAGGGAGGGGGGTACCACTAGACTACCAGGGATTATACAAAGATGTATGTCAGGCGATCTTGGCTATGGGAGGGAGGGAGGGGGGTACTACTAGACTACCATGGATTATACAAAGATGTATGTCGGGTGATCGGGGCTATGGGATGGGGAGGGGGGTACCACTAGACAACCAGGAAAATAATATTCATTTCTTCGGGCGATTGGGGTTATAAGCAGGGAGGGGGGTACCACTGGACCACCAGGAACATTTTTGGGTGCTTGTGTACAGTGTTTTGGGGGGGAAGCCACCTATGTCTGGTGGCTGCTTTGCTGCGCCTTGCAGTATGGCAGCTCGCCTGTGGGTGGCTACCATTTGAGCATTATTTTTCGGGCTCAACTTTGTGCCCCGGTATGCAGCACATCTCAGGGTTGTGCTAGCATATGCGCCGCACATCCCAGGCTGAATATCGGGATGTGCCGCATATGCATGGGCATGCCCCCTGAAGATGTGCCACATACATTATCTTTGTGCCCCGGCACATCGGGAATTGCGCTGCACAATTCTGTCTTTTGAAAATTGCCCCAGGGTGCATTTCTGGGGTTGCGCTGCTGCAACTCAGTTGCACCACGCCCACTTTGAATATCTGGCCCACACAGTCTCTGTCCCACACTAAAGGCTGGCAGCTGTGGCACAATTACTGGATCAGCACGCTTTACCTGCTTTCACAGAAGCAGCCTATTTCTATAAACAGGTGTCATTCTGACACAAAGAGCAAACACACAGTTCATTCTGTACTTGTAGGCCATAGAAATCTTTCCAATCACCTCCTGAGATGTGGCTGTAGAAGCCCCAAGCAGACTCCCTCAGTTGGCTTGGACCAGCAGCACAAGCCCTTCTGACACTGTGTGAGCTAACCACTGACTGACTTGTTTTGGAACAGCTCTTAGAACTTCTCTGGGCAAAGGCAGTTTCTGATTAGTCCAAAGGGCTGCCAGTCACAGGAATTAGACACATAGAAACATAGAATTTGATGGCAGATAAGGACCGCTTGGCCCACCTAGTCTGTCCATTTCCCTCCCTAACGGATAAGCTGCAGATCCTAGTTAACCAACAGCCTACTTCCTCCTACCCCCCACTAGAATTGCCTTTTATCTGTCCCATGCATTCTTGAATTCCCCCACTGTTTTTGACTCTTCGACCTCCTCAGGAAGGCTGTTCCATGTATCCACAACCCTCTCTGTGAAGAAATATTTCCTCACATTACCTCTGAGCCGTCCCCCCTCTATCTTCAAATTGTGCCCCCTTGTTTTTGCACATCTCTTTTTCTGAAAGATGCTACCCTCTTGGACTTTGTTGATTCCTTTGAGGTATTTGAAAGTTTCTGTCACATCCCCCTCTCCCTCCTTTCCTCAAGGCTATACATCTTTAATTCCTTTAGTCTTTCTTCATATGTCTTCTGATGCAGACCCTGCATCATTTTGGTTGCCCTCCTCTGGACAGCCTCTACCCTGTCTATGTCTTTGCATAGATGGGGTATCCAGAACTGTACACAGTACTCCAGATGTGGTCTTACCAACGTTCTGTACAGAGGGCCAACAACTTCCTGTTTTCTACTGGTGATGCCTCTCCCTATGCATCCCATTATCCCCCCAGCCCTCCTTACTGCCTTCTCACATTGCTGGCCCACCTTTAGGCCATCTGATATGACTACCCCCAGGTCCCTTTCCATTTTTGTTGTTGTCAGTATCTCACCCCCCATTGTGTACTCTACCCCTGGGTTTTTGTTTCCCAGGTGCATTACTTTGCACTTCTTTGCGTTGAATCTAAGCCGCCATACATTTGACCATTCCTCTCACCTTGCCAAGTCCCTTTTCATTCTTTCCACCCCACCTTGTGTATCAACCCTGTTGCAGATCTTTGTGTCATCTGCAAAGAGACATACTTTCCCTTCCAGTCCCTCTGCAATGTCACTTATAAAGACATTAAAAATGACCGGCCCCAGTACTGAACCCTGTGGTACCCCAGTAGTAACCCTTCTTTCTTCACTGTGGACTCCATTTACTATTACCTGCTGTGTCCAGTTGTCCAACCAGTGTTTTACCCAGGCTACCCTAGGACCCACTCCCAGGCTGGCTAATTTGTTTATTAATCTTTTGTGCGGGACTGTGTCAAATGCCTTGCTAAAGTCTAGGTAGGCCATGTCCACAGCCCCTCCCTGGTCTACTGCTTTGGTCACCCAGTCAAAGAAATCAATTAGATTTGTCTGACATTACCGTCCTGCTGTGAATCCATGCTGCCTTGGGTCCTGTGCCCCACTGGCCTCTAGGTACTCAACAATTCTTTCCTTCACTGAGGTCAAACTGACAGGTCTATAGTTTCCTGCCTCTGTCTTGCTCCCACTTTTGTGAAGGGGAATCACATCCACCCTCCTCCAGTCCACATGTACCACCCCATCCTCCCATGATTTATGAAAAAGGGTAGTCAGTGGTGTTACTAGTTCTTCCCTTAGTTCTTTTAAAATTCTGGGGTGAATCCCATCAGGCCCCATTGCTTTATCCACCTTCAGTTTTAAGTGTTCTTTCAGAACCCTTTCTTCTGTGACAGGACTAATATCAACCCCCCCTATCCAGAGTGCTTCTATTGACTGGATTAGGTATTTCCCCCTGCTTTTCCATTGTGAATACTGAGCAGAATTATTCATTCAGTATCCCTGCCTTTTCACTGTCGCTTCCTGCCCAACCACCTTCCTCTTTGTTCAGCTTCAGTATCCCTGCCTTAGTCTTTTTTTGCTCCCTAATGTACCTATGAAAGGTTTTATCCCCCTTCTTAACCGAGTTGGCTATCTTTTCCTCAGTTTGGGCCTTTGCTATTCTGACTGCCTTACCTGCTTCCTTCTGCTTTAACTGGTACAGTTCTTTGTCCTGCTCCTTCTGTGTTTCCTTATACTTCCTAAATGCTATCTTTTTTTCCCCTTACCTTCCTTGCCACTTCTTTTGAGAACCATAGTGCTTTTTTCTTTCGTTTTGATTTGTTTCTTTACTTCACACAAAGACTTGTTGCCTCTGTGATGGCGGTTTTGATGTTTCCCCATTGTTGCTCCACCCCACCTTCTTGCCTGTTTGCTAGTGCTTTTCTGAGGCACTCTCCCATTTTGTCAAAATCAGCCCTCCTGAAGTCCAGTACCTTAACTTCTATGTGGTTTGACTCTACAGCTAAGTTTATCGTGAACCACACTGTTTGGTGGTCGCTTGTTCCCAGATGGCTACCCACTTCAAGATCAGAGATCCTCTCTCCATTCCCATTTGAGAGTACCAGGTCTAAGATTGCTCTCTCCCGAGTGGGTTCCAAAACTAGCTGTCTGAGGCATGCCCCCTGTAGGGCATCGAGAATGGCCCTGCTCTTGGATGTGGCTGCAGCAAAGGTGCTCCAGTCAACATCTGGCATATTTAGGTCCCCCACCAGCAATATCTCCCCTTTCTCAAGGATTGGAGGGAGAGGAAGCGCATCCTCAGGATCACGAGAACAGCTGTACGGGAGTTTGAGCTGGATGTCATTGTCCACCTAGGGACAAATGACTTGGCTCAACATGAGATTAGAGCAGTGCAGAAGGACTTTATAGAATTGGGGAGGAGCCTAAGACAAGTAGCACACACAGTATCCTTCTCAGAAGTGCTGCCTGTCAATGGCATGAGTGAGGCGAGGGTACTTTGCACCATGCAGTTTAATGAATGGTTGAAAAAATGGTGTGGAGAACAGGGGTTTGGCTTCATTGGGGACTGGGGTTCCACCTGGAGGTACACCAGCCTATACTGGCAGGATAGTCTGCATCTGTCCAGGAAGGGAACAAGTCTTTTGAGCAATTGGTTTAAATGCTTCATTGGCAAGCTTTTAAACTAGTCAAGGGGGGAGGCACTGATAAGCAGCAGGAAAATCCCAGCCTCTCCCTACAAAACAGGGTACTAAATGAGAAAAAGACCGAGGTAGAAAGGTCAGTGGGGGATGCTGCAACAGAAGGTAAAGCCATCAAAAAATGGAGAGCAATGAGTACCAATGCTAGTAGTCTGAGTAACAAGCTTTCTGAATTAGTGGCCTTGATGGAGGAGGAACATCTGGATATTGTGGCAGTCACAGAAACATGGTACACACAAAACCATGACTGGGGCGTAAACATACCAGGATACACTATCTACAGGAGGGACAGGGAGGGTAAAAGAGGAGGAGGAGTAGCTCTTTACATAAGGGAAGGAATCAAAGCAACAGAACAAAAGGGAAAACAGGGAGGAGAAGAAGCACTGTGGGTAAATTTGGAGGCGGCAATGGAACCACAATCCGCACAGGGGTTGTATACAGACCCCCTTCTCAGAGGGAGGAAATGGACAAGGAAATGATAGAAAGTATACTTAGGATGGCAGAAAAAGGGGAGATACTGCTGATGGGTGATCTGAATATGCCACATGTTAACTGGAGTGCAGTTGAAGCAGCCACTTCAAAGAGTGGGGTTATTCTAGATGCCCTACAGGGGGCATGCCTTAGACAACTAGTATTGGAGCCCACTCGAGAGGGAGCAATCTTAGATCTGGTTCTCTCAAATGGAGATGAAGAGAGGATCACAGATGTAGAAGTGGGTAGCCATCTGGGAACTAGCGACCATCGAACAGTATGGTTCACAATAAACACAGCAATAGAGTCAAGTCATACAAAGGCAAAATTACTGGACTTTAGGAGGGCTGACTTTGCCAAAATGGGTGAGTGCCTAAGGAATGCACTAGCAAATGGGCAGGAAGGAGGGGTGGAAGAACAATGGGGAATAATAAAAACTGCCATCACAGAGGTAACAAGCCTTTGTGTGAAGCAAATAAACAAAAGAAACGATGTAAGAAACCACTATGGTTCTCAAAGGAAGTAGCAGTGAAGGTTCAAGAGAAAAGAAAGCATTCAGGAAGTACAAGGAATCACAGAAGGAGCAGGACAGAGAACTGTATCAGTTAAAGCAAAAGGAAGCTGGGAAGGCAGTCAGAATAGCAAAGGCCCAAACCGAGGAAAAGATAGCCAACTCAGTTAAGAAGGGGGATAAAACCTTTATAGGTACATCAGGGAGCAAAGGAAGACCAAGGGAGGGATAGTGAGGCTTAATAAAGGGGAGGCAGGGTGGGCAGAGGGTGACTGTGAAAAGGCAGAGATACTAAACAAATATTTTTGCTCAGTATTTACAAAGGAAGAGGGGGAGGTACCTAAAACAAACAGTAGAAACACTCTGGATACAGAAGTTGATACCAGCCCATTTAAAGAAGAAAGGGTTCTGAAAGAACTCTTAAAACTGAAGGTGGACAAAGCAATGGGACCTGATGGGATTCATCCCAGAATTCTAAAAGAACTAAGGGTAGAACTAGTGACACCACTGACTACCCTCTTTAACAAATCATGGGAGGATGGGGTGGTACCCGAGGACTGGAGGAGGGCAGATGTGATTCCCCTTCACAAAAGTGGGAGCAAGGCTGAAGCAGGAAACTACAGACCTGTTAGTTTAACCTCAGTGGCAGGGAAAATGATGGAATCACTTCTGAAGAAAAGAATTGTCGAGTATCTAGAGGCCAGAGGGGCACAGGACCCAAGGCAGCATGGATTCACAGCCGGAAGGTCATGCCAGACGAATCTGATAGATTTCTTTGACTGGGTGACCAAAGTAGTAGATCAGGGAGGGGCTGTGGACATGGCCTACCTAGACTTTAGCAAGGCATTTGACACAGTCCCACACAAAAGATTAATATACAGGTTAGCCAGCCTGGGACTGGGTCCCAAGATGACAGCTTGGGTAAAGAATTGGCTGGAGAATAGGACACAGAGAGTAATAGTAAATGGAGTCCACTCTGAAGAAAGGGGGGTTACTAGTGGGGTACCGCAGGGTTCAGTATTAGGACCGGTCCTCTTCAATGTCTTTATAAGCAACATTGCAGAGGGACTGGAAGGAAAAGTATGTCTATTTGCAGATGCCACAAAGATCTGCAACAGAGTTGATGCACAAGGTGGGGTGGAAAGGATGAGAAGGGACTTGGCAAGGTTAGAGAAATGGTCAAATGTATGGCAGCTTAGATTCAATGCTAAGAAATGCAAGGTAATGCACCTGGGAAACAAAAACCCAGGGGAAGAGTACACAATGGAGGGTGAGATACTAACAACAACAAAAATGGAAAGGGACCTGGGGGTAGTCATATCAGATGACCTAAAGGTGGGCAAGCAATGTGAGAGGGCAACGGAGGGTTGGGGATACTGGGATGCATAGGGAGAGGCATCACCAGTAGAAAACAGGAAGTTATTATCCCTCTGTACAGACAGCTGGTCAGACCCCATCTGGAGTACTGTGTGCAGTTCTGGAGACCCAGTCTCCGCAAAGACATAGACAGAATGGAAGCTGTCCAGAGGAGGGCAACTAAAATGGTGCAGGGTCTGCACCGGAAGACATATGAAGAGAGACTTAAGGAGCTTAATATGTATAGCCTCGAGGAAAGGAGGGAGGGGGGACATGATAGAAACTTTCAAGTACCTCAAGGGAATCAACAAAGTTCAAGAGGGTAGCATCTTTCAAAAAAAGAGGTGTGCAAGACCAAGGGGAGCAATTTGAAGATAGAGGGGGCGGCTCAGAGGTAATTTAAGGAAGTATTTTTTCACAGAGAGGGTTGTGGATGCATGGAACGGCCTTCCGGAGAAGGTTGTGGAGTCAAAAACAGTGGTGGAATTCAAGCATGCATGGGACAGTCATAAGGCAATTCTAGGGGGGTGGGGGCAGGAAGAAGTAGGCTGCTGGTTAACTAGGATCTGCAGCTTATCCATTAGGTAGGGAAATGGGCAGACTGGGTGGGCCAAGCGGTCCTTATCTGCCGTCAAATTCTATGTTTCTATGTTTCTATGCCTTCTATCATTTCCTTGTCCATTTTCTCCCCCTGAGACGGGGGTCTGTATACAACCCCGTGCGGATTGTGGAGCCATTGCCAGTCTCCAGAGTGACTCACAGTGCCTCCTTTCCTCCCTGTTTACCCTTTAGTTCTGTTGCTTTTATCCCTTCCCTTACATAGAGAGCTACTCCTCCTCCTCTTCTTCCCTCCCCTGTCCCTTCTGTAGATTGTATACCCTGGTATGTTGACATCCCAGTCATGGTTCTCTGTGTACCATGTTTCTGTGACTGCCACAATATCCAGGCATCCCTCTTCCATCAAGGTCACCATTTCAAGGAGCTTTTTACCTAGACTACGGGCATTGGTATTCATTACCCTCCATTTTTTTATGACTTTATTTCTTTTTGCCCCATCCCTGTCCCTACTGCCTTTGTCATTTTCTCCATTTACCCCTGCCCTTCTCCGTATCGACTGCTCTATTTTGGTGTTTACCTCACTAATTACTCTGATTGTTTGGGGGGGGCTAGGATTTCCCTTCTCCTCTTCAGTGCCTCCCCCCCCTTGGCTAGTTTAAATGCTTGCCACTGAAGCACTTAAACCTATCACCAAGGATCCTGGTTCCACTCCAGGATAGATGCAGACCATTGCGCCTGTATAGGCCTGCATCCCTCCAGGTGGAGCCCCAGTCCCCAGTGAAGCCAAATCCCTGAGCTCTGCACTAGCTTTTCAACCAGTCATTGAATCCCATGGTGCGGAGTGCCCTAGCCTCATCCATGCCATAGACAGGTAGCACTTCCGAGAAAGTTACCGTGTGTGCTACTTGTCTAAGGCCCCTCCCCAACTCCGCAAACTCCTGTTGCACTGCTCTTATCCCATTCTCAGCGAGGTCATTCGTCCCTAGGTGG
Organism: Neoceratodus forsteri; assembly: GCA_016271365.2. Taxonomy (NCBI): domain Eukaryota; kingdom Metazoa; phylum Chordata; order Ceratodontiformes; family Ceratodontidae; genus Neoceratodus; species Neoceratodus forsteri. Next base: position 1,572,382,299 of record CM057455.1, read on the forward strand.
ATAATGACATCCAGCTCCACCCCCCCTTGCCGCTGCTCCCACAATCCTGAGGATTCGTTTCCTGTCCCTCCAATCCTTGGTTCCGGGCAGGCACCTTACCTCCCTTTCCCTCCCTCCCCAGTTCTACCCTCTAACAATTGAGTCCCCCACCAGAAGTTGTTTTCTTCCCTGGGGTCCTGGACCACCCTCCTGTGGGTCTCCATTATGGAGGTTCCCAGCATCCTCCTTGGTCTCCACTGCAGGTGCCTCCATAGAGGAACCATGTTTCACCAGAGTGGCGAATGAATTGTGGAGAGGCACGGCTGGAGGGATGCGCCTCTGTTCCACCACCCTCACCATCCCTGAGCCCACCGTGGTCCAACCACTCCTCCTTCTTGGCAACTTCTAAGGTAGTGGCGGTGGCCTCAGTGGACCCTGGATGGGGGAGCAGGTTTCTCGAATCCTTGCCAGGTCAGCATGGAGACGAACAACCTCCTCCCTCAGACCAGAGAGGTGCCTGCAAATAGGACAGCAATGCAGTTTCCAGAATGTCTCCCGGAAGACTGCTGTTCCACAGCTAGTGCATTGCACCACTCCCCACATGTCTGTGTCCCTTCCAGTTACAGATGCTTTTTTGGTTTTTGTTCTTGTTTTAGTGTGTGCAGGCTTGTGAGTGTCTCTACCCCCTATTCAGTGTGCTGTGCCTTTAAGGATATGAACAGGTGTATTTTGTTAGCAGTTTTGAGGAAGTGATGTCAGAGCGCCTGCTATAAAGGAAGTTATGTGCTTGGGTGGGGTGAGGGGAAGGGTGGGTCAGAGTAAACCTATGCTGTCCAGAAGCAATCACCTACAGCTCTTACCCTCCACCCTGGGGAGTGCCTTCCTTCCTTTCAGACACCTATTTTGCAAAGGCTAAGTAACAGGTTTAGTCACAACTGACTGCAGATATCTCCCAGCTACAGTTCCTCCCAGGCAAATTAAAATTAAAACTAAGAAAAGTCCACCCCAAAAACAGAATCAATACTAGTTACTTACACAGGTCCAAAAAGTAATAATTCAGTTCAGTGTAGTCTAGAAAATAACCTCCTTGATTCAAGGAAGCTGTAGCTGCTTTCTCACTCTCCCTGTCATCAATGTGAGAAGGAGACTGCAACACCTCTGAGACAAAAAAAACTTTTCTGCAAAAAAGAAATAAATAAAATAGGGGCAAACAGTAATTTTGCTTAGCCTAATGATAAAAAGTCACAAAAATGTAAGCACCACCTGTAATAATTTCACAGAAGATATACCCTGTAAGAAACACTTTGCTACAGAGAAAAATAAAGCAGTAATAGAAGATATACCTTGCAAAAGACAATCTGAATCAGAAGATTACAGCAGTAATCTGTTAGCACACACCTGTAGGCACACCTTGTAATAATGCAGCAGAAGGTATACCCAGCAACAGCAGTGTGAATCAGAGAAAAATAAAGCAATAAAATGTTAGCTACAAACAGTAACAATCCCTGTGAGTACAAAATAAAAACAACAACACACAGTAAATCTGCTTAGCCAAAAGTCTTAATCCTTTCCCTTACTCTGGTAAGGTTCTTAGTTCTGTCCTTTCAAGCAAGCTAGAAGGAAAGAGCTCTGGTGAAGTTAGGTGCCTTGACCAGCAATCCTAGCCTTCCACTATGCATAACATTCAGTAGATGCCCTATTGGTTAAGTGTAAGGGCGCCAAGCAGACTGTTGTCTTATTTCCCAGAATTCTTCTTGTGTCAGATGCTGAGATTCCTGACCACTGTTTGGCTGTGGCTGAGGTTAGGGGCTGGCAAGATGGTGGCTTTCATAACAAAGGGAGCATTGGCTCCAAACAAGGTCTTTTATTTGGACTCCTGCCTTATTTTAGCTTCACTTTCCCCCAGGTTCTTTTGGCACACTGGTTCCATAGTATCCGGTTGGTAGGCTGAGTGCCTCTGGGATTCCCCTGCCCTGTGGCGATCACCAATGTGTGATGTGTCCCACAGACAGGGAGGTCGCCTCTTTAGATGTGGCTGGTAGCCATGCAGTTCTCAGGCACACTGAACACCAAACACATCTGTAGTCCTTTCTCTCCCTCCTAGTGTGTCTCCAAGCCTCGTGATGAATTGCTGGTGTCCCTGGGGCCAGAGCACACTGAGGGGTCGTCATCGGTTATTGGCCATGGTAGTAGGGGCAGTGCTGATATCTAACAGCCAGAGAGGCTGCAGCTGAAGAATATTCATTCGGTCCCCACACAGGTTGCAGCCCTGAGGGCTGGAGTGAGCAAGAAACAGATGTCGGCTTCAAGAATGGGCAGAGCGGTAAGCCCCCACCATGGGGGAGGGGTTACACTCTCCCCCGCCTAGACACTTGATATTTGCATCAAGTTCAACAACAGAGTATCTGTAACAATAAACCGTAATACAACATAGCATAAATATAGCATGCACTGTCTATGTAGACAGCTGTTTCCTAACTGGAGTAGGCATATAATATGTCCTAGTCTAGAAAATACAACTATTCTAATGAAATGTTTTTCCAATTTCAATTACAGCTGTGAATACCATAACAATTAGCAATACCATAACCATAATTGACCTCCCTTTTTACCCTTTGCTGCCTCTCCCAGTCTGAATAATATGGTCTTGGCTTTCCAAAAGACAATGTGAGGCAAATATCTGGGTGTGATATAGATACTTCTGTGTACCACGTGCATTGGCAAGTTAGTAGGGGCATGTGGAGAGTCACATGTGAGTTTGAGCCTAGGTTTTATAGCTCTTTCAGAGCAACAGAGTGAACAGCCTCTTCTTCCTTGGCATCAGGGTGCATGTTCCCAGTTTCATTGACCAGCAATGACGCATCCTTGGTCAAAATGTGTCCACAACTTCCTCTGATTCTGTGGGTTCTCTGGGTTTTCCACCTTCCTCTTCTGGCACTTCCTCAGATACTGGCCATGCATCTGAAGGTACGTCTGGTGTTGTACTTGAGTCCAAGATTAATGGTGTGGGCTCTGCAAGAGGCTCATTATTTGTTGTCCCATTTGAATCCCTGAACAGTCTAGCGAGATCCATTGTAGGACAGTATTTCTTTCCTTCTGACTCGGAGTCCAAGCTTTCCTGATCTACTTGAGCATCAGTGGGGTGGAGGGGGGCAGAACAATTTCAGATTGCCTTGTCTTTTGCTTTTTGTCTACATGTAACAAATTGAGTTGTTGGGGGTTTTAGAGGTTCTATAGGTCCTACTGCATCACTGGGGACCAACTGTCCAGTAGGCAACAAATGATTTTGGTGGATGGTCGGATGTTTACTTGATTCGTAGAGGAATCTTGTATAGGGGCATATCTTGTATCGTTTCCAACACAACACAAAGGGTATTGATCCTTCTGTCAGCAAATTTGTGCTTCCCTGGCAATCTCAAATTTCTTAATAGAACACAGTCTCCTGGCAGCAGTTCATGTGCCTTTACCCATCTATCATTCCTGTCTTTGTTGGCTTTGTTACATTTTGCTGCTGCATCCGTGGTCAACTTGTAGGCGGCATGTATCTGGTCCTTCAGTCTTTGGGCATATTGAAGATAAGTCTCTGGCCTAGCTCCATTGGCAGAGACACCAGAACCCAAGTCCATAGGATATCTGGCTTCCTGGCTGAACATCAGGCAATATGGACACAATCCAGTGGTGTCGCATTTGGTGCAGTTTTACACATGGACTAATGCACTGACTTGCTGACTCCATTTGCCCATTTCCTTTGGCTCCAACGTGCCTAGCATGTTTAGTAGGGTTCAGTTGAACCTCTTTGGCTGATGACCACCTTGCTGGTGATATGGATTAGTTTGAGATTTAGTTATTCCACAGGGGGACAATGGCTCTTTCACTAGATGTCTTTCGAAATACTGACCTTGGTACGAATGGCTCCATTGTGGGGTGCTATAGTGCACAAAAAATTTTTCTGCAAGGACTTTTGTGACACTTGTTGATTTTTGGTCCTTGGTTGGATAAGCTTGGGCATATCTTGAGAAGTAGTGTGTTGCTACCAAGATGTTTTCGATATTGCTAGAGTCTGGTTCCAGGCTAAGAAAATCTATGCATACTGGCTCCATGGGTGCGCTTGTTACAATGTTTATGAGAGCGGCTACCCTCTGTGGCAAGGTTTTGGATGGCACACATCTGTAACAGTTTTTGCAGTGTTGTTCCACATCACTCCTCATACGTGGCCAATAGAAGAGAGCAAGATCAAGATAAAAGGTTCGCTCACTTCCAAGGTGTTCGATATTGTCATGCAAAGCACGTAGCACAACTTTTTTTTTAACTTTGATGGTAATATCAGTTACTGTCTGGGGAAACCATTTGGTCCCTGGACTTCCTGGTATACCAAGTTATCTTTGATTTTCAACTTGGGCTACTTCTGCAAGAGCAGTTTTGTATCTGGATCATTTGTACGGACTTGGGTGGCGTCATCACCTTTCTTTAGGGTGAACAGAGTCCATTCTTTGTTCTCTTTGCAAGTCTTAGGGAGTTAACTGCAGGAGAATGATCAAGTCCAGGGCAGGAAGATGGCATTAGGCATTTGATAGACAATCACCAGAGGCACCAAGACTGTCCATAAGACAGTGAGCATTTGCTGGAGACTGTTGTTTATCAATTTCAGATGATTTGCACAGTGCTTTGACAGTTTGTTCTGGGATAGACAGAACAAACTTAATGCGAGGGAGAGGATGAATACTGGACTATCCCACCTCCGATCATTCTGTCTCTTTTTAGTATGTACATATGAAAGGGCAGAGGATGCAACTGGACCACATCAAGCCTTAGATTTCTATAGCATAGGTATTTTTTTACTACACAAGTAGTATGAGATGTGCTCTTTACCTTCGTGTCTCTAGCCTGTCCCTCTCTGTCTTTTTCTCTCTATCACTCTTTTCCACAGTATTGGTATGCATTCTGGTTGCAGGATTTATAGTAAGGTTGCTATGTGTGCGTAACACACAGCCAGTATTTTTAGCATGGCTTAGTAGTTCTGCAAATCTTGCTTATGTATGAACAGGATGGTAATTACATGGAACAGTTTTATGCATACAGTGAAACATGTCTGACCCTAATATATTTAATTTAGTCACATGGAATGTTAGGGGACTCAACCATAAAGTTAAAAGACATTCGGTGCTAAGGTATTTCAGAAAATTTAACCCATCTATAGTATTCTTGTACCTAACAGAACAGCACTTTGATTTAATGCGTAGGGAGTGGGTGGGTCAGGTTTTTGGAGCAGGCGGGAGTTCAAAAAAGCAGGTGATTTATTCTTATTAAAGAGATGTTTAAATTTTCAGATAGCCTGCAGTATTGCTGACAGTAATGGACATTATCTCATAGTCCGGGGGAAGTTAAATGAGGAAGATGTGACGGTGAATGTGTATGGCCCAAATGATTCATCTCATGGCATATATAAGGAGTTAAATGACAAACTGACTGATTTCTTTGACACTACTGTTTTACTAGCATGGCATACAAATAGTATCCTAGATCCACTTCTGGACCGAGCCAAGGCCAGACGTGTCAGAACCACACAGAACAGAGACCTGTTTATCCTGACTGACATTTTGGGCCTGGTATATGCTTGGAGGATATTGAACCCGAACACCAGGGAGTATACCTATTGGTTTGTAAGCTATAAGTCTGGGTCGAGAACAGACCAAATCTGTGTTCCCAAGACAATGATTAAAAGATTGATTGCCTCTCAAATAAAAGAAAAGGTTATTTCTGACCAGTCCCCTATAATGATTTCTTTTATGGAGAACACAGTAACTGAGCGAAATCGTAGATGGAAAATAAATAATTTCCTATTAAGTAACAAAGAGGTTACTGCTCAGGTAAAGAGTGTTGTCAAGGAATTTTTAGTTTAATTACCCAACTGATACATCATGGGCAATGAATTGGGAAAGTTTAAAATGTTGTCTTATAGGCTACCTGATTAGTACCTCCTCTGGGACCAAAAAGAAGCAAAAGGCCAAAACTGAGGAGGTCCTAACCAAGGTCAAGCTGACAGAAGAGAAGCTTAAATCAGATACCTCTGATGAGGGTTGAGCATCATGGTCTAGTTTAAAGACGGAATATTATAAACACAGGGATGAGGCAGAATTTGCTGTCAGGAAATCCAAGCTAAATTACGTAGATTCTGAGCCCAAGGCCTCAGGAATATTGACTATCAGATTTAAACAAAATAACAGAGCCACCAAAATATGCTCAATTAGAGATACCCAGAGCAGGGGCTTAGTTACAGGACATAAAGAAAATCAGTGAAGTATTCTTAAATTTCTATAGAGATCTCTGTGACACTAAAGACTTCCCCATCCCCTTAATGTAAAGGAGTTTTGCAATGGTCTGGATATTCCCACGGTACCTGATGACCATAAGAAGACTCTGTTTAAGGATATTAGCTTGCAAGTGGTCAAGAATGCGGTTGGCAGACTTAAAATAAATAAGGCCCCTGGTCTGGATCGGTATTCGGTTAACTTCTGTCAGAAATTAATTGACCATATTACACCCATCTTAACTGAGTTTATTTCAAGAAGCCTATAAAAAAGGGCATCTACATCCCAACATGACTCAGGGGCTTATTTCCCTAATACACAAAACAGGGAAAGACCAGAATGAATGTAAGAATTACAGATTGATAATTCTTATAAACATGGACTGTAAAATACTGGCAAAAATCTTAGCTGACAGATTGAAGAAAGTTACTCCTCTCCTAATAGTAAACATACCAGTTTTATTAAAGGAAGGCTGTCTGCTGGCAACACTAGAAAATTATTTCATTTGATGGAGATAGCTAATAAATCAAAGGTAGCAACAGGTCTGTTCAGATGCAAAAAAAGCGTTTGCTAGAGTCTTGTGGGCACATTTATTTGAAGTTGTTCGAATACATGGGTTTCCTGAAAATATTATAAGATGGGTGAAATTATTATACAGTTAACTCCACTGCATCTGTTGTTACAAATGGAGTAATTTCATCCCCATCTGACTTAAAAAGGGGAACCAGACATGTCTGTCCTCTCGCTCCACTTTTGTTTAACTTGTCACTGGATCTGTTAGTTAGGAAAGTGTCATTAAAGAATGATGTACATGGCATCGGAAAGCAAGACACTGAGCATCGGCTTTCCCTATATGTGGACGATATCTGTATGTTTGTCACAAACCCTGGCCAATCCATCAGAAAAGCATTAGAAATTATTGCTGATTTGGGATTGGCTTCAGGATACAAGTTATACAAAGTTAAATCGTTTTTCCTGCAGCCGATATTGTAATAAACAACAGGTAGATGATCTAAGAATAGCTTGGGAAACAGAAAAACTTGATTATGTAGGGATTAAAATATTTAAGACTGTCACCAAGATGATAAACAGGAAACTTCTTCTCCTTAAAAATGTTATCCAAGACACCCTAGTTAGATGGAATAATCTGCCACTGGGGTTCTGGGGTAATTTGGACGTGGTCAAAATGATCATTCTACCGAACACTTTCCCCTAATCCAGGACATGACTCTGGGGTCTCACCTTTTATCCGACCACCACCCACTAATCTCAAAAATAAACTTGGGTAAATCTCCAAAATTAAAATTGTGGAGGCTTAAGCCCTCGTTATTACAGGACCCAGAATATATAGAATACATGAAATCTAGAATCCCACAGGTCCTGAAAGATAATGACAATGGGGAAACATCTGACCCCATTCAGTGGGATGCTCTGAAAGCAGTTATTAAGGGGGGAAACAAGAGCCTTTTCATCCCATAAAAAACGGAAGATAGAGGCCTCATATAATTTACTAATGGAGCACTTGCAATCCTACCAACTTCTATACAGGGAGGGAGATAAGGTGCTTCAGGGAAATTAAAAAAGAAATACAGAAAACATTGGATGTAAGGGTACTTCAAACCTTAACTCACCTAAAGTGGGCTAATTATGAAAGAGGGTCTGGGGCACCCACTTATTGGCCTGCAAACTTAAAGCTAGAAAACAATCAGCGACCATATTAAAAATTAAACACCCAGTTTCAAAGAAAATTTCCCATGAAGAAGACCATATTCGTTTGGCCTTCTTCTCTTTTTATCAGTCTCTGTATACAACCCCCCACCCATCTTCCGAACCTGATGGATGGATAGAATTCTTATCACAACTCACCCTCCCAAAACTATTAGACCCCCAATGCCTGTCCTTAGAAACTCCTATAAGTGCAAACGAGGTCCTTAATCACATTCAGGCTTTTAAACCTGCCAAATGCCCTGGCCCTGATGGCTATACGGCAGAGTGGTACAAGAAATTCGCTGGGCTTCTTCTTCACACTCTGCTATCCACTTATAGGGTTACGGCGGGGCCTCTGGAGCCATGCAGCATACCCTTCCTAAACCGAACAAAGATTTGACAGACACAGCCTTGTATTGCCCAATTTCAATATTAAATGTGGATTACAAGATTTATATGGCAATATGGGCCTTCAGATTGGGACCACTCCTCCCTACCCTTATTCACTCCGATCAATCTGGTTTTATTAAGCACCGTATTACTACAGACAATATTAGACGAACCATGCTACTCTTAGAACACATTCATTCCAGACAGATTCCATCCGCTTTACTTAGCTTTGATGCCGAAAAGGCTTTTGGTAGGGATTTATGGAATTTCCTCTGGGTTACCCCTCAAGCTTTTTTGTTCCCAGATTCTTTTCTTAAATGGCTTCAAAATCTATACTTTCAACCCAGGACTTACAGCGCATCAATGAAGCTTTGCCCCAATACTACTACAACAGGAACCTGACAAGATGCCCTCTTTCCCCGTTCTGTTTGCCTTTTTATGGAACCTTGCTAGGCGCCTTAAGATCGGACCCCGAATTGATGGTATGCTCTTGGGACAAAAAATATATAAGGTTTCCTTATTTGCCGATGACGTCCTTCTAACCCTCTTGTCCCTTGAACATTCAATACCTGCCATATGGGAGGTCCTTCAAACATTTGAAAGGATAGCAAACTTCACATTGAATACAACTAAGACAGAGGTATTAATGCTTTATTGCCAACCATCCCAGCCCTTGAGAAACTCTCTCCCTCTAAGATGGCAGTGCACTAAAATTAAAAACCTTGGAATTCATATCCCCCTAAACTCGGAACATCTTGAATTAATTATGAACCCATATCTCTTCTTATCCAAGATGATCTAATTAAATGGGGGCAGCTGAAGCTTACCTTTTTTCAACACATAGAAACCATATGCATGAATATTCTCCCTAGACTTTTGTATGTATTTCAAAACATCCCGGTCTTCCCAGCTAATTTCTACTTCTCCTCCTGGAACAAATTAATCTCCTCTTTCATTTCAACCATCCCAGCCCTTGAGAAACTCTCTCCCTCTAAGATGGCAGTGCACTAAAATTAAATACCTTGGAATTCATATCCCCCTAAACTCGGAACATCTTGAATTAATTATGAACTCATATCTCTTCTTATCCAAGATGATCTAATTAAATGGGGGCAGCCGAAGCTTACCTTTTTTCAACACATAGAAACCATATGCATGAATATTCTCCCTAGACTTTTGTATATATTTCAAAACTTCCCGGTCTTCCCAGCTAATTTCTGCTTCTCCTCCTGGAACAAATTAATCTCCTCTTTCATTTGGGATGGCCAGAGACCGAGAGTCCGTTTCTCTTTGCTCTGCCTCCCCTTGGATCAAGGAGGGGTCAACCTTCCCAACTTGAGGTTTTACGCAATGGCAGCCTTTCTAAAACTCTTCTTTATCTGGTTATTCCCATCCACCCTGCCTTCCTGGAAGGAAATAGAATTCCAAATAAACGATCTACATGATAGTGAGAAAAATTGCATTTGCCTCCCTAGGGCGGGCCCATCCCCTATGTGATCTTACTAGATTTAAGGCCCAAATACTAAAGGTCTGGTACAACCTGAAACAGAGAAAAGCCCTGAAACAAATAATCTTCTTCTCTACATTATTCTCATAAGAGGAAGGTTTTGCCGGCCCGGTGGAGCAGAGGGCTGAGGCGCTGACGCCCACTCTGGGAAAGATGCCGATGCACCCGGGTTCGGGAACTAGCACGGGTCATTGCAGGTCGGCAACACGGGGGAGGGTGGAGCTGGATGGAGCTGCTGGAAGGCAGCTCTCCTCTCTGGGGAGGTGTAGCGGTATCCCTTGGCTGATGGCTACATCCTGGTGGAGGCTAGAGGCAGCACGGGTTTAGAGGGTGCCAAGGCACTAGGCCAATGGGGTGACGGAAAGGGGTCCTGACCAGGGCTGTAGGGCGCATGCGTGCCTCCACATGCATGCGCTCCTACTCCTGGGGCCCCTGGGAGAAAAAACAGGAGAAAATGTCATGCAGGATGAAGACCGACTCACTCACAGGCGCTCAGCTTCTCCTGGGCTGGGCGCAAGGTAAGCCCCGGTGATTCCGGGTGATGGGGCTGGGGGGGGCGTCAGTTGGATGCAGGGCTGTCTGGAGGAGTAGAAAGTGTGACATGATAAAAAAAGAAGATGAAGGTTTCTAGCCCACCAAACTAGATACCTCTTTTGCTTCATGGCAGAGGTTGGGACTTAACTATTACCACCAATTCATTACTAACTCGGGTATCATACCCTTTCTTAATATGGCCTTCCTGACTGGGACTCATTTCGCTATGCCCAGGTGAGAAACTTAATTTTAAGACAGAGGGAGGTCCCCGTTCTACATCCCATCCCTCTACTTGCCCTTTGGGTCCTATTCAGTGACACATTGCAGGGACACCCTTGGGAGAATCTAATAGGCCATTTATATAGAATTATAAGGGACTACCTAGGTGACACCTCCCTTTCAGTGCTACAAGCCTGGAATATGGATTTAGGCCTGGACACCCCCTACCCCCAGTGGAGAGGTGCAACCCTAAGGGCAATTAAAATTACCTTCTCAAAGACATGGAGAGAATTTGCTTGGAAATCTTGTTCCAGATTCTTCCGCTCACCAGCAACTTTGGCTAAATATTTTCCTGCCTCTTATGGTCGCTGCTGGAGGGAGTGTAACTGTACATTAGCTGACCTGGGCCACATTTTCTGGTTCTTCCCAAACTGATGCCTTTCTGGTGCACTTTACAGGGGAGACTGCAGGAATGTCTGGGGTAGGATATCGAATTGACGGTAGAAATGGAGAGTCTATCCATATACCCACCCCATAGACCATTATGGCACCATACCTTGCTTCCACTCTACTTATTAGCAGCTAAAAAAGCCATAACTCGTAGATGGATGACCACCAAGATACCTGCAGTCTCAGATTGGTGTCAAATAGTCCTTGACATTTATAGGCTTGAAAACCTCACGTCTAAATTACATAACAAGCAGGATTTTTTTTGGGACGAAATGGCAGAAATGGGTGTTTTACTAGGCCTTGATTGACCTGGTCTTTGTTCCTTAGGAAGGGCGGGAGACCCGATCCGCCCAGCTAGGGCGGGGTAGGGGCTGGGGCCCCGGTCTCTTCCTCAGATTGGGGGTGAAGGTACTGGGGTGGTGTGGTAAACAAGCTGGTATATACCCATAGTAAGTCAAGTGGAGGTCTGGCCGCCTGCTTCACAGAGGATTGAGAGATACCTGATAGCCTATCATATATTTAAAGTTTCCCAGGTGTGTGATAAAAATGTTGTGTAATATCTATTGCCAAATAGCTGATTTTATACAACATGTGTGGGTCTCTTTTCATGAAGATAAATGAGATATCTCACTGACCACATGTGAGATATAATTTATATTTTCACAGTCGGGCATGTCACAATGGATATCTTGGCCAGATGGGTATGTCACAAATGGTTCGGAACTCATTTAATATGTTCAGCCTCACTAACAGTACTAACTGTATTTAAATGCAAATAACTTTAAAATGAAAAACTATAGCATTGTACTGTGAGCACGACAGTTGTTTAGCACAAAAAGATCTACAAAATGAGTGGTGTTTCGTTTATAGCTACCTTTTAGTTTTTTTTTTATAATTAACAAATAAAAATGCAGAACATTTATTTTCTTTTCAGTTTTTCGACAAACAAATGTGAATAACTTTAAAAGGAGAAATGATAGCATGGTAGTGTGAGCACAAAAGCTGTTCAGCATAAAAAAATCTACAAAATGAGTGTTGTTTCATTTACAGATACCTTTTAGTTTTTTATAATTGGCAAAAAATAGCACAAAATCTAATTATTTTCACTTTTTGCAACAAACAAATGTAAATAACTTTAAAACTGAAAAAGAGAGACCCACAGTTGTTGTATAAATCGAATATGGCATGAGTGGCAGTGAGACAGTAGGAATATCTCCACTCGCTATCATTGAACTCTAGGTATCCCACGAGTGGCTTCACCACTTGTGCGATATCAAGAGTTCAGTGTCAGCTCGTGGAGATATTTCTGCTATCTCACTCTCACCCATGTCGTATCCCATATATCTTCTTTATACAACTTGATATATTCTGTATGATATGAACAAATGTTTGCTATGTACTATTATGTCTCTTTTAATAAAAACAAAAAAAAATTATTATTCTACCAAAATGTCTATATACATTCATGCTGTTGCCCTTCAGTATAAATTAAAAATGGTTCCTAGGTATTCAGAGCCTAATCTCCAAATGTTTGTGGGCCTATTGAAGATGTAGAATGGCATATCACCATCTGTTCATTCAGTCCAAAAGACCTGGGGGGGTCTGAAAGCGCCAGACCTCTACTTTTAGTTTCTCACATGTAGAATTATGCAAATATCCAAATGGTTTGATGTGTACGAGAATGCCCTCTCCAATTCGGAATGGCTAGAGATGGAGTCTGAAATAACTAAAACAGCAACAATCCGTGTTCCCTTCTTTTTGCTTGGCCCCTAAACCCCTGAAGAACAAAATTCTCTCTGACAGACTTTTTATTCTTAGAGGATGGTCTAAAATGATGGATCTAAACTTAGGGAAATCCAGACTCCAACCCTTGTTCCAGAACATCAGTATTGTCTCTGATGGTCAGGTCTTTCAGAATTTGCTTTAAAGATTTACTACAAGATTGCACACTAATAGAATTCAGAACTTTAATGCAAGGAAAACATCTACAAAAATCTGATGAAGGCATGTTTGACTGTATGGCTGGAGCATCAGATCTCTTATATTCCATGGGAAAGCCTTGCTAGACACAACACCAACTCTCAAAATGTATTGGCATGCATTCAAACGAGGCCTAGAATATCAAATTATTATAATCCCCTTTTTGCCTGTGCAAATGGTCCTGATGTGGGGAATATTAGGTGTTCGGCTACCACACTTGGTAGGGGAACAGCTAATTAGAATTGGAACAAAAATTGGCTAAATTCGATTAAAACATTCAAGACAGTAAATATAAAACTGATGTAATTTAAAACCATCCACAACTTGTATTACACTCCTCTTCAGGTGAATAAAATAGGTCTGAGAGTTTCATTGAACTGCTTGAGATGTGGAATTGCTAACTGTGACTTGGTACACATATTCTAGGATTGCCCTAGTATGAAATGACTATGGGACAACATGTTGAACTTTTTTAGAGACATTAGCTGGTTGCAAGGGAAGGTGAATGTAGAAATGTGTCTCATTGGTCACTTCAGTGAAGAAGAAACTTGGAGCAAAGAACAGCTGTATAGCACAATATCCCTAATCTCAGCAGCAGTTAGGAATTCCACACTTAAGATATGGCTAGATGACAGGGTTCCTTCGTTTGGGGAATGGAAAATGGAATGCTCGGAGATTTTGAGAATGGAGAGGCTTGCCCATCTAACGGTTGACCAGAACTACTTCTATAATTCTAAACAGGGTGCTATCTACCACCGCTTTGTCTCAGTAACTGCATTATTTTTTTCCCTCCGTTACTCCTAATTACATATTTCACTCTAGGATTCCTTTTTCTTTCCTTCTTCTCATTTCTCATTTCTCATTCTTGATTTCTTATATCAACTCAATAAATTAGGGGATTGTTTTCTTATAATGGTCGTGGAGTGACTTCCTTTGTGCAACTACAATTAAAATGTATGCTAAGAAAGCAATAAGACATGACAGGGTGTGTATTAGACACTTTAACACACGGCTAGGAGGCATAGTGAGGCACAAGGCCACTGCGTGCAGCCTCCTAGCCGTGTGTTAAAGTGTCTAACACACAGACCCCGGAGTGGCTTATTGCGCTTATGAAGTGGCTACCTAACATATAGATTGATGTGATAACTAAAATATATAGCAGTTAATAGTGGCAAACTTAAAAGTCTGTGTTAATTTTAATAAAATAGTTCCTCCGCCTACTGTTTTTTTTTTTTTGAGTTGAGGACTTTTGAGCTGTTTAGGCTTCCATATCTGTATTTCTTTCCTCCATCATGGAGCTGTCATGGCATCACCATTACATCCCCCCCCCCCACACACAAGTACCTTGTTACCTGCTAGGTTTGTTTTTCTGTTTTTTTTTTTTTTTACATATCTGGCTGATTCTACCTTTATTTAACAACAAAAAAAAATCTGGTTGATCCTGCTGCTTCCATATCTGTATTTCTTTCCCCCATCATGGAGCTGTCATGGCACCACCATTACATCCACCCCCCCCACACAAGTACCTTGTTACCTGCTAGGTTTGTTTTTCTGTTGTTGTTTTTTTTTTTTTTTACATATCTGGCTGATTCTACCTTTATTTAACAACAAAAAAAAATCTGGTTGATCCTGCTGTTTGCCAGTGTCCGGCGATGCCGCAGTCCGAGCGGGAACAGTAAGTCCATGGTTAAAATTCAGCGCTCTGTCTTTGGCTCCAATAGTGTGAGTAGGTGGGATCAACAGTTCCGACGAGCCGGGAACAGGGGGGAAGGCTCAAGTGCCGTCGGTGTCGCGCTCGGGTCTAGCGGCAGTTACATTCTGTGTCTGGGGACTTGGTAAGTGGGAGAATAAAGATGGCTGCTTTTTTTTTTCTCTGCGTTCTATGTGGGCATATTTCTAGGATCAGTGCCCAGCTGGCATAGCTTGGCACAGCCTGATCTTTTTACCAAGGTGTAAGACGTTTTAGCACACTCCTAGCAGCCAATCAGAATGCTGCTTTTTTCTCAGCCATTTCATAATAATTTTTCTTTATTTAGTGATATATACATTTCTTATTGATTACATGCTGAACTGATAATCTTTCCTGTTACAATAATTGTTACTAGTTACAATTTTAATGTTTATTTGGAATGTTTTATTACTTGACTTTTTTAAACTCAATAAACTTTTATTGATAAAAAGAAAAAAATTGTTCTGGGATTCGTACCCACATTTTGATTGTCTGTGGTTGTTGCATATGGGTGTCGTGACAGGGCATCAGAATCCACATAATTCAAGCAGGGTCTGTACAGCACGCAGTGGTCATATGTTGACAAAGTGTGTCCATCAGTGTCTAACTTTGCTGTTGTTTTCACATGTGTCAATGGGTTGTTAACTGTTTTGACAGAGATGTGTACTCCATAAACTGACAGCTTTCTTTAAGTTTGATGTACCGTTTGCAGCTGGTGCAGCATACTGCAGCCTGATTGATTACCGGAGTTCCTTGCTCCGAGCATATCTCTCTGGCTCTGCAGATGTTGTACTGGCTGCCTGTGAAGTGGCGCATCCCCTTCAAGATAGATTTGTTAACATACACAGCCCTACGTGATCTGGGTTCTGACTATCTAAAAGAGCTCCTGTATCCATATGCTCCTGGTTACCCTCTCTGCTCTTCAGAGGTGGGCTTCTTTAAGGTCTTCAGATCGCATTTAAAGCTGTCTGGAGATCATGTCTTTGCTGTAGCTGCTCCACTATTTTGGAACCAGCTCCCATGAGAGCTTCCGGAGGCCCCCTCAGTTGAGAACTTTAAATGAGGACTGAAGCACTATTTATTTATTAAAAATTATTATAGATTATCTTAATTTGCTACTTGTATTTGTAAATGTAATGTACTATCTGCTGCTGTTTATTGTATTTTTGCTATGTAAGGCACCCAGAGCCTATGGGATTGGGCGCCTAAGAAATAAATATACTACTACTACATCTCGTAGATTGAAATTGTCTGTGATCACTACATCTTTGATTGCTGCAGCCCTTCTAATTTCCTGTTTCTTAATCACACCCTGTTTTTGATTAGGGGGCCTGTCGACCACCCTGAGTTTATCCTCCTGACCCTTCCTGCATCCATCTGCAATCATAGTGTTTCTGGCTCCGCCCCTCACTTACTGCTATGTCCCTTGTGGTCTTAATGCCCTCCCTCGCATATAGGGCCATCCCTCCTTCCCTGCCGCCATCTCTGTCATTCCTAAAGATAGAATACCTGGAACTGTGAGGTCCCAGTTGTTGTGTGGAGTTTCCCACATTCCATGAAGGCCATTTGCACTGTAAGATACCTTAAGAGGTTCTGTTAATTTAAGCAATTTCAGATGTAGCAACAGATCACTATATTATACTTTAACTTATACTCTATATGGTTATTAAACTTAAAACTGTATGGAAGCACCAAGTTATCTCGTCGGTGAGAATACCGACCTGCCCCACAACGATGGCAGAATACCGACGCTTGTATTGTGCCACCTCTTTAATGGGTGTTTTCTGTGGGGGGCCGTGCCCCCACCCTCCATGCAGAGGCTCTGCCCCCACCCACCCTGGACTCTAGGATTCCAACTCCAGGTTGGAGTTGGTCCGGGGAGGAGGTGGAACACTGGTGGAAGGCGAAACACAGAAAAAGGACCATTACCGCGATTGTCGCCATAATGGTCTTTTTCTGTGTTTCGAAGTCGGGGTGTCGATAACAAGGGGTGATGCGAACTCTATGAGCTC
Source organism: Neoceratodus forsteri (assembly GCA_016271365.2). NCBI lineage: Eukaryota > Metazoa > Chordata > Ceratodontiformes > Ceratodontidae > Neoceratodus > Neoceratodus forsteri. The sequence continues at coordinate 1,572,399,114 of CM057455.1, forward strand.
AGATCTACCTAGGCCAGGTCATACTACAAATTCTCTAAACTGTACAAATTGATCTTAAGCTTTTTTTTAATTTATTATTATTATTCAGTTTATATGAATACAAGCCATGAAATTCTAGAAGCAGGAGATCACATAAACCTTGTCATACAGTACATAGTACAGTTACAATAGGGTAGCTGGTCATGCTTTCTCAGTTATGCTTCGAGAGGGTATCTTGCTCCTAATAATAAACAAAGAACAATTTAGTTTAACTGTCACACAATACCAGAAGCATCAATGGAGCTGGCCCTTAGATGCAATACGAGTAAAATAATGACGCTTCAGTCGATCTGGCCCTGAAGGGTAGTAGAACTGTAACCCAGCACAGTATGATGACCTGCCACTAGTAGTCAGAAAATAACATAGAAAGTATAATCTCAAACATGCATTTTCTTATGTTTATTCCTAGATTCCAGCTAATAAGTTCTTATCCTTATGTTGTACCAAAATGCATAAAATCTGAAGGACTTAAGCATAGCAAGCTAGTGAGTGCGAAGTTTCTCACACACCAGATCACTTAAAGCCACGGTCATGCAACCACACCGCCAGGAAGAAGAGTGTGAGGAGCCAGAGGGCCCCCATCTCCTCGGCCGGAAAACGGCCATTTTAATTCCCACAGTATATGTCACAGTTTAACTACATAGCCTACACTCGGAGATCAATTGATTTAAACATAATTTTTCTAACATATATACACTTGTAGAAACCATACGTCGTAGGGTCTGATAGTAACCCTCCCAGTAGTGAAGTCACTTTATAGAAAAAATATTTTAAGTACAAGCAACTCCACGTTATCCCCACCACTAACAAAGCCCCACTATGACCTTCGATTTAGTTCACCCAAAACCTCCATTTACCTCCCTGAAACCCATTGTCTCAGTTCAGACGTTAGGTGGATAATGCGGCAGCGTAAAGCGGTAAAGTAAGTCTCTACTTCTGACTCCAAGAGAGCCTGTTCCTCCTGAGCATGAGCTGCCCAAATTTTGTCAATCATTTTTGGAACATCCTTGGGATCGGTGTAAATATAGGTGTGCCCGTCATATTGTACTGTCAGCTTTGCAGGGTACATGGTACTGAACAGCATATCTAGGTCTTGGAGCAGCCTTTTAGGGATGTCAAAACTTTTTTGACGCTGCCTGGTGGAAAACCTGAGATCTGAGAAGAACATGATTCGGAACCCATTTACCTCAACGTCTTTTACTCTTTTTGCTGCACGGAGGATTGAGGCCCTCTGACCAGTGGATCCCATTTTTAACAGGAGGGTTCGAGATCTGGATTCCAGTCTCTTGCAGGGTGTTATGTGATATATCTGATCCATTATCAGGCTGGTAACATCCATCACCAGGGCCTTGTTGATCCAGGGTAGCATGGTGTCGACAGGGTGCTTGGATCCCTCAAAACCCTCAGGAAGACCTATAATCCGCACATTTCTCTCAGCTGATTTTTGGCATGCTCCAACCAGAGCTTCAGCAAGTTACTTTCTTTAATGATCTCCGCTACGGGCGAGAGTGCCTTTCCTGCTGAACTCACCACCTCCATGGCTTCCACTCGGCTGGTCTCCACCTTGGTTTCTGCAGACTGCAGTTGAGAAGTAAAAGCATCAAATTTGCCAGCCAATAGTTGTATTCAGGTATTCATGTGATTCATGGTGGCATATAAAGTTTGCAGTGTTATATCTTCCGTTCCCCGAGGAGCTTTGGTCACCCTCTGGCTGTTTTTTGTCATGCCTTGCTTGGGCTTGAAAAAGTCTTGCGGCCTGCCAGCAGCTCCATGAGGTTTCCCCATCTCAGCTTTGAAACATAGAATCATAGAAGTTGGCGGCAGATAAGGACCGCAAGGCCCATCTAGTCTGCCCATTTTTTTTTCTACCTTATGGATGTGCCATTGGCCTTCGCTCTGTCAATGGCCTATCTATTCATACTCATCTGTATTGCTCCCTTATGCCTATCCCATGCCTGTTTGAAGCCCTGCACTGTATTCATATCCACCACTTCCTGAGATAGGCCGTTTCATGCACCCACCACCCTTTCTGTGAAAAAGAACTTCCTCACATTACCCCTTAATCTGCCTTCCTTTTAGTCTCATGCTGTGTCCTCTTGTCCTGCTATTTTTCTTATATTGAAACATGTTAGACTCTTTCACCTTGTTAATGCTCTTAAGGTGTTTGAATGTTTCGATCATATCATCTCTCTCCCTCCTGTGCTCTAGGGTATACATATTGAGCTCCGTTAATCTGTCCTCATATGTTTTCTGATGCAGTCCCTGCACCATTTTGGTTGCCCTTCTCTGGACTGCCTCAGTTTGGTTAATGTCCTTGTGAAGGTGTGCCCTCCAGTACTGCACGCAGTACTCCAGATGGGGCTTAAACAGCGTCTTGTAAAGAGGGATTATTACCTCCCTCTTCCGACTTGTGATACCCCTACTAATACACCCTAACATCCCCCTAGCCTTACCTACTGCTTTAGTGGTCTGCTTGGATGATTTCAGGTCATCGGTGATGATGATGCCCAAGTCTCTTTCTTCCCTTGCAACTGCCAGCAACTCCCCTCCTAGCCTATAGGTGGCTTCAGGGTTTCTCTTCCCTATGTGCATGATCTTGCACTTCTTTGCATTAAACCCCATTTGCCACTCTTTTGACCATTTTGCTAGTTTATCCAGACCACTTCTCATTCTGCCCACTCCGTCTGGATCATCTACTCTGTTGCAGATCTTGGTGTCATCTGCAAACAGACAAACCTTACCCTCCAGTCCATCCGCAATGTCACTGATGAAGATATTGAAGAGGACTGGCCCCAGGACTGATCCCTGAGGTACCCCGCTTGTGACTTGCATCTCTTCTGACTGTATACCGTTTACCACGCTCTCTGTTTTCTGCCGGTCAACCAATTTGCCACCTAGTTGACCAACTTCTGACCCACCATGAGCCTACCCAGCTTATTAATCAATCTTCTATGTGGAGCAGTATCGAAAGCTTTGTTGAAGTCAAGGTAGGCAACATCAACTGCACCCCCTTGGTCCACCACTCTGGTTACCTAGTCAAAGAAATCTATGAGATTAGTTTGACAGGATATTCCTATTGTAAACCCATGCTGTCTTGGATCCTGTGCTCCAATGGATTCCAGGTGTTGCACTATCCTTTCCTTAAGGAGTGCCTCCATAATCTTGCCCACTACTGAGGTAAGACTGACTGGTATGTAGTTCCCTGCCTCCTCCCTGCTGTCACTCTTGTGGAGCAGGATCACATGAGCCTTTCTCCAGTCTTCTGGGACCTCTCCTGTGCTCAGAAACTCACTAAACAGTTCTGATAATGGCTCTGCTAGTTCCATCCTTAGCGCCTTTAGTACCCTGGGATGTATGCCATCAGATCCCATTGTCTTGTCCACCCTGAGCTTATCGAGCTTTTGTAGGACTCTTTCTTCTGTGAAGGGACTAGTGCACACCTCCCTCCCCCCTGTGTCCATGGTGCTGAGCTGTGGCCCTTCCCTACCTTCACTTCAGTAAATACTGAGCAGAAGTATCTAGTTAGGATAGATGCTTTTACATGGTCCTCCTCCTCCATCATGTATCCCTTTGATCTTAGCAATACCCCTCTGGACTTTCTCCTTTCACTAATGTATCTATAGAAGTCTTATCACCTTCTTTTACTGTTTGTGCTATTGTTTCTCGGTTTGGGCCTTTGCCTGCCTTACTGCCCTCCTGCTTCCCTTGGGAAGTTTGGTATACCTCCCTGTCTTCATCCCTCGTTCCTATATATTTCCTGAAGGCCAGCCTTTTGGCTCTGACCATTTCTCTATTGTTTTTAGAACCAAAGTAGTTTCCTTCTTCTTTTGCACTTCCTTTCTCTTTAACACAATGGGATGTTGCTTCAAGTATTGCATCCTTAATGCTTGCCCACTTTGCCTGTACCCTCTCACCTGTATTTCTTTTTGCCATGGCTAGCTTAACTCTCTTGGCCATCTTATCAAAGTCAGCTCCTCTGAAGTTCCATATTTTTGTCTTGGATTGGGATAATTTAGTTCTAGTGCCCAAAGTGAGCCATACCATGTGATGGTCACTGGCCCCAGGTGACCTTCTACCTAGAGATTTATGATCCTTTCTCCGTTAGTCAGTACTAGATCTAGGATAACCCAGTCTCTTGTGAGTTGTTGTACCAGTTGTTTGAGGCCCTCCCCCTGCAGGGAATCCACCACGTGTCTAGTTCTGGCAGATGTTCCTGCTGGTATTGACCAATCTGTATCTGGCATGTTGAAGTCTCTCATTATCAGAATCTCCCCTTTAGCTGTCATGTTTTGTATATCTTCTGACAGTAATGTGTCTATGTCCTCCCCCTGGTCTGGAGGCCTGTAGACAACCCCAGTTCGTGTGGCTGTCCCATTTCCTGTTTCCAGGGTGACCCACAGTTCTTCTGGCTCCTTATGTGTATTCTGAATTTCTGTAGCTTTGATATTTTCATTGACATACAGGGTCACTCCACCCCCCCCCCGCACCTCTTCTGAACAGTACATAGCCAGGTACTGAAGTCTCCCAAGTGTGGTTACTGGTAAACCACATCTCGCTAATTACTACTATGTCCAGTTTAGTCTCTGTCATTATTGCCTGCAGGTCTGGGATCTTGTTTCCCAGACTGCGAGCATTTGTGTACATGATTTTTCATTGGCCAGATTTCGGTGTGTTAGTTGTTGGGCGAGGTCTGGCATTTTCCCTATGTGTCGTATGGGGAGCCAGACCTTTTTCCTTACCTGGTGATGCAGATGAACTACAAACATGCTGAACTCCTGTTTGACCACTAGCTGAGGGAGGGTGTTCTTCCGTTTGACATATGGGTGGTGCACCCCTCTCCCCATTTGCTAGTTTAAATATTCTGCAAAGACGTCAAACTTCTGCCCCAATACACTGATTCCCTCCTTAGTCAGATGCAGTCCATCAAATTTAAAGAACTTTCGCTCCCAAAACTGTTGCCAGTTCCCTACAAATTTGTGTCCTTTTTCCTGGCACCAGCCCTTGAGCCACATGTTTAGATCCCCTACCTCCCTTTCTCTGACCTTCCATCAAGCTGCCTCCCTCTCCCAGACTGGCATGATCTCAGAGAAGGAGATGCTGGACGAAATGGATGATAATTTGTCACTCAGCCTGGTCAGGTGTTCCTTGGTCTCCACAACTGACCAGCTGGCGAGATCATTAGTCCCTATGTGTACCAGGATGTCAATGTTTTCTCCTTATTCCTGAAAAATTTTAGCAATGCGGTCAGTGTCTCTCCACGCTGTTGTACCTGGGAGACATCTGACCATTACTCCTGGCTGGAGATGGGATTCAACTCCCCGAATCATGGAGTCTCCTATGATCAGAAGTTTTTTTGATTTCCTTTTTGCTTATTTTGTTTTGGTTCCTGTTTTGGGCGACTTTTGTTGTGCTAGCTCCTGTGCTGCAGTGTCCTGCTCTGCAGTGTCCTCTGCCCCTTTGTTTGATTTCGGAGATAGAGGCAGATACCTGTTTGTAGTTTTTATATGGTTTGTGGAGGTAATATGTTGGAAAGCACCGAGTGATGGGGCACCTCATTTGCCCCTCCTAACCACCTGCCAACCTCCCAGACCAACTACCCCCTTCGGTCGAGGTGCTTCTCTTTGATGTTGGAGAAATGGTGGATGGTTGTTATAATATATTTCCTCTTGAATATGCAATTTGAGGTGCGCAGTCTCTGCCCATGCTGCCTGGATCTGAGCCCTTAGATCTCCAATGGCCCAGCATGTAGGACAGTGCCCTAAATCCTGTAAGACTGCCCTTCTGAAAAGTGTTCCGCAGTACCTGCAGTTGATATCCATTCCAGATAAGTTGCTGGGTTTATAACCTGGTCAAAGTAATTAGAAGGAAGAAAATGAAAGCAAAAGTTTGAAATTGTGATTTGTTTGTTTGTTTTTGTGTAACAAGTTAAATTATTAGTGCCCCTGTAAATGAGGTCACTTTGTGGATATCCCTCTGATCTGCCCCTTCCTGCTTAGCCACAGGAAATGTCACGACTGTGCTACTCTATAAAAGGAGTGTAGTAGTGTGGGGTGGTTGGGGATGGGGGTGGGTGGCGGCTGGGCCTTTCCCCTTCCGAAAAAGAAGAAGCACGGACAAAAGAAACAAAGAGGTAAGAGCAGAAACAATCCACCAGCGACAAATGCAGTAGCCCTGAAAGCTTATCTTAAAAACCGCAAAACCTGTAAAGCACCAACTGTAATAATTTCACAGAAGATATACCCTGTAAGAAACACTTTGCTACAGAGAAAAATAAAGCAGTAACAGAAGATATACCTTGCAAAAGACAATCTGAATCAGAAGATTACAGCAGTAATCTGTTAGCACACCCCTGTAGGCACACCCTGTAATAATGCAGCAGAAGGTATATCCAGCAACAATTTGAATCAGAGAAAAGTAAAGCAATAAAATGTTAGCAACAAACAGTAACAATCCCTGTGAGTACAAAATAAAAATAACAACACACAGTCAATCTGCCTAGCCAAAAGAAGCCTTAATCCTTTCCCTTGCTTTGGTAAGGTTCTTTGCTCTGTCCTTTCAAGCAACCTAGAAGAAAAGAGCTCAGGTGAAGCTAGGTGCCTTGGCCAGCAAACCTAGTCTTCCACCTCTTGGGATCGCTTTTATCCACGACTGGTGATTTACCCAAGATAAAAGTTGAGCTAGTTGCAGATTACTCTGGATATTAGGGCAGTATTAAGTTTCCGATAACTTTTTCCAGCTGAAAAACAAATTTTAATCAAATCTAGCCTGTGCAGTGGCAGGAGCTGCAAAAAGTGTCTGCTCGCTCCAGATGCTGGCTCCACCCCCATCTTAAACTCTTTAAGTTAACTAATTGAATCTATGATAGATCAGATGAAGTGTTTTAAGGTTACTACATGTAGTGCATTAAATCCAGAACTAATAGGTGTCCTCTCTCTTTCAGCGTCCGCTAGTCTATACTAGAAGACAGATCAGTCTGTCAGTGGTGAAACATCAAAGGGGTTTTGTCAGAGGAGTCACCAGACCATGCGTACTTGGGGAATTTAAACCTGGGAAAATTTGAACTCCACTGTTATTGTCTGGACAAAGGACAGGATAATTGATAGGTTAAAAAACTATAGGATTTTTTAAGCCTTGGCTGCTTGGAGCCCCAGTGGGTCACCGTGACAAATGATGCCAAAGAAAAGTTTCAGGATAAGGAAGCAACAGAATGTGCGTGTTATTTACTGATTGGACTCTCAACGCATCTCTGGCATGAATGATGTTGAAGACAAGTGGCAGGAAGAAGAAAAAAATGGATTCTAATGACATCCGCTGATTGGACTGCTGCTGGGTCATATGACGAAGGATGCCGAAGACAAGTTGCAGGAAAAGGAAACAGCAGAATCAAAATGTCATAGGCTGACTGGACCCCCAGTGTGTCAGTGAGATGAATGATGCTGAAGACAAGTTGTGGGAAGAAGAAACAACAGGATCTTGAAGAATGTTGATGCTCGATATTGCTGGTATGAGAGAAAGCTGGCCCAGAAGAAAGGTGACCCTGAAAGGAAAAGACCTCAACACCACTGTATGTCAGTAGCCTTAACTAATGAGCCAGGGTGGCTCTTATGCTACCTAATTCCCATTTTGGGTTGATGAAAGCTGGCACAGGATTCAGCTGTTTAAACCTACCCTGTCTATTACCCTGTGCTAGAAGAACAACCAACCCCTTATTTGTGTGAGTACTTTGTGACTGGTTGCATGTGCACTCAGACAGAAGGAGGACAGAGTTGCTGGCTTGCTTGCACTGGGTTGTCACTAAGGTTTTGCCTGAGGCATCAGACAGTTAAAAGCCCTCAGAAGCAAGACAAATCAGTTCTGCGGACATTTGGCCTGGAGCTGCAGCTCAAATAAAGTCTTTAAAAACAACCCTTTTGTGATCCTTTTGTTGTGCACACTGTCACTTTAAATTACAGTCTTTGATTTACAGTGGGCACCTTACACAAGTTAGAAGTTCAGGCTCTTTAGCTAAAGTTAATTGGTGGCTGTTCAGCTGGTGCCGACAGTTGGTTACTGTAACTTTAAATGCAGCCTGTAGAACTGTTACTGGGCAGGTGAACAGCCTTCTTGGGGAATACTAGGCAAAAGGGATGTCTTTTAACATGCAAGTGGTAATCAAGTCATAGTTACAGTTCAGATTGCTAATCCAATCATCAAATACGCACAGTTTAGGTTGGCAGTCTATTAGGAAGTAAGGTTGGAATAGGCTGTGGGCTGTCCAGTAATGGGCACAGTTCAGATTTGCAATCTATGCAATATTAGGTGCAGTTCAGCAAGGCAGTCTGGTTATCATAGTTTAAATAAGCAGCTTAGTCACAGGCTCAGTTCAAATGAGTAGGTTAAAGGCAGTTTCAAGTATTAGATACTGTCTCACTTCTTGAAGTGATTTAGGAGGGATTGCAATGTTTGGCGCCATGAGTCTATGACCGCAGTCAAATAACTGTTCGAAACTTGCATATTAAATAAACAATCAAATACTCTTGCACTTGTCACTTTTAATTAGCAATTATCACTTTTATTTGACACTGGACTCACTTTCTGTACCTTGCAGCACTTTAAATAAATAAATTAGTGGCCTGCAGCTGGAACTGCAGCAATGGTGCCTATAGGGTTACGCTGCCCCCCCCCCCCGCATTGGTCCTGTCCTGAGTGCTCGGATACTTTTCCCCTATGGGCAGCTTTGGGGCCTGGCCACCCTGCCTCTTGGGCGAGAGAGAGAAGTTGAAAGAGAGAGACTGGAGAGACTAGCAGGCTTGCTGAGAGGAACCGGTGTAAGCTGTGACTGAGGAGTGCTGCTTCGTGAGGAAGGTTTGATAGCACTGGAACCATAAATAAATTCAGGGTTTGATGTGCAGCTGGGGACACAGGAAAGTAGTTGTAAAACCATTTTTTGGATTCCTCCTACCGACCGTTGAGTTACAGATACCTCCGTTTGTGGTTTAGCCGTTATTGCAATTGCATGGCCTTTGTGATTGCAGTTTTCTGCATTCAGTGAGCATTGCTTAGTTGATTTAAAGTGTGCCAATGCTGGTCAACCATGTGTCACACCAATGGGCCTACAACGATTTAGCAACTGGGTACGCAGTACTGGGCCAAGAAGTGTTTTTTTTTTTTAATTAAAGATCAAGGGAGTGCTGACCAGTTGGAGCGTTCCTTTCCCCTGCGCGTGAGACACCCTTATTCTGTGAAGATTATCTCAACGCGCAGATGCCCTGTAAGTGGGCACATTTTGGGACAGTTTAAAAACAAAAAAATAGTAACATTGATCCGTCGATCTATAATATATCAATATGTCCCGTGTTGCCGGCCCGGTAGCACAGAGGGTTGAGATACTGGATGCCACACCTTGCGCCACGCCAGCGATCCAGGTTCGGGAATGAGTCCGGGTCGGTTGGGGGAGGGAGGAGGAGGACAGGCTGCTGGCTGAGTGGCCCTCTGCCTTGGGGAGGGAGTAAGTGGTGTCTTTGGAGCTTGGCCACCCCCTGGTGGAGGCGCTGCTGCAAGGACTACTGGCGTTAGGCCGAGGGAGGAGTGAAGAGACCTGCACTGGAGCTGTGGTGCGTGTGTGCGCCTCCCTGCGCATGCGCCATCACTTCCGGGGGTCTCGGACGTAGGATCATGGGGAGTAGTGGAGGAAACAGCGGGGGTCACCAAGTATGATGCCTCCAGACTGGCTCAGGGGATGTACTGGGGCATGCATACCGCCTCAAGACCCCGAAAGACCCTGAGACTGGTAGGGTTGACAGACGATGAGGGTGACCTGCCGCAGGGAGGATAAAGAAACTTGGAAAAAAAAATGTCCCATGTCTCCACTCCTTGCGGTATAATAGCAGGTTCACTTGCGTTCTGCTTGAGTCAGAACAGCTCAGCTTCGCTTCGCTGTTCTCTCTTGGGTGGAATATGCATGAAACTAGTCTTATACCGCAGCGAGTGGCAACGTGGGACATATTAATATATAAACGCAGCACTACTACGTATTCTTTAGCCAGACATATCACAAGTACATCATCCAGTATAGGGGAGACAATACCCCCACTTTCTGGTTACAGTTTCATTACAGATTCCTTCCCGACTGACTAACCACTTGTATCAAGTTCATTGTATCTTTGGTGTATAAAGTGAACACATTAGGGGGCGCTCTCAAGCATGGTACACACCGGCCATTAGATTTCTTTCTCATGAATGTAACAGAGCATGGAATTTGTTCAAGGGAACATGGACAGGGTAAATTCCTCCAGAAATATAGGGAGCTATGTAACCTGGTAAAAACCTCAGGTTAGCTAAGTCAAACTACTATAAATCCCAGTAACTAAATCTACTTAGGTAGCCCAAGAGGCTTTGGAGTAGCATTATTGAGCTTCTGGGGAACACCAACAAATCCCTCCCCTAGTCTATCATACGTAGTGATTCAACTGTCTCTGGTGACAGTGCCATAGCTGATGTGTTCAGTGGTGCTTTTGGTGACTTGTCGGCCTATATTCCTATCACTGACACCCATTCTGCTGCACAAGGTGTATTACCTGATCAGCATAACCGGTCACACTTGTACTTCAAACGCCTTGCTTGGTTGGAGGTATATCACTACCTGGTTAGGATTAAAATTAAGGCAAGAGTGGGTCCCGACAGCACTGACATGAAAGTTCTGAAGCTTGGTCTTAGGGAAGTCACCTACCCCCTTCAACAAATTCTCAACCTATCACTGGCCACTGGTAAAGTTCTGGACATTTGGAAAAAGGCACATGTGGTCCCAGTGTTTAAGAGTGGTGATCCCAATCTCCCTGCCGGTTTTCGCCCCAACTCCCTCCTTTCGCCATTGTCTAAAACACTTGAGAGAATTGTTAACGACCAACTAGTAGAGTTCCTTAGTCAGTATAACCTCCTGGCCATCGAGCAGCATGCGTTCAGGAAGAACTTCAGCACTATGACTCTCTGTTGGAACTCATTGAGTCAGAACTTAGTTCCCTTGACCAACATGAACTGTCTGGTTCTGTATTCATTGATCTAACAAAGGCATTTAATCTTGTCAACCTAACTCTCCTTTGCTGTAGGTTGTCATCCCTAGGCCTCTCGTTGGACACAGTCGGCTAATTCACAGACTATTTAGCTGTCAGAATCCAGTCGGTTAAATGTAGAGCTACAGCATCTGATGTCAGACCAGTTAATATCGGCTTTATTCAGGTATCTGTTCTTGGGCTTCTGTTGTTCAGCCTATTCATTAATGAGCTATCCTCTGTCTGCAATTCTTCCCACATAATCCTGTATGCAGATGATGCAGTAATCTTCTGATATAACAAGAACCTTGACCACCCAAAGCAGAGGCTGCAGGATGACTTTAATTCAGTCCAAGCCTGGTTTGCAAGCAACCTGCTAGTCTTGAACGCGATAAAAACAAACTGCATGTTGTTTTGCAACTGCAACAAGGCAGACCTATCCTCTGGTCTCACTGTCTCAACCAATACAGGGGCTCTTATTGAGCAAGTACAGACTTTCAAATACCTTGGACTGATTCTGGACTGTGCCATGACATTCTCTGACTATGTAGACCACTTAGTATGGTCAATTAATGCAAGAATCGGATTCCTTTATAGACACAGGAACAATCGCCTACCTGAGGTAAAAAAACTCCTTGTCCAAAGTTTTACCATTAGTATCATTGACTATGGTGCTGTGATCTATGGGTCTGCTAATGTTGGGGTGCTAAACCGGGTAAGGGGACTACTTAACAAGGCCTGCCTCTTTGCACTTGTCACTCGACTTGATATGCATACATGCAACCTGTATTCCAAACTCAACCTGTTAAACCTCAGCTAGAGGCTTCTCTACCACACCTTTGTCATGGGCTGCAAAACACTATATGGACTACTCTCCCCAGGCCTGCGGTCCCTTTTCACTTATGTAGACAGTAGGTATGCTACTAGAGGTATGGTGATCCACACATTGTTATTTCCCAGGAGGAGAGCTACATTGGGTCAAAACTCCGTCTCCTAGCGGTTTGCCAAGCACTGGAATGACCTTACTAGCGCCACTAGAGACTGTGACTCTGTTTCACTATTCAAATCCAGGCTGCATACCTCCCTCTCTGAAACTGGTACTTGAAAGTGCTTCAAACGAATGGCCTTGTAGTCCAACAATGTAATCTTTGTTTAATGCACCCTTTGTTAGGACTACTTTGCTTAATGCAAATGATCTGCCTTGCAATCTGACAATGTACACTTTGTTTACTGCACCCTTTATTGTATTTTGCTCTATTATCATGTATCTTTGTACTGTGTCTGCTGTTGCTTGAAATGTACGTCCAGTGTGTATCAATGATTATGTAATGTATTTCTGCGACTCTATGTAGTAATGTTGTTTCTGACCCTAGATCCTTCGAAAATAGGTTATCTGTCTAAAGAATTCTGTGTGAAATAAATAAAAAAATAAATAAATATTAGTGTGTGCTGAAATGCATTTACAGTAAAACCAGACCTCCTAAACAAAGTCTAAGACGTATAAAAGTATACAAACCAGGTCAAGTCCTTCTTTCTCTTTTTTTTTTGTTTTCATTATTCTTTTGGAGCTGCTCAGTCCAACTGTTGATAGATTCTGTATTACTTGTGCATCTCTGGTATGGGGGGGGCTGTGTTAGTGCCGAGAAGGTTTAAAGAGGAATCACACTGTTGCTTGCAAGAAGAGAGTAGTGCCTCCAGTTCAGGAGAGTGAAGTCACTTTTGTATTGTGCACTGTGATGTGTGAGGGGGGCAGGCTACATGTGAATGCTGTGCTTAGGACATTTTTAAATAAAGCCCAGAAAGTGTTTAATTTGGTAATACATACATAAGACGTCTAAAGAACGGCCATCATTATTGTGCTGGCCCCCACACAAGGCAGCTGAAATCAGTTGACTGCAAACTGTTACCTCATACTGCCCTTTGACTCCTTTTTCCCACTTATTGTTTGGTGACCTACTAAATCTCTGTTTACTGTTTGTATTTTTTGCACCTGCTGCAATGTGTTTAGAGTGAAGTGCATACTTACTATGGGCTGTATTGCTACAACTGGGCCAATGAGTGGGATGACCACAGTGGGAAGGTGGGTAGGTATGACATCCCAGGTGGTTTTAGTGAACTGTCACCAGGCCCACCTACATCTTTCTCAGAGTGGAGGCACTCTGCTAGTTCTACTATGTGGATACCAGCTCCTCTCACTTATTAACAAAGCACATCTTCTTGACCTGGAAGTCGACTACTTCTTTATTCAGCTGTGAGCTGTGTGAGAAATTCTATATTGCACTTGATATCTGCAACAACGTGCACTTTTGCTCAATTCTGTGGGAGGTGAAACTAACCACCCTTGGTAATTGCTTTTTATTTACATATTTATTTAGTAGTTTAACCAAGAAGGGGCTTGCAATTTCTGTTTATCTTGTGAGTAACTTCAGAAGGATTTAAATACTGCATTTGGATAGACCCTTGGAGGTAGCTAGATTGTCTATGAGGATTTTCTGACAGTTAAATTATTTTTAAATTTACAGGTGGCTGAGGAGTTGAAAAAGGAGCTTGCAAACTCTGCTTATCTTGGAAGTAACTTCACAAGGGTTTGAATACTGCATTTTGGTTTTCCCTCGGGGGGTAGCTGGATTGACTACTAGGATTTTGGGACAGAAACTATTTTTAAATAATTTACTGGTGCGTAGGAGTTTATGATAATTAAACTATTTTTAAATAAGTTACTGGAGGTTAGTTGAATTACTATAAAGGGCAGTACTCACCAGGGTGGTGGCGCAGTGGTATATTTGATTGTTTCTAACAGTCACCTGTAGTTGTGGACTACCCACCCCCCCTTCCCCACACCCCCCAGGCGTGGCATTTCCTTTATAGCCAAAGTTCTGACATCACTTCCTCCAACAGGTCTTGGGGCAGAACTGTCATATTCTTAATAACCCATCACAGTACACACCACCAAAAAAAAAAAAAATTATATATATATATTACATATTGTATATTATAAGGGAGAGGGACATGTGGGGAGTGGTGCAATGCACTGGTTGTGGGGCAGCAGTTTTCCGGGAGACATTTTGGAAACTGCGCTGCTGTCCTATTTGCAGGCAACTGTCAGCTTTGAGGGAAGAGATTGCCCACCTCCAGGCTGAACTGGCAAGGACTAAGGAGGCCTCCCCACCCAAAGAGCACCACCGCTACAACCACTGCCTCAGAGGCTGCCAAGCATGAAGAGCAGTTGGACCACTGTGGGTTCTGGAGGGTGCGGGTGGTGGAACAGAGGCGAAGCCCCCTAATTATACCTCTACACAAATCATATGCCAGTCTGGCAGAGCAAGGTTCCTCTATGATGGCACCCTCAGTGGAGACCAAGAAGAATGCTGAGGACATCCACAAGGGAGACCCACAAAAGGGTGGCAAGAGACACCAGAGGGGAAGGAAACAGCTTCTGATAGGGGACTCAGTTGTTAGGGTGGTAGAACTGGGGAAGGGAGAGGAGAGAGAAGTAAGGTGCCTGCCTGGTGCCATGGCTTGGAGGGACAAGAAGCAAATCCTCATCAATGCAGAAGCAGCATCACAGGAGAGGGACTAGATATCATTGTCCACCTTGGAGACAAATGACCTAGCTAGGCATGGAATCAGTGCAGTGCAGGATGAATTTGTGGAGTTGGGAGGGCCCTCAGACAGGTAGCAAGCACGGTTACCTTCTCAGAGGTGCTGCCAGTCCATGGCAGGGTGAGGCTAGGGTACTGCACACCATGCAGTTTAATGAATGGTTACAAAACTGGTGCAGAGCACAGGGCTTTGGCTTTATTGGGGACTGGGGTACACCTGGAGAGATGAAGGTCTATACTGGCATGATGGTCTGCATCTGTCCAAGAGGAACCAAGCTCCTAAGTGACAGGTTTAAATGCTTCCTTGGCAAGCTTTTAAACTAGCCAAGGGGAGGTGCTGATAAGAGGCAGGAAATGTCAAGCCTCCCCACAAAACATGGCAGGTAGTAAGGTAAACACTGAGGTACAGAGCTCAACAGAGGGCAGGACAGGGTAAATGGAAAAACAGACAAGGGCAATAAGAGCAGGGATGGGGAAAAAGGATAAAGCCAACATTAAATGGAGGGCAATGAGTACCAATGCCTGTAGTCTGGGAAACAAGCTTCCTGAGCTAGTAGCCCTGATGGAAGATGAAAAATTGGATATTGTGGCAGTCACAGAAACATGGTACACGGAGAACCATGACTGGGATGTCAACATACTGGGGTACACAGTCTACAGAAGGGACAGGGAGGGTAAAAGAGTAGGTGGAGTAGCTCTATACGTAAGGGAAGGGATCAAAGCTACAGAACTAAAAAGTAAAGGGGGAGGACAAGAGGCACTCTGGGTCACCTTGGAGACAGGGAATGGCATCACAATCCGCTGGGGTTATATACAGACCCCTGTCTCAAGGGAGAAGCAGACAAAAGAAAATGATGGAGGACATCTCAAAATGGCTAAAAAGGGGAGATACTGTTGATGGGGACCTGAATATGCCAGATGTTAACTGGATGACATGTACTGCAGCCACATCCAAGAGCAGGGTCATTCTCGATGCCCTGCAGGGGGCAGGCCTTAGACAGCTAGTGCTGGAACCCACACGGGAGAGAGCAATACTAGACATGGTACTCTCAAATGGAGAGAGGATCACAAATTTAGAAGTCAGTAGACATCTGGGAACAAGTGACCACTGCACAGTGTGCTTCACAATAAGCACAACCATGGAGACAAGCCATACAAAAACAAGGATACTGGACTTTATGAGGGCCGACTTTGGCAGAATAGGTGACTACCTGAGGAATGCACTAGCAAATGGCCAAAAGGGAGGGGTGGAAGAACAATGCAGAAAAATCAAAACTGCTATCATAGAGGCAACAAGCCTTTGTGTGAAACAAATAAAGAAAACAAAGCGGAGTAAAAAACCACTATGGTTCTCAAAAGAGGTGGCAGGGAAGGTTAAGGAGAAAAAGGCTGCATTCAAAATGTATAAGGAATCACAGAAGGAGCACGGCAGGGAACTGTATCAATTAAAGCAGAAAGAAGTGGGGAAGGCAGTTAGAATAGCAAAGCCCCAAACCGAGGAAAAAATAGCCAACTCAGTTAAGAAGGGAGATAAAACCTTCTATAGGTACATTAGGGAGCATAGAAAGGTTAAGGGAGGAATAGTGAAGATTAATAAAGGAGAGGGGAGGTGGGCAGAGGGAGACAGTGAAAAGGCAGAGATACTGAATGAATACTTTTGCTCAGTATTCACAAAAGAAGATGAGGAGGAGTTACCTAAACCAGACAATAGAAGCACTCTGGGTAGGGGTGTTGATACCAGTCCATTTATAGAAGAAAGAGTCCTGAAAGAACTCCTAAAACTCAAGGTGGACAAAGCAATGGGGCCTGACGGGATTCACCCCAGAATCCTAAAAAAAACTAAGGGAGGACCTAGTGACACCACTGACCACACTTTTTTAACAAATCATGGGAAGATGGGGTGGTACCTGAGGACTGGAGGAGGGCAGATGTGATTCCCCTTCACAAAAGTGGGAGCAAGGCAGAAGCAGGAAACTACAGACCTGTAAGTTTGACCTCAGTGGTAGGGAAAATGAGGGAATCACTTCTGAAAGAAAGAATTGTTGAGTACCTATAGGCCAGAGGGGCACAGGACCCAAAGCAGCATGGATTTACAGCAGGAACGTCATGTCAGACGAATCTAATTGATTTCTTTGACTGGGTGACCAAAGTAATAGACCAGGGAGGGGCTATGGATATGGCCTACCTAGACTTTAGCAAGGCATTTGACACAGTCCCGCGCACAAAAGACTAATAATCAAGTTAGCCAGCCTGAGAGTGGTTTCTAGGGTGGTAGCCTGTGTAGCAAACTGGCTGCACAACAGGACACAGAAGGTAATAGTGAATGGAACACATTCCGAAGAAAGGGGGGTTAGTAGTGGAGTACCTCAGGGCTCAGTACTGGGTCCAGTCCTCTTTAACATCTTTATAGGTGACATTGCAGAGGGTCTGGAGGGAAAGGTATGCCTCTTTGCAGATGACACAAAGATCTGTAACAGAGTTGATACACAAGGGGGGTAGAAAGGATGAGAAGGGACTTGGCAAGGTTGGAGGAATGGTCAGACATATGGCAACTTAGATTCAATGCAAAGAAGTGCAAAGTAGTGCACCTGGGAAACAAAAACCCAGAAGAGTACACAATAGCAGGGGAGGTACTAACAACAACAAAAATGGAAAGGGACTTGGGGGTAGTCATATCAGATGACCTAAAGGTGGGTAAGCAATGTGAGAAGTCATTAAGGAGAGCCAGGGGGATACTGGGATGCATAGGATGGGGCATCACAAGTAGAAAAAGGCAAGTGGTTATCCCTCTGTACAGACAGTTGGTGAGACCCCATCTGGAATACTGTGTGCAGTTTTGGAGACCCCATCTACGCAAGGACATAGACAGGATGGAAGCAGTCCAGAGGAGGTCAACTAAAATGGTGCAGGGTCTGCATCAGAAACCATATGAAGAGAGACTGAGAGAGCTTAATATGTATACCCTTGATGAAAGGAGGGACGGGGGGACATGATAGAAACTTTTAAGTACCTCAAGGTAATCAGCAAAGTCCAGGAGGGTAGCATCTTTCAAAAAAGAGATGTGTAAGAACAAGGGGGCACAATTTAAAGATAGAGGGTGGACGGCTCAGGGGTAATGTGAGGAAATTTCTTTTCACGGAGAGAGTGGTGGATGCATGGGACTGCCTTCCTGGGGAGGTTGTTGGGTCTAAAACAGTGGGGGAATTCAAACATGCATGGGACAGACATAAGGCAATTATAGTGGGGGGTTGCAGGAAGTAGGCTGTTGGTTAACTAGAATCTGCAGCTTATCCAATAGAAAGGGAAATGGGCAGACTGGGTGGGCCAAGTGGTCCTTATCTGCCGTCAAAGTCTATGTTTCTGTGTTTCTAAAGGAGACTGGTCAAGCCCAGGAGCCACTGTGACATCTGCAGTGATGAGGTGGCAAGTAAGGTTGTTGTGATCCCTACCCTGAGGACATCAGGAAGGGAACCTGCTTTACATGTACATGCCAGATAGCTGTACACACTGCTCTGTGACTGAGCAATGCTTTTTTCAGTCATTATCTGCAATCCACGACAGTCAGGTTTTGCTTTGTATAACAGCTGATGCCCGAAGGTGAGGTCAATAAGAAGAACTTAATGACACCAATGAACAACATTTTATTCATACGCCACCAGCTTTATCAGTTTGTGACGTTGCCTAGGAGGTGGCTTGTGTTCCTGGTCGATACTGATAATGCCAGCTGCCTCAGTGCAGAGTAATGACAGTTCTGCTGCCGCTGGTGGTGGCCATGTTAATCCTCCCTGCCAAGTTTACTGAGATTAAAAGCCCTGTAAAACAAGTTTGCAGTTCTGTTTGTCTTTCATTAAAAACAGATGGTAAAGGCTGTTGAACCGTGGCCTTCAAGGCAAGATACATAGTTTTATAAAATAGGTAGGGAAGGTCCTGCAGTCTGACTGGATAGTACACGTGTATTGACGTACAGTAGTCTAATGTATGGGCATAAACATCCTGGCAACCAGGATGCAGCACCCAAACAAATTCTTGCACTACCCATTACAGTTTTAACATTTTCAAATGGCAGCCTTAAAAACAAATGCAGAACAGCTCACTTTTTCTCCACTCCACCCCTCTACTTAAAATCCTTCCTACAATTATCCAATACTATGTTGTGTCCCGGGAGTATTAAATAGCATGGCAAATCTTTAAATGTTTAAAATTTTTTAATGTTCCTGATTTCTGCTTGCCTAACGCACCCCCGCTTGCTCACTTGTGTGGCCATAATCACACCAAATTTGACTTCAGATGTGGTCTCGACCTTGCTCCTTCAACATACCTTAAGTACTAGCCAGACCATCAGTTGTTCTAAACTGCATTCCTGCACACCACAGGCACAAATATCTTTGTACTGCGATGGTTGATATCGCCCCTATTTTCCCATCCATCAGGAAAAAAAATTAAACATTTTTCCCCCCATCCTTTGTTTCCCTTCTGATTTCTTTTGTTTTGTTTTCTGTTTTGTTTTTGTTTCCAAGGCAGTATGGATTCACAGCGGGAAGGTCATGTCAGACGCATCTAATAGATTTCTTTGACTGGGTGACCAAAGTTTTGGACCAGGGAGGGGCTGTGGACATGACCTACCTAGACTTTAGCAAGGCATTTGACACAGTCCCTCACAAAAGATTAATAAACAAATTAGCCAGCCTGGGAGTGGGTCCCAGGGTGGTAGCCTGGGTAAAAATCTGGCTCGACAACAGGACACAGGGTAATAGTAAATGGAGTCCACTCTGAAGAAAGGGGGTTTACCAACAGGGTACTGCTGGGTTCAGTACTGGATCCGGTCCTTTTTAATGTCTTTATAAGTGACATTGCAGAGGAACTGGAAGGAAAAGTATGCCTCTTTGTAGATGACATAAAGATCTGCAACATGGTTGATAACACGGGGTGGAAAGGATGAGAAGAGAACATGAAGGTTGGAGGAATGGTCAAAAGTATGGCAGCTTAGATTCAATGCAAAGAAGTGCAAATAATGCACCTTGGAAACAGAACCCAGGGAAGAGTACACAATGGGGGGTATTAAACAACAAAATGGGAAGGGACCTGGGGTAGTCAGATCAGATGACCTAAAGGTAAGCAAGCAATGTGAGAAGGCAGTAAGGATGGCTGGGGGGATACTGGGATGTATAGGGAGAGACAGCACCAGTAGAAAACAGGAAGTTCTAGGGACATGGATATGTTGTTCATCCACACTTATTGGCAGGTTCCTTG
This sequence comes from Neoceratodus forsteri, assembly GCA_016271365.2. Classification (NCBI taxonomy): domain Eukaryota; kingdom Metazoa; phylum Chordata; order Ceratodontiformes; family Ceratodontidae; genus Neoceratodus; species Neoceratodus forsteri. The sequence goes on from CM057455.1 coordinate 1,572,419,032, forward strand.
CCGCTTTAAATCTTGCCGGAAGGTCTTCAAGCTGGCTCCTCCCACCCACCCGGGTGGTAAAACTCTTGGCTCCACCCCATAATGCCAGATCTTCCTTACCGCTTGGAAGCTCAGGTTCCCTCCTTAGTGCTCTGCGTTTTTCGACTGGTTCCTGATTCTTCGGTTCATCCGAATTTAGTTTTGAAGTTTTCTAAACTTTGGTCTTATTTTCACCTCGCGGCTGTGATGGACAATTCGTTTTCTGGCTCTCGGAGGTGCCCTGGCAGGCGGAATATCTCCAGGATTGATCCGCACTCCATGTGCATATACTGCCTGGACTTGGACCATGACCTGCAAATTTGCGAATTGTGCTGCGCCTTTTCGACCAATGTCCTGGAGGATCATGTGACCCGATTGAGGCTTGGGCGCGGATTTTTCCCCGCCGGTAAGATCTATAGAGGCTCGTCGGGCGGTGTCCATGTCGGCTAACTCGGCTGAGCAGCTCGAACACTCTTATCGCCCTGGAGGAGGTGGCGGCCAAGGCCGCATCTCCCTCCTCCTCAGTCGCGGCATTTATCCCACTCTCTTTGAGTTCCTCTCATTCGGCTTTGTTCAAGGAGCTTCACCAGTCCCTGTCCACAAAGGGAGAGGGGCCATCGGGACTTGCCTCTTGGCCCAGGTCGAGGGAGTCTCAGGGTAAGTCCCATCGTCAGCGTTTGTGGGAGCGGGAGAGGTGTCCTTCCCTGGACTGCCGACTGTCGACTTCGGTCGAGGTTGCGGCTCAGGCCATTGGCTTCACGGTGTTCCCGTCAGGCCAGCCGGCCGAGACTCCCGTCGATGCAGTCGAGTTTTCTCTCGACCCGTCACCCGGGCGGTTGACTAATGGACAATTCACTTTCTGGCTCTCGGAGGTGCCCTGGCAGGCGGAATATCTCCAGGCAAGAGCCGTCAACCCTTCACCGGTTTCCCCGGTGGAGGCCGAGGTTCTGCCTGCGCCTTCAGGGCGGCAGTCCTCGGTCAAAGTGTCCAAGCTGAGGGAAGAGCGGGTGTCCCCCGCTCCTTCCCAGACCCGCCCTCAGTTTCGCCGAGGATCTGTGTCTCGGTCTTCTTCTCGGTCAAGCCGCTCCCGCCGACCTCGGCGGTTTCGGTTGAGGTACCGAGTTAAGTGGCAACACCGTTCCTCCTCGGATGAGGAGAGGCTTCAACGCAGATGGCGTCGACGTTACGAGGAGTTTATGAGGCAACAGTTGCTGTTGTCCAGGAATCAATCGACTCCGATTCATTCCCCGTCTATCAAGCAGCTGCTGCCTGAACGGCCGATGCAACCGCTCGCTGCAGTCGAGGTGCCCACTTCTGGGCCGGTTGTTTGACCAAATCTTGCTGCCCCACTGATTGTGGTGGAACCTCGGTTGGGTCACGGCCTGTCCCGCAGGTTGTCGGTCACCCTCACTCCCGCCCACCCTTGGCAGGTGAGGAGAGGCTCAGGCCTGAGGCAGCTCTTTGCAGACCCTTCGGAGTCCGACGATGACTCCTCCGTGTTCCCCAGGTGGGTGGGCCTGGAGTCCTCCCTGGACCGGTCTTTGGACGACAGCCCATCGTCCTCCCTGGGTCTGCTCAGGCTCATCTCAGAGTTCACCGGGATGCAGCTTGAGCCCATGTCCAAATGGGCCTATTATCCCCTGACGGAGATCCTAGACTGAGGGGATTCACCCTCGGAGGCCTTCCATGTGGCTGAGGCCATTGTCGGCCCAGCCTTGGAGCTTTGGCAGTGGCCTACTTCCTGTTCTCGCCCTCGGCCAGGATGGCCAGGAAGTATGCAGTCCTATTGATTCTTTGCCGGTTTAGAGCTCCCTCTGCTGAGGGTTAGTTACCAATATCGTCTTCCAGCGTTCCGTGAGCGCTTCGGGATGTAGATAGGTTCCCGACAAGAGTCCAAGGATGAACTATGTCGGGCGCCAAGGTTTACACTCGTCCTCCCTAGGCCTCCGACAGGCCAGCTCGGCCGCGCTGATGGCATATTTCTCCCACACCCTCTTGGGCTCCCTGGATGAGGTGATCCCTCATCTCCCGGCTGACCTGCGGACCACGGTCTGGCGAGTGCAGGACCAGGGTAGGGCAGTGGCTAAGCAGCAGCTTCAGACTGCTTTGGACATAGGTAATTCCTGTGCCAGGTCAGTAGCGGCTGTGGTGGCCATGCGACACAAGGCATGGCTGAGGATATCCACCTTCTTGGCGGATACCCAGCACAAGTTGGCGGACATCCCCTTCTTGGGGACTGACCTCTTCAGCCCTGGAGTGGAGGGACACCTCCAGGGGACCGAGAAGTCCAATGCCACTCTGGACTCGGTCACCCCCGCCCAGAGGGACAGAGGCCGCCAGCAACAACTGCGGAAGCCCTTCGTCCTTCGACCCTGTGGCACGAGGCCCATCAACACCAGCATGAGGGCCAGCGCTGGCATCCCGAACCCAAGCCAGCTGCTCTAAGGAAGCAAGGAGGTAAGGCCCAGGAGCTCCCTCGGCCAGTCCCTCCTCAAGCCTACTCAATGACGGGCTGAGCTAACCTGCCTCATCACCTCTACCGGGTCCCCCCATGGAGACAGCTCTGCCACTTCCTTTCCGCCTGGTCGCTATCACCATGGACTGCTGGGTGTTGGAGGTGGTAGGAAAGGGCCTGCCTCTGGAGTTCGAGCAGGCCCCACTCAGTCATCGCCCACCGAGGGCCCACGGGGTCCTAGCCTCTCTGTCGGCCACGCCCATTGATATGGCCTGCTCCTCGAAAGAGGGTGATCAGGAAGGTGGCGGATCCTCCTCCAGACCCGGGGTTTGTGTCCAGGTACTTCCTGGTCCCCAAACAGACGAGGGGCTGGCGCCCCATTCTCGACCTGTACGACCTGAACAACTTCCTAAGGTCTCGGACCCTCTGGATGGTCACTCTGACTCAGATACCCCATCCTTGGAACGAGGCATGTGGCTCTGTTCCCTGGACCTCCAGGACGCATTCTTCACATTTCTATCCGTCCGTTTCTTTAGAGACTTCTCCGCTTCAGAGCGGAGGGATCTCTTTACGAGTTCCAAGCCATACCCTTCGGCCTCTTCCCAGCTCCCAGGGTCTTCTCCAATGCATTGCAGTGGTGACAGCATTCTCTGGCGCCGAAGGTCCGGGTGTACCTACCTGGATGGCTGACGATTGCAACCCTCACAGAGCGGAGGTGGGCGGTCCAGAGTTCTGGCCCCTAGGTTGCTCTCAGATGGGTCTCCTCTCCAACGGAGCCAAGTCGGAACTCATGCCAAAGCAGGTAATCCTTTCATCGGGACAGAGCTCGACTCTTCGAGCCAGAGCTCGGCTCCCGGCGGACAGGGCCGAGGTTCTTACTCCTTTACCCAATCATGTCTGATTGGGCAATTGCGCCCTGCCCGGGACTTCCTGCTCCTCCTGGGCCTCGTGGCGGCCTGCACCAGCGTGGTCTGTTGGGCCCGTTGGTACATGCGTCCCCTTCAATGGGGGCTGGCCAGCCAGTGGTCACAACGCTGCAATCCTTTGGACCAGCCCGTGACAGTGATCCAAGGGATGTGGAATGCTCTCAATGGCGGACCGTTCTAGCACATCCGCGGGAGGCATCCCGTTGTCCGCCCGGTCGTGATCAACTGCCGACCCGATGCATTTCTGATGGTTGGGGTGCCCATCAAGGGGCGCAGAGTGCACTGCCTCTGGTCCCCTCGGGAGTCCCGATGCCATTTCAACCTGCTGGAGCTTCATGCAGTCCGCCTAGCTCATACCGCCTTCGCTCCATTATACGGGGTCAAGTGGTTCAGGTCCAGGCGGACAATACCATGACCATGTGCTACCTAACCCGCCAGGACCGGACGCGCACCTTGCCGTTATGTAAGGAGGTTCTCCGCATTTGGTCTCGTGCGCAGCCTGCAGGTGGTTTTCCTAGCCATTTCGATGGCAGGAGCCTCAACCCCTGGCCGATGCCCTAAGCTGGATGAGGCTGCACCTCAGCGGGTTCTCTCCTGCGGAGTAGCACAGATCTTTCTCCCACTGAGTTACGCCTCGGGTGGACCTTTTCCCTCCAGGAGAATCTGAAGCCAAGACTGTTTCATGCCTCCCCTCAGCAGGGCTCGCTGTAAGGATGCCTTTTGAGGCCCGGACGGGCCTCTTCTACGCCTTCCCCCATTTCCTTGATCCACAAGGCAAGGCGAGGAGGGACTGACGCCAGGTGATTCTGGTAGCCCCAGACTGGTTCCCAGCTCTGGTATCCAGCTCTCCTCAGTCTCAGCTCCAGGCTCCTGAGGCGGCTTCCAGCCCGCCCGGACCTGATCTCATTCAATCAGGGGAAGGTATTTCATCCGGACCTTCAATCCCTGCACCTGGCGGCCTGGTTCCTGTGCGGCTAGTTGCCAGGCCTTAGGTCTTCCGGTGAGGTCCTCGATGTTGTTGAGGCATCCCGCCAGGAGTCGACCGGATAATGCTACGCCTTCAAATGGAAGAGTTCTCCATTTGGTGTTAGGGTAGGGCCTGGTCCCTTCTCCTGTTCCTCGTGAGCATTCCAGACTACCTGTGGTCCTTTCTTCTTCTTCTTCAGCAAGGGCTTCAGTCGACGACCCTTAAGGTGCTCCTGGCAGCCACCTCTGTCCTCGGGCGCGGGTCGGAAGGCAGTCGGTGGCGCAGGAAAGGTGGTCTGGTGCTTTTTCATAGGCCTTGATCACGCTTCCCCTCCGGAGTGAGAATCTCCACCTCCGTGGGATCTACCGCTGGTATTGGCTTAGCTCACGGGCAAGCCATTTGAACCAATGCACAGGTGCGATTCTCTCACCTGTTGTGGAAGAACACCTTCTCGGTGGCTACCACGTCAGCCAGAAGGATGGGAGAGCTCCAGGCACTTCTTTTGAGTCTCCCTATCTGGTCTTCCACAGGGACAAGGTTATCCTGCGCCCCAACCGAAGTTCCTTCCGAAGGTGGTGTTGGAGCTTCACCTTAACCGGGTGTTGACTGTGCCGGTGGTCTACCCCGTTCACACCTCGGAGGCCGCATATAGGCTCCATTTGGACCCTAGTTGGCGCTCACCTTCTCCAGGGAGGCGTGAGACTGAAAGTCGGGAGAGGTTCGCCATGCTGTTTGTCATCTACGCTGAAGCCGCACCTGGCAGACTTGCAGCCAAGTGGACGATGATGGTGGGTCACCTCCTGCATAGATCTCCGCTATAGGTGGGCGGGCATGGAGCCTCCCAGAGGGATAAGAGCTCATTTTACCCACCATACCGCTGCATCGGTGGCTGTTTCCGGGGATGTCCCTATCCAGGATATCTGCAGGGCTCCTTCCTGGAAGTCGGCACATACCTTAGTTACCCCCTACCACATCGACCTTGGGTCACGCCAGGATGCTGGTTTGGGGCCTTGGTTCTCCAGTCTTTATTCCGTAAGTTGGGGGTGTGCGTCTTTCCTCCCTCCTCCCGGAGAACTGCTAGGAGTCTGCCAATAAGTGTGGATGAACAACATATCCATGTCACTAGAAATACAGGTTACTCACCTGTAACAGGAGTTCTAGGAATGGTATATGTTGTTCATCGACCCCCCAACCTCCCTGGCTTCAACGCACAACCTGGCTTCCAGTGGGCTGAATCTGGCGCCATGGGGCGGAGCTGAGTTTACCACCCGGGTGGGTGGGAGGAGCCAGCTTGAAGACCTTCGGCAAGATTTAAGCGGCAAGGAACCTGCCAATAAGTGAGATGAACAACATATACCATTCCTAGAACTCCTGTTACAGGTGAGTAACCTGTATTTGTTATCCCTCTGTACAGACAGTTGGTGAGACCCCATCTGGAGTACTACGTGTAGTTCTGGAGACCCCATCTCTGCAAAGACAGACAGGGTGGAGGCTGTCCAGAGGAGGGCAATCAAAATGGTGCAGAGTCTGCACCAGAAGACATATAAAGAGAGACTAAAGGTGCTTAATATGTATACCCTCAAGGAAAGGAGGGAGAGGGGGAACATGATAGAAACTTTCAAGTACCTCAAAGGATACAATAAAGTCCAAGAGGGTAGCATCTTTCAGAAAAAGAGATGTGCAAGAACAATGGGGCACAATTTGAAGATAGAGGGGGGGATGGCTTGGGGCAATGTGAGGAAGTATTTTTTCACAGAGACGGTGGTGGACGCATGGAATGGCCTTCCTGAGGAGGTCATGGGGTCAAAAACAGTGGGAGAATTCAAGAATGCATGGGACAGACATAAGGCAATTCTGGTGGAGGGTAGGAAGAAGTAGACTGTTGGTCAACTTGGATCTGCAGCTTATCCAATAGGTAGGGAAATGGGCAGACTGGGTGGGCCAAGCGGTCCTTATCTGCCATCAGAGTCTATGTTTCTGTGTTTCTATATATGTTTAATGCATCTCTGGTCCCTATAACACCCCACCAGCCCCGTCACCAGTGTTCTTGTGGACTTATTTGTTATTCACCACTTGCCCAGGACCTCAGTGTGGTGGATGGCCTGCCATGTCAGGCGCCGGATTGGGCTGGGACGGTTTCCACCTGATGTTTCTTCTCCGGGGCCTCAGCATGCACACACGCCCACACACACACACACACACACACACACACACACACACACATATATACATAGCACAAACAGTAAAAGAAGGGGCCAAGATTTTCTATAGATGCATTAATGAAAGGAGAAATTCCAGAGGGGGTATTGCTAAGATCAAAGGGGTTTAGGGGGAGTTTGTGGAGGGGGACTAAGGAAAAGCAACCATCCTAAATAGATACTTCTGCCCAGTATTTACTGAGGAAAAGGTAGGGCAGGGCCCACAGCTCAGCACCATGGACACGGGGGAAGGAAGTGTGCACTAGTCCCTTCACAAAAGAAAGGGCCGTACAAGAACTCACTAAGCTCAGGGTGGACAAGGCAATAGGACCTGATGGCATACATCCCAGGGTACTAAAGGAGCTAAGGGTGGAATTAGCATAGCCATTATCAGAACTGTTTAGTGAGTCTGTCAGCACAGGAGAGGTCCCAGAAGACTGAAGAAGGGCTCATGTGATCCCGCTCCACAAGAGTGGCAGCAGGGAGGAGGCAGGAAACTACAGACCAGTCAGTCTTACCTCAGTAGTGGGCAAGATTATGAAGGCATTCCTTAAGGAAAGGATAGTGCAACACCTGGAATCCATAGGAGCACAGCATCCAAGACAGCATGGGTTTACAAAGGGAAGGTACAGTCAAACTAATCTCATAGATTTCTTTGACTGGGTAACCAGAGTGGTGGACCGAGGGGGTGCAGTTGATGTCGCCTACCTTGACTTCAACAAAGCTTTCGATACTGTTCCACATAGAAGATTGATTAATAAGCTGGGTAGGCTCAGGGTGGGTCAGAGGTTGGTCAACTGGGTGCAAACTGGTCAACAGGCAGAAAACAGAGTGGTGGTAAACAGTATACAGTAAGAAGAGATGCAAGTCACAAGTGGGGTACCTCAGGGATCAGTCCTGGGGCCAGTTCTCTTCAGTATCTTCATCAGTGACATTGTAGATGGACTGGAGGGTAAGGTTTGTCTGTTTGCAGATGACACCAAGATCTGCAACAGAGGAGATGATCCAGATGGGTGGGCAGAATTAGTAGAGATCTGGATAAACTGGCAAAATGGTCAAAGAGTTGCAACTGGGGTTTAACGCAAAGAAGTGCAAGATCATGCACATAGGGAAGAGAAACCCTGAAGCCACCTATAGGTTGGGAGGGGAGCTGCTGGCAGTGACAAGGGAAGAAAGAGACTTGGGCATCATCATCATCACAGATGACCCGAAATCATCCAAGCAGACCACTAAAGCAGTAGATAAGGCTAGAGGGATGTTGGGGTGTATTAGTAGGGGTATCACAAGTCATAAGAGGGAGGTAATAATCGCCCTTTACAAGACACTGGTTAGGTCCCATCTGGAGTACTGCGTGCAGTACTGGAGGCCGCACCTGCACAAGGACATTAACAAAATGGAGGCAGTCCAGAGAAGGGCACCCAAAATGATGCAGGGACTGCATCAGAAAACATACAGTATTAGGACAGATTAACAGAGCTCAATATGTATACCCTAGAGCAAAGGAGGGAGAAAGGTGATATGATCGAAACATTCAAACATCTTAAGGGCATTAACAAGGCGAAAGAGTCTAACATGTTTCAGTATAAGAAAAATAGCAGGACAAGAGGACACAGCATGAGATTAGAGGGAGGCCGATTAAGGGGTAATGTGAGGAAGTTCTTTTTAACAGAAGGGGTGGTGGATGCATGGAATGGCCTACTTCAGGAAGTGGTGCATATGAATACAGTGCAGGGCTTCAAACAGGCAAGGGATAGACATAAGGGAGCAATACAGATGAGTATGAATAGATAGGCCATTGACAGAGTAAAGGCCTGTGGCACATTCATAATAGAAAAAATGGGCAGACTGGATGGGCCTTGCGGTCCTTATCTGCTGTCAACATCTGTGTTTCTATGTTTCACACACGCGAGCCAATGTTTGCCAACAGCCCTGCCCCTGTTGCTGTTCTGTCTGGTGCTACCATCTACTCCATCAGGTGGCAGTCATGTAGTGAGAAGCAGGATCCCCCCCTGTACCTTGGACACTCGATCCTTCCTCCCTAGCCCACCCCCAGTGACCCCTGCTCATTCCTAACATGGGTTGCCAACATCGTGAACATTAGCTCTATTGCTGCGCTGATGACCTGGCCTTCTTTTTCTTTTCAACTCACTCAGTATGTTGTGTAGCAAACTAGGAATGCTCAGAATCTGAATCACAGAATCGGAGACCTTGGATTCTGAGCTTACGTTTAGAATTATGATTTTTGGAATTGAAGGCCAAAAATTCTAATTCTGAAAAGTGGTCTGATTTGGAATTCAAATATGATTCCACGTTCAACTACTGTTTATAAATCCCCCACCCAGCAAACAAGTACAGTCAGCCCCAGTCCAGCCTTGAAAAATGATCCCCCACCCCCACTTAACAAGATTTGTTAAGTGATATATGGTTTATGCACTGTACCTAGAGAACAGGATGTCCCTGAAAACAGGCCTTGCCTAGTACCTTATCCAGGTAAAATATAAAATAAACTTAGAAAAAAAACCACTTCAAACACCCATTACTCACCCTATAATTTACTGTTTCTTGCCCCACTGCCTAGTGATCATCCAGTTTGAACTTTAGGTACTAGACTGGTGAGGTGAGGTAGGTGTGTGAGTGCAGGTGCACTTACTGCTGCACTGGCTCTGGTGCTCTGCCGACGCCATGAGCACCTGTCTCCTACTGTTGTCCTCCTTGAGATGACCCCTGTTCACCTCCCATCCATCTGTTGCATGACGTCTCTTCATTGACTGCCCACTGCCAACCAGGCTTCACTACGTTTAGTGTCCCGCTGCAGAAAAAGATTGCTGTCCCCAGTGCCCATGACCACTAATCCATCTGACTTCCTTCTGTCTGAGCCTTTACTCTGAGTCTGAGTCTGAATCATGTTTTCTTGAGGGAGGTGGGGGGAGTGATTTCTTGAAAGAGATGGCGGGAGTGACATCACAAGCCCTGGATCACTACTTCAGGAGATGTCTACTTACAGCATCGGCTCCCCTCTCACTTTCCTCAAGAAAGCATCATTGGACTCCTGCTTCAGACTAAGATTAGACTTAGACTGGAGGAAGTCAGATGGCTTGATGGAAATGGACATAAAGGATAGCCATTGTTTTGGTCAGGGGGCACTAGAAGTGGTGACAGTTGACAGTCAGTGGAGTGGCATTCTGCAATGAATGGATGGAAGGGGAGTGGGCGACATCTTCAGGAGAACAACAGGAGGAGTAATTGGATTGGCAGCAGTATCAGCTACATCTACACACCCACCCATCTAATGTGACCTCCCCCACTTGGTACCTAAAGTCTGAATGGGGGATGACCACCAACTACTGGGATGGGAGAAAAGTGAATTATGAAGACAGAGAATGGGTGTTCAAGGTGGGGGGAAGGGGGGCCTTTTTCATGGCTGGTCTGGGGCTGTGTACTTGTTTGCTTGGTATCAGTCAGTTCCATTCCAATTTCAATCTGTCGAATCATCAGGATTTCTAATCCAACTCCATTACTATTCCGATGTTAATTAAGGGGTCAGATTCAGTATCATACTTGGAGTCAGAATTTCCATTTCCATATCCAGCTATGGAATCCATAGTTGGATGTGGAATTGAAAATTCTGACTCCAAGTCTGATACTGAATCTGATCCTCTAATTAACATCGGAATGGTAATGGAGTTGAATCGGAAATTCCAGTGATCTGATGGATTGAAAATTGAATCCAGATCTTCTAAATTTAGCGCGGTGCTAGGGCCCAGTAGAGGGCATATGGGGGCTTCCAAAAATAATAACAGCATGCCCTGGCTCCTGTAGGACAAGCAGAACCAGGGTCATTAACTGTTAGCCCCTGAAAGGGCCTAATCAATAACGTTCTAGGGCATCCTGTGCTGGGGACAGGCTGTAAATAAACATGGCTGCCCCCATGGGTCTACAGAAGCAAGGGGTCTGCTGGGGTAAGGTGAGGGAGCATGAAAAAGCACAGGACTGCAGCAGCCAATCAGAAGGGAGTTGCTGGAAGATGATATAAGGGACAGTTTTGCCCACCAAAGGGGGATTAGCCTGTGATTTGGGAGAGAGAGCAGTGTGCAGAAGAAACTGTGGGCTATCCAGTCCAAGGCCTGCACTTAGTACCCAATGGTTTGTCTGGCCACAGCAGGAAGGAAGCTTCAGAGTGCCTTTTTTGCAGCAGAAGAAAAGACTTTGACAGTTTTGCTGCAGGAGAGGATAGTGGACCTGTGCTAAAAAGTGAGAGATTTGGCAGTGCTGCAGAAAGAGCAACTGGGGAGTTCACTGCAGAGAGAAACCCTTTCTGAAGTTGTGCAGAAGAGAAAGTGAAAGTGTCTGGAGCTGTTTTCTTATTTATTTATTTAGTTTTTGTTGACCAGGTAAGTGCACTAGACAAATCCTGCCTATTTTAAGGCACGGCCCGGGGGAGGGGGATACAGATGAATACCAACTGACCTTGAACCAGATTAAGCTGTTGGTGGTATTTTTAGTGAATGAAGGAAATTTGGCCAGGACACAGGGGAAATTCCCCTACTCTTTTCGATAAGTGCCATGGGATCTTTAACATCCACCTGCACTACCACCAATCCAGGCAGATGAGACCTCGGTTTAACGTCTCATCTGTAGTATGAGCTTGGAAACTGTAGTTGTGCAGCAGTTGAACTCTCTAGTTTTGGCAGCAGAATGTGGAGCTGAGCCACCCGTGTCACCACTCGTTGGGGTAAGTGCTGTTTGAGACTGCATTTGTGCTGCAAGACTGAGAGCCCGAGTGTGCTGAGGCCAAAGACTGTGCCATAGCCCAGCCACTGTTGTGTTTACAGAAACGAAGTGAGAGTGCTGGGGAAGAGAGACTGAGCCAAAGCCCAGATGTTAATTGGGGTTCAGGGTGTGCACAAAGGGGTCTAGGGGACTATGCCTTTTCTATCCCTAGACCAAAGGAGGAGAAGACCTGCAGAGGAAGATGGCAAGAGGCCTTCCTGGTGAACACTGTCTACAAAGGCCCAAGTGGCAAAGACTGGAAAAGCCAGGCAGGTGAAGACTCGCGTTCTTCAATTTCTTCAGCCAGTCCAGCTGTTGGCAGTGGTGCTTCACCATCCAGATACGTCCATGGTACTGTGTGCAGTTTGCTGTCACCCCCTGTGAGCTTCTGAGCTATAAGCACCCCTGAGCTGCAGCTGTGGGGAGTTTTTTGTTAGCTAGAGAAAAATCAGGGGGTTAGGTCTTGGCCTGGACTGTGCCTCAAAGCTTGCCCAGACCTGAAGGTAAAGCAAAATTGCATTTAACAGTGTTGGGCCCCAACAAGAGATCCCTGTATCGACACCAACATTGCAGTGAGGTACCCCCCCAAAAGACTGTATAGACTTTCTGGGCAGCTGCCAAGGGAAAGACGGGTGAACCCGCAGGCTGGAGGTGGGGAGTGATTGGGACAGAATTGTTAGCCAGTCATCATTGTTGTTGCTGCTTTATCTCCCTTTTTCCTCTTCCCTTATAATAAAGTATTGTTGTTGTTCATGTTAACTGCTGTTATAGCGTATCTCTCTAAAGAAGGGGGGTATTGTCATTGTGAGTGGGGAACTGTTTGGGGGCAACTATATTTTCCCGGCGGGGGGTGATAACCTGCTGTCTGCCCACAGTTATTCCCTATCACTTCCTCGGGTGGAGGCAGCACACTACCCTGCAACTACCTTTTCCAACCCAGGCCAGACCCCTCAGAGGTTTATGCTGTGAGGACCTCGAGGACCCCGGAACAGCTGAAGGTGAGTCAAAGGGCTGTTACATATTGATCACAACTCGTTGAGTTCTACCTATCAACCAGTACGCTATCCATCTAATTATTTTTGGATTTAAGCCATGTAATGTAAGTTTATTAATTATTGCTTCATAGGGGGACTGAGTCAAAGGCCTTGCGAAAATCTAAGAAAAATAATATTGTGTGGAATTCTCATGTCAGAAAGCATGGGCACCTATATTGGGCCTTCACTGTTTGAACACCTGGGTATCCAGGCTTCCCTGGGACCTCCCTAGGAGTAGGGTGATACTGGTACCACAGGGTTGTATGCATCAGTACAGCCGGGCAATGGCATTGTGTTGTTTCTGGGGGAGGCTACACTGGCAGATAATAAGCAATTGCTGGGGCATGGTATGCATATAATTTTATTTGCTTTAATCCTTGCCTTTCCTTCCCTAAGAGCCCTTTCATACTGTGTTTGAATTACTGACTAGCCTATTATTTGTAGAGTGTTAAGCTGCTGTTGGGACCAACTGCTATTGCACTGTATGGGAATTGGGAGGGTTGTACCAGTGGGAACTACAGTGGGTTGGTAGTGTTTCCCAGGGTGTAATACTAGTTTATGTCTTAGCCCAATTAATTCCCCGTGGTGAAGGCACTGTGCAGTTTATTTCAACATAACATCTCTGGGTCATGCTTCCCTTCAGGAGTTAATGACACAAGCTCTATAACCTTACTTTAGCCTATAAGGCAGGGGTGTAGTACACTGACATCTATGGTGAGCCAGTGTGCATATCTGGAGGTAACCACTGTTATCCCCTGTTTACTAGCTGGACACCCCCCTCAGGATCCCCAGTGCAGGAGGAAACAGCTTGGCACCTACATAAATTTTAGAAAGTCAACATGGCCCATCCAGGAAGTTAATGGATGGTGTTGTATCCAGGGTCTAGACACTAAGGAGATATTACTGGTTGCCAATTTTCTTTTGCCATATGATATAGCCAGGAAAACTATAGCTGTTACCATTGAGAGTGATAAGGACATAGATCCCTTGCAGTTACCAGCGTCATTCACCCCAGAATCCACAAAGGATGTGTGACACTTTATTATTTGGGGGAGTGCATAGGGTACCCCTCTCACTCAGCCCCAATGTGAGGTCTGCTGACAAAAGTAAAAGCCAGTGAAGGAATGACCAAGCAAAATTTGCAGGCAGCTGTGGTTCTTGTGGGGAATGTAGTAACATCCACTGAGCCATTACTGAACATTGCATGATCACTCATGAAAAAAAGTGCATAAACCACAATGGGAGTCCAGAAAAAACCACAGGCTGCAGAGATTTTCTGGAATCAAACCAGTTGATAGTGGGGAGGAGGACTTTAATACATGGATAGAACAAGTCACTCAGATGGTGCAGAAATTGACTGTTTAGACAATGAGAAAGGGACTTGGCAGGGAGAATGCCTACAGGAACTGGAACTGTACTCCATATAGACCTTGAAAGCTACTAGACTTGTGGCCACCCCTTTTGACTGTCTGTCTGTGCTGGAAGGTACTGCATGTTTGAAAGTGTGGAGAAGCCAAGGAGGGTACTGATGAAGCTTGCTTTGCTGAAACATCAGGAAGGGGAGAAGCTCTAAGAAAGATGGAGAAAGTAATTCAATGAGCCATCCACAAGGGTAGTTTGTCAACTGGAGACCTGGATGGAGTCTGCATTGAGCAAAACTAGTAAGGAGCTGTATACTCATATCATATTTTTAATACTATATGCCTCAGTGATCAATTGGCTCAGTTACCTCCCTGGAGATCTTGTCTGTGAGATAAGGGAACAGGAGGATCAGGCACCTAGGATGAAGACACCCCGAACCCACTCCATAATGGCGTGAAAGTGCCTAACTGTTAATGCTGCTGTTGCTGAATTGAGTGGGATCACCCTGTGTGACTTGCAGGCACTGATGCAGGATTGGCAGCAGATGCATACCCAACAAATGAATGACTTAACAGAGCTGGTCATGGAACTCCGATATCTGCCTTGTCACCCTCTGGCCATGAGACCATTGAGGGAAGGAACTAGCAAGACTGTTCCCTGAGATGAGTGAATCGGGCCCAGCCACTAGAGGAGATCACCCTAGGGCTGGAGACAGGCAGAAGAAACCTGTCAGTGGACTGGTACTAAATCAACTCAGCTGAGGCAAGATCTTTTGTTACAACTGTAAAGAGGATGGATACATGATGAAGAAATGTCAGTCCTCTGAGAATCCAAGGACGGTTGCAGATCAACTCAGAAAATTAACCGAGAATCCGAGAAACTTTGAAAGGGCCCAGTAGAGGAGCGCTGTGGGACACCATATATTTTATTTGTAATTTTTGACCAGGAAAGACACACTAAGCTTGTTTTCAGGTAAGTCCTACGGATGGGTTGCATGAACCTGTTTTATTGAGAGGGAGCTGACCATGACACCCTTGTAACTCCCCACTCTTTTTCAAAAGGTGCCATGGGATCTTTAACTTCCACTGGGACAGTGATCAGATGTGGGTAGAAGGGACTTTGGTTTAACATCTCATCTGAAGGACAGCACCTTAACAGTTCAGCACCTCCCATAGTGCACTGCAGTGTCAATTACAGGTATTATCATAAGTACCTGGTGCGGGGCCAGTACCATGGACTTTCTGATCTTCCAACCCAAGAGATGAGCGTACTGCCTACTGAGGTGATAATGTATGTTGACTGCTTATATGATAAGGTGTGTTGGAAGGTCTGCCAAATCTGCCATCACCCCCAACAGTCAATAAGCCTGCAGAGCCCAAGGAATTGGTTGGACCCTCATCTAAAGTTAAAGAGAAAATTTAGGTAGTGGAAACCAAAGACTTAAGCTGTTCTTCACAGTGGATCACATGTGACCATCATTTTCAAAGACTGGTATTACAAGTATTTATTGCATCCCAAGTTGCACCCACACCCCATGGAAGGTCAGGATTTGTTAGAGCTGAGTGACCAAGCTTTTCTGTCCTAAAGATATAAAGGTGTGGATTTCTTTCCCAGATTGAGTGGCTGGAATTCAGCATGGGGAGACCCTGGCTTTAGTATGTCCAGAATCTGGGACGTACGACAGTGTGCCTGCTCTTGTTGGAAACAGTGCCAACATGTTCAGGATCAGTTACCTACCTCAGGTTTACAGCCTCACACCTATACGACCACCCCAAGGGAGAGACCAGTTGATTAGTGGAGATGTGGGAGGTGACAGTCAAAGGGAGATAAGGAATCAGAGGTGTGATCCATTTTGCAGAGAAGAGGTGCTGGTACATCCAGACAGGACTGTGGAGAGGGATGCTACTGTGTAACCAGGGGTAACCATGTGTACTTGAACCAGGCCCAGAGGTCCTGCAGCATACCCTTTATAAAGTTTCTACAAGGCCTTAAGATAATTATAAGTTTGTTGGACTAGGCTATCCGACCAGGATTACAAATTTGGGAGTTAACTAAAAATGGTTGGTCGTTTAATAATTTCTAGATTTGAGTAGTAATTTTATAACGTGTAGAGGTTCTTTTATTAAGTCTCACTCTTCTTCTGAGGAGCTTAGGAGACTATGTCCCTTACGGAACTGGCTTTCTGGGCTCTATGAGGATGTAATTAGGAAATGTAGATCCTTTGGAATCTACAGAAATGGTAAACAGAGGAGAAGGGGGAGCGGTAGGGTGACTAAAAGGAGGAATAGAACCAGAAGACCTATGGAGAGACCCTGAGTCCTGGTTTCTGTCCCCCTTCAGAGGCCGCTTGGTGCTGGGATTTGAAGCAGTAACACCAGCTCGATGAGCGTGTTGTTAATAAATGCCAAGTTAGTAGTAAATAAAACTGCCGTGTTGAGGGATTCGATTCTGTCCTCTGGCTCTGACCTGGTTTGTGTGATCGAGACCTGGTTGAGGGACAATGCCAGTACTGGTACTTCTGAGCTAGTCCCGCCAGGTTACTCAGTCATGCACCACCCTCATTTGGAGTGTAAGGGTGGGGGAGTGGCCACAATTTATAGAGCTAATTTGAGAGGTATGGCGGTGTCAGTAATGGAGCAGGGCTCTTTTACGTGTGTGGCCATGACGTGCTGGTAGCCCAGATTGTAAGATCTTCCTTGTACATTGCCCCCTATTGCTGCTTTGCAGTTGGAGTATTTAGCAAGTCTCTGGAGAGAGACAGGTAACACAAAAGTGTAACATTTCTAATTGTTTCTTTATAGTTTGCGCTCGTTTAGTGAGGAGATACTGGCAGGAGAGTACATTCTTATTTCACTGTATCATTAGTGCACTCAGAGAGGACTATGGGACACAGGTGGTGTCCACAGTGTTTGTGCTCAGTTAGCATCCTCCATGGACAGGGAAGCCTTGAAATACCACTTCTCCTAAGAAGTGGATGGTGGCAAACAGGCATCTATGAATAAGTAGAGCCCTATTTTATTATTTTTAAGAAATTTGAATTGCTGGAGAAGTAAAGCCGAACCGGAACCAGGAATGAAGCTGACTTCTAGTTCAAGCACTATTTCAGGCACCCCAGAGCGAGCAGGAATTACATTGCTGCTTTGCAATTGGAGTATTTAGTGAGTCTCTGGAGAGAGACAGGTAACACAAAAGTGTAACATTTCTAATTGTTCCTTTATAGTTTGCACTAGTTTAGAGAGGATGTACTGGCAGGAGAGTTCCTTCGTATTTCATTGTATCATTAGTGTACTCAGAGAGGACTGTGGGACACAGGTGGTGTCCACAATGTTTGTGCTCGGTTAGCATCCTCCATGGACAGGGAAGCCTTGAAATACTGCTTCTCCCTAGAAGTGGGTGGTGGCAAACAGGCATCTATGAATGAGTAGAGTCTTATTTTATTATTTTTAAGAAATTTGAATTACTGGAGCGGTAGGACCGAACCGGAACCAGTTAGGAAGCCGACTTTCAGTTCAAGCACTATTTCAGACGCCCCAGAGCAAGCGGGGATTACATTGCTGCTTTTCAGTTGGAGTATTTAGTGAGTCTCTGGAGAGAGACAGGTAACACAAAAGTGTAGCATGTCTAATTGTTTCTTCATTGTTTGCAGTCGTTTAGTGAGGACGTACTAGCAGGAGAGTACCTTCTTATTTCACTGTATCATTAGTGCACTCAGAGAGGACTGTGGGACACAGGTGGTGTCCACAGCACTTGTGCTCAGTTAACATCCTCCATGGACAGGGAAGCCTTGAAATACCTCTTCTCCCTAGAAGTGGGTGGTGGCAAACCGGCATCTACGAATGAGTAGAGCCTTATTTTATTATTTTTAAGAATTTTAAATTACTTGAGAGGTAGCACTGAATTGGAACCAGGAAGAAAATTGACTTTCGATTTAAGCACTATTTCAGGCGCCCCAGAGCGAGTGGGGTAGCATGCATGGGGCCGCATGCGCTGGGGATGACTGGGGACACTGGCAGGTAACTCCTTTGTGTTAATGTCTTATATGTTTGTTTACAAGGATGCAGTCTTTAGTGATGATGAACATAAATGAGGGAACTGTAACTCTGAGTACAGGTAAGGTGGCCATGACATGCATTTTGTGCAATAATTTCAACAGTTACAACATACTAATGAATTACTGAGATCCAAAACTCCAAAACCTAGCACATCTATTGAAACCTTAACTAATGCGCCATACAAAATAATTGAGGGCTCTCTAAAAGGGGGAATAGAGGATGATAGTGAAAATGGGCAGGAGGGGAGTCCAGTATTAAACAACAAAAAGAAAAAAGGGCAAAGATGAAGAATTTAACATCCTACTTCAAAATTCATTCTCTCCTTTAATAACATTGGATGAAAACCCTGATCCCCAGCAAGCATGTACAAGTAAAGTGCAATCAGGGGTAAAGCTTAATGAGGATACACTTACTAAATCTACTAATGAGCCTAAAACTGTCAACAATACTGTAGTTACTACTGCTCAGATACATAGTAATGACCGTAATCAGGGCTCAGTTCCTTCTGTTAACACTGGGCCCCCTACTCAAGATAGTGAACAGAACACCATGTCTAATAATGAAACAAATCAGAAAGGGCAAACCAATGTCCAAAATAATGCAGATCAGACTAATGATCGAATCTGCCCATTGGAAACAGAACAAATAGCACCAATACATCTAGTATAGCCAGACAGGTGGTAATCTTGGGAGATTCTATCATAAAATATACCGATGGAATTATCTGCAAGGGAGACAAACAGAATAGGACGTGCTCAAGTTTTAGCGGAGCTTGGATAAGAGACATAGAAAGAGTGGCCCCTAACATCCTAAAAATTGCTGGAACCAACCCCTGGTGATCGTCCATGAGGGAACTAACAACATCAATAAATTCACCACTGACGATGTAAAAAACAGTTATATATGTTTAGTTAATACTCTAAACAAAACATGATGTGAGATTTGCATCTCTGAAATCCTGCTGGTCCCAAGGGCAAGCATGAATAGAATTCAAAAAATCAAAACAATCAACAAATGGTTAAGGAAGTGGTGTCTCAAAAAACAAATCACGTGTGTCACCCACTGGGAAACATTTTGTCATGGTAATAGTTTGTTTTGTTGGGATGGACTTCATTTAAGTAAAAAAGGAAGCCATGCTTTGGGGAAGAGCATTACCACAATAATAAACATTTAAACTGGAAACAAACAGGGAAAGAAACAACAAATATGCTGTTAAATAGAGATGGTTTAACATTTCTAATGGGTAATGCTAGAAGCTTTATATTGTTAAAATAAGTGAATTAGCTGGCATTTTACATCAACAAAACATTGATGTTGCAGCCATCACAGAGACTTGACGGGGTGACACCTCCACAAGGCATAATTCTATCCCCGGGTACAAAATATATCATAAAAACAGAAACACAAAAAAGGAGGGACGTTTGTGTGTACGTGAGGGATACCCTAAGATCCACAGAGGTTACAATACCACTCAAATATAGTAAAGATATCGAGGGATGCTATATTCAGGTAGAACAACAACAACACAGGAAAAAACTAACAATTGGGAATTTCTGCAGATGCCATCTGCGGATATTTCATACAACCACAACCTAATAAAAATCATTAAGGGGCTAGTGTGGAAAACAGATTTAGTACTAACGGGAGACTTTAATTTACCCGGCATAGACTGGAATAACCTGACAGCATGTTCCCAGACAGAATCATTATTTCTTGATACATTTATCACCCTGGGATTGGAACAAATGGTCAATGAACCAAATAGGGAAACTAAAATCTTAGACTTAGTTCCCACTAACATTCCTCTAGATATCTTAGAAACATCAATTATAGACCCCATAGGGAATAGTGACCATAATGGGGTGCTGTTTAATATTAATACAAAAGTTGTAAGTGCAAAACATATAACTTAGAAATATAACGACACAAAAGGGGATTATCACAATATAAATAAAGCCTTAGGCAATTATGATTGGGAATCACTGATGTCAGATCTCTCAACCTATGAATGCTGGACATTGTTAAAAGAAATTATTCAAGAACTAGAAACTCTTTATATTCCATTAAAGAAAACAAGAAATCATAAAGGAAAACTACATATGTGGCTAACTCAAACAATCCTAAAACAAATCAAAAGGAAAAAAGGGCATTCGACAAATTAAAAAAACAAATACAGCTGAAAACCTTATTATAGGCAAGTCCGAATTAAAAAAAAAAAATCCCTGATTCAAAATAAAAGAAAGAAAGTAGAATTTAAGTTAGCAGTAACTAAGGGTGATACTAATGCATTTTATGCCTTTATAAACTCTAAGAAAAATAGAGATAACACAATAAACACAAGAGACTATAATTGGGACTGAAATTACATCTAGGAACGAGATTGCAAGTACCTTCAATTCCTATTTTGGGTCTGTATTTTCAAAAAAAGATACAAATATATATAATATCACAAAAGCCCCTATCATAGGCCCCTACTGTGAAATCACACCAGATAAAATAAAAAAAAGTGGTACTGTCACTCAAAAATAATACTTCCCCAGGACCAGACGAGATTAACATATCTTTTGTCAAACACAAATTAGACTAAATAGTTACTCCGTTAGCAATAATCTTTAATAAATTCTATACAGATGATGAAGTCCCTGATGACTGGCGTAGGGCACAAAGTCTACAGGAAACTACCGCCCAATAAGTCTCACTTCTATGGTGAGCAAAACTATAGAAAAAATCTTAAAGAACAGGATTGAAAATGAAATACAGTTGACAGGTATTAAGGATAATACACAACACGGTTTCTGTAAGGGAAGATCATGTGCAACAAACTTGGTTACATTCTATGAGGGTGTGAGCTCCAGTTTAGACAGAAACACACCAGTGGATATTATTCATCTCGATTTTCAGAAAGCATTTGACTTGGTTTCTCATTACATACTCGTGCATAAAATAACCAGGTTAGATTTCCGTCTTTAAACTGTTAATTGGATGGAAGCATGGCTTCAAGACCGTTCTCAAAGGGTCAGAATTATTGATACCATCTCAGGTGGCATAGGAGTGACAAGCGGGGTCCCACAAGGGTCGGTTTTGGGACCCACTCTCTTTGGTATTTATATTAGTGATTTGCAGGATTGTGTATTTAATAGAATCAGCGAATTTGCTGATGATACCAAAATTTCATCAGAGGTAGACTCAGAAGAAAAAATTAAAATACTAAAACAAGACCTAGCACATATTGAATTATGGGCTACCAATAACAAGATGGCATTTAATGTAAACACATGCTCAGTAATACACTTGGGAGCAAAAAATCCACTTGCAAGTTACTTATTATATGGAAAAAAATAAAATCAGTTAAAACTGAAAAAGATTTGGGGATATCGGTTACTAATCAACGTACACAGGGAGAACATTGCAGAAAAGTGGCACAAATAGGTAACCACGTAATAGCCTCCATCAAGAGATCATTTATCACCAGAAACGAAAACTTTATCATCCCCCCCTTTATAAATCACATGTCCGGCCACATACAGAGTATGCCGTCTCCTTTTGGGCACCCTATCTCTGTAAAGATAGAAAACTAACAGAGAGTATGCAAAGGAGAACAACTAAACTGATCCCAAGCATCAGAAACATAACATACGAAGAGAGGTTAAAAACACTTGGCCTATGTGACCTACAATTAAGAAGAGACAGAGGGGACTTGTTACTTCTGTTCGATATAATGAATGACTCTGAACTCATGAAGGACTGTAATATTGTATTAGCGGACAAACCTAATAATTTAAGATGCCATAATTAGGCAAATTCGTATCCCTAAAGTTTTAACTAATAAACAAAAATGCTACTTTACTGTAAGAGCTTCATCTCTTTGGAACTCACTCCCACAGCATATTGTAAATAGTAGTAGTTTTAATAAATTTAAAAAGGAATTAGACAAACTCCTATTAGGGATACACTAAAGATACGCCCCGCTAGTGTGGGGAAGGTGGTCACGATGGGCTTCATGCCTACTTCCACCTTAACAACACTGAGTAATACCGAGTAATGTGGTGGGGACAGTGAGATTTTGGAGGAGTTTTCAGATTTGGTGTCTGCTTAGCTGTTGGAGTCCCCAGGAGTATTGGTGTTGAGGGATTTCGACTGCTGGGTAGATACCAAGGCTGTTGAGCTGCTCCAGCTGATGACATTGCTGTGTTTTACTCAGCATATTTGGGCTGCCTCGCATATTGGGGCCACACACTGGACCTTGTATTTGTTGCTGGGGTAGTGGCCAACAGTCCTGTGATTGATCCTGTGGTTTGGTCAGACCATTGTACCATATCTTTTGAGTTGATGGCACCCCGTATTTATCCACCCCTTCAGAGGTAGTGCACAGTAGAGCCTGGGGAAGACTCAGTCTTGAAGTTCTTTGGGAAATTGCAGACATCTCTAGTGTTTTTGCTGCTTCCACTAGAAGCATCACAGAGGCAGTGGAGGTTTTCTATAAAAACATCCTATCTGCTGCTGATGCCATGGTGCCAGTCTGTTGCCACCCTTCAACAGCAAAGAAAGCAGCTCTGCCCTCAGGCATGCCATGGCCAGCTAAATTTCAACAGCAAAAAAGAAAAGGCACCACCATGCCAACTTAAAACGAAGAATTGATTTATTTACTCACAACCTTTGGAGCCAAGAACATACATCTGCATGTCATGTTCTAGTGTCTGAAAGCTGTAAAGAAGCCGAAGGCAATTCAAAAAGTGCTGTGCTGTAAAGTGCAGTCTGCTGGGAGAGCAGGGGTTGATGGAAAAACTGTTGTAAACTCCAACCGGTTTCGCAAACTCCAACTAGTTTCACTGTATGCGTCTTCAGGGAGTCATGTGTGCAGTCTGTAGTGGCCTTTTATATTGTGAATCCTTTAAGTGACAATGCTCAAATAAAAAAACTTCATGAATACAAAACAGGAAAATCTATGTACAGTAAGTGATAAAATATGAAACATTAAAATAGTACAAATGTGTATACGTACTTCTTGCATATTTCTTGCATATTCTATTAACCAATTTATTTAAAGAATGCCTCACTAAATTCATGAGTTCATTTGAAAAGGGAAGAGAAAGACTCCACTTAAATTATGTAATCACATAGACAAGCATCTCTTCATTTCTCTTAATTAAAACCATGACTGCAGTAGCCACCAAATCAAATATGTATGCCATGCACTCTCTGTCCTTCCCCTCCCCCTCCGCCATCAACTGTACGGTGCATCCTTTATACCAAATATTGGTTCAGCTCTCTTCCAACCTACCTCTCCTCCCTCATCTCGTCAGCCAGTGCTTCTTACTACTTCCTCCGCTCCAGAGGCTAGCGCACTTTCTCCACCCCTCAGGTGCACTCCTGTGCCGGATAGTCTGCCTTCTCTTACCGCCTCCCCCTACTCTGGAATCACCTCCCTTCACTCCTACGGTCATCCCTCTCCCTCTCCTGTCTTAAATACCAGCTAAAACTCTGTCTCCAGCCCTCCTGCTCCTGCATCCCTGCCCAGGCTCCCATTTGATACTCCCTATTTCCTCTTCACCTGGCTGGTGCCCCCCCCCAAGCTAACCTTCTACCCCTAACTTCAGTGTCTACCTGAACTCACCTCCTAGGCTTTCCCGCTGCATAAATCCTTCCCCCATCTCAGCCCACACATCCCACACATCTGCTGCTATTTATTTCTGCTCGTTCAATATAGAATGTATTTTTTCCCTTATTATTCCTTGATATGCAACTGTAACATGGATCTTTTGTTCATGTGCCGGTAAGTGTTTTTGGATTGTAAATATCTGTATATTCTTCACCAATTGTTTGTTCATTGTAAGTCTTTTTGGATTGTAAATATCTTTATATACTCCTCTTCCCCTTCCCCCGGGTTGCATCTGGAAACGAGCTCCGGCTCAGTGTGCCTTTCCCGGCTACCAACTTTTAAATAAATAAATAAAAATAAATATGTACTAGTCAACAATTGGAAACCACTAGGTGGCAGTACTGGACCATTTACAACTTGGAAAACAATCATGCATCGTACACTAGCCAAATAAGAGCAAAAAAGGGGTCATTAATAGCCCTGAGTAGCCACAGCTGTGGACCCACTCAGTTATGGCAGTTAATTCAATGCTTAGGACAGTTAGGTCTAGCTACCAAATGTGCTAAATGGCTACCAATTAGTACATACATCAGATTGTCTCATCTGACAGCCAGCACCATTTGAGTGCCCATATAATGTCATCATGCAGTATACCATTATCATGGATGGGCCAGAGGACAGAATCCAGGCTAAGATATGTTTTAACTGGGCTGCTATAGCATATAGGGATACGTCTGGGAGTGCCTGTCTGCCTTTTGATCTAGGTAACTGTCATTTTGTATAGTCTATCCTGGGTCTTCCCCTTCCATAGGAATCTGGAAAGGGATTTATTTCATTTCAGAAAGTCAGATTTAGGAGTTAATACAGGAAGAATTTGGAAGAAATACACATACCAGGGTAATACATTCATACAACTGAGTGTGCTATTTGAAAAGGGTAAGGGGTGCCAGCATTGTAAGTGTTTTGGATCCCCTGTATGAGGCCTGTATAATTAAATTCATATAAATTAGATAAATCTTTACATAGTTTGACCCCAGGTATTTAATAGTAGATCTATCCCATTTGTAGGGAAATTTGGTCATTTGGAAATATATTTGCATGAGTTCTATTTAAGTTTTATTTACCGTGTAACCTGCTAAGGTATCCATGGTTTGTAGACAATGTGCCAGGGCTGGAAGGGAGTGCTCGGGATTCAAAATGTATAACAGCAAACAATCTCCATGGTATGCCACTTTATAAGAGTAATCGCCCACCCTAAAACCTTCAACAGCTGATGTCTGCTGCAGGTATTGGGGCAATGGTTCTACATATAGCACAAAATAAATAGGGTGAGAGGGGGCAGTCTTGGTGGGGTCCCCTCATTAAGGTAAAGGGGGATGAGAAAGTGCCATTGACCTTAACCAGGGCCTGTGGCAGAGTGTAGAGGACTGTTAAGAGAAACAGGAATTTTTCTGGGAAAGTAAATTTTTCTAGGGCTTGATGCAGAAATGCCCAGGAGACCCTATCAAATGCTTTTTAAGTATGTAGGCTTAAGATTAGGAAGGGTGAGTGATGTTTTGTGGCATAATTAATTAGTAAGCGTGTTCGCTTGATATTGTTGGCTGCTTGTGTGCTACAAATAAAGCCAGACTGATCTTGGTCTATAATAGTTGGTAGGATGTTGTCCAGTTGATGGGCCAAAATGCTAGTAAATACTTTGTAATCTGAATTTAAAACTGAAATGGGACATTACAATTCACATTGTGTGGCATCTTTTTGTGATTTAAGTATGGCGGATATGTTAGCATGTCGCCATGAGTCAGGGCATTGCACTGTGATTTGACATTTTCTGAACGCCTGTAAGAGAGGTTGTGCACAAGATCTAGAATGGGCTTATAAAATTCTGCCCCATACCTGTCTGGTCCTGGGCTTCCCATATTTAAGATTCTTTATTCCTAAAGGGAGTGCCTCAGCTGAGATTGGTTGCACAAGAGATGCTCGTTGCTCTTCAGTCAGAGTAGGGAAGGTTAGACTCTCCATAAAGATATTGAGGGAGTCAGTGGAGGGGATGTCTCCTTGATTATATAGAGTAATGTAATAGTCCTTTAGTGTACGTAGTATTTCCCTGGAGTTGCAGTGTGCCACCCCAAAACTGGGTCCACAAGTTTATTGATAGTGGCTGCTCTATGTTGTTGTTGGAGGCGGTGAGTCAGAATTTTAGCTGCCCTCATCCTCCCCATCATAGTATGTCTGACATAACTGGGGAGAGCTTATTCCATCTTACATGTTAACATTTCCTGTATTTTTACCTCTATTTGCATCACTTGGTTCAGCAGGGAGTGATCCCCTGCATATGGGCCTGTTGGAGAAACTGCAGCTTCTCTTGAAGGAGTCACAGTGTTCCTCCCGTTGCCACTTTTCCATGAGAC
Organism: Neoceratodus forsteri; assembly: GCA_016271365.2. Taxonomy (NCBI): domain Eukaryota; kingdom Metazoa; phylum Chordata; order Ceratodontiformes; family Ceratodontidae; genus Neoceratodus; species Neoceratodus forsteri. The sequence goes on from CM057455.1 coordinate 1,572,444,821, forward strand.
AGTTACCACGATTTCACCTCTCAGTATGATTTTAACCGTGTCCCAGACAAGGATTGCTGGGGTTGCAGGGTATCATTCTCCTGCATGATATGGGTATAGCTTTCTCCAGTAAGGATTTACATTCAGGATCTCTAAGTAAGGACAGGTTAAACTGCCATTGAGTTTGTTTCCGGTCTGTAGGGGTTAGTGATTTAATAGAGATTGGGGTGTGATCCAAAAGGACTTTAGTGTCAGTCTTAGCATCCATTACCCATTTTGCATGTTCACTGCTAATCAAAAAGTAATCTAATCTCGAGCAGTGGTGATGAGACTTAAAGTAGTATGTGTATTTCCTATCGTGTGGATGCAGGGAATGCCAAACATCACTCAATTCCAGATCTTGCATTAGTCTGTTTCTGGCCAGACATGGATGGGGTTGGTTTAGGATTATTGGTGTCTCACGTTGGCGTCATCAGGATGTTTAATTAATCCCCAGCAGTAAGGTACCCTTTTGGTGAGTTAGAACAGTGTCTGTCAGAGGTTGGATAGTAGAGGTATCACTTCCAAGAGGGACATAGACACTTCTTATCATGAGTGGTTTGTCAAATAGGGTGTCCATGGCAAGTGCTAGTCTGCCTTCGTTATCTATATATGCGGTATCCAGTTTAAATGGGGAGTGTCTTGGGACCAAAGTAACTACCTCTACAGCAGTCATTTTATAGACCAACTCCACAGTATGTTCCAAGCCAAACTTCAAAAGTTGTTGATGTTCCTCACTACTCAAATGTGTCTCCTGGATAAGGAGTAAATGACAGTGTTGTTTTATCTTAAGAGCTCTTACAACCTTAGATCTTATGACTGGACTGGACAGGCAGTTAACATTTAGGGCTAATATACTGGATGTAAACATTAAATCAGTAACTGAAACAGGACATGCATCCCAAAAAATTCTAGCCTGTCATCTAACCAGGGGCCTGTCACTGGTACGTGGACATCTCCAAGGGGATGGCAAGATTCCTGGCTTCTTTATGTTCATAAGAGGGACATTGTCCCTGTGTCCCCTCTGACCATTCAAGAAGGAGTTGGTATTGAAAATTTCTGATGACTGCTGCAAATCATGGAAAAGGGGAAACTGGGAGAACACTGTCAACTGGACCATGTGGTAAGAACTGCGGCTAACTGGTCTAGAACCCGTTGGTGATGTCCCCTGAGCTTCCAGTGGGTCCTTTTGTTTGGCCTGGCAGTCCCCCTGGTAGGTTGGGGGGGGGTGAGGAAAGAGCTTCCAGGGTTGGGGAAGTTACCTAAAACTTTCCTTGTGGTGGATCTCAGCAGAGATCACCTCGGAGAACTACTACAGCCTGTCGGCGTTGGGCTCCCCAGGGGCCAGTAGGGTTTCCAATAACTGGTGATAGGAACTAAATTATAAGGATCCAAAAAGAAACAGCGGGGGTGGGGGTGGGGGAATTGTCATTTGGATTCCTGTCTAACATGACCTTTAAGGCTGCCTCCTGACCTTTGTTCTGCAGCTGACTTTGAATGTGAATCTGCCTGTAGCTGGAGTATCCAGGGCAGATAATTGTGGTGCATTGTCCTCACCCCAGCTAACTAAGATTTGAAGAGTGGGGGTGCTAGGGAGCACCGGTGCTGTTTAGATGCGTTTTCCTCAGTCTGCTTCTTGGGCATTTTTTGTTATAACACAAAAATAAAAGGCAGCAAAACCGATCAAAAGTTCCTGAATTGGACTCCTTAGACCGAGCGGATTCGAAGGATATAAAATATTTACAATGGGGCAGCACAATAAAGGAGCTTTGGGCGGACCAAAACTGCAGCAGTCAACGGAGTCCTAGGCCATGGCATCTACCTCCATATCTTCTATAGAAAAGCCCCATCTGAGGTCTTTGCAATTATCAATGCAAGCGATAGATTCAAAAGCGGGCATAATTCTACAGTGTCTCAGTGAGCAGGATATTAAAATTGAGCTCGCTACCAAGACAGCTACTACAGTAGAGACCCAAGTCAATCATGCCCTAGAGGCTACTGCGAAGTTACAAGAAAATGTTCAACTCTGGTACCAGCTGGAAGCATTAGAGAACACTCACTGAGCCTGGAATGTGCGCATTGTCGAGCTACTGGAGGGACAAGAAGGGGAAGATTTGCTCCTACCGGGTCAGTATGTTGTATGCTTAATAGCGTAGGACAAAACCCCGTAACTGCAACAGCGCAGTACAACTGAGCAAGAGGGTGCAATAATGCGAATGGGTCTGTGCGCAGTACTGCACCCTCTCACTGTCTCAGGCAGAGGATAAGACCTCTGCTGGGACGGGGTTCAGCCGAGTAGCTGCCGTGGCTTGATGTAGTGAGCCACTGGCAGCAAGGAACAAGCAAGCGTTTGGGACGGGTATGATTCCGATCCCAAATGCTCATCAAATTTTTTTTAGCACTTTGTGTGATATTTGTGTTACCCCTTGGAGTTACTATAACTCTTGGGGGTGTCGGTGGGCACAGCCCCTCAGACAAGCTGCTGCGGTGGCGGAGCCCCACGAAAAAAAAGACTTATGCTGCATGGCATATATTGCGCTAGTTTGGCAGCGTGATATATGCATGCGGCACCCCATGCCAGATTTGCTGCAGTTTTTGAAATTGTGGTTACCTACAGCACTTAGTTTGGATTCCTTTATTGCAGAACATTCTGTTCGGGCTTATCGTATAGTACCCTGTTCTGTGGAGGTGCAAAGGAAACTTCCGCAGACTGCTCTACTGGTAACGGATGGCGTACTTGTGAAAGATGTGCTGTTAAAAGCCGGAAGGGAGTCGGACTCTTTGAATTGTGATGAGAAAACTCTCCATCTGTTTCCTGACTTATCTTTTGCCATGAGAGCCCACAGGAAAACATTCAATGGCATCTGGGCGAAATTGCGCAACTTGGAAGTGGTCCATTCCCTAATTATGCCAGCTAGGCTGCGGATTTTCTACGGCAGACAAACATTTCAATTTTCAGACCCTGTTGAAGCGGGGAAAAAAGGTGGCAGTTATTGCTAAGGAGTTCGAGGTGGCCCATACAGCCGGGACCGAAGGAGAGTTTTTTTTGTTTTGTTTTGTTTTACCAGGAGAGACACACAAAGCTGAAAGCTTGTTTACAGGTGTGACCTGGGAACACAAGGAAGTTAAGTGACTTGCTCGGGGTCACACAGTATGCAAGTGGGGGCTGTGGGATTCAAACCCAGGTCTCCAGATTTGTAGCTCAGAGCCTTAAACCACTGCACTATACTGCCTCCTATCTCATATCTTTTTCATTCATGTGCTTGATGAAAAGTGACAAAAAATAAAGTTTAATTAAAAAAAAAATTTGAAGGGCGTTGCAGAAACTGCTCTGAAATCACATGGGCTACTGACGGTTATAGGGAATATACAGCATCTATCTCATAATAATAATAATAATAGCAGCAAAACATTATAACTCAGATTACTCTATAGTCCCATTGCATGGCAAGAATGAGTAGTGCCAAGGTCCCCTCCTTGACCACAAGGTGACAGGATGCCGAGGGTAAGCTCCCTGTGCTGAACTGTCTGAGCCTTAAATCAAGTCCTTAACAATGGTAAAAGGGAAGAAAAAACAGTCCCATTGCTTAAAGGTTATGGACTCTGACTTAAGAGGACACTTGAATTCTACAGGGAAGGACTATATTCGGGTGATGACTGTAGAAACCAATAGTTTTGATTTGGGACTAACTGGGACTTTAGTTGTTTTTGAACTATAATTACTGCGTATCGGTTCCTTAAGTAGATACTTAAAAATGTGGGTCAGTATGCCCTAAAGTAATGTTTTTGAATGATTATTGAATTATATTTCTGTTACTGCTAAGGTTTGAGCAGTTCATGCAATTATATTCTCTTTTACTGCTCTTTACTGTTAGATTGGATGCTGGCTATCCGGGGTGGGTGGGGGGTGGGGGTGGAGGGAGGAGGACACTACCATGTTTGGTATAACTCATGTTTGGAAGGTGGTAATATCAGCATTGACCGTCGAGGGACAGCCACGTTCGGTAGACAATATTAAATAGAAAAGCACCATAACATGCAGGGTGTAGCTATTCTATGATAATTGTTCTGTTTAAAGAGCTTATTTTAGATGGATTACCCCCAAAATATGTACTCCAGATTGTTTAGGCTGTGTATTTCTGATCCATTGGATGGCTCCTTTCTCTATGTCTATGCCTGACATGAGGATTTATCTTTTTCATTCATGTACTTGATGAAAAGTTCTAAAAATAAAGTTCAATAAAGAAAAAAAAAGATTCGAAGGGCGTTGCAGAAACTGCTCTGAAATCACATGGGCTACTGCCAGTTATAGGGAGTATACAGCATCTATCTCATAATAATAATAATAACAACAGCAAAACATTATAACTCGGATTACTCTGTTGTCCCATGTCTTAATATTGCATGGCAAGAATGAGTAGTGCCAAGGTCCCCCCCCCGACCACAAGGTGACAGGATGCCACAGGTAAGCTCCCTGTGCTGAACTGTCTGAGCCTTAATTCAAGTCATTAATAATGGTAAAAGGGAAGAAAAAAACAGTCCCATTGCTTAAAGTTCGGTGACGTACTGGGGTGCAGCAGAAGGAGTCTCATAAACAATGAGCAATGCCCTATAGCTGTTTACCTGTGCCGAATCAAAAACACTTGTTGTCGAAGTTCGGCATAGTGAGATCCCCAATGTCGACAGGTGAAATTTTGCCTGTTTGGCATTGGTGTGTTTCTCTCGGGGGCTGCGCCCCCCCAAAACCCCACACCCCCCTACTAAGATTATCAACTCCAGGTCAGAGTTGATTTGGGGTCAACACGGCAAAGGGCAACATTGTTTGAGATTGTTGCTGTGAGGGATTTCGCCATGAATGTTTCGCTGTTCGGTCAGCATACCCCTATAGCACAGTCCTGTGGGCTTCTTATCGGTTAATATTTTTTCATGAATTGCTGGTCCAGTGGCGTGGAGGACTGAGTTACTAGTGTCCTACTTCCTACCATGCCAGTGACCCAAGCTTAGGAGCAAATTAAGGTTGCCTGGGGAGGGAGAGAATCAAGCATTCAAGGTACAGCTCTCCTTTCCCAGGGTGGGGAAGCATGTTTGCCTGGCTTTAGACTGCCACCAGGTAGAGGCCTGATGGTGGTGGTGCAGCATGGGTGGCATGATAGGGAGTGTGCTATGTGGGGAATGTCAGATGGTGCACCTCCACACACAAATCTGATGCTCCGCAGCAAGGGAATGGGAGAAAATGGAAAAAAAATGTTGAGGGGGCTTAGTGAAGGCCCGCCCCCTTGTTCCCACACCCGCACTGCCATGCAGGGCTCACCATCAGTCTGCCTTGGATTACTGTGCTGAGGGGAGGATGGCCGTCCCTTCTCCGGCTCTACCATGAGGGGGAATTCATAAGGAGAACGTGACCATGGTGAGTACCAGGGGAGGTGGGAGACAGTTCGGGAAGCAGGTACAGGGCTGACTAGCCGCTCCCAGATGAAGGAAGATAAATATATAGAAAACACATATCTTTTCATGAAACATTCGAAAGGTGCACCTTATGCACAGGCCTCTCCAACCCTTAAAGTTTCAGAACAAAGTTCCATACCATCTAGGTTGTAGGTAAAAGACAGAAAACAGCAAAAAATGGCAAAAAGTGTAGCTTGTTCTGTAAATGCAACACATCCGGATCTCAGAAACCTTATAAGCGCCAGTCACGAAGCTTCCAACTTTTTGAGAACTTGCCACCTGGATAGTGCATGTCAAATTACGGACAATTTTGCCAAACACCGTCAAAGTTATTAAGGTGCAAAGTAACGTTACACACCCTAACTATGCTTGCGCTACTGCACAAGTATAATACTACAAAAACTATGTCTATGCACAAGTTTCTTCCTAATGTGACAAAAGAGGGGAAATGTGATGTGCAGGTTTTTTTATCAGTATTTTCTACTCCTGTCAGTTAACCTCCCCTGTCTGAACAGGTCCCCCAGCCCTGTCACCCAGTATCTTTGAGTCTTACCCTGCTCTGGTTTCTTTCCAAAGGATCAGTGTTGGAGGAGCACAGTCACTGGTGTGGGGGCTGTGTGGGACTGAAGCATAGAATTTGTAGGCAGAAAAGGACCACTTGTCCCACCCAGTCTGCCCGAGTGTCAAGTGACGGTGCCATCATTCCACAATGGACAGGGTTGTTTCCTCCTTTCCCGTGGAGCCACAAGCTTGCAATTATGCCATGTGCACGATCTGCCTCTGTGGAAATATCCCCAGCATCTGCATGTAGGATCCCTTCCCCAATGTGCAGTCTCACTGAATTGCCACCCAGATTTCCTCCGGGGGCAGCGTGATCAGCTAACTACCCATCCCCATGGGAGGAGGACCATCCAAGGGACACTCAGTCCTCCCTCCTTGGCCAGCACCTGAGCAACCTAAGTCCGCTGTCAAACGCTGATCACTCGTATAGTGAGCAGTAGCACTACCACTGCACTACCGGGCCAGCCCCGATGCTTGGATTTGTTAAACCTTACTCCGCCCAACCCCATGCATCACTCCCGTGAGCCCCACTAAATTAAATGCTCTGGTGCTACACTCACTGAGAAGCACTGAAATGCAAAAGCTGAGAACATTATATCATAGGGTTGGGCATTTTGCCCTAGGTGCACCGCCCCTAGAACACCACTGCAAAGTATTGTACTCACTAAATTGGTCTTCTCTTGAGGGCAGATTAATATACCCTTCCCGATGTCTGGCCTTCAAGCTTCAACAAACTAACACTCCCCCTAGTCTGGTTGGTACTATAACACCTAAACAGACTGGAAGAATTTTAAGGTCCTCCGATCGGCAGCTCCTCCATGTCCCCAGTGTCCGGATGTCTCAAGGGCTCCAGTCGTTCACTGCTTACATACCATCCCTCTAGAATGGCCTCCCTAATAATCTCCAAGAATGCAGCTCCCTTGGATGCTTTAAAAAAGGCCTCAAGACCCACCTGTTGGAGCTAAGTCTCTACTCATGTTACCGCTGAGTATCAGAACACTTTAAGGGCTACCTTAGTAACTACTGTTGATCTCTTGGCCGGCCATTGCTCCCATATTGGGACCCTTACCAAGTTTGATAAGCTATGTTTAACTGTTTTATTCTTGTGTAACTGTTTTATTCTTCATGATGGTTATCAATTGTACCTAGCCTGCCTGGTGTACTATCTATTATGTCCTTATTGTAATGTCTGTGTTACTCCATTTGCTTAGAGTTGTTCTTGCTGTGTTTTTTCTCTTGTTGTATGTAATTAATCCGGGGTTGCCCCTGAAAAAGGGACTGTAATGGTCTCAGTGGGCCTACTCGGTTACCAAAATTTAAATTAATAAAATAAATAAATAAAGCACAATCCAGATCTCAAACATATATTTTAACATCATAAATAAACATAATACAAAGAATAAAAGTTACATCCTAAGAAGAACACTGTACTCATTGCTGCTGCTTCGTGAGTGGCCTGCAGGGCAGTGCTGTCTACTTTATTAATACTCCATAAATACCTAAAGGTGTCACCGTGGATCAGTTAGTAGCACCTCGCCCTCTGGGCCAGAAGGACATAGGTTCCAGTCCCACACCAGGATTGGGCTCATGCTGTAAACAATGGCACATGAGTGCAGTACTGCAGGATGCTGCACTGTTGTGGTGTACCGTCCTTCATATGAGACAGTAAATTGTGGTCCCATCTGCCCATCTTTGATGCTGTCCTAGTGGACGTCTAGGTGGAAGAAAAAGAATCCAAGGGACTTTTCACAAGAGTAGGGGATTTCTCCGGTGTCCTGGCCAGCACTTCTCATCTCATAAAACCAGTTCATGCAGTTATCCAAGGGTATGTATGGGTGTTGTGCCAGATAGCTGCCACTATACTGTATGTTTAGAGTCATTTCACTACCTGTCTCTCATTGCTTACAAAGTACTTTAGGAATCAATGTGTATGAAAATACAAAAGTACTATATAGATTATTTCTTTTCTTCTGCTGCTTCCATGTCCTCCCTCTCCCTCATGGCTACTAGTGGGTGTATATTCAGACTTTCCAGCGTTTCCTCGTATGTCTTTCCCTGCTGTTCCTTAGTGATCTCTGTGGCCCTCCTCTGAAAAGCTTTCAAAAGGTCCCTGTCCTTTTTTAGGTGTGGGCTCCAGAAGTGCACACAGTCCAAGGTGAGGTCTCACTAAACATCTGTACGGGGCAGAATTACCTCCTTCCTTTTCCTAGCAACCCCACTCCCTATGCACTTCAACATCCTATTTGCTTTTGCTGCAGCCTTCTGTCATTGGGCATGGAACTTTTAGATGGTCACTTCCAAGTCCCTTTGTTGTTAAGGCATAGGTCAGGAAGCACAGGAAAACTAGGAGCAGTTATAACATTTTCAAGTAGTGTTTTATTATTCTTATCAATAACAATAGAATAAAAATAAAAAATTGTTCAGGATAGCGATATACAAAGGCAGTATGGAGGAAAAAAAAAGTCCTTCATCTGAGGGTTTCTTTCCAATTTTCAAGAAGTCTCTCTAGCAAAAAGTATTGCTGCTCTTTTTATAACAAGTCTTTGCCTGACAATTAACTTCTTCATTCTGAACTTGTTAAGGAGACATCCTGTTTCTCACAAAATGTATCCGAATTTTTGTCAGTTTCTTTGCAGAATAGGCTTGCAGATAGAACAGTGTCCCAAGCTGGCCTCCTGCTGACAGCTCTGCAAAAGAGTTTGCAAACAAGCCTGAGAGGAGCTCAAACTGCATCTCAGGTTAACCCCCTAAATTCCAAATAGCTTTTTGCAGTTATTTCAACAGTATAACTATATACATTTCAAACCAAGGGATCCCAGTTTCACATAAAGATTCACATATATGTTTATAACTGCAGATATGCAAGGGGGAAGAAAAGACAGAAACAGCAAGTGAAGGCAGCGAGACAGTGAGAGGCGGTGAATCGGAAGACTGTCAGATTTATCAGTTCCTAGGTCTCATGAGAACATTTGGTTGCACAACCAGACAGAAAAGAGACAGAAAAGGAGAGGCTAGAACAGATCCTTGCATTTAAATCTTTTTGCATAACAAATGGGACAGGGTCTTATTCAACCCTGTCACAAACCCCCCTCTTTAAGAGGGAACCTGTTTTAAAAAAACAGGTTTGCAAAACTTGCTTTTAATTCTCTTATAACATTAGCTTATAACCGCTACAGTACTATGCATATGCGGTATCTCTTTTTCCAAAACAACCAGTACAGCAAACAGTGATGTTTTAACTCACACTTTTTTATATATTTCATTTGGTTTTTGCCCATTTTTGCCCCTGATCCTGGGGCCCCAGCACACGGGCAACGTGTGTGCACGGAGGCACATGCATGCCCCTTGATGCTGACTTAGCCCCTTCCGCCTGTCCTCGTGGCTAACACCGGAGCTCCCTAGGTCAGCGCCGCCATCCATCCTCAACTGGGTGGTGGCCAGTGACTGGGGAGTCTCTAATCCCTCCCAGGAGGAGAGAGCTGCCTTGCGGCAGCAGTCTCCTCACTTGTCGCTGACCGACTCCCGACAACCGGGCTCGTTCCCAAACCGAGTCGCCGGCACAGCGTGAGGTGTGGTGTTCAGCGCCTCAACCCTCATCGCCACCAGGCTGGCCTATAACTCACACTTTTTTGTTTTCAACTTTCAGAATTCTCAATTCCTGTCCCATATCATGACAGAAAATCAGCTCTGACATTCTCTTTCCCAGATTTGTGCATCACTTGAAATTTAAATGGCTGTAGTGTCTGGTACCACCGTGTGATTCTGGAATTGTTATCCTTCGTTTGGTTAAGCCATCAAAGAGGATTGTGATCTGTTATAAGAACAAAGTCAGTTCCTAGCAAATAAAACTTAAGGGACTCCATGGCCCACTCTGCTGCAAGGCATTCCTTTTCAATGATGGAGTACCTCTTCTCTGTCGTGCAACTTCCTACTGATTTATAGAATGGGCTGTTTCTTCTCATTTACAGTATATTCTGACTGCACCTCAGTCTACCTCTGATGCATCTATCTGTAAAAAAATTGTTTCTCAAAGTCTGGGCTTCTTAAAACAGGGGCTGAACATAATGCAGCCTTAATGGCCTGAAAAGCTTCACCACACTCTGTGGACCGTTTCACATTATTTGGGTACTGTTTTTTCGTGAATTCAGTGAGGGGAGTAGCTCACTGGGCAAAGTTGGGAACAAATCTCTGATAGTAACCAGCCAGCCCTGAAAATGACCTGACATGTTTCTTTGTTTTAGGGATAGAACTGTTAGCTACCGTTTCTGTCTTAAAAATCTCTGGCTTGATTTCTCCCATTTCCCAGAACAGCCCAAATATCTGTTTTCCTGCACACCCAATGCACATTTGGTAGGATTAATTGTCAGATCTGCCTTTTTGATAGGCTGGATAACTACTTGTAGCTGTTCCAGGTGGCTTTTCCAGTCTAGACTGTACACCACAACATCATCCAGGTAAGCAGCACAGTAACCAGTGTGAGTAGCTAAAATTACATCCATGTACCACTGGAATGTAGTGGGTGCTCCATGTAAACCAAACGGCATGATGGTGAACTGATAGAATCCAATAGGAGTGGCAAATGCAGTTTTGTTTCTGGATTCTTTAGCTAGGGTATTTGCCAGTAACCCTTGCTGAGATCGAGGGTACTGATGTACTTGGTGCTCCCCAATCTGTCCACCAAATCATCTATCCTGGGCTGTCAAATTCTGACACTTGATTAAGTTTCCTAAAATCAAGGCAGATTCTTAGACCCCCTTCTTTTTTATTTACAATCACCATTTGTGATGACCAAGCACTTCGCGACTCTTCTATGATACCCAATTCTTTCATTTTTTGTATTTCCTTAACCACGTCTGCTCTTAACCGCTCTGGTAATCTGTATGCTTTATGTCTGAAAAGGTGTGCATTCCCTGTCAATATTACATGCTCGACCCCTTTTGTTTGGCCTGGCACTATGGTAAAAGGATATCCGGTCAAGATCGTGCAGACAGAATAGCGTGGTTAAAATCTGCACGGCCAAAACAGCAAGTGTAAACAGTTCAAGTATAGGTGTTTTCACTCAGGCAGAGTCAGCTAAAAGTTAGTTTGTGTGGTACCTGAGGAAACTGACCCATTGGCTCAGCGGGTAGAGTGAGAGGCTGTGATGCAGGGGACAGCCGGTACACCAAGATTCGACTCCAGGTCCATTCTGCAATTTTTTTTTGTTTTCTTCTGTTTGCTGCAGTTCAGAGTATGTTTATTTATATTTTTGTGGGGTGCGGGGATGAAGCCCCCGTAGTGATCCGGGCTGTTTTGCTATGTTGGTGTGTTTCTTTCGTGATTTCCTACCGCATGATTGTGTGTGTGCTATTTTGAATGTGATTGTCACCGGGGTGTGTGATACATGTTTTTCAAGATTTTGACTTGCATTAATCTGTCATAGTACGTGTTAACATACCCATAGCCATTGCTCCACATAGTTTCCTACGCCTGTCTGTGGGTTCCCATGTGAGGGCTTCGCCCCCCGCGGTGCTCTGGGCTGTGTTTCTGTGGCACTGTGTTGGCTCCACAGTTTTCTACCACGTGATTCTATCTGCACTATTTTGACCGTGATCTCTGCTGTTAAATGTCTTTACCCAGTTACAAATTTCTGTGGTTTGTTTGGATGTTAAGGAAACATTCTCCTTTACAGCATCAGCAGTTACAGTTTGTTCCAGTCTGCCATAAGCTATATCTTGGTAGGGTTTTTCCCATTAGGGGTTTCAATCTTATAGTTATCTGTACCAGTATGTCTAAGCACTTTATAAGGCCCTTGCCACTTCATTAACAGTCTATTTTCTGTAGTGGGTATAACAGTAGCAAGACCTTTTCACCTGGCTTAAAAACTGTATCTTTTACTCCATGGTCATAATATGCCTTCTGCCTGTTTTGAGTCTCTTCCTCACTACGGTACCCGGTTAGATTAGCTGTACACGATTAGCGCCACTCTACAGAGCACTAGTTCGTGTAGCGCAAACATGGACAGCGAGAGGGTATATACAGCACTTTCAGTAAGTGCTTCCCTGGTCACTGTCCGTGATGCTGGAACAGCACACAGGCACCAGAATCCTAGGAGGCTGGCCGAGCTGCTCCCGTGGCGTGGAGGGCTGGTGCATAGATCAGCTCGGCCAGCAGCAGTGGAGACCAGGGTTCTAATCCTGGTCTCCTTCCATTTTGTCAGAATAGGGACTTGTCTTTTTTTTATGTGGAGCAATGGAAACAGTATTCCATGGCCCCACAAATTCTCTGCCCATTGCAAAAAACAAATTGCTGCTTTTATTGATGCGTGGTTCTTGACTGCACTATTGTTGTTGGTGCTATCCTGACCCAGTGCCCCTGATTGCTATGGGCAATTTTTGTTTCATCCCCAGCTGCTTAAAGTAACCTTGGAGAGAAACATAGTTTGCTCTGAAACAAAATCATCTGTCTTCTGTTGCCACTGTTTCTTCGGGGGTATTTTTTTCTTTCCTGGACTTTTCTGGACTTCTGGATCTTGGAGCTGTGCTCAAACAAGTCCAAATCAAAATCACTGAAAGGAAGAGTCCCCACCATCTAAGATTTTCTTTGCCTGAGCTCCTGTCATCACAGCTTTTCTATCGCTCTGCGGTGGCACTCGATGGAGATCGGGGGCACTGCAGGAGCGATGAACTCAGGGGTGAGGTGCAGCGAACGTCAGCACGCAGTGCCTGGATATCATTGCACTTCCGCACCTTGGGAAAAAAATTGGAGGATAATGGCAGTCGGCCGAGCAGCTTGATGGCCGGGCCTCTCACCCAGTGGGCCTGTTGTGGAATCGCACTCCGGTATTAGATCCTGGCTGGCGGGAGGGGGTTGGGACCCCACTGCAAGTACATAGTGTGCTAGCCGGATGCAAGTGAGCCTGTAGGCTGGAAAGGGGAGAGGGCGGGGTCTGGATGTAGACAGGCCGAGCTGCGAGGAGCAAGAAATAAAGATATGAAAAAAAAAAAAAGATTGAGGCCTAGTGGCAACAGTGGGACAGGTAAGTTGACTGCTGGCCCCTCTGACACTCGCACGTACCTCGCTGGTTAGACGCCCATCAGCTTCTCGGACAGAACATTTCCCACCTACACCGCTTCCCACCGAAGTCACGCGGCCTAGGAACCTTTCCAAGCCAGTAGACAGTCCACTGCCAAGACTTAGCTCACCTGATGAGAGCCCGACATCGGGTTCAGAAAGCGACTCAGCTCACTCCGGTACTGACTGTGAGTCACCCACACCAGAGGAGCCAAAGCTTCAAGGAGTCACCCAAGTCTTCGTCGGAGGATCCTTCCTTTACAGAACTTCTCAGAAAGATCCAGATAGCATTTGACTGGCACACTGAGGCCTAGGATCCCCAACGCCAGAGGCTGGCAGAGCATCTAGAACTGTCTGATCTGTCACCTACCATCATCTTGCCCTGGATGGGACCGCATGAGGATCTGGCTACCACAATTTGGAAGCAGTCCGCCTCACTGGCACTTGTGGCCAGAAAGGCGGACAGAATATATCGGACACCCGAGGACAAGGACCACCTGAGCGTTCACCCCAAGGCTGACTCAGTAGTTATTAGTGCTGCCCACGATAGGTCAGCCAAACCAAAACTTTAGTACTGCTCCACGGACAAGGAATCTAAGGTCATTGACTATCTGGAAAAGAGATTTGTTACGTCTACCACTTGCTATCAGAGCCCTGAATTACGTGGCTCATACGGTAGTCTACCAAAGATCGACTCTCTCCAAGACTCCCAGTTGAAAGAGGAAATGGTGGGCATGGTCAGGTCGGCTAGATCGGCTAGCAGACACACCCTGAGGGCCACCTATGATGCTGTAGACACATCAGCTAGGGGCACAGCCACTGCCATTAACCTGTGGAGGCATGCATGGCTCAGGATTTCAGGTCTGGCACCAGAGGTCCAGACAGCCCTTCAAGATGCACATTTCAGAGGTCCAGTCTTGTTTGGATTGTGTGTCAAAAACATCATTAGAGACTTGCAGGACAAGGGCAAGGCCTTGCACTCTGTCCAGTTCATGTATAAACCCCCTCAGAAACCTAAGCAGCCATTTTGGCAGCAGGAACATCGCCAGCAAAGACAACCCTGGAACCGACGTCACAACAAACGGCGGGCACCTTCAGCAGGCACGGTGCCCCCGGCAAAATCCCATAGGACCTCAGGAGCCGCTGCCTCCACCTTCCTCACTGCCTCCTGACTCACTGGATCCACTCCCTCCTCTGGAGCAAGTCACAGAGGATTCGGTAGGAGGAAGATTTGCAAGACACCTACTGGGATGGAAGGCTATAACCATGGACTCTGGGTACTCCAGGTGGTGGCTCAAGGCCACATGATAGAATTCACAGACAAAACCTCCAGAAAATCCTCCCATTCACTCTTCTTACCTGCAATGCCACATTCCCTTAGTAAGAGAGGAAATAAGCTCCCTGCTAGCAAAAGCAGCAATAGAGCCGGTTCCCACAAAGCAGCAAAAGAAAGGGTTCTGTTCACACTTCTTCCTAGTGCTGAAGAAGACTGACGATCTCAGACCCATCCTAGACCTGAGTTCCCTGAACCTCCGTGTGGAATACAAGAGGTTCTGAATGTTGTCTTTGCCAAGCTTGATTCCTCTCTTACAGAAGGACCATTGGCTGTGTGTGCTGGACATGCAGGATGCCTACTTGCACATCCCAGTTTTTCCGCTGCACCGAAGATTCCTCAAATTCTGTTTTCTGAAAGAGCATTTTCAGTTCAAAGCTCTTCCCTTCGGCCTTTTGTCAACACCCAGAGTGTTCACGAAATGCCTAGCGGTGGTAGCAGTGGCCTTGCGCAGACAAGGGGCACAGGTTTTTCCATACCTCAATGACTGGCTTCTTTTGGCCCCATCGAGGGACTGTTTGGCCAGTTCCCTGGCCATTACTCTGGACCTTTTCCAGAAGGTGGGCATTACTGTCAACCATTCCAAATCCCACCTTTTTCCTACACAACAACTCCAATTTATTGGGGCGGTGTTGGATATAAGGGGTAAAGGGGAAGTTGTTTAACCAGGAAAGGCACACTAAGCCGAAGCTTGTTTCCAGGTGCGACCTGGGAGCACAAGGAAGTTAAGTGACTTGCTTAGGATCACACAGTATGCAAGTGGGGGCTGTGGGATTCGAACCCAGGTCTCCAAGACGTGCGTCTTGAATGGCTGTCTGGATGGTTCTGGAGGCAGTATAGCACAGAGGTTTAGGGCTCTGAGCTGCAAACCTGGAGACCTGGGTTTGATCCAGGGCAGAGCTTTCCTGCCACTAGACAGGATGGAAACCCTGTACAAACAGGTACACTTTGTGGCCTCACAGAGAAGGACATCGGCCAGGACGATTCTTCGCCTTCTTGGTCTCATGGCTGCGGCAATCCCTATGGTCCCGCTAGCCAGACTTCATATGAGAGACATGCAATGGACTGTCAGGGTACAATGGGACCAGAGATCTGATGATCTGAACCACGAGATCTTGGTCTCAGACACGATGGCTCGGGATCTGTTGTGGTGGCAGGACCCGGACAGCCTTCTTCAGAGTGTTCAGTTTCATACCCTCCCTCCCAGATCCTAATGACAGACACCTCCAGATTGGGATGGGAAGCCAACCTGGGTGCTTACAGGACTCAGGGCTCTTGGTCTGACAGCGAACTCCCTCTCCACATCAATGTGTTGGAGATGAGGGCAGTACAGAATGCTTTACAAGCTTTCCAGCATTTAATATAGCTGGGGTACCTTATGATCCAGACAGACAACATGTACATCATCTGATACACAAACAAACAGGGTGGAACACGCTCATACCCCCTCTGTCGCGAAGCGATAGGAATATGGTACTGGGCAGTCGGTCACAGCCTTCTTCTGACAGCAATTCATGTTCCGGGCATCTGAAACGTCCTGGCGGATGCTCTCAGTCGCACTCAAACCAGAGCCCAAGAGTGGGAACTGAGACAGTCAGTAGTAGACAGCATCTCTTAAAGATGGGTAAGACCAGACCTAGATCTGTTCGCATCCCCATCCAATGCAAAACTACCAGCTTTCTGCTCGCTCGCTCCAGGGCATGGTGTTTTCTGGCGAGACACGCTGTCTCTATGTTGGAAGGGGAGGTTCATGCATGCCTTCCCTCCACTTTCACTGATGTAGAGAGTTCTTGTGAAACTTCAGGTAGAAGGGGCATGAATGATTTTGATCGCTCCCTTCTGGCCCAGGCAGATTTGGTTCTCTCTGCTTCAGCAGCTGTCATTGGACCCTCCAGTTCTATTACCCATCTGCCAAGATCTATTGACACAGGAACAGGGAATCCTGGCCCATCCAGGCCTGCGGTCCCTTCACCTTCATGCGTGGTACCTACTGACAAAGCTGCTGCCCGCTTTGGGGTCTCCCCTAGGGTGGCACAGATTCTAATGGAGGCCAGGAAGCCATCCACTAGGGCCACATATGCTGTGAAATGGAAGAGATTTTCAATATGGGCCACGTCTAAGGAGTTGGAACCCTTTTCCTGCCCGGTTCCTCCCCCTAGTGGCCTATGGCATGTTTGCATTCACTAGCAGATTGCCAGCACAAGGTGGTGTATTCCCCATTAGCACTTTCTTCCCTAGGGTGCACGTCTGCTGTATAACCCTGTTTTTTAGGGATAGCCAGTTTGTGAGCTCACGTAGTGTGCATGTGTGCATATCGTGCTGTAAACCTAGGGCTAGTCTGCAGGCCTTGTTTAGGGCCACCTGGACCCGTTTCAATGCGGTATCCATTGCCGCCCCATATATCACCATTCCATAGTCGATATGTGATAAAATGGAGCTGTGTACTGCAAAGCGGAGGGCCACGGGGGATAGGTGTTTCCTTATGCCTATAAAGGACACCAATCTTGGTGTTGACTGTCTTGACCAGGGAGTTGATATGTTGAGCAAATGTAAAGGTTCCATCCAGAGTTATCCCCAGATACCTGAACGTGCAGACCTGCTCCAGTGGCTCCCTGCTGGAGTTTGCAATGATGAGGGGGTTTTGATTGATTTTTTTGTGTGTACTGGTAAAAAGCATGGCCTTGGTCTTTTTATAATTCAGAAGCAACTTATGTCTGCAGAACCAGTTCTCTGATGAGGAGAAGGATGCCTGAAGCTCATGTTGCAGATTAGCGAGGGAAGTGTTGCTTCCTAGGGCATAGCATAAATCGGGCGTAGAGTATCAGTTTGGTATCGCATTCAGTGGGGAGGTCATTTAGAAAGATACTGAAGAGTAGGGGCACAAGAATTGACCCCGGGGCACCCCCAGCGATATCTCTCTTGCACTGGAAACTGTATGTGCAATTTTGACACATTGAGTTCTGCCTGTAAGGTAGTCTTGGAACCAACATAGAGCACCTAGGTGCCACTCCCACGTTTGACAATTTGGTCAGTAACAGGGGGGTGATTGATTGTGTCGAAGGCTTTGGTGAGGTCTATGAAGACAGACCCGATCAGTTTGCCTTCATCCAAGGCCTAGTGTGCATAGTTTGTAAAGTCCAGCCGAGCTGTGGTTGTGCTGTGGTTTTGTCTGAAACCATGCTGGTTAGGGCAGAGTAAGTTATACTTGTTGAGGTAGTCAATGAGCTGGCCAGCCACAATCTTTTTCAGGGCTTTGGACAGTGGAGAGAGTATTGAGATGGGCCTATAATTGGCTACCAAGGATTTGTCACCACCCTTATGCACAGGTGTTACTAGGGCCTGCTTCCATACCGCCGGGAATTGAGCAAGAGTAAGTGATTTGTTGAACAGCCTAGTGATGGGCATTATGAGGACGTCCAGGGTGAGGGATAGCAGTTTCATGTCGATCCCATCACTACCCTGTCTTGTCTTGCCCAGTACTTTCCTGACCTTAGCTAGGGTCTCCTTCACAGTCACCCTTTTAAGGTAGAGGGGTGGGTGAGGGTGTTTGGAGAGTCCGTTGTTGGTCTGGCTCTGCTCAGGGTGGAAGTAGGCTGGTGGTAGTACTGCAGTGAGATCAGTGAAGGCCACGTTGAAGGCCTCTGCTATGATTAGGGGGTCTGTGATGTGATTGTTACTGGTGTTAAGTAGACGGGGATGCATCTTGTCCTCCTTGCCAAGGATGCTCTTGATGCTATCCCAGAACCTTTTGCCATCTCCTCAAGAGTTAGCAAGCTGTGCTTTGTGATAGTTGGATTTGGCAAGCCGAATTAGTTTAGTGCATCGATTTCTGTCCACTTCACTAGGCACTACAGTTTGGACATTGCTTCTAGGCGCAGGGCAGGCTTCGGCCTAGCTGTTCTACAGGAACTCTTGTCCTAAAATCCCTGTTTACTGCTGACTGGTCCCTACTTCCCATGTCTCAGACTTGTCTGACTCAGTCCTACCTGTTAGTACCTACTGTAAGAGCCCTCTCGAAGTGAGATAGTACAGTTATGTAAGAGCTTACCATAACAGTAGATCTTCGAGAGAGGCTCTTGCAGTAGATACTGCTTTCCCTCCCACCTACCCCCTGGGTTTTCTTCTGCTCTTTCTCCTGTCATAGCTCTTTAGCTCCAGGAGCCCACTCCTTCTCCTGTCGCACCTTTCTAGGTCTCCAGCGGGAGAACTGGAGGGCGGGCATGGGGACTGCTCCCTATATAGCGGCATGCTGATGTCGGTTATGTGACGTTGAGGGGTGGTCCCCTGCCAGACACTGCTAGCTATAAGTTTTCTGTGTGGTCCTAGTGCCTGGTGGCTTTGTCCTACCTGTTTGTACCTACTGCAAGAGCCTCTCTCGAAGAGCTACTCTTATGGTAAGTTCTTACATAACTGTACTTTCAGGATAGCGATATACAAAGGCACACAAACAGAGAAAACAAAAGTCCTTCATCTGAGGGTTTCTTTCCATTTTACAAGAAATCTGTTTAGTAAAAAATATTGCTGCTCTTTTTATAACAAGTCTTTGCCTGACAATTAGCTTCTTCATCTTGAGCTCATTAAGGAGATATCCTGTTTCTCACAAAATGTATCAGAGCTTAATAAAGGTGACGTTTCCGTACCTTGCAATTAATAATCCCATGCTGGGATTAGAACCCTGGTCCCCTGCTGTGTAAATTGTGACTTAACTTCTGTACACAAGAACTTGCAGTTTACTCCCCTGCAGCTCCGTAGTGTACTGAGTATGTGTTTGTTCAGCAGGCAAAGGATCAGTAGTTCAAACCCAGGTATGCACACATTACATTGTATTTTCACATTAGCCACAATTTGAATTCTTTCAGAGGCTTAAAAATTGTTTTCAGTTTTTTTTTATGATGTAAATTCACTTGAGTGGGGATCCATGGAGGTGTGGAGCTGGAGTAAATAAGGCAAAGCAAGTCAAGGCAGTTCTGTTTATATGGCACCCAGTCCCAGGAGCTCTGAGTGCCTCACGAAAACAAACAGTTTGATAAAACATAGTACGGTTAAAACAATAAATAATAATCAGGAAATAAATGAGAACTGCAGAGTGTTATAGTAAATTACATAAAATGTAAATTTAGCAAAGAACAACAGTACGGTATGTGCAGGTAAATAGCTGTCCTGTTAGGACAAGAAGTCCTTATACCTAAATTTCATGTCACCTTTTTTAGCACACCTTGAACTGCAAGTCTAGTAGAGGTGACTTTTCCATACCTTGTAATTAATAATGCTGTGCTGGGATTAGAACCCCAGTTGCCTTCTTTGGAAGTTGTAGTTAACCTCTACACCAGAGGAATGGCATTTCCATCGCCGCAGCTCAGTGGCACACTGAACGTGTATTTGCTTAGCAGGCAAAGAATCTGTGGTTTGAATCCAGGTATGCACACAGTATATTGTATTTTTGCGATAGACATGGTTCGAATCCTGGCAGGGACTTAAACATGTTTTTCAAATTTTTTGTTTTAGATGGAAACTCACTTGACTGGTGATCCATGGTTGTGTGGAGTTGCAATAGTAAATCATATGAGAAGTAAATTTAGCTAAGAACAACAATATATGTAGGTAGAAGGTTGTCCTATCAGGACAAGAAGTCTTGAAAGGAAAATTTCATGTTATCTTTAGTAAGCTTGCAGTTTGAAGTGTGCTAATAAAGGTGACATAAAATGATCCTGTCAGGACTACTGTAGTTTTTCTGTAGCTTGTAATTTATAATATCCTGCATGGATTAAAATCCTGGTAGCAGCAGATCTTACTTCGAGAGGGTTCCTTCAGTAGGTCATCACATATAGGACTGGCGCCACCTGGCGTCGGGCCGCATGGCAGACTTTTCTAGCAATAGCTGATGGGGGACCTCCCACCCGACATCATGTGACAGACGTCAGCGTGACTGTATATAGTGGGCAGTCCCCACCCCCGGCCTCCAGTTCTTTCCCGCCATCGCCTCATGTCATTCACATTGCAGACTTCCATATAGCGATCGTCGTGAAACTGTCTTGCGTCGGAATATCCTTCGTTAATTTTTTCCAACTTTTCATGTTTAATTATTGATGTCTTCTCCCAAGAAGAAGTGCTTGTCCTGTGGCACGCAGATCCCGCACAAAGATGGTCGCCTCACGTGCGTCCTCTGTTTAGGCCCAGACCATCCGGTCTCCTCCTGCTCTGAGTACCAGACCTTTAACCAGGCCATAAAAAAGAGGAGACAGCAGGCTTTGGAGGCCCATCTGCTAAAAGCCCGCCTGGCTTCCCTCAAGAAGAAGATGGATTGGCTTAGACATTCTTCGTCTGAAAAGTCTTCTCCTTCTAAAAAACATAAGGAGAAATCTAGGGAGCGGGAGCACTCCACGGACGATGCCAGGCCCTTGACGAGCAAGGCCCAGCTGCCGCCCAGTAAGGTCAGTAAGTCTGGCAAATCTACGGTGGATCAGTCGGCCGTTGGCTCCTCCGATGACCGCATTGCCTCGGCCGATAAGTCGGCCCCTGGATCCTCCGGGGACCGCGTGGCAGCCAGTAAGACGACTACCCAGGCTGTGGGTACTCACCCAGCACAGGTCGATAAGCCATCCTGGGGCTCCTCCCCCGCCTGCCTGACTTCACCTGCTAAGTCGGCCGTCTCTGGCGACCGCATGGGTGCGGTTCCCCCGTTGGGGCCTGACGGCGCCTCACCCGACGTCCGGCAGAACCAGAGGGAGAAAGCCCTCTCCCTTCTCCTCCTTCCTCGCCCATACCCTCCAATTCCCTGGCTGGTACCTCTGGCAATGACAACGGAGAGCCTCTCGACTCTGTCGATGCCTCGGGGTCTGCTCCGCTTCCCCCCTCAGGGTCAAGGAGAAGGAGGCTCCTCTTCGGCCATCTGGCCTTACTGTATAGGCCCCTCCTCCGACGCCGGTTGTCCCGATGACAGTCCCACAGCTGGGACCAGTTGTCCGGCCTCTGCCTGTGGCCCCAATGCCGGATCTGGTCCCGCCGCCAGGGCCCCTTCGTCCAGCTCTGACGCTGTAGCCCTCTGACACGGACCCCTTGTGGTGCCGATTGATGGTGCTGGGTTCCACGCCGTTCCCCTGATGGGCTGTCCGGCGCTGGACCCTCAACCGATTATACAATGGCGGGTCTGACGTGGGTACCCCCGATGCCAGATCTGACAATGGGGATTTATACCAGACCCCGAACTGTCCCGCATTACCCGCAAGGGTATCCTGGGGGCTACTACTCAGGGGCCCCACGGACTGGAGTAATTGGCAGTTCTACCCTGGATCCAATCCTCACTTGACCTTTCAGGATTCCAGGGTTATTACCCCCTACCGGTTACTGCTCCTCCTCCTCCTCCCCCTCAGCCTCTGCCTACTCCACCCCCCCCTCCTATGGTTACCCCAGATTTTAAGGCTTTAATCCAGTCTTGGTGGCAGGGGGCACGGTCAGAGTTGGTCTCGGACCTGGTGACTAGGCTCCCACAACCGTGGTCTCCCAGGTCTCCTTCCCTGAGCAGTTCTTCCATTACCACTGTCCATGTCTCGGGGAAGACTCGGCAGGACATTTCCCTTCCGGGTACCAGACGTCGTCCTGTTGAGGAGGCGGACGACGATAGTTCAGAGGGGGCGGGCGATTCTTCAGAGGAGGTTCCGGAGGACCCTGAAGACACGAAAGGCAAGGATTCCCCGGAGTCTCTACCAGAGGACCCTGCCTTTTTGGATCTGTAGAGGTCCATGAAGGATTACTTCGTCTAGGAGTCAGAGGAACAGGACCCTATGAGACAGAGGCTTGCTGAGCATCTTGACCTAGAATCTCTGTCTCCGGACCCCATTCCTCCCTGGATGGCACCTCACCAAGACCTCACCACTATCATCTGGCAGATGCCTCATTCCCTCCTGGCTGTCCCCAAATGGGCGGACAGGCTTTACCGGGTGCCGAAGGGTGCCCCGTTCTTGAAGGTTCATCCCAAGGCTGACTCTGTGGTCATCTCTGCTGCTCATGATTGCTCCTCAACACCAAAGCACATGAGCACCTCTCCTCCTGACAAAGAGTCGAGGCAGATGGACCACTTCTGAAAAAAGATATACTCGTCGGCCATGTGCGCCCTTCGGTCCCTCAATTACGTGGCCCACATGGTGTCCCATCAAAAGGCTACCTTGGCCAGCCTGGAAGCGCGAGTCCAGTCCATGGACCCCTCGCCTTTGAAGGAGGAACTTGCCAAGGATCTCTGCCTCTCCAAAGTTTCATGTAGGCACACCTTACACGCCACTTATGACTCCGTCTACTCAGTGGCTCATACCTTGGCAACTGCCGTTGCCCTCAGACGGCATTCCTGGCTTTGCCTTTCCGGATTCGCCAACGAAGTCCAGTCGGCGATTCAGGACGCCCCTTTCAGGGGCTCGGTACTTTTTGGTGGGGACAACAAAGACATTATCAGAGACCTACAGGACAAGGGCCTTGCACTTTGGTCTGTGAGGTCAGTGTACCGATTGGGTGCCCAGCAGCAGCCCTTTCGGAAAAGGACCTGGAGGCAGAGAAAGAACGCCCTGGCGTGCCGCCAAGGGAAGCGTAAGGCCACGGGTACAGCCACCCCTCCTGCCTCCAAAAATCAGAGACGTTCAGGAGGTCCTCCCCCGAGCATGCCGCCATCTTCTTGACTCCCTGGCTCCACTGCCTCCTCAGTCTCATGACGGGGAGCAGGTGTGGGGTTCGCCCACCATGCGCAGGAGTGGAGGGCGAGTGCCTCCGACAAATGGGTCCTGCAACTAGTGTCCGTCGGACACACCATAGAATTTCTGGAAATCCCGCCGGAAACTGTATCACAGAAGTCCTCCTACTCTTGGGACCAGGCCCTCCTAGTTTGCGAGGAGGTAAACTCACTCTTGCTCAAAGAAGCAATTGAGCAGGTCCCCTTTGGGCAAAGGGGAAAGGGATTTTACTCCCACTTTTTCCTGGTTCCAAAATAGACTGGGGACTTCAGACCCATACTCGACCTAAGTCAACTAAATCAGTTTGTCAAGTACAAAAAATTTCGAATGCTGACACTCCAGAGCCTCCTCCCTCTCCTCATGGAGAACCACTGGCTCTGCACTCTGGATATGCAGGATGCCTGCCTGCACATCCCCATCTTCCCAGGCCACCACCGATTCCTGCGCATTCGCTTCCAAGGGGAACACTTTCAGTTCCGAGCGCTCCCTTTTGGTCTGTCTTCAGCACCACGGCTTTTTACCAGGTGCCTGGCGGTGGTCGCGGCGTTCCTACGCCGCAGGGGTATTGCGGTCATCCCTTACCCTGACGATTGGTTGATTGCAGCCCCGTACAGGGATTCTTTGTTGGAGGCTCTTACCTTTACCCTGGACCTTTTCAGCAGACTAGGGATCACGGTCAGTGTTCCCAAGTCATCCCTTATCTCTGCCCAGAGACTTCAGTTCATTGGGGAAGTCCTGGATATGGTCCAATGCAGAGCCTTCCTGCCTCCAGACAGGGTGGAGACCCTTATCTGTCAGGCCTCCAAAGTGGCCTCCCACAGGACCATCCCAGCTCGGGAGGTCCTACGCCTTCTGGGCCTGATGGTGGCTTCCATCACAACTGTTCCCCTAGCAAGACTTCACATGAGGGTCACTCAGTGGTCATTGCGGGTGCAGTGGGATCGGCTGTTGGATGACCTGGACCATCTGGTTCTGGTCTCCTCAGTGGTTCAGAAAGAATTGCAGTGGTGGATGGATTCTCGCAATCTTTCTTTGGGACTTTCCTTTCGGAGCCCTGCACCACTAGCTACCCTCATCACGGATGCCTCGAATATGGGGTGGGGAGCTCATCTCGGGGAGCACCAAGCCCAGGGACTATGGTCCGGCTTGGAGACTTATTTGCACATCAATGTTCTGGAGCTGAGGGCAGTCCTGTACACCTTACAGGCCTTTCAGACTCTCCTTCCAAAGGGATCACTGCTAATCCAAACGGACAATATGTCGGTAGTTTGGTATATCAACAAACAAGGAGGAACCCGGTCGTACCCCTGTGCAGAGAGGCGACGTGGGTGTGGAACTGGGCGGTCCAGCACCATCTGGTCCTCGTGGGCGTGCACGTTCCGGGCATTCTAAACATCCTGAAGGACAGTCTCAGCAGATCTCGGACCCTAGCTCACAAGTGGGAACTGCATCAGGAAGTGGCGGAATCCATCTTCCGACAATGGGGGCATCTGGAAATTGACCTCTTCGCCTCCAAATCCAACGCAAAACTTCCCAGCTTTTGCTCGCTCATTCCAGGGCACGGTGCTTTCTGGAGTGACGCATTGTCTCTGTCTTGGACAGGGAAATTTTTGTACACTTTCCCTCCATTTCCCATTCTGCAGAGGGTCCTTCTCAAGCTTCAGGTGGAGAAGGCAAGGATGATTCTCATCGCTCCTTTCTGGCTGAGACAGATCTGGTTCCCGCTGCTGCAGCAGCTTTTCAGGGAACCACCGGTTCCACTTCCAGTGACTCACGACCTCCTGACCCAGGATCAAGGTTGACTGCTGCACTTGGGACTCAGGACCCTGCATCTCCATGCGTGGTTCCTGCAGACATAGCGATCTCCCATTTCGGGGTTTCCTCCAGGGTTGCTCAAGTCCTCATTGAGGCTAGAACACCCTCTACCCATTCCACTTACACCATGAAGTGGAAGCGGTTTTCCATTTGGGCACCCGCTAAGGGTTGGAACCCCTTTTCTTACTCGGCCCCACAAGTCATGGAATACCTCCTTCACTTATCAGACTCCGATCTGTCCTACTGTTCTTTGAAGGTACGTATCTCAGCTATGTCAGCGTACCATGAGCTAGTGGATGGTAAACCCGTAGCTCAGTTGGAGGTCTCAAAAACCTTTCTGAAAGGGATTCTCCACCTGAAACCCCCATCCGCAGCCCAACTCCGCCTTGGGACTTGAATTTCGTCCTGGAAAAGCTGACACTTCCTCCTTTTGAGCCGGCTGTGAGCTGTGATTTGCGCTTCCTGTCTTGGAAGGCACTTTTTCTTGTGGCTATCACATCAGCCCGAAGGATTTCGGAGCTTCACGCTCTAGTCTGCAAGGAGCCCTATCTGATTTTCCATAGGGACCGTGCGGTCCTCAGAATACATCCGAAGTTTCTTCCCAAGGTGGTGTCAGAAGCCACGTTGAATCAATCAGTAGAGCTTCCGGTGTATTATCCATCCCCCTCTAACAGAGGTGAGGTACTCCTTCATACAATGGACGTCCATCAGATTCTCTGGTGTTACACCCACCGGATCAAAAGAGTTCCTCTCTTGCAACCAGTTTGTTTCCTTTGCCCCGAGATCGAAGGGCAAACCAGTTTCTAAGCAGGGCCTGTCCAAGTGGTTAGGCAACTGGATTAGAGTATATTACCAGAAGTACGAAAAGCCTCTGCCGGGTTCTATCAGAGGTCATTCTACTAGGGACATGGCTGCCTCCACGGCCTTCCTACGGAACGTTTCTGCGGCCGACATTTGTGTTGCCACTACTCGGAGTTCTGTCCATACCTTTACCAAGCATTACAGTCTGGACATTGCTTCTAGGTGGAGGGCTGGCTTTGGCCTAGCCATCCTGCAGGACCTTCTGTCCTAGACTGGGTCCATTCTGGATTCCAGTTTCTTCCATTGGAGTTAGTTTTCCTCCTCCCTAGTTTTTCTCAGTCTCTCCTTGGAGGGACTGCTTGAGACTCTGTCCTATATGTGATGACCTACTGAAGGAACCCTCTTGAAGTAAGATAGTACAGTTATGTAGGAACTTTCCATAACAGTAGATCTTCGAGAGAGGTTCCTTCAATAGGTCATATTTTTCCCTCCCTCCTTCCCCTCATTTTCTGTTTTTACAGGGACTCCAAATCCTGTTCGCTCCTGCTGTCAGGCCTCTTCCTGGCTCCGGCAGGAGAAACATAGAAACACAGACTTTGACGGCAGATAAGGACCGCTAGGCCCATCTAGTCTGCCCATTTCCCTACCTACAGGATAGGCCCGAGATCCTAGTTAACCAACAGCCTATTTCTTCCTACCCCCACAAGAATTGCCTTATGTCTGTCCCATGCATTCTTGAATTCTCCCACAGTTTTAGACCCCAAACCTCCTCAGGAAGGCTGTTCCATGCATCCACTACCCTCTCTGTGAAATAATACTTCCTCACATTGCCCTGAACACCTCCTTCTATCTTTAAATTGTGTCCTTTGTTCTTGCAAGTCTCTTTTCTGAAAGATGCTACCCTCTTGGACTTTGTTGATTCCACTGAGGTACTTAAAAGTTTCTATCATGTCCCCTCCCTTCTTCTTCCTCAAGGGTATACATATTAAGCTCCTTTAGTCTCTCCTCCACGGCTTCTCTTGCAGACCCTGCACCATTTTAGTTGCCCTCCTCTGGACTGCCTCTATCCTGTCTATGTCCTTGGGAGATGGGGTCTCCAGAACTGGACACAGTACTCCAGATGGGTCTCACCAACTGTCTGTACAGAGGGATAACAACTTCCTGTTTTCTGCTGATGATGCCTCTCCCTATACATCCCAGTATACCCCCAGCCCTCCCTACTGCCTTCTCACATTGCTTGCTAACCTTAAGGTCATCTGATATGATTACCCCCAGGTCCCTTTCCTTTTTTGTTGTTGTTACTACCTCCCACCCATTGTGTATTCTTCCCCTGGGTTCTTGTTTCCCAGGTGCATTATTTTGCACTTCTTTGCATTGAATTCTAGCTGCCATACCTCTGACCATTCCTCCAACCTTGCCAAGTCCCTTTTCATCCTTTCCATGCCTCCTTGTGTATCAATCCTGTTGCAGATCTTTGTGTCATCTGCAAAAAGGCATACTTTTCCTTCCAGTCCCTCTGCAATGTCACTGATGAAGACATTAAAAAGGACTGGACCCAGTACTGAACCCTGTGGTACCCCACTAGTAACTCCCCTTTCTTCAGAGTGACTCCATTTACAATTACCTTCTGTGTCCTGTTGTCCAGCCAATGTTTTACCTAGGCTACCACCCTGGGTCCCACTCCAGGCTGGTTAATTTGACTATTAATCTTTGTGTGGGACTGTGTCAAATGCCTTGCTAAAGTCTAGGTAGGCCATGTCCACAGCCCTCCCTGGTCTACTACTTTGGTCACCCAGTCAAAGAAATCTATTAGATTCGTCTGGCATGACCTTCCCGTCCGAACCCATGCTGCCTTGGGTCCTGTGCTCCACTGTCCTCTAGGTACTCAACTATTCTTTCCTTCAGAAGTGACTCCATCACTTTCCCTACCACAGAGGTCAGACTGACAGGTCTGTAGTTTCTGCCTCTGTCTTGTTCCCACTTTGTGAAGGGGAATCACATCCCCTTCTTCCAGTCCTCGGGTACCACACCATCCTCCCATGATTTATTAAAAAGAGTAGCCAGTGGTTTCACTAGTTCCTCCTTAATTCTTTTAGAATTCTGGGTGAATTCCATCAGGACCCATTGCTTTGTCCACCTTCAGTTTTAGGAGTTCTGCAGAACCCTTTCTTCTGTGAAAGGACTGGGATCGACCCCCAGAGAACTGGAGGGCGGTGGCGACCGCCCACTATATATAGTCGCATGCTGTTACCGTGACATTGGGTGAAAGCGGTCCTCCGTCAGGTATTGCTAGAAAAGTCTGCTGTGCGGCCCGACGCCAGGTGGCGCCAGTCTTATATGTGATGATCTACTGAAGGAACCTCTCTCGAAGATCTACTGTTACGGTAAATTCCTACGTAACTGTACTTTCCCTTCCCCGCAGCTTAGTCGCACACTTAATGTGTGTTTCCTTAGTAGGCAGAGAATCAGTGGTTTGAATCCAGGCGGTTACACCGTGTATTGTATTTTCTGCAAGAGACATGGTTTGAATCCTGGCAGGGACTGAAAAAATGTTTCAATTTTCTTTGTAAAATGGAAACTCACTTGAGTGGTGATCCATGGCATTGTGGAGTTTAAATAATTATATGCAAATTGGATTTAGCTAAGAACAACAGTTTGTATTGGAAGTCCTGACAGGACAAATTTCATGTCACCTCTGTTAGCACACCTCAAATTGCACGCTTAGTAAAGGTAAATTTTCCATATCTTGTAATTAATAATCCCATGCTGGGATTAGAACTGCAGTCACCTGCTTTGCAAGTTGTAAGTTAACCTCAACACCACAGTGTAACCATGTTGTAGCTAGCCAAGATTTTTGGTGGAGTAACTCTCTGGAAAAAAAAACTCCAGGCAAACAAAGTTCAATGAAACATAGCGTTGCTTTACTTCAGCAGAGCAAATACAAAACAAAATACTTTTTAGCTTGATTCAACTCCCCAGTTCACAGCAGCTCTGCTCTCTCTCTCTCTCTCTCTCTCTCTGTCAAACTCCCAAATCCTCCTTCTTGCTCTTGTCTGGTTTCCTTTATCCCTTAGGCTGCCAGAAGATTTAGAATGTATAGGTTTTTAGGACGTGTATACACCCTAGCAGCACAGCAAGGGTTATTATGCTTTCCAAGTGGGACTTACCTGTGCTCTTCCTCTAAAGGGATTTCCAAGCTTGCATGCAGCCAGTGCATATGACCTTTACTGGGCCAGGCCAGAAATCAGCAGGGCTGGGTCTGAATTCATCCTGTTCTCCTGCTGGTATCTTAGTGGAAAGAGGGTCCCAGGTGAAGGTTGTATAGATTCCTTCACTCACAGAAACAGTGATTCCCTCACCTGTAGTTCAGTGGCACACTGAATGTGCGTTCCCTAAGTAAGAAAAGGATTAGTTGTTTGAATCCAGTTAGGCATGTAGTATATTGTATTTTCTGCAAAAACACAGTTAAAATCCTGCTAGGGACTTACAAGTTTTTTTTTTCAGTTTTTGTTAAGATAGAAACTTGCTTGAGTGGTGATTCCAGGCAGTGCAGAGTTGAAATAGTAAATTATGAGAAGTAAATTTAGCAAAGAACAACAATTTTTTCAGAAGTTCTGACGGGAAAATTGAATGTCACCTTTGTTAGCACACCTCAAACCACAAGCTTAGTAAAGGTGACATTAGTAAAGGTGACTTTTCCATAGCTTGTAGTTAATAATCCCATGTTGTGATTAGAACCACAGTCGCCTGCTTTGCAAGTTTTGACTTAACCTCTGCTGCACAGGGACTGCAGATCTTACTTTGAGAGGGTTCCTGCAGTAGGTCATCACAGATAGGACTGCACCCCCTGGCATCAGGACTGCATGGCAAACTTTTCCAGCAATGCCTGGTGGGGGACTGCCCACCAGACGTCACGTGATGGGACGTCAGCGTGGCCCTATATAGTGGGCGGTCCCCATGCCCACCCTCCAGTTCTTTCCCACTGTCGACCTGCGCATAGTACCTTGTGGTTACCCTTGCCCAGCCGATCACCATTTTTTGCCTGATTTTTTCGCTTCAGTTGCACATTTGTAGTTTCGCTATGTCTTCCACCACGACTAAGTCGAAGAAGGCGCGAAGTGCGCGCCCAGATCCTCATAAGGACTGCCACCTTCTATGCCTCTTTGCTTGGGCCCAGACCACGACACCGCAGCCTCCTCCAACTGTCAGCCCTTCAACCAGGCCACTTGCAAGAGGAGACAGCAGGCCTTGGAAGCCCATCAATTGAAGTCAAGAATGGCTTTGCTAGAGAAAGAGATGCAGAGGCTAAGGGACACCGCATCTTCCCCTTCTTCAGAATCCAAAAAGAAGAAAAAAAGAAAAAGAAAAGCATCGGGAGAAGGAGCATTCAGAGGATTGGGACCGAGGGGACTCCAGCAGGCCCTCAACCAGTAAGGCCGTTCCCCCACCGCCTGCCCTTGTGGTTATTCAGGCTGCGCCCGGGGCTCCTTCAGGTACTTCTGCTGCTTTTCTCCTGATCTCCACCGGTAAGTCGTCTGCCAGCTTCTCTGGCGAATGCCCGGTTGTTGCTGATAAGTTGGCCCCCAGCTCCTCCGGGGACCCGCCTGGCTGCCGTTAAGCTGAGTCCCAAGGACCCTGTTGGGACTTGCCCGGCCTGTACCGGTAAGTCGGTCAAGGGTTCTTCTCTCCACCGCCTGATGGCTCTCTTGTCTGATCAGCTGACCGTCTCTGACATCCGCCCAGACCCTGCTCACCCATCTGGAGCTCACGCCGTCTCACCCGATGTCCGGCCGAGCACTTCTTTGGCTGTTAGCCATCCTTCCCCCTAGGCCTCTCCTCGGCGGGAACCTTCCCTCCCACCTCCCCAGGTGGTCCCTCCAGCCCCAGTGGTCATCACCGGTGTCGATCCCCCAAATGCCTTTAGTAGGCCCCAGGCCAGGGGCTCCGATGTCGACCACCAGTGTCTTTGTCTCGCTTTCTGGACTGTCGGACCCTTCATTAGGCCTTCTCATGTCAGCTCCGCCTCACCCATCGTGAGAGGCTCTGATGTGCATTTGATCAGCTCTTCCATTGGGGCCCTCACGTCTGATCCCGATGACAGCACCAACCTGCATTTGGTTGGCTCCTCCACCTGGGCCCTCACGTCTGATCCCGACGACATCACTAGTTTCGTCGGGCCACGTTACCTGCTTATGCAACGGCTGGTCTGACGACGATTCCCCTAACGTCAGCTCCTCTGACGCCAAGTATTCTTTCGCAGGGATTCATGCTTGGACCCTCTTGGACTCATGTTCCAGGCTTCTGTCCCCATGGGCTGATGTCAGCTTACCCTCCATCGAGCCCTTTGGCAGACTACCTCTATTCGGGTACCACTATCCGGGGTATCCCTCTTGTCAGGGTTACTCTCATCATACTCATTTTCATGGGCTGGGTGCTCCTAGCTATCACCATCCACCCGCTCATGTTTCTCCTCAACCTCCTCCTCTTCCTCCTGCTCCACAGCAGGATTTTCAGAATTTAATCCAATCTTGGTGGAAGGAGGCTAGGTCTGAGCTGGTATCTGACCTAGAAAAATGCCTGCCAGCTCCAGTGGTTACCCCTCCTCCACCTTCTCTATCACCTGTCAGCTCAGTACACTCGACGGTGCATGTGTCAGGGTCCACCCCTAAGGAGGTCACGCTCCCTGATTTCTTGCCTCATGAAGATGAATCATCCTTTTCTGGGGGAGAGTCCCTGGAGGATGTTTCGGACGAGCATTCCTCCGCAGTCAAAGGAGAGGATTCTACTAAGTCCCTTCCTGAGGATCCTTCGTTTACTGAACTTTTACGTATTATCCTGCAATCTAATGGCTGGAATACAGAGGAGCAGGATCCTAAGAGGAAGCGCCTTGCTGAACATCTAGATCTGGAGACAGCTTCTCTGATCCCCATCCCCCTGTGGACAGCCCTTCACGAAGACCTCACCAGTACCATCTGGCAGCTGCTGCATTCCATTATGGACGTCCCTAAGAAGGTGGACTGGATCTACCATGCTCCGGAGGGAGTATCCTTCTTGGATGCTCACCCCAAGGCTGATTCGGTCATCGTTGCTGCGGCCCACAACCGTTCGGCCACTCCGAAACATATGAGCACCTCTCCCCCAGATAAGGAGTCTCGGCAGCTGGACCAGTATGGCAAAAAAGTTTTATTTTTCAGCAACGTGCGTCTCCACTCCCTCAATTATGTAGCGCACATGGTGTCTTTCCAAAAAGCGACTATGGCCAAACTCGAGTCCAGTATCCAGACTATGGAGTCTTTGGAACTCAAGGAGGAAACCCTGCTTCAGCACCTTGGCCCCTCCCCCTTAATGCTTCCCACCCTTACTGCCCTTATACCTTTTTTCACCCTCCCCCTCCCACCTTCCTTTTTGCCCTCAAGGTATTTTGCACCCTCTTCACGTGCTGTGCTTTCCTAGTCCTATTAATTATTTTTTGATTGCTGGAGATATGTTGTGGACATCTGCTGTAATATGCTGTAATTATGCTTATGTTTCTTGTGCTGGCTCTGTTGTATATACTGTCATCATTTACCAAATGCGTTGTACTCGCTAATACTACCGTTTTCTAGTTGACACTCTTTCTGAATACTGTAACCATTGTGAACTTTGATGTCTTAATTGTATTGTACATGAAAATGAGTTTTGCTCAATGATGATCGCCTGGTTAAATAAAGATTTGATTGATTGATTGATTGATAGGAGTTGGCCAAAGACCTGCGCCTATCAAACATTTTGTGTCGACATGCACTTAGGGCTGCCTGTGACACAGTGGACGCAGTAGCCCACTCCTCTGCCACGGCAGTGTCCCTTAGATGACACATCTGGCTTAGCATTTCGGGCCCCTCTAATGAAGTCCAGTCTGTGATTCAGGATGCCCCTTTTAGGGGCTCAGTCCTTTTTGGAGGGGACACCAAAGATATTATCACAGGCCTTCAGGACAGTGGCCAAGCCCTGACATCCGTGAGGTCCATGTACCGATTGGGAACCCAGAGAAAACAGCCCTTTTGGAGACAGACCAAAAGGCAGGGTAAACAGCCCTTCGCTAGGCGACCAGGAAAAAGAAAGTCCATGGGCCCCACCTTTTCGTTCCCCCTGCTGCTAAAACTCAGCGAGGGTCCGGGGGACCCCCTCCCCCTCAACCCTCCGCTTCCTGACTGGCTACCTCCTCCTCCTCCTCTGCTTGTGGGCAGGGAGCCAGTGGGAGGAAGGTTCACCCTACACGCGCAGGAGTGGAGGGACGTGACCTCAGACGCATGGGTTCTGCAGCTCGTCTCAAAAGGACACACCTTGGAGTTTCTGGAGCTCCCCCCAGATTCTCCTCCAAGTCGCTTGTCTTACTCGCCACACCAGGTTCCGCTAGTCGAGGAGGAAATCAGATCTCTACGCCAGAAGGTGGCCATAGAGCCTGTCCCTCTGCACCAAAGAGGGAAGAGATTTTATTCTCTCTTTTTCCTGGTCCCAAAAAAGACGGGCAACCTCAGACTCATCTTAGATCTCAGCAGTATATGGAGTACAAAAGGTTTTGCATGCTGACACTGCAGAGTCTCCTGCCTCTTCTTCAGAAGGACCATTGGCTTTGTGCACTGGACATTCAGGATGCTTACCTGCATATCCCGGTGTTCCCGGGTCACCACCACTTCCTGCGTTTCTGCTTCGAAGGGGAGCACTACCAATTCACAGCCCTCCCTTTTGGCCTTTCCTCTGCACCTTGGGTTTTTACCAAGTGCCTTGCGGTGGTGGCAGCAGGCTTACGCCATTGAGGGATAGCAGTTTTTCCTTACCTGGACGACTGGCTTTTGACAGCCCCGTCCAGGGACAGTCTCCTGGAAGCTCTCTCATGCACATTGGGCCTTTTTTCTCACCTGGGTATCACAGTCAACTTCCCGAAGTCGACTGTTACCCCTTCCCAGAACTTTCAGTTCATTGGGGCTATCTTGGACACGGTCCAGTGCAAAGCCTTCCTCCCCCCCGGACAGGGCAGGGACCATTCGAGAGCAGGTCAATGTTCTGATCTCTTCCAGATACCTTCCAGCCAGAGTGTGGCTACGCCTCCTGGGCCTGATGGTGGCCTCCATCTCCATGGTCCTATTTGCCAGGTTGCATATGAGGATCACACAGTGGACTTGCGGGTCCAATGGGATCAGCACTTGGATGACCTGGACCATCCGGTTCTAGTCTCCAATGTGATCAAGAAGGATCTGCTTTGGTGGTTAGATCTTTTGAACCTTTCGCGAGGCCTTCCATTCAGACGTTCCCCACCGCTTTGGACTCTCACCACAGATGCCTCCTATCTGGGTTGGGGAGTCCACTTAGGGGACCACCGTACCCAGGGATTGTGGTCCCAGTTGGAGATGGCACTCCACATCAATATTCTAGAGATGAAGGCAGTTTGTTATGCCCTCCAGGCCTTTCAGTCCATTCTGTCAATAGGAACACTGCTGATCCAGACAGACAATATATCTGTAGTCTGGTACATCAACAAGCAGGGAGGCACCTGGTCGTACCCCCTGTGCAGGGAGGCGATGCGGGTGTGGAACTGGGCAATTCAGCATGGTCTGTTCCTAATTGCCATGCATGTTCCAGGAGTTCAAAACGTCCTGGCAAACAGCCTCAGTTGGACCTCGTCCCTCACTAATGAATGGGAACAGAGTCAGAAAGTAGCCGATTCTCTCTTTCAGACTTGAGGTTGCCCAGACCTAGATCTGTTTGCCTCCTCATTCAACGCAAAGCTTCCTAGCTTTTGCTCGCTTGTTCCAGAGCCTGGTGCTTTCTGGCACAACGCGTTGTCACTTGGACAGGGAGGTTCTTATACACCTTCCCTCCAGTTCCCATTCTGCAGAGAATTCTCCTAAAGCTCCAGGCAGAGGGAGCCCGGATGATACTTATTGCTTCCCTCTGGCCAAGGCAAATCTGGTTTCCGCTCCTGCAGCAGCTCTCAGCGGAACCCCCAGTTCCTCTTCCTTTCAGACACGACCTGTTGACCCAGGATCAAGGCAGATTAGTGCATCCCATGCTCAGGACCCTGCATCTTCATGCGTGGCTCCTACAGACATAATTAAGTCTCGATTCCGGGTCTCCCATAAGGTCGCTCAGGTCCTGGTAGAGGCCAGGAAGCCCTCTGCCAGATTGACCTATGCTATGAAATGGAAGCCTTTTTCCATTTGGGCAGCACCTAAAGACTGGGACCCCTTTACGTGCTCGGCTCCACAGATTATGGAGTATCTGTTGCACCTGTCTGATTCGGGTCTATCTTACTTCTTCCTCAAAGTTCACCTGTCGGCCATTTCGGCCTATCATGATTTGGTAGGGGGGAAACCCGTGGCGCAGCTGGAGATCTCAAAAACCTTTCTGAAAGGGATTCTCCATCTGAAATCCCATATCCATAACCCCACACCACCTTGGGATTTAAATTTTGTGATTGAGAAACTTACGCTTCCTTCCTTTGAACCAGCGATGAGCTGTGACATGTGCTACCTCTCATGGAAGGCGCTGTTTTTGGTTGCCATTACTTCTGTTCGAAGAATTTCTGAGCTTCATGCACTGATGTGTAAGGAGCTTTTTTGATTTTTCATAAGGACCGGGCGGTCTTATGAACAAATCCTAAGTTTCTTCCCAAAGTGGTTTCAGAGTTCACCCTCAATCAGACGATAGAACTTCCAGTGTATTACCCTAACCATTCTAACAAAGATGAGGCTCTTCTTCATACGCTGGATGTACACAGGATTCTAAGATGCTATGTCCATGGGACTAAAAGTTCCAGAAAGTCTGATCAGCTTTTTTTGTCTCCTTTGCCCCCAAATCCTTGGATTCAGCGGTGTCTAAGCAGTGCTTATCCAAATGGCTCACTAACTGCATTCGCTTCTGTTATCAGAAGTATGACAAACCTCTGCCGGGGGAGGTCAGAGGTCATTCCACTAGAGGAATGGTGGCGTGCACAGCCTTTTTGAGAGATGTTTCTGCAGCGAAGATGTACGCAGCCGCTACCTGGAGTTCAGTCCATACCTTCATGAAGCATTACAGTCTGGACATTGCCTCTAGGCATAGGACTGGGTTTCGCCTCACCATTCTGCAGGGCCTACTGTCCTAAGGCCGGTCCTGTTCTGTCCTTTCAGTTGTTCCTCCTCCCGTGACTCTCTCGGTCTCTCTATGAGTGACTGCTTGGGATTCAGTCCTATCTGTGATCATCTACTGCAGGAACCCTCTCGGAGTAAGATAGTACAGTTATGTAAGAACTTAATGTAACAGTAGATCTTCGAGAGAGGTTCCTGCAGTAGGTCACATTTTCCCTCTCACCTTCCCCCAGTTTTTGCATTTCTTTCAGTTTTTTCTAACCTGGGCTCCAGGATTTCATCCTTTCTCCTGTCTCATCCTACTTGGATCTCCGGCGGGAGAACTGGAGTGCGGGTGTGGGGACCGCCCACTATATAGGGTCATGGTAACATCGGTCACGTGATATGTGGTGGGCGGTCCCCTGCCAGGCATTGCTGGAAAAGTTTGCCGTGCGGTCCTGATGTCAGGGGGTGCAGTCCTAACTGTGATGATCTACTGTTATGGTAAGTTCTTACGTAGCTATACTTTCCTTCCCTTGTAGTTCAGTGGCATACTGGATGTATGTTTGCTCAGCAGACAAAAGAGCAGTGGTTTGAATCCAGGTATACACACTATATATTGTATTTTTGCAATAGACATGGTTTGAATCCTGGCAGGGATTTACAAATGATTTCAATTTTTTTTAAATATGAAAATTCACTTGAGTGGCAAGCTGTGGTGCTATGGAGTTGGAATAGTTAATTATATGAAATGTAAATTTGGCTGAACAATAATCTTTACAGGTATAAAGTTGTCCTGTCAGGAAAATTTCATGTTACCTTTACTAGGCTTGTGGTGTGAACCTATCAGGACAACTTCAGCTTTTCCATAGCTTGTAATGTAGAATCCTCTGCTTTGCTGGTTGTGCCTTAACCTCGACACCACATAAACTACAGTTCCCTTCCCTGCAGCTCAGTGTTGCACTGAATATGTATGCACATAGCAGGATCAGTGATTCGTATTTATATAGTGTACAATATATTGTATTTTCTGCAAGAGACACAGTTCAGATCCTGGCAGGGACTTTCATTTTTTTTTCTTCAATTTTTGTTATGATGGAAACTCACATGAGTGGTGATCCATGGTGGTGTGGAGTTGGAATAGTAAATTATATAAGAAGTAAGTTTGCTAAGAACAATTTGTGAAGGTTCTGTCAGGACAGAAAATCCTGACAAGAAGGGGTGGAGCTAGCAGCCTAGCGTGGTAGACATGTATCACATGGGCTCTAGCAGAGGAAGTCTGACTCATTTTTTATGCCTTAAATCGTGATTTTGTTTTTAGCTTGAAGGAGTCTTAAGTGGTGTTGGGTGTATAAAGATTACACATAACCTCTTGATTGCATGATGAATCATCCTAAAGCCACCGGGAAAGCAGCGTTTTCACAAGCAGGGCCTTTCAAACACACAACAGCACAGCAACCTGTGGATTACAATGGAGACACTGTAGTGACTCTGGACTCCCTTCAGTGCTCAGTCAACTTTCTAATACAGACTGTCCAGAAGCTCAATTAAAAAATTGACCCCGTTCAATGCCAGAGTTACAGTGCTGGAAAATAAAGTAGATGGTATGGCGAATTCCAGAGTTGATTCAGAGAAGACGACAAATAAAGTGATGGTGGCTTCTCCAACTACTATTAAGGAACAGTCTTTACTTCACTCCAGAATTGAGAAATTAGAAAATGCAGTAAGAGCAGCTAATGCTAGGCTGCTAGGAGTCCCGGAGGAGCTAATGTTAGGCTACTAGGAGTCCCAGAGGGCTCTGAGGGAGATGATCTGGCTGTATTTCTGAAGTGTTGGCTGCCTGGGCAGACGGGCA